>OY728145.1:1921821172-1924321172 GCA_963277665.1 Viscum album | reverse complement strand
ATAACTTATGTATGCATGTAATACTTCCAATGCTACTAAACATATCAGTATTTTGGGACATGATTTCTTGTATCATCCCAATGTTATGTAATAATACACCAATTCTGGTTAACTTTGGTTGTGGCGAAATAGTTGTTATTAGAGTCAGTTTAGTACAATCCGTGGAAGCCATATTTAGAAAAAAAACACTAATTAGAAAACACTACCCAATGATAGACATTAATGATTAGTTTAGAAGAACATCAAAAAATTTAGTAATGTAAATATTATGTCGGTTTCCAAGAAATACATAATTTTCTGGATACGAGCAGGTTGAGGAGGATCTAGCACAAATGTAACTAGGAGTGAAAATTCTAACAAGGAGTTTCAGGTTTGACCTGTGGTATCCTGGTACAAGAAAACATTCCTTGATTCACTCTTGGTTACAACACTCATGGGGGATATTCTTAGGATAATTCAAATTTCATTATGAACTTATTTGAATGATTTTAATATTAGATGAGAATAAATAACCTAGGTTAATCCTATGGTGTTTTATATTGAAAATAAGGTCTTATGAAATTCTCTAAATGATTTTATGACTCACACTAATCCCTCTTGTATAAGTCAATAGCCGGATTCCAAGGAAGTCAATGTTACATTGAACAATATGTACAAGCTGGGAATGATGGAGGAAATGAGTAATGAAATGGAATGTGGATAGGTGTAAAATATTTCATATTCATGCTGAATCAGTATTCTTAAAATATGATAAAAAACATTTATATTAATGAACTCCAGGACTCACCAATGAAGAGAAACCCAATGTATGATTAGAGATCTAGCAATGGAGACCAATTAAAATAGAAGATCAATTTTCATCATGCAGGAAATGTGTAAGGAGACACATAGTAAAGTATCTCAATGGAACAAAGAAATGCATTATGTGTGGGAAAGAAGGACACATTTTAAATAATTTTTGAAGAATAAATGAAGATTACTATGAAAGATAATAAAAACGATCGCAAGAATCCATTTATAGTCATTTTCTATAACGGTAGGGGACCTATGCATTACCCGAGTGAATTCCACATTCTATAGGATAACGTCTTGGTCATGGAAGATCCAATGTGGAAATAAATGAATGGTGATATGATTAAAAGTATCAGTGCCCTTTGTTGATGGGATTACATTGGGAGACTACTCTCCTGTATCTGTAACAGTGTAGTTTGTTATGTGGAAATAATATTTGAGGAATAATTGTCTTTTCTTTTGTGAATATAGTTATAATTAACCAATTGGGTTTATATGATCCTTGAAATTGAGTCAATTACAGGTTATTAATTTTTGGGATGAAAATGATATGTATGAGGTAAAATTTGTTGTTAAATTATGTTATGGTTATTTGGAGAAATTTATATCATTTGGGGAATGTTATAAAATACTGTTTTTGAAATAAAAGAATACACAGAGTGTGTTACAACCCGTCGCGACGGACAAAGATGCACAAATTTAACCCACCACCAGAGTGCAATTTGGATTTATCACCTACCATTGGACTACCTGATGTCCTTGGTTTCTGTGACTAATTATTTATAGTTATATGATTTTATTGATCTATAATATTTTGATTTGAGATATTATGTCTTATCAAATGGATATCTTAACGATAAGAAAATATTTTGGTGATTAAGTGATAAATGTTATTTTAGAAGGCGTTATCTTTGTTGGGAACACTATATGCCTAAGGAAAATAAATTACTATGGTATTTCCTTTGAGGAGTATTGGTGGGATTTTATCTATGTTTTTATTGTGTATTTATAGTAATTTTAGTTATTTATGGAAATGATTAACCTATCATAGAGAATATGTGACTAGGTTAAGTATTTGAATTTAATAATAGTCGATGTTATTTGGATATACAATTTAACATTGAATACTGCGTATTCAAATTAATCTATGTTTTGGGATTCAATATTAGTATGGATTATATTGAAGGATTTTATGGATAGTGGTTTATGGAATGGTATTTATTGAACTTTTCGTATTGTTGGATTAATTTTAGAACATAAGATTAGTCTTTCTTTCTTTGAAGGATTATTGTTTTTTGGGATCATATGATCTTGTACAAACCAGTTTGTTTTTTGCAAAACTTTAAATATAATTTAAATATATAGTTTATAATTTGTGGATCATGTGATTCTCTAGAATTTGATTCTAGTGCATCAGTTGTGACCAAGTCATTTGGAATACTCATTGTTAGAAAAAAAGATGAGTTAGTGGTAGAAATTTATTAAATGATAAAACTATACTTAAAAATTATGTATATATCTTTATTTAATTATTCAATCTCATAAATAAATTCCTAAACATTAAAGAAATAAATATTATGACAAAAAAAGTTGTCCATTTACTTTTCCTATTGGGAAACTAATGTCCTTTTTTCCCATCACAAGATTGTGGTTTTCTTATTGTTACCATTCTCTTGATCATATTTTCTATCACTATCAATCAGAACCTAACACTTAGTTTATCTTCCATATATATGTTTTCATACATGGAATCATATTATGGGTTTTCTCGGGCGACCTTTTTAATTCTCTTTGTTTCTTTTAATTTGATAGTTTTGTTGATTCTTTTTCTGATGTGGGACTTTCAATGATGTTTTGAAGCCAAATTTTAAAATTGTGAGGATGAAATTTCCAAAAGGGGGGTTTAATATAACCCCATTATTTCATAGTATGTTACTTTCTATAAAGTAGTTCAACAACTTGTACTAAATGAATCACTGAGTCTGAGCACACTATGTCTATCCAAACTAACCTTTCAATAAGTGGTTATGAAAACTATTAACTTATTTTTTAATTTTATATACTCTTTATAATTTTATAATACATATTATGTATTTCTTATAAATAATATAAGAAAAAAAAATCCATTCTATCATATAAAAGAAGTATTTTTTAAAAAAATGAAAATTTACCAACTTTTAATGGAAAAAATAGTTTAAAACCTGTATTTGACACTTTTACATATTCAATTCAATTAAATTTATTTATTATTTAGAATCAGAAAATTAAAATTTATTTTTGATAATGTTTTAGTACTTTTCTGATAACTTTCATATTTTCATGAATACTAAAAAATACAAAATTTAATTGAAAATAATTTTTTTAATAAAAATTACTTATAGATATAAATTATGAATTTGAATGGTTTTAAAGTATAATCAGATTATATTTTTATTATTTAATAAAATTTAGGTAATTATTTGTAATTTCACAATTTAATTTGAAAAAAACACATGTCAATGTTTTGATTATTTTTACTTTTAAAAAATCCACTTATCGGTTTTGACAAGGGGAATTAATTTTAAAATAATTAATTAAACCTATATGTTTTTATTTTTGTAAAATTTAATTAAATTTTTAATTCATAATATCAAACTTTTCTTTGGGTAAATATTTTGTATTTTTCTGAAAAACATTCAATTTTTATGAATAGTTAAAAAACAATGTGTTCTAGTTAAAAACCAACATTTTATTTAAATAATTATGTATTTTATTTAAATTAGTTTGAATTAAAAATAGATATATAATACCTATATATGATCAATGTAATTCATTGTATTTATTTTATAATAAAATTATATGTACAAAATTTCATTGTACTTTTTACCATCGTTTACTCACCTTCAAGAAGAATTTACAAATTTGAATATAACATAATTTTACGGATTCTGTGAATTGAATTTCAAAAATCTCATAGATTTGGTGAATGATGCACCAAATTATTGTATACATTTCCATATATATAATTGAAGATAAAAGCATGTTTTCAGCAAAAATATATGGTTTCATGAACATATTCTTTGATTTTGGTGAATCTGTTTACTTGCAGGAGCTTTCTGGCTTAATACACGGATCAAGGGAAGTTTGTGAAATTTTTGAAACTACACGGCGTGTACTTTCTATAAACGCCATGTAAATCCAGACAAGGAAACAGACCAAAGCAAGGAGTACACGCCCATATCTCCAAGAAGACATGCACGCTGTGTCGGTCGGTGCTACACGCCATGTACCACTTTCTAGAAGCATTGGTTACAGAGAAAAGTCCACACAACCTTCTGGTCATGCCTTCTATTCTAGAAGGGGATGGCAATGCTACACGCCACGTATGGTGGCGCTACACGCCGTGTTCACTCAACTTGCAAGAGGCGCCGTGTGCAAAAGTCAAGAACGGCGTGCTCGGCCACCTGCCTGCGGAGAAAATGGCACCAATACGCGTTGACGAAAAGTACACAGCATGTACTTTCTATACACACCGTGCACATTATTTTCCTATAAAATGAGGCCATAGCCTATGGATTTTGGGAGTTGAGAACCATTGGAGGAGAGAGAAGCTCTGCGACCACCATTCTCAAAGCCACCGAGGTGCCGTCATTCCGTTATTCCGCCATTCCACCCTTCGACAGTCTACCTCAACGCCTACACGATGAATTCGTCAGGTATCACATGTGTCGTTTCTCTCCTAAATTCTATGTGTAACTATACCCCTAATGTTGTGGCTATTGATGATGGGATCATAATTTTTATATTTTTTATGTAGTTATGTTTGAATCGTTGTAATTCATCTTACTCTTCTTAAACCACTGTCTAATATAACTGAGAATTCTTAGCAGGACCAAGGAAGGGATTCTCAGTGATACAAAAGAAAAGTAACGGTGAAAACATCCATGACCATTGAAGGTTTTCACCTATTCATGTAATGGACTAGACATAATAAAGAATTATGGACATTGACTACCGGACCAAAGAGTCAACTAATCTAATTCCAAATAAGAGGAACTAGACTAAGGACATCTTGTAACAAAATGAAATCCTGAATGATTCAATTATTATGAACAACAAAACCATTAAAACAATCTGCATAAGAACTCCTTGTTCACCGCAGCCCCGACATGAATATTCTTTCCATTTCTAAGAACTCTTTAAATTTACCTATTTTTTTCTTTCAAACTGTATCCATTCTTCAAAGTAAATCAATTTAGTTTCAATCAAAACCCAAAAAAATCAACCCATTCGTTTCTAAATTTTTCATACTTCACCTAATTAATTATTAACTCCATTAAATTCATGCACGCCACGGTTCCCTGTGGATCAACCCCAAACATATGCTTTACTAATGTTCTAAGAACGGGTAATTAATTTGGGACGTATATAACATCAATCAAAGACAAGCGTAGACCAAATTTTGGCACCATTGACGGGGAACCACTTTTGGTTTTAGTGCTATGATTTAAATTGTGTTAATAATTGATTTAAGTGAAAATAAAAATAAAAAATTATAAAAAATATCTTTTCTAATCCCATTTCAAATTTACTTTTTCTATTTCTTTCCTTTTACACCTGGTGTTCATTTTTGTGTTGTGCAGCGCTTCAAGTGTATGTTTCGACACATTACAGGATCCAGAAGTGCTGAGTCTTCAGAATTAGTTCCGCTTGACCTGGAAATCGAACGTACCTTGCTTCATCGTCGACGTACATGGACAGAAACTCACAATCATCAACCACAACCAATGGCGAACAAGGAAGAGGGAGAACCAGTCGTCGATGTTGTGACTGAGCATCAGTACCAGGATCAGTAGCCTCCTGCTGCTGGTCTACCTGAGCAACATCATGGAGCCTTCATGGAATTCCTCCCAAGGGATTACCAACAGCCGACACAACAACTCTTCCCACGGCCATAATTTTCCCCTCAGGAACAGTTTATGAAAGCTCCACCCCATCAACAATAACCTCTAAGATGTACCCTTATGGAGTACAGACTTCCATCGATTCACGGAGCTGATACGGGCATCGTTCGTCCTCCGGTCCAGGCCCAGCACTTCAAGATCAAGCCTGCAATCATGCATCCGATCCAGAACACCGTCCAATTTAGAGGCCTGGATAGTGAAGACCCGAACGCCCATATCTCCAATTATCTGGAGATCTACGACACCTTTCGGTACCATGGTGTGTCCTAGGACGCCATACGTCTTCGCCTATTTCCCTTTTCTCTACGGCTAAGGTGAAGGAATGGATCAAGGGGTTGCCAAAACGATCTATCCTCACCCGGGAGGAGCTAGCCCAGACATTCCTGTCCAAATACCTCCCACCATCCAAGACGGTGACACTCCGAAATGAAATTCATAACTTCCAGCAGCATGACTCTGTGTCGTTGTATGAGTCCTGGGAACGCTTCAAGGAGATGTTAGGAAAATTCCCTCATCACGGACTCCCACTATGGATGCAAGTCCATTTCTTCTATGTAGGACTTACCACGAATACCATGTCCGTGGTGGACACTGCTGCTGGAGGTACGGTGATGCGGAAATCCCCCGAAGAACTATTCAAACAACTGGAAGAAATTTCAGCCAATAACTTCCAGTGGCACTCCATGCGGGGGACTCGAAAGTGATGTATGCACAACATTGACGCTACCACTATGTTAGCTGCTTAGTTGGATGTTGTGTCCAAGAAATTCGATGTATTGAATCTCAAAGGAGCATCTCAAGTTCATGTGGCGCACTATCCCGCATGTGGCGACTGTGGTGATAACCACATCATGGGAGAATTCCCATGATCGTCTAGAGGCCCCTTGATTAGCGAGGTGAGTTATGTTGCCCAAAATCGAGGGCCCAACCAGTACCAGCAGTACCAGAAACCGAAATGGAGAGATCAACATAACACTGGCTGGGGCCAATAATAACTGAATCCCCCGCCCGAGTGACCGCCCAACTAAAACCAACCTCCATATCATGAACCAATTCCAAAGGTCGCAAAAATCCCAGCAGGGTCCTTATCAGCAACAAGGGTATCAAAACCCTCGTCCACAATAGCCACAACAGTCACCTCCTCCACCGGCTCAACAACCACCTCAACAGGAGAACACCTCAAGGTTAGAGGATCTGATGACTAAATTCATATCTGCTGCTGAGAATCGGTTCCAGAATCAGGAAGCTTCGATTCGAGGCTTGGAGAATCAGATTGGCCAGCTGGAATATCAACTCTCAGGGAGGCAGCCTGGTACACTACCAGGGAACACTGAAAAGAATCCAAGGGAGGAGGCCAATTCTATCTTGCTCAAGAGTGTAAAAGAGCTCCACCATAACCAAGTAGTACAGCAAGGTGCATCCACACCCACTGTTGAATAAAAAGTACCAATATTGACCCCTCATCATCCAAAATCCTGCAGAAGGAGGTTTTACAAAATAAAGAAAAGGAAGTAATCCAACCATTCATGCCTTCCTTACCCTTTCAGGAAAGATTGAAGCAGAGGAAGCTGGACCACCAATTCAGCAAATTCATGGATTTTTTAAAAAAGCTACATATCAACATACCATTTGCGGAGGCCCTGACAGAAATTACAACATACGCCAAATTCATGAAGGAAATCTTCTCGAATAAAAGGAAGATGGATGATTTGGGTGTTATTGCACTAACAAAGGAGTGCTTCGTGGTGGTTCAACATTCCATTCCTCCCAAACTCCAAGATCCAGGTAGATTCACCATTCCTTGTACTATTGGATCTTGCGAGTTTGGGAAGGCCCTCTGTGACTTAGGGGCCAATGTGAACCTTATGCCCCTCGGAGTTTTCAAGAAGCTGGGACTCAACGAGCTCAAGCCTACCCGCTTCGCCCTTCAACTTGCTGATCGATCCATCAAGCACCTGAAGGGACTACGCGAGGACGTACTGGTCAAGGTGGGTAGGTTTATTCTTCCTGCTGATTTCATCATCCTCGACATGGGGGATGACCAGGAAGCACCTCTTATACTTGGAAGGTCGTTCTTGGAAATTGGGAAGGCACTGATCGATGTGCACCAAGGGGAGCTTATTTTTCGGGTAGGTGATAAAAAAGTTTCCTATAACGTCCTCAAAGACGTCAAACATGCTTTATTGTCAGAGCATGAAGACTGTTATGCAGTTTCCACCATGGATAATCATTTTATCGACAAAGGGTATG
The DNA here is from genome assembly GCA_963277665.1 of Viscum album. NCBI lineage: Eukaryota > Viridiplantae > Streptophyta > Magnoliopsida > Santalales > Viscaceae > Viscum > Viscum album. The sequence continues at coordinate 1,924,313,187 of OY728145.1, read as the reverse complement.
AACTGGTATGTTCTTTTATTTCGAATAATTTAATTGATCCAGATATTCTATTAAAAGAATCGCCAGAAGACGTCAAATTCATAGAAGGCCTATGCGGCCACTATTGGAAGCGTGAAGTTGTTTCTGATAGTTTGGAATGGGAAAAGGTGTAGCTGCTTGTGCCTTCGATTTTAAAGGAACCGGATCTCGAACTGAAGCCTCTTCCATCTTCTCTCAAGTATGGGTATTTAGGACCCAGTCAAACTTTTCCTGTTATACTTAACGCAGAACTATCACAGGAGTAGGAAGATGCACTTCTGCAAGTTTTCAAACAGTGGAAGCATGATATTGGGTGGACAGTCACTGATCTGAAGGGCATTAGCCCTACCATTTGGACTCACAAGGTGCTACTTGAAGAGAGTGCCAAGCAGTCTCGGCAACCACAAAGACGCTTGAATCCTCCCATGAAGGAAGTTGTAAAGAATGAGGTGATCAAATTATTCGATGTAGGCATCATCTATCCTATCTCGGATAGTCCGTGGGTGAGTCCTATCCATGTGGTACCCAAAAAGGGGGGTATCATTGTAATTTCAAATGAAAAGAACAAGCTCATCCCTACATGCACTATCACCAGCTGGCGAGTCTGTGTGGATTACCGTAAGTTGAACGATGCAACAAGAAAAGATAACTTCCCCTTTCCATTCATGGATCAAATGCTAGAGAGGCTAGTAGGGAAAAAACTCTATTGCTTCCTCGATGGGTTTTTCGGTTACAACCAAATCTCCATTGCTCAAGAGGATCAGGAAAAGGGCACTTTCACTTGCCCCTATGACACATTTGCTAATCTAAGGATGTCTTTTGGCATGTGCAATGCCCCCGCCACCTTCCAACACTGTATGTTGACCATCTTCCACGACATAGTGGAACGAATACTGGAGGTATTCATGGATGATTTTTCCGTTTATGGAAAATAATTTACCATTTGTTTACGACACCTAGAGCTTGTTTTGGAAAGATGTGATCACACTAACCTTGTCTTGAACTTGGAAAAGTGTCATTTTATGGTGCATTGTGGCATATTCCTTGGCCACAGAATTTCAGCGAAGGGGATAGATGTTGACCTGGAAAAGATTGAAGTCATTTCACGACTACCGATACTGACTTCTGTCCGCGCCATCTGCAGCTTCCTAGGGCATGCAGGATTTTACAGGCAGTTTGTCCGTGACTTCTCCAAAATAGCCCAACCACTCACCAATCTTCTAACCAAGGATTCCATATTTGAGTTCGATGACCATTGTGTCAGATCGTTTAATAATATAATGCAGTGCCTTGTGGAAGCTCTAGTTATGATTTCTCCCAACTAGGAGGAACAATTTGAAGTGATGTGCGATGCGAGCGACTACGCAGTGGGAGAAGTCTTCGGCCAGTGACTTGACCGGATTTTCTTACCTATCTATTATTCTAGAAGGACGCTCAACAAGGCACAAATTAACTACACAAATACAGAAAAGGATATTCTTGCGGTGGTTTTTTCATTTGACAGGTTTTGTTCTTACATAGTGTTGTCTAAAGTTATTTTTTATACTGACCATGCAGCACTAAATTACCAACTCAACAAGAAAGAAGTGAAGCCCCGATTGATCCACTGGGTAGTCCTCCTATAAGAATTTGATCTTGAGATCTGGGTTAAGAAAGGGAGTGAGAAATTCATTGCAGACCATCTCTCCTGCCTTGTGCTGCCTCACTTGGAGAAGGAAGAAGATTGGGAGATCAGGGAGGATTTTCTTGATGATAACCTCTTTTCAATCTATGAAACACCTCTACCATGGTATGCTTATATTGATAATTTTTTGGTTACAGGTGTCGTTCATCCCGACCACTCCTTCCACCAAGGAAAATATTTTTATCTGATGTGAATAGATACTTCTGGGAGGATCCTATGCTATTCCGATCCTGTGCAGATGGAGTGATCCGCCATTGCATCCCGAAGAATGATGTTCACGGTGTCCTGGAGTTCTGTCACGCCTCACCAGTAGAAGGACATCATGGCCCGGACCGTACCACAACTAAGATCCTGCAGTCTGGATTTTTCTGGCCGACCATGCATAGAGATGCCCGGGCCTTTGTTTCCTGTTGCGATCGTTGCCAGAGGACAGGTAATGTGGGACGTAGAGCCGAGATGCCTCAGTACCCCGTCTAGGAGGTCGAGATTTTCGACGTCTGGGGCATAGATTTCATGGGACCTTTTCCCCCATATTTTGGGAACACATACATCCTAGTCTGTGTCGACTACGTCTCCAAATGGGTGGAAGCTACTACTACAGCTCACAACACAGCCAACATAGTCATAAATTTCTTAAATAAAAATATCTTTAGCAGATTTGGAGTTCCATGGGTACTGATCAGTGATAGGGAGACCCACATCGACAACAAACTGATGAGAGGAATACTGTCAAAGTATGGAGTAAAGCATCAGATGGGGACACCATATCATCCCCAGTACAGTGGACATGTAAAGCTCTCCAATCGAGAGCTCAAGCAGATCCTGGAAAAAATAGTGAACACTTCACGGAAGGACTAGTCCATGAAGATAGATGATGCCTTGTGGGCATATCAGACTGCTTTCAAAACACCACTGGGAATGTCCCCTTTCCGCCTCATCTATGGAATGTCCTTTCATCTTCCAGTAGAATTGGAACACAAAGCCTACTGGGCCGTCAAAGCCCTGAATTTTGATCTAAAGGCAGCTAACGAGAAATGAAAGTTCCAACTGTCGGAACTAGAGGAGATCCAATTAGAGGCATACGAGAACGCCATGTTGTACAAGGAGAAGACAAGAGCCATTCACGATCGGATGATATCATGAAAATCCTTCCAACCCGGTGATCATGTACTTATCTTTAATTCTCGTCTTCGCTTATTTCCAGGGATGTTAATGTCACGTTGGTCTGTACCATTCCACATTATCTGCGTATTACATCACGGAGCAGTAAAAATTTCTGGAGAAGATAGTAAACCATTCAAGGTAAACGAGCAGCGCTTGAGAGCTTACCATCCTACAGATAACATGGTGGGATCTTGTCCACCATACTCCTCCGGTAACCAAGGTATGTAGGTCGAGCCAAGACCTAAAACAAAGGTGATTCCTAGGAGGCAACCCATAGGTTACACACCGTGTCCCACTTATATATACAATGTGTACTTATATTTTTAATTTGTAAACTTAATAGTATAAATCTATAGAATAACAAATAACTAACCAGGGATGATGCCGGTGCCGATGGCAAAGTCAGAGGAGTTTATTCGAGCCGTCCTCAGTTCGAATCCTCCTGACGTACCTTCGGCACAGGGTTACTCCTTTTAATTACACGAAGTTTGTGGTATTTTCAATATATATATATATATATATATATATCCATGTGTTTAACAAAACCCATGGTGGGGATGGGCCGGTTGGCTAGAATCGTGATCCGGTTCCAAAAGACCTGGGTTCGAATCCAGACAACAGTCCCATTTCCATCATTTGTTCTTTTAATAAAACCACATGACATGTACTCTGATATACTCCGTGTGTGCCATTAATTTTCAAATATAAATGAAAACCATTTTAAAAATAAGAAATTACATGCGGGTGAAGTTGGCGGATTGGCAATGTCTCAACACCAAGTTCACAAGACCCGGTTTCGAATCACGCTAATCTCCCCGCTTCACCCCCATCCATTACTAAATAAAAACCACATGCCATTATTTTCTTTCTTTCCGTGTGTATGAGTCGTATAGAATAAATATATATATAAAATAAATATGAACAGCAGAACAACCTTTGCTCTAGAGGGTGAGGGCATCCGTTCGAATCATCTGATCACCGGTTCGAATCCCGCCCCAAGCACCAGACCAAAGGTTGTACTACTCTTTTTCTTAATTTAAAACACACGGCGTGTATTTCCTGATATATGTCGTGTATAGACTTATGTATAATTTAATTTTTCAATATTTCTATTTTTAATAATAATTATTATATAGTTTACTATAATTATTATATTTTATAATTCAAAAAAAAACCAGGATACACAGCGTGTACATCACATACACGCCGTGTACCTCGGCTATATAAGCTGCGGGCCACCCGGCTTGAGGCCATGTTGCACGGCCGCCCCATTCCTCCCTTCTTCCTGTTTCTTCTCCAGAATGCCATCTGAAACCCCTTTTCCCAAATCCGTCGATTTGGGGCGTTTCATGTTCTGATTCCTCTCACATTGTGATCCTCGATCCAGGTACACCATTTTACACCATCCTTTTCAAATTTTTAGACTCGTTTAGGGTGTTTTTCAGATCAGCTGACCGTTCGGATTCCGGAAGTACACGACCACAAAATGAAGAACACACGCCGTGTACTTCTGAACACTGCCTCAGAATGAATTTTTAGAAATTTGAATATACACGGTGTGTTTATTCGGTTCACACCATGTCTGTTTCATCGTGCCTGAGTAAACCTTTGCACACGGTCTCACACACCATTGTCATTTACATGTCGTGTGTATTTGGTACACGTTATGTCCATTGTTTTTGTTGCCCCTTCGTGTGTGGCGCATAACACCGCCTGTCACCCCATGTTTTTGAACACGACGTGTATGTTTGGTACATGATGTGTCATTTATATCTATGGTCGGCTCATGTCTCCCCCTCTGCACGACCATGTTCTTTGTGTGCAGTCCACGCCGTGTCCAGAAACTACACAGCGTGTATTGTTTTCTCTGAACTGATAAAAACATGATCGTGTCATTTGTTACACGACCACCTGCACATTGATGTGAACACGGCGTGTATGTTCGGTACACGCCATGTCCTATTACATTGTCTCTTTCCACCCTCAACATGTCTTTCCAGATAACATGGGATACTCTCTATTTCTGACTACACGCTGTGTACTCTGGAGTACACACCGTGTACCTTTATTTTCCAGTTTTCTCACATTTTCTTTGTTTTATTTTATTCATTTTTAATTTATTTTGTTTTGTTTTCTTTTTCATTCTATTTCAGGATATGGCAGATCATTATCATTTGGGCAGGAAGCGGCCAGCCTCCGTCATTGTGAGCGAGGAGTCCAGTTATCATTAGATCCGACTCCGACCACCTACGCAGCCGGACCTCGATGCTATGGTCTTTGATCTTCCTCTATTGGCCGTTCTTCCACCACTCACTCACTCCGAGGCGGCCGGACCTTCTTCTGTTACACCAGCTGCTACTTTCCTTATACTATCATCCTCAGCAGCTAGTCCCTCTTTGATCACACCTTCCACCGAGCCACCTTCTTCTTCGGCGGATCCACCCCCAGAGCCAGATGCTCTTGCTGCACCAGCACCTGGGCCGGGACCTGCAGGTGTTCCCTATCCCTGCACGGTATTCCCGGTCACTGACCTCGCATACGACAGGCTCCGATGATTTTCTCGTCGGCCGATACCATTGAGCGGCCGGTACGTTGACAGCAGCATTCCGCAGTGGCTCGATATTTGGGAGGAGTTGGAGGTACTTCTCGGGCACACGGAACCCCTCAAGATTTTCCTGGTCAGCACTCTTGTGTTCCGAGATTTATTTTTGGAGTTTGCGGCCTCCTTTGAATTCGATGGAGCGGAGTACCGAGAGACGCCTGGCAATGTTGTGCCAGTAGTTCGATTTCGGCTAGGCGGTCGACGTTTTTCTATGACGATGATAGAGTTCGGATAATGGTGTGGTTTCTACCCCCATCCTTTCACCCCACCCCCCGTTTCTGATTTTACATGGCCTGAGGGCTCTGACCTCATTTCCATGTGGTAGGAGATCGCTGGGCCTGACCACCGGTACTCCCCCACTTCTCAGAAGAGCACTCTTATAGCCGACCCCGTCCTTCGCTTCACCCACCAGTGCTTCAGTGCCATCCTCTTCCCCCGCCATGAGGATATGGGGGTTGTGACCGGCCGTGACATGGTGCTTCTTACCTATGTCATCTGGCCCGCCTACCCAGACCTCCCCTATCTTGCCGCCTCCTATTTTCACTCCATGTTTACCAGCTGTCAGGGCAACCCGAATGGTGGGTTTTACACCACCCGTCTTCCCACCACGTGGGGTTATTCGATCCCTCATTACCTCATGACTTGATAGGTTCACCCCAGCGGATGGAATTCCTCATGCTCATTCTCATGGGATTGGTCTAGAAGCAGGGGGCGCATACATCCTTGCTCAGGATCGAGCCCCGCCACCTGCTGACCCTGCCCCACCAGCTGACCAAGCCCCACCTGCTGACCCTGCCCCACCTACTGACCCTGCACCTCCTTCCCCACCCCCTCCAGCTTCTCCACCTCACCCAACTCTGACCGACCCCACTTTTTCTAACCCTCCTTCTTCTGTCACATCCCCCATCACACCTACCCCCGCACCCTCGGTCGATCCATCCATTTCCCTCTGTCGAGCCACGATGGAGTAGAAGTTAACCCATATCATCAGCCGCCAGGACACCATTGCATGCCATTTTATTCGTCTGGACGGCCGCCAAGACAGGATGGAGCATCTATTGGTACATATTTCTCAGCATCTTGGTGTTCCACTACCTCAGCCACCAGCCCCTGCCTCCGTTCCTGGCCCTTCTGCTGCTGCTCCACCGCCTTCTCCTGCACCGACCACAGATTCTATTCTGATGACTACGGTGAGCTCTGCTACCGCCACTTCTGTCGGGCCAGGGCCTGCTGCTGAGCTCCTGATCCCGAGTCTAGCACCTGCGGCTCCTACTTCTTCAGCTACCCTTCCCGATGCCGAGTCAGAGCCCCACCCTTCCACGGCTCCAGCGCCATCTCTCCCGGCCGATTCTGTATTGGATGATGCCTCCCCTGAGGCAACCCCATGATATCATAGGCATGTGCATCGAGCGCTTTGGGCATCACTTTTCACGAGGGTAATATTTTTCCATTTCTATTTTCTTTCTTTTTGGATTTTCTTCTTCCACTACTTTCCCTCATTTTGTCCGCCATTTCTCCCCACTGTCTACCCTTTACCATGGTGTTGCACATGGTGGGCCATGTGCAGTGTTAAGTGTGAGGGTGAATCTATATCTTTCACCTTTTTCATTACCCTTAAACTAACCTAGGAGACATCATTATTAGACTCTATATTTGTAAATGTAAATCAATTTTTGTTAATCAATCTTATAAATGATAGAGTTATCAGTAGGAACTTTTGGAAAGGTTGCATGTTTTTTAGTTTTTAAGTATTTTAAAATGATTGCTGATATAGTTTCAAATACAACCTTTAATCCTTGATTAAATTACATTAATTAGGCTAATCATTTATATGCATGTCATGACCCGATTGTCCCTTTATTATTTTCCACTCCTAAGAGGTATTCTAAACCCTTTTTCGTATTTCATTTCTAATACCCTCTTTCTTGAGAGATTCTTAGGATATGCATCACTACAAGAATTTGCAAGTTTTTCTTTTCGAAACATGAAGACATTTTTGAATTAATTTAACATGATTGATGCATTAGATTGTTTTAAACCCTTTATCTTGAGACCTACCCTACATTTAATCTTCGTTAAGCCCATTGAAGCCATGAACAACCTTTATAGGAAGCCACATTACAAAACTATTTCCCTTCTTAACCTATTTATTTTTAAACATTACATGATTATTCATTTAAGCTTTAAATAGGGTGTTGGAAATACATGACATATTTTTATGTACAACCATGAAATAAAGTGTGGGGGAGTTCCTCTTGATTATTTGGGGCAGAATGGGTTCCAAACATGTACTCATTGTATTCATTAGGGATGCCCTTGTGTTTTGTTGTTTATAATAAAAAAACAACAACAACAACAACATACAATCAACAAGGGGACCTTATGCTTATTTTCCCATAAACCCTACTTACTTAAGGGAGTTGGTGACGGTTACTAAAGCATTTGACTGAGCTTTTAAAGGATGTATTTTCAATGAGATTTACTTTTAATATCATTCAATGTTGTTTAAAGGAATTAGTCATCCTTTTTCAAGCCTCAGAATTTATTTTCACATTTGAACCTACCAACCCTTAGCCACAAAAACATCTAAACCTTATAGACAAAGCCCTCATGATTTTTGTAATTCAATTTTTCTGAAGTGGAGAACAAGATAACTTGCAAACCTATGGATAGAATGCATATTCCATGGATTGAGTATAACATCGATTAAAAACATCTTGAGTGTGGAGTGTGATTTTAACTGGTAAGGTAAATCATCAAGTGGCGTGCTTATTTTTGAAAGGTTGAACAATGTGTTAAAAGAGGATGAGATGAGTTAATTACATTATATAATAGGCATGATTTTAATATCTTATGAAATGAATTTGTTTGTGCCTTTTAGAATTTTTCCTCAGTAACTTTATTAGTTATACGTTTGATTAACTAAATTCCTTCCTTTTCAAAATATAGGATCTCTTACTTAGATGTTGAGATTTTTCTTGAGGGCAAGCAAACGACTAAGTGTGGGGGAATTTGATCCACCCAATTTGTGTATACATTTCCATATATATAATTGAAGATAAAAGCATGTTTTCAGAAAATATCTATGTTTTCATGAACATATTCTTTGATTTTGGTGAATTTGTTTACTTGCAGGAGCTTTCTGGATTAATACACGGATCCAGGGAAGTTTGTGAAATTTTTGAAACTACAAGGCGTGTACTTTCTATAAACGCTGTGTAAATCCTGACAAGGACACGAACCAAAGAAGGGAGTACACACCCATGTCTCCAGGAAGAGATGCACGCCATGTGGGTCGGCTCTACATGCTGTGTACCACTTTATAGAAGCAGTGGTTACGGAGAAAAGTCCACACGACCATGTGGTTGTGCCTACTATTCTAGAAGGGGCTAGCGGTGCTATACTCCATGTATGGCGGTTTTACACTCCGTGTTCACTCAACTTGCAGGAGGCGCTGTGTGAAAAAGTCATGAATGGTGTGCTCGGCCACCTGCCAGCGAAGAAAATGGCGCCAATATGCATTGACGAAAAGTACACAACATGTACATTATATACACGCGTGTAATTTATTTTTCTATAAAATGAGGCCTTAGCCTACGGATTTTGGTAGTTGAGAACCATTGGAGGAGAGAGAAGCTCTGCTACCACCATTCCCGAAGCCACCGAGGTGTCATCATTCCGCTATTAGGCCATTCCACCCTCCGATACTCTACCTCAACGCCTACAAGATGAATCTGTCAGGTATCACGTGTGTCGTTTATCTCCTAAATTATATGTGTAACTAAACCCCTCATGTTGGGGTTGTGGATGATGGGATCATAATTTTTATATTGTTTTATATAGTTGTGTTTGAATCGTTGTAATTCATTTTACTCTTCTTGAACCACTGTCTAATATAACTGAGAATTCTTAGCTGGACCAAGGAAAGGATTCTCAGCGATATAAAAGAAAAGTAACGGTGAAAACATCCATGACCATTGGAAGGTTTTCACCGATTCAAGTAATGGACTAGACGTAATAAAGAATTAAGGACATTGACTACCGGACCAAGGAGTCAACTGCTCTAATTCCAAACAAGAGGAACCAGACCAAGGAAATCTTGTAACAAAATGAAATCCTGAATGATTGAATTATTATGAACAACACAACCATTAAAAAAATCTTCATAATAACTCCTTATTCACCACAGGCCCGACACGTCTTTTCTTTCCATTTCTAAGAACTCTTTAAATTTACCCGTTGTTTTCTTTCAAACTGTATCCATTCTTCAATGTATATCAATTTAGTTTCAATCAAACCCCAAAAAAATCAACCCAATCGTTTCTAAATTTTTCATATTTCACCTAATTAAGTATTAACTCTATTAAACTAATGCACGCCACGGTTCCCTGTGGATCGACCCCGAACTTATTCTATACTAAAGTTCTAAGAACGGGTAATAAATTTGGGATGCATATAACTTCAATCAACGAAAAGCGTAGACCAGTGAATATCAGTAAGTAAAATGTGGCTCAATAAGATGAAAATAATTTTTGTGAGTAGTAACTTTTGACTTTTATTTACCACGGTTAAAAGTAAATAGGGTAATTAAAGGTAAAATTGATATTATAATTGCATTAACACTTTTCATAGTTATATTCAATGAGTGTAATTCAACAAATATCTACCTTATGAATTTAATATGTTCCTTTAGGTCCAATTGGATTAGATTAGAACATTTATTATTATTTTATATAAAGAAGAGTTAAAAGTGTTAAATTCAATGTTTAAGAACAAAAATATTTTTAATATGGGGTTATACATAAGATAATTATAGTATAAATAATTATTAGAAATATAAGAATATTTCCTACATACTGATATGTTACTTAAAAATTTTATTAATTAAATAAATACATTTATTTATGACACAATGATGATGTTGTAATTACCTTATAAATTAATGATTAAAATAATTGATATTATAAGTATCCCAATAAATGTAATTTTTGACTTATGATGAATCAAAAAATTTCTAGGTTAATATGATATATTAGAATTGTAGAAATAAGTTTTCTTCAATATAATTATGCTGTTATGAATTTCCAAAAAACCAAATACTAAATAGTGTAAAAATTGACCTAAATGAGTTTTTGAAACAAATATTATACTATTGGTTGATAAAATAATACTAAATATCTATGTTCTCTAAAAACTTCTTAAATAATATTATATAATTTATTATTTAAAAACTTGAGGTTCTGTTGGATGTTTAGATAAATTTTATTAACCATATAGTGTATGAATATCAGAAGACATGGTAAAAGTTAACATATTTAACTACTAGTTAAATCAAAATGATAAGGTTAATATGGTGACTTAAACATGTCTAAAACCTATTGGTTGAGAGGTTTTCAACCCTTCCACACATTAGGTTAGAAATAAATTATCTTTTAGCCATTACCAAAAGAAAATGATATTATTATAAAATTATATATCATGATTTTATTAATTTGACCCTCACCTCTCTTATAAAACGGTAATTTTTCTTCTCTTAATTTCACACCCCCAAATCTATTTTCCTTAGAAAAACCCTACCCAAATATCTTTTTAACTTCCCTCCATTACACATATAGTCTTTACATTGATCTTAAATCCAATCTATCGAGCCCTTTTGATCAACTCAAAATGAAACACCCGAAGAAGAGGTAATAATTTCACTACCCTCTTTCAAGTTCTTTTCATCTTCCACTTCCTCTTTCTTTTTTGTCTCCAATCCAAAATAATAAATCCAGTACCTTATACATACAGTTATGTTATTATAAAAATTTTACAATCATATTCATTATTCTATCCATATTGTCAATGAAAATGTCCTGATACATGTGTATGTGGGGCATACTATCTCCACGTTGTGGTGTATTTGTTATTCAACAGTTCATTATTTGGAATGGTACAATTCTGAAGTATAATTGATGTAAATAATAAATATAACAAGGTAATTATTATTTACATATGATATGAAATATATTTATATGCGATCTCAACTTCAATAGAATGATACCGTCGCTCGTGCGTACGTATGGATTGTCATCTCCACAAACGCGATGTGATTCATTCCCCATTGTATCCAATCAGGAATATTTTTCTTTTTATGATTGAAAATAATGTTAAAAAACTTCATATAATTATTTATATAAATTATACATATCTTATATATAATAAAGATGACTAACGTAACAAAATATATAATGGGAAAAGAATCAGTCAACACCGGAAACCATGATACTACTAAAATATTATTAACATAGAAATATTAGAAGATAATATATGATATAATATTTATGTATTCTGTTCATGTATAATTTAATAAAAATTATTTAACTATTATACAAGAGGTTAACATACACATGACTTAAGAAGACTACAAGGTAAGGGGTTTTCATCTCACTTATTATACCAGTGATATTCACTCTATATTGGCTATATTTTGTTTTGTGTCATGTATGTACTACCAATGATAGTATTATTTGTGTAATATAATTTAATATAGGGGTATCTACATCTTCAATGAATGATACTTCTTTCATGGGGTGTATGTTTCGTAAGTTACCAAATTGGTAATGGAATTTTATTTTTAATTTTCACAAATTATGTTTTATGCATACTTCATTTATTATTTTACTTGAAGATTACGCATGGTGTCACTATTTATTATTTATGTAGTAATCTCCACTCCCCTTTATGTGGATATAAATTTTATACACATAATCACTCCATTAATAAATTATCATTCCATTGATATGAACTTTTTAAAGGTAATAATAACTCAATTTCATTTCATTGACTTAACCATCCAAGTCATTGGTTTTGTTTTTATAATAATTTTTGTGAATGTAACTTAATTTATTTATAGTAAATAAAAAATTATATTGAGGGTATTTATATTTTTCAAACATAATTATTTAATTCATTTATGCATAATCTGAGGATATAGTTTTCATACGTATTTTGTCACAATTTTCTTTCCATTGAGACCTCCTTTTCGTTATGCACCAATTCACTTTTATATGGCCTATATACTGTCAATTGACATATTATATAATGAATCCATTTATTCTTATGATGTTATAATGTTTTGACTAATTTTATTCCTCAAATGCATGTATTCAAGTGTCCTTTATTTGGTTCAGAACTCTTTAACTAAAATATTGTTTTATATGATTTCAATATTTATTCTTCTAAATCATTCTCATTAATGTCCATATTTTATAAATGATGCTAGGTATATATTTATATGGACATGAATGTTTTGAAATCAAAATTCATTTGAAAAGATTCAATTTGGTATGGGACACTTTGATATAAAAATCTATTTTAAACGACTTCTTAGATAAAAAGGTCAACATTTAAATGTTTTCAAGAAAAAAGTGGATATTTCACTCAAATAGTTTTAATGACTATTTTCATCTCTTCCCATATACTTTAGTGTATTTTATTATTTAATGAAGATGATTTATTATAATAAAATCTTAAATATTGTATTGAATTACTTATTCTTGATTGTGGATGTTCTATTTTTATTCCATTCATGGTTTCTGGTTAAAATTTTTACATTTGGTATGATAGTTTTAATATGAATGTAAACTTATGTTTCAACCTTTTCATATGAGGGATGCATTGGAATTAGTATGTGATGGGTGGATCCTTTAATTGATCCTCTATGCATCAGTAGGTCTCATTAGAAAAAGTACTATCTTGGCACAAGGCCTTGAAAGAATCTTATTTGTAGTCGTGGGATATGGCCTTGAATATGTGGTTATGAATTCTATATTATGAATTCTGTCACTATGAAATTATCTATTGATATTACATGGGATTATTATATTTGTAGAATATCCATGTGAATATGTAAATGGAATTATTTGATTTAACTTTTCCATGTTATGCTGAATTTTAAGTTTAAAATGCTTTTGTTCATGTCTTATGCATTTCCTTCAATGATTATTCATATTTATGATGATTTCCATTATATTTTTATACTTGCTGAGCATTTGAGGTCACCCCCATATTATACTTTATTTTTTCTAGGACACAATGAAATATATTATGAATAATTTGCATGAATATTCTATGAGATATAAGAGTATAAAAATAAGAAACAATGTTGTTTTTTATTTCATGATGTACTATAAAACATATGTATGCATATTTTACTTCAAAGGCTACTAAATTGATCGGTCTTTCAGGAAACTATTCCTTGTATCATTCCAATGTTATGTAACAATGCACCAATTCTGGGTAATTAGGGTTGGGCGAGTTTTGATTTCATTATATTTATTCATGTGAAAATTTTGAGAATATTTATTTCTTGGTATGTTTTTTTAAATGAATATTGAAATTAAAATCCATTAGATCTCAATATGTTGGAAATCATGTAACACATATACAATACATCATTGAGTATTCCATATGATTATATAAGAAATGGTTTGATAATCCCATTGGGAATTAATTATATTACTCAAAAATGATTTCATGTCCTTCTATACAATCATATTAAGATTATTATATAAATTATTTATTAATACCCTTACCTACCCATTCAATGAAATATGATAGAAACCTATATCGTTAGGCTGAATATTACACTCTTAATAGAGAATAAATTATTTGAAATTATTGAAATTGGGTTTATTGTTTGTCAAAATTAGGTTAAAGATACCACATATGGTGAAGATATTATAATTCATTGAATTGATGACATATTTCATTAAAACGTCATTGAGGGTATCTAAATTATCACTATTAAAGAATAAATCACTATAAATATGGATGTACATGAATACACAGAATTTATGAGGAATTTATGTACAATTAAAATATATCCCTCAGAGAAAAAATGAATAATTTTATATGTTAAAAATTTACAGATTATGATGGTACTTTGATGAGATAGGCAACTGTTGGATGGTTTGAGAAATCGTTGTGAATTCCATTTATTCTTTAATATTCAATGACCAAAAGAAGAAGTGTATCTTAATTTGGTAAGAGATCTTCGTTTATAACCTCTTGGTTCTATGGTTTCTATTATAAAAAAATAAATAATAGAGATGGACTCCCTTCATACAATTCAACTGAGAAGGGTCCCATCATATCCTTATTTATAAAATTAAATCTACCAATTTGGGTTTTTGTAATGTAATAAAGTTGATACCAAATTAAGGATATGTTACGTCATGGATGGATTTGGTGGGAGATTCCCTATTTGGATATGGTTTATTATGAGATACATCTATCCAATTATTATATCGATTGGTGATGGTAATTGTTTTTGAATATTATTTTTGGGGTTAACTACAACAATATACACCTTATAAATATTGATGAACGGTGATTCCACTAGATAATATGTTATCTAAATGAACATATCATCTAGTTTCATATATTACAAAGATATAAATATATTTCCATGTTTGTCTTATTGGTTATTATATTAATATGGTAAATGATGTATAAATTGATCTAAGGGAAATTCAAACAACACTGATCATTGATTTTCAAAATTTTGAATAGAATATTTATTATTTATGGTGTGATCACCATTTTTTTCTGGACATCATACTCTAAATTTTCAATGATAATCTATAATTTCAATAGTAACATTAGATTAAGGTACAAACAACCAAATATGAAAATTTATTCTACCTCCGAGGGTGTCCATCCTTTTAACAATATAATTGAGAGTAACAAAACTCTTTTTTAAATAGGATGAATACAATCCACATAATGAACCATTTATGAAAAAAAAATTCCATCCATTTAGATTTTCGATTCATAAAGGATCTATCCATGTATATTATATATCCATGTGAGCATACATAGAAAGTGGATGCATCTTTATTATTGTGTATTTTGTTCAGTGGACCACCCACCATGTTAAACAGATGGTTGTCATTAGATTATTGAAAATAAAAATGAGATTACTAGAATGAGATACCATGTTAACCATGATATGATGTTAATAATATCTCATAATTTTCAAAAAATTTACATCGATGTAATGATACCATCAATATAATCTCCTTGGGTGGTATATTGATGGGGGTGCTATACACGCTTTCGGTAGAGAGCGCTATCTAAACACATATCTTCCACCCCTCTATGTGTTTAGAGTACTTACTCGGACCCCCGGCCTTCGTTTTCATCGTCACCTGCATCTATTATATTATACCCTAAATTCTTGTCCTCATCATATCCTCTAGATCTCAACTTTTTATGATTTATCATTGGATTTTTATCTTCTGATGAAGGGACATGTTGCGGATTACCTCTGTCGCACTAAGCCACTCTAGCATAAAATAGCTCCACACATCACCTGGTCTGAGATGGGTTATTGTTAGCATTGAGAATTTGGTATTTATAATGTGGTTGATGGTGGGGTTCTGATGCTACCAAAGTTGGTTGTTCGATTATTATTTTCCAATCATCCAAAACCTCCTATGACATAGGTTTCCACCAGTGCTCTCCACATCGGATGTAACACCCCAAGATTTTATGAAAAATATTCTTTGTAATTTTATTAATGTCTTGGGTTTTACGCTACACCAAAAGGAGCTTGCACAACACATGTCCCTGACTTGGCTTGCATTACACGCAAGCGCGACCTTCCACGATAGCGTGTGTTGTACACAATACCGAGTTTCTCTAAACAACGATATGCTATTAAAATATTATTAAAACTAGCCGTTATGAATAGTAATACCCACATTTTGAAATTTTATAAATTTTATTTTTGAAAATTGACTTTATTTTTGGATTCTAAATATCGAAATTAGCCTAGGGTGAAATTTTGGTATTTTTCTGAAAACTTTCAATTTTTGAAGAATAGTGAAAACACTAGGTTACTATTTAAAAACCGAATTTTTATTTAAATAATTATTTATTTTATTTAAATTTAATTTTAAGTCAAAATTGATACATAATACCTATATATGTTCAATGTAATTCATTGGAGTAATTTTATAATAATTTTAGATATATAAAAATTTCATTGACCTTTTCACCGTCTTTTACCCACCTTCTAGGAGAATTTGCAAATTTACATAAAACATTATTTTACCGCTTTTGTGAATGGAATTTCAAAAATATGAGAGACATGGTTGATTTCAGTAAGTAAAATGTGGTTCAATGAGATGAAAATAATTTTTGGTGAATAATAACTTTTTACTTTTTTACAACGGTTAAAAGTAAATTGGGTAATTAAATGTAAAAATGATATTATTATTACCCTAACACATGTCCTAATTCTATTGGAAAAGTGTAATTCGACCGAAAACAACCTTAAGAATAAATTATGACCATTTAGGCCCACTTGGATTAGATTAGGACATTTCTTATTAATTTATTTAAAGAAGGGTTGAAATAGTTAAAATCAATGTTTAATAAGTAAATCATTTGTTATATAGGGTTATACATAAGATAAATTCGACTATAAATATTCATCCAAAAGATAAAAAGATTTCCTACATAATGGTAGTTTATTTTTAATTTTTAGACATTAAATAATTTAATTTATATATGACCCAAAGATGATGCAGTAATTATCTTATTAATGAAATATTGACATAATTGATGTTATAAACACCCAAATAAATGTAATTTGAGACTTTTTATGATTTAAAATAATTTTATAGGTTAATAAGACATGTTAGTATTAATTTAAGTAACTTTTTTTGAACTAATAATTCTGTTATGATTTTAAAAAAATCAATAAATGAATAGTGTCAAAATTGACATAAAATAGTGGTTAAGACAAATATTATATTATTAATTTCTATTTTATTCCAAAAAATCTAAGGTTCGGCCAAAGGTCTTAGATAAGGTTATATATATTAATAATAAACAACTTGGGGTTCTTTTGGATTCTTATAGTATCTTTATTGATCTCATAGTGTAAGAACACAAAAATACACGGTAAAAGTAAAATTATCTAACTTAAAGTTAAATCTTAATGATAAGGTTAAAATAGTAAACCAAAACATGTCAAAATTCGATTGGATGAGAGGATTCGGACCCATACCCACTGTAGCTTCGAAATAAATCAATTTGGAGCTATTTAAAACCAAATATGGATTTATAATAAAATATCATTTTTAGTTTTTCCAAAGGTGCCCCTCTCCTCCCTTATAAAAGGGCACCTCCTCCCTCTCTTCCTCACACCAATTTTAGCCTTCATTTTCGGACAAACCCTTCCAATTTATTCTCTCCACTTCCCTATAGACATACTAGAGGTTCTGGTCTTCTTCAAAGACAAACTTGAGTGCCCTAAAAGGAGGTCTCAAAGAAGCGCTTCAAAGAAGAGGTAATGTCCGTTACCGATTTTTCATCTTTATTTCTTCTTCCACTTCTTCTTCTATAGTTGGTTCATTATTACGTAATAACATCAGTATCAATAATATACTTATATGTTATTATAATTATGAAACAACCCTATTTCACCATCTATCCATCCTACGGAAAACGAAATCACCGCGTTTGCGTACGTACGCAATACCGTTTCCACGCCGTGGTGTAATATATTTTCCACCACCACCGTACTTGGATGGGTATAATGGTGTATAGAATGAATATATATGATTATTTTAAAGTGATATTGATTCTGAAATAGTGTACATATTCTCCAATACAATTCCACGATCATGGGAACGATATCATTGCTCGTGCGTACGTACGAAATACCGTCTCCACGATGTGATGCGACTCATTCTACTTGATTTTCATTACATAATTATTACATAAATGAATTGAGTGAATGAATATGATATATATTACACTAATAGCAATCTGGAAATGAGGTATCTATAATCTAAAAGAAGAATAAGAATTTATTCGACAAAACATGCATAAGAACAAAAAGAAATAAACACCTGAATAACAAGTAACAATGAAATATTACTAATACGAATCTAAGAATATGACCATATATGATATCATAACAATGAGTATGATTCTGGAATAAGTCGATGGAATTATTTAAATCATTATACAGGAGGTTCGGACACTTACGAAGCAAATCAGACCTAAGGTAAGGGAAAATATCACAATCTCATTTTTATCCGAGATTGTTTATACGTTGGTAATTTCTGGGGTGTATTTTATCATCCATATCCATTTTTTCTCAATATGTAATATTATTTCCATCCACCTACAATTTTTTAAATTCAATTTTACCCTTCGGTGAGTTTCTATTAAAAGATATGAAAGGAATCTTTTGTCATTTTTCGTACGAGGTACTTTTTTGACTTTTCCGACAAAAGTATGAGAAGAATGTTTTTTAACTTGTACAGAATGAATGGATTTTAAATTTTTTTTCCAATAAGCTTAATTTATATGTTTTCGTGTTTATTTTTAATCAACTTATTTTATTTTAGAATTGTATGACATGTTAAGAAAGGAAAAGTGTTTTTGAATTAGAAAGGATATTTTCTCAAAAATGGAGTTCAAGTGTTTTATCAAATTTATTTTCCATATAAGATAATAAAGGGTTATGTTTCTATACCTATTATTACATTGATTTGATTATGTTGTGATGTAAATATTTTTATGATTTCCTTTATTATATATGAATTGATTTATGATGTCACATTGTTTAAGAATCCCATTTTTATTACATGGGTTATGCTATGATGTATGTTTTACGTTTTGTGGCACACATAAGAATGGTATAATTATGAGATGGGTGGGACCTGTATCTCTCTCCAATTAATTGGGTAATGATTTTATATCTCATGAGATAGAAATGGCTGGAACGGCAGGTTAAACCGGTTTAGTGAAACAGGACTGAAATGAGGAATGAACTCGGTTCCGAAATGGACTTTGTCCACTAAGATAGTCTTGGAAATGAGTCTTGACTAATAAGAAAGGATTATCTATGATTATGTGTGTATTCCACAATGGTTCATGTTTTATGTTATGATTATTGTGATTACATTTCACGATCATGATTTATCCCATGTTATGAAATCATGATCTCTTTTGCAGGGTAAGATTTCCAAATTGTTATGTTCTTATGAATATGATGTGATTGATATTTCTTTTGTTTACCCTTTCTGAGCATTTGAGGTCACCCTTTTATGTTTTCTTTTCCCCAGTATATAAAGAAAGTTGTTAGGTATGAAAAAAAGGGGAAGATCTTTAGGGGAGATATTGAAGATCTTTCACCACGATTAGAAGATTATATTCTGAGATTCCAAAGACACTAAACTATTACGGTCTTTGGGTGTATTTTTGTAATTACTAAGTATTCCGCAAAATTAATTTAATGTCCATGTACATCAATCTTAGGGTCTCTAAATTTGGTATCAGAGAAAAGGTTTAGTCCACCTTTGGAGACTAGAATGCGAGAACTTTACTGAGATCCCTAGAGATATTTCTAAGGCATGTATAGGGATGCCCCTAAGGTTATGTATACGTTATAGTCCTAGAATTTCTCTAACCATCTTATAATTAAACCAAAGATGTTAGATATTTATGGTACACCCCCTTTATTATGTTTTTTCCCTAGAGTGATTTTTTCCTCTCACACTATTCTTTTTGGGGTTTAAATGATGGATGGAACCCGAAGGAACCGTATTGAACAATGTAATGGAAGATGAAATGATTGTCCTCCTAAACAATCAAACGTTATAGGGAGATGGAGTGAAAAGTATTATTTCTATATTTACACGAGCTATGAATCATTCTAGACTTCCAAATGAGTAGATAAGGGAACAATATCTTATTGAGTCCTTCATGAGGCAACGCCCACCTTCTTTCAGTGGGTCTTCTGATCCACTTGTTGCTGAAAAATGGATCAGTACCACTGAAAAGATATTTTCAGTTCTTCAATATTATGAACATGATAAATTCATCTAAGAGTATATCATTTGGAAGGTGATGCTGATCAATGGTGGAATATTATCAAGAATACAAGTCCAATAGAAGAAATTGAGTCCATGGAATGGGATGAGTTCAAGAACTTACTTTTCAATAATTACTTCCCTCATATTCTCCGAACAAAGATGGAGAAGGAGTTTCTTGAACTAAAGAAAATGTATGATGAATCTGTTGGTATATATGAAGTAAATTTTACAAGGCTTGCAAGGTATGCATCTGTATTTATCATCCAACCTGAAAGCAAAGTTGATCGATTCATTAGTGGATTAAAACCAAATCTTTGAAGGGCATTATCTATAAGAGACTTCAATAGCTATGAAGAAACTGTGCGATGTTCTATTAAGGTAGAAATGGAAGTTGGTGTTACATATCCATCTCATGGTTTTGAAAAGAAATGAAAGATGGAGTTCAAGGAGAAATCTCAGAATAATGGTGAAAAGAAGATGAATGTTTCCTTATGCTCAAAGCAAAGTTGATCGATTCATGTTTTCACTAAGGTTCAATGTGTATTCATTCTTCAAGAGAATACATGATTAAGGTATTCACATGTTTGTAATTTGACCAACAAGATATATCTTATGATATATGTGGGATAAATGATGGCATTCACGTGATTGTTATTTGACATTTTAGGTAATCATTTTATTTATACTATGAGCTTGGACCAAAGTATTTTAGATACGCATAAACATTTGAATGGATTATGTTGGAAATAAGTTAGTATTGTTTAAGGATAAAACTTTTTTTGAAATTATTTATGGGATGTTATAGTAATATAGCTTTAGAAAAAGGACAACCTACAGGACGGGCGATAGCCCATCGCGTTGGACAAGGCTGTGGGAATCGAACCCACAACCGAAGTGCGACTGGCCTTTATCACCTACCACTGGCCTACAGGAAGTCCCTGGTTAGTAGATACTAGTTTTATTTTATTACATGGTATGATATATGAAGTATAAGTTCATTCTTGGAATTGTATACGATTAACCTCACCATATTGGATTTATGTATATTTGATAACTTTTGCTAACCTTTTGTTTGAAACAGATGGAATGATCCATCATTCTATCACATGATCTATTAACACTTCATGAATAACAAATTCAACTTCATTTCATTAAGATATGATGTGGAAATTGTTCAAATCACGAACAATAGTGAGATTGTACCATAATAAAGTAAGTATTTATTCTAATTCAAATTCTTCAACATTAG
Source organism: Viscum album (assembly GCA_963277665.1). Classification (NCBI taxonomy): domain Eukaryota; kingdom Viridiplantae; phylum Streptophyta; class Magnoliopsida; order Santalales; family Viscaceae; genus Viscum; species Viscum album. The sequence goes on along the minus strand of OY728145.1, from coordinate 1,924,291,588 downwards.
GGAAATGATCTTGAAAACCAAAAATGTTGTCCTAGTGCCCTAATATCTGATGAATCAGATGGTACCCTAGATCATCACAAATTTATGGCTTTGTGATTGTTGGATTTTTCATAGCCATTTTCTCTACCACTCTTCATCAGAACATGGCGGTTAGATTTATCTTCCATATCCATATTTTCACCTATGTTCTCCTATGTGGAAACCCTATAATTAGTTAATTTGGGTAACCATTACGTTTCATACTTTAGTTTTTAAAACCATGTTTTCGAATTCCCTTTTACGATGTGGGTTTCTATTAATGAAAATTTCGAATAGTAAACCATTTATAACCCCCGACGAATTTCGAGGGCGAAATTCATTTTAAGGGGGGGTAGAATGTAACACCCCAAGATTTTATGAAAAATATTTTTTTTTAATTTCATTAATATCTTGTGTTTTACGCTACACCAATAGGAGCTTGCACAAAACACATCCCTAACATGGCTTGCATTATACGCAAGCGCGACCTTCCACGATAATGTTTGTTATACGCAATATCGAGTTTCGCTAAACAACGATATGCTATTAAAATATTATTAAAACTAGCCGTTATGAATAGTAATACCCACTTTTTGAAATTTTATAAATATTATTTTTGAAAATGGACATCATTTTTGGATTCGGACTATCGAAATTAGCCTAGGGTGAAATTTTGGTATTTTTCTGAAAACTTTCAATTTTTGATGAATAGGGAAAACATTCGGTTACTATTTAAAAACCGAATTTTATTTAAATAATTATTTATTTTATTTAAATTTATATTAGGTCAAAAATGATACATAATACCTATATATGTTCAATTTAATTCATTGGAGTAATTTTATAATAAGTTTAGATATATAAAAATTTCATTGAACTTTTCACCGTCTTTTACCAACTCGAAGGAAAATTTGAAAATTTAAATAAAACATAATTTTACCGCTTTTGTTAATTAAATTTCAAAAATCCAAGGGACATGGTTGATTTCAGTAAGTAAAATATTGTTCAATGAGATGAAAGTAATTTTTAGTGAATAGTAACTTTTTACTTTTTTCCCACAGTTAAAAGTATATAGGGTAATTAAGGGTAAAAATGATATTATTATTACCCTAAAACATGTCATAATTCTATTAGAAAAGTGTAATTCAACCAAAAACAACCTTAGGAATAAAATATGACCATTTAGGCCCACATGGATTAGATTAGGACATTTATTATTGATTTATTTAAAGAAGGGTTAAAATAGTTAAAATCAAGGTTTAATAAGTAAATAATTTTTAAAATAGGGTTATATATAAGATAAATTATAATATGAATATTAATCATAATGATAAAAGGGTTTCCTACATAATGGTATTTTATTTTTAATTTTTAGACATTAAATAATTTAATTTATTGATGACACAATGATGATGCATTAATTATCTTATTAATGAAATATTTACATAATTGATGCTATAAATACCCAAATAAATGTAATATGAGACTTTTTATGAATTCTAATAATTTTATATGTTAATATTACATGTTAGTATTCCTTTAAGTAACAGTTTTAGAACTAATTATTCTGTTATGAGTTTCAAAAAAATCAATTACTAAATAGTGTCAAAATTGACATAAAATAGTTTTTAAAACAAATATTATATTATTAATTGTTATTTTATTTTTAAAAATCTAAGGTTAGGAAAAATGACTTATATAAGGTTATATATATTAATAATAAACAACTTGGGGTTCGTTTGGCTTCTTATAGTAATTTGATTAACCTTACAGTGTAAGAAAACAAAATTACACGGTAAAAGTAACATTATCTAACTTAAAGTTAAATCTAAATGATAAGGTTAAAATAGTAAACTAAACTTGTCCAAATTCTATTGGATGAGAGGATTTCAACCCATACCCACCTTAGCTTCTAAATAAATCAATTTGGAGCAAAGATGCGCTTCAAAGAAGAGGTAATGTCCGTTACCGATTCTTTCAACTTTATTTATTCTTACACTTCTTCTTCTTTAGTTGTTTCATTAAGAAGTAATAACATCAGTATCAATAATATACTGATATGTTATTATAAGTGTGAAAAAACTCTATTTCACCATCTATCCATCCTATGGAAAATGAAATCACCGTGCTTGCGTACGTAAGGAATATCGTCTCAACGCCGTGGTGTAATCTATTTTCCACCACCACCTTACATGGATTGGAATAATGGTGTAATGAATGAATATATATGATTATTGTAATGTGATATTTATTCTGAAATAGTATAAATACACCACAATACAATTCCACGATCATGGGAATGATATCATCACTCATGCGTACGTACGGAATACCGTCTCTACGATGTGATGTGACTCGTTCAGCATGATTTTCATTATATAATTATTACATAAATGAATTGAGTGAATAAATATGATATATATGACACTAATAACTTTCTTTAAATGAGGTATCTATACCTAAAAGAAGAATAATAATTTATTTGACAAAACACGCATAAGAATAAAAAGCAATAAACACCCGAATAAAAAGTAACAATGAAATATTACTACTATGAAGCTAAGAATATGACCATATATGATATCATAAAAATGAGTATGTTCTTGGAATAAGTCAATGGAATTATTTAAATCATTATACTGGAGGTTCGGACACTTATGAAGCAAATCAGACCTAAAGTAAGGGAAAATACCACAATCTCATTTTTATCCGAGATTGTTTATACTTTGGTATTTACTGGGGTGTATTTTATCATCCACATCCATGTTTACTCAATATGTAATATTATTTCCATCCACCTAAAATTTTTTAAATACAATTTTACCCTTTGTTTAGTTTTTAGTAAAAGATATGAAAGGAATATTTTGTCGTTTTTCGTACAAGGTACATTTTTTACTTTTCCGACAAAAGTACGAGAAGAATGATTTTTTAACTTATACGGAATGAATGGATTTTAAAACATTATTTCCAAGAAGATTCATTTACAAGTTTTCTTGTTTATTTTTTATAAACTTCTTTTATTTAGAAATATATGACATGTTAAGAAAGGAAAAGTGTTTTTGAAGTAGAAAGGTTATTTTCCTCAAGACTAGAGTTCAATTGTTTTATCAAAATTATTTTCCATATAAGATAATAAATGGTTATGTTTCTATCCCTATTATTACATTGATTTGATTATGTTGTGATGGAATTATTTTTATGAATTTCTTTATCTTATATGAATTGTATTATGATGTCATGATGTTTAAGAATCCCATTTTTATTACATGGGTTATGCTATGATGTATGGTTTATGGTTTGGTGGCACAGATAAGAATGGTGTCATTATGAGATGGGTGGGACCAATATATCCCTCCAATGCATTGGGTAAAGATTTTATATCTCATGAGATATAAATGGATGGAACGGCAGGTTAAACCGGTTCAGTGAAACAGGACTGAAACGAGGAATGAACTCGATTCAGATATGGACTTTTCCCACTAAGATAGTCTTGGAAATTAGTTTTGAATAATAAGAAATGATTCTCTATGATTATGTGTGTATGACACAAAGCATTATGTTTTATGTTATGATTATTGTGATTATATTTCACTACCATGATTTATCCCATGTTATGAAATTATGATCTCTTTTGGAGGGTAAGATTTCAAAATTGTTATGTTCTTATGAATATGATGTGATTGATATTTTTTTTGTTTACCGTTACTGAGAATTTGAGCTCACCCTTTTATGTTTTCTTTTCCCGAGGATATAAATAAAGGTTTTGGGTAAGAAAAAAAGTGGAAGATCTTTATAGGAGACGTTGAAGATCTTTCACCACGATTAGAAGATTATATTCCGATTTTCAAAGACACTAAACTATTACGGTCCATGTGTGTGTGTTTTTGTAATATACTAAGTCTTCCGCAAAAGTAATGTAATTTCCACGTACGTCAAGCTTTGGGTCTCTACATCGGAGTTGGAGAGATAGTTACATAAGGTATTTCTTCAATATAGTTAGGGGTCATGATGTTTTCATTTAGGGTTCATCTACATCTTTAATGAGAGTTTCATCCACGATTGAGTTTCTCTATTTTTGGTCGTCTGTAATTTTTACGGTTTTGTTCCCATCAGTAGTTTTTATCTAATTTGTTCTTTTTTAGAGTTGTGATTAGCCAACGACATTTGATGGTGTTGTTGATGGGATTGGGTGTTCAGTTGGGATGTTTGATCATCCAAGAGGGTGGTTGTTTGTCTGGATATCATTGCAATTTATGATGATACTGATTGAGGTTATTGTTGAGGTTAATACAACGATGGTATGGTGTCATGGATCACAGTATAATGATGAGGTGTTTTGTGTTTTTAGAATGGTTGTGATGATGTAGATTCCATCGATGGTAATGGCAGAAGCCAGTGGTTCTCTCCGGTGATCTGGTACGATGTGGACATAGTGGTCATCACATCTCCAGTGTGACTCGTGGTAGGGTGTGAAACTCAAGGTAACACAAGGATTGAGTTGAATCATTTTTTAAGAAGGATGATGATATGATGTTTTCAAATTTTAAATTTATGGTATTTTGAATTATGGCAGTGGTGGTAGGGATTATCTATTGCATATTTTAATTTTGTATGTTTTATGTTAATGGGATATGTTTAGGTGATATATAGACGGTTTTTATAGTTCCCATATAACCAAAAAATGGCCTCTAAAAAATAAAAAAGTGGATTTTGTTGGATTGGGGTCTCAATATTCATTCAATGATGATCAATGTATGGAACCACTTCATGAAGTGAGAATATAATGTCTTATTATAAAAAATAATCCCATGAATAATCTAGAGATTATTCTCCTTTCCAATATATTTTTTCTCAGCCAGGAGGGATATATGAGATCATTACCTGAATTCATTATATAATATGATAGTTTTAATATCTATAGGAGGCATTATGATTTGTGCGTTCAAGGGATAATTATTTTGGTAATTTATAACCCCCAGATAATCATCAACCCAATGGAAGTTGAAAATTTCCTTCACCTACTTTTGGATGAGAAAATAATTATTCCCAAGAACACTTATGAAGAATAAAATATTGGTGATCAATCCATTATATCCTCTCAATTATTTATTGTATTTAGGATTTTCAATAACAACAATCACATTTTTCATCCTCTTGAATAATTTGAACCCTTCGTTGGGTAATATGAAGTATTCAAATTTCATTGATAGTACATTGAAATCAAATTTATGGGGGATCACCTACATATTTTTTTCCATAATTTAGTTAAATAAATTTCATGTCCTATAATATGATCTTGATATTACATAGACATGATCAACATACCGTTAATGTATAAATCCATATTTTTTCACGTAAATGGTTTAAAAAAAATGGTGTATTAAATGTTGAGATATCAAACTTGTATTATTTATGATGAAGGTTATTAAATTATAACAATATACCACTTTAGGTTCCCCAAAAACAATGAACTCTTTATCATCAAAGGCCATTTTTTGTTGTAGATTTAATATTTATCTATTATACAGATGGATGGAAATTGGGTCTTTGCAACAATATATTTTTATATATCCATATTATGACACAACACACTGCATAAATTATTACATAATTTAAAAATATAATTTTACATTAATACAATGAAATAATCATAAATACGTAGAATATTAGATTCATAATATGTCATAGTGAGTCTATAAATAATTTTATATTAAATTATATATACTGTGATCCTAAAATCCATTTCAGCTACAAATATTGAATGTGATAACACATGGAAAATTTAAATAATGGGTTGATCTAAATTTCTAATGAGGTATAAAACATAGTTATAAGGAACAAAATGTCAGTCAAATTTATAACATGATGTCATAAAAGAGACACCACAATAAAAATGTAATAGAATTATGCCATAAAGAACATTATATCATAAGATCTCGGAGTCATAGGAAATGTGGAGGAAACAAAAAACATTACTTAATTGTTATTACAGGAGAACTTATTTGAGAAAAAATTCACATAGTGGACATGGTTCCACAATAGATTAGGTATACTTATTAATCCCCTAGAATAAGTATCATGAGAGTAAACAAATAACTAATGCATTAGTGTGCTCTCTAGGATCACATATGAAGAAATGATCATGATATATGTGTGATACATAAAATAAATCAATCATATGGAAAAACATAATAATTATCCATGGAACAGAAATGGGTTTTACAATATTTCATCATATAATAATCAATAAAATTTCATATTGATGATATTTGAGGAATGATCATAATGATTTTGTTACTCCATCAATGAATGGGAGAATATAATTTGTATATATGTGCATGATATACATATAATTAATTTATACTAATTCAGAAAAATAAAATAAAATGTTCTGTAACTATAATATATTTTAAAATATTAAAACAATTATTGAAAATGATAACCATTTAACATTGTGTAGAATCAAATAATGTAATTTTAGATTAATGTTTTTATTGAATGGTGAAAATTAATATTTATTGATGAAATATAAATTAAATTTTTAAAACACATATTTAAAATAAGAAATATTGTAAAACATTATTGAAAACATTATAATAAAAGGAATATTTTTCTAAAGATCAAAAATTAAAATAATGATTTTTTTATAACAGAGGAAGAGTTATGTTCAAGAAAAATATATTAAATAAATATTCCTTTCAATGTTTTTTAAGAAAAATAAAAAAGTACACTTATAGATATATTTATTTGATTCCTTTTCATTTTTTAACAATTTAAGGGGAATAATTATTTGAAACATTCATAATAGACAAATTTTGAAAAAAAATTTAGAAATCACTAAATTCAGATAAAAGATGATTTTTGACAAATATGATGAATGATGATGGATTCATATAAAAAAATTCTTGTTTATTTTTTGTAAAAAAAGATTGAAACAATGTACCATTGTTTGAAACATCGTGAATAGCCAATAAAAACGAAAATGGAATGTGTTTATTAGGAAATGATCAAATAATTTAATTTAAATTAAATTCATGAATAATTAATCAAAATTAATATAAGGTTGAAACATAAACCCTCGTCAGAATGGTAAATTATTAATCATAACATCAATTAAATTATATATACAAATTTTAAATTAAATCATCTTATTGTAGCTAGGATTCATGATAAATTATAAAGAGGGGATGTATATAAACTAATCTAAATAAATTTTGTGCATGAAGTAAATTTTTTCTGATATAAGAATTCATGAGATGAAACCCAAATAAAGAACATATCATTGAGGAGAGGGTTACTAAATAGATTTTTTAGGTGTAAAAAATTTATATCAACCCAAATAAATTATTAAATTTGAAAAAAGTAAATCCAAATTCTTTTCAAACAAAATTTTCCTATGATATAATCAATGAAGTGGTCATATAACCTAATAATTATGAATTCATTTAAGAAAAGTACATACCTCAAGCTTCCGTTTTGTTGTGAATTATTAATCCTCTATGTAGTGGTTTTACAATAGTTATTATCATTAAATAGAACAATATTAATATTTATAATATGATATATTATCCTTATAAAAATAATTATTATTTATTTGATACTAATCATAAACAATCACAATTTTTTGGTTTTCAATTACATTATTTTATTATTCTAGTTTGGTAATGAAATTTATGAATCATTAAAATAAGATATAGTTACATAATAAAAATAATGACATTATGATTAAAATATAATATTTTTAAATTTTATAATTCTTTCAAATCATTACTATATTTTGAGCAAGGACAATGAATAGCATTGCCTCGTTGATATGGTAGGTCATATGCACTAATTAATGACTTTCAGATTTATATAAAAAATAAAGGGTAAAGATGTTGATTTTATATTAATCATATGGAATAATTATAATTTTTATGTATCAAATATAATTACTAAATTTATCTTTTACTACCTTCCATGAAAATTCATAGTGAAAAAACAAATTGCATCTCTTTAAGAGGCGGTAGAGTGCCATACATACGGAATACATTATCATTTAAACAGTTAATAATAAAGTAATAGATTTTATTTTATGTTTATGAAAAATAATATTTATAATTTCAATAGTACAATATAAAAAATAAAATTTTTCATTAATATCTTACATATAATTGAAATGTTAAAATTGAATCACATCTCTTTGTGAGGTGGTAGTCCACAATAGAAACAAGAAATGTAATAAGGATTTCTATGGAATGGAATTTAATAAAGTGTATATGATATTATAATTATATATAAACAGTTATTTCATAAATATATTTTATAAACAATAGATAGATCATTATATCTAATCATCAGTATAGGTGATTTGAAACAAATTACATCGTTTCACTAGGTTGTAGTTCGTCATTCACACGATTAAGGATTTTCATTCACATTTGAGGGAGGAAGGGATGGTTTTGGGTCATTCCAAAAATATATCCAAATATAATTGTATAAGGTATATTGGGGATTTTATTTCATTAAGGATTAATATTATTTTATGGAGGTGGAGGAATAAATAAAATTAAACTATTGCTTAATGATGTTACTTGTTTTACAAATGACTTCATTTACTTTTCACCAAAAGCATAATTGGATGTCATTATTTAAAGAATAAGGTTTATAAAATGATGTAAGGGATGTAGAGAAGTTTTTTATGATGTTATTTGTATAAAAAAAAGTGTGTTGGGAGTGTTTCAATGAGAGGATAGTGGGTGGCCTTTTATAAGTGATTGAAAGGATACACTTGGTATTTTTGATAAGAATGAATTGCCTCTAGGTTATTATCATATCATAAGGATAAAAAAATGAAAAAATGAAAAAATAATATTTTATAATGTCTAAATGTTACCCTAAAAATTACGTATATATGATTGGGGTAATTTTTATCAACTATCTTTTGAGTTTAACCCCTATAAATGCATTATTACCAAAACCATGGTAAATAATTGTCACTTCATCCAGTAATAATTAAGGTCCCAAATTATATTGAACACTGATATAATAAAACTTATTATTATTAAAAATATTTCATATAATTTCCAAACTCAACTCATAGAAATTGGAAAAAATTAAATTAGAAATACCCCAATATGCTTGTAGAAATAATGGTTTTTTATGAAATGAATTTTTTAAGGAAATGAGGATCCCAGTTTAACATTATAAGAAGTTATAATAAATATATTAATTTAAATGGATATTTATGAATATATTATATTTATATTTCATTTTACTCCTCCATGATTAGGGGTTATTTTAATTTTAAATTTGTTTTAAATAATATACATTTTCAAAAAATATTCGGAAAACGGTGTTTAATGTCCAAAAATTGATTTATAATAAAATATAGTATAATGAATATTTTAATTCAATTAAATGTAATAAATAACATGTATTTTAAATTTTAATAAAATTAAACTAATAATTTTTCGACCCTATAAAAAATGAAATGAATTTTTTTAAAAAACTCTATTTTTTACTAATCATGTGAGAAATTATTATTTTATGAAGAATAGGAAAATTTCATCATAATTTAATATAGATATGATTATTTCAGAATAATTTATTCCTAAAAAAAATCTCATAAATTTTGTAAAAATTAATTTTTCATTATGTGCACAATGGATAACTAAATCGCCATTAAAGAAAATGCAGTTTTTAAGAAAACAGTTCATTTTCATCCAAATGGTAATGAATTTATTTCTAATCAATAGATAACCATTTAATATGTTTTATATATGTTTAAATTAATCAAATTTTTTAATTTAGTTATTCAGATACATACCCTTCAACAACACATCATTGATACAATAGCTATGTATAATAAATAATATTTTAGTAGAGTATCACGATTCATTTAAACTCGGTGTTGTGTCCATCAAATGATATTATAAATATTTAATTTAATTAAAAACAATTATATCATAATATATAGGGGAATTAAATTATCTTCTAGGATTGGTATTGAGTTTCAATTTTTTATTGAACATGATATTTCACTTTTAAAAAATCAAGGTGTCATGTTCTACCACCCTTATTTAAATTTTGTCCTTATAATTTAATATTGATGATTGTTATAGAGGGCATAGAATTTCCTTTGAGGAAAAAATCAAAACATAAAAATGATTATGAAATAGTTCACTAAAAAATGGAATCTAAAATATTAAATTCATCACACAACTAGGTTTCTACATAGGATATCATTTGAAGAATTGAGTATATGGATATGAATAAAATAGTGATATAGTGTGATGGAGTCCCTAACAAAAAGAATGTGAATGATAAATTCAAAGGCAATTATATAAAATTATTGTATAAATATTATTTTATTTTTATAATTTCGTTTATTCTCCCATAATATATTAAAATATAATTACATGGAATATTTATATTTTATAACCACAATTTCATCATTTCCCGGTTCATCAATCAATTTCCACTTCATCTATTACTCTAGGATATGAATTTACCAAAATATGATTTTTTAAAGTCTGAATTAATAATATTTAATATTTACATATCACTAGATCAATAAATCATTAACAAGTTATTCCTACTGTAATTGTTAAAAACAAAATGGTTTTCATAAATTATGACAATGTCCATAATTTATATGAGACTATTAATATATAAATTTCAATAGTGAAACCAATGATTTCTTGCAGGTCACTCCTTAAATAAATGATCCAAATCCCAAATAACCTCAATTACCTCAACCTTAAATATGGTTTTATCATCAATTTTTACAACATACGCTTTAAACATTTATCTCAAAATTATAGAATATTTCATTCCTAACTATAATTTTTCATTAAATCTAATATTTATATATATAAACCAAATGAATAAAACATCTCCAAAAATATCATTAGTCACCCAAAAATAAATGGCATGATCTCATTATTATTTTTCCAAATTAAAATTATATTTAACCTTCCAAATATATATGTTAAAAACAATTACACACAATATTCCATCATTAATGCCAATGGTATGAATTTCACTTCTTTCACCAATAAATTGTGGGCTCATTCACTACAGAATTCCAATATGTGAAGGGTTGGTATCCATTTTTCTGGTGGATCTTTTCAAAAACAATGTAAAAAAATATTCGATAATCGTATTTATATTTCATGAAAATCATATAACGATCTCAATAATATAATGATCATCTTTAAAAATAAAATTTTAATCAAATCTTTTTTTCTAATCCCCCTTGGTTTTCTATACAGTTCATTATTATACCCAAAAAGAATCTAATTTTCCAAACATAAAGTACATCACCTGGATTATATTTTCATAGTTATTTTTTTCATATATCGATTATCACTATACAATACCTGATAATTTGGACTTATGTCCCTATAAAAAAAATTTGTAATCCAATAGAACGTGTTACCTAAATTTTTACTCATTTTGTGAAGAATATCAAGGGTTTTTTCGGGGATTGGGGATTGAATGAAAATGGAAAATATCGATTCTCCAAATTTTATAGTTGGCAATAATTATTGAAATTTTTCCTCCAAAGCCATGAAAACTAGGACCAGTATATGCACGGTGGGGAAAATCATGGAAGGTGGATAAAAAACCATGAATTCCTTGATTGTGTAGTTCTATAGGGTTGTCGCATGATATTTAAAACTATGCATATCTCTATAGGAAACCATGGGAACTCACTCCCCTTGTAAAATGGCATGCACATGATTTTTTCATTGTCTGAAAAACCATGTGGTCAAACCATGTGCCTCATTAAGATGTAGATATTTACCATATAGTTCTGTGATGATTATTATGTTCCCACCAATTTTATCAGTTCATTCATTCCCCCTCATGCATAATTATTGAATTCCTTAGACCCTTGTGCAAATAATGAAAATTATTAACTCATAGAACATGTTATCAAAATGTATTCTATAACTAATATGGAATAAGAGATGATATTGTTAATAATCCTTAAAATTGTCATGTATGAATGTCTCTAACTAATGTCACATTAGGTATTCATTGTTTTACATTGTCAGATTCGTCAATATTCCATTCACTATCTATTTAGAGTGGATATATTGAAGATAGTTTTTGTGAAATCCTACATAGTTGTACACACACCCTATTTGGGTCGTCATTGGGTATATTTGAGTACATCATTATAGTAGGATTAGATAAGGGAAAATGACAGGTGCTTGGGATTTGAGTTTGGATTTGTACATTTATGTATAAAGATATGGAAATGAAGTTAGGACTCAATTTTTGGATTATACTATTTATCTTTATTTTGGGTTTCATTAACCTTGGAACTATTATAATAACCTGATAAATTAATTTTTATTTTGTGTTTTTCACCCAATTTTGGAGATCCCTGTGTATAATTTTTTATGGTTTATTAGATATTTATTATACTATTTATATTGTTAACTACTGTTACATACTATGATAATGCTGCATTGTCTCCCCAGATGAATTATTTGGCCATCAAAACTATCTAGAAACCATCGGTATATGGAGCAGTGTGCTAGAGGTTATGCAGTGACCCATATCAGAATACCAGTTTAGTGAATTTTTGGTTAGGTACATAACAATCACCTTAACAGTTAATCACTATTCTAGTTCATTAGTACAATTCGACAATTTTTTAAAATATATAACACAATGCTTATATGAAAAAATCCATGTATATATATTTCATGATTCCAAAAATTCTTGAATTATAGTACAAAAAATATTTCAATCATTCAAATTCACTACTAAACCATAAAATAGTATTCATGATATTTTTCTTTAATACCTCATAACATTCATATGTCATTTGTAGTATCTCCATAACCATCAAAAATTCCATTATTCATAAATCCTTATTGATCTTCATCTTTAACATTCCCCTTTGGATATTGATTTTCATAATTCTTATTATTCCCAATATTAAATATTTAGTTGTCAATAATTCCATAGGTAAAATATATTTCTTTACCCGTGAATTGAAAATAATTTTCATTTTACTTAATTAATAAATTACATTATTCTTTTTTCCACTAAAAACAAAAAATATTCTCTTTCCTTTGATACATTTACATAATTTTATTTTCCTATATTTTTAATATATATGATTTGAATATTAAATCATCCATGGAATCTACCACATGAAATATCATAATAATCTATCATTGTATTATTTAGTGATTTCATGATTTGACTAAGGTGAACGTTATTAATCGTATATCATGATAAATGATATAGTCTAATTAAAATATAATTTAATCAGGTATTTAACTCATATGATTTATCATAAACACATTGTATATAACAATCAATGATAAATAAGTATCTATTAGTTCCTACCATTGAAAAAAATCATAAACCATGGTATCCTAAATAAAAATCATAGTGTAAACAATTTAATAATGAAAATTCATTAATAATATGTCTAAATAAAGAAACCACGTTTTAAATATGTTACACATTAAATTTACCATAGTTTAAATAAAGATATGATATATTCGAATCCATTATGACTGTTTATAATGTTATTAGATGTTTCCTTATAATATACAATATAATTTTCTAAAAATGCAAATTTAGGCCCATTTTCATTTACATGGTAATTCTCATGTCAGGATTTAAATGATATTTTTTAATTTTATAAACTTGGTATATATATGGAAATCGAATTTCTACATTTATCATCCAAAAAGGTTTTTAATTTCACATAAACCTATCTATCTAAAAAAACAATGTTCCATGATATATTTTATAAATAGGATTGTCCTAATACTTATCCTTAGACTTTCATTTTTGATTCTCACTATAATTTTTCATATCATAGTTTCTATAGTATAACTAAAATATTATTCTAATACAAAATAAGATACCAAATACTATTAATCACATTAGTAAATGATTTATAATCATAAATATCAATCAATAAAAAAATTATTGTAATGGCCTTATGTCATTCGATGTCTTTCTTTATAATACTTCATAGTGACTAAAAATGAATCTTTTTATTTTATTCTCTATACTTATATCCTAAAATACATTTCATATCGTAAAACTAAATTGGATATCCTATTAAATAATAAAATAAATAGGTGATATAGTCCCCTAGTATGGTAATTAAAATGATTAGGAAACATTACATGTTGGTACAAGGTAAAACATGATATCTCACAAGTATTTTCCTTGAAGCGTTTTAAAATGATTGTGATATTAGTATATCATGGATTTATATAAAATGTTGTAATAACAAAAAATTATAAATAAACATGTGGTATTTCTCACATCATAGAAAAAATATTGTGGTGGAAAAATCTGACAATAGATTTGGTTTATTACCTAATACCATACATGATGTCCCATGATACTAAAATATTACCCAATGCATTGGTGGGATATCTTGGAACTCTAATCATAACATGTTCATGACCTATGTGTTCAACATAAAATAATTAAATCTTAATTGATCACTTTATAATTAACCATGGATAAGAAATGGGATACAAATTAATGCTACATAACATATTATAGAGAATTTCATATTGAATGCATTTTTGAAATTCTGATATTAAAGATACCTCCCAATCAAAATAATTTGGAATAAACTATTTATATATTTGAGATACATGTATACATAATGTAGAAGAAGTATATACATAAAAAATTTACTTCATAAAAATACATTATAAATTTTAGAAACATTCTTCAGGAAATAACCTATTCTCTTTGAGTAACATCAAAGTATGAAATCGAAGATGATAAATTATTTCCAAATATAGCATTAAGCTTTTACATAAGAAAATATTCAATAAATTTAGAGAAAAACTAATTTATATTTTAAAAAACGTCATTACATAAAATATTTTCTAAATAACTATTGGAAAATATGGATAAATTTTTAAAACATATAGTGGGAATAATGGTGGAATAGATATTTCAATGTAGAGTGCATTAAAAACAAATAAATCTTTCACTTTTTTATGAAAATTTAAAAAGAACATTTATCAAAAATTGATGTGAATTTTAAAATTACAGTATTTTTTTTTATAATTTAATGGAGGGAAATTTTATTTCAAAGAATCAGAGTAACAATGTTTTTGAAATGAGATTTATAAATAATGGATATGGAAGAAATATTAAAATCTACTAAAGAGTGAAATAAAGCATGATTTTCATAAAAATACATTTCTCAATGATTTTAAACAACATTGATTTAGAAATATTAATGTTATTTGATATATTCGTTAACACTATAGGTAGAACACACTACAAGGATTATTTATACAATGATAAAATAATTATCCTAAATAGAAATTAAATAATAAGCCATTCTAATTAAAATGAGATTGAAATAGAAACCATTATTATTTTAGTGAATTTTGACTCATAACATCCCATGGATAGAGTAAAATGCATTGTCTTTTAATGCGCATTTTTTGAATGTTTGGATCAATAACATAGAATAATATTCCATAATCTCAAATTTTATATTAATATTATAAATATAATTTTATAATTTTATTTTCATTTGGAATCATTTTGTTATTTTAAACATGGTGGATGAATCACATCACATGGGGGAAATCATAAAACGCATGTATGAACAAGTGGAGTTATACCTTCCTTAGTAGATTAAAGATTAAGGAAGTGGATTGAATATTAATATTAAATGATAAAAATAATTTCATGTATATTGCATAAATTGAATAATTTTATCATTCATTAACTTCTCTGTAATGAGTTAGTGAAATACAAATCACATTGCTTCACATCATTGTAGTATATCGTACACACCATCGACATTATAATTAAATCAATGAAACATAATGAAAGAAATTATATATTATATTTATGTTCAATAATCCTTAATATTTCATTAATAATGTATACTGACTTAAACTATAATTTTATAATATTCCATTTACAAAATAGTTGAAATATGAATAACATCACATCACGAGGCGGTATTCCTCCATACACACAAGTGACATTATCATAGTCCATACAGAATGTAAAATAAGAAGATATATATTATATTTTAATTATAGAATAATAATTATATAATAAATGTATTCTTTAATTATTATATAAATCATTATATAAAACCGTGATATTCCGAAAAGATGAAAACATTTAGTCGGTTCGTGAGATAGAAATATTCTGTACACGTGACCAAATGTTTAATTTCCATTTTAATGGAAGAGGATGTTTTTGTAGAAAAAAAATATAAATAAAATTTATAATTATTTGATTTATAATTAGGTTATTATATAATCTTTTTTTAATATTACTTCATGGTTGTTTAAGATGAAATTAAAAAAATTATTAAATTAATAATATTACCTCTTCTACTAAAAACATCTTTTGGTTTGCACAAAAATGCTTTCAACGTTATATTTAGGGACAAATACAAGTCTTTGAGTTGGATAATAAATATTTTTGAATGTTTTTTGGTTATTTATTAGAAAAAAATGTTTTAGGGAGTTTGGAAAAGATAGAATATGGGAGACCTATTATATGTGGGTGAGATGGCACACTTGGTATTTTTGAAAAGAATAAATTACATTAATATTTTCCTCCTGAAAAAAATTAAAAAAAATGGACTATTTAAGATCTATAGGATAAATATGGTAAAAAAATGACTATAAAATATAAATTATAGAAATTTTAATTAATTTTTATCTAAAATAATTTGAATGTATTAACCTCATAATCACGTTATTACATTATCCTTATAAAATAATTTTTCCAATTTGCAGTATAAATTCTAGTCCTAAATTATGTTTGCATCAAAATATTAAGAATTTATGATTATTCAAAAAATTAATCGATATTTATATATTTATCTCACCAATATGGCCAAATTTAACTTATTATTAATCAAGCTGACATGTAAAAAACTGATTTTCATGAAATGTAATTTTTTAAAACAACCATATCATATTATATATTTGAAAATTTATAACTATTAAAGGAATTTTCATTTAACTTTTTATATATATTATATTATTTTCATTAAAAAAAATTCTTATATTTTATTTTATTTATTTACAATGGATAACCATTAAAAATTTTAAAAAAAAATCAGAAAAATGTTGTCTAACGCCAAAAAAAACATATTCTATAATATATAAATACGATTATTTTAAAATAATTAATTTATCTCATTAAATATTATGGTAATTTTATTTCTATTTAATATAATAAAGTAAATTAATTTTAAAAAAATGAAACATTTATAAGAATTGTGTAATTTTATTATTCATTGCAAAATAACTAATTATTGAAAATTAAATTATTTTTACAGTAAATTGTTATTGTTATGATCATTGAAAAAAATTTAAAAATTCTAAAATTGGTAACAAAATAATTTTAAAATTTGTGTGAAAAGTGTTACTAAATCACCATTTATAAATTTCCTTTTATTTATAATACATTTATTCTTCATTCAAATGGTTATAATTTTATTTTTAATAAATATATAACCAATGAAATTATTTTATATATATGTAAGAAAAATAATTTATATAATTTAGAAAGTCATATTCATACTAATCATCATAACTTCAAACTTATAATGTCCCTGTTTAAATAATGATATATTAATAGAGTAACATGTTTAGTTTAATCCCAATGTTTTATGGATCAAATTCTATCTTTGAGATTGAATTTATTTATAAATATATATATCATAATGTCTTTGGGTGTTATAATTAATTATATTCTTGGTGTTCTATTTTAAATATTCCATTGAACATTATTATCAAATTTTTAAATCTTGGGATAATACAAATCCAAACCGAAATGTAATATTTTGTACATAGATGATTGAGGTATCTAAAATCATTATGGTCTATGATTTTTTAATTATTTTTCATGATGAGTAATATTTAGAGATGCACCAATTGTATTGTACTTAACGTAGGATTCTGGAATTTATGATCTTTTAAATAACGTCATTTTCCATGGAACCATTATATCAAGTTTTCCTCATTATACACTATTTATAACCATAATGATTATTTAAAAACCCATTCTACATGGGTAGACACATTGGGATAAAATATATGAATTTATATATAATTAAATTCAAACACATATCAATATTTCTTTAGTATAGAGACTTATTTTTCTTGATCGTTCATATTCATCTGGGGAATAAAAAATTTCTGCTCTGTATTTTCAAAGATACCACTTTTTACCATATTATGTTTATAATTAGTAGATGATACACCCTCTTATAATGTTATAGGAGCATCCTTGATTTCACCTGTGCCGTCCATATCCTTGTTCAATCATCTGTACCCAAACCTATTCGTCCAGATGGCCTCAAATGTACCACCACATATTCTAGGGGTTTCCATCTAATAGGGAGGGTCCAATGTGGTATGGTTGGGAGAATGTACCCATATTATCATAAAGGAAAATATGTGAATTAGAAGAAAAAAATATCAAGAAGAAATTATATTAAATAATTTATTTTAATTAATATAAACAAACTTGAAAAAAATAATCATCATAATATATAAAATTTATGATATAAAAAATATGATTTCATGTCTCTAAAAAAATATTAAAAAAGAATACATTGTAGTATACAAATAGTACAGTAAATTATATAAAATATAATTACAGAGAAAATAATCTATCCCAACATCAAAAAAATTGGATCAATCATTTTTTTGCAAGCTCCTATCCAAATGAAAGAAGTATAAAGTTTAAAACATGATATTTCCCGTTTTCTAAATATGCAATCATATAATATACCCTATTACTAATGACATTCTAGATAGGGTGTGCGATAAAATCAGTAGGCTACCACCAATGGAGTTGATATAAATCCATTTTATAAATATAAACATTGATAAGGTGTAGTAATATAAAAGAAAAATAGAACATTATAAATTAAAAAATAACTATTATATCCTCAATTGGTTTCTATAATAATTTAATTATTTATTTAGTTAATTTTGGTTTATGTTTTAATAAAGATATCTTATGTATATGTATCAGTTATAATGAAATAAAAATTAATTATAATAGATAGTCATACTTAAACCCATGGTATCCCTAACCAAATTGTTCAAGTCAACTTATTTTAATAACCCATGATTTCTAACAATCCATATAATATTAATCCACAACTTTCACTCATGGAATAGAACTAAAAATGATTGTAACCAATTCCTTGGGGCTCTTTGGTATCCATCTCAGGCTATGAAATAATATTCCCAATGGGGTGAATCCATGTTTCCACATATCTAGATACATCATGTTGGATCCAACGAGTGTATCCAATAAAATATAATCCATGTAAAGAAAATTATGGGATCAAATGGAGACATATAGACCCTCCAGTTATAGATGAATACCTTTTTCCATTGTGGGTGTCTACCTTGGGAACCATCTTAATGAATTTTAATGGTGTCCTAGAAGTTCTCAAAGAATTTCCAACTAAATCCAAGGTAGTTTTATGTCTATCCGTACCTATAATGATTTAATGGACCATCAAAAATAGTCACAAAATAAAGTATTCATTTAAATCCATCATTCAACATAGCCCTTTTAATAAATCCTTCCAATTAAAATTCATTAGGTTTATTCCATTACCTTTAATCAAATTTGAAAATACTAAACAAATAGATGAAACCAATTATCATTAAATAAAATTTCCAAAGGAAACGTTATATTTTTATATGTATATAAAGATATATATATATATATATATATATATTCAATTTAACAATTTTAATATTCATTTATTAATTTAAAAGACTTACTTTTCCAAGGTCAAGTCATGCACCCCCTGAAGAGTGTCTCATATGAACCTAACTTGGGTCCCAAAGTACATAAAAAATAATGAAATAAACATGGGTTGGAAAACATCATGGTATTAACATCTGATTATTTCAAGAGGTGTTAAAAGTTCAATAGGTTATTATGTTCATCATTAAATATTATGAACTTTAATTTAATGATAATTACCCAATGAAACTAAAGTGTGTACAATTTAATAATTCATATGGGACACTCCTCAAAATATGCATCAATATCTAATTCAACATCCTCTGGATAGAATGTATGAGAAGTGTCGGTACGGTGATGTAGAAGTTGTGAAATGTGGAAGAAAACAAGCAATGAATGATACCTCTCAAGTAAAATAAACTAATTAGTAATTAACATGATCCCCATCATGATATTATAATTCCAAATAAAATGAGATGGTTTCTGCACTTCCCTATTTATCCAAATATTCCCACGATAGTGTGATACCTGCTAAAAACAAGATACCCAACTTCAAAATCCCTAGTTTTTCTCGGATGATTGGAATATAGTTAATGTCTAGGTTAAATAGATGGAATTCACTTTTTTATCAAATAAAAATGATATTATGTCTCTATCATGAGACGAGGGCCATGTATCATTTAATCCCTTATATATATCACTCAAATGAGATAATGGAATGCACTACCATATAATTCCTCATACAGATCCATTTGGTTTTTTTCTTGAAAACTATTATTATAGGTAGCCATTATGAGTAGTATATGTTACCCACAAGAACCTATGAAATCAAGGATGCATGATTGGAATAATTCCCTGAACACATATATGGTCCAATCTAACTGGAATTGGTCTATGTGTGAATATTTATTCTCATAATAACTTCTATACCAAGTGATATTTGGAACGGTTGTAAAAATCAAGTGGGATACTAGTTCTTCACCTTCACGTACATACAAGTAGAACACTTCATGATAAAACCCATCATATGACGGTTCATCCCAGGACACCAATACAGGTGTAAAATATAATATATTTCATGGATATTTCTAGGTGAAATTCCCACAATGAATCAATGGAATATCAAATCATGTCCTCTCTTATTTTAGTAGTAACATAAATACCCTCATGTAATAGAAGGTTTTCATCTCCATCAACTAAATGATCTAGATTTGGGTCCCACCAAAAATATTTTTCCATAGAAAAATCCATCTACATCTAAAAAATCTGTTCTCTTCAACCTTTATAAGGGTGATGATGCAATAACTATGGATAAAGAAGAGGTTTATAGTGATAGAATTGAAACTGAAGATTCATCTCGTCAATAAGATCTATCACATTGAATTTATTATTGTCGTAATGAGTGGAATCTGTCTAATATTTCCA
Source organism: Viscum album (assembly GCA_963277665.1). Taxonomy (NCBI): domain Eukaryota; kingdom Viridiplantae; phylum Streptophyta; class Magnoliopsida; order Santalales; family Viscaceae; genus Viscum; species Viscum album. The sequence continues at coordinate 1,924,270,390 of OY728145.1, read as the reverse complement.
TATCATCATGTTAGTAGCTAGATTTCCTATTATATGGATATAGGCAAGTTCAATGTCATGATATTGAAGGAATTTTACCCATAACCTATATCTACACTCAAATTTATGATGGATAAATATGTATTTTAATATATTAGATATTATAAACACCCAAATTTTCTTCCCAAACAGATAGTGTCCTTAGTAATTTAATTCATGGGAAAATTATACTATCTCGAGATCATGTGTCTGGTGACTACACAAGTTCTACCCCAAAAATCAAGAATTATAATCAACAAATTGATCCCCCTTCTTTATAAATGCTGAAATATAGATTCCTGATGCATCACATAACACTTTATATAACAATTTATAGTCTCTAGAATAATATGAATATGGGTAGATTTATTTCTTCTATTAATCTCATGAAACACCTTCACACATGATTTAGAACATATTAAATTCACACACCTATTTAGCCAGACCAATAATATGTTCTTCAAGGAATTATATTTCAAACATAAAACTCATGAAATATTCACCTACACCAATGAAAAACTATTTTAAAAACATTTTGTTGGATAGTTCTGAAGAAACAACATCACCCACATTATCTAGGTCAAATGATATTCAAATATCCATGATAATATATCCTAATAAGTAAACCTTGTTGATCTAAAATTACACCATTGTGACTATTTAATATAGATGATACTATTTGAGTGTACATTGGGTGATATCAAGAGTATTGGCTTGGTTTCATTATAAATGTTATTACACTAATATGTTGACAAAAAAACTATGAAAAAGGAATCCATGAAAGGGTATAAACAACTATTCATCATGGCCATGAAAATCTGTCTCATGATTGAAGGAATGAATGAACTCACCAAATACTCATATGATCATTATCGGCATCATAAATCCATATGTCGAATATCTAAAGGCTGGAATCAGCCTACATATTGTCTAATCTCATTACGATCAGTGGTAAAAATTTATCCCCTCTGAAGTGGTAAAATATATCACCTATTCATGGTGAATGATGCCATTTCTTGACCTAAAGTTGGATAAACCATTATAAATTCAAAAAATTCATAATTCTCCATGCACCTTTTTGGATGAAAAATACAGGGAAACCGCAAAAAGAAGTATTGGGTTTGTAAAACCCGTATAAATCAAAATCCATAAACTATTTGTTTTGATCCTATAGCCTTTTATGTTTTATTCAATATATTGAAATACATACTAGAGCTACTCCTTGAATTATATTTATTCAAAACACCGCATCACTCTCTTAGCGGTTATTCTAGAGAATTCATCTTCAAAAACATAATGGAAATGATCCACCACATGAGGAAAATCTCTCAGATGTGTTTTTTGATCATCCTGAAAATTGATGGTGATGTGGGATATCACTACTTACAATCCATTATAGTCTCTTCCAACTCATATTTATTATAAATATCTTAACCCAACATTTACATATCTACCACACTCATGTGATTTAAAGGCCACCCTTCAATAATAACAATTGTTATAGAATGATAAGGAACACGCTAATTCATTTCCATCATGACATAAAACAATATCATATCAAGGATAATGAAACTCCTCAAGAACCAAAAACCTCCACCCTCATGAATAAAATCCATTCATTATCATATACATTCTAACCATAAACCAAATGGCGTTTCCAAGGTCATAAACCCCAAAAAGTACATAATTTCAAGCACAATACTTTCAATGACTGACATGAATATAATGTTCTGTGAAGGACATGTATCAGAAAACGAATATATGATAGGAGATGTTGTTATAATAGTACCCCATATAATAGATGGTCAATAAATCTTATCATATTTTATCAGATTTAATCTGTGTAAATATTTTAACCCCCAACCCTGAGATATAGATGGACTACCCAAATAAATTAAGCACTCTAGTCATTGAAAAAAAAATTTCGTTCCAAACTGGTCACAAAATCCAACTCGTCCAACTCGATCGGCACTACACTAGAGTAGTACCTATTGTGGAGTTAGTAATCATTCTCCCAAATGTATATTTGGTGGGATTCTGGTCTTACAAAAACTGGTGGAATTTTTTTGAAGAACCTTTGAAGTTAACCAATTCGGCCCCAAGCAAGATAATACTTTAGGCCTCTATCACATGACGTCTTCATATTCCTTTATCTTCCACACAAATGGAACAAAAAATAGAGGAAAATATGGATACTATAATATCCACTATCAATAGGAATTTCCATTATGATTTTCCTCAAGCTTCTAGAAGAAAAATTATCATGTCTAAAAAATGACATTATATGCCTTGTACTATCAGTATCCCTCTAGTAGCACTTGATGAAAAATGTATGGATAATGTTATTACAAAAGGTATATAGACATAATATTTTCTAATAAGAATTTATAGAATACCTAATCCCATGATTAATGAATCTCTCTTGGGATAGATAATCCCTGACATGAATTGGTGAAAAGAGTTGAATCATTGAAAAACCCCATGAATAGTCCATGACGGACATAAAACCCTGCTCTAGGTCTATGAACTCCCAATTTTGGTCATATTTCATAATCTAAAAAATTAAATATATACGTTATTCTAAAATTTGCTTCATACCATACCTAGATGATGACTAGCTTGTGTAACCACATCCCACCAATATTTTTCATTATCATGATGTATATAGGTGGTGAGTTTTTCCATACACTATAAAGTCATACTATAAGGTACTAACCATAATAATTACATATTAAATTGAATTTAAACTAGAAATCGCATTTCTATACTCCCAATAATTATTTTTATAGTGTTTTTGGGAATTAGGAAAACAATTACATTATAAACACATAAATCACTAGTGGGAACTTCTATACTGTGTTCATTTCGTATAAAAAACATTTGTCCCAAATTATAATTTCTTTGGAAACTAGATAAATTATTTAGAAAAAATGAAATAGTAAAACGCATAATTTTATTAATCCCCATTGTGAGATCCTACCATCTGTTGAGATCATATATCTATATAAGATAACTTGAGGAAAACACAGAAAAACATTTTGATCTAGAAATTCATGTAATGGAACAATCATGGGGTTGAAGAGTAGAATATGATTTAGAAAAAAAATGATAACATGTAAGAATGGATCATGAATATACATATAGAAACATAGAATACAAATCAATGATTCATTTAATAATCGAAAAATAGGAATAATGCATAGTAATATAACATGGAAGAAAAATTAGTCCAGGATAACCATAAATATTATATAATATGGTGGATAAATTCACTTGAGGTATTTTTTTTAATCCATTATCATATACATTTCGTATAATTAGACTAAAACATTACCCAATTCATTGGTGAGCCAAATGGGTTCCACATTTAAAAAACTATTTCATTCATATGTGTTCTACATAAATAATAAAACATAAGGATTAATTATTAGGGTTACTCATTGAATGAAATTTGTACTGTTATATTTCATTGAGGCATAACTGAATTGAATATAAAAATTGAATCAAAATAAAAAATCCACTGTCATTCTGATCATAAACCACGTAATAAAATGTATACGACATTATTAAAATATATAAACCATAATGAGGCCCAAGATTCAATAATGGGTATTCACATAGATGAATATACTTTAAATGTGATCAATGAAAAATAATTTAATAAAACAAATTCACATTGAAATTTAATTATTTTTTAAATGTAGATTAAATATAATATAAAATATTTTCATCAAAATTAATCAATTAGAAGTGTAAAAAAATTTAATTCATTTTGGCCACATAATTGCTGGAAAACCCACTCATGCCTTATAAGGTAAGAAAACATTCCTTCAGTATTAGTTTTAGAAAGTCCACACAGAACAGTTTTTAGAAAATGAAATATTATTTATGTCAATAAATTTTATAAAAAATATAAAATTATTAAAAATAAAATGAAATAATAATTCGAGACGATTAAAATTTCAAAATATATTCTAGAAAAGTTGTCATGGATGAGAATATATTTTAATGGAATCTTAAAATTATAATTATTATAAGAACATCCCTTATAAATAATGAATCCAAAAAGTGGGAATTTATCAAATGACCCAAATATGGTGATTCGCTATAAATCATTATAAAACATTTTTTGAAACAATATAATATGTCCATAATTAATTTCACACAAAATATCCACATGAAATAATCTAGATACAGGTGTTTCAACCAAATAATGGAAATTGGGTTTATAATTCACTTACAACATGGTAATCAATCAAAATATAACCCCCCAAAAATTAATAATTATCAAATTAACAATTTATTACTATGAATATAATTTGATTAATGATATTATTTATAAAATTATTGTACATATACACCACATTAATGCAATAAGTGGTCAATAATAAATATATCTCACCGAATTTATAGTTAGATAAAGAAACCCTTACCTTAGACTTCCCATTAGTTTTGTGTCATTTAACCTTATTTTTATTGGTTTAAATAATGTTGATAACTAGTTTCCTAAATATATTAATATTTATAGTACAATATGTTTTGATTTTATATGATCTTATTACCCATTAATCTATAATATGTAATTATTTTTAAGGTTTTGGGTGCATTTGTTTCATGGTTTAATGATCGTTTCACTTTTATATAATTATTCATATTGTTTTCAAATTAATATAAAACAATATATGTTATATGAAATATTATTCATGAAATAAAAAAAAACATAAATTTTCCGAAATATAATATTCATTTATTATATGAGGATGATTTAGTTGATAAAATGTTAATGATAAACATTGAGTTTTATTTTGCGGATTTTATAAACACCAAGAACTACATTCATTTTGTATAATTTTTTTATATAGATTACAAAACAATTTATATGTTTAAATGTACTATTTAAATTTGAAATATCTATTAGGATAATTTTATGACCATCCATTAATTTTTTAATAGAAAACAAAAAATCATAATCCACATAGATGGTTACAACCATATTTTTGGACAATGATTTTTTTTCTTTGAAACACAGAAGATGTGAAATGAAATGGATACGAGATATTTAAATTGAAGCATAATATTTTGGTATATATATTATTATAGAGTAATCATTCCTTGATATATGATCAATGTGTGGGGAAAATTGAAGATGAAAAGAAACAATGAGAGGTTCTTTAAGAATATTACCTCTTAAAAATAATCTCATTAATGGATATCTGAAGGACCTTGGAATTATTCATCAGGTGAGACTACAATCAATTTTACATGGGGAGAGTGGGTAGGATAATTTTTTATAGAGATTTTATGTTCATAAGGGCTTTTTAAGATAAATTTTATGTTGATGGATCATACTTATATAAGAGGATGACTGGTTTTTGGAGATTAAATAATAATTATTTTATATATTTAGCCAACCACATTGATTTGGCATTAACATCCTTATATTTAGATAAAAATTAGTTTAGGGTATATAAATACCTCATAAAAATTAATTTATTTTATTTTTTAGGTTTATTATTCCTTTACCTTTTAACTTTAACTTTTTTTCATTCTTTAACCCATTGCACGACAAGTCATTCTTTTTACCACAACATATTTTTTAATGATTAATGATGAAAATGAACTTAAAAACTAAATTTAACCTTATAATAACAAATAATTTGTCTATTTAAAATAAATATTCATATAATTAGAATATATATATATATATATATTTGAAATTAAGCCTGAAGACACAACAGGAAATCACGTTTTTATTGTGAAGATTTTAAACATTTAAAATAATTTAATAACCAATTTCGATGTAAAAATGATTCCAATTATTTAATTGGATTTATATAATTATAATTTACATATATATGCTATAATCCACATTTAAAATATAATTATTATATAAAAATATATTAGTCAAAAATGAAATGTTCAATTAAAATTCCTTATTTTTCACTATTCATCCAAAATTTAATCCTCTCCAAAAAAATAAAATATTCTACCTAAGTTAATTTTGATATTATTCATCCAAAAATTAACTAGATTTTATCAAATAAAATTTATAAATGTTCCTAAATCAGTGTTTTATATAGGTTCAAATTTTTGAGTTATAAAATTTTACACTTAGAAAAAGAAGACATTTTATACATAAAAGGATTTCATATCATATTTAGAAAATAAAAAAATTTGGATGAATTTAACAAAATTTTATTCAAAAAATGATATATAAATTCCATTAATATCATTCCAAACTATATATTAATTTAATTTATTAATTAAATATTCAATTTCATGAATAAAAAAATAATTTTAATAAGAAATACAATGTTTATATTCATTTGGTTTTTATTTTAATTTGTAATAAATTTGTTACCAATCAACTCATTTGATAAATAATTATAAACTATAACTTAATAATTTATTTAATCTTATTCATTCCCACCATTCGAATGACATGTTCCAAATAGTTTATTTTAAATAATAATATCTACACAATTGTTTAAGCATGAGGTTCTATATCTTGTATGATATCGAGCATAGAGGATACATAATGAAACTTATGTAGTTGCATTCATAACCACTAAATTAATATTTTCTTATTAATTGGATCTTATGTCTAATTAATAAGGGTTTTAATTTTCAAAATACCTTTGTTAAGATCCCATAGTGTAAAAAGGTTTAATAAAGATTCTTTTTGAAAATATTAAAATGAAATTATTAAGGTGGCATGAGATAACCCATACAAATATTAAATGTAAAATACAATTAAATGGAATATATTACTAACTATAATGTTCTAATAGAAATTTATAGATAACATGGTCATTCTAAAGATAACTATCACAAAACGAATTATCCAAGATGGGTTGAGAGGATATTTTTTCCACATAATGAAATGTAAATTGATAACATTTCCCCCCAAATCTATTTATTAATGGTGAAGAACTATTTTACTAATTGATTTAGAAAATAAATGAAATTTTATTACTTGTAAATTTTAATTTCATCGTATTATTTTCATTAAATAACGAGTATTCTATTTGAATTTTCCATACCTAAAGTAATACAATTAACATTTAGGGACCAAAAATTCAATAAAATTATATTTATCTAAAATTCCAAAAAATTATATTTATATATTCCTTATATATTTATGTATTTATAAAAACTAAAATTTTTAGTAAAATTTAATATAATTATCTGAAAATAAAAAATAATATTTGATAAAAAATTACACTAATCTCTGAAATTTAATATTTATAACAAAAGTTCCACATATGTCACTTAACTATTAACTATACTTAAAATTCCTAAAAAAATTCTAAAATTAAAAACAAACCAAAAAATGAAAATCATTTTATCACATAGTCTTTCATGATGAAATTATTCTTCTTCTTCAAATAATATCAATCATTATTCTATTATCATACCCGAATTTAATTTCAATAATCACATAATCATAACGATCTACTAATCATTTATATAAATAACTTGAATCACCAAAAATAATTTGGGATTCCAAATATCATTCATCCATTATAAAATTATATAATATTTTTTACCTTAATCATGTAGGGTTTCTTAAATAGTGATCATATTATAAAATAACAATGTTCACATGGTCAAAATATAAAATTCCAATCCCACAGTTCTAAATATGATAAAACATATGTTCCAAATGAAGAATTTTTTTCAAAGATCAAATAATCTAACTAAAATGAAATACAATATACGAACTATGACATCATGTAGTCCAGTGGTAGAAAATGCACTATTTTCGGGCATTGGTTGTGGGTTTGATCCTCGCGGTCTTGTCAATTTCGATGGGTTGTCACCCATTCAGTGGGTTATAATTTTCCTAAAACTATATTAATATTATCCTAAAAAAATTATATATTTTTCTAAAACATCTTCAAAAATATCTATATCATATTTTAATGTCAATTTTTATCTAATACTTTTCATATTTTACTATCAAAATGTATGAACTCATAAGTAGCTCATATTTAGAGATCATATATATCAAAAATAATAACTTTTACATTAAACTAATGTTCACAAAAAGAAATTATATTAATCCTCATGTAACCATTTTCATATCATAAAATTAATGTTTTAATGTACCTTAAAAATTATCACCGTCTTGCCACATTTCAAAAGAATCAATTCCATTTATCATTTGTATCCAAATATATGAAATAGTAATATACAATAGGAAAATATATTGGAATTCTTTGATTCATATAATATATTTAAAATAAAACTATATAATATATTTAATAAAAAATAAATACATAAACACATCATAAAAATCAATTTACTGCATAACCCATTATCAATGCTTTTTTTCTAATTACATCATACATAATTCTGAAAATCAATGATAAGAGTTATATACTTATGATTCACCAACATAAACCCTAAAGTTTATCTATTGATTTAAAATTATATCCAGAAAAATTGATGATGATCATTCCACAAATATCATTTTTACATGATATCCTATGGGTTACGTATAAATCAATCACAAAAACGTCTCCCAAATTACCCCCATAATAAAAATATTTATAATGCATTTAACCATTTTAGCATCGTTAAATCTATCATAACACATGAACCCATTATATTTTAAAATATCAATTTTTAATAATTCATCCCAATCCCAAAACTATAATTTACATCTTATCCATCAAAACATCATTGCTGTAAAAAAATCTGATTTATATTCTATGATTAGAAAAAATAAAAAAAGATAAAAAATATTTCATAACATTCATATTTTTGTTTCCTCATCTGTAATTCTAATGGAATTATATATTACTAATTAGTTTTCTATACATTCCTAGTGATCCATTTCATGATATTTCTTCCTAGTATATCGATGAACATAATGATCATAAACATGACATCTAAAACATTCAATTGTTTACTTTGGAAGAGCACAATTTTGTTTCATGGAGTTAACTGAACTCTTTCATTTTTACATCATATTTTATTTATTTATGACCTCTATTAATATAAATAATACCTCTAATAGTCATTTTAGGACATTATATTGTATAATTATTCCCATATCCATGACATGTATTTTATAGGATATATTTACCTCTATGATCATTTCCAACTAAACATCCACAATGATTTATTTCTCAAATATTTCATGTATTTGAAAAATTGCCAATGATAAAGTAGTTAATCATCATTAATTATATATTGTTTAGAATAATCTCAATATTTATCATTATAAAAACAATTTCATTCAGTATCATATTCAGACAACCACAACATTTTCGTTCAAATCCATAGTTATTTTAGTTTATGAGGGATCCTTCCATTTTATGAAACCATAAAAGACTGTTTGAGGATATATATATAATCATAATATAAAATCTTAGGAGGAAGATAGAAGATATAATTTACATATTAATGTTATCTATAACTGATTAAATTTATTAAAAATTCATATGACTCTCCCTTCTATGCTATCCATTGAGGATATATATGACATGTAACTTATCATAAACAATGTCATACCGTCAAAACATGTCTAAACCCTACTCTGATACATTCTGTAAGGACCCATTCCTAAAAATTAAATATTATAGTGAATTAATTCTATAACTCACATTTTTACACCACCAAGAATATTCTTTTTCATTTTAGATAAATAGATATACTTTTACATAGTGAACACGTACAACAAAAGAAAACAGATCTATATTGTATCACTTTTTTTCATAAAACAATGATAGGAAAGAGTAATGTCTTTTGAATAAAAGTTACTATATTAAAATAACATGAAACAATAATAATAAAATATTTTTATTTATACTTATTAAGATCTCCCCAGCATTTTTGTTCTCTTATAACTACGTTGGAGATCTATAGGAAAACATAGACACTAGTTGATCTAAAAAACCAGTTACAAAAAAATTGTTATTAAATAATAAAATATGTGATATAAAACAAAATATCATTATATATAATCAGGGATCATGAATATATAACTGGAAACAAAGAAATTTGAAAATTGGATCATATTACCATGGAAAAATTGGAATGTGGAAGTGACACATAACATGACAGAAACACGAGTCAAGGATAACTACAAAAATAATATATCATATTGGATAGAGTATCCATTGATAAAAGGTTTACACTTTAATCCTATTAATGATGTCGTAGGAGACTAAAACATTACCCATTTCATTAGAGAACAATCTGACCACACCCATTGTTACATGATCATCTATATGTGTTCCACATAAATAATAAAAGATAAGAAACAATCCTAATGGTTACCCATAGAATTAAATATGTATTTTAATATTTTAATAAGGCCTAAACAAATGGAATATGACAATGTAATGAAAACATTAAATCCCCATCCAATCTAAGGATAAACCATTTAATAAAATTTTAAATATGGTATGAAAAAATATCAACCCCAATGTACCACATCATTTGCCGATGGATTTTTAAATAGAGGAAAACACATTAAATGATATATTTGAAATTTTATTGAGGAAAATTCCCATTGAACTTAAATATATGGTATTTTTTAAATATTGTGAAAAAATTAAAAAAAATGTTCATTGAAAATTATTAGTTAATCCTATATTGAATGTTTTAAAAATTATGACTAAATGATAATGGTAAATGAATCTCATGTAGTGTTGATTGATTACATTCAATCTATATTTTGTGGGAAAATTCTCAAAAAACCATGTTAATAAAGTGAAGATACATAACATTAAAACAATTTATAAAAGGCTAAATTTTTATAAAAAAATATAATAAATAAAAATTGATGGATATTTAAAAAACTATTTTGGAACTATTTTATAACACATGGTCAATGAAGAAAATTTAGTTTTATGGGAATCTTTATTGTGATAATATGTAAAATAATGTACCATATAAATATCATATCATTGATTTGATAATTAATCAAATAAATTGAATATTAGTGTTAACATAAAATACAAATAAAAAAGTTGAAATAAATATATTGCATTAAAATGTATTTTCTCACAAAATCTTGAAAAACATAACCAAGATGATGATGTTTTCCCCAATGAATGTAAATTAGGTTATGTATTCCCTTACCGATTTTTTATTACTCAAATCATATCCCCCAACAAATTAATAACTATCAAATGAAGCATTCAACACTATAAATATAAATATACTTATGATATTATATATCCAAGGAGATTATTTATAAATAACACACATCATATATGTGGTGAATAAGGCCCATGTCTTCATGAATAAAAGAGAGATAAAAAACCCCTACCTTAACATTCTCTTTAGTTTTTCATATATTATCTATCAATATGATGGTTTAAATAATTCTTTTAACTCATTTAAAAACAATATCAGTATTTATGAAACCTTACATGATGATTTTATTAGATATTGTCACCCATTAATTAATTTTTCAGCATTATGTTCATTGTTTTGGGTGCGTTCATTTCATTGTTTTTGGATTAATTAAAATGTGTATATTTATCGATTATCTTTTCAAATAAAAAAACCTTCTAAATCTAATTTAAATGTTATAAGTTCAATTAAAAAATATTAAATTATCATGTGTGTAATGTTTATCTCTTAAATGAACATTATTCATTAGATAAAATGTGAATGAAAAATGTGTTGTCTATTTTGGTCGTTTTTCAGAAGTCTATAAACTATTTTCATATGGTTAAATATTACTTATGTGTATTAGTTAGATAAAACCATATGGGATATTACATACATATTTAAATATGATTTTTACATAATTATACAATTATTACGATCCATGAATTAGGTTTAGGAAAGTGGAACATCATTAACCATGGAGACTATTAACCACCATAATTTGTGAAATTTGTTTCTATAAAGAAGCTAAGATGATAAATGAAATGGGTATGATATAATCCTTTATAATAAAAAAATATACCATGGAGACTACTACTATCATTAACCATGGAGACTATTACCATCCATGAATTAGGTTAAGGAAATTTGAACATCATTAACCATGGAGACTATTAACCACCATAATTTGTGAACTTTTTTTCTCTAAATAAGATAAGATGATTAATGAAATGGGTATGATATAATACTTTATAATAAAAAAATAAAATATATAATTTATTATTTAGTTATGATAACATTGTGGATGAATATAGTGAGTATAAAATAAAATAAGAAATCAAAATATGAGAGGAATTGTTTGAAATTTACCTTTCAAATATCAGCTCCAAAATGGATCCCTTGAAGGCCATGAATATGGTTTTTGGGTGATACTATAAGCACATGTAAGTTTAGAGAGTTTGGAGTGTAGTATTTGTTAAATTTTTTAAGGGATTCAAGGCCTATGAAGAGAATGGGGTGTTTAGAGATTGCATTTATACTTGCAGAGTGGTGGTTTATAGTGATTAAATAATTATTATTTAATAATTAAACAAAATAAATTTTAGTTGGATTCACATAAATATAATTTTTTATATTAATAGGTTCAAAATTATGGTAAGGTTATATTAATACATCAAAAATCCATTATTTTTTTACCTTTAGGTATTTTACTAATTTTCCATTAATTATTAATAGGTTCCATTATTTTACAAATATCATGGTAAATCATTCTTTTATCCATGGTAACATTTTTATTCCTACCCATTAAAATAACATAAATAGCAAATTTTTAACTTATGTCTCCAAATATTTAATCTAAATTACCATAGTAAAATTATATAATTTTAAAAACTATGATTTAAAAATAATCCCATTGATGCAATGGGAAAGACAGTTTTTAATGTGAATGTGTTCAAAAGATGAAAATGTTTTTATATCCTAATTCAATATGAAATTTATAAAAAAGAACTAAATTGGATTTATTGATGTAAAATTTGACTAACTATAATTTCATACTAATTAAAAATATATTTTCTCTTTATAAATGATTTAGATGAAAATGCAGTTTTCAAATTGAAATTTAGTATTTTTCTCTATTCATCAAAAAATGAAATTTCCCAGAAAAATTACATATAATCAGCCTAAGAAAATTTATATATTAATATATTAGTAGTATTTTCTATATAATCAAATATGTTTTATAATATATGTAAAAATATTAAAAAGGTGCTTCATTAAAATGTGGAAAAATTTCTTTTTACAAAAAATAACTTTTTATTCTATAAAATTATATTTATTCGTATTTTCAGATTGTAAAACATATTGGATGAATATAGAAACCTTTTATTGAATATATAACATATAAATTTCATTATTATCTTTCTAAAAAAGTTGCTTTATTAATTTATTAAAATAAAATTTCATTATGGGCATAAAAATAGTTTTTAATAAAAGCATTTCCATTATATTGAATTGGTTTTTATTTTCATTTTGGATTAATTTTTACCAATGAATTGACTTCATAAACATGTGTCAAAAATATTTTAATAATATATTTAATCTTATAAATTCATGTTATTCAAAATATAATGTGATTAATGTTATATTTAAATAAAAATATTTAGTAGTTTTGTATGATTCAATGGTATATTGTGTACGAAATTGAGCATAGTGTTTCATTTAAGAATATGAGGTATTTACACATATCCAAATTCTATATGTTGGATAAATGTATTTCAACCATGAATCAGTATCCTATGGACCTACATCCCATGAATATATTGGAGGATGTTACAGCTAGAAGTCATGGGTAATATTATAAATCGCAGCTGCTACTCATGAGGAACCATATATAAACAACATCACACATTGGAAACTCTCTAAAAGCTGAGGGTTAGATCTCAGTTCAAGAATAATAATTAATCCATAAGTTACTCTCTTATATGATGTACTGGTGTCTTAGCGCCCACCAACTTCTGATCATGTTTTTCACCACCCTCATAGCACATTACTCATGGATGAAAAGGTGGAAATGCTCAAAAATTTATATACACACTACTAAAGAAATATTCAAATCAAGATATTATCTCTAATAGAAGATACAATATTCAAGAAATCACTACCCAAAATAAAATCCAAACTACGGACATAAAAGTTCATGTTTCCGGTAAGTGATCATATATTTATTTACATGAGTCCTAATATATTGAGGGTTAATTGTATGTTAATAATGGAAAGTTATCATTTAAATTCACTTGACCTCTCCATTTAATGAAAAAATATTCATTTATAATTTAATTATAAATTTTTCACATATGTGAATATTTTAAAAATACAAGTAACAATTGTATATATTTTCATACACAATTTTTAAAGACCCCTAAACATAAAAAAATATCGAAACTGATGTAATTATAACCATCTCCCATTAAATTCGATCAAATATTGTATTGGAAAAAATATGATGGATTTATTTACTAAATCTCCCATTCTAATTTATAAATGCACATACTCTATATAAATTCTGATTGGTTATCATATAATTACATTCAAATCCCAAATCATGTCAAAAGGGTAACAAAACAGACATAGGTATAATTATTCTATTTATGATTTCGTCATCAATATACATGGGACAATGTTTTTTATGGGTGATGAAATGTTAAATAACAAATCCAATTTCCCTGTATAATATTCAACTATCACTATTATATATAAATAAAATGGGTAACTCAAAAATCATAGGCAATAAAAGCAATGAAATAAAAAATATTCACCAATATGGAATGGAATATAATACTCTTTGGTGTCCATATTGTTTCACATAACAATGGTACATTCCAAAAAATAATATAAGGTAGAATCTTCATTCTGGATAATAATTTCAAAAATTCATTTGCATCACCCAATGGTGGAAATATGACAATTGTAAAACACGAAACAAACAAAATAATTTTTTATACCAACGAAATTTGGTACATAAAACAAAAATGGGTTATCTAATATTAGGAATGAATTATGACCAAGTTATAACAAATTGCAAAAATTATATATAAATTTATGTAATAATAATATTAGAAAACAAAAAAATTGTGATAATGAAATATTTATTCCCAAACAAGGTTCATTCTTGAGTAATGGAAATGTGTTGGCCACATGATCTCAATTGCACCACCTCGTATCACCAAGTATTCTCGCTTATAACAAGGATATATAGTAGTTTGTTATGGATACTATACCCACATGATCATAGAGACACATAAGAGAGTCAAATTCATAAATAAATAGTACTTAAAATCATTTTAAATAATGTATTGTAAAATTGTAATCATCTATGAAAAAAATAACATTCAAAATAAATAATATGTTTTTTTTAAACATAATGTGGATTATCTCAAAAAATGGGAAATATGAACATATTTCACCTATAAGATAAATAATATATGATATATCATATAATAAAAAATAAGATAAATATCCATGAATCCTGAGCACCAGCTTAGTCATCTATTACCTTGATCTCACCCAAAAACATGAATTGAAATTTATAAAATGAGATTCCTCCCTTTTCCCACACTAGTGATCATAAAATGTCAATGGGTTACAATGGAGTCTTGAATAATATGTGTGATAATCATAGTAGACCATACCCAAACACAACTATACAAATCTAGTCATTGGGTATTATCTATAATTATTTTAAGGGATATAAAACTAAAAACATACAATATATACTTACCCCATACCTTCAAAAGAATATGTTATTATCTAAGAAAATTTAATAAAATAAATTTAATATTATGGTTCATGTATTAACAATGAGAACATGTGTAATTTTTTCAACAATACTCTAATGGTTATTAATAATATTAGTAGATCCATGGTGAGACCATGGCATTTATGACCTCATGGATCATGCCAACACAAAGTAATAACTCATGTTGAGGATAAAAAAGGGGATGAGTGTAATACAATAAAAACATCCATGGAATTAAATTGTGAAATATTTTAAAATATTCTAGGGAGCACGTCCATAGTAATCTTGGGATAATATATACTAGTCCTAATGGGTGAATCCAGGACACCATGTGTCGATAGACATCAATCTGAATATAAGGATTGTATATATGGAATATAATTTCTACATATACAGTGATGTGATACAATGTATACTTATTAGAAATACTACAATAGTTATATAAAATTTTCGAAGGTGGTTATATCCCATAGAATTAGTCACAGTGAATCATAAATAAATCCTTTGAGTGCTCAAGAAATTCTATCAACAATCCAAAACTGGCATGAGCTTAAAAATTCATATATATATATATATATGATAATATTTAATTTTACAAAGACATTGTATACACATTTTATTTATATTAATAAGTCACCATAGACTATGTAATGAATCATTCCTACTATAATCCATCAGATTAATTTCATTGCATTCCCTCAAATGTGATATGGTGAAATAGGGACATAAAACAAATTATCAATTCAAATAAAATATCCAAGGACAAAGGGAATATGTATATATATATATATAATCCATTTAAAAAATAAAATATTTTATTATTTTATTTAAACACATACCTTATAATGTTCATTTCATGGGTATTTGAATATTTTTTTCATGTCTATAATACATGGGTCTCAAAAGGCATAGCAAGATAAATACCCTTCTTGGGGTGGTATACAATGAAGTATAAATGTACACTGATGTAAAAAACTATTAGTAAGGATATATATTACAAAATAAATGATTATATCTTAATTTTATTTATTTAATTAGAAACACAAGGTGATATTGTCATTTACATAGTGGAATTAATTGTTAAATCGATTGAAATTTTGGTAAAAATCATAGACCACCTACCTAATGACTATCATAGATGCCTTGTCTAGTATATTTTATTAGTGTGTACAAGATATTAATAAAATGTAGTATAATTTGAAATATTTTCAAATATACTATATGAGCATGCACCATCAAAAACATCACCGATGGAGGGTAAAATTATTACAGGATCCTAAAGAGTTAACATATTTTTATTGGATATCCAATACATGGAAAAATCGTGATTTAGAGGTTACATAAATTAATTAGTTGAAAGCCTATGTTAGGAAGATTAAAATATTAAAATATAACGAGGTTTTAATTATGTAAATTTTAAATACAGAAAAATAATAGTGTGTATATTTATAAAAAAATGTAGAGAAAAGATAATATCACCCCAATTTTAAGATACATAAGTTTTGGGAACACGATTTGAAAAACCATGCACCAACCATGGATCGTAAAATAAACGAGGATAGTGTTATAATTCATTAGGGGAACAACATATCTGTTTATTATATATCTGTGTAGATATTATTCTAGGGATAACAGCCCACATGATCTATAATGAATGGTTTAGAAAATCAGGTGCATTCCCTAAGATCCCTTCTACAGAACCCAACAGATCTGTACAAGGTATATATAATTGTGCAGACTGGGAAGCACAGTTTCTACAAACTATGTGGCCTGACTATTTCCTCCAAAACATAGAGTATTATTCTCTTAATAATCTTCGTAATTTCTCAATCAATTATTTTAACCATGGGTTACATTTGAATGATTAATTTATTGGTTAAAACACAAATTAAATGATTTCATAAAATTAATAAAAAAAATGGTTCTTACATATCATTATATATACTCATTATCAACATTGTGGGAACATGATAACATTTTTATATTAATAATATGGTGCATGAGAATTGTTATCTCCAATGAGAGAAATTTTTTTATCATAATGACAAGAAATTTACGTTGTATATTACAACATGATAACTAGAGGGATCCTTATAAGAATTCATTATATTATAAAAATATTTACGTACTTTTTTTAGAATATTCTTTTTTGGGGTCCCTGGATATTAGTTATACCTTCAAATATAATGATATGATATATATAATCATTTTTACAAATATATTATGATGTGGTATTTTCCACTATCAATATTGACTTGTTAATATAATCATCCACTTGAATGTCATATGGGAGGAATGAAATTGATGTTTTATTTTATTGAATAATATAACCCATTTGTCCAAATAAATTAATATATATTAATATTTTTTCTCCATTTGTTACGTGGGAAATATGAAATCATTATTATGTTCACTCAATGGACTAATATGATGGATTTCAAAAATATTAAAAGAAGAAATCAATAATGTGTAATATATCCTTGGTTGTTTCCCTCTATGTTTTTGTATATTATGTTCATATATTTAGGTATATAATTCTCAAAAGAGTAAATATAATTCAATATTGTCACAATATACAATTCGATAAAAAATTTAGGTCACTAATAATATAATGAGGTTAATGTTTCATATATATGGATCTAGGACCTTCATAAGAGGGAATCAATATATATATATATATATATTAGAAAAACACTATAAAATCAACATAAAAAATAAGGTATCTAAATTGGGGTATTGGTTTGATCCTTCTTATGTATTTAGGGAAACACTTACCAAATACATAAATTTCATTTTATAAGGAGTGAAGACTTATTTACTGTATCCCATGTATTGGGGGTTAATATTTTTATTTGGACAATCCATGAACAAATATGAATTAGGTCCAGAATTATGATGGTAACATAAATATTTATAGAAATTTAGAGTTTGATTATATTCCCATGAAATTTCACATCCCGATCACATTCATTGATTGAATTTACAATTTTATATTAATCTGGACTATTCTACATGTGGTAGAAATCAACCAAATAAAATTTTGTCTCAATCTTTGGAAGAGAATTGTGGTCATTAATAATGTCTTAACAATAATAATTAAATTAATGGTGGTATTTCAGGATTAAATTTTTTTCCCAGATGAGATGATTATTCATTAAGATATCATACATCCATATTAGGGTATGTTTTTACTATCATTTTTGTGTTGAAATTTCTATGTTAAAAATTTTCTACTTTTGGAACAAAATCAAACTAGCCTTTTTTTAACTACAATATTATTACTAAATTTACTCTTACAATGACTTAATATTTATTTTGTATAAAATATTATTTAGATAGTATAGAAAACATTGTGAATCAAGGAAACTATATGATGGAAGTCTATAAAAAGTTGATAACTATCCTTATAATTAGATGTGCATGTACATTGTACATATAAAAAGGGATTTCATTTTTCATCAAAATATTTTTTATAATTTTATCTTATATATTATTATTCAGGGTCACTATTTGATGTTCTTCATTTTTAACTAATTAATAATTCATACGAATGATGTAGATATACTGTCTGAAAAAACCTTCATAAAAACTATCAGAATATGATATTTGTTCTACCAGATGAATACTTTTTGATCTACATGATGAAAAATTAAACTACCATATGGAATATTTAAATTAATTATGATAATGCTACCAAAATGACCATAGTATGATTTTTATACTAAACATTCCATGTGAAAGAAGAGTTCGACTGATTCTATTTCCATCAATATCAAGAATCACGAAATATGACCATTGGGACATTGCATACAACAATGTAAATTCATGGAGGTGGAATAAAACTCTTTTCCAACATAATGAATATGAAATTTACTTCATTAAATTATAAAAAACTGTAACTATTTTGTGATTCAAAATCATTTGAGATATTTTTCTTTTGTTGTATCTATAACAGTGTTGCAAATACCAAAAAAAATTTAATTTGTAATGATTGTGTCTAATCTGGGTTGATTGTGGGGTTCACTGAATAAGAAGACAGTGGTGTGTCTGATCTTGTTGATCAGGACAGTCGTGGAATATGAAAATATACATTTTTATTATCTTCTTGATCAAGGGTTTTTTTTGAATGAAAAGATATCTTATGGTATGGTGAAGCCATGAATATCCAATGATGATTTAGTATGAAATTATTAATATTTAAGGTTACTTTGAAGAATATTTTATAAACTCTTATATGTTTTTATGATCTAGTTTATGAAATATTAGTATAATTTTATCAAGGGTTATTATTCAATTATACAATTTTGTTGGATATTTTATGTTTTTTTAAAAAAATTATATTTATATAAAAATTAGAATATATCATAATATGTGACTAATTTTATCATTATTTAATAGTTTTCCTATCTAATAACTTATATAACGAATTTGAAATTATTTTATGTTTTATTCAAAATCAACAAAAATTCACCCACACCCCCACAATTTTTGTAATTTTATTACTCATATGATCATATATATATATATATATATTTCATTTTTACAAGATTCAATCATAGGGACCAGAGTGTTCCACACAAGAAATAACATCTGTTTATTATAATTGGGAGACTTCTTCACCACATTTGATTTGGGTATAACAGTTTTCTATGAGTATTGATGTAGACTAAAAACATGACAGTGAGTTACTTGATTCTATAGTATAATAGGGTATAAATTACACATCAATGATTTATGATCAAAATAATTATTTAGTTTACCTCATTAGAGTTTATTTCCATAGGCATTTACTATATATATATCATTACAATAAAATATAAACCACCATTAAGGTCCAATGTCAATTCATCTTCCCTGCTCTGTATAATCTATTCTCATAAAATAAATGGGGAATTGATTTTCATCTAAATAATATTCATATATGAAAGATTATATCAGGTGGATGAAATTAGAATATCCATATTATGTTTATTTATCTTAAGATAATCCAATTTAGTGAGGGTGGGGATCATCATCCCATTGATGGGGGTATGAAATTAGAGTGGTTTTAGACAACTTGGGGTACCTTTTATGAAATCTCCACATGTGACATATTCATACAATGACAATTTAAATAACTCTAGAACAATTTTTATTTTTTATGGCGTATCATTGGCATGAATAAGTTAAAATGGGGTCACAACTGGTTGATTCAGTTGTTAAATTAGAATCACATAGAGTTGGGTAATCATTTTCCCTATAAAAGAATAATTATATTTTTCCTATTTTTTATTATTTACTATCACTATTTCATTACCTCTAATAGGTTAGAAGATACATAGCCTACGGTATTATAGTGTTTATCTACCTTTATTTTCTCAAAATCAATCATATTCCATAGAATTTTCTTGAAGATGTGTTTATTGTGGATATCATACAAGAACATATAGTTATAAATGAAATGTTCCAGTTGATCATTTAAATCAAATTAATTATGGAATATTATATAATCATATTCATCAATTTTCATCTCAGTGGATGTGATGATGTACGATAAAAACTTATAATTTTTAATCGAGTATAATTCATTCATCATATCATTGATCTCCTTATGATTATGAAATTTTCAACCCTATCAAATAATATATTTTTATTTCCACTATTATTTTGGATTCACTGTATGATATGAATAATTATAAGAAGATGAAGCTAAAATAATCATTGGATTGAGGATTGCAGTTTTAATATATATTATACATTGTTTTCTCACATATGTTGATGATGTCAACAATGAATTTATTTTTAAATGCTGAAAGCTTCTTCAATACATTACTCTATAGTTGTGACCACCTAAAAATAAAAAAGGTATTTTAAGGTATTATGTAGTGTCTTCATGTCATCTTGATGATTAATAATTCATTTCTCTTATTATTAATATTCTAGAAGTTATATATTCAATTAATATATTAGGATCAACATTGTGATGGAGATTCAAAGTCTATCATTCCTATTTTATTTTTCATTCAAGTAGTAGAGTACTATTATATTCCTCAGAGTATAGTATAATTTATAAATGGTCTATTTAAACTTATATTTTTAGTTAGAGATATATCATTTTTTATAGTCAATGAACCAAAATAATTTTGGTCTTTTTGTGTCTTGTATGATTCTTTCGAATCATGATTCTTATTATTTATATAAATAACCCCACAAAAGTATACATCTAGAAACAATCCATAAGAAATGTTATTCCAATTATCTCTTTCATTTCAATATTGATAATGTTAAAATCCCAATGTACATGTGGATGAAATAAAATCCACACATTCAGTGTATATTTTCCTTTATAGATTCCATTTTATGTGTCATCCATTCATGGAATTAATTTGAGTTATATGGTACTCAATAGAAACATATAGTTCTAGTGGCACATTACCATAGCTCAATAATCAAGTGGAAGTAGTGGGGACATCCTTATATATTTATCTTTATAATGCCAATTGTTAATACCCAACTCCAGATAGCTCATGGTAGATTATTTGAAATAGTGTTGGTACCTTGTCATTGGGAGGATATTCTTGATAGTATATAAATAATATGGTCAGAAAAACTAGTTGTATGTGCCATTGGATATTTTGATCACTATAATTCACTATTATTGGTCAAAAGGTTCCCCCTTCATATAGGAAATTCATCAGATATGGTATATCTTCCTCAAAATGGGAGTTCCACTCATTAGTGACAAAAAATCTATGTAATTAAATTTTTATTTATATTATCATATCTATATAAATTTTATATTTAGTGATTATATACTCATTTGTGAGAGGGTAAAAATATTCTAGTGGGTGGTGTGATATTTCTATCCAATTCCATTTATATTTGGTTAAATCCTACAATCTACTCAGTTTCCAGATGATTAAAAGATCTACCTAATCATAAGTATACCTTTGATGTTATATAATTTAACATTCTTTACATATTTTGTTGTGGAAAAAAGTTTGAATGAATGAATCCTTTATTCCTTCATTTTTCAGTGATAATATCTATATTTTACACCGGGAATACATCAATAACATTTATCAACACATATCATATAGTATGAATAAAATAATTATCATGGTACAATGGGGTTTTATCATCATTGTAATTTTAATCAAAGGAAAAATCATAATCCAAAATGATATTTTTTATATAGAAGATCATTGTGTCAAACAGTTATAGTGAGGATTCATGTTCTCAACTTGATATTCATTAGGATGTAGATTATCTAGTCATATCTTGAGGGGGTCCAAATAAGATTTCACTGAACATGATCCCAATGAATTAGATAGACCTCAATGTGAATGGAACCATAGTTGTGAAAGCTATGGAGCTTCTCCGAGTGTGTGTAAAAATATGCTTTAATTAAGGAGTTATGGTTAATATTGACACTAGCCGGATGGTCTACGGTGAACCATATTGTGCTACCATCACATTGTAGTTCATCAACATTTTTTAGGATCCAAGGGGTGGTAATGATGATATAAATCCATATATCCATAATATTTGGGTTTTTTCCGATAATGATGTTAAGTAATTGGCCATCATAATCCTTTTAGGAATCAAGGATTTTATTATAGAGTGATCGAGATATATCACACAGTATAGGTATGAGTTAGATAACCTAGATGGTCGGTCTACATTTCTAGATTTATTTTACCATAAAAATAAAGTGTGATTTTACTTTTTGGAATTCTAATATAAGAGTATATTAATTTGTTACTCCTACCAGACAATACTATTTAATTTCTTTAGGTATGGTGGGATTTTGATGATTTGAAAATTGAATATGAGGAACTAGATCTTGAGACGTAGTCTATAGAGATAACATGGATGTATTCTATATTTTATGAACCATGTTTCTCACTGAGAGGGATTGACAATATATCCGCATATTCTCCCTCCCTCTTGTATCAATGATAGATGTGTTATTAGTTACAATCTAGAGAATTTGTTATATTCATTCAATACATTCTTCCTTGATATAGTCACTTCTACCCCAATATAGAATTTAGGGATACTCAAAATGAGGCCAGATTAAAATAGAAAAACCATTATCCTAATATCTAAATAGGATTATCTTACTCCATTCAAGATAGGTACCAAGTCTTGATATGATGATAATTTTCCAAATGGATTAAAAAAAATTCTTTATGCATTTCATTTTTAGTGCCTCTATAATTTGATAATGAGAAGTATCCATGGGGAAAATTGTGACAGATAATCTCTCCTTGTACAACTCTATCTACATGAACATTGAATATTCTTTGTCCTATTATACGAATTCCAAGAATTTACAAGAAAATATAAGTCATTTAATATATAATTTATAAATAGAACTAGGGTTGTGAAGAACATATTTCACTGAATTAGATATTAATAAAATGGTATTGTTATTAATTATTTCATAGTTGTGGGATATCATTTGACCAAGAGGAGGTGTTTTTCATCAGTGATGATTTTCATAGTGTAGGTAGAACCAATTTTCAGTGAGTCTCTTGATATATGTTAGAAATAAATAAATTTTCGGGACAGGGAGGTAATTTTTGTTAAGAATATGAATCATTGTGAGGATATCCTTTGAAATAATCAACATATATATTAATATATGGTTGTTGATTTTAAATTCATCATTATAAGGAGGACATCCACTTTGGATTTTTTTTCATTGTAATAGGGAGGACCTATATGATATATATCATTTTAATGAGCTCAAAAATTATTCCTCATTGTGTTTTAGGGTGGAACATCACCATGGGAACAATTTATTTCTATTAATTATAAAGATATGAGAGATCCTCAGGCAATTGATGGAATTTAGTGATGAGCCTCAGTGATATTATCCGGAACAACGAAAATATCCTTCCACAAGGATGTTGTAAAAATATATTTACTATTATCTTTAATATGGGTGGGAATAGGGATATGATCTACATAATGGCATAAGTATTCTCATTATAAATTCCCCTTTCTAGATTTAATGGACTATAAATATAATTTTGGAAAATCTATCATAACTAGAACCATGTAGTGTGGAAGGTTACCATCATGAGGACTATCTCTCTTAGGATGATACCCATTTTTCACACAAATATGTTAGTGAACATATAAAGCGTAATCAAGGATACTTGCATGATATACAGCTTCCACATATATATGTCAACATTCTTCTAGATAGTTGATAGGGAAATGAGTACATTCAATTGATTCAACAAGAATATCAATGTGGTTTTCATGTTAGGTAGAACATATATGAGTCTTCCAATTAGTTTCCACCAATATTTAATTACAATTATATCAACTCTGATATTCAATATAAACCAAATGGGATTATTTAGTGAATTAGTTAATATGATTTATCTTCATTTATTTCACCAAAATATATGTTTAATCGTTTTGATAATAATTTGGGATATGGGTTTGTTCCTTTGTTGAATCCTGGATTGTAACGACTCAAACATTTATTTCTGAAAATTATTCCTGTTCAAATTAAATGTATTATTATGAAAAATGGTTATATAAATCATATTCACTACCGTGGTTTTATGTTATTGGAATTTAAAATACCATTAATAATTGTAAATTATGCAAATATAGTATCTTAATAGTGATCACATGATTAGTATAAATATAGGGCTTTAACAAATCCAATTTACATAGAAAAAGGGAGTGATGGATTCATCAAGTATAATTTCATCATATTATGATCATTTGTCAATGTTTTTAAAGGAGGTAGCATCCCTGGTCATCGCCCATCACCATGTCCAAGTTTAGCATCAACATGTTCGGGTTTAATAGAATTTCCTACGAGAGAAGTGTATGTTAATAGAGATTACCACCCAAAAATGTTATCTGAGCCACCCCACGATTCTGTCACCCTCGCACATAATACCTATAGTTCTTATGAATGTGTTATAATGGGTTATGCAATAAGAACCTAGCACTGTGATTATGTACATTAATTTTTTATAAATAATATACATTCTTTTTATTATTGTTACTTAGTAAATGGGTTTAAATGAACTACTTGTATATCTAGTCAATATTCAATTAACAAATCTATTTTGATGAATCAATGGATTTTTATATTAAATACCATTTTAATAATATAATGTTATTAAATTAAATTTCTTTAAATATAAAAGATTATATAATTTTTTTTGAATAAAATTTTAATTTTTATGAAGGATTGAAAGTTGTTTTTTTTAAAAGCCCATTAATTCATGATAAATAGAGGTTTTTATGTTAAAGTAAAAAATTTAGATATTTATAAAAAAATTTATATTAAATTAATATCATTTTTGAATTCTAGAAATTGAATTATCGAATATGGAATTTTTCATAATTTTCTGAGATTGTCAAATTATTGGGAAAAAATAAAATATTGTTCAATCATATAATGTGTTTTATGACATGATAATTAAACAATAGGAATTTAATAAAATACTACAGAAGTTATGTTCAGAAATATATTTGTTTTACCTTTAAAATTATGTGATTTTTATATTTTTTTGATAAATTTTACATTGCCTTAGTGGGCCCTCCCAGACTTATAAAATATTTTATCTTTTCTAAATGATTTCTTTCAGAGTGTGACTCAACTCCACATAAGAAAGCCAATTATTTTAATGACATTGGAAATTTGACTTTTAAATTATTCTTTATAATCCTATTTGGAGAAAAAATGAGAAAATACCATGGTAGAGTATCTGGTTTTGATAAATTTAGTGTGTAGTGTCCAAAAACTAAATAATAATGAAATCCCTCACCTTTCCTATATAAACCCTCTTAATATACCATTATTATTCACTCAAAATCTTCAGAGCTCAACCATCCTTCGACCAACTCTCCCTATAATCACCTGAAAGCTCTCCAAGATCCCTATAAGCCACTCTCAAACCTCTCCCAAGCCTTTGGGATCACACTTCCAGGTAAGGGATTTCTACTTTTCTCGTTTTTGTCAAAATTTATTTTTCTTGTTATACATTTTTATTTTCTATTATATATTCTGGGGTATGATTTTCTCCTCCCACATACTTCTCTTCATATGTTTTAATGATGAGGTACCACATTATCAATCATTAATTCCTCCCATCTACAACGGAAACCATGCTAAAATTCCGTACGAAATTTCTCTATCCTCATTTACAATCAAACAATTATTTATATTAGGAATCTAAATAAAAAATAAATATATTGGGATATTATGTTCCATGTTCCTTTCACTATTCATTTCATGTAAAGGTGATGAGATATCCCTTTCTCTCTCATCAACATTTTTTAAGAATTATTATGTCACACAGTTATGCTGCCGAAATAGCTTAGTGATTTTTCAAGCCAAAATCATTGTCTGTTGAATACCATAACCATGTATCTGTAAAGGATATTCATCTTTATGCACATATAAATATTTTATGGTACTTAAATGTATATATTCCACATTCCATAACCATAGAATAACTTATAAGGTTGAATAATTCCCTATTATATTATCAATGTGGCACACTTATGAATGAAATGAAATGTTTATAAAGGGTGCACCGTGATAGAGCTCAAATGCCTTGGGGAACAAGTTATATCCTGATATTCCATGTTTTATGAGGTTTTAATGATGATAATTCATGTTCAATGAGGTTTTATTCATGCTAATTCATGTTAAAAGATGGTTTACTCATTTTAATTCACATGTAATGATGGTCTACACAATCTCTATGTAAAATGAGCCTTTTCTAATGAATATATCATGTTAAATGTTCTTTCCACATATCCATGTTATGATAAAAATTCTATGTCCTTACATTATGTTCATTTTCCTCTTACAGTCTATTGATATTCCTATTTCCTAACATAAATTTTATTATACATGTTATTCCTTGTCTACTCTCTTACTAGTCATTATACCTCACCATTTTCTTATATATTTCCTCAAGTTAACCCATTCAATGATAACTACAATGGGATATTATATTCACGTAAAAGAAGTATTCAATATATATGTTGTGTTGTATGTTCTATTTGCCTATGTAGTGTTCTAAATTTCCGAAGACACTAGATCTCTTGATCCTCATAGTTGTCTTAAGTAAATTTTTATGTAATTTATCATGTTTAAGTATGTAATAAACTTTATGGTTGTTATAGTTGGTATCAATTGATAGGTTTGGTTATGTTGGGATTATGAATAGAAAACCATAGTGAAATATTTTCGGATAAGACAAGTCATAATAAAAACATCTTTATTTTTTGTATTATAGAGTAAGTGGTCTAATAATTAAATATATCCAAGTCTAGATACAAAAAGGTAGAGAAGAAACTAGAATATACGTATATTAGTGTATAACCCAAAAACACCACTGTGATCTAGACTCGAATGGGAACTGGTGAACGATAGCGGGCCTTGTTTCACTCTTTGTTATGACACTCTTGGGGTACATACGTTGGTAAATTCATAATCATAGTATGAACCATTATCAAAGGGAATAAAAAATTCCCCTAAGAATGTATGATGGGATGTAGATCATGTATAACATATATTGAAGCCTATAAATTCAAATGATTGTAAAGTAAATGGAATTTATAAGTTATACATTTTTTATTGGATTCCCCTTTATGTGTTACCCCTAAAAGTAATTTCTTTCAGCAAATGGTCAGTAATAGTAGGAGTCGGGCTAAAAAATGTTGCAATGATCAATGTAACGACATTTATAATGATATTCCCAAAATTATTGGAGTGGGAATCACATACTTTATCATGATACTCTCTGAGTCAACTCATGTTTTGAATAGAATCATAAGTCAGGTGGATGTTCACCCCAACCTAGAAAGAAAAAATAGAAAATCATATATTTAGGAGACAAATGTGTCCAACTATTAATGGATCATCTGATACATTAATTGAAAAAAATAATGGATCAACTTCATCGAAAGAATATTCTCCATCCTTCAATGTTAAGAACCATAGAATGTTCTTCTGGATACTTATCATTTGGCGGGTGAATCTTATCAATGGTGGGCATTGATAAAAAATGTGAATCCTATAGAAGAGGTCAAGGCATTAGAATTAAACGATATCTGGAAATTGTATTTTGATACATACTTCCCAGGCACCCTCCAACATAAAATGTAAAGATACTTCCTTTCCCGAAAGAAATGAAGATGACTAATCCATTAGATCATATGAGAAAATAATTACAAAGCTTACATGATATGCCTATGGGTATTTTGTTACCTCCACATTCAAGGTTTATAGCATATTTGGTGGTATAAAACCGAGAATACGAAAAGAAATAGTGATTCATGACTTTCATAGCTATGAGGTAATTGTACAATGTGCCCTCAAATCTCAATGAATATTGTTGAATCATTGGGTTATCATCGGGATAAGAAGAGGATAGTGGACATAAATTCTGGAAGTCTAATGCATCAATCCAACTGCACTGTGAAATTTCCACACCCCACATTCCAAAGGATCATAAAGAAACACCCCGTAAATTGGATGAAGGGGATGAGGAAATTCATTAGGTGTGGAAGAGAAAGGCACCTAGCCATTAACTGCAAACAATAAAAACCAACTACAGTTACAACAGAGAGTAATTCCCTATTCTTATATCATCGCATTGTTCATTTCATCAACTACAAATAACCAAAGAACTTTGCAAACCAGTTTCCTATGACATGGGTTTTCGTAGGAAACCAAAAACCTCCAAGGTAGAAAGGGAATTATTTTTCCATCATTGCCACCAAAGTGAGCGCAAACAACGAAGTTGGTATAGGTACAATAGTTATTAATTCTAGAATAGAGAATTTACCATTGGATTCCATTTCTATGAATTCATCTATATCCCTATATTTTAGTTACTAATACAATCATTACCACATATCACGGCAGTTATGATATTGGTGAGAATGAAAAATGGGGCCATCATTGAAACCCATGAATAAAACTCTTCCCCTATCACAATTTTTGGATTGAGCTTCCTAGTGAACCCCATCATACTACATCTGGTATAATTTGATGAAATTCATGGCATGAATTGGATTTCCCTATATAGATTCAATATAATTTTCTGTGAGAGGGAAATCACTCTCTATCTGGTGATTCAATCCCCTGATTTTATACATGTGATAGGTGGAGGATGAATCTTCATTAAAACCATCATCTCAATTGTGGATTTAAGTTCCCTATGATCACATGTATCATGTTAAGATAATTGAGGCTAATGAAGCAAAAAAATTTGAAGACATGCCTATTGTGATCGAATACACTGAGGTGTTTTCCGAGGAATTTCATGATCTTCCACTTATAAGATATTTTGAATTACTGATTGATAATATTCCTAGGGTGTTTACAATATGTAAGACATCATATATAATGGATGTTAGGTTGCTTTAGGAGATAAAGGAACAACTGCAAGAGAATATGGATAAAGGGTTTATACACCCTAGTGCTTCACCACGTGGTGAACTAGTCCTCTCCATCATTAAGAAGGATGGATTGATGAATCTTTGCATTGATTATCACGAGCTTAACAAAATCATGATAAAGTATAAGTGTTCATTTCCCTAAAATTCTGGATTTTTTTAATCAGTGATTTGGAGCACAACACTTCTCTATGGTGGATATGTAGTGGGGATATTAACAATTATAGGTAAAGAAGAAAGATATCCTGAAGAATACTTTTTTTACAAGGTATAGTCACTATGAATTCATAGTAATGACTTTATAACTAAATAAATCATCAATACTCTTTATGGACTTGATGAATAGTCTTTGAAGATTACCTATAATTTTTTTTGACTTTGTAGATGATATTCTAAAATGCTCCAAATCTGGGGAGGAGTATAAGGAGAATCTAATCATTTTACTAGAGACCTTGAGAAAGTAGAAGCTATATGAAATGTTTAGAAAGTGTGTGTTCTAGTTTAATGAAGTCTCATTCATTGGTCATTTCATCATAAGCACTGTGATATCTGTGGATCCCACCATGATAACTTCAATTGAGTGATGGCCAAGGCTATCATTTGTGACAGATGTCCATAGCATCCAAGATTTAGGTGAATATTATATCCAATTTGTGAGAAATATCTCCCTATTTTCAAACACTCTCACAAAGCTAACCTGGAAGGGAGTAAATTTTTAATTGGGTGATGAATTAAAATATATCTACAAGGATTCGAAAAAGGAATCTTATCACTATTCCTTTTCTCACACTACCCACAAGTGGATAATGTTCTATGGTATTTAGTGATATGTAAAAGTAGGGAATAGGCAGTGTGTTGATGAAAAATGACAATTTCATTACTTATGCTTCAAGGAAATTGAGTATTCATGAGAAAAACTATCCAACACATGATCTGGTCTTTTTTGCAGTAATCCTTTCTTTGAAAATATGGTGGCATTTCCTCTATGGGAATAAGTGTTAAATATATATTAAATAAAAAAAGACTCACGTATATATTATCAAAGATAAATTTAAACATGAACCAACAATGATGGTTAGAGTTGATCAATTATTATGACTAGTCAAACCATTACAACCCTGGGAACACGAACAAGGAGATAGATTCCGTATGTAGAAATGACCCACTGATTCTATAATTTATGAAAATTGATGAGGATCCAATATTCATAGATTTGATGATAATTGAAATGTGAATCATAAAGAAGGTAACATAATCATTCATTTCAAAAATTATGGTTCAACTGTCTCTTTTAGAAATTTTAAAGGATGGTCAAAAGAATGATGTTGGAATTCAAAATAAAGTGGATACTATCAGAAAGGGGAAATCCTTGAAATTTACTATTAATGAATAAGGAATTATGAGATTTGGGAAAATAGTATATGATCCATAAAATTCAGAGATAAAGAATGAACTTTGGGATGATTCACAACGTTTGAATTTCTTCATTCACCAAGGAAACACAATGATGTACTGAGATCTATGATAGTATTATTGGTGGGATAACATGAAGGATGAGATCGGTGAGTATACATTAATGTTCCTAGTATGTTAGATAGTGAAGTATGAGAGGAAATATTCTAATGGGATGATGAAAATATTCCCCATACCAACATATAAATTGTAGAACATCATCAAGGGCTTTGTCATTATAATTCTGAATACATCCATAGTAAAAATTTCTATTTGGGTATTTTTATATCATCTTACAAAGACTGCACTCTTCATTAAAAATTCGATAGGATTTATCATTGGACCAATTGGCATGGATACACATCAGATATGTGGAATGGCTGTATGTGGTTTAACTATATTTGTTTGCCATCAAAACCAAGATTCACCTATATGTTTTGGAAGAATCTTAAAAATGATCTAAATACTGGGATAATCTTTAGTATGACTTATCATCCCCAAACTGATGGCTAATATGTGCATACTATACAAACCCTTGACGAAATTGGGATAACATGATTAGTGGAAGTCATAGGAGGATTGAAAAAATATAATCACATGGTTGAGTTCTCTTACAATAATAGTTTCCACTCAAGCATCCATATGGATCCTTATGAAGCCTTTTTTGGGAAGTAGTTCAAATCACTAGCATGTTGAAATGATGTTTGGCAGAAAAAACTCCAAGGTCCAAAAATGGTTGATGAAATGGTAGGAAGTAATAAGAACATCTACCAACACATTAAGGATTCTAAGTGTTGAAAAAGTGTTATGCCAATAATCATCGACGAGACCTTGAGTTTGATGTTGGAGACATGGTATTCTTCTGCATATCAACATGTAAGAGAGTTATGAGATTTTGAAATAATGGAAAGCTTATTACAAGGTACATTATCCCTTTTAATATTCTAGATTGCATCGTAACAGTGTCATATCGACTAGAAATCCAAATGAATATATCATACGAACAAGATACAAACCATTTATCACACTAGAGGAAGTAAATACTAGACCCATCACATGTACTCAATCTAGAGGTGGTACTATTGTTGAATTACATATCCTATGAATATAAGATGGTGAATTTCATATATTTTAGGGGAAAATCTCTACTAAGTAAGTAAATTCCCCTCATTAAGGTATTGTGGTGAAACTAAATATCTAACGAGGCAACGTGGGAATTAGAGGAAGTGTTGAAGTAGAGTTTCACTCATCTATTTTAGTGGGGGAAAACGAAATTTCTAGGGAGAAATACTTTTAAGGGGTGAATATTATCATGAACCATAACATTATTAATGAAAATTCTTCTTGATCTAATTAAATTTCATATTATGTAAAATGTTTATATAAAACATATTCACTTCCTTGGTTTTATGTTTTTGGTTTTTAAAATACTTTTATGAAAGTTTAGTGTGGGAAATATATATTTGGACTAGTGATCACATGATTAGTATAAATATAGGGCTTTAACAAATCCAATATACTCCTAAAATGATAAATGTCATCATATATTTTAATTTCTCTATATGAAGCCCTTTTGATGCACCTTGAAAAAGATGTTGCATCACTGAACTTATCTCTTGAACAAGCCCAAGAAGAACTTCAACACATTAATCTTTAACGGAATCACCTATGGTAGAAGTGGAAGATAATAGAGATTACCACCAGCGTGATGTTATCTGAGCCAGTATAAGAGTCATTCACCATTTCACACCATAACCCAAGGTCTTATATGGGTGTTATATGGGGTTATGTAACATGACCATATCAATAATATTATGTGCATTTTTTAAAAATAATATACATTCCTTTAATTATTGTTACTATGTAAATGGATTGTAATGAACAAAAATTATTTATAGTAAATATTCAAATAAAAAATCATTTATGTATGAAATAATTGAATTTTTAATTAAAAAATATTTTAATAAAATATTAATATATAATTAATTTTTATTAAATATAAATGATCGTATAATTTTTTAGGAATATTATTGTAATGTTTATTATGTTTTGAAATCTATTTTTGTCAAAACCCATGAATTTTTATTAAATGTCATATTTTATTTTAAAAGTAAAATTTCTCATATTTATAAAATTTTTTAGAGAAAATGAATATCATTTTTGGAATATACATTTTGAAATTTTCTAACGGTTAAAACATTCATAATTTAATGAGACTATTGAATTTTTAGGTAAAAATTAAATATTGTTTAAACATATAATGTGTTTTATGACATCCTAATAACTCAATTCTGATATAAGAAATAAAATAAAAGGTATTTTCACCAATATATGTTTTAACTTTATAATAGTATGATTTTATATTTTCTTTAATTTACAAGGCCTTAGTGGATCCTCCATTACTTATAAATTATTTTATCTTTTTGAAATGATTTCCTTTAGAGTGTATCTCACCTCCACATAAGAAATCATAGTATTTAAATAAGTACGGCTATATGAATTTTAAAATAATTTTTTCCACTCAACATTGGAAAATTGAATGGGAAAAACCATGGTATAGTTTGTGGTTTTGATTTATTTAATTTGTAGTTTCCAAAACATAAAAAATAATTAAATCTATATTCTTTCCTATATATTCCACTCAATATTCAATTAATCTTCACTAAAAAAAATTAGTGGTTAACCAAACTATTCCCTCCTCTCTATATAATCCTCCCAAGGCATCCCACACTCCCTATAAGCCTCTCTCAAGCCTCTCCCAATCCTGTGGGATCATACTTCTATATAAGGGATTTCTTACATTCTCACTTTGAACCAAACTTCATTATTTTGTTATAGCCTTTTATTTTCAACTAAAAATTTTGTTGTATGACATTAAACCTCACTCATACATCCCTTTTTATTGCCGGATAATAAGATACTCTTTATCTATCATTAATTCTACTCATTTCCACACACTACCATGCAGAAATCCTGTAATGAATTTCACTCTCCTCATTTATATTCTTGCAATTCACGATATTTGGAAACTAAATTCCATTAAATATGACGGGATATTATGTTCCATGGCCACATTAATTTCCTTTTCCAGTACATGTTATGAAATATCCATTTATCACTCATCGACCACTTTTATGAATTATTATGTCATGTCGTTGTGCTGCCGAAATTGGACGGTGAATTTCCAAGCCAAAATCATCGTGTAGTGAATACCATACACATTTCTATGTTAAGGGTATTCAAATTTATGAACATATACATATTTAATGGTACGTACATGTATGTATTCAAAATTCTATATCAATGGGATAACTTATTAGTTTTAATGATTCCATGTTATATGATCCATGTGGCACACTTACAGGTGCAATGGAATGTTTATAAAGGGTTCACTTTGATAGCGCTCCAATTAATTGGGAAGTGAATATTATCATGATACTCCTAGTGGAATAGGGTTTTACTCATGATAATTCATGTTAAATGAGGGCTTGATCATTCTATTTCATGTTCTATGAGGTTTTACTCATTCTCCATGTGCAATGAGCCTTTGCTTGTGCTAATATCATGTCAAATGTTGTTTCCACATCTCCACGTTATGATATACATGCTATATCATGCATTTATGTTCATGTTTCTATTATACTATATTGATATTCTTATTTCCGTACACGTATTGTATGCATCATGTTATGAATTTTTTACTCCCTTACTAGGATTTATAGCTCACCCATTTTTTATGTTTGTCCTCATGTTGTCCCATGCAATTATAAGTACGAAGGAATGTTGTGTTCATGTAAAAGAATATTTTAAAATAGATTTTGTGTTGTATTTTCTATGTTATTATGTAATGTTCCTAATTTCCAAAGAAAATAGATGTCTTAATCCTCAAAGTTGTCTTATGTGCTTTTTTTTGTAATAAATCATGTCTATGTATGTAATAAAGATAAGAGTTGTTATAAGGATATGTCAACATGATTATTGAGAATGGGAAGAAATATGAGTCTTTCCCATGCTTTTCAAAAAGATATTTTAATTTAATTCATGGGTGTGTGAAGGAATATGATCATATTATGCAGTGTTTAACGAAATGTATCAGTGAGAATGTTTATCGTTGGAATGAAAATGATTATGTCCTATCCACTCAGCTACAAAAATCCCAATTTTTATCTTCATCTAGGTTCCCTTGATTACATTAATTAAATATGGTCCTCTAGGTTAAATCCTATATTTATTCTATAGAAAAAATGTCCCTAAGTTACTAGCGATGAAGTCTGGTATTAAAAAACATTATATATAGTCCATGAACTGCTATATAAACTTAATTGGAATCCTCCTCCACCTCTTTATTGTAAGGGAGTTATGAGTTATTTTTTCATATGGTATTTACTTCATATGTAAGTGGATGTGGGGTATTTGATCCACTTTCTTCTCTGTGGACCATCATTTATTGAATGGTGTATATATATATATTCATATATATGTGTCCTTAACAAGATAACTCCAATGTTATTATAGATCCATTGATTTGGTACTATTAAACTATGGAATTCAACAATTAGGGATAGAGGTGTCTTGTTATAAACAATGTAAACTGAAGATTTAATGACATAGATATTATGTCAAATGTGTTAAATTCTTATGTAATATTTAATATAGTTTCATGTGGATACTATTATGTTTTTTATGAATATTTATGTGAGATAATGTGGTATGTGTTTATATTTGGACAGATTAGGGATCCAAATATTGTTAAAAATGTGAAACATCAAACCTATTAATACAGTATCACAAATAAAGTTGTATAGTCGATTGACCACTTCAATCATTAAAATATTAATGATAGGATCTCTACCCTTTTTTAAAGACACCTTATGATCATGTGATTTCAGTTGTTGGGGACCAATTTTCCAATTAAAACAGTCAAGTTGACATAATAGAAGCAATTTTTGATTTCGTTTCACTGAGAATATGGGATGCCTTCTTATACCATAAGAGTCATATTTCATAATAATGGACTCTATCAAAGATTTATGAAATACATTTTATTCATTCCCAATAAAACTATTAAACTAGTTACTATAATTTACCATATTGATTGAAATTAAAAAATACTGTAAAATGCAGTAAATATTTTATGTTCAATGAGTTTCTTTCACAGTGATTTTACACGGACTAGATGTTGAACAGTTATTAACTATATAATTTGTAAAAATATATTTTTTAAGTATTTTATAATTGGGATGAAGTATTTAGAGAGGGTGAATCATATATATCCCTATATATGTTTTCATAATCCATGATGTTTTGTGATGTTTAATGAGACCTCAATAAATTATATTTTTTATAAAATTACTATCATGGTTATTTTTAATGTTATTCATTGGAGAAATATTTATAGTCATTATTTAATTTCAAATCTAGGACCTCTTACAAGAATATTAACATCATGTTGGATAAATAATATGAAATTCCTATCCAGGTAAAAAACTAGGTTTAAAAAAATTACCAAGATGTTTTTTGTTAGAGGTAGCATGAGAAACCATTTTAGCCCAACATATCCATCATTAACCAAATACGATAAGGTATTATTGGGAATTTAAAGTAGCGGTAACCACATATATGTATGTCTTAACAATTGGATATCAGGATGATATCATCTCTGAGGTTATTTTATAGGATTAGAAAATGTTTGATATACAAAATTATGTATATTTATCCTATTTCATCTATTAGCTAGAAAATAATTAATGACTTAAATTAAGAGTATTAAGGCGCATTGAGGAAGGATTAAGGCTTAAACCATGTAAGATTCCAGAATATGTGTGTATCAGTCTTGATTATTTTTAAATAGATAAGTAAAAAATCCATCAATGTCATGATATATTTCATATTAGTATATTTTGTGGCACCCACTATATAAAAGTACCAGATACGCTAGTTAAAAACTTATATGATGGTAACTAGATGATGAAGGATGACTTCATAGATTATGGAAATGGATCAATGATAAAGGGTTGGTACATACACTAGATAATATATACATATGTGTATGGATAAATGAGTGGAACAGATTAGAATAATGGATATTAGGGATGATAATATAACTGATATGGGATATCCTATTTGATAATACTATGATATGAAATATTTCACTAATATCAAAATTAGAAGGTAACTCATTATATAGGGAATACCTAATTGTAAACAACTAGGGGCCCTGTTGGTTATGGACAAAACTATGAAAGATAAATTCTCAATATAATAAATCAATATATTTGGGGACATGGTTGTGTATAACTCATTAATATATCACTTAAATTCATCGTGGATTCCATAAAAAGTAGGAACAAATTGTTTGGGACTTCTGTAATGTGGTTCCAAATAATAATACATGAATTATCTAGTGCCTAGATATGGGAAATGAGTGAAATTATGTCGAGGTATAGTATAATGTTTCACATAGGTATGGGATAAGATCATCTAGGTTATATAACCTATGTTATGTGGATCCAAAATATCGATCATAGGACAGACAATATTTTGATTCCATTGTTTGGTAATTTAGGTATGATCTGTGTGAAAGGTTCCATAGTGTGGAATCTATTAGATTAGTTACACACATTAAACCCTTTTTTTAATTTCTAGGTTGGTCATGTCACATTAATCCCATGTTTATTTCCATATAAATTGCATGACCATAAGGCCTCCATGTATGGATACCTAAGGGATTATTTGGGAGTGTGGATCCCTATTTAAGGTACATTTGGGAAATATTGAGAATGTGGTTGTCAGTTTAGTACACATGAAGAGATTCTGTGCATTTGAATCCCTACATAGTTACACCATGATTATATAGGGAATTTTATATCTATTTCTGTGCCTATGATGGGGGTTCCTTTTACCAAGTCATTATGTTTCATTAAAGAAGTGTCCTACAAGAAGTATTCAATGTTAATCCATTTAGACGACAAAATCACCCAAGTTTATCATTTTTTATCTTTTTTTAACATAGGAAGTCAGATTATGATGATATGGTAGAGTATAAGGCATGTTAGGATGTGTTCTATCCCTAAATTCCATGTTTTCATTTTGATATCATACTATAATCCATTCATAAACAGTTATTCATGACACATTTTAATAGAAAATAATAGATTAGGAAATATATCGTATATGGTATCCTCTTATTATTGCATCTTTAGTTTCTACATAATGGGGTTGTGTGAATGGGAGGAACGTTTATAATTCACCTCATGCAATAAGACTAGGAAATAAAATTTATTTTCATTGAAATGTGTAAGGGAACACCCTTTTTGCATGGAAAAGCATCCAATATAACATACTACATGGGATGGAGGCATGCATGGGGAACTAGGTGGGTTTGAAACAATATAAATGGAACCTTTTCATAGTAGAAAGGACAAGGTTCCGTTGATTTTACTTCATGGAAAAAAGTTTTGTACTCAACCAATGTATCAAACGTAGTAAGATTGACTGCTAACAATTACTTAAGATCATTATATACTCAAATAAATAATCATAAACCAGTATATAGAAATTAATGACAACAATTAAAGATCCAATGATTATTTCAAGCATCATTCCATGGGTGGTTGACTAATACCATTATATTTTTTTATATATTCTAAAAATAGATTTATCACTAAATTTTTTTATTAAATTGGGTATCGCTCAATAACTCAGCCTATTGATAATTATTTTACCATGTCCCTCCAGGTTATAAAATTACATGAAATAATAAAATTTCTAAGAAGATATATGATTGGAATACATCAATATAACATATTTTTAAGATATATATAATATTCAATGAAATTATTTTATTATCTTCTTCATGATTTATAAGCACGTAATATTAAACAGGATGTATCATATTTCCATAATTGAACTCAAACCTTTGTATCATCAAACTATTTTAATTTTTACCTAGAATAGGTAATGTATTTTACTACCCAATTCATTTTACCTATATCATTTTATATTTCTCACATACCTCATGATTTTATAAAAAATTTAATGTTTTGGCAATTTCCAAAAAAAACCATGCCACCTAATTCTTTTATATTATATTATTAATTTTCAAAATATTTCTCAAGAATCATCTTGTATATATTTTCCATCTTATGTGACAACAATAATTTCAAACAATTCTCCAAACAACATAATTCTTAAATTACAATTTGTATTTTCACCCATTTATCATTACCTTATTTTCTTTAAAAATGATTATTTTTTCATGAAAACTATAATATATAATCATTTATTGACTGCACTAGTTTCGCACCCCATAAATTATCTTCAAATAATAACATTAAAAAATCAATAATAATCATGTAGTTTCCTTCTCAATTAATTTTAATTCAATTATCCTTTAGTGTTTTCAAAATAATTCAATATTCTCTATTGTCCTATAATATTTCAGTGTTACCACAATCTCCAAAGAAAACCCATTTTATTTATGGAATAATATCATGAATCATAGATATAATTACTCAAAAACTAGTTACTAATATAAATATAGATCCAAAATGAAGTTATTTATTTCATTCAACTTATAAATAATTATCCCAAAAGTAACATATATTTCATATGTAAAAAGTTCATATATTATTGAATTTATATTATTAATTATTTAAAAGATATTAGTATATGCATAATTCCGTCAAATATATATTTTATATTATAAATAAAAAATATATATGTTTCATAAAACAATAAATATTATCTAGAAGGTCATACATAACTGAGTACCATTGTACGTTAAAAAATTTCTCTCAATAACATATTTTTTACCATAAGTGAAAAATAATGTACACACTTATAAATCATTGGTAGGATTAAAATATAATATATATCACAGTTTTTCATTACATTACTGAATTTTTTAATAAATATAAACATAATCCTTCAATAAGAACATGTAAATATTCTTTATTATTGAAAAATTGTGCATACCCTTAAAAATATGTTAAACAATATAGTTGAACAAATATATTTCATTCAATATCAATAAATTCGCAACATCTTCAAGATTATATTAATTAATTCATATCTTGAATATCCAAATAAACTATAAAATCATTAATACAATCAATTACGTCTCAAATAATATCAAAAAAATGATAATAAGATGAAAAAATATTCTTAGTAACTTTATATAAGAGTTACTCATAGTTGAAAACAACCACAATACTTTTAAAAAATTCCATGGGTTCTTCATCCTAATCTATTTTTGTAACTCAACATATAGAAAAATGTTTCATTAAATCACATTCCTTCTCTAAAATAAAATTCCCAATTCCAAAACTTTTCATGGAGATTTATTGTATAGAATATTTCTTCCATTAGAAATATAATTTTTTTGGTACAAGTTTTGATGAAATTACACATAATTATATCAACCATTTAACCCCCTTTTAAATAAAATTATATTTGAAATCCATATAAGACAGAATAATTTTGTAAATCCCCCCCACAAAAAAATACAAAATGAATTAGTGATTTCTAAAATTCTTCACATATTATTGAAGTGATAGACCTAGATATTTAGTGTCACCCATCAAATATATCCTATGGAAACATGAATTTTTAATAATTTTGAAATTTGATGACATTTTGGAATATATTTTATCCTATTACTTCTATTATATATTTCCTCTTTCGTAAAATTAAATTTAAAATTAAGGTGTTTTTATTTAGACTGTTTTTGTGGACTCATGAAAATATCAACTTCCATTGATTACCAAATGAAATTTCAAATGGATTATCAATATTAAACGATTATTCTTTTATAATTTCTATAATGAGAATATTTTGTGTATATTAATGTGTATAATAATCCTACATAGTTTTTTTTGTTTTGAAGATAATTAATTTTTACTTCATATTATAGTTAATCAAAAAAATTTCCACCAAAAGGAATATACCACCTGATTATGATTTATTATTATCACAGTCTCTTACCCAATCTATGTATGTGTAATAAAATAATTTCATGTTGCCCCAATTATTTACATCATTCCATAATTTAAATCCCCTTTGATATATTTGAGAAATTTAGTTTTACAAATTATGCTTAATATTTTCAGATAATATTTTTCCTATAACACATTATCCATTGACAAAAAAGTTTGTTCTATCATTGCAAGATAAATAAACCATCCAATAAACTTATTATTTTGTTTTTTATTAATATTTTCATCTAGATATTCCTTTTTAACATTCAATCCTAATATCTTATGTTTAGACAAAATTATATAATTTTTTAATCCATACTTGTTTTGTAATTCCATTGATTAATTTACTTATGATAGAAAAACTATCAAAATAAAAATAATAAAAATATAAATTTATATATCCATACTTCTAATAATAAACATTCCTATTATTTTTAATCAAAAATAATCACAAGAATACTCCTTGTCACCTGAAAGAATGATTTCATCATCAAAAACTATGTAAATAAGATTTCATGTGAACAAATAAACCATATAATAATTATTTACAATCCTTTATTTTCAAACACAATATCATTTAAGAATCTATCAATATTTTGACAAAATATTTTATTGGATTATTTTAATTTTTATAAAGCAATCATTTGTCATCAGACCACTTAATCATAATTGTCTTGACGATAAATTGATTATTGCTAAATAAAAAAAATTATTCAATTATTTTATTAAATAATGTGGGCATAAAATCCATTTCATAAATATTTTAACACATATTAGATATGTCTATTGTGAACATTATTATTTATTCTATCAATACTAGAGAATAAATTATCTCTGCAAAAAAACACATTAATGAAATGTCACCTTTTAAATTTATTTTAATTAAGAATACTCATTTACATTTAATAATTTTATCTGTTTATAAAATTATAAAAGGAACACATGTGTCATTATATTTCATATAAACTATCTACTCATTCATTTAATTTATCCACATATTTATCTACATTGGGTTAACAATAGTTTTAGTCTCAACCTGAAAAAATGATGTATTTGTATACTACACATTATTCTTTCCCATGTTTTATCTAATATATTCTAATTTCCAAATACATTTTTATATTATTTTTATTTTTTTAGCCAATACATATTCAATTTCTCAATCCCAGTAGAACCATCATCATAATATTTCTAATATAAGTCAATATATTCATAACCATGTTCATTTCAAATAATATATTCTTAAAGTTTTCAAAAAATCACATTGTTTTCCAAATCATTATATTAAAAATATTATTCATCACTTTCCATAGAATAGAAATTATTTAATAAAAATTTAATACTCATAGTCCACTATATTTCATATTCATTTTTGGAAATTTTGGCCACTATAGTTGGATAAGAATCCCAGAACATGCCTTCCAAAAATATTTGATTAAACATTACCATATCAGAATTATTAAAATTATAAAGTACACGACCTCAAAAAAAACTAAAATAATTCATAGTTACATAATAATGATACCACCCTTAAAAGGTAATCATTATTGATTTATGGATGAAAAATAATAACTTATGAATTCTCACAAAATTGATTACTACCTCTCGGAATAATAACCTTTAGATATGTAATTAAAAAAATGCTTGTTCCCATGTCATGTAATAAAAAAATTTCCTCTCAAGAAATATATATTATTTGGAAATAGATAACTAGATGTAATCATGATTATTTAAATACCATGACTGAAATAAAATTAATTAATTATGAATTCGTTTTACTATTTTTTCTCATATTCTTGATATAAATCCACTAATATTTCTCAACTACCATTATAGAGATCATAAACTCCTTCAATTATTTTGATACGTTGTTCATAATTGTCACTTTTTTCCATTTTAAAAACCATTAATGAATTTGAATAAATAAAACTAAAATCATGAGCATTGATTCCTCATTTTATAACAAAATACGAATGAATTAAAATGAATTTCTTATATTATTTGTCTTAAGGAAATTATTTTAAATAGGTGATATGATTAATAAATGTCATCGCTT
Organism: Viscum album; assembly: GCA_963277665.1. Classification (NCBI taxonomy): domain Eukaryota; kingdom Viridiplantae; phylum Streptophyta; class Magnoliopsida; order Santalales; family Viscaceae; genus Viscum; species Viscum album. Next base: position 1,924,226,799 of record OY728145.1, on the reverse strand, counting down.
TACAATTTTTTTAAACAAAATCTCATACAAATATCCCCATTGAATCTATTTAATACTCCTTTGATCGATTATCAAAAGTATTCTATACCAAATCTTTATTTTTCCTGTATATATAAATAAAAAACATCATTACAATTCATAATTAAAAACGTTTTTCCACATTCTAATTTCAAATTTTTTGTTGACTCTTTCATTCATTAAGAACATATAAAAAGATATCATTTTTTCAAAAATTAATTAATTTCCATCGTCATAATGTTGAATGAAATGTAATATATTACTATCTATGTGTATTTTAAACATCATTTCTCATTTCCCATGAAGATATTAGCATAAAAAATAACCCTAAACATCCATTAATATAGGATTTATGTTATCATTATTTTTCATATAATAGTAAATATTTTTCTCCCTTTAGTAACAAAACAATTAATTTAATAGATTTAGTATTATTAGAATAAACCAGATCTAATAATACTCCAATATTTAGTATAATATTATAATAATAATATGATGAATCAAAATAAATAGCCAAAAAATATTTTAATAATATCTAATATACATCAAGTGCACTATAATTATTAAAACCTAGAGTCCCCTTTATTCAATTTATCATCCTTTATAGAATATTGTACATCATTATTTATCAATATTTTACCTTGTTCTATAATTCTTAACAAAAGTTAATTAATTTTGTTATAGAATTCAATTTTTTATTAAATAATTTTCACCTTCTTTGTCCTTCTTATATTCAATGGTGGTCAACATGATCCTTTTATTGAGCCTGATATTCATTATAAATCGATATTAATGCTCAAAATTTAACATATTCACATTTATTTCCTATTTATCATCCCTATAACAATATTAAGTGACTTCTTTTTCATTTTAAAAATCCATAACTGTATTTTTTGTTTCCATGGTAACATCATCTTTGAACCAAAACACATTTATTATAATTTGACTTTTTCTATTCACTAATCAGTATAAAAATTCTCTCCCTTCTTAAGATCCTGTAATTTCTAATATTATCCTTCATATTTTATCCCAGATTTATTTTTTGGAAATCATCATCATTATCAATATTCTCATTCCCGCAATATTTATTCAATTAAAACCAAACATCAAAGTCCCATATTCCTCGATATTTAATTCATTTTAATTTAATCATACCTTTTAATTTAACCCTTTATATTCTATAGTTTTTAATATATGGGATGTTATTATTTGAGCCTCTTCATTTCTTTCTTCACCATATTCAAATTCTAATAATTATTTATTCATATTAACTTTCAGGATAATAATATTTATTTTACCAAATGAACTTTCCTTATACTTTTTTATATTTTAATAAAATGCTTATCCATTATTATTTCAGGAGTAGGTTAAAAATTTTGTTTTTCATCATGATAAAATTAATATATATCCTCAAGAAGATATTATTTTTTTCATTTAATATGTATACTAATATTTTATTTACTTAATAAAAAAAATTTAATCTCCTGAATTGCCTCTAAATCTTATGATGTTGCTAATAAGTACAATATCCTGTTTTGAATAATCATCTATAGTCACATCATCATCCATATCTGAAAATGTTTACCTCAAAATATAATGGATAGCTTCTTTTATTATAAAATTCCAATAAAAAATATTTTCCTGCTTATACCATGTCTCATTGGTATATTGGGCCCTAATAAATTTATAAAAACATTTTCAAATTATGAAATAGAAATACTATATGAGTAATATTCATCATAATCCCAAATTATTTTACCATAAAATGTTATGAAAGAAAATATAAGAACTATTTTAAAACCATTATAGAATCATAAAAAATATTTAGTTTTATAGAAATAATATATTGGATCATTCTATTCTTATGTTCATTTTGATCTTCTTAATTCAATATTGGTATACCTTCCTTATTAACCTAATCACTATTCTCAATTTTTCAACATCAACCAAATAATTAATTTTTTGGGTACCATGTTTTGAATTGATACTACTTTAGATGTCATGGTGATAAATTCAATAACGTATATAATTGGAATTTAAAATGATTATATAACAGTTTTATAACAAATCTCCTATTTGAAATCAAATACATTTAGTGGTTTAGATCAGAATCCACTTCTGTAATCTCTCACTTAAAAATATGCTTAAAATAAAGAATAAAAGATGAGAAAATAATATTTTTAGGAAATATTGATAAAATTGTATTATTAGATCATTACTATTTTCAATTCATGTCCAATACCCTTATTTAATCAAAAATATAACAATGTAATACGAGAATAATATCTTGGCATCTAAGTCTATCAATTGTTATTTATACTGGCACCCACATGTTTATAACTAGAAACCCAACATGACTCATCAATATAAAAAAGAAGATCTATGGTGGTTTTGTTTTCTCAAAATACTTTATTTGTGAATTTATAATAATCAACAATACACAATTTGCATTTTCATCATTATCTATGTTCCCACAATATATTGTAGAGTATAGTAGATTCTAAAACTTTTCCAAATACAATAGTATCATTCTCATGCAATAATTATAAATCCAAAAAATTATATATATTCTACACATTAATTAATGTAATAATTTTTTAATATTTTCATAAGGTCTCATGAGTTTCCCAATAATAAGATATTAAAAAAATTATTTAATAGAAACAAATTCACCATAATTCTGTAAATTTTTCATGTATAATTTAAATTGATTCCTTAAAAAGTTTTAACTATACTCTTCCAAATATGAATCATAATATTGATTAATTTCCACAATATTCACAATTTTATTTATAACTAACAAAGTGAGTTATGTCACGCTGATCCTCCTTTATATTTCCACAAATATACATAATTTCACCTTTAAAAGGCATAAAAGATATTCTATTAATTGATCTAACATTGACATCCATATATTATTTCTAAATATTTTTATAAAAAAATAATTAATAACTGGTCTGTGTAACTCTAAATTAATTAATATTCACCTCCTTGAGAAAATAATAATTGTCTTATATTATTCTATTTTAATTTACATGATTATGGTTTGATCATATTCTTTCAGGAGACACCATTCATTATAAAATAACAAAATTTTATTCATGAATATAATCACATTGAAATGTGATATTAATATATTTATTGATCAATAAATAATCGTCTTATTTAATTCTTCTTAAAAGGTAGTCCTTTTGAAATAGTATACTTTTTTCATTGAGATAATCTATTAATTATCTAGAAATCAATATATGTACGTTGTGGGTGATATTAATAAACCTCTATACAATAAAAAATTATTTTTTATTCTTAAATTGTTATTAAATATTATACAAAAACCATTAGTATCAATAATATATTATTACATAACATATTTCCTCTCATACATCCCAAAATTTTACTATAAAACAATTATACACAACATAAGAAATATTATGTATTGACTTTAAAATCATCCATATTCTTTGGTTATCATACATATCACAATATGGTCATTCTTTTTCTAAAACGATTTCTTGAAAATAAACAATTATATTCAGTATTTACTAGGATATGTAACATATCCATCAAATAATCATTTTTCACATAAACAGGTATACCACATCACTATGGAAATCTTATATTTCAATAGATATCATACTCTTTTAAAAAATAATCAAAAAACAATAATATAAAATTAATCTCCAGGTTCTTCAAACCATATCTGTGAAACCTTTTGAATTATATATTTTTCAAATTACTTCCCTGACATGTTTAACATATCAAAAAATGATAACAATATATAATTAACTTTAATCATTGGTCAAAAAAATACAACAATTCATCAATAAGTCTTTTTGTTTATATGTTCATGTCAATTGAATTATTATAATAATTCATGACACGAGTCATCGTATAAATTGTATTTAACATTATTATTTGATATATTATTCTTTTTTATCAAATGTATTTTAATACCCTCATTCTTTAGATATTATTTGGTATTAATTCACATCATGATCAATCCACTATCGATCATTTAACTACTTACATGTGTTTTTCCACTATAAAATTATTATTTCCATTGACTGAATAAAATTTATACCTTTTACCTTTGAGATCTACTTTCTATTGGATCATTTGTTAATATAAATATTCTATGAAATTATTTAATAAGAATAAAAATTAAAAACATAGTATTCCTTTATGTCATATTTTTATTTTATTTTTATGATATACAAAAGAATTAATTGGGGATAAGTTTAATTTCATGGTATTTATAGGGATTATTATAATTACATGGAAAGAAAAAAATAATCGTTATTTTAATGTTAATTAATGGTGTATTAATAATTATATACTTTTTCACTATCATTGACATTATAAAATGATAATGAGTTTGGAAAATAAGGAACGTTTCTAAATTATATTTATGATTCAATACCATTGAAAAATAAATTAGAAAGATACTAATTGGATGAATCGTTGATTAGTGAATCTCTAAATGAGAGGGTTCTATATGAAAAAATAATTATTTTGAGAATAAAATTGATAAGGTCTTTGGAAGAGGTAAATATAAATATAATATGATGATAATTTGAAGAGGAATTTACCTATAATATTCAATATAGGAATAAGAATTTAATAAATATCTTTTTCCATTGTTGTTCATTTTTATATGACTATTAAATTAATCTAGTTCGAGAACTGCTATTGGAACCATTTTCATCAAAAACATATGTGTGGAACTCAGGACTACCATAGTTACCCCTAGAGGGCATTGGAAGATAGAGTGAATATTGGAGGCATCCAATGAACTATAAGAAAAGAATCACAAGGTATTAATGGGATCATATGAGGGTGTAAAAGATGCTTTTAGGGTGAACATGAGGTGATGTGCACCAATATTTGTGTGTGACTATTTCAAGAAAAAACCCTACTATAATGGTTGACTCTTTGATGAACAATTGATTTATGCCAAGTAGATCAATCATATGTTGAACCATTATGTGAAAAATTCACATAATGAACTATTATTCCATAACCCTAAATGATATATATTTAACATAGCTTTCACGACCATTTATTATCTAAAAAAATATGTGCTTCCATAGAATCAATATTGATCCAGTAAAAATAATGGTCTGTAAATTTGATTAATCAACCAGAAGAGGAATTTGGGGCTACCAAAATCCTCCACGCATATCAACTATAAATGTATAAACTGAGGAGCCATATCAAGAGAATGGCCATTTTACATACTAAATTATATTGATGATGGCACAAGTACTTTTTTTCTATCAATTTAGTGAGACCTATTAAAACTATCATGCATAAAAAAAATTCGATACACAAGAACTAGCATGAATGTTTCACCAAAATCTTTAATAGAAGATAAATATTTTGTCATCTATGTAACTAATATATGAACAAAATTAAACCTATAATGATTATTATAAATTAGTGCATTAGTTAAGAACCTATTTTGAGTTATCAGGCTGATCAACCACACACATCAAAATTCCCATCATGTTATTTTTAGGGTCATAAATCTAATTATATTTAATTCAAACTTCTTCATGATCAACCCTATGTTACCAAGTGACTTACACAATTAGAGGATCAACCGTGTTATTAAAAAATTATAACTCTTTGCAAATTCAATCCCTGAACACATAAAAACCTTCCAATATTGAAGAATATTATATTAACATATTGTATCTTATTAAATCATATACATAATTCAAATGGAAATAAAATGTTCAAAATAAAATCAATTGGAGTGTGAGTTTATGGGTAAATTTTTTATTTAAATAAAATTAGATTTTGTACATAATTTGAGTTTCAAATACTGTTAAATGAATACACATAAACTATTATGAATATAAATCATCTATATAGAAGAAGTCTATGTTGTTCGACATAATTAATTTTATTGGTTTGTATAATGAATATCTGAGCTAAAACCATGAAAAAAAGACTACCAATGCATGAATATATGCATTTTTTAAAAAAAATGGTAAGATGATATGTATTATGTTATCAAAAGGAAATTAAAATAATTTCGTTAAAAAAATAGTTGTAGATAAAGGGTAAGGAATATTAATAATAATATATACATGAATATTTTTGAATGTTTGAGTTATTGTTATTATTGAAGAAATATAAAATGAAAATATTATTTGTTAAAAGTGGAATAATATTGACCCATCAAATTAAATATATTTTTAGGGGAAGAATGGTGCACTATTTTATTTTGTAAAGGATTTTAAAAATATAGAGTTCTGATGAAGGATCATGAAGCTTATGTTCATGAGTTAATTATATTATCTATTTAATCACGAGCATTCAGTGAGATCTTTTTTTTTTGAATAGGTTTTAGAAATGAATATGAATTTGTATCAGGGCAGACCAAAATATATTCTATCAAATTAGAATACTAATTTTTTTAATATAATGTTTATAAATAAAAAAATTTAAGGTATATGAAATTATTCATATTACATATTCATTGGACAAAAAATAATTATTTGGATCATGGGAGATATATTGAACAGAAAATATATAACATTATATAAGATATTTGGTCACATTAATTCTGTAGTAAATTTTTATATTGAAAATTTATTGACCAATTTCCTTGAAATCAGTGTGTAAAAACGAAACAAATTATGAGATAAGAATTTGTTCCAATTACCGTATTTTAGAGATATTAATCTTTATGAAATATTTCAATACATTTTTGAATGTAATGAAAATAAATGATATGATCATTTAATGAAGTGGAAGATCATTTCTATATCATCAAAAATGAAGAAGAAGTCATCAAATTGAAAACTATTATTATAGAAGAATGAGATGGTGAAAATAGAGCATGTTCAACCTACAACAAAAGAGTTCATTTATTGGTGTCATTGTAATTGAATAATAATGACAATTTATTGATTCTAATGATTATTTATGACTACATAGTGAAGAATTCATGAAATATGAGTTTCAATAACTGACTGAGTTATAGAGTATTGATTATGATTTTGGAATTTGAATACGTTTCTATTGAATTTAGGAAGATCTATTTGGTTGATGTAGAAAAATCATATGTTGATCTAATGATTAAATTATAATAAAAATTTCAAATAAAAATGTTAATATATATGGTGGAACTATATAAAATAGTTTTGAAATTGGGTATGTATGGTGGTAACAACATGAATCTAAGAACATAATAATAATTTTTAGATGAAAGTCCTATGTTATACAAGAATTAATATGTATAGTGATATTTTTTTAATGAGGGTCTATCAAGAACATACCATTATAGTAAAAATAATTATAGTGGACAATAATTGATTATCTAAAACAACTAATCATGTTATAAATTTGGTCATATTACTGAACCATGAAAAGTATTATGTTCTTAGTTTTTCTCAATACACAAATTTCATGGAGTTGACATTTATAGGTGAAAGATATTTTATATTTATAAATACTAATAAGAAATTTGGTTTAAATATAATTATTTGTTTCATGATATTATGGAATTTAATGAAAACTATTAATCACCATATATTACCCACCTCCTTATGTGTATACAAATTATGTTAGTGATTTAATGTTATATTAGATCCAATTGTACCTCTGATTACATATATTTTGATGGCCAATCAAATTCATTCTCATTGAGGAAGTGTTGATTTAGGATGTTTGAGCCCGTTTATATGGATAACACTCATTACACTTATATTGATATTTGTGTTAATTTCTCCTTTGAATCATTGGAATACGGGGGAATGAATGTTTTAATGAATGAAATGAAAATTACATAGAATAAAAGTGTCCCACATTCAATTTATGAATATAAAATCTGTAAGTTCTCATCTTGTGAATATATTGATAACGATATATTTAATGACCCCGGTTCAAGATGGGAAGATCATTAATTGGTCAAAAGTGGTTTATTTTTACTCTCATGTAATTTTTTTAAAATAAATTTTTGGATTTAGTTTTATGGACTCATTTTTATGACTAATCTATTTTATGAATAATATCATCTAGATGAAAATGTTGATACCCTATGGAATGAATTGGACATGTTGGTTGATTGATGTAGCATGAACTGAAAATTAGTTAACGTAATGTGGAAAACAAACACACTTATAAATGAAATTTTTTTAATGGTGAAAGGATTCAAAGAATGGTTATTGTGGAATATGTTTTTATAGGTGTTGTGATTATAGAATTCCATGCATTATAGGAGCTACATAAGGGAACTGTGAGAGGTAAATTATTCTATAGAATTTAAATGTTAGGAGAATAAAATAGCATGCTATTTGACTTCAATAGTAATTGAATATATAGAATAAAATATATGAAAATATGAATAGTGACTATGAAATTTGGTTCAGATCTACTGAGGATGACTAAAATCCATGCAGTATAAATTTTTTAGTGAAAGATATTAAATTAAAAAATATGAAATAAGATTATGTTATAGAATCTCAAATTTTATAAATGTTGAATGGTACCACTCTATTCTTAGATCATATTTTGTGTCAAAAGGGACTCATGATAAAGGTATATATTTATTGATATGTGTTTAGGATTCTTCTACCTTAACAAAATTTAATAATATCACCAATAATTTTAAAATAAATAAACGTATTGAATCTGTTTTTGAAAACTATGTAGGATATATATTAAATTCACTAGATTTTTGGGATATTAAAACCAGAAAACCCAACCAAATCACTAGTGGAATAAGAAAAAATACGAATGCTTAATAGCCACACAAATCATGCCTAAACCAGATATAAAACCCCCCAAAAATAGCGTGCATAAAAATCTGGATGTATTTTATTTAAGGAGAATTCAGTAGGTTTGTGGATAATATTGGTGATTCTAGATGTTTGAGAAAATTTAAATATACTTTCGACCTAATATGTCAATATATTAATTTATGATAATCCAAATGGGAATGGGGAACAAATATGGAATATGGAAAAAATATATTATATGGATGAATCATCTCTAATAAAAAATTATTTTTAAAAAAAATTGAATTTTTTTTAAAAAATTAGCGATATGTGCACAATATAAGGACCCATATATGATTAATTCTAGTATGTTATTTTTGGAAAAAAATTATATATATTATAAAGGGGATAAAATAGATTAAGAATATGAAAATCAATAATAAGGGTATGACTAACATTAATAGTGACAAATAGAATAAATTTGTTAAGTGGGTTACTCCAAATAAGTGTGTGAAGATGGATAATTAGGAAATCACATGAGACATGATAAAATGCCATGTTTTTTGTAATATCTTCCCATCATGGAATTTTTTAACAATATATGGAAATAAAATCGAGAAGGTTATGTCAAAAAATAATGAGGAATTCAATAATACATATTGAAAAAAAAAATTACATGGGCAGAAACTCACTATATATATTCCTAATAGGTTTCCCCAAGAGGTTATGTATAAGTTACATATTATATAATTTATAGAAAATTAAACAATGTTGATAATAAAATCTTATCTTATGTTCTACAAATTAAAAGCAGATGAATGACCACTATATTCCGAAAACACTAATTCTTATGTTTTCATTATGGTGTTAGAATGTGACTTTTTAGAGGGGTTGGGATTCATATAAATCAATGAATTAATTCTATCATTAAAAAAATATGGTGGTTAATTATTGAATGCATCCATTTAGTGGAAGAAACTGGGGATTTGAATGTTAATAGATATTTACTATGCTCTAAAAATAATAAAACTAGAGAGCCCCACAACGTGATGAATTTTGAATAGGTAACATTGTATCTTAGAAATTTAATTATTTTTTCAATTATAATAAATATATATGAGTTTGGTTTGATAAAATTTGAATTTTATTTTCTACTATGTGAACATTCAAATGTTCTATTATTATGGATTTCATTTCATAAGCATTTTTTAATACACAGTTCGTACAACCCCTATGAAATTCTGTTATAATTTAGTAAAACAATGTTTTTAAATTATACTTAGTCTATTTGTATGAATTAATCAATCATTTTTTCTAAATATGTTTCCTACATCGACATTAACAAGGTTGATTGATGACACTTTGATAAAGACTATGTGATGTCATATTAATTCAGTCAGTACTTGTTGTGATATTTTTTTTAGAAGCCTATGGAAACTGATGACATGTGGTATAAGAATAATTCAATCTATCATGGAATTGTTTAGTTTTTTATAGTTGAAAATTATTATAATTTTTTTCTAGGTTGTCAAACTCACATAAGGTAGCCGGATTTAAAATTTTCAATTGGTATCTAAAATATTAGAAAAAAAAACTAATGTAAAACAAAAAATGAATCACAATGAGATAATATGTCTCTCATATATTGAAGGAATATATGTAAGACTTACCTTAAATAAATATGGGATAGAATAATTTTTCCAGAATTTTATTTAACTATTAATTAATGGTAGAATAATGAAATTTAATATTTGATATAAAATTTAAATAGAAAATAAATAGAAAGGGAGATACTCATGTTCCCAAGGATTGGTAGCTCTATTTTTTCATTTTTGATGAAATTATGTAAATATGATTAATTTTTTAAGGAATAATTATGATCATACTATTTTAGTATGTTACAATATTCAGATGATCCCAATTAGTTTCACAGTTTGTAATAAATAAAACACTAAAAAAAATTGAAATTTTGATATATTTAGATAAAATTTAATTATTTTAATATGACCATTGAATCCCAATCTTTAATTTAATGAGAATAAATAGGATTAATATTTTTTAAAAAATAAAAATAAATTGGCTACATTTAATAGCAATTAAATTCAATTACATTAACAATCTCACTAATTAGGACAGTTATCACTTAGAAATGTATGTTTCTAAGAATAATTAAATTTATATCAAATGTATTTTGATTTCAAAAAAATAAATTTAATTATAATTTTTTTATTTAAAAAAATAAAAAAAATTGTTTTTAGTTGACATGAAAAAATAATAATAATATTTAATATTTAAAATTATATTTCCCTATATAAATTATTTTTCATTCCATTTTTTAATTTATTAAAAAATTAAATTATAAATCTTAAAATAGTAAAATAATTAAATTAAAATCATTTTCTAGTTTTTCATATCAAAAATTGAATTCTTATGATTTTTATATATTATTTCAAAAGAATGTGAATTTAGTCAAAAATTTCCTTTTAAAAAAAATCTAATTTCTGTGATTTTATAATAATAAAAGAATGACATATTATATTAAAAAAACCTTTTAGGTGAAAATATATGCATTTTTTAGATAACACTATGATGTTTTAAAATTTTCTTGAGAATATAAATTGGATGTCAAACATTTTCAAAATCCAATTAAAATGTTAGTTTAAAATATTATTTATCATATTTCATATAAATTTATTTTTTTTAAAGGGTGAAAGATTTTTCAATTACCATGAAATCTGAATACACATAATTTTATCAATAATAATTTCACTTAATTATATTTATTTTTTTATATAGTTTTCTATAAAAAATATTTTCACAGTATAGAAATTTTAATTTTCTATAACTTCTTTTAACCGATTAACTGTTTTTTAATAAAAATAACTCACACATTGGTAAATTTTGTTTTACAACATTATTTTCAAAAAATAAAATATACGATTCAAATTATATTATAAATTAAATTTAAATATATTTCATTATAACTAACTACATCAATAAAACTATATTTTTGTTAGAGTAAAACAAAAAAAAATATTCTATAAAAACACAATGTAGTATTAGAAACATGTTTTGAGATTATTTTTCACTAATAATAATTTTAAAATACTGGTATTTCAATTATTATGCCTTTTAAACTTGAATAGTAATATTAAAATATTGATAATGTTTAGGTTTCTCCGAAAACTATTCTTCCATTCACTTATAATTGGGTATGATTTTGAACAATTCAATAAATAACTATCATTATAATTTTCTATTAATAAATACCATATTTATCCTAATCTGGATTTATTATTTTTTAAAAATATTCATGTAAACATTTGTTAACATATTCCCTTCATTTCATATGAGGTTTCTAAGGGAAATCCTTCTCCCAGATTGGAGTATAATTGACTACTTGGGTTGTATTCACAATTGACTTCATTCAAATTTATTATAACAAAACTAATTTAATTTAATTATAAAATTTATATACATACATTTTACTGGTTATTATCATTAATTATCCATTTAAACTAAGTGTTAATAAAAAATATTGTTATTCCTGTATTATGCGGACAACCGCCCCAACGATATAACATGTTCTGTTTTCAATCACATTTATATAAGGGTTGATTTAAGAATGGTATTAGAGTATAAATGTTATTTTTAAAACATATTTATTGTTTTTATAAAAATAATTAATGATCCTATTAATGATATGATCAATTAATGACTATTTTTTATTTATTATTTAAAAAATAAAATATTAAGAGACAATTATCTCTTTTTACTCTATAATGACATTATACAAATTATGTTCAATTTTTAATTTTTCACAATTTTCATTTATCATGCTAATAAATACTAAATATGATGAGTATTCGTCTATTATTTTTATATTATAATTAAACAATCTCAATGCCATCAATTAATTCTGGTACAATCATGTTTTGGTCTATTTACCACACACTAGAATATTACAACACATCTATGTCATGGATGACTATGATATAATGTTTATTGGATTAAAAAAATATAAAAATATTTATATTTATATTATTTAATTTTTTATGTCAATAATTAATTCATTAATTAAAAAACACCTATTATTCACAAAAATTAAACAAACATGATTTTTACCAATATATTCATCATGGATAGAGGATAATAACTCTAAAGAGGAATTTTAAGAATCATATATTTTTATGAATATTATAAAAAATTACCTATAATAGTATTTAAATTAATAAATTCAAAATAAGAAGGAAAACACAATTATTATAAAACTTGTATAAATGATCAAAACAAAAAAATGTGATGGGAAAAATTAGAAGGCATAATATATAGAGTGATTATTTATGAAAATTATGAATGAAAATAGATATTATTAAAGTTATATATTTCTTTATTTGGATATATATTACTGTGATATAAGAAGATAATGTATATTCATGGAATTCCAGATAAGATGTACAGATCTTCTTCTCAAATTAATCTCTTTGTGAGAGATTTCATATTATAATTAATAATTAATAAATCTGGTCTATATATTTACTATTATATGTATAATAAAATCAATTATAATTTCATATTATTATATTATGTTCAATTTAAATCCTTTTATTTTCAAGGGTTTTGATTTAATCATTTCCAAATTTATATGGGTTTTCTCTCAAATTCCTCTCTTTGAGAAATTATTCTAATATACACATAATAAAATTTCTATGTTGAATATACATCCTATATGATAAATCATATCATTAATTAATTTTTGAAATATTATTTGAAGATAAATTACAATCCATATTTTTTAAGGGGTTTTTATTATTGTTTTCCTCTATTCTAAATGGTCTTCTCTGTATCAATTATGTTTCATTGAGAAAAAAATACATTTTTCTCATGTTTCCATTGAATGGTGAACTCACTATCCATAGATATGTATTTATCTAATTCATATTTTTATTGGGAACTATTATCCAAATCATGCTCTTTTATTTAAGTGGTTATTGATTCATTTTATCCCTGTAGTACTTTTTTTTGGTAACACAATTTTCCGTCAATGAGTTTTGATCATTAACTGGAAATTATTTTATATAAGCATGATATATTAAAAAATTAAATAATTTTTATTTTTATCTAACTATTTATTATTTATACATTCAAACCATATCAACCCTTTTATAAATAATTCATATTTCCTGTGATATATTCTTTCAAAAAAATCATATTTTATTTTTATTGATGTATTATGATCATGTTATTATAGTATTGAATCAATGATTCTATAGTAGTTATATTTAGATTCAATATCAATTAGTTTTCATTAATTTTGTTGGATTATTTTAACCTAGAATGAATTTTAATCAATTAATATAATAGAAAATGTTATCAAACTATATATTGTTATACCCATAGATAAAATTATAGTAAAGATTAGTATTTGTTGTTTGAACACCCGCCTAATTTCTCATGATGAGTTATATCATATAATCCCATTGTAATGATGGTAAAAAATATTGAAATTCACTCTAATTATGTGTTTCTAACATAACCTGATCATCTATTTATATTCCATATTCTTTCTTATATGGATATCCATATTTATATTCAGGTAGGTTTTCCCTAGGGAATTGTATGAATTGTGTTTTTAAATCATATGGTGAATGTATTAGAAATAAGAAGTTGATTGGTGGAATATAGAATTATATAGAACCACGATTCAATAACATAAATCATGAGGAAAAATAAATTTTTCTATTTGATTTTGACTATCTTGTTCACCAGGATGTATTAATTTTGGTCTCGACCATAGGTAATGATTCTTTTTACAATACCCTAATAGAAGCCTTTTGATATCAAAAATTTTTCTGTCCCTCAGAATGATATAACTTTTTTAGATATCTATTTTTTATTTAGGTCTATGTATATATATTGCTATCACTTTTACGTTGATTGTGGATTCTATTTGTTTATTTATTAATACTATAAAATTTTTTACATGTTCAAGACATGATTATTTTACTTATATTTTTTTCATTAATAATCATTCAAGATCACACTATTCTTATGTTTCAATCCTAAAAAATACAATTAAGTGTAGTAAAGAAGATGTTTTTATATTTTTATTTTTTGTGGATGAATTTAGGTTTTATGTTTAATAATAATTATTAATAAACTATTTTCTTATGTATTTATATAATGAACAAATAAATTATGTTTTTTACAATTAACTTTGGATTTTTTATTTTTTTGATTATTCATAATTTAATAGATCTCCACACCAAAAAAACCTACAGATAAAAGAGGGTAAATAAATTCTTTTATTTTTTAATTATGGAATCTTAAATCCAAGAATTAGTAGTTGGTATCATTGAATTTATGTATAGTATGTTTCAATCAGCAACAGTTCTGGGAGTGTAGGACCAATGAGTCATAATTTGAATCATGATTTATATTTAGATCAAAATGGTGATTATGATGTTTAGTCAGAATAGAATTAATGGTATATAAGTTAATATTTATCACAACCTCAATGCTATAGATAACCGTTTGAAATTGAATATTTTTTAATGTTTTTAAAATAATGCACATTTTATATATTGACAACGATGAGAGAATTGTAATGAAAACCCAATGACTAATCATATGAATTGGATGAAATCCTATTGTTACTGTCAATTATATAATATTTTTTATTTCTTATCAATGCATATATATTTTATACTCATATGTGGATATAGTTATGGTAGTGATGAAACCTATGGTAATAACTGTAATAACCCATTGATGGGGAATTAATTAAACAATCAGTATGATGGAAAATCAGTGGGTCAAATACTACAAAACTATGGAGACACTCTTGTGGGACATGCTTTGGTTAATCACATTATCCATATAAACCAATATGATGGATTTAAAAATGCGTATAAAAATATATGTTAGAAAAATGACCTTGGGAAACTAAGGATTGTACAAAGAGAGTCATAAGATGATTAAAAAGTATTATATGTAAAAAATAATTCATCATAGAATACATATTTGGTTTATCATTATTGATGATATCATTACCATTGTTTTATTTCATTGAAATAGGATCAAAAAAATAAAATTGAAAAACATATGTATCTAGAAACAACTATGTCTTACAAATATTTTTTTGGGAGAATATTTAAATGTATATGAATATTAGTATATGACTATTATTATGGAAAACAATATATATCTTGTCATAAAAAAGTAGGTGATATTGATATTCTATTAACATTCAAAGATATTTTCATTAGTTACTGTTATTTATATATGATATATTTATATATTTAAAATGATATTAAGATTATAATAAATATATAATTATTATTCAGTAGTATTACATAAAAGGTATGTAGAAAAATATATTAAATGGTATCAATAAACATACTAATATTATATATTACATGGTTATATTATTGGGAACAACTGTTGGAGAACATGTGATTGAGGTATGGATAAACCATAAATTAAATATGTACCAGATTTTGAGACAATAAATAGAGGATTTTTTTTCAATATGTGAGTTAGATAATAATTGGAAACCTAGGAAATAAAAATATATTAATGATATGTTAAGAGATTTTAAGCTCATTTTCTGTGTTAGGAAATTTTGTGACTGTTTTTTTACCTCATGAACATGTGGTAAGTACAATTTCTGGGTTAATGATAAATTTTATTTTTGGTTCAATATATAATAATTTTGTGGCTTAATTACATAGAGAATCAAATAACCTTTTCGAAATGTATTTTATTTTTAATATATACAAAAACATGGATATTTGGTAGTATATTTTATTAGTTTTTTATGAAGTATATGTTGGTTTTTTTATCATAAATTTCCATGATTATATGATTTAGAATATTATAATAAATTTCATTCTGATATGGGGTATCTATTTAGATATAATTGATCTATTTCATTAAAAAGGTGTTATATTATCCTTGGATAAAAGGATTATAATATCTTTCTCAACTATATCTATGAAAAAAATCACAACCCCATAGTCCATATATTTTCATATTCATAGATAAAGAACCATTTCATTTATCCTTTAGAATTGATCTACATGTGGTGTGATGGAATGTAATTGGAGGATTTTTTTCTTGGATGGATACATATAATGGTATTTTTATATCATTAATCATGATTTATTCCCTTAATCAATGTTGTGTGGAACTTCTAATAGGATATTTTCTCATGTAACATTGTTTCAAACAAAATTATCTTGTAGCAACATTATTATGATTAATAAAAATCATATGTATTGATGGATGGATGGATTTCCACTTTGGTTAACTCCCTTTGTTTAACTAATGGATGAAAATATAAGTATCTATGATAATAGTGGATTCCATAGAAAATTTAGAAATTATCCCAATTGATATTTAAGGGGAAAAGTCCTATAATGAAGAAATTAGATAATAATGGCAAATAGGCTATCAATGATTGTTATTAAATGAAGAAAATTGATGAAATCCTAAGGACAAAATAAAATTCAGGGATGATATAAAATAATAATTTTTGTGACCAAGAAGATAATGTAATGAAGATTCAACTTCTTAAATATAAACAATGTTTGAGGAATCATGTGAGTAAATGCTATAATATTTAATATGGAATCCATCAGACTCACATGGGTATGTGAAAGAAAGAAGCTAAAATAATAAAACATATAAATTGAAATAGATTTGGTAATTATTTGTCTCAATGTCCCACTGAATTTCCAAAAGGTGGATATTCACCAATATCCATACAAAAAGGAAGTGTAAAAACAAATACAACTAATGTATTAGATAGTGATTTATCAATCCTGGTTATCTTTTGTCTTCTGTCATGTAATTTTCACATGTTATAGGTTACTAAGTGGTATGATTAGTATAATAATCATTTTCATGGTATTTGGGAGCTAATTCTATGTTTATATAAACATTAATCCCTATGTATATTTATATATGAAAACATAATTGGGTTTTCCTTATTTTTAAATTTAATAAAATATGTATTCATATTGATAAATCTCATTACAAAACCATTGTAAACACTTGATCATCTAGATCTGTATTAATAATTATGCGTTCCCAATATAAATCACTACGATTTTATTTTTAAAACATTATTGTAACACCCCAGGTAAATAAAGAATATCACATTTCATATTTATCCATATTTGTGAATAAAATATTTAAATGACTTTAAAGGGGACGCTATGCTCGATGGCGTACCCAACACGCAACAACGAGTTTCTTGGGAATCTTACGTTGCACTCTAATAATAAAATAATATTATTTTAAATGGTAGTTAACATGTAGCCGTTGTATTGGCGGGAATGGATAGAAATAACTAAAATATGATTATATATGTTTTTAAATGTTTTTACTTTTATCCAATAAAAGCTAAAGGCTTAAGATACGGAAAGAAATCAATTTTAGGTGTATATGCCCTAGTTTTCACTAAAGGATCACTTATCGCCTTTAATGGAGAACTGTCATTAAATACAGTTTTGATCACTCTTATACATTCTTTTGGACCAAATAAAACTCTTATTAAGAATCAGGACATCAAATTTTACTTTGTGTAATTTTTTGGTATTTTTTCGATAAAGTTCATTTTTTTAATGAATAGTGTAAAATGTTGTGTTTTAATTCAAAACCTCTTTTTAATATAATTTATTTCTATGATTAGATAATATTTTGAATTGGTTTAAAAGTGAAATTAGAAAATATTTTTACCATTAAATACAATAGTGGTCGTTGGAATTAATTTCACTTTGAAATCAGACTTAAACTAATGTCAATCTTTTGATACTTATTATTTTATAAAAACACGCTATTTGCTCTGACAGCGGGAATTAATTATTAAATTAATTAATGTGATTAATATGTTTTGAATTTTGTAAAACAGACTTCATTTTTGAATTCATAAAATCAAATATAGCTTATGGTGAATTTTTGGGATTTTTCTGAAAAACTTCAATTTTTGATGAATAGTGAAACCACTAAGTGGTACTTATAAAAACTGATTTTCCCGTTTAAATGAAATTTTTTCCATATATGTGTTTTGAATTTCAAAAATCCGACATACATGGTTGTCATTAAGAAGTAAAATGTGGTTCAATAGGATAAAAATAATTTTTTTGGTGAATAGTAACTTATTAAGTTTTTAATCGCGATTAGTGGTAATTAGTGTATTTTAAGGTAAAAATAATGTTTTAATAAACTAAGATGAGCTTGACACATGTCCTAACCTCATTGTTTGTGTCATGGCCGACCAATACAATCCATGGGTCAACTTGGGGACCCCATGGATCCTCTTTGGTTGGGAAATGACATAAATAACTTTTTATTGAATGTAAAAGTAAAAATGACACAAACATGATATGTTTTAATAAAACAATTTTTAAGTGGGGTTATACAAGTCATATTTTTGATTATAAATAGCCATTGTAAATCTAAAACGATTTCCTACATCATAGTATTTGTTTTATAATTTTTAGACATTAAATAAATTAAATTACTTATGACATAATAATGATCCAGCGATGATATCATTATTTGACGATTTAAATAAAATGGAAAGCTAATGTCAACTCTATGTACTACACATGTCCAAAACTTATTGTATGGGTGGCTTTCGAAGCCTTATCACCTTATCGACGAATTATATCAATTTGGGACCTTTCGAAACTGAAACACATTTTCAAATAAACTAATATTTCTTAATTTCCAAAAGTGCCCCTCCTCTCCTCTTATAAAATGCCCCCACCTCTACCACCTTACACACATTCCTCAAGCCTTTGGCTCAGACAACCCTTGCCCCTTTACTCTCTCCACATCCCTCTCCTCATCCTAGAGGATTCCCTTTGGGCAGAATCCTCTCAAAGGAAGCCTTTAGGCCCAAATCAAAAGGAGTTACACTTTTAAAGGTAATTCATTCTCTCATGTTCATTTGTTTTATTTTTCTTCTCCAACCCCCTAAACTCTTTTTATTTACTTATTTTGTAACAACACCAGTATATTAAATATACTAGGATGTTGTTATAATATTTATTCGAGCTACACTCTCACACAACTACATAAAATGGTTAAAGAACATACGGTTTCCGTGGATGGTGAAATTCGGCCTCCCGAAACGATGATTGTTCAATACTCATTTAACACCTTCAAAGTTGGCCATTATGATGTCACAATTTTTATATATGATATATAATATGTTTATGTTTTACTTATTATTCTTTATTTTTCATTTTTGTCTTACCAGTATGGCTTCCATTGTCGGTATACGCGATATCTTCATTTAAGGAAGTGCGGACTACCGCCCCCCTCAAAGTGATTTGATTCGTTAAATACCATATGTGGGACGTATAAAGGATGGAAATATGATATTATATATGATATTATACTGTAATTATAATATACCTTTATATCATTATTATTACATTCTATAAAATATGAAATAGAAATCAAAGTAGCGTTCATGCGTACGTACGGCTTACCGTCTCCATGAACGGTGCATTTCATTTCTTACCTCCAAATGATTATGTAATGTTATAAATGCATGCATGTACTGGATATATATGACATATATGATATCTACATCATGAATACAATTCTTTATATAATAAACATTTGGCCACACGAACAACATGTAATTGTAAGAAGTCCACCTTCGACTTAAGAACCAAATATCGACAAAACAATCATTATTAACTTAATGATTACATAATGTTTATGACATGGTAATAAGTGATATAAAAGGAATATTAAACTTTAAAAATGTTCTTATGGAAATAGAAATTAACTCAAGTTTATTATTCAGGAGATTAAAGAACGATCGAGTCATGTCGGACCCGAGGTAAGGGATCTTATTTCTCTCTTTCTTTTTAAGTACACTCTTTTATGTCATTCCTTTTAAGCTCATATTTCTTATGATTGGGATGTTATTTTATATTAATCCTACTGTACTTATCATTTTCATATGATGAGAGACCCTATTTGCTCTCATCAATCCATTTTGGAAGTTTTGAGTGGCGCTGTTAGGCTGCCGAATTTTCGTAAGGGATTTTTTTCATCTCACTTTTATTCCCGTGAGATTTATGCTACATTTGCCACAATTTCCTTTGAGTGGTGTATGTACTACCATTATTCTAGTATTTGTGTAATATACTGTCCTTTATTAGTATTTACATAAATGATTTATTGTCCTTCTTTTATGGGGTGTATGTTTTGAAAGATACCCAAGTCGGTAAGGGAACCTTTCACCCTCCTTTTTTAAAACACTTCTTTTGTCGGGTCTTTTAATTTACATATTATTATGTTGGGATATGTTCTCATATATCCTTATTGATGTAAATTTTATGTCCAAGTTATGAGATACACTTTTTATCTCTCATCAACTCATTTTGATGTGATGCTGTTAGGCTGTCAAGGGAACTTTTTAACCCAATTTCGATTTCTTTGGGTTCGACATGTAGTCATTGAATATGTCATCCATTGAGTATCTGTGAATGACCTTTTATTGTTTTACACATAATATCCACTTATATTTGGTGTATTTATATTTTCCACACATATTTTTGAGATTTATTTGTCCTTAATTTAAGGATACCTTCTCTATAAGGGATTTCATCACATTTGACATTTCT
This sequence comes from Viscum album, assembly GCA_963277665.1. Lineage (NCBI taxonomy): Eukaryota > Viridiplantae > Streptophyta > Magnoliopsida > Santalales > Viscaceae > Viscum > Viscum album. The sequence continues at coordinate 1,924,205,396 of OY728145.1, read as the reverse complement.
ATTGAGGGTTCATCGTTGTTATGCACCAATTCACTCTTATATGGTGTATATATTGTCCTTTGGAGTATTATATCATGAATCCATTTATTCTCATGATATTATAAAGTTCTGACTAAATGTTATTCCTCAATTATTGTATTCAAGTGTCTCTAGTTTTGGTAAAACCCCTTTAACCAAAATATCGTTTTAAATGTTTTAATTATTTGTTCTTATTAATATCAATGTTTTCAAAATGGGTTTAAGGATTTATTTATATGGATATTAATGGTTTAAAATTTTAAGCATCAAGGTGGTATGTGACACTTTGATTCAAAAATCTCTTTATTAAATGTTTAAAATGGTTTTGGAAATGGTTTCTTTTTGAATGGATTCATTATTTCAATATACTAAAATGTTATATTGTGACTGAAATGTGGAAATGTTATGTTTCCTTTATGCATGTTTTATGTGATACGTTTATGTTATGGTTCTTGGGAATTGTTATGAAAACGGGTGGTTCCGTGATAAACTGAGGGCGGGTGAGCCCGATATAGCTCTCCAATGCATTGGGTAACGCGAAGGAGTGAAACGTTGAGGTTTCTCCGAAGAGATTTAGGGAATATAATGTGATGGGTATTCCAAAACGTAACCAAGAGGGTTACTCCCTACGTAAGAATGTTATGAATGCCTCAAGTTACCTTTATGTCTTATGATTTCTATGATTTATTCATGGTTTGATGAGTTATGTTAAAGTGCCTTTGTTTTATGGGTAAAGTATGATTTCATTATTATGTATATATGAACTCATGTTTCCTTTCCATGTTTTTATAACCCATACTGAGCTTTTTATGCTCATCCCATGTTTTTTTGAAATGTTTTTCACAGGTCAAGGGAAAGGTACATGATATGATGATAGTGTCAAGGAAGTGTCAAGAAATAATCCATGTTTTATTTTAAATATGTTTCCATTGATGGGAATGAAGAATACAATCTTTATGTAACCACTTTGTTTATATGTGAAATGTAATGAATGTTTTATGATCTAATTCTCTAAAACTCTAAACCCGAAAAGATCCTCAATTTGTAATCTTGTAATAACTCAAGATTAAGTAAGGTTTAAGGCTAGGGTTTTATAGTTGGTATCAAAGGTTGGTTTAGATAACCTTAGAGGTTAGGGTATTCTTAAAGCATAAGTGACATTACCATAATGGTTAGGATTTCATAAAGAGTCCCAGTTTTAGATAAATTTAATGAGTAAGTATATCTTAGTGTTTATCTTACTCATTAGTACATGATGGTTCTGTTGATATACTCACACTGACCTTTTTGGTTTTAGCAAATGGCTGGATCTAGAAGGCACCAAAGTTACAGTGGATGTGAAGGAAACTGTGAGAGTCTTTTGAGCAAGCAACTGAATTATATGGGAGCTGCAATGATAACTCTTTAGATTATCCTCAACCAACTATCTGGAGTCATGATTGACCACCTAAACCTTGGATATTTCTCTAAGGAATCATATATGCATGAAACAAATCCCTACGGAAGTACAGGTAGTAATCATAAAGGTAAGTGTGTTCAAAAACCTATGTGTCAAAGACGTGGAAAGAAACACCGAGGAAAATGTTTCAAAGGGACAGAAATATGCTATAGATGTGGAAATGAAGGTCATAAAGCAAGAACCTGCCATGGAAAAAGGAAGCATCCAGTTGACTCGAGGAAAGGGAAAGAAGTTCTTTCTGAGGGATCAATTGAATGTTTTAAATGTGGTGTGCATGGTCATTATGCAAACACATGTCCTATGAAGAAGTTTCGTGAATGGGGTCACCAAGAGCATACCAATATTCATTTACCAATACCTAATGCCATTCCGATTGAGGATGAAGAAACTAACAATGAACAATCAAAGGTATGTACTATTTCATGACTATTGTTTTCCAATTTTGGAATCTTAGGATATGATTCATGATTTTGTTTGTAGGAAAGATGTATTTCGGAATAAGTTGGAAATGAATGGATAATGGATCATGAAGAATGTTGAATGAGTAATATGTCAACATATAAGGGCTTCAAGAGTTATGGTGAAATTTTTAAGAGTATTAAGTCTCTTTTGATGATGGGGTTACATTAGAAGACTTTTTATATTATGTGTAACCCTGATGTTTAATATAGGCAAATTTTATTCAAGTAATAATTAACTTTTCTTCTGTGGACATAGTTATAAAGAACCATTTGGATTTATATGATCCTTACTTTTGAGGTAATTATGGGTTACTATATGTTATGATTGAAGTGAAAGGCATGAGATAAAATTGAGTTTAAATTATGTTATGGTTATTTTTGATGATTTTATCCCTTTTTGGGGAATGATTTGAGAATTATATAGTTTTGGAAAAAGGACAACACGTAGACCGTGTGACTACCCGTCGCGTCGGACAAAGCTGTGGGAATCGAACCCACAACCAAAGTACGACTAGTATTTATCGCCTACCACTGGACTACGTGAAGTACCTGGTTAGTTTGACTGATTCTTTTTATTTATATGATTTTATGAATTAAGAGTAAGTTGATTTTGGAGGATATGTGATTAGGATAATTACTTTTCAATGCGAGACTTTAGGAGCGACTAATGTTGTTTGGAGATAAATGTTACGATTTAACTTGGAAGACTATGTGACTAAATCCTTCAAATATTTGGGTTTCAATCTTATATTGGTTTACTTTGCTGAATTTTATGGACAAATTGTTTATCGGATGGTCCTCGTTGAACTTTGGGTTTTGTTGGAAAAATTTTGGAGATTAAAAATAGATTTCCTTTTTAATGGGTTATCCTTTTCTGGATTATCTGACTTTGTACTAACCTTTTTGGTTTTGGTTTTGGTTAATGCCTAAAGACATGAGATGTTTATAGTTATCTTTTGTGGATTAGGTGATTCTATAGAAGTTGATTATAGTACTCTTACTGGGATCAAGTCTCCCTAAATACTCGTCTTTTGAAAAAAATATGAGTTTGATTAAGGAATCTAGTAAAAGTTGAAAGTCAACATGATAAGTGATTGTGTTTCCTTATTAATAAATTCCTCAATAAAAAGTAACTTAAAACAAAAATGTTGTCTATTAACTTTTCCTACTGGGGAACCCAACACCGTTTAACCCATCACAAGTTTGTGATTTTCTTATTGTTAACTTTCTCCTAAACATGTTTTCTATCACTCTTCATCAGAACATGACCCTATGTTTTATCCTCCATGTCCATGTTTTCATACTTGGAATCCTAGTATGGGTTAACTTAGGTGACCTTTGTACTTATCTTTCTTTATTTTATAGTGATTGTTTTACCGACTCTTCTTCCGATTTGGGACTTTCAAGGATGTTTCCAAGCGCAATTTTAAAATTGCGAGGACGCAATTCCCAAAAGGGGGGAAGGATGTAACACCCCAGGTAAATAAAGAATATGACATTTCATATTTATCCATATTTGTGAATAAAATATTGAAATGACTTTAAAGGGGACACTATGCTCGATGGCGTACCCAACACGCAACAACGAGTTTCTTGGGAATCTTATGTTGCACTCTAATAATAAAATAATTTTATTTTAAATGGTAGTTAACATGTAGCCGTTGTATTGGCGGGAATGGATAGAAATAACTAAAATATGATTATATATGTTTTTAAATGTTTTTACTTTTATCTAATAAAAGCTAATGGCTTTAAGATACGGAAAGAATACAATTTTAGGCGTATATGCCCTAGTTTTCACTAAATGTTCAATTATCGCCTTTTAATGGAGAACTGTCATTAAATATAGTTTTGATCACTCTTATACATTCTTTTGGACCAAATAAAACTCTTATTAAGAATCAGGACATCAAATTTTACTTTTTGTAATTTTTTGGTATTTTTTCGATAAAGTTCATTTTTTTAATGAATAGTGTAAAATGTTGTGTTTTAATTCAAAACCTCTTTTTAATATAATTTATTTATATGATTAGATAATATTTTTAATTGGTTTTAATGTGAAATTAGAAAATATTTTTACCATTAAATCTAATAGTGGTCGTTGGAATTAATTTCACTTTGAAATCAGACTTAAACTAATGTCAAACTTTTGATACTTATTGTTTTATAAAAACACGCTATTTTCTCTGACAGCGGGAATTAATTATTAAATTAATTAATGTGATTAACATGTTTTGAATTTTTTAAAACGGACTTCATTTTTGAATTTGGAATATCAAATAAAGCTTATGGTGAATTTTTGGGATTTTTTTGAAAAACACCAATTTTTGATGAATAGTGAAACCACTAAGTGGTACTTATAAAAACTGATTTTTCCGTTTAAATAAAATTTTGCCATCTTTGTGTTTTGAATTTCAAAAATCCGACATACATGGTTGTCATTAAGAAGTAAAATGTGGTTCAATGGGATAAAAATAAATTTTTTGGTGAATAGTAACTTATTATGTTTTTAATGGCGATTAGTGGTAATTAGTGTAGTTTAAGGAAAAAATAATGCTTTAATAAAATAAGATGAGCTTGACACATGTCCTACCCTCATTGGTTGTGTCATGGATGACCAAGACAAGCCATGGGTCAACTTGGGGACCCCATGGATCCTCTTTGGTTGGGAAATGACATAAATAACTTTTTATTTAATGTAAAAGTAAAAATGACACAAACATGATATGTTTTACTAAAACAATTTTTAAGTGGGGTTATACAAGACATATTTTTTATTATAAATAGTCATTGGAAAGCTAAAAATATTTCCTAAATAATAGTATTTTTTTTATCATTTTTATACATTGAATTAATTAAATTATTTATGACATAATAATGATGCAGTGATGACATCATTATTTGACGATTTAAATAAAATGGAATGATAATGTATAATCAATGAACTAAAAATGTCCAAAACTTATTGGATGGGTGGAGTTAGAAGCCCTATCACCTTATCCACGATATATATCAATGTGGGACCTTTTGAAACCGAAACACATTTTCATATAAAGTAATATTTCTTACTTTCCAAAAGTGCCCCTCCTCTCCTCTTATAAAAGGCCCCCACCTATACCACCTTACACACACTCCTCAAGCCTTTGGCTCGACCAAAACCTGCCCATTTACTCTCTCCACATCCCTCTCCTAATCCTAGAGGATTCCCTTTGGGAATAATCCTTTCATAGGAAGCCTTTAGGCTCAAATCAAAAGGAGTTACACTTTTAAAGGTAATTCATTCTCTCATGTTCTTTTGTTTTATTTTGCTTCTCCAACCCCATAAACTCTTTTTATTTACTTCTTTTGTAACAACACCAGTATCTTCAATATACTAGGATGTTGTTATAAGATTTATTCGAGCTACACTCTCACACAACTACACCAAATGGTTAAATAACATACGGTTTCCGTGGATGGTGAAATTCTGCCTCCCGAAACGATGATTGTTCAATACTCATTTAACACCTTCAAAGGTGGCCATTATGATGTCACTATTTTTATATATGATATATAATATGTTTATGTTTTACTTATGCTTCTGTATTTTTCATTTTTGCCTTACCTTTATGGCTTCCATTATGGGTATACGCGATATCTTCATTTAAGGAAGTGCGGACTACCGCCCCCTCAAAGTGATTTGATTCGTTAAATAACATATGTGGGACGTATAAAGGATGGAAATATGATATTATATATGATATTATACTGGAATTATAATATACCTTTATATCATTATTATTCCATTCTAGAAAATACGAAATAGAAATCAAAGTAGCGTTCATGCGTACGTACGGCTTACCGTCTCCATGAACGGTGCATTTCATTTATTACCTCCAAATGATTATGTAATGTTATAAATGCATGCATGTACTGGATATATATGACATATATGATATCTACATCATGAATACAATTCTGTATATAATAAACATTTGGCCAGAAGAACAACATGTAATTGTAAGAAGTCCACCTTCGACTTAAGAACCAAATATCGACAAAACAATCATTATTAACTTAATGATTACATAATGTTTATGTCATGGTAATAAGTGATATAAAAGTAATAATGAACTTGAAAAATGTTCTTAAGGAAGTATAAATTAACTAATGTTTATTATTCATGAGATTAAAGAACGATCGAGTCAAGTCGGACCCGAGGTAAGGGATCTTATTTCTCTCTTTCTTTTTAAGTGCACTCTTTTATGTCATTCCTTTTAGCTCATATTTATTAAGATTGGGATGTTATTTTATATTACTCCTACTGTACTTATTATGTTCATATGATTAGAGAACCTATTTCCTCTCATCAATCCATTTTTGAAGTTTTGAGTGGCGCCGTTAGGCTGCCGAATTTTCGTAAGGGATTTTTTTCATCTCACTTTTATTCCCGTGAGATTTATGCTACATTTGCCACAATTTCCATTGAGTGTTGTATGTAATGACATTATTCTATTATTTGTGTTATATACTGTCCTTTATGATTATTTACATCAATTATTTATTGTCCTTCTGTCATTGGGTGTATGTTTTGAATGATACCCAAGTCGGTAAGGGAACCTTTCACCCTCCTTTTTTAAAAGACTTCTTTTGTTGGGTATTTTAATTTACATATTGTTATGTTGGTATATGTTCTCATATATCCTTATTGATGTAAATTTTATGTCCAAGTGATGATATACAATTTTTATCTCTCATCAACTCATTTTCATGTGATGCTGTTAGGCTGTCAAGGGAACTTTTTAATCCAATTTCGTTTTCTTTGGGTTCGACATGTAGTCATTGAATATGTCATCCATTGAATATGTGTGAATGACATTTTATTGTTTTACACTTAATATCCACTTATATTTTGTGTATTTATATTTGTCACACATATTTTTGAGATTGATTTGTCCATAATTTAAGGATACCTTCTCTATAAGGGATTTCATCACATTTGACATTTCTATTGAGGGTTCATTGTTGTTATGCACCAATTCACTCTTATATGGTATATATACTGTCCATTGGAGTATTATATCATGAATCCATTTATTATCATGATATTATAAAGTTCTGACTAAATGTTATTCCTCAATTATTGTATTCAAGTGTCTCTACTTTTGGTAAAACCCCTTTAACCCAAATATCGTATTAAATGTTTTAATTATTTGTTCTTATTAATATCCATGTTTTCAAAATGGTTTTATGGATTTATTTATATGGATATTAATGGTTTAAAATTTTAAGCTTCAAGGTGGTATGTGACACTTTGATTCAAAAATCTCTTTATTAAATGTTTAAAATGGTTTTGGAAATGGTTTCTTTTTGAATGGATTCATTATTTCAATATTCTAAAATGTTATATTGTGATTGAAATGTGGAAATGTTATGTTTCCTTTATGCATGTTTTATGTGATACGTTTATGTTATGGTTCTTGGGCATTGTTATGAAAACGGGTGGTTCCGTGATAAACTGAGGACGGGTGAGCCCGATATAGCTCTCCGATGCATTGGGTAACGCGAAGGAGTGAAACGTTGAGGTTTCTCCTAAGAGATTTAGGGAATATACTGTGATGGGTATTCCAAAACGTAACCAAGAGGGTTACTCCCTACGTAAGAATGTTATGAATTCCCCAAGTTACCTTTATGTCTTATGATTTCTACGATTTATTCATGGTTTGAGGAGGTATGTTAAAGTTCCTTTGTTTTATGGGTAAAGTATGATTTCATTCTTATGTATATATGAACTCATGTTTCCTTTCCATGTTTTTATAACCCATACTGAGCTTTTTATGCTCATCCCATGTTTTTTTGAAATGTTTTTCACAGGTCGAGGTAAAGGTACATGATATGATGATAGTGTCAAGGAAGTGTCAAGAAATAATCCATGTTTTATTTTAAATGTGTTTCCATTGATGGGAATGAAGAATACTATCTTTATGTAACCACTTTGATTATATGTGGAATGTAATGAAAGTTTTATGATCTAATTCTCTAAAACTCTAAACCCGAAAAGATCCTCAATGTGTAATCTTGTAATAACTCAAGATTAAGTAAGGTTTAAGGTTGGGGCCTTATAGTTGGTATCAAAGGTCGGTTTAGATAACTTTAGAGGTTAGGGTATTCTTAAAGCATAAGTGACATTACCATAATGGTTAGGATTTCAGAAAGAGTCACAGTTTTAGATAAATTGAATGAGTAAGTATATCTTAGTGTTTATCATACTCATTAGTACATGATGGTTTTGTTGATATACTCACACTGACCTTTTTGGTTTTAGAAAATGGCTGGATCTAGAAGGCACCAAAGTAACATTGGATGTGAAGGAAACTATGACAGTTTTTTGAGCAAGCAACTGAATGATATGGGAGCTGCAATGAGAAATCTTTTGATTATCCTCAACCAACTATCTGGAGTCATGATTGACCACCTAAACCTTGGAGATTTCTCTAAGGCATCATATATGAAAGAAACAAATCCCTACGGATGTACAGGTAGTAATCATAAAGTTAAGTGTGTTCAAAAACCTATGTGTCAAAGATGTGGAAAGAAACACCTAGGAAAATGTTTCAAAGGGACAGAAATATGCTATTGATGTGGAAATGAAGGTCATAAAGCAAGAACCTGAGATGGAAAAAGGAAGCATCCAGTTGACTCGAGGAAAGGGAAAGAAGTTCTTTCTAAGGGATCAATTGAATGTTTTAAATGTGGTGTGCATGGTCATTATTCAAACACATGTCCTATGAAGCAGTTTCATGAATGGGGTCACCAAGAGCGTACCAATATTCGTTTACCAATACCTAATGCCATTCTGATTGAGGATGAAGAAACTGAAAATGACCAATCAAAGGTATGTACTATTTCATGACTATTGTTTTCCTATTTTGGAATCTTAGGATATGATTCATGATTTTGTTTGTAGGAATGAGGTATTTCGGAATAAGTTGTAAAGGAAGGGATAATGGATCATGAAGAATGTTGAATGAGTAAGATGTCAACATATAAGGGCATCAAGAGTTCTGGTGAAATTCTTAAGAGTATTAAGTCTCTTTTGATGATGGGGTTACATTAGAAGACTTTTTATATTATGTGTAAACCTGATGTTTAATATAGGAAAATTTTATTCAAGTAATAATTATCTTTTCTTTTGTGGACATAGTTATAAAGAACCATTTGGGTTTATATGATCCTTACTTTTGAGGTAATTATGGGTTACTATATGTTATGATTGAAGTGAAAGGCATGAGATAAAATTGAGGTTAAATTATGTTATGGTAATTTTTATATGATTTTATCCCTTTTTGGGAAATGATTTGATAATTATATAGTTTTGGAAAAAGGACAACACGTAGACCGTGTGACTACCCGTCGCGTCACACAAAGCTGTGGGAATCGAACCCACAACCAAAGTACGACTGGTATTTATCGCCTACCACTGGACTACGTGAAGTCCCTGGTTAGTTTGTCTGATTATTTTCAGTTATATGATTTTATGAATTAAGAGTAAGTTGATTTTGAAGGATATGTGATTAGGATAATTACATTTCAATGAGAGACTTTAGGAGCGACTAATGTTGTTTGGAGATAAATGTTACGATTTAACTTGGAAGACTATGTGACTAAATCCTTCAAATATTTGGGTTTCAATATTATATTGGTTTACTTTGAAGAATTTTATGGACAAATTGTTTATCGGATGGTCCTCGTTGAACTTTGGGTTTTATTGGACAAATTTTGGAGATTAAAAATAGATTTTCTTTTTAATGGGTTATCCTTTTCTGGATTATCTGACTTTGTACTAACCTTTTTGGTTTTGGTTTTGGTTAAATCATAAATACATGGGATGTATATAGTTATCTTTTGTGGATTAGGTGATTCTATAGAAGTTGATTATAGTACTCTTAATGCGAACAAGTCTCCCAAAATACTCGTCTTTTGAAAAAAAATATGAGTTTGATTAAGGAATCTAGTAAAAGTTGAAAGTCAACATGATAAGTGATTGGGTTTCCTTATTAATAAATTCCTCAATAAAAAGTAACTTAAAACAAAAATGTTGTCTATTAACTTTTCCTACTGGGGAACCCAACACCGTTTAACCCATCACAAGTTTGTGATTTTCTTATTGTTAACTTTCTCCTAAACATGTTTTCTATCACTCTTCATCAGAACATGACCCTATGTTTTCTCCTCCATGTCCATGTTTTTATACTTGTAATCTTATTATGGGTTAACTTGGGTGACCTTTGTACTTATCTTTCTTTATTTTAAAGTGATTGTTTTACCGACTCTTCTTCCGATGTGGGACTTTCAAGGATTTTTCCAAGCGCAATTTTAAAATTGTGAGGAGGCAATTCCCAAAAGGGGGGAAGGATGTAACACCCCAGGTAAATAAAGAATATGAAATTTCCTATTTATCCATATTTGTGAATAAAATATTGAAATTACTTTAAAGGGGATGCTATGCTTGATGGCGTACCCAACACGCAACAATGAGTTTCTTCAGAATCTTACATTGCACTCTAATAATAAAATAGTATTATTTTAAATGGTAGTTAACATGTAGCCGTTGTATTGGCGGGAATGGATAGAAATAACTAAAATATGATTATATATGTTTTTAAATGTTTTTACTTTTATCCAATAAAAGCTAAAGGCTTATGATACGGAAAGAATTCAATTTTAGGCGTATATGCCATAGTTTTCACTAAAGGTTCACTTATCGCCTTTTAATGGAGAACTGTCATTAAATATAGTTTTGATCACTATTATACATTATTTTGGACGAAATAAAACTCTTATTAAGAATCAGGACATCATATTTTACTTTGTGTAATTTTTTGGTATTTTTTTGATAAAGTTCATTTTTTAATGAATAGTGTAAAATGTTGTGTTTTAATTCAAAACCTCTTTTTAATATAATTTATTTATATGATTAGATAATATTTTGAATTGGTTTTAAAGTGAAATTAGAAAATATTTTTACCATTAAATCCAATAGTGGTCGTTGTAATTAATTTCACTTTGAAATCAGACTTAAACTATTGTCAATCTTTTGATACTTATTGTTTTATAAAAACACGCTATTTTCTCTGAGAGCGGGAATTAATTATTAAATTAATTAATGTGATTAATATGTTTTAAATTTTTTAAAACGGACTTCATTTTTGAATTCGGAATATCAAATATAGCTTATGGTGAATTTTTGGGATTTTTCTGAAAAACTTCAATTTTTGATGAATAGTGAAACCACTAAGTGGTACTTATAAAAACTGATTTTTCCGTTTAAATGAAATTTTTCCATCTTTGTGTTTTGAATTTCAAAAATCCGACATACATGGTTGTCATTAAGAAGTAAAATGTGGTTCAATGGGATAAAAATAATTTTTTTGGTGAATAGTAACTTATTATGTTTTTAATCGTGATTAGTGGTAATTAGTGTAGTTTAAGGTAAAAATAATTCTTTAATAAAATAAGATGAGCTTGAAACATGTCCTACCATCATTGGTTGTGTCATGGCCGACCAATACAAGCCATGGGACAACTTGGGGACCCCATGGATCCACTTTGGTTGGGAAATGACATTAATAACTTTTTATTTAATGTAAAAGTAAAAATGACACAAACATGATATGTTTTACTAAATCAATTTTTAAGTGGGGTTATAAAAGTCATATTTTTGATTATAAATAGTAATTGGAAAGATAAAAAGATTTCATACATAATTGTATTTTTTTTAAAATTTTTAGACATTAAATAAATTAAATTATTTATGACATAATAATGATGCAACGATGACATCATTATTTGATGATTTAAATAAAATGGAAAGATAATGTAAAATCTATGAACTAAACATGTACAAAACTTATTGGATGGGTGGATTTAGAAGCCTTATCACCTTATCCACGAATTATATCAATGTGGGACCTTTTTATACCGAAACACATATTTTAATAAAGTAATATTTCTTACTTTCCAAAAGTGCCCCTCCTCTCCTCTTATAAAAGGCCCCCACCTCTACCACCTTACACAAACTCCTAAAGCCTTTGGATCGGCCAACCCCTGACCATTTACTCTCTCCACATCCCTCTCCTCATCCTAGAGGATTACCTTTGGGCATAATCCTTTCAAAAGAAGCCTTTAGGCTCAAATCAAAAGGAGTTACACTTTCAAAGGTAATTCATTCTCTCATGTTCATTTGTTTTATTTTGCTTCTCCAAACCCCTAAACTCTTTTTATTTACTTCTTTTGTAACAACACCAGTATCTTAAATATACTAGGATGTTGTTATAAGATTTATTCGAGCTACACTCTCACACAAATACATCAAATGGTTAAAGAACATACGGTTTCCGTGGATGGTGAAATTCTGCCTCCTGAAACGACGATTGTTCAATACTCATTTAACACCTTCAAAGGTGGCCATTATAATGTCACTTTTATATATATGATATATAATATGTTTATGTTTTACTTATGCTTCTTTATTTGTAATTTTTGTCTTACCTTTATGGCTTCCATTATGGGTATACGCGATATCTTCATTTAAGGAAGTGCGGACTACCGCCCCCTCAAAGTGATTTGATTCGTTAAATACCATATGTGGGACGTATAAAGGATATAAATATGATATTATATATGATATTATACTGGAATTATAATATTCCTTTATATCATTATTATTCCATTCTATAAAATACGAAATAGAAATCAAAGTAGCGTTCATGCGTACGTACGGATTACCGTCTCCATGAACGGTGCATTTCATTTATTACCTCCAAATGATTATGTAATGTTATAAATTCATGCATGTACTGGATATATATGACAAATATGATATCTAAATCATGAATACAATTCTGTATATAATAAACATTTGGCCACACGAACAACATGTAATTGTAAGAAGTCCACCTTCGACTTAAGAACCAAATATCGACAAAACAATCATTATTAACTTAATGATTACATAATGTTTATGACATGGTAATAAGTGATATAAAATGAATAATGAACTTGAAAAAGGTTCTTAAGGAAGTAGAAATTAACTCATGTTTATTATTCAGGAGATTAAAGAACGATCGAGTCAAGTCGGACCCGAGGTAAGGGATCTTATTTCTCTCTTTCTTTTTAAGTACACTCTTTTATGTCATTCCTTTTAAGCTCGTATTTATTATGATTGGGATGTTCTTTTATATTAATCCTACTGTACTTATTATGTTCATATGATGAGAGACCCTATTTCCTCTCATCAATCCATTTTGGAAGTTTTGAGTGGTGCCGTTAGGCTGCCGAATTTTCGTAAGGGATTTTTTTCATCTCACTTTTATTCCCGTGAGATTTATGCTACATTTTCCACAATTTCCTTTGAGTGGTGTATGTACTGACATTATTATAGTCTTTGTGTAATATACTGTCCTTTATGAGTATTTACATCAATGATTTATTGTCCTTCTATCATGGTTTGTATGTTTTGAAAGATGCCCAAGTCGGTAAGGGGACCTTTCACCCTCCTTTTTTAAAAGACTTCTTTTGTTGGGTCTTTTAATTTACATATTCTTATGTTGGGATATGTTCTCATATATCCTTATTGATGTAAATTTTATGTCCAAGTGAAGTGATACACTTTTTATCTCTCATCAACTCATTTTGATGTGATATTGTTAGGCTGTCAAGGGAACTTTTTAACCCAATTTCGATTTCTTTGGGTTTGACATGTAGTCATCGAATATGTCATCCATTGAATATGTGTGAATGAACTTTTATTGTTTTACAATTAATATCCACTTATATTTGGTGTATTTATATTTGTCACACATATTTTTGAGATTGATTGGTCCTTAATTTAAGGATACCTTCTCTATAAGGGATTTCATCACATTTGACATTTCTATTGAGGGTTCATTGTTCTTATGCACCAATTAACTCTTATATGGTGTATATACTGTCCTTTGGAGTATTATATCATGAATCCATTTATTCTCATGATATTATAAAGTTCTGACTAAATGTTATTCCTCAATTATTGTATTCAAGTGTCTCTACTTTTGGTAAAACCCCTTTAACCAAAATATCGTTTTAAATGTTTTAATTATTTGTTCTTATTAATATCCATGTTTTCAAAATGGTTTCAAGGATTTATTTATATGGATATTAATGGTTTAATATTTTAATCTTCAAGGTGGTATGGGACAATTTGATTCAAAAATCTCTTTATTAAATGTTTAAAATGGTTTTGGAAATGGTTTCTTTTTGAATGGATTCATTATTTCAATATACTAAAATGTTATATTGTGATTGAAATATGGAAATGTTATGTTTCCTTTATGCATGTTTTATGTGATACGTTTATGTTATGGTTCTTGGGCATTGTTATGAAAACGGGTGGTTCCGTGATAAACTTAGGGCGGGTGAGCCCGATATAGCTCTCCAATGCATTGGGTAACGCAAAGGAGTGAAACGTTGAGGTTTCTCCGAAGAGATTTAGGGAATATACTGTGATGGATATTACAAAACGTAACCAAGAGGGTTACTCCCTACGTAAGAATGTTATGAATGACTCAAGTTACCTTTATGTCTTATGATTTCTATTATTTATTCATGGTTTGAGGAGGTATGTTAAAGTGCCTTTGTTTTATGGGTAAAGTATGATTTCATTCTTATGTATATATGAACTCATGTTTCCATTCCATGTTTTTATAACCCATACTGAGCTTTTTTTGCTCATCCCAAGTTTTTTTTTAAATTGTTTTTCACAGGTCAAGGGAAAGGTACATGTTATGATGAGAGTGTCAAGGAAGTGTCAAGAAATAATCCATGTTTTATTTTAAATGTGTTTCCATTGATGGGAATGAAGAATACTATCTTTATGTAACCACTTTGTTTATATGTGGAATGTAATGCATGTTTTATGATCTAATTCTCTAAAACTCTAAACCCGAAAAGATCCTCAATGTGTAATCTTGTAATAAATCAAGATTAAGTAAGGTTTAAGGCTGGGGCCTTATAATTATGGTTGAAATTAATTTATAGGGGGAATGGAAAACTCAAATATTTTAAAATATTACTTTTATTAATGACTCAAATGTGTTCAATAGATTTCACTTCCCGTGACATCAAAATTAAATGATATTGTGACATAATTGGTTAAAATTTATAAGAATAATGTTAAAAAATTATCCCTTTAAATACTGGGAATGAAAGTTAGTAACTACATTAACAAATTTATGTATAAAAAATAAAAGATAATTATTATTGGAATATAATTTAATTAAATTATAATAAATTACTAATTGTATTATTTGTTTCTAACCAAAATATATTTATAAATACCAATTATGTTATACTCATATTAATTTCAAGAACCATATGATTATGGAAAAATTATTTTTGATATAAATATTTTTTTACCATGAATTTATTTAGTAAATAATATGAAAAAAGATTATTACTTGTTATTGGATAATTCAATTTTCCAAAAAAGGTTTTCCATTACATTTTTTGACTTTACGGAGAAATAAATTCGGCAATTTTTTTGTATTGAAATAAATAAAAATAACAAAATTTTAAAATTACTCATTTAAAATTGACATAAAATTATTTTCATTTTTTATAAAAATGACGGTGTTTAGTCAAAAAATATGTTCTTTAATAAGCATGTAATATATGAAAAATTATCATTATATAAAAATGATGTAAAATATTGAAAAACATTTTGTGTGGTAAAATCTGAATATATTGAATAAAATTGTCAAATTTTAAATACTATTTCAGCATTTTAATACCATTTCCAACATTTTTAGTACAAAATTATAATGATATTTTAATAAATATCTATTTACAGTATTTTCTAAAATCACGTACATTTCTAGGGGGTTGTTATAAATTTACTTACAGAGCCTCATAGAGTTTATTTTTAAAAATTGAATAAATTCACATCATTTTAATAAGTTTCCAATGTAATGTTATATTATATGAAAATTAAAATATTAAACCACTATTTTTGTAATAGATTTATTAACACAATTAAGTGTATTCATTTTAAAATTAAAATTTTAAGAAAATATAATTTTTTTGATAATATTTTGTTAAAAAAATTAATTATAAGTGTAAAATTATGTAAATATTTTATTAAATATTTTTTATTAACATTAAATAACAATTCTTTAAATTATTTAACAATGTAAATGTAAATGTTCTTAAAAGTTAAAAAATTAAAAAAAATAATTAAATCTCACAATTTTTTCTTAAAATTACTAGTTGATATAAATTTAGATCCAAAATAATTTTCCTCCACACAAGGTTTTTTATGTCCTTTGAAACTATAATTTCAACGTTACGTTATTGAAAATGTTAGGGTCACTCCAAAAACAACCCTACGCTTATCTTTTAAAATGGTAGCTATTCCACCACTTATGGACTCACCTATCCTTCTAATTTTCTTATAAAACATAACATAATTGATACACCAAGAATATAATCAAATTGTAAAAATATTTTAGTCACAATTAATTAAAAAAAGTTTATTATCTTCATAAAGACTTCCAACTAAAATTCTTTTTCCCATCGTGATTATTGTCAACTACATAGTTTTCCATCATATTTTTCTCCAATAATTTATATTCTGAAACAAAGAAATATAGATATAGATATAGATATAGATATAGATATAAATTATAAAATATAATGTGACAATATTAATGTTATTTTCATTTTTTTCATATTCCCCATGTAATAATAGAATCAAAATATTCTTTTCTGCATTGTGTGGATTATCGCCCCTATTCTGAAACATGTTTCATTTTCTATCATAACTTTATAATAATGGATTTATGGATGGAATTAAATTGTAAATCTTGTATTTATGAAATAATTTATGTTATTTTATTAAAATATGTTGAATATATTAGTGATAACATGTTAAATTAATCATTTAAAATTTGTGAATTATGTAGAAAATGATCGCTTTTTTCATTGCAATGAATTTTGATAATTTATATTATCTTCATAATTTTTTATAATTCAGATATATCATACTAATAACCACTAAGTTATATAATTTTTCTTCTGGTATGATTATATTACAATTAAGCAATCTCATAATCATATATTAATCATCGTGTGTTTCAGTTTGGTTCAATTTAACATCCAATATGAATAATAATATACATTTATGTCATGGATGACTATTATAACATGTTTTATGGTAAAATATGAAAATAAATTAGATAATATTTTTTGTAGAAACTTTATATCAATATCTAATTCATTAATTATGAAAACACCATTCCATCATCAAAATTCGACAATATATTGTTATTATCGATTTCATCATAAAGGAAAAAATACTAAAACAATAATTAATGGAATCTGAACCACTATAATTTATTATAGATATTCCATAAATATAAATTTAATGACATGGTTATTATAAAATTTTAAATATCAATGAATATGGATAGTTATTTTATAAAATAAGGTCAATCAATCAAAACTACTCGATGTGAGAAATTCTATTTTTTCGTATGTGAAATGAATAATTATAATTTTTTAATAGAAATTGTTATGGGAAATAATATAAAATAAATTATTTTTATATTTATGTATTTTATTTATGAGATTAGTTTATTTTAGTTGAATTTCAGAAGATGGTATGGTTTTTTTCTAAAATTTATTTCATTGAGACAGGTTTCATATTATGCTTGTAAATTCATTTATATTGATTAAATTTTTCCTATAAAGATGTATTTTGATACATTATACATAATAATGGAATTTTTTGTTAAATTATATGATATCTCTTTCATGGGGCTTTTGTTCAAATGATTATAGTTCATTAAGCATTATAATATCAAATACATCTCATTGAGACTTTTTTTATTATACACTTAATATAATTTTTAATCTGTATATACAACCTTACTAATATATAAAATCATTAATTTTATTTTAATAATGGAATTTTATGTTAATTTAAAATATATCTCTTTTTATTGAATTTTACTAATGTTTTACTCATGATGTAAGGGTTTTCTTGGTCTCAATTCTGATTCGTTGTGGCATAATATATTTTTTTCATCATGTTTTTCATTAATGTTATATTTACATCCAATTTATATAATTTTATCACAATACTTGTATTTAATGATATTTACTTAAAAAATATGTTTCCTTTATTCTAGTGGATATTTATTCTATTTTCCCATTTAGAAATTATTTCTAGAATCTAAATTTTTTTCATTGAGTTATGATAATTCACATTAACTTATTTAATAACATATTGATAAATTCTACCCATTGATAGTATTTTTTCTATTCTATCTTTGATAGAAGCATATTTATACACTCCATATAAACCCATTGAAATATATTTATCACATCATGTGATGGTTTCTACTAATACCATCCACTTTTTTCTTTGCCTGTGTTAGGTTAATGTTATTAATGTATTGAAATTTTAATACACTCATTATTTTATATTAGGGTAACATTACATTTTACATATTT
The DNA here is from genome assembly GCA_963277665.1 of Viscum album. Taxonomy (NCBI): domain Eukaryota; kingdom Viridiplantae; phylum Streptophyta; class Magnoliopsida; order Santalales; family Viscaceae; genus Viscum; species Viscum album. The sequence goes on along the minus strand of OY728145.1, from coordinate 1,924,186,928 downwards.
CATGTCATTTTAGGTTCACCATGAATTTTTTATATTCTAATTTTGTGGGAAAAATAATTTGTGTGCCTTGTATTTTCATCAAAATATGGATGATTATTGGAAATTTTATTATTGAATGATTGATCATCAAACTCCATTCTCATGATGGGTTATAGTCAAATAATACGTTTATTTGAATTGGAAAAATTATTGAAATTCTTGATGTCTATTGGATACAATGTAAAAAATGATAATTTATTCATTTATTTACTTGTATTTTTATAGATAGTAATCTTTTTATTATACTAATGAATCACTTTCAAGTAGTATTAAATTTCTTATTTACCCATATGGTGAATTAATTGGACATAATCAAGTTATGGTTCGGGACTATAATTATATTTCTTGTCGATCTCACAACATGACTCATGAGAGAAAATGTGTTTGTGTATTTGTTGTACACCTATTATATTCTGCAAGACTTCTCGACTAGGTTATCAAAAACAAATAAATTATCTTGGAATATGGATTTGACTGTAGTTTTGGGATATCTATTCAATAATTATGACATCTAAATTATTGATATCTGTTTAATCACTAATTATCATGGATATGGGATTCTCTAAATTTCATGTTGATTATGGAATCATATTTTTTAAATATTTCAACCATAATATATGTTGCAAAATTATTCTATGATTTAATTAGTCATATGTTCTGATTATATAGAATTTAATATCATTACATTATTTTGTTTTTATTTGCCATTTCATTATAAAATTTATTACACATTACCTGATTATATGGATATGACTTATTAAAAAACTAATTGTATATTTTGTATCATGAATTAAGTATTTTCATAGATATATATATGAAAGAAATTCTCTTCCCATTCAAAATTGCATCGTATTTAATATAATATAATTTGTCTTAATTATCGAAGTCTATAAGCCTAATATGATCTATCTTATATAAGAAATGTAACATTAAATTTTTCATATTGTAATTAATGATGGAAATATATGATCATTCATAGTATTTATCAATGAACATTTATAAATTATGTGTTAATGAGCTTTGGATCTGGGACTTTAGGTATGATGATTCCCAAATGGAAAGTTGGCTACAGATATTGATGAATCAAGGATAGTGTATGACAAATTAGGAAGATATTTTTTAAATAATGATATTCATTGTAATTCTCTAAAATATATTTCATATTCCAAACAAAAATATTTATTTCATGAAGATATTTTAGATGGTCTTATGAATTGTTAGTGAGGAAAACCAGAAAAAAATCATATCAGGTTAAGGATACAAATAATATTTACTAGAGGAAATGTAATTTTATATGTTGTATTTTTCTTAGTGATTAATGTTTAGTTAACAGAAACAATATTCCCATCCAAATGACAATCATAGGACACATGTTCATCTACATTCTAGGTGGACACTCTGGTCAACCATACCCAACATAAGGTGGAATAAGAAAAACCTGAGCAAAGAATAGGTATATTAAGCAAGGTAATCATGGCAGTAAATGAGTTTCCATGAGGTTTGATTCAAGGAATTCATATATCGTAGACTATATATGAGGTTGGTCGTCATTTGTGATTGGGTTTTTGTGTGTCAGATAAGAAACCCTAGTGTCATGGACACATACATGATGTCATGATGATGCTTACTAAAAAATCCATCATAAGAAAAACATTGATGTGGGATATGAAAATTGTTCTATATATTTCCTCAACAAAAAATATTATGAATTGAATATAATTTTCCTGATCACTGATGAAATGATGGCATATGTGCTTCCATATCATCGTAGGAATCATACCATATGTAAATGTCATGAAGGTTAGTCAATTGACTATAAAAGGATTTTGAGTCTACTATATGCATTTAGTATAATCCACCACATGAGTTCTAACTTTGATAACTCATGAATGGAATGAAATTTTTACTTACATAAAAAACGCATGATCTGCCATGAGTATTGTTCAGTTGATATCTAATGGACAAGTATACACCCATCACATGTATAAAACCATGATCTACATCTTGTAGTCCAACAAAAGGTGAATTGGACACAAGAGAAAAATGGTGAACCTTTTATAATTTTCCCCCCTAACATATTCATAAATGAATACATATTGTTCATTTTATCTCTATCCACATTAGATAATAATCTACCCTAAGTTAAATAATTTCTCAAATGCACAAATCACAATATTTAGTTTCAAATATTAAATGAATGTAAATTTACCATGTTATGTTCATCCATGTGAATAAATATTTTGTTACTATGAGTGTTATATAGTCAGATGATCGATTGTGAGTTGAAAAATTGGGACCCTACTATATATCCATGATATTAAATCCTTCATTAAATACAAATATAATTTCATCACTTAATTACATGTAGTATTTTCCATAAACAATATGAGAATTTAAACAAGATATACATTAATTTCAAACAAATAAGTAGATATTAGGACATACAAATATAGTACAATATATATAACTAACAAAAAACAAGCGCTTGAAAGGAGTTATAAATTTTAGCGAATAATATATTTTTACATGTATGATTATAACAGAATCGAGAAGAAAAAAATTGTGGTGTAAAAGGTAATTTTGTTTTATAGTATTCACTACTATGATAAGTGATTGGACAATGATCCCATGACTAGATATTCACAAATATATGCATTTGATTGTTTCATAAAATGAATAACTTTTTATTGTAATTTCCCCAAATGCAAATTAATAACAAGATTCATTCCATGATAAAATAATGTTTTTAATGAATGGAGGAATCCATCTTCATAAGAATATACCGATGAATTTAAATTTATGATTGATTTCATTTGATAATATTCCTTGGGATAAATGCAGGCTAACACAGGTGTAATGATCCCAAACATAATATGTAACTACCGAGGCCTTGGAGTATTGGCGATGTATGTTTTCATAGATATGGAAATTAAATATTTCAATGTTTTTATTGTGGTTATTCTTGATCATAAACATAATCCATCAAAAATTAAAGAATTCTTGCGTAAATTACACATACACAGAAGTATGCATGCTGAAATAGAAATCCGTCAAATTTGGATTTTTTGAAAAATGGATGTTTTATTGGTTCCTGTTAAGGATGACGATCATTTTATTACTGTGATGTCTAATGGGGGATCTGATCATATTTTCCTTAACATTGTATATAGAATATGTGACTCATTGAGAAATGAGGGCTTGTGGCATTATCTGAATGATTTCAATTCAGAGGGGAATTTGTGGATCATTCGTTGAGATCAATATTGTTCTAGACCCAGATGAGAGGAAAATAATGGGAGTAATTCCTAAAAAATATAGCTTGGACATCAACCAGTTCGTGACAAGGAAATTGCTCCTTGATATGGCTTTTTTTGGTGACCATTTAACTTGGTGTAATAAAAAAAAGTAGTGGTTGGTTATGGAGTCGTCTTGATCAGTGTCTTGTGAATGTTAGTGAAATCTCCAAGTAACCCAATGCTAAAGTTGATCATCTTGTTTGTGGGGGTATCAAATAATTCTCCCTTTCTTGTTTCCATATATCATTCTCAATACGTTCATGAAAGATTTTGTTTTAGTGCCTGATGGTTTGATGTGTAGAGTTTCCATCAGTTGGTGAATGATAATTGGGCGGAGCATGCAGAAGGTTTTTCATGGGTGGATTTTCATAAAATACTAAAGATATTGAAACATAAAATTCAGTTTTGGGCCAAGTATATATTTATTGTTGATCATAATATGGTTAACCACATGTAGTAAGTTGACATGCTGAGTATAGCCTTGAGAATGATTGGGATGACTTGGTTTTTTCATATCTGTTGAACAAAACAAATGAAATGGATTCTTTACATGTGGATCTAGAATGTGAAATAAGGAAATAATCAAGGCTTAAATAGATTGATGAAGGGGAAAATCACCCAACCTTATTTCATGAACGTATTATGGAATAATGAAGGTTTATTAAACCTAATATTTTACTATATGTTTTCTTGTATTAAGATTATTGAAATGTCTTTGGAATCGTGGATATTTGTTTTTATAAAAATCGTCTTAAAAGTATTGATGAGAGTTTGTGAATTGATATACTACTGGTTATCCTGAATTAAAGTAGGTTATTCCCAAAGTTATGATAGACCAAGATAATTTCTTGTTGGAAGAGGTTCCCAATGAGGATGAAATCCATGATGATATAATGTATCTCAATCTAGAGAGGGAACCTAGCCCCTAATATTTCTAGAAGTTTTCTATAAGTGATCTTGTGATATCATAAATACTAATATTATTCTAGCTATACAAGATTTATATCGATGGGGTTTGAATCCTAACGTAGCGGGTGCTACCACTCCGGTCATGCTTCTTAAGGATATGAATCCATCTTCTATTCATTACTACAGGCCGATTAATTTGTGAAATGTCACATATAAATTTTTTTTCGATCATTGTCAATTCAAGGTTATATATATTTGTTCCTAGATGGGTTTATCTTGAGATGCCTGATTTTTTCAATGGTTAGTCTATACATGGTGTTGTTTCATTATTCCAATAATTGATTCGGGACCTTAAATTAAAAACTCTTAGTTCCAACTTTTCAATTAAATTGGACAAGAATAAGTCATATGATCTAATAGGTTGTTCATTCATAATTATGGTTCTAAAATGTATGGGTTATTCTGTGTGGGCTATGGATATTGTTTTTAGATGTCTCAGCTCCTCATGGATGGAAATCCCTTTTATGGGTAAAACTCATGGACTTTTTATAACATCCCGGGGGATGAGACAAGAGGACCCAATACATCCAACCCTCTTTATCCTTCTGAAGGGTCCTCTTAGTTGGATTTTTAATATAAATATCTCTAGGGTTTTTTTCCTTATCTAAATCCTATGATACAACTAACAGCCTCACATATTATGTTTATAGATAACACTCTCATTTTTATGAATAGAATTTGTTGATCAGTCAAGGATCTTGTTGATATATTTGATTAATATTGTTTATGTGGTGGGAAGGTTATGAAATGATATAATAGATGATTTTATTTTATAAATAAATGTTGGGAAATACAATTGGAATCCCTGGGAAGTAATGTGAATATGAAAAGTGTGGTCATTTTTTATGACCTATCTAGGGTCTCCTTTAGCATCTGGCCATATTTGGATTTCTTATAATGATTTTATTATGAATAAAATAGTCAGTCTTGTGATTAATTGAAAAAATTACTTGCTATCACTTGGATATCGAATAACTTTAATTAATATTGTTCTAAGTTCCATCCCAATACATGCCCTTTCATGTTGTAATGTGATTAGGATCATTTTTTTGTATTGATAAAGGTCTATTTTTGTAGGATTCTTAGAATGAGGGAAAACTCCATTGGTCTTCATGAATAAATTGGGAAAGATCAGTTCGGTAAGGTGGTATTAAAGTGAGGTGTTTGGATAAAGCTATTCATGATATGCATGCCGTGCTTTTATGGTAATTATTGAAAAGCATACTCTATGGGGGAACATTATGTATGGGAATTTTGTTTCTCATGGGTTTGTGATGTTTTTTAATTCAGTACTTGATCTCGATCATGACACTAAATTCATAATAAATTATTGGGGAAGGAAATATTTAATTTTTTCATGATAACTGGGCAGGATCATGTTTTGGTTTTCCCAGATTCCCTGATCCTATGATATCCTTCAAGGAGGCTAGTGTATTCCACAACAACATTAATTTTGTCTTGAATAGGGATCAAAATTATTTTTTTTCTCATTGACTAAAACTCAAATCCAGATAAATGTGTGTTTTAAACCTCTAATTTTGGGAATTTTTTTAAAGGATTGTAGTTAGACTTAATCTCCTCTGTGTATGTAGGATGTTATGAATAGTGTTGTATGGTGTAACAAGGTTATTATCAATTTTAGTATTCTCTTATAGAGGATTAGGAATCTAGACATTCTTATGGTTAAAAAATATTAAATGGTTGGGTATTAACCTTGATACTAAATTTCATTGTTGCAAGGTTCATAAGGAGGAGACTTAAAATCATCTAATTTTTTAATTTTATTGGTCCATTGGCATCTTGTGATATTTTGGTGCATTTACTAGGTTTTCTTCTATGGAAATTTTTTGTGTCACTTTTTTTATAAATGGTTTTGTGGTTCATGTGTTTCTAGTCCAGAAAGAGTGGATAAAGAAGTGGTATTAAACACTAGGTACTTGTGTATCTAGCAATCCATGAACAATGCACGGTTTTAAGGTCAATAAATAATGTGAAAAAGTAATGTAATTAAATAAAAATTCTACATAAAATCCTAGTTAATAGAATCAATAACTGGAGAAATTCTCCTTCTCTTCGCACTATACAACGGATTGCAACAATGATGCAGCGAGATTTTTTTGTAGACAGAGGTAAGTGGATTCCTTGAGTCCCACCTGTAACTGGCTTAAAGCTGAATTTAAATGCTTCGTGGGTTCATGGTATTATTAATGGAGGTAGAGTGATTTGAGATGGTGGGAGAATTTTTTTTGACTTTTCAGCATACTTTTGGAGGGTAAGATTTATTCAAGCTGAGGTGAGGGAAATGCACGCTAGGGTTAGCCTGTGTGATCAGAGGAATATTGTAATAGATGATGTTAAAATTGATTTTGTGTTGATACATGGCGACATGTGGGGTAAAATCGCATCCCCTTGGTCAATTTCATACATTATCAAGAGGTGATTTTACAAGTTAAAAATTAGGGGCATCGTTGTGGATCATACATAGCGTGAGGGGAAAAAGTTAATTGATTACATTTCTACCATGGCTAAGGAGGCTCAACGTACTAGTGTTACGTGTTTTATGAATATTCTTCAAATGAAACCTGTGGGGTGTGCTTAATTACGGGAGATCAACTTGGTCTTCACTATTTTAGACCTCCCTGAGTTGTTATTTCCTTCCGCACAATATTTCTAGTGGGTTATTCTTCTAATAAAAATGGGATTTTTGGGTTTAAAGGTTTTTATCAAGAAAAATAGTAAATTTAAGGACATGAAAAGGGAATTTTTAATTGTATGGTGTCCAGGAAAAGATATAGTATCTTGGGGTCACTTGAAATATAAATTTCTTGTGAATAAATCTATACATAATTATATTAACCCGTTACTTTAAAGTCACATGTCAAGGATTTCATCCATGTAATCTAACGTCTTATGGTAAGGAAGAAGGGTCTTGAAAAAATTGAATATCATGATTGAACCCATGAATGGAAATATGAGTGTTATTATATGTCCTATAATAGTTGGAATCAATCGAAAAATAGTTCTCGAAAAAACATATTTCTTCTTAATTTAATGTAGTATGTAGGGTATCCTTAAAGTAAAATAAAATGTAGCAAGGACTAAGGATACCATTTATGAAAAAGAAGGATTGAACCTTGTCACATAGTCATATTTCTTTTCATTGATACAGATCTATTGTGGTTGGATCCATAATTTCTATTATATGAATAACTATTTATCCTATGATGGTATGAATCAATCCACAAATATGTCATATATGGGGTGATTACCAATTTGGTTTTGACTATTAAATGAGTACATTATAAATTATTTTTTATTTTCCATAGATTTAACTAATTTTCTATAAAATATTCAGGAAAGGACATTTTCCTTTTTTTAACAGCATATACTGAGAAATTATTCCTTTCAGTTAAATGTTATATGGTATATGTGTATTCTACAAATATTAACATCATGATATAAGGACATATTTATTTAAGTCCATATTCATGTGATCAAGATGAATCATGCAGTTTAACATAGTTATTCCTTGTCAAATTTTGCAGTTTAACGTTGTGTGACCATGTTGAATAGTATTGTTTAGGGACATGATACAATAATAATTATTATGAATGAAGTAATCTATGCAATGTAATGATTCTAAAACCTCACATTAGTGTGGGGGAAATAATATATTTCCCTTCTATTATGGATAATTGGTCAACTACATTGAATATACCATATGTGTTATTCATAGTCCTTCTCAATTTTCTTCTATGTTTTGTGGATTTATTCCCAGTATTATTGAATTTTTGAGCACCATAACTAGTTCTACATGAATAATAGAATAGAGGTGAAACTATTTTATGGATGATGCGATCTGATTCTAATTGATATCAAGGTAGTTCAATACACACAACCTTTTATCATCATAATATATAAAAATCATCCAGATTCATTTTCCACTACTCTTTATCAAATAGTTTTCAATATAAATCTATTTAGATTGAGGAAAATTAATATTCTATGTGAATAACTTCCTTTTCGATGTATAATGTGAAAAAAAGTCACATCTGTAGTAGTACACATAGTAATATGTTATGACTATAAAGCATGGAGGATCTTGTATGAACCAAATATATTTACATTATTCATTATCTTCAAGATTATATATCATAGTGTCTTATTAAAGAATCAATTTTATCAATTTTCCACTATATGATAGTGAGATAAATGGTTTTACTTAATATTTTACTCTATGTATAATTTCATCAACTATATAGAATATAAGTCAGTGTCATTGTCCATCACTATCATTTGACGAGGTCCTAATATAGTTACAATATTATACCTCACATAGTTGATGATATCCTTCATTATTATGACATTGATAGGTATTTCTTCATCTAATTTTGTAAATATGGTGGTAGTAATAATGATTTACATAAAATATTTAAATTTGGTTGGGGGATATATCCCCAAAACATCTATTACTATTTGGAAAATGTCATTCATGAATTGAATTTCATGGGATCTTCTCACCATCAGGTATAATTATTTTCAAGTATAATCCAACCCTCCTGAGTTGAAGGGAGATCCTCCTCCCAATTTAATGATTGATTCATTAGACTATATGTACTTCTTCTATTATGGTGGTAATATCTTTTTCTGCTATGTATTTGAGGATGATTCCATCAAAGCCTCCCCTTTTCTAGAAATCATTCATATTAGGATAGTCCATAATTTTACTATTTATTTCTCATTTCCAAATCTATTCCCTTTAACATTGGTATATTAGGAGGGTCCCATTTTAAAGACAATCAATTATTGGATCCATCAATTTAGGGGTGGATATCTGTTAATCACCCTCTTGGTAGGTATGAATATGGTATAATTTTTTCACTTGAAATATGATAAAATATGAGACCACCATTTGGTGTAATATACGAAGGGAAACTTCCTCCAGATTAGGGTAGAATAATACTGTAGTTTTATTAGCTAGTGTGTTAGAGTTAACATTCAGTAATCAGGTGAAATGATGCAACATGGTTTTAAGAGGAAAATATATCATTTCTCTTATAATATAACTAATGAGAGGGTATAATTATCCATTTATGAAGAGTATTATCCATTAAGATTCTAAATAACATTCTTTGAATTAATTTTGATGTTAATGTTGGTGATCTACAGCTATAGGGTTTGTTCCAAGATAGAAATGGTGAACGGTCTTCGACTTCATTATTCATGCAGCCTTTGGACATTGAGAAATCGTAGAGTTGAATTTTCTTTTTTCGAGAATCAAATAAAATCCAAAAATATAACCTGATTGTTCTTAGAGTTTTCTAGCCTTTTATTGATATTAATGTGGGAGGAATAAACTCTGTACATCTTCCATATTTTTGGAGTGTCATTAGGATAGAAAACCACTTCTTCTAGAAGTTTAGCGTCCACTTCTATACATTCAAGGGAAGGATGTTCCACATTTAAATAATCCATATACTACCCTTTTTATTCATTTTATGAAATCCAATTAATTTCATATTGTCTAAGAATTACAATACATCTCAACATTATCAAGATTATATATCATAGTGTCTTATTAAAAGAATCAATTTTATCATTTTTCCACTACATGATAGTGGGATAAATGGTTTTACTTAATATTTTACTCCATGTATAATTTCATCAACAATATAGAATATAAGTCAGTGTCATTGTCCATCACTATCATTTGACAAGGTCCGAATATAGTTACTATATTATATCTCATATACTACCCTTTAAATACCTTAATCCTAAAATTTGGAGAGAGGCTCTAGTCAATAATGGTCACTAGTCTTCTTTTAATCCAAACTTTACCAAACATAGATCACCAATAGTTGGGGGAGAATCCTTCCCTAGATGTAGGAGGGGAGTTCCTGAGATCATCCTCTAAGTCTTGTATATCTACATTTGTGGTTGTATTTATTGGTTAGGTACAAAATATAAGTGATTCTCTATCACTATTGATATGAGAGATGATACATTAACAATCTCAACATTCATAGCCCTTGTAGAGAGATTATAGAGATGATTTTTTCCCTTTGCACTATTTCTTCGGACATAAGGAACCTTGATATATTTTATTACGTCTAGCAACTCAATAAGATTTATGGAAAGCACATTATTGATGTAAATAACACATTTTGGAATCAAAGGGGCTATTCAAAAAAATTTGGGGATGCAACCTATATATATAGATCCACCATTTGGTGTTTTCTTTCCCTTTTATAAAATCATTACTCAACTTACGTGGTTTCCAAAGATATAATGGGGGAATTATCACCATGTAGTATGACATCCATCCCATTTTTGTGGTATTATAATAATTGATTCAATGTTGATGGTACCATCATGTGGTATTAAAGACATGTGCATCTAATAAGTCCATTAAATGATGCGTCATAATGGATAATCATGACCATGGTGGTATATGTGAGATTCCAAAAATGATCCTTAATAATTATCTTCATGAGAGGCGTTCTCTCTACCATATTGTACCATTAGTTGGTTATAATTTCAAGGTATAATCATCTCATTATTTCACAAATTTCATATGGAAAAAATTTGGTTAATGATGATATTTGAAACATTATCAGTCAAATAGTTTGTTATTACAACATCATCGAGTTTTCAATAAACATAGAGTGGTATGATGTTTCCCTATATGAATTCTTACTGACCCTGATATGTGAATGAGATAAAGATATGGAATATTTAGGTAATTATTTCCACCTGACAAACCTCATCTATACTGATGTATTTCTTGAAATAAACTAGGGGATATATGGCTCAATTAATTTCTCCAAAAGTTTTTTTGAATGAAATGGGATCCTAAATAGAGAGCATAGATGGAACTACCGCAAACTATTTTATAATTTCATTATTTTATGCTAGGATTTTAAATTATCTTTGTGGTTTATCTCCCTATTATGTGGAATAGGATAAGAGGGATTTTATGTATAAAGTCATAGTTATTCTTCATAGGTTAATGAAATGAATTCTTCCAGTGTAATAGGTTGTTTCATCCTTCCCCTTTTTCTTGTATGATCACATATTCATGTTGTTCCTAAAAAGGAGTGTGGTTAGTTAGAGGGGTGAATCGGTGGATCTTTTTTCTTTTATATGAAAACTTATTAACATAATTTTTAAATTTATTAAACTATCGAACTTGGTATAGTTATAATCCACACGAAAATAAAACTTATCTACCTCACATTTCAAGTGAGAAAAATATATTGATATCGAACCACATGAAATTTATGTGGTTCAGTTCAATGACCAACTCCATTCCATTTTCTATTATCCCACCAATGTAGATTCCTTCACTATCATATTTCAATAATAAAAAAGGAATAATCAGTGCGAAATTCTATAATCCCTATATAATCTTTCTTTATACAGTTGGTTATACCCCCAAATATATTTTTTTGTATCAAATTTTCCACAGTTTATTGAACACCCCATCAGTACAATCAAGCCAATTCAGAAATATGAAAGTATCCATAGTTAAATGAATCCCATTCTTTCTACTATTCAAATTCACTTTAGAAATTATTCACTTCCACCATAAATACGTTAACACAATCTTAAACTATGTACAATCTTCAAGAACATCAAAAATTCTCTTTCATAAAACGTAATCAAATAAATAATCCTGTATATATTCTCATCAAAATTATGTTTGATCATCCTTACTTTGGAGACCTATAGTGAATGTGCTCTATTTGATTGGTCCTTGACCTATTCTTTTTCTTCTCTAACTCCTTTAGTTGAGTAGAAAAATGTTGGAATCTAGAAATTCATCTATTTGTCCAAACATGGTATGATTAACCTTGATCTGATGGATTCCACTTCAATGTGGTCACTCTGATGGAATTTCTTTAATGGAGAGTCTTCATGAAAAGTTCTCCAATGATCTGATTGAACCTCACCTAGGTGGACTAGTTCTGATAGAATTTATAAGAATCAAAATAAAAAAAAAATACTCTGGTTTGAAATAGAATTTTTAAAAAATATGAGCTCTCTACACATTTAAAGAATTCCAGTATCTGGCTTATTAAAAATGTGTTCATTTCTTATTTTATAAAAACTCTAGAATATTAACGATGAAAAACCCAATTTCACTTCCCACTCATAAAATTTAGTAAATCCGTATTGTCCTTTTCATAGAATTATTCATCACTAACATAATAGAATTTTCATAATTCTAGTGGTTGATTCTTGATTATTAATACTTATTCAATTTAAAAAAAACATTTGTTTAGTATGATTATTCATAATTATTTTCCAATAGGAATCATTATTATGATGATGGAATAAAACAAATTCTTCATTATGTTGCTCTGTAGAAAATAATCATATAAAAATACCTGATGAATTCTCACTATGATGAAAAAACATGACATAGAGATGATGGCCCATTACGATGAATTTTTCCAAACACTAAATGAATTCTCATGTAGATGATCTATAAAAACTCTTAAATGAAAGACACTGAAAAAGATTCATAAATATCATAAAAGTATTTATCCTTTTATTCTATTCTTTAGACCAACTGGACATGCGTCCAAATACACTGTTAATGTTAGTTTTATGTAGCAGTCTCTGTTTTCATTAGCAATATCTGTGTTACAAGTAATTTCAATGATTCAGAAGAATACCATTCTTGATTAACCGGTGTCGACAGTGAATTCGTTTCATCAACTGGAACAATACATCAATGACTATGATACCGTGGAACATCCAACAATCAACTTCATTCTCTGTATATTTATATCTTGTAGCATATTATTCTGACTAAAACCTATTATCATAATTTTCCACATTCCAAACATACCTTCTCAAACATCAAATAAATCTATATATGGTGGAATCACCATTATGAGCTGATATTGGAAAACATCAATTTCATAAACATTTATTCCTTACCAATATTCTTCTTGTATTATGACAACAACATAAATTTTAGTATGATTAATATTGGAATATAATCATTTGATTTATGATGGAATTTATTGAAACTTCTCATTATTTATGAATGTTATTTTATTCCAACTGAGTCTTGATATGATTGGTGGTAGCAGTACTCCCCATTCCTTTACACGGATATAATCACTTGTTTTCCAAATAACTAATGACATGTGAGATAATAGATTGAAAATAATCATCTGATTTATATTGAAGACATTCAGGAAGTGAAACACTTCTTCATTACGATCAACACATTCCTTCTAGACTCAATATGGTTTCCAGTAGTTTCTATATTTTTATCAGCCTCCCAATCTGATGGATTGTATTTACTCATGATGATGTGCTAGATGTAATTCTTATGTTAATAATATATATATTATTTCAAAAACTAAACACACCTTTATTCAATCTAGATTTACATTACCTTAGAAAAATACTTTAATTATTATATATTGTCAACATATTTACCTATTAAAAATTAATAAAAACAAAACGTAACTTCGAATTAAAAAAAATACACCTTTGTGTTGGTCTTCAAAACAGACATAAAAAAATTAAAAAATTATTTTCATTTTATTCTCAATTATTTTATTTCTCCCCCAATGACTTATATCTCATTGTCCTTCCTTTACCACTACCCCTTTTCATCAGTCAAATTAAAAGAATTCATCAAGAAATATTTCACCGTGATTAGTACATGTTTCGTGAGAGAGATATATAATTACATTATGAACAGGAAATGTCTCTGAGAACTCCACAACACAAATAATGTCCTCTAGATCTTGATTTTTTGGACTGGTATTGAATTTTTTTATAAATTTTCTTTATTTGTGTCTTTAAAAAATTTGTACTAATTTTTATTGAGGATATTTCCTAGATGAACTCCTATATTTCTTCATAAAATATTTTTTCTAACAAAAATTATTCTATAAATAAGTCTTTTTGACTCCTTCAGATGTGAAACATTTTACATCAACTACCATGATGATTTTTTCCCTTATATTAATTAAATAAATTTTTACTTTAAGAAACATGATTTTGTTTCAAAAAATAATTCTTCATTAAAATACAACATTCAAATCATAACATCTATGATTTTTTTATATTCATATATCTTCAACTACTTTAGTTTACATTCATTAATAATTATATATTCTTTACTGTTGATATTCTCATTTCTGGGTGACATTTCTTCATAAATTTTATGTTTTCATTCATGTTATCCATTCTAAAAAGTTATGTCTTTAACATCATTATAATTTTTTAATAAGTATTTATTTACTATAGTATTTTGATAATGTTACTTCTTTATATTCCTTTTGAGAATCCACTAAATTAATGTCATACCATCATAGTAATCATTACAACAAGATGAATCACTTCGATTTTGTATTTGAACAATAAATTTGAGTTGATGATAATGTTCATCACGGGATTAGAATCATCCTACTTTTTTCTACATAGAAAACATTTATTCTTCTTATCACAATGAAATCGATCATTAATTTTCTTACACTTTTTTTCCATGATTTATCATTATCTTCCTCTGACTCATACCCTTCTATTTTCTTCATAGTAATATTTTCTGAAAAATTTTCATTCCCTTAATATTTCAAACAATTAAAACCTTTCATTCTATTTTACATTATTTTATTTCATATAATGGAGGGAAATTTTTTTATTGAATCCTTTATCATATTCCTCAAAATCTGAATCCCATTATCTCTTATTAATTTTTTTTATTATTTTCCCTTATAACAAATATTTGAAGGACGTTTCGTGATCAAAAGATTCATAAATTTTAATAAAATGTTCTCTTCGAATTTCATATGTAATGAAAATATTGTAATGATAATCAAAATATAGTGTTTTATGATCTATATATTTTAAATATGAAACTGTGGCATCAAGATTATCCTTAATAATTCGTAAAATGTATTCAATAATAGTTAAGTCTTCCAGATTATCAAAAAGACATCTTATAGTGCTAAAAATATAATTCATCTATTTAAATAATTATCCAATATATTCATACTCATTCACTTTCAGATCATCATATTTAATATTCTAATGCTGTTAATTTTCCGTCATTACCTTTTTTGTTGTTATCTTAAATTTTTTTCATCTTCTCATAGATACCTTTTGTAGTTTAATATAACATTACTCTAAAGAAGTAACATTTAGTTATTTATGAGACTGAATCACTTCTAACACTTCCATCATTATTAAGAATTATATTATTAATAGTAGTAATAATTTAACTTCCAGTACATGGAAGAAATCCATATTTAGTAGCCTATAAAATAGAATACAAAAGAGACATAAGATATGTAAGCATTTTATATTTCCAAATATGATATTTCATACCATTGATATCATGAATCACATTAATGTTTAAGGAATTCAAATATTCCAGTCATTAATATGTGTATTTCTAAGGTATCCTATGTTCTGATAATTTTTTTTTTCAATTAGGATATTTATCACTTTAACAGGTTTGTATTAGTGATTTAATTTTCATTTATATGATAGTTTTCTATAAATTTTTAAACATTATTTACTAATAAAACTTGTTAATGTTATGATCCACTCAAATGAAACTTCTCATTCACACTGATTGTAGGGTGAAAATATAAATATAATGCATCACTTTATATTCACAAGGTTTGGTAGAAAGAATTACTCCATCCCATGTTGGATAGTCTGACCAATATGGATTAATTCACTATCTTCTTTCTTGAATCAATTTCATAAGCAGTGAAAAATTAAAAATTATTAGTAGAATATTCGTCATATAGTTGGTTAGAACCCCCCTCACAATAATCATTTTCTGTATCCACTTTCCCATATCTCTTAATACACCCCATCAAAACTAACCTACCATTTTAGTAATTCTTGTGTATCCACATTTACTAGTTTCGATTTATTTCTTCTATTCCAACTCACATCATAAATTATTCACTTTTTCCATAAGTATGACGAATCCAAAATTACCATTTCAAAATATTCAAGAACATAAAAAATTATCTAAGGAACATGTTAGTCTTGAAACATATTCCAACAAATCACATATGAAATATTCACAACAAAAGTAATATTGATCATCCTTTATCTGGTAAACTCTATCTGATGGCCTCTATCTGATTACTATTGGTTTGATTAACCTTCATATATTATAATATAAATAGTGTAAAAAAATTAATTTTAAAATTCCTATATATGATAGAACTCAGTGTGATAAAACTTTATTTTAAAACCCCCTGATATCATAGTAATTTATTTTCATTTAAATAATTTTATAGCTCGCGCTACACACAATACCGAGTTTGAGCGCACCACGACTAACCAAACTAGCCGTTGAAAAAATAGTTATGTATATTATTAACTTAATTTTGAATTTTATATACTATATATACATTTAGAAACTATATTATGTATTTAATAGAAATTATTTAAGGGAAAATTACTTTTTTCAGATAAAAGATGTTTTTTTTAAAATATAATTTTACCACATTTTAATGGAAATACCATTTAATAAAAATATTTGATACTTTTATATATTAAATTTAATAAAATTATATTCTTATTTAGAATCCGGAAATAAAAATTTATTTTGGATAAATTTTTGATAAATTTTGGATAACTTTAATATTTTGATGAATACTGAAAAATTCCAATTTTATTTGAAAACAACTTTTTTAATATATATAATTTATTTAGTTAAATTTTTCATTTTAATGGTTTAAATGTATAATTGTATTATATTTTATCATTTAATAAAATGTAGGTCGTTATTAGTAATTTCACATTCAAATTTTATATCAACACATGTAAATATTCTGATAATTTTTTAATTTTTAAAAACCTTATTTTCAAGTTTGACAATGGGAATTAATATTAAATAAATTAATGAAACATATATGTTTTTTATTTTATAAAAATATAATTTATTTTTGAATTCGGAATATGAAAATTAGCTTAGGGTAAAAATTGGAATTTTTTTGAAACAATTCAATTTTTGATGAATAGTGAAAAAACACAATGTCATAGTTAAAAACCGATTTCTTATTTAAATAATTATTTATTTTATTTAAATTTATTTAATATAAAAATAGTTATATAACACCTCTATAATTTAAATTTATGTCATTTGAGTCATTTTATAATAAAAATATATAAATAAATATTTATTGAACCTTTTACCGTCTTTTACCTACATTCAAGGAGCATCTGCAAATTTGCATAAAATATAATTTAACCACTTCTGTTAATTGAATTTAAAAAATACGAGAGAAATGGATAATATCAGTAAGTAAAATGTGGTTCAATAATATGAAAATAATTTTTTTTAATTGTATCTTTCAACTTTTATTTACCATGATTAAAAGTTAATAGGATAATTAATGGGGAAAATGATATTATAGTTACCATAAAACATGTCCTAATTCTTTTGGATACGTTTAATAAGACCCAAAAACCATAGTAATAAAATATGATCCTTTTGGTACACTTAGATTAGATTCGGAAATTTTTATTATTTTATTTAAAGAATAGTTAAAAGTGTAAAATTCAATTTTTAAAAACACAAATATTTTTAATATATGGTTATACTAAAGATAAATTAGTCTATACATACTAATAAGAAATATAAAACGATTTCCTATATAATGGAAATTTATTTATAAATTTTAGACATTATATAATTAAATTTATTTATAGCACAATGATGATGAAGCAATTACCTAATTAATGAATAATTATAATAATTGATATTAGAAGTATCCAAATAAAATTATTTTGAATCTTTTAATGCATAAACTAATTTTCTAGGTTTTTATGACATGTTAGGTTTGATTAAATAATTTTTTTCAAAGAAATAATGTTGTTATGATTTTCAAGAAATCTAAATACTAAATAGTTTCAAATTTGACCTAAATATGTTTTTAAAACAAATACATTATTATTTTTTGGACTAATATGACTAAAAATAAAAGGTTCATCCAAAAGGAATAAATAATATTATATATGAAATTAATTAACCACTTTAGGTTTTCGTTAAATTTTAGAGTAAGTTTATTAACCATATAGTGTAACAATACAAGAAGACACAATAAAAGTTAAACTATTAAACTACTAGTTAATTCTAAAATATAAGGTTAATATTGTGACATAAACTTCTGTAAAACCTATTGGTTGAGAGTTTTTCGACCCATACCCACCTTAACTTCGAAATAAATCATTTTGGAGCCATTAGAAACCGGAAACGATTTTATTATAAAATAAAATTTCAAGATTTTCTTAATATGACCCTCACCTCGTTATAAAAGGCAACTTCACCTTTTCATAATTCCACACCTCCAAAGACATTTGAATCCACCAATACATGCCCTAATATCTTCTCAGAATAACTTATTTCATCTTAGAGGCCTTACTGTTATTAGAAATCCAACCTATGAAGCCCTTTGGATCAACTCCAAAAGAAACTCCCAAAGAAGAGATAATAATTTCCCCACCCCCTTCCAATTTTTTTTCTTCTTCCACTTCCTCATTCATTTTTGTTTCTATACCAAAATAATAAATCCATTACCTTATAAATAATGTGATGTTATTATAAATATGTTACAACCATATTCATTATTTTATCCATCCAATGAATGACAATTTCACTAAAGGTGTGTACGTACGGCTTACCATCTCCACGTCATGGTGTATTTGTTATTCAACAATTTATTTTTTGGATGGGTGAAATAATGACGTATAATTGATGTCAATAATAAATATAAAATTTTAATTAATCATTATATGTGATATAAAATATATTTATATACGATCTCACCTTCAATTGAATGATTTTTTCACTCGTGTGTACGTACGGATTACCGTCTCTATGAACGTGATGATACTCATTCCACATCGTAATCATTACAGAATAATTTTTGCCTTATTATTAAAAATAATGTTTAGGACCTTAAACTAATTCGGTATATTAAAAAAATACATCTTATCCATAACCAACTTGACATGCGTAACAAAACATATTAAGGAAAACAAATCAGTTAACACCCGAAACATAATACTACTAAAATAATATTAACAAAGAAATTTTTGAAGATCATATATGATATCAAATTTATGAATATGGTAATTGTATTAAATAATAATAATTATTTAACTATTATACCGTAGGTGAATGTACCCTTGAATAAAGAAAAGTAAAGGTAAGGGGTTTTCATCTCACTTCTTATTCCCGTGAGATCCACGCTATATTTCCACTATATCTTTTTTTGTGGTGTATGTACATCCTATGATTATATTATTTTTGTAATTTATATTAATTTATTTGTATTTAAATATTCATTTTATGATACTTCTTTCATGGGGTGTATGTTTCATATGTAACCAAATTGGTATGGGAATTTCAAATTACAATTTCAACTCATTGGGATTTATGCATACTTCATTGATTATTTTACTCCAAGATTATGTGTGGAAACCAAATTTATTGTTAATGTAGTCATCTACAATCCCCTTTCTGTGGATATTCCTTTGATACACATAATCACTCCATGGATAAATTCACATTCCATAGATATAATCATTTTAAAGGTAATCTTAACTCAATTTCCATTTATTAAGTTGAACATCCATGTAATTGGTTTTTTTTTTAAAAGATTATGTTTGAATGTAACCGGATTGATTTAAACTGGATATCCCATTATATTTAGTGTATTTATATTTTTCACAGAAATTTATTTCATTGATTTATCCTTAATCTATGTATACGGTCATTATAAGAAATTCCATCCCTATTTTCATTCCATTGAGACCTCTTCATCTTTATACACCAATTCACTTTTATATGGGGTATATACTATCCACAGACATATTATATCATGAATACCTTTATTCTCATGATATTATAATTTTTTTTATTAATGTTATTCCTCAATTACTAGTATTCAATCTACTTTTATTTGGTTATGAACTCTTTAGCTAAAATATTGTTTTAAATGTTTTAAATATTTATACTTCAAAATGTTTCTCATTAATTTACATGTTTTCATAATGGTTTTATGTATTTATTTTTATTTATACGAAAGTTTTGAAATAAAATATCTTTTAAAATATTCAATGTGGTGTGGGACACATTTATTAAAAAATTTCTTTTAAACAACTTCTTTGATAAATAGTACGACATTTAATTGTTTTCAAGAAAAAGGGAATATTTTACTCAAATAGTTTTAATTACAATTTTCATCTATTTAAATATCATTCATTATATTTTACTATTTATTGAAGTTTATTTATTATAATACACTCATCCATATTTTTTAAATGAGTTATGTTTGACTATGGATGTGCTTTTTTATGCCATTCATAGTTTGTTGTTAAAATGATTACATTTCGTATGCTAGTTTTAATATGAATGTGTAGATAATGTTTCATCCTTTTCAAATGGGGAATTCATTGGACTTAGTAAGTGGTGAGTGGAGCCCACTATTTCTCTTTGATGCATTGGTAGGTCTCATGAGTCAAACTAGTGTCTTGGAACAAGACCTTGACAAAATCTTATTTGAAGTCTTGGCACAAGGCCTTGACTACGTGGTTATGAAGTCTGGTATTATGCAATCTGTCAATATGAAATTGGATATTGATATTACATGTGGTTATTTGACTAGTTGAATAACAATGTTATTATGTAAATGGAATTATTTGATTTATCATTTCATATTATGCTGAAGTTTATGTTTAAAAGGCTTGTGTTCTAGTATTAGAAATTGCCTTAAATGTTTATTATTATTTATGATAGTTTCTGCTATATTGTTATCCTTACTAAGCATCTGATCTCATTCATTTCTTATGTTTTATTTTTTCCAGGATGCAAACAAGTATATTACAATTAAATTACTGGAATAATAAAAGGGACACAAGAGTGTTCAAAGGGGACACAATGTTGTTTTTTTATTTCATGATGTAATGTAAAACATATCTATGCATCTTATACTTCCATTTCTAATTAACTGATTGGTATTTTGGGACATTATTCCTTGCATGATGCCAATGTTATGTAATAATGAACTGATTTTGGGTATCTTGGGTCGCAACATTAAATTTTTATGAGGTATGTCGCTCTGATGGGCTCACTCCGATGTACATACTTTGACGAAACATCATCTGTGAAATTGTTTCAATGATACGATTGCACCTCACTCTGAGGTACTCATTCCAGTAGAACATCTTGAACTTCAACCTCAAAAAATATATTTGATCATAAACATAATTTCTAACAAATAAAATGTCAGGTATCTGGGCACATGTTTAGAAGACAAGTTTTTATCACATTACAAATATACATAGCTCTCAGTTTTTAGCCACTCCAAAATGATAAATTCTAGAAAAATAGCATCCCTTACTTTTCAACAAAATTATTAAATCAATACTATTACATTCATTTATGTCTTCATATTTGACTTATTAAACTCTTAATAATACTTATAGTTTATTCTATAATATTTAAACTGCTTCAAGCTTACAAAAATTTCATGATTAAGATACATCCTTATGATTATCCATTCTGATTCAACATTATGATAATGGAATGAATAATATTATTACATAAATTTATCTAAACCAAATAATATTATATGATAAACACATGACATATCATAACAAAAAAAACACATGAAGTACTAAATATGGACCATTATGATCACCTTTTATAAACACTAAATATCTACTAATGTAAATGCTTCGTATTAACTCTTAAATGTATGAAGATGAAAAAAATTTAGAAAAATCTTCTATGAATTTCTCCTTTTCATTGATTCAGCAAAATGATTGATCCGACATCTAATTAACATATCTGGGTCTATCAAATGGATCCGTCTCTATTTGACTTTTTATGTCGGCGTCAACTATAATGATGTGGATTCAGTACCATACCTTGTTCAATTAACTGTTGTATGCAGTGACTTCATTTCCTACAATAGAAATTCCATTATTTTATTATGTTACCAATGAATTTCAAGTTATCCACATATTTCATTAAATATTTATAACTGATATATTATTATTATGAAAAAAAAAACAAAAATATTCATATTTTAGGTTGTGAATAATCCTTCTCATCATTTAAAAAAATAAGCATTTGGTGTTCTTACACAGATGAACATTGACTATAAAAATTTAGTGTCACAAACTTATCATCGTTCATAATGTTTTTCTTCTATCATGTATTCTTTATATAATTGAGTATGATTGTGATTGGAAAATTCCCATCATACATAAGATGAAAACTATGGTATCTTCCCATTTTTTCAAGAAAATATTTCCTTCTTACCAAGCCTCACCATGATTGGATGCTGCAATACATCTCGGTTCATTCATAATGTTATAATAAAACGTTTCTAGAAAACACAATACTAAAAATATGGCCTCTATCAGTGCTAAAAATGGCCTTTATCAGTGCTAGAAAAAGTGCTGATAAATCCGGAGAATATAAAGTGGGGTCCCCTTTATCAGTGCTCCGAAAAGCGCTGATAACGACCCCTTTTATCTGTGTTAAAAAAGTGCTGATAAACAGGGTCATTTATCAGCTCTAAAAAAAGAACAGATAAAAGTACCCTTTTATCAGCGCTTTCGTTTTAGCGCTGATAAAGGACCCTTTTATCAGCGCTTTTAAAAAAGCGCTGTTAAAAGTTATAAAACATAAAAAAATTTAAAAAATTTAAAAAAAAATTAAAAAAAATTACAAAATACTGCCAATCGGGGGGGCTTTTATAGTACTTGAGCCCCCCTTTTACAGCGCTTTTCTGCCCCTATGTAGCACCCCACACACCCCACACACCCCCTTCACCCTTTAACAGCACTTGCTACTATATTCCCCCAAGCGCGCACGCCCCTGCTCCCCCAGGATTTGAATACGAGACCTCCCCCCTGCGCGCCTAAGCCTTTACCACTACTCTATTTTGATTTGTCTTCCATTTTATGATATGTATATATATATATATAGTTATATTTATTCTTATAGTAATATATATTTATATTAATATATATATATAGTTATATTATAATATATATATATATAGTTATATTAATATATATCTATATCTATGTATATATATTTGGTTATATTTGATCGTATAGTAATATATATTTATATTAATATATATATATAGTTATATTAACATATATATAGTTATATTAACATATATATAGTTATATTAACATATATATAGTTAAATGAATATATATATAGTTATATTAATATATATAGTGATATTAATATATATATTTATAGTAATACTAATATATATATGTACATATATTAATATATATATTGTTATAAGATTAATATATATATAGTTTTATTAATATATATATATAGTTAGATTAATATATATATATATAGTTAAATTAATATATAGGTATATAAATATTCATATATTTTTATTTTAAATAAAATGGATGTTAGTTATTATTTAGATAAATCTAATATATTTTATTATTTATATTTATAATTAAATTTTTAGGTGTGAATATATAAAAAATATGAATATATTGTTATATATTTGATTATAAATATCAGTGCATTATAAAAAATGATGAAATTTCAAAGAAATAATATAAATATTACTGTTATACCTTTGAATAAATTCAGTCCCCACAAAAAAAACCAATAATACCCCCTTAAACGAGGCTGAAAATCCACAAAATGTTAAACAATCGGGGTACCCCGACTAAAAACTCAGTTTTGGAGGCCTTCTGGGACTCTTTTGGCATCGAAAATCACTTGATTGGGATTTTTGCAGTCACATAGACGTAGAGCCCGTCGCAGGCTTCGATTTGATATGTGGTAGAGCTCAAACAGACACCCGGATCAAAAGTTATGGCCGTTTGAAGTTTGAGTTGCGTTTTAAACATATTTTGGATCTTTTTTAAATTTTTTAAATTTTTTTAGTCTTCAAATTATTATTAAATTACTATTACTCCATAATTATTATCAAATTATTAATTAAAAATAATTTTTTTATTTTTTAAGAATCAATTTTCACTGAATATCTTATATATTAAGTATAATAAGTGTAAATGTACATTTATACTTATATCAAATATATTTAAAAAATATATATTATATTTATATATCAATATAAATATATTTATATATTAATATATTAATATATTTATTAATTTTTTTTGAAGCAGACCCTTTATCAGCGCTTTTAAAAAAAGCACTGATAAAGCCCCTCCCCTTTATCAGTGCAACTAAACAAGCGCCGATAAAGGGGGTCCCTTTATCAGCGCTAAAAAACATCTCTGATAAAGGGTGTCCCTTTATCAGTGCTTTTTTTATCAGTGCTTTTTTGTTATCATTGATAAAGGGGGGGGGGGGGCGCTGCGAAAAACTATTTTTGTCATAGTGACAAATGACAAATGAAATATGAAATAGAAAAGAATCATCCAATTCATATCAGATCCATTAAAAATCTGAAACATTTTTTATTATCATCACCACTTTAATTAAAAACTCAATAAGAATTTAATCAGTTTCTGACTTTTTATTAGTACCCCATTCTTGATGGATCGTATTGACTCATGTCGATTTAGTGGATCTTATTCTAACACAGATAGTTCATATTTTATGGAATTACGAACACACCACATTCTTTAATCCATATTTACATTACTAGATCATCATACATTCTTTCTTCTACATAATGAACATATTTATTTGTTAACTACAAATTTAGCTGAAACATGAATTTTATATACAAAATCTCTCCCCTGCTAGACATTTTTGTAAGACAATTCTGCTTGGATAGTTTCTTGATGGATATGGGACAACATATTTTATTTGGTCTCACCGGAGTTTCCTTCCATGGTTCAGTGTTTTATCGGTTTCATATTCGGTGATGGGACCGATATTTTTTGTCCAACCATGATTGTGTTTTCATTTATTTCCTCTGCTCTTATACCTTCATCTTCTAACTCCATAGTCAGGTTTAAGTAACTCATACTCAGAGGCATATTGATCATCAAAGAAGTGGTCTACCATGTTTTTTTTGTAAATAGAACAAAATATGATCTCTTCATCTAATGATGGATCCATTTGGTGGGGGGTGGTTCTGGTGTTATCACCTTGTAGGAACGATCTTTTCAAAATTCAAAGCTTGTGTAGGAGATGAATACGGCTCTTCTTCTTTTATCTCTACCTATGTCTTTGGATTACAACTACCATTAGAGTGTGTTATCAATATCACCTGGTATGTGATGGGATCATTTTCGGTTTGGGAGCTATGCTATAAGGGTGGAATGAGCTTTGTAAACAATCTTTTGATTTCTATTGTTTTCACACATCTTCCTATAACAGAAAAAACATCATCAAATCACCCATATACTCCATTTTTTTAATGGTTACATAGGTTGCCTATGATAAGGAATTTCCAGATATTACCTAAACTAAATCCACCATGATTAGGAAGTTTTATTAAGATAAATAAATTGTCGAGGTTGATATATATCATCTTATTGAAAGGAAAATGGTAAGGGATGTTTGTGAGGTAGACCACACTGGGTTTCCTTGGCTATGAGTTCTTGAATTGGTGTGTTTACATGACCATAAGGAAATATCATGGTACATGCTCATTTTTGAGGGAGTACTCTTTGATCATTTGTTCCTCATATCCTAGGCAGCCCAGATCTCCTTTTTTCCTTTAGTCGCGGTAGATTTTACTATTTTTATATATAGATAGGAAGAGTTGGCTTATTCTAGGACATATTTTGTTCATTAATGGATAATGAAAATAGTTTGAAGGTAACAGCAGTTGTCTTTACCTTACTGACCCCTTTCACATTTTACGTCGACATTACCTGTTCATAATCCTAGGTATGATGAATATAATATTTTATTTTTTACTCTATTTCAACAAATTCATAGAACCCATTTGGATTAATCATCGATATTAGAGGTGTTTTCTACTAATACTAGATGTTTACAATATAGAGTACCAAAATTTTCTCTTTTGAGAGAGGGTTTCTAAGTGAATAGATTAAGCCCTTCAATATGGAAATGATGCCAGTAACCTAGTCAATTTCACATTTCATGAATGTTTTCATGTTGAAATATTTCGTTTCCTTAATAATATAGATGGGGGTGTGGAATTAACAAAAAAAATCATTAAATCATACAAATAATCCTACATGAATGATTTAGAACTAATCATAGTCTATTCATATCATTGTCTTTACAAAACACCTCTCCTTCATCACCTCAGATTGATCTCAAGGTCCCACGCTCAAACTATATTGGTACACGATGATATCATGATGTTATTCTAGATCTGTCACGCTAGAAAATTTGGAGGAGTTAGTATTTAAAAAATTAGTAGAGGGAAACTATCATCCACCCATTCTAGATATGTCTTCTTCTCTGGATACATTGGTTTGATTCCCCATTCTATGGCTTTTATTAGAGTTTCATGTGTCTAAATGAAACTGGGTATTTATAAAGGTACTACTGTAGGGACGTCCCCTATATATAGGGAGTGGGTGGGTCTTGATGAGGTTGCCCCATTTTCATATCCCATTGGTTCTAGATCGATTATAATGATTAATGTTCACTTAGTGGGGGATAATGTTTCTCCAAAAAGAAGGTATGTCCAAACCATTTTCAAATTCATATTTTATATATCAGGCTTCTTGGATCTAGATTCATCCAAATGATCAAATTATACAACAAAAAGAAGATCATATATTCCATGATGTGTGGGAGGATGAATATGACCTCAATATTTTCAGTATAACCTATGTGGATGTTTTCCTTCGGTTGTTCCTCATTGAGTTTTTTATATTATATCTCATCTTTATATTGGGCCCACATCTTCTCCATGGTGGGTGCATTATCTCATTTGGATGATGTGTGGGATATAACCACCTCTTCCTCTTTATCCTTGGTGGTGTTCTAATATAGACGTGGAAAATATAGATTAGAAGGTTCCAGGTTTACGATTATCCTTTGATTCCTCATTCATGAAACCGTATTTGGTGCATCTAGATCTCCCTCCTCCTTAGTTATGTTTTTTCTATTATTCACAATTTAATTTTCATCTTGACCCACCTTATCGATTACATTGGTTGTGATGAAATTCATATAGGTTGATCATTAAATGTTTATTCTCCCAACACTCTAAAAATAGGTATATTCATCCCAACTTTTACTAGGGTATTTTTCCTTACCAATTTCCAAATTGGGAATTTTGACTTATTACCCCTATGTGGTTTCATTGACTTTTTAATACATTACTCTTCTCTCTGCCTGTGTGTAGTGACATTGAGGGAGTTCCACATCATTCATGACAATGTGTAACTAAATAGAAAAGGTTTTCAAAGTAGAGGGAAGAAAATATGGGTTGTTGAACATCGATATTTACCTCCAATAATAGAGACGATGATTCCCTAAGTTGTGATAATGAAAATTACAATCCCCCAAATCATGTGGAAAGGCGATATTTGGGGCTGACATTGGAAATATATATAATTTTTACTTGATTATTTTGGTTAATAATTTGAAGACTCATAGTTCCAGTCTGGAGAAAGAAAATCTCCCATCCATGTGGGTTAGGGTTGATCTTGAAACATTACTGATTTATCTAGGATCTTATTGGGGTGTGATGACCATGGTGATGTGGATTTAGGTAAAAACTACCCCATAACATTAAGTTGTGGTTAGTTTTGTATAATCTAAAAATAAATCTAGACTACTCATAAGAGTTAATGATCAAGAGAGTGAGGTGGTAGTATATATTTACCCAGATCCGGTGTTGGATTTGATCTTGGTCAGATATTATTGATACTACGATTTCATTTTATTTTATTTGAAGAAATAGTGCACATGTATGATCTACATGAAATGGATTAGTTTGAGTATAATAATTTAATTGTCTTTTGTGTCCCTCTCCTTCTATTTGAGGCCTTTTTAAACTACTAATGTATAGTAATTAGGTTGTAGTGACAAACTATCTAGCACATTAAGTGGTACCCTAATTTAATGAAGCCCATGTCCTTGAAAAAAAAAGACAAATCTTATCACAACCTGTCCCACTGGGCTCGAATATCACTACAACAAGCCCGCCTTCTATTGTGAATGGGTTGGTTACTAGCACCTGAAGGATTTTCTTGAATAGGGAAGGCATTGCCTAATATATCTATACACACTAAAAATGGAAATTGAAGAAAAAAACAACCATAGTATGGTATAACCTTGATAGTAAAGATAAACCACAAGTACAATTGAAAACTGAAAACATTGGGTCAGAATAATAGCCCTAGAAATTGAAATTAATGTAAACAGGTATCATATCTTCCCTGGAGATCCACATAGAGGGTATTAGTTGTAATTTTGAAGTTGACGAAGAGGATCATGACTGTTCCCATCACACCAAGCTCCACCATGTTTCGAACCTCCAAAGTGTGCCTCAGAGGATCATTAGTATCTACCAAAAAACATGTGTAGGAAAAGACCATGTAGGAGTAAGTATAACAACATAGTAGGGGACCTCATGAATCTCGAAGGTCTCTTGGTAATCCACAAAAGAAAACATCACAATAAATTTCACAAAGGATATATCTCAAGCATGATCGAAATCATGATGCACAAAGAAGATGTGACAAGTAAATCTAATTGTATAACTTCATGGTTACTAGGATTGGGATGACTAGTCATAAATCTAGATCATCCTATCCATAGTAACTCCACTTATAACACGTATAGGTCATTTTATGATGACCTGTATCGGTCTCTAGATGATGACCCATATTAGTCGCTGGTGTTGACTTGTATTGGATTAAAGTGTTTGACCATATTGGTCGTTGGGGATGACCTGTATTGGTCTTTGGAGATTACTCGTATTGGTTGTTCGTACATATATAGGGATGATTAGTTTTACAGCATGGTCATCCCACACTGGTGTATCTGATGTTGACCTGTATTGGTTGATCTTCTTCTTCATGTCACATCAAGACACTAGACACCCGCATGTAGCATGCTTGATCCCCATAATACTCTGCTTATCGAGCCATCATCCATATTTCAACTGGTTTGATGTCCCGATAAATGCGTACCCATGGGAATTGTCCTTCATAGGGGTCCCAATGTTAGACAAGGCACGTTGATCGGATTCCCTCTCTGTGAGTTATGGCCACTTTTGTAAAAAGAGCCATGTTGGATTTATATCTGATCCAACACAGGTCGCATATAAAAATAAATCAAAACTCACTTATAGTATCTCTAATGTACCACCTTATGACTATGGTCCTTCTACAACATATCGCACATCTATTAGATGTCTAGTCCATTACTTACACCACATTTAGTCAAATTGGGGTGATCACACGTCGGTCTGGCACGACTCGGTCGGGCCTGCCAGAATATTCGATAAGGAGTACTTCTGAAAAAGAGTCACAACACCACTGATGGTGTGTCAAATGGACACATGGTTCGTCAGTTATTTGTGTCACTTTATTCGGGGGTCGGTTGGGTCTGGGCCCGGCCTGACTCAATCATGCCGGCTAGACACAACAGGTCATGGCATCTACCTGACCATGCCCGGGTCTAGACCATTAAGGGTCGGACAACAAGCTAGACCACTGGGTCGTGTGTCTGGCCCATTCATCTGGCCCGTGTCCGGCCTGTCCTAATGAAGGCATAATGCTATCTCCGGCTTTCACAGTGGATGTGGGTCCATGTTTCCTAGCCATTGTGGCGCTGCCCCCCCCCCCCCCAATGTGCAATGGTCAGCTAGATGGCTAGCAGGTCTCCAGTCGATGCAGCATAGCATGGGGCCATGTAAGAACCTCCAATTGTAGCCAGATAGTCGTGGATTCTCTCGTAGGTTGCACCTATGGGTACCGCCCGTCTCCCGCATAGTCGGATCATGCCTAGTTCCTATATCCATCGCAGCAGGGGATAGCACACCCATTTCCCACTTCCAGTGACTCATTTCTGCGGGCATCCTCCTGCCACTATCGGCCACCGCCGGCACTTCCTGCCGGTGGTTCTTTCCACATACAACCAGACGTGCTCTAGTAGATTTTTCCTTGTGTCTTCTATGCCTACGAGTCTCCCAAATTGTCATTTTCACAGTGTGAAGTTCTGTCTCGCATTTCTATCATAACTGAGGGATGTTGTTCTCAATGAACGCAACATGAACGAAGCGGTGGAGGGTATGGGGCTTCTTCATTCATCATGCGCCCTACTCTTTAGTATGAAAACATGTCATATAATATTATCTAACTTTAATGATTAAATAAACTCATTCCAATAATACTAAACCCAAACCAAACATAAACCCCCCCACCTCAAGATCTATTGGAGTTGTCGTGGTTGTGGCGGGAGGAGTGTCCACGTTGGATGGAGTCGTCGGCATTCGTCAGTGTCAGATCGTTGCTTCCTAGGATTTCATCCTCCATCGGTGGATATTTCCACATAACTCCACCAGTGTTTCCTTTAATGAAGAATTCATGAAACAAATCCACCCCGTTCTCAATTTAAATTGGATGGTGAAATGTGATTAACATGTTGAAGAATTAACAAGGTTCATTAAATGAATTAATGAACCTCTATTAATTCACGATAGTGGAGTCACACAGTTGGTGAGTCAATATATTAAATGGCATGAAAAGTCACTTATCCCACCACTGTCTCTCATCCATTTGAGAAAAAGAAAATAAAATAAAAATTACCTGATATGTTATTATTATTTAAAAAATCCAAAAATAATAATTTTCACCCGACCAACTGCAGTAGAAGTGAATCTTCCCTTAAGAGAAATTCAGTTCTTCAAATTCAACAGCGCCCTGAGATTTTTAATCCAACCACTAGTTCAAATTATAAAAAAACACCGCTTGTGCATTTACTGAATGTACCATAAAAATTTTCATACATTCATATTGGGCACACCATTCCTCGGAATCACGCGCCGTCAATTTTCACAGACTTGTAAAAATCCAAAATAATTTAAAAAACAACATGGAATTTTTTTCTTATTTACATTCTCCCCAACATTGAGCTTTACAACCCCAAAATCCAAACAAAGATTCACATAAAAAGAGTGGTATTGGGCTCACATATGTTCCACCCACTATAATGTGCACTCTTGGAGATTCCCATACTACCATAGAACACGCACTAGAGGTTTCGACCGCCCATGGAGGATATTCTACTGTCGAGTCTTTATCTTAATCATGTATTCATCAAAATTCTCCCCATTTTCAATATTCAAACTATGAGGTGATGTGTCCTAAGAAATATACATTCTTTATCCATAACTCACACTTTGATAAATTACCTTATAATTGGTGCTCCCATAGTGTGTCCAAAACTATCCTCAAATGTACAAAGTGCTCTTCCTCAAACGCTAAGTACACGAAGAAGTATTCGGTGAATTACACCACAAATTGATCTTTAAATGGAAGATAGATAATGTTCTTGAGCACCATGAACACTGATGGAGCTTTGGTAATGCCGAAAGGAATCACCAAGAACTTGTAAAGTTCATACTAACATCTAAAGGCTATCTTTGGTATGTCCTTGTCTCATACCATGAGATAGTGATAGCCTAATCTGTTGTCTATCTTCTAAACTGCTTCTCTCTTTACAACTGATCAAACTGATCATCAATCCTTGGAAGAGGATACGTGTTCCACAAAATCACCTAGTTCAGTTGGCAAAAGTCCACTGATAGCCTCAAATATTTGTCTGCCTTCTTGGAAAACAACATTGGGTATACTAATGGAGAAACACTATGCCTTACGAATCCCTTCCTTTATAAGTCCTCCAACTGTACCCTTAGCTCCTGAAGCTCCGTAGGGGCCATTCAATATACATGTGTAGATATATGTGTTGTTCTTGGGCACAATTAAAAGCGGAAGTATACCTCTCTATGAAAATGTTGTCTTTTGAAATCTTCTAAAAAGATGTCCTCATACTAATCCACCACCACTGGGAACTGTGGACGCACCTCATCCACCATGTTGATGGTCATGCATTCTAGTTGATATGTAATCAGCTGCACCAAACTAAGCGCAAGTCCATCTCATGCTACTCTCGTTTCCTCCTCACCAACAATGGAATATTGCCCTCCCTCTCTGAATGTACATCTCATTCTATGTCTCAGTCAATCAATATGTGTATGAACTGTTGATAACCAGTCCATGCCTAGAATGACGTCATAGGGCATCAACACCGCTACTTTAATATCCTATCTGAAACTCTCTACTCAAATATTATGATCACACTATCTGCACCAGTGTCTGACCATTGAGTCTCCTCCAGTAAGAGTATCTAAATGAAATGGTCGAGCTAAATTCTTATTCTCAATCTCAGAGTCCAAAACTATGTCTCTAGTATGGAAAAAATTTCTAGTACCAGTGTCAATAAGCACTGCTGCTAAAGTAGATATGATAGAGATCGTACCTCATATCATCTCAGGGACATCAGGATCATGATCCTCTACTGCTTGTAGTTATTCATGTGCATGTCCACATGTTATGTGATCTCGTGGTGTACCACCTGTGGGTGGTGGTAGTAGTGCATGGTAACCCAGACCACCTCTTCTTGCACGTCCTGCTCCCATGCCTCGTTCCCTACCTGGTTGATGCTCATGCTCCTGCCACTGGAGTTTCCTCAGTGGCCCCTACACTATATGTCAATCATCAGTGTGGGGAGTCAGATAGTCACAAGCATTGTGACCTTCTCCCGCATAAGATAAAAAGAGCATGCCTCATCGGTAGATCCCTCGTCCTTTCGAGCATCACACCTTTAACCCTACGTATTGGGGTTGCCCTCTGGAAGGTTTATCCCTCTTGGGATTATGCCTCTTCTGTCTACTGCCAACTACAGATGACTCTGCAACAAGTTTTCTTGTAGGGGACCTCGATGTCGGTTCCTGATGAGCAAGGAATATCTATATCACCAATGCACGCTCAAGCACCCCAGCCTATGTCAGGATACAAAGATAAATTATTTCAGCTCTAGTATCTTTTTGTATAAGTTGTTAAAAGGTCCAGGGCTTAAATTAATGGTCTTGTACCATGTCGGTGGAGTATAGAGAGAGGAAGGTAAATCTTGCCGAGTACTGAGCCACAGTATGGCTGCCCTACTACAGATACAACAACTCTTGAATACACATATTGAGTAGTGTCGATTACAAGAAATACTTCCTAAGAAGGCTCTCATTGTCTGGAAATGTGAGGGTCATCACCTCATGAACCTGGAGCACTGAGCTCCACCATTGTCCATCTGAGCCCTGAAGAAGGATAACGACCATGTTTTATATCTTCTCGGTGGGTGTTTATACGAAGAGAAAGACCCATGAAACTACCTCAAGCAATTATCTTGATGCATGGGGGTATGTATCACCTCGAAACCTTAGAGAAATATATCTCTGAAACTCATGCAATGTGCACAGTCGGCATCCATGATCCACTGGTAGCAACAGCTGCTCAACGGGTGGTGGTGCTGATGCTACACCACCTAAAGGTTCCATTCCTATGCGCGGTCCTTGTACTGATGCCTCATCACACATTGGGCCACTATCATGATGTCTAACAAAAATCATGGCCAGATATTTTCGTACAGGCATCTGGTAACAAAAATATCCTCTACAATCAATATGTTATAATGTAACGTCCCAGTTCCGGGTGCCACTCAACGGGTGCCCCGAACTTAATTCGCTACGTGACCTCAAGTGCATTTCTCCAAACTCCAGAGGCTACCAACTAGTAGCGAGGGACCAGGTCTGATAGTGAGGAAACTATGCCATCATTTTTCAAAGTGTAGTGCAATGGATTATAATACAAACATACAACAAAATCGGAAACCAGAACAATATATATAACTGAAATAGATATCTGATAACAAAAAGGGAATCCAGTAGTCATATATATATGAAGATGTAGCATGTCACTATTCTATAAAATAGCCAGAACATGTTACACTGTAATACAATACATTAAAACTGAAGTACAAGTACAGAAACCAAAACAGAATAGCTTGCGGCATCACGAGCCAATGCTCGGTCCCATGCTCTCCTACACCCAGAAGCAATAAAGTGTCTATATAAGGGCCATTTCCCTTATCTACAGCTGTAGAAATGTAATCTATTTTGGCCGAATAACATGACCCAAACAGGGTGTGAGAAATATATCTCAGTATGCACCC
The DNA here is from genome assembly GCA_963277665.1 of Viscum album. NCBI lineage: Eukaryota > Viridiplantae > Streptophyta > Magnoliopsida > Santalales > Viscaceae > Viscum > Viscum album. The sequence goes on along the minus strand of OY728145.1, from coordinate 1,924,152,416 downwards.
ACCAAAGGCTCGTGCTCAACTATGTGTAAACATGCAACAACGGTGTGAATAAGTAAAATGCAATGAACTAAGCAGTACTAAAAGGTAACTAACATATCAGTTATATTTCCATTTAATTATTCATTTAATCCATTTAATATAAGAAAACACCATAGTGAATTTCTAATTAAATAGTCAATGTCCTCAGACATGCAAACCCTTAACCTCAGGTAATAAGAATGTAACCTACAGGTAGATGCCCATAGGCATAACCTATATTGAACTCATGGATATGTAGTGTCACCCTAAGGAATAGAGTCTATTTCCCACAGGCATGGATTATGTTTTCCACAGGCTAGATAGTTCAGTGCCCACAGGATAATCACAACACTTCCCTCAAGCTAACAGGTAACCGGGCCATGCCCAACATGTAAATAAGAAGTACACAAGAAATTACACTCAAGGAAATTCTACAATCATTACTTTTAAGGCATACCCTTGGGTATCCTGTCCGAACAGCTAAACAGAGGAACGCACCCCTAGGGTGGTCCTGGATCCAAGCACTGATCCCAAACAACAAATTTTCAATTTTATTTAATTACCTATATAGTTCTAGGTAGTTAAAATATCCACGTCCTCATCCACAGGACACCCCAACATGGGTTTGTTGCACTAAAATACACAAAACAAACAACATTTGGAAAATAAACACCAATCCACCATCCTTAAATGCCAACGAATGATATATGTGGACGTCAATTCTAGAAACGCCCAAAAAAAATCATAGATCAGAGGTAAACGAAAAATATCTTAAACATAAATAACTTCCCTATGAAAAATAATTGGTAATACTGCTCCAGGAGAAGGGAGAACTCACTCGTGCGGTTCCAGAGAGATAGACGGTGCAGTGAACGGATTCTCGACATTTGCTCGGCGGATCTCCAAAGCTCCAGCCTCCCTCTCTTGTTCTTTCTTCTCATTCTAAGACTTCCCTATGAATAGGGGAGGCTACTACCCATTTTAAGTGAAAAAAACAAAGTAAACGACGTGTATTTCCAAGTACATGGCTTGTACTTTCCATTTTTAACTATTCCTATGGCTGTTTCCCACCAGCGTGTCACTGTTCACCTACCTACATTAATACACGGCGCGTCTCATTGAGTAAACAACGTGTTCTGTCACACATCTGGCCAACACCATACTATTTTCATGCTGACTGACTACACGGCATGTAAGGGACCACTACACGGCATGTAGTCAGTTTTTACACCCTTTGTTGCCGACACGGCTACACACCCTATGTACTCATCCTACAAGGACAAAAGTACACGGTGTGTACTTCCAAATTTTTTTAATTTTCCCCATTTTCCATATTTTCTGAAAAACACTTAAGGAAAAGAGAAGAGAAGAATCTCGTACCGCAAAAATAAGAACCAGTTTATTACAAACATCACCCCTTAAATAAATTTATCCCCAAATTTCCCTTCCAAAGGTAGTGAAGATAAAGCTCAGAACAGCTCTGGCCACTGAGCACGTACGTCGGTCTCCCGCTCTCTGGTTTCATCTTACACTCAGCCATTTTTTCATAGCTCCCGTATGAGTGGAACTGACCAACCTCTTAGAGAATTCGTGTTCCTGTCAACGATATGAATCAGATGCTCCTCAAAGGATGCATCTATCTGAAGCTCAACCTCCTCTGGCTGAAGGACGTGAGACTGGTCTGAACGGTAGCAGCATAACTGAGAAACATGGAAGACGTCTTGCATGGCCCGGTACCTCTATGGTAACTGCAACTGATAGGCAACCGGCCTGACTCTCTCTAGAATATCATATGGACCCACATACCTCGACAAAAGTTTACCCACTCTTCGGATCCGCCTGTTTCCCAACCTCGGAGAAACACGTAAGAAAACCTGATCCACTACCATAAACCCCATTGGTCGTCTGCAGCGATCAGCATAAGATTTCTGACGAGACTGTGTTGTAGCCATCTGCTTCTGAATCAACTGGACCTGCTCCGAAGTCTCCTGCACGAGACGTGGTCCCAATAAAGCTTCCTCACCTGCCTCTAACAAGCACAAGGGTGATCAGCATGGCCTAAAATATAAAGCCTCGTAAGGTTCCATCTCAATTGTTCCCTGAAAACTATTATTGTAGGAAAAATTGACAAGGGATATATGCTTCTCCCCAGTTCCCCCAACATCCAGGACGCATGCACGCACATGTCCTCTTGCACTTGTATCGTACGCTCTGATTGGCCATCGGTCTAAGGGTGGTAATCTATTTTCATGAGAACCTATGTACCCAGTGCCCTCTGAAAACCCTTCCAAAAACGAGACATAAAATGGGCATCCCTATCTGGAACTATAGAACGAGGGACCCCATGAAGACGGATGATCACTCGGATATACAACTTCCTGAGCTCATCAACACCAAAGGTCTCCATGATCGGAAAAAATTGAGCTACCTTCGTGAGTCTGTCAACAACAACCCACACGACATCATTTACTCAAGGTGACCTCGGCAACCCTGTCACGAAATCCATCCCGACATCATCCGATTTCCACTCCAGGATTGGTAATTGTTGTGACAGTCCAACAGGCCTATAATGCTCTACCTTCACCTGCTGACAGGTGGAACCCCTCCTAATAAAACCAACTACATCTCTCTTCATACTCGGCCACCAGTACTGACATATAATGTCTCGGTACATCATGGTAAACCTGGGATGAACTTCCCAAGATGAATCATGAAACTCCCGCATCAAATCCTCGTGTATATCCCCGGTAACCCACACTCATCCATGGAAAGGTAGAATTACATCATCGCATATCGTCCAACCAGGAGGAGGATCCTCACTAGCCACCGACTCCCGTAAAACTAGGCTTTCTGAATCAGATATATGTCTCATACTCACTCTATCCAGGAGGGTAGAAGTCATAGCTAAAGATGAATGATAAGTTTTTCCCTTACTGTCGTGAACCTCCACATGCATCTCGGTTAACAAAGCCATCAGCTGCCACTCATCACTGGCCTCCTGCACTGCATGTATCTGAGTCTTCCTGCTCAGTGCATCAGCTACTGCATTACCTTTACCAGGATTATAGGAAAGCTGAAAATCAAAGACTGAAATTATTCGTCCCACCTTCACTATCTCATGTTCGTGTCACGCCGAGTAAAGATGTTTTTGAGGCTATTGTGGTCGGTGAAAATCACAAAATGCTCTCCCAATAGATTTTGTATCCAACAGCGCAATGCATGCACAACTGCATCCAACTCGAGATCATGTGTCTGGTAATTCCTCTCATGTGGCCTCAACTGCCGAGACCCGTACGCAACAACTCGATTGCTCTACATCAACACTACACCCATCCCAATACCTAATGCATCACAATAAACTTTATAGCTCTTCTCTTGATCTGGAAGTATCAAGATTGGTGTTTATGTCAACCTTCCCTTCAGGTCCTGAAAGGCTATCTCGAAAGCTTTCGACCAAACGTACTTCACACCATTCTTAGTCAGACCCATTAACAGCGCTGCTAAGTGGATGAAGTCCTGTATAAAGCATCTGTAGTAACCAGCCAGACCGAAGAAACTCCGTATTTCAAACACATACTTAGGATGCTCCTAAAAAACTACTTTTATCACCTTCTCTGGGACTACTACAACTACTCCCTCTGAGATGATATGACCCAGAAAATGAATCTGGTTCATCCAAAAGTGGCACTTTGAGAGGCTAGCATATAGATGGTGCTCTCTCAGTATACTCAATATGATCTCAAGATTGGTGGCATGGTCGTGTCGAGTGTGAGAGTATATTATGATGTCGTCCACGAATACTACCACAAAATAATCCAGATAAGGATGTAACACACGATTCATCAGAGCCACGAAAACTGGTGGTGTGTTTGTGAGTCTGAAAGGCATTACCAAGTACTCGTACAAACCATATCTGCTCCGAAATTTTGTAAGCGGTATATCTGATGGTCTCACATGCAGTTGATGTTATCCTGACCTAAAGTCAATCATCAATAACACTCGTTCTCCACGGAGTTGATAAAAAAGATCATCAATCCTTGGTAAGGGATATCAGTTCTTAACCGTCAACTGGTTCAGCTTCTGATAATCCACACAGAGTCTAAGGGTATCATCTTCCTTCTTCGCAAAGAGGACCGGAAAACCCCAAGGAGAAGTACTGGGTCGGATGAAACCCTTTTCCTATAACTCTTATAACTTCTTCTTGAGCTCTTGAAACTCTGATGTAGCCATCCTACAAGGAATAATGGAAACCAGTGCTGCCCTTGGAACAAGATCAACAGATAAATCCACCTATCGCTCTGGAGGTAGACGTGAAACATCATCTGGGAAGAAATACCTGAAGAGATCAACCATTGGAGGGAAATACGTTTGACAAGTCCACTGATCATCCAGATATAAACTCGTAATCTGGGCTATCACTCCACCTCGCCCATGATTCTCTGGTCCGACACGACTCGCATGAACAACCCATTCACCCTTGTATAGAAACTATCCACCCTATGGTGATGTGAAACGCACCCAACGATGATAGAAGACTAAAAATTCTTGAAAGGGAACCAACCAGTCCATCCCGAGAATGACATCATAAGCTGTCATCTCTAAGTCTTATAGGTCCCAAAGAAAGTAACACCCACCAACCTCAAGGGGGCACTCCTTGCACTGACGCACACCAGCTGTTCTAGTCCCCAATGGAGTGTCCAGTGTCATGATATCAGAAGAAGAAGAATCACAGAGCCCAAGGCTCTCCACAATGGGTACATATATGAAACTATGTGTAGCACCTATATCAAGAATTACTGAAGAAAAGACAGAAGCTACTAGAATAGTTCCTCTAACTGTAGAAGGTATGGGATCCTGCTCTTTCTGGGTCTATTGCACTGCATATACCTGTCCAGTGCTGCAACCCTGCGACACAGCCGGGAAACCCTAAGTTGTTCCACCCTGCTGCCTCTGAGATCCTGGTGTCTCGATACCACAGCTCCAGCCACCTTCTCTACCTTCTCGCCCTGATGTATTCCAGTTCCCTGTATGGTAAGAAGCCACTGGTCTTGCTCCCGCACAAGAAGTCTACCCAGAACTCCTCTCACTAGCCACAGGTGGAAACGCCCTGCAAAAGCGCTTCAGATGACCCATTTTGTTGCAAGTTTGACACTCCTCTGGGCCTTGTGGACATCATGGAATCTTGTTCCCCTCTCTACCACACTGTTAGCAGATGACCTGGCCACCAGAAGCATTCTTCTGGCTTGTTCTACCACCCTGAGATATTTCCATCTGTCTCTACCTCTTTCTAGAAGAAATAGTACGAGAAACTGGTGCTGAACAGTACTGGCCCACACCACTAGCTTCCCGAAGGTTCCTTTCTATAATCTGCGCCTGATTCACAATAGTTTGTACTAAAATCTACCTGAAAACATTCACTAGTGCTCGAATGTCATAACGGAGACCATCCTCAAAGCTCCTGGCCCTCAACATCTCATCACCCACCAGCATAGGTGCAAAGTGCTAAATCTCGGTGAAACGAGCAGGATAGTCCATCACCGACATAGTGCACTAATGCAGATTCATGAACTCTCGAGCTCTATCTGCCCTCAACGTCTCTGGAATGAATAATTCATAGAATACTGCCTGAAAATATTTCCATGCCATGTTTTTCTGACGCACATTCAGGGTGGTAACATTCCACCACCTCTTGGCGGAATCACGTAGCATATATGTATCGAGCATTTCCATCCACCCTGGAGGCGTCTCAAGATGGTCGAAAATAGTCTACATCTTCCGAAGACAAGAATATACAACCTGTGGTCCACCATCCCTTGAGAATGTAGGCGGATGGTGCTTCTAAAAGATATGAGTCGGCTCAACCATAGATGTGGAAGCATGCGGTGCTCCCTGAAAGGTCTCCATGAACAGCATAAAGCCTTCATGGAAGTGCCCCTCCACGCCTGTGTCTAGTATAATAGCTGGCACCGCATCTGGAACTGTTGGAGGATCTACTGGTAGCCCATGGCCCACCATCTCTGGAATATACTCATTTCTGCTCTCCTGAAGAAGAATGTGCGGTCGTCTAGGTGACATGACACTACAAGGTCAAAACACGCCTTTGATTAAAGATTAACAAGACTGAAAATGAAGGAATCATAAAGGGGATAAGATGAATAAGGCATTAAAAAATTTTAAAACAAGACTACACAACGTGTATACTGACTACACAGTGTGTACTTGACTTCTCTTCCCCTGCCTGGGTCCATCTACACAGCTAAGCCACACGGATCACATTGAACAAAACTACACGGTGTGTATAACATCTACACAACGTGTATTGTGTGATTTCCAACATCGTTTGTCATTTGTGACACGGCCGACTACTCGGATTGACACTACACGGCGTGTTATAGCCGAACACGTCATGTAAACCACAATGTTTACCTAGAAACACGGCTAACACAACATGGTATGTCCTTGGACGAGACTACACAGCGTGTCCCATAGGTACACGGTGTATACTAGACACGCTTCGCCGACCCGTGTGGTTAGTTACACGGCTGGTATGCACGGCTCACACTGCACATCATGTTCTATACACACACGTCGTGTACTTGAAAGGATTACCCCGACCTGTGTTGTTAGTTACATGGTCGGGTCCCCCGGTCACACTTCAAGTCTTGTTCTTCATTGACAAGGCATGATCAAGAAATGACTAAACCGGCCCGTGATTGTTAGTTACATGGCTGAGTCTCCCTGTCAACACTACACTGTCTGTACAGATGCTACATGGCGTGTTCGATCCAAACTCTTCCCTTCCCCGTGTCGCCGCCCACACAGTTTGTGACACTGGATGAGACTAAACGGCGTTTACTCAGGGAACATTGTATGTACTCAAAAAGTTTATTTTTCTTCCAGAACAGAAGACCATGCACGGTGTGTTTAATGAAATACACGGCATGTTTACTAGGTTTTCCGGATAGTATGCCTCATTAACATCCCCGAGACCTATAAAATACCAAAAAACAACACCTAAGTGCCAAATTCCGACCCGTGGGGGCCCATAATCCCCATGAATCAAGGTTTGACATCTTATCTATGTTATAACTAAATAAACAGCTAATGATTTACCAAATTCCAGTCAATGGGGGCCAATAATCCCAAAAACCCAAAGTTTGGCGCCCAATCTATCAACCAGATCATACAAAAATACCCTATCAAATAGCAGGTATTTATCAAGGAGCTATTACAACAACATACTTTTCGTGCACAACAGCTACCACAACAACATGAAATTTCTAATGCACCTACATGGCATGGAAACTATGCATAGCATGTCATTTATAGCATGTTCCTAAATGATGCATGAGAGGGAATACCCTCATCAAATCAGGTTACAACTAAATATAACCCATGTATATAATATAGATAGCATAATCACAAGTGTGTCACCCAATGGTGAAATCAATTCAACTGTATAATTTTCAAAATCAAAAGAATTGCAAAAATACGAGGTAGAATGGATTTTCCCTGTACACGGGATAACAACACCCTATAACATCTTATTTCCCACTACCATTTCCATCATATCCCTGAATAAGGCTCGAATTAGTAAGTTAATGAAAAGAACCACTCTGATACCACTTTGTAACGTCCCAGTTCTAAGTGACACCCAACGAGTGCCGCGAACCTGGTTTGCCACATGACCTCAAGCGCATTTCCTCAAATGCCAGAGGCTGCCGACTAGCAGCGAGGGCCCAGGTCTGATAGTGGGGAAACTATGACCACATTTTTCTAAGTGTAGCACAACAGAATATAATATAAACATAAAACAACAGTGGAAACAAAAACAGTATATATAACTGGAATGGATATCTGATAACAAAAAGGGAAACCAACAGTCATATATATATGAAGATGCAACATGTCACTATTCTATAAAATAACCAGAACATGGTACACTGCAATACAATACATTACAACTGAAGTACAAGTATAGAAACCCAAACAGAACTACCCGCGACATCATGACCCAATTCTCAGTCCCATTCTCTGTTACACCCCAAAAATATTCACGTACATGTATAAGGGCCAATTCCCTTATCTACAACTGCAGAAACTTATTTTGTTTGGACCGAAAAGCATGACCCAAATAGGGTGTGAGAAATATATCTCAGTAGGAACCGACTAAAGGCATGTGCTCAACTGTGTGTAAACATGCAACAATGGTGTGCAGAAGTAAAATGAAATGAACTAATCATGTAACACCCCGAGCTTCCATGATACGCTTCTCATTCAATAATGCAATAGCTTGCATTGTACGCAACTTCGAGTCCTGAAACACCGCGACTAATCAAAGTAGCCGTTATGAATAGTAATAACCACTTTTTAAAATTATAGAAATTTTATATTTCAAAATGGACTTCATTTTTGGATTCGGAATATCGAAATTAGCCTATGTTGATTTTTTGGTATTTTTCTGAGAACTTCTAATTTTTTATGAATAGTGAAAAATACTTAAAAACAAATTTTTTAATAAAAATAATTTATAGTGATAAATTATACTATTTAATGGTTTTAAAGTATAATTAGAATATATTTTTACCATTTTATCCAATGGTGGTCATTAGAATTAATTTAACATTGAAATTGGACATAAACAATTGCCAATCTTTTGATATAAATTGTTTCTTAAAAACACGCTATTTGTTGTAACAGTGGGAATTAATTATAAAATTAATTAATGCAACTTATATGTTTGGAATTTTGTAAAATAGACATCATTTTTGAATTCAGAATATCAATTATAGCTTAGGGTGAAATTTTGGCCTTGTTCTGAAAAACTTCAATTTTTGATGAATAGTGAAACCACTAAGTGGTAGTTAAATAACTGATTTTTTCGTTTAAATGAAATATTACCACTTCTGTGATTTGATTTTCAAAAATCCGACATACATGGTTGTCATTAAGAAGTAAAATGTGGTTCAATGAGATTAAAATAATTTTTGGTGAATAGTAACTTTTAAGTTCTTAATCGCGATTAGAGGTAATTAGTGTAGTTTAAGGTAAAAATAATGTTTTAATAATATGAGATGAGCCTGACACTTGTCCTACTCCTATTGGATGAGTCATGTCCGACCAAGACAACCCATGGGTCAACTTGGGGACCCCATGGAGCCACTTTGGTTGGAAAATGACATTAATATATATTTATTTAATGTTAAAATTAAATTGACATAAACATGAGTTATTTTACTAAAACAGTTTTTAAGTGGGGTTACACAAGTCCAAATTTTGACTATTAATATTCATTAGAAATATAAAACGATTTCCTACATCATAGTATTTTTTTAATAATTTTTAGACATTAAATAAATTAAATTATTTATGACATCATTATGATGCAGCGATGACCTCATTATTTAATGATTTAAATAAAATGAGAAGATAATGCAAAATCCAAGGCTTACACTTGTCCAAAGCCTATTGGATGAGGATATTTTGAACCCTTATCACCTTATCCACGAATTATATAAGTGTGGGACCTTTATAATCCGAAAAGAATTGTGTAATAATTTAACATTTCAATCATTCCAAAAGAGCCCCTCCTCTCCTCTTATAAAAGGCCCCCACCTCTACCACCTTATTCACACATTAAAGCCTTTTGGTTCGGCCAACCCCTACCCAAATACTCTCCCAACTTCCCCCTATTACTCCTAGAAGCCTCACTTTGGGCAGAACTCTTCCCAAGGAAGCCTTTGGCTCAAATCAAAAAGAGTTACCCGATTTTGAGGTAATGTCTTCTCTAATGTTGTTTTGTTTTATTTTTCTTCTCCAACCCCATAAAATCTTATTATTCATTTCTTTTGTAACAACACCAGTATCCTCAATATACTAGGATGTTTTTATAATAAGGATTAGAGCTACAATTACACACGCCTACATCTAATGGTTAAAGAACATACGGTTTCTGTGGATGGCGAATTTCTGCCTCACGAAACGATGATTGTTCAACACTCATATAACACCTTCAAAGGTGGCCATTAAGATGTAAGTATTTTTATATATGATATATAATATGTTTATGTTTTACTTATGCTTCTGTATTTCTCATTTAAGGCATACTTTAGGATTTCCATTATGGGTAAAACGCGATAATTTCATTTTAGGAAGTGTGGACTACCGCCCCCTCAAAGTGATTTGAATCGTTAATGCCATATGTGGGATGTATAAATGATGAAGAAAATGGTATTATACACTATATTATACTGGAATTATATTATACATTTATATCATTATGATTTAGTTCCATTAAATATGAAATTGAAATGAAAGTAGCGTTCATGCATACGTACAGCTTACCGTCTCCATGAACGGTGCATTTCATTTCTTACCTCTAAATGTTACGTAATATTATAAATGAATGTATATACTGGATATATAAGATATATATGACATCTAAATCATGAATATAATTCTGGATATAATGGATATTCTACCACATGAACAAATTGTAATTATAAGAAGTTTTTTGTTGACTCAAGTACCAAAGATCGACAAAACGACCGTTATTAACTTAAATAATTACATAATATTCATAACATTGTAATAAGTGATATAAAAAGGATAATGAAATTGAAAATGGTTCTTAATAAGGTAGATATTAACTCTTGTTTATTATTCAGGAGGTTAAAGAACGGTTGAGTCAAGTCGGACACAAGGTAAGGGAATTTCTTAACCCAACTTCCATTCTTTGGGTTAATCTCCTACTTTCAAATTATGTCATGATATTATTATGTCTTATTTTGTATTCTTTATGTGTACCTATTGTGAATACACATAATATATCTATTTTATTTTAAAAAATGATCTTTTTAAGGACTTCGTCTCAATCTCCTTTCATTAAGGCATATTTGGCTTTATACACAACTTTCTTTTATACGGTGTATAAACCCCTTTGACTTTTATGTTTATTCAAAAGGAATCTTTTTTATACGAAGCGTTTTACTAAACGACAAAAAGAGAATGTTTTTCTTCCCGTACTTATGCGGCGACAACGACTTCTCCGCCGCCGTGACCATTATTTGAGTTTCGGCTTCCTCTACAAGCCATCTTTTTTTTAATGAATAATAAATACAAAGTTTTAACTTTCTTTTATTTTGGTATTGAAAATGGTTTTGAAGGCATTTTTATTATATCAATGTGTTGTATTGATATCTTGTTATTGGAATGTGGAAATGTTATGTTTTCTTTATGCATATTTTATGTGATACGATTATGTTATGGTTTATGATATGTTTAAACCTATTCATATGAGGAATGCATTGGACTTAATAATTGACGGGTGGAGCCCGCTATAGCTCCTCGATGCATCGGCAGGTCTCATGAGACAAACTAGTGTCTTGGCACAAGGCCTTGACAAAATCTTATTTGTGGTCTTGGCATGAGGCCTTGGCTACATGGTTATGAAAGTCTGGCATTATGCATTCCATCATTATGAAAGTGGTTATTGATATTTCATGTGATTATTCGACTAGTAGAATATCCATGTGAAGAAGTGAATGGCATTATCTCATTTTACTTTTGCCATATTATGTTGATGTTCAAGTTTAAAAGGATTTTGTTTTAGTTATACATTGTCTTAAATTTTTATGTTTATTTATGAAAGCTTCCGCAATATTGTTATCCTTACTGAGCATCTGAGCTCACCCCTTTCAATGTTTTAATATTTTCCAGGATGTGAAGAAGTATTTTATGAATGACCTGCATGGATAGTCAGAAGAGGATATGAGTGTGGACTATGGAGACTTTGTTATTGTAGTTTTTCACTTTATGATGTAATGTAACATTTACGAATGTATCTAGTGTTTCCAAGGCTACTAAACTAATCGGTCTTTCGAGACATGATCTTTTGTGATCATGCCAATGATACGAAGTAATGCACCGACTCTGGGTAGCTGGGGTCAGGGCGTTACAGTTGGTATCATAGGAAGTTTAGTAAAAACCTTGGAAGCTAGATTTAGATAAACTCTGATTAGAGCACATAGACCTAAGATGAACTTTGAGGAGTAGTATAGAAGAACTTCCTAGAATTTTGGTATTGTATAGATTTTGTGAGTTTTCCGAGCAATACATCCCTGTCTGGATACGAGCAGGTAGAGGCGGCTCTGGCACAGATGTACCTAGGGGTAAAACCCGAAAACACTGCTTTGAGCTAGACTCGAACGGGAACTGGTGCACGACAACGAGCCTTGCTGCACTCTTGGTTACGACACTCCCGGGGGATATGCTTAGGATAATTCTCATTTTATTTACAAACCACTATGAAGGGTTATGAGTACATACTTACTCAAAGAAAACATTTCTTTTTATGATTATGGATTATATCCATAAATAGTTCAATTTATGTAAAGTGTTTAACAAGTATGGAATTATGTATTTTGATTCATAAACTAATGTAGTTTATGCCATTGTTTAGAAATGGCGGTTTGTGGAAGGAATGGAAACCGTATCAATGCACGAACTCCGTGTAGGGATTGCCCTCCTTCTCAAGATAATTATTGTGGATCTGGAGATACAACTGGTGCTAATCAACTTATTACTATACTGGGACAACTCACTCAGGTTATGAATAATAACCTTAATCGTATGGAGCACCCTGATCCGCAACATGGAGGATCAATGCTAGATCGATTCATGAGGCAACAACCACCAACCTTCAATGGGAGTACAAGTCCTATAGTAGCTGAGAAATGGATAAATTCCTTAGAGAAAATATTCCATGCCTTGGGGAGTAGTGAAAGGGAGAAGGTTGTCATGGCAGTTTACCGCCTAACTGGAGATGTCGATCAATGGTGGTCGCTGATTCGAAACACAAAGGAAGATGATGACGTATCGAATATTGAATGGAGGGAGTTCAAAGATATTTTCTTAGAAAAATATTTTCCTCGTGACCATCGAGCAGATATGGAAAGGCAATTTCTGAGTTTGAGGCAGAAGGAGGATGAGAATGTCGCAAAGTATGAGGCTAACTTTACAAGGTTAGCGAGGCATGCTGCCGATTATATACGTAACCCAAGGAGTAAGATTGATCGTTTCTTTGATGGGTTAAAACCATTTATCCGACGAGCTTTGGTATCACAATCCTTCTCATCATACGAAGATATTGTCTCGTGTGCTATCAAGACAGAAAAGGAATTCTCTAAGTCTTATGACAACAAAGTAAAGTAAGAGAAGAAGAGAACGGTGGAACAAGAGATAGATAAAGGGAAAAAGGGAAAGAAGGATTTTCCAGTATGTGATAATTGTTGGAAGAATCACCCTGGTACTTGCCTAAAAGGAATGTGAGTTTGTTATAAATGTGGAGAAAAGGGTCCCCAGGCTCGTGATTGCAAGGGAAAGAAAGAGTCTGTCAATGTTGACTGCTACAATTGTAGAGAAATGGGTCATTATGAAAATGAATGCCTTATGCGTCAGGGAAACTTACCTTAGAAAAGGCCAAGGGATCAAGGCCAATCTTAGGCTGTGACTACAGTTGAAGCGGAATAATTAATGTATTGGTGCTTTTGGACTCAAGGATTATATTCTGGTTATAAGAATAATGTGATATATATAAAGATTGTACTGCAGTACTTTTTGATTTCAGTAAGGTTTTAATATGATTAAGGTAATCCTACTTTTAGTATGTGACAATAATAGAAACTAATCTTTGTTTGGGGAATCTGATAAATTGATTTTGGAATTAAGAGACCTTTTAGAGAAAGTCTGGATAGAGGTATTTTGGATAACTATAAAGGTTGGAGTGGATTATGTTGAACCTTGGATAGTAAATTTAAGGTTAAAAACTTTCTGGAGATTATTCTTGGAATACTATAGTTTTATGAAAAGGACAACCTGCAGGGTGGGGCATAACCCGTCGCGTCGGACAAAGCTGTAGGAATCGAACCCACAATCATAGTGCGACATGCCTTTATTTCCTACTACTAGCCTACAGGAAGTCCCTGGTTATTACAAATAATTTTACTAATCTAAATGGTATGTGTAAACATTTGGAACCTTATACAATTAGGATAAGTATAATATTTTTGAGTTCTATTATCTTTTTGAGTGAAAGATGAGTTGAAGGTTGAAACTCTAATTGTCAAGCATAAATATATATATACCTATCTCTTATTCAATGAATAAATTAATTCTTAAACTTTAGTAAAGGGATATTAAAACAAAAAAATGTGTTATCCTAATACGTTATGTCTTGTTGAACTGATGATATTTTAAATCAACATAGATTGAAGGCTTTGAGGCCCTCAATTTGACAGTTGATTGTGATTGATGACCCCAATCACTCCCTACAAATAATTACGTTTTTCCTCCAATTATATGTCTCTAATTGCAACCAATGTTCTCTTTATCGAGATCACAATTTGGTGGTGACTTTGTTATTTCCATTTCCCTCTTATTAAGACTAAATTTTATTAACCTTATTTCCGATGTGGGTTTTCCACAAAGGTATTTTCTCTTTTCAACCTTTTATTTTCAAAGAAAAATTTCAAATTGCGAGGACGCAATTTATTGAAGGAGGGGAGAATGTAACACCCCGAGCTTCCACGATACGCTTCTCATTCAATAATGCAATAGCTTGCATTGTACGCAACTTCGAGTCCTGAAACACCGCGACTAATCAAAGTAGCCGTTATGAATAGTAATAAACACTTTTTAAAATTATAGAAATTTTATATTTCAAAATGGACTTCATTTTTGGATTTGGAATATCGAAATTAGCCTATGTTGATTTTTTGGTATTTTTCTGAGAACTTCTAATTTTTTATGAATAGTGAAAAATACATAAAAACAACTTTTTTAATAAAAATAATTTATAGTGATAAATTACACTATTTAATGGTTTTAAAGTATAATTAGAATATATTTTTACCATTTTATCCAATGGTGGTCATTAGAATTAATTTAACAATGAAATTGGACATAAACAATTGCCAATCTTTTGATATAAATTGTTTCTTAAAAACACGCTATTTGTTGTAACAGCGGGAATTAATTATAAAATTAATTAATGAAACTTATATGTTTGGAAGTTTTTAAAATAGACATCATTTTTGAATTCGGAATATCAATTATAACTTAGGGTGAAATTTTGGCCTTGTTCTGAAAAACTTTAATTTTTGATGAATAGTGAAACCACTAAGTGGTAGTTAAATAACTGATTTTTTCGTTTAAATGAAATATTACCACTTCTGTGATTTGATTTTCAAAAATCCGACATACATGGTTGTCATTAAGAAGTAAAATGTGGTTCAATGAGATTAAAATAATTTTTGGTGAATAGTAACTTTTAAGTTCTTAATCGCGATTAGAGGTAATTAGTGTAGTTTAAGGTAAAAATAATGTTTTAATAATATGAGATGAGCTTGACACTTGTCCCACTCCTATTGGATGAGTCATGGCCGACCAAGACAACCCATGGGTCAACTTGGGGACCCCATGGAGCCACTTTGGTTGGAAAATGACATTAATATATATTTATTTAATGTTAAAATTAAATTGACACAAACATGAGTTATTTTACTAAAACAGTTTTTAAGTGGGGTTACACAAGTCCAAATTTTGACTATAAATATTCATTAGAAAGCTAAAAAGATTTCCTACATCATAGTATTTTTTTATATTCTTTAGACATTAAATAAATTAAATTATTTATGACATCATTATGATGCAGCGATGACCTCATTATTTAACGATTTAAATAAAATGAGAAGATAATGCAAAATCCAAGGCTTACACTTGTCCAAAGCCTATTGGATGAGGATATTTCGAACCCTTATCACCATATCCACGAATTATATAAGTGTGGGACCTTTAGAATCCTAAAAGCATTGTCTAATAATGTAACATTTCAATCTTTCCAAAAGATCCCCTCCTCTCCTCTTATAAAAGTCCCCCACCTCTACCACCTTATTCACACATTAAATCCTTTTGGTTCGGCCAACCCCTGCCCAAATACTCTCCCAACTTCCCCCTCTTACTCTTAGAAGCCTCACTTTGGGCAGAACTATTCCCAAGGATGCCTTTGGCTCAAATCAAAAAGAGTTACCCGATTTTGAGGTAATGTCTTCTCTAATGTTGTTTTGTTTTATTTTTCTTCTCCAACCCCATAAAATCTTATTATTCATTTCTTTTGTGACAACAACATTATCCTCAATATACTAGGTTGTTGTTATAATAAGGATTAGAGCTACACTTACACACACCTACATCTAATGGTTAAAGAACATACGGTTTCTGTGGATGGCGAATTTATGCCTCACGAAATGATGATTGTTCAACACTCATATAACACCTTCAAAGGTGGCCATTAAGATGTCACTATTTTTATATATGATATATAATATGTTTATGTTTTACTTATGCTTCTGTATTTCTCATTTATGGCATAGTTTATGATTTCCATTATGGGTAAAACGCGATAATTTCATTTTAGGAAGTGCAGACTACCGCCCCCTCAAAGTGATTTGAATCGTAAATGCCATATGCAGGATGTATAAAGGATGAAGAAAATGGTATTATACACTATATTATACTGGAATTATATTATACATTTATATCATTATGATTTAGTTCCATTAAATATGAAATCGAAATGAAAGTAGCGTTCATGCGTACGTACGGCTTACCGTCTCCATGAACGGTGCATTTCATTTCTTACCTCTAAATGTTACGTAATATTATAAATGAATGTATATACTGGATATATAAGATATATATGACATATAAATCATGAATATAATTCTGGATATAATGGATATTCTACCACATGAAAAAATTGTAATTATAAGAAGTTTATTGTTGACTCAAGTACCAAAGATCGACAAAACGACCGTTATTAACTTAAATAATTACATAATGTTCATAACATTGTAATAAGTGATATAAAAAGGATAATGAAATTGAAAATGGTTCTTAATAAGGTAGATATTAACTCTAGTTTATTATTCAGTAGGTTAAAAAACGGTTGAGTCAAGTCGGACACAAGGTAAGGGAATTTCTTAACCCAACTTCCATTCTTTGGGTTAATCTCCTACTTTCAAATTATGTCATGATATTATTATGTCTTATTTTGTATTCTTTATGTGTACCTATTGTGAATACACATAATATATCTATTTTATTTTAAAAAATGATTTTTTTAAGGACTTCGCCTCAATCTCCTTTCATTAAGGCATATTTGGCTTTATACACAACTTTCTTTTATACGGTGTATAAACCCCTTTGACTTTTATGTTTATTCAAAAGGAATCATTTTTATATGAAGCGTTTTACTAAACGACAAAAAGGGAATGTTTTTCTTTCCGTACTTATGCGGCGACAATGACTTCTCCGCTGCCGTGACCATTATTTGAGTTTCGGCTTCCTCTACAAGCTATCTTTTTTTTAATGAAAAATAAATAAAAGTTTTATCTTTCTTTTATTTTGGTATTGAAAATGGTCTTGAAAGCATTTTTATTATATCAATGTGTTGTATTGATATCTTGTGATTGAAATGTGGAAATGTTATGTTTCCTTTATGCATGTTTTATGTGATACGATTATGTTATGGTTTATGATATGTTTAAACCTATTCATATGAGGAATGAATTGGACTTAATAAGTGACGGGTGGAGCCTGATATAGCTCCTCGATGCATCGGCAGGTCTCATGAGACAAACTAGTGTCTTGGCACAAGGCCTTGACAAAATCTTATTTTTGGTCTTGGCACGAGGCCTTGGCTACGTGGTTATGATAGTCTGGCATTATGCATTCCATCATTATGAAAGTGGTTATTGATATTTCATGTGATTATTCGACCAGTAGAATATCCATGTGATGAAGTGAATGGCATTATATCATTTTACTTTTGCCATATTATGTTGATGTTCAAGTTTAGAAGGATTTTGTTTTAGTTATACATTGTCTTAAATTTTTATGTTTATTTATCAAAGCTTCCGCAATATTGTTATCCTTACTGAGCATCTGAGCTCACCCCTTTCAATGTTTTAATATTTTCCAGGATGTGAAGAAGTATTTTATGAATGACCTGCAGGGATAGTCATAAGAGGATATGAGTGTGGACTATGGATACTTTGTTATTGTAGTTTTCCACTTTATGATGTAATGTAACATTTACGAATGTATCTAGTGTTTCCAAGTCTACTAAACTAATCGGTGTTTCGAGACTTGATCTTTTGTGATCATGCCAATGTTACGAAGTAATGCACCGACTCTGGGTAGCTGGGGTCGGGGCGTTACAAAGCAGTACTCAAAGGTAACTAACTTAACAGTTATATTTCCATTTAATTATTCATTTAATCCATTTAATATAAGAAAACACCATAGTGCATTTCTATGTAAACAGACTGTGTCCTCAGACACGCAAACCCTTACCCTCACGTAATCAGAACGTTACCCACGGGTAAATGCCCACAGGCATAAAAGATTTTTCTCTTAGGCGTACATAGTGTCGCCCTCAGGCATAGAGTCTATTTCCCACAGGCACAGAAGATGTTTCCCACATGCAAGAAAGCTCAGTGCCCACAAGATAATCACAACACTACCCTGAGGCTAACAGGTAACCGATCCATGCCCAATATGTAAAAAAGCTATACACAAGAAATTTCTCTCAAGGAAATTCTACAATCATTACTTTAAAGGAATACCATCAGATATCCTGGCCAAATGGCTAAACAAAGGAACGCACCCCTGAGGTGGTCCTGTATCTAAGAACTGATCCCAATCAACAATTTTTCAATTTTATTTAATTACTTAAACAGTTCTAGGTAGTTAAAATATCCACGACCTCAGCCACAAGACAACCCAACATGGTTTCGTGGCACTAAAATACGCAAAACACACAACTGTTGGAAAATAAAAAAAATCCACCAACCTTAAACGCCAACAAACGATATACGTGAACGTCAATTCCAAAATTG
Organism: Viscum album; assembly: GCA_963277665.1. NCBI lineage: Eukaryota > Viridiplantae > Streptophyta > Magnoliopsida > Santalales > Viscaceae > Viscum > Viscum album. The sequence continues at coordinate 1,924,133,439 of OY728145.1, read as the reverse complement.
CCCAAAAACATCATAGATCTGTAGTAAATGAAAACTTGCTTAATGTTAAATAACTTCCCAATGGAAGAGAATTGGTACGAACTACTCCAGGAGAAGGGAGAACTTGCCCGTGCGGTTCTAGAGAGATTGACGGTGCAGAGAATGGATTCCCGGCATCTGCTCGACGGATCTCCAAATATCCAGCCTTCCACTCCCATTCTTTCATCCAGTTATAATCCTTTCATATGAACATGGGAGGATACTACCCATTTTAAACGAAAAAAGTACACGGCGTGTATTTCTATGTACGTGGTGTGTACTTCCTATTCATAAATTGTTCCTCAGGCGGTTTCCCGCCAGTGTGACACTGTTCACCTGCCAACATGACTACACGATGTGTCTCCTTGAGTAAACAATGTGTTCTATCACACATGTGGCCACAACTATACTATTTGCCTTCCGAATGACTACACAGCATGTAAGGGTCCACTAAATGGTGTGTATTCGGTTTTACACCCTTCATCGCCAACACGGCTACACACCTTGTGTACTCATCCCACACGGCCAAAAGTACACCGCGTGTGGAAAAGTACACGGTGTGTACTTCCAAAATTTGGGATTCTCCACATTTTCCATATTTTCTGAAAAAAAACATAAGGAAAAGAGAAAAGAAGAAACTTGTACCTCAAAAATAAGAATCGGGTTCTTACATATACCTTGTGATATGACTCAATAATGATCAAGAAACCATTTCAAAACACTAGAAACCTTTGTTTTCATATACCGAGTCAGAGAACCGAATTAATGGTCCTGGAGTATGGACACATCAGCAACCACACCAACACTAGACTCCCTATACCAAAAACCAAACATTATACACATTACACCACAGAATCATTAAAATTAGTATCTTAGTTCTTCTAGTAGAACCGACCACACGTTGATACCACTTTATCACAACCCGTCCCATGGGGCCCAGACGCGACTACCCCATTCCCTCATTCCGTAGGATATAGGTTGGTGACAATCACCTAAATGATTTTCCTCAACTAGGAAGGAATTTCCTTAGGTATCTGTACATTCTCAAATTAATAAACTGAAGAAAACAACAAACCAAATTTAGGTATAACCATGAGAGTAATGTATAACCATGATAACAAATTTAAACTAAAATTTTTATAAAAGAATACAATCCCTAGAAATTGAAATGAAATTAAATTGTTTTTGTATCTATCCTAGAGAACCAAATAAATGGTAGTAGCTATAAGTATGAATTATAAGAAGAGAATCTCGACTGATCTCATCGCACTAAGCTCCACTAAGTCTTGAACCTCAAAAGTCTGCCTCGAAGCTTCTATAGTCTCCACCAGACACACATGTACCAGAAGAGCCCATGCAGTGGTGAGTATAACAACTCAGTAGGGTACACTGAGACCCCTGAAGGTCTCTCAATAATCCACAAATAAAACATCACAAGTAATAACACAATGTTAATATCACAATCATCATCTAAATCATGAAGCACAAAAAAAAAGATTCAACTCACACTACCTGCATAAGATCAAGGATACTGGGATAAGGTTGACTAGTCATAAATCCAGTTCATCCAATCCATAGTAACTCCACTTCCGACCTATATAGGTCACTGTATGATGACCCGTATTGGTCGCTTGATGTTGACCCATATTGGTCACCGGTGCTGACTCGTATTGGTCGCTCATGCTAACCCATATTGGTCGCCGGGGTTGACCTGTACTGGTCATTGGTTCTTACTCGTATTGGTATTTGGTAAAGAGGTAGGGATGATTAGTAATACAGCTAGATTATCCCACTCTGGAGTTTTTGATTCTTACCTATATTGGTCACTCTTCTTCTTCTTTATGTCACATACAACCACTGGATTGCCACACGAAACATGCCTAATCTCAAGAATACTCTACTCCTAAAGCCATTAGTCATATTTCAAACTGTATTATGTCTAGAAGAAATAACACCCAAGGGTCCTCCCCCTTATAGGAATCCCAATGTGACAGACGGTGCATCGATCAGATGACCGGTCTGTGAGATATGGGCACTTATTTATAAAAAGCATGGTTGGATTCAAGACGGATGAAACTGATGTCACATGTCATACTCTTTCAAAACTCACATAAAGTATTTTTAAAGGATCTCCTACTCACAAGGGTCCCAAATCCATAGTGAGAGCATCGATCAGATGCCCAACCTGCTAGTTACACCCCTTTCAGGGAAATAGTGGTGATCACACCTCGGTCCGGCCCAACTCGATCATACCTGCCAGAATAAGACAAAGGGACTGCTTCCAAAAAAATGGTTTCCAATGCCACTAACAGTGTGTTAAATGGACACTCAGTTCGTTAGTTATGGGTGTTTCTTTATTCATGGGCCAGCTGTGTAATGGCTCAGTCTGACTCGGTTAGGAAGACCCGACGAAACAGGACTCAGGGTCTACCTGACACTGCCTGGGTCTGGCCTATTAAGGGTTGGCCTATTTCACTTGGTTTGGCCCCTCAGGGTCGGCCTGGATAGTCCTAGGGAATGAGACGTTCTTGGCCCAGCACACTAGGTGGGGCTCGGCCCACCCGTGTTGGCTCGTTGGGCCATGGGTCATTCCCATTTGGTGTTCCGACTATAGCCCTAGTCTGCCTGGAGGCGGACCACTATCTCCAGCTGGCCCGACAGATGCAGGGCCATTTCGTCTTTCCAGTGGCACATAGCCCCACTACGTGCAACGGTCAGCCAGATTGTTGACTAGTCTACAGCCGACGCTGCGCTGCACAGGGGCACGCCACACCCTCCTATAGCACCCTACCGGTGGCACATGGGGCCACCACCCTTCTCCCAAGTAGTCGTCTCGTGTTGGCTGCCTTTGGCCACCACTATGTGCGACAGAGTACCACCTTCCCACAGTCCACGGTCATTTTCCGCGAGCCTCCTCTGGCCAGTGCCACTGACAAGGAACGCTAGCTATTCTTTCCTCAGGCCATTGAACATGATTCGGTGGTCCGTTCTTGGTGTCATCTTTGCCTACAAGTCTCCATGATTTTCTCCATCACAATGTGAACCTCTGTCCTATTGTGCTATAAAAATTGAGAAAAGTTGTCACCAAAGAACCAACATGAACGATGCGGCAGAGTGTCTGGGCCTTGTTTGTTTGGCCCACACCCTCCACGTTATCATGATAACAAGATGGAAAATATTATATAAGATTAATTATTTAATAAACTCAATCCAATAATGTTAAACAAAATCCAAACCTAAACCCCCTACCTCATGATTTTTTAGAGGGGTCGCGGTTGTGGCTAGAGGGGCGTCCACATAGGATGGAGTCGTCGATGTTCATCGGTCCCAGATCATTACTGCCAAAGATTTCATCCACCTTCATTGGATGTTGCCACAGAACTCTACCATAGATTCCATTCTTGGAGAAACCAATGCCAAAACCCCAACCCTATATCCATTTAAATAGAAGGGGGGAATGTGAGTAATGCGTTGAAGAATTAAATAGGTTCATCAAGTGAATTAATGAACCTATTTTAATTAACAATGGTTGAGTTATGAAGTTGGTGAGTCAAGCCATTAAATGGATTGACAAGTCATCGGTCCCGCCACCTCTGCTCATCCGTTGGAGAAAAACAAAATAAAATAACTATTAAATGTTAATTTTTATTCATTAAAATGTCTAAAACTATCTTTTTCTCCCAACTAACCTTGGTCAAAGTGAAGCTTCCATAAGTGAATCTGGGTGCTTCAGATTCAACGGTGCCCTTATGTTTTTAATATGAGCACCAGTTTAAAAGATAGAAAACACCACTCGTGCATTTGCTGAACGCACCATAGAAAATGTTAGGAAATTCTTTCCGGGACACCTTTCCTCAAAATCATGAGCCGTTAATTTTTTCATAGACTTGTAAAAATCACAAATTATTTTTAAAAAAATTACATGGAATTTCTGTGTCTTTATAAATCTATGGAGATTTACTATTCCATGGTCATAGTAAAGTAAAATGACATATAAATTTCCCATCCTTCGATATAGATATATTATGATGCATTTGTGATCTATTACTGAATTTTTTTGATGAAATGGAAACAATTGTTTTATTGAATTACTTTAAAATTTTCCACATTTGAGTTCATTTCCATGGAGATAGAAGTCTATTCCATTTAAAACCCGAGTATAATTATGGTATTAATGTGACACTCTTATTCTAGATAATAGAGGTGTCTATCCATTACCCATCGATAAGTTTTTCACATATTATTTGACTGGGTATGGCATGAAATTATTCTTTGTCCCATAAGGGATCTCATAGTTTGAGGTGGTGAGGTTAAAGTAAGTGGGTGGGATATTATTTCTAGATTAATCTATCCATGTGTCAATGTCAGAATCCTCCTCATCAGATATACATTACTCCACCTAGTTAGATCCCATAAGTCACTTCTCAGGGTCTCTTATTAGCTATAGTGAAGCGTTTTTTATCGTTTATGGGGAACAATATATGTTTGCCCTTGCTTCTTTGAGAACCTCTTTATATGATGTTTTTAGTGTTTTAGGAAGCATCATATATGGAGGTTTCTGGTAAATTGTATATTTTCTTTTCTTAGGGAGTTATCCACTTAGGTAGGTTGACCATCAAAGATATATGGAGTATACTCCATATTTTAAATTTTTACACTATAATAAAGAGGACAATTGAGATAACTATCTTTTTATTATTCTGTTTAACAGTATACAAACCCTTTGTGTGTTCTAGATATTTGTTGAAACCCATCATGGACATAGACATTAATATGATAAGGAATATATGCCTTCTTCTATATGATGAAACGAATATGATGACCTGACATTTTAGAAAAAATGAACATTTGAGGATGCTCTATCTCATCTACTATAATATGTGGATAAAAATCTAGGGATGTAGGTATATAGACCTACTAATAAAAATATTATTGATTATTTAAAAGATCTTTAACATTATTTAACAGAATATTAGCCTCCCCATCAGTGGTCATTGGAATATTCAAGTCATAACAACTTGAATCAGAGATATGAACCCAGTTCAAAAATAAATTCCCCACCAGAATATGCCGACAGAACTCATGAATGCGCGATGGAGTGTGGGACTCTTTCTATATATCCTATAAAATACATTGAATCAATTTTTCATCAGTGGATGTAGGTAGAAATTCTTGGACATTGTGATATTCTAGAATATTACATGTAGCTTCACTGACATAAATATGATCAAATTCTGGGGATTGTTCCACTCTCACATAGTGAGACCTAATCAGAATGAGAAAATAATCCTACTCATGATTATTTGGAGTCTGTTGTCATTATTTTTCGATATGAATATCTTCATGTACTAAGTCATGTCTCTCTCTCACATGGTGAGACTCAATTAAATTGGAATATGAGCCCTATCTAGATCCATTTGAGTGTGTCATAGTAAATTTTTGATAAGAACCAAGACATTCCCCACTCTCACTCGCTAAAGCACAATTGAAACTATAAATTGATCATGGTCTGGGGCTTCTTCCAATTCCAAAATATTCTGATAATAATATTGGGAGGTAAATAGAATGGTCCATTCATAAGAGAATCCATATTTTCATACCGATTTGAGTGCTGTGTGTGACTAGATGTGGGGATATGTTTTTGTTCTCATACCATTTTCTGAAATATTTCCAAAATATTCCAACTGGCTTCATCATCTACTCATAGAATGTAATGAAATTTTATTGTATTGTGTACAAGAATATAGACAATCATAATTCCTATATCAATTATGTAATTGATGATATATTTAATAGAAGTGGTAATATATTCCCTCTCTTATACTCCTAGTTCCATTGCAATGTTATTACGGATATCTTGCATGGGGTTTAGATAAGTTCTTCTCCTGTGCTTCTTGCAGGAATATTCCAATAGGCATGATCTGACTCGGCCTGGATATGAGAAAATTGACCAGCTACTGCCAAAATATATTATATTTGGTCCTTAGAAGAACTGATTATAAGACCACACTCATGGTTATCCATATCGTTCTATGACTTGAATTACTTCTCCGTTCATTGTTTATGAGAGTTTAATGCAATAATTTATCTGGTGATTTTAAACAAAGGCGATTAAGGGGCACCAGTGTGATGTAGATAGTGATAACAGATAACAGTATCCCGCCTTGACAGCTCCAAAACCATGATGGATTGTAATTGAATGCATGATACACATTACTCATTTATTTAATGTTATAATTGTTGTTCTCTAGGGAAATGCTTCATATATGCTTTTTGGTTGAAATAATGTCAACTGCATATACTACATCTTCCATTATAGTAGTTGAACTCATCATCTTTAGCATTTAGAGACCCTTTTGTGCAGCCTCAATGGTCAATATTTTACAGTCTTAGTTATATTCTTACACCATTGAGTTCTCCACTCGAGGTTGATGGTGATAGTTGGGTGACATAGTTTGGTGACCGGTAGAGGATTCAGTGGAGGATCGGGTTCTTAAGTATTTTCTAAGAGAAGGAATGATATCGGTTTGAGGTGTTGTTTATGAGATTAATATATGCATTGAAAAACACAAAATGGATCTTGGTCACCAATCAATGCATCATTACAAGTATGATATATGATAAATCAGATATAAAAAGTTCCCACATATATCCTAATTTATTTTGGAATTTTTCATTGCACTAGTATGTACTTTTTGCAATGATGGTGGACTAATTTCATTAGAACCACTATTAGTTCTATTCAACTGATCATTTTTTTGAATTTGGAAACGCATATAGGGATCTCTAATTTTTTTCTAAAAAAATTGTATTAATCCTAATGATTTATTGTGTGGAATTTCATGTCTATACAGTCATGCATATCAGGTTTACCACATTTATAATTAATGAAAACTCTCAATGGTTCGCACAATGATAGGCGATTTTGGATTTTGATTCCAATGGTTGGTGGTCCTTTAGTGATTATGAAGCCACCATTCATAGATATTCACACTGGTCAAGAGGATAGGATATTGGGAATATCATACCCTTTTAGGGGGAATTATTACCTAATCATGGACCGGTTACCCTACAAAAATGGCAAGGTGTTGAATCCTTTTATCAGTATGTTGGTTATTTTATTGATCTCATCTTAATGTATCTAACTTTAATAACCAAATTACTATTATTTATTAAAAACAGTAGCTAATTATATTTTTAAGCCATGTAACTAGGAACTATAGAGTTTATTTCTAACCAGGTAGGTGATTAACATTTCAAAAATGATATTGAAACATTATAAGGTTTCTTACATTTTCCTAGATATGACTGACATCAAAACCAACCTATTTCATAAAATGGTGTTTTCTAATGACTTGGTAAAAGGAAAATGTGAGGGAACATGGGCACCATGTTTTTATCTCAATCATTAATATGGATTCCTATATACCCTATTCATAAAAAGAATCAGAATCAGTATAGTTTGATGTACCTTAGGGACATACCACGAGGTGGGTTCCCTCATTTGGGGATAGTCGTATTATGGTGCCCAATGCGGTTATGATAATGAGACTGACCCGACTACAGGAAATTCATGATGAAAATTATTTGAATATATCCTTTCCCTTACCTCATGTGATACATGCTTAGTATGAGGAACATGGTATTTAATGTGATTAGTTTAATCACATATCTAGTTTTAAATTTTGAACCAAGGATTCCATGATGAGGTGTCTTATTTGGAGTATGGGGCACAAGAAGATTCCTTACGTGTCTCATTAATAGTATTAATCATAGTATTTATAGTTCAATTGGATCATTCATCTACTAATAGATAAAGAACAATGCTAAATTCATAGGATAGATTAATTCTATATGGTGAAAATGTAAGAGATATAAATAGACTTACAGAAAGTAGGATGCCCATTCCATCTTCAGAATTTTGAAGGAATGTTATACATCATAGTTATAACATGAATTATAGTTAACACAGTTTAATTTGGGTGTATTCCTAAATATATATTTTGGGAGAGGATATCATGTGTAAGGGTGTTAGCCTGATATATCTTCATTTTCTTCTTATGTTGTCTGAGGTGTAAATTTAACATATCTAAATATGTGTCGACATACCTTGATTTCCTAGTGGACACTCCAAACACAATTACATGATCCAGTTTAATATTATGTAAGATTTTGTTTTATCTATATGAAATTTAAGGATGATTTTTACGGTCAATTATGACAAGGCTAGATGGTGTACATGGCCAACAAGATATGTCTTGATGGCCTCATAAAACATGGATGAAATGTCCTTAAGCCTTCACATAACCTAGAGGACATTTGAGGAGGGTGTTGCAATACCTGAATGACATGTGTAGAGGATGTCTTAAGACCTCAGATAAATGTAAAACAAACTCTGAGAGACATTAGTGACATGACCTAATATTTTCGCATGACATTTTTGGCATATCCATGGGATGGTAGATGATCAAGGGTGACATGCTTAGAGGGTGACACATGACCTGGTCCACATGGCTTGGTTTTGTAACATGACTTGAATGACATGTCTAGATGATGTCACATGATCTAGATGGATTGTCAATATGACATAAAATTTCCTGGGTGACATGTCTTTGTGTTTTCTCATGACATGGGAAACATCTTTCGTGGATGACTCAATATTTGGTTGGCACATTGAGAGTAAATCATAATACATGAGTGACATTTCCTAGTGCCACCACATCAATTTATTAACATTCCCATGGGGAATAACATAACATTATTTGACATGTCCAATGAAAATTACATGATCTAAATGGTATGTTCGAAGTGTGTCACATAATTTGGGGTCCATGTCCTAGTAGTGCCTCGTAATCTAGGTGGGTTATGTGAAGAACATGATTATTATAGTGTCTCTTTTAACATAAGTAATTTGTTCTTTTTATTCTTTTTAAGTCATTATATCATATGTATGTCAATGTTTATAGAGAAATTTTCTATTTAGGTTTTGTGTGATGCCTTTGTGATGTAGTAACTCCTCATAATGTTGTTGGCATGGGGGAATTCTTTGATGTTATATATAGAGTAATCATATGAATCATAAAATCATGTCATCTGTTCCCCTTTTTAGGTCCTCTTATTTGAACTAGGGGAATATATTTTTTATCACATGACCTTAAATTCTGTGTATTATTCTCCTACTATCTTGTGATATATTCATGTTATTTGTTTTTCACTAATGGGGTGGAGATTTATAGGCCTCACACCCCTTGTTTTACACCATCGATCTAATAAAAAGCATCCCAAATATGATCTAGATTTGGTGGATGTATTTATTCATCACACACTTTGAATTATCATTCAATGGTTCATCCATGGTATCACATGATAACAAAAACCATGAGAGATATCCACCATATCCTTGTTTATTGGAGCGTAGAAAATAAAATAGATTTATCATAATAATTTTTACATTTAAAATTTCCTCCACAAGGTATTTTCAACAAGTATATAATACATTGTGTGATTAGGGATCCCCTAAAAAGGATTCCATGTGATTGAATATTACTTTTCCTGGTTCTTTCGTGAGGCCTATAAAGTTTGTTGGAGAAAATTCTTGGGATCAAAAAATATTTTAAATGTGGAATTACATGATACTGATATTCCTCATCAAAATTATTTCACATTACTGATGGTGATCTAATGAGGTGTATAATCTAATAAATGAAGAATTAGTTATCTCTTATTTGTAAGAAGCATCCTCATTTTTTGGTTTTTATCTACATCCATATAATATATGGATAGTGGTCATGTCATTTCATGTGGTAATAATAATTTAAAATAACTATTTTTTATCATTGATACATTGTGTCATCAATTATGGATATCGTGATGACACACGATCGTTTCCCTTGACAATTCCTCTTCATATTTTTGGATCTGTAGGGACATCATATGTTTTAATTTCCATGTTTGAGGTTCTTATCCTGATGAAGATTACATTCCAACATCATCTTATGTGATATATTATGCATAATATCAGAGTATGCATGGTTTATTTCAATTCAAACAATCATTCCACATGAATATCAACTTAACACACCTTCACATGAGGATTTCATGTTTCTCTACCTTTTTTAAAAATGGATTTTGATGATTTGAAAGAGTTTTCTAATTGAAAAGTTACATGACAGAAAGATCTCATTAAAATATTTTCACATGATAATTAGTTATTTTTAGTCCTACTTCACAAGATAAAATGAGTATTTTCAGAGGGGATTTGGGATATCACAATCAGAACATGCGCTACACATGACTTATTTGCAGGACCTTCTAAGGATAGGTGATCACATGTCTATATAATGGTGACAAGTTCTATGTGATTCATCTTCATTACCTAACTATATCATGTGGGGAGAATAACACCCATGATTTTTTTATTTGTTAAATCAAATATTTTTCTATGCTCATTAATCAGGAGTAAATTTGTGTTTTACTAAAAATATATTTAACAGATTTTATAACTAAATAACGACGTAAAAAACATTTTAAATGGTTTTCCTGGGTGAGATATCATAAATAAATATTTAAAAATATTATTTGATCATATAAATTATAACAAACTTATATTTTAAATGAATATTATTCTTGATATCTTTCCTATCATGGAGCATCACGTATCTATGAAGATCATCATAATATAAAATATTATTATTTAAATCTAAAGGTTATAATCTAAAAGTAAAATAATCAATATGAATAGCAGTAACCACATTATTAAATATATGTTCATAGTTTTTATACAACAAAACTTCATTTATAAATTATAATGATACCTAAATTTAATTTATTCTAATATTTTTCTATGATTCATAAATATAATCTCTTCAAAAATAGTTTTTTTATATTTTGTAAAAATATATTTTAAAAAATGCCCTCCTCTATTAGAAAATGAATAAGTTAAATTGACTTTAATTTTAAATAAATCATTTTTAATTGATATTACAACATATTTTCTATATTTTTGAAACAATATTAAGTTGATAGTGAATAATCAGTAATAGAGTTTTCTATCGAAAACAATATTTTTATTTCAGACATTTACCAAAAATAAATTTGTTTCAAATTGGTTTTAAAGTAAAAATAGAGCATATTTATTTGGAATAATACTATTGTAATAAATATATTTAATTTTATACTTTATTTTGGTAGATAAACATTTTATATATAAGAATCATTTTATTGAAAACTACTTTTCATCACAAATAATGAGTTCAATTTTAACATAAAATCGGTCACTTTGATGATTTAAAATTTTAAAAATATAATCAATATTTTTAATAATAAAAATTAATATCATTTAATTGGGAACTTTATTTCTTTTCATCATGAATTTTACCATTAGTAAATATTTTTCACCAAAACAACTGTAAATAAGATTATTATGGTTAAAAATAATTTGACAGGGACTAAAAATTACTATAACTCTTTCATTTATCAAATTGGATAATGTATTTTTGACCAAATATATGTATATATTGAAACATTTTATATTTGAATATAATATTTTTAATTGGTAACCCAGGATTAACATTTTTTATGAAGAGTGATATTATATTCGAATTTAAATCTATTTTGGAATCAGTGTCTAATGTCATTGTGGGACGATTTTATTTGATTTTTCCTTGATCCAAAAGTATCAAAAGATTTTGTTTATAATTATTTATCCAAAAAAATTACTATATTTCATGATGAAGTATTTTTATGTATATATGAGGTATTTTATATAATAATATTTTTCTTGGGTTTTTTGACATTTTATTAGAAGTATTTTATTCCACCATTTTAAATTTTTCATAATAAAAATGAATAAAAATATGTAATTATTATTTTTAATTTTTTAAAGGATGTTTTTTCTTATAATTATCATATCATGTTAAAACATTATGTTATCATTTTTAATGTTAAAAATAATTTAATGTGGTTTAACCCGGACATAATGCTTAAATTGTGTATAATACATGAATAAATGTGATAGGTTTATATTTTTGTGAACATATACCACCTTATATATGAATATAGGGTTCCATGGTGTAATATGGAATTATAATGATATATATATATATATATTATTTCACCTTTTATGTAATTCTATATGTATTATTTACCTCATTTATAAAATTATTCCCCCTGTCCACTCTTATAAACACACTAAGAGTAATTTGGTTCAAAGATTTTTTTTTCTGAATTCTCTCTAAAAAAATCTATCCCTATGACATTGAGGTCCAATTTGCGACCAAATTTGTGTTTTACTAACTTGGTTACCACGCTATGGTGCCTCAATCCGATCGATGACATGACCTCAAGAGAGCCTCCACATATGCTAGGGGATGATGTCTAACAGTGAGAGTTTGGTTAGTGTATGGTGTGGAGACTATACACAATTTTTTCAGAGTAAAACACTCATATAAATTAATAAATAAAATGAAAAATCATATATAACCGTAACAAAATGAATTCCATATGATAAACAAAACAAAACAGACAAAAATTAATAGAATGGGAAAACAGGTTATGCCGATGTAAGTGTCAATGTGTCTAAAATTAAACTCAATGTAATGAAACTAACGATTCCAAAGATGTTCCTCAAACACTTCTGGTTCCCTCATCGATTCTCCATCAATAATTAGAAATCTAACCAAGGGTCGTTTACATTGACCTATTCAGTAATAATAATGTTTATTTGTGTTCCGATTAAGTATCCAGAATAGTCTTTTAGAAAAACTCTATATCCCACAACAAACAGTAACTAAAACAAGTCCACTAAAAATAGAGTGGATGAAATTATATATGTAAATATGTAAAATGCATAAATAAATAGTTATCAAATAATAAATTACTATTTATATAATCATATTAAATAATTATTCCTGAGGACACCCATGCCTAAATAATAGTTTCGTTTTATTCCTAATCCTAATGTTTTCCCTAGGCACTATCATATCTTAATACCCACTTGAATTCATTTCGAAGATCGAAGTAATCAAAGGTGATATGATATATTAGAAAATAATTCTAATCACGCTAGAGATTTATGTATTCTCATGTGAGGCCATATCTTGGAGTAAAATTATTATAAATTTTCAATTCACATACCATTATTGGAATATAAATTATTTCTTGGGCTCCAAATTCTATACTTTTATACATACCATTAGTGTAGATCATTATTTCTAGCACCCTATTATCGTTTTTTTCACCTATCACTAGTGAATATCATCACGTCTAACACAAAATTCATTTAATACCCATCTAGATCTACCACTAGAATAGATCATCTTGTTTAGGCCTCATTAAACAACATTATTTTTATATATTCATCAGCCTAGACCCTCATGTTTGGAACCCAATTCTCAAAAATAATTAATTAATTCATAAATTAATTAATCGAAGCCCTTTAATTTTTTCAACAACTAACTAATTAATCACATCACTTTTTTCACTTAACCTATCAAATAATTAATTAACCATTAATATTATAGACATCTAATAATTAATTGACCAATTAATTATTTTCCAATTAAAATTCATCATTAAATAATGAAAATATCAATTACTTATCCAAAATTCACCTTTCCCAGTATTCAATCAAAACTTCAAAATCGTAGATCAAGCCTTGATAATGAATTAGTAACTAAATTATCCAAATTCTTTCATTCCCAAAATATCATTACTAAATTCCCAATCAATAATCAGGTTCATCAATCCAAAAATACAGAATGTTTACAAAAATCTCAATGAAATAATTTTCCACATTAATTAATTCAAATTAACAATTTACACTGTCAACATATAAATAAATTCTAAAAAATGCATATACGTAATCAAAATTAAAACTTTGAGAATTGAATTTTAGACCACCTACCTTGAATGTAGAATATGAAGAGACAAAACCTATATCTGTGACTGAAATTATTGTGTAGATTTCATCAAAAAAACCGTATAATCTATTATAAATAGATCTAGAAGAAAATGTATAATAGGAAGGTGTACCAAATAAAATTTAGGCACGTATATACAGGATTCGATGCCAGATCACTTTTCGATTGAGAAGACTCCCATAAATCCATAGTAAAAGACCAACTACAAAGAGTGAGGTGGTATGATGGTCTTCAATCAAAGATTTATGTGCATAGATTAGTTTTAGTCAAACGTATTGGTGTGTGTGACATCTTCGATCGAATATGGTTGAGTGAGAGGAATCAGTGACAATGAAAGGCGTGTCTGGAAGGTTACACAATGCTGGAAATGAGTTTTTAATATGTAATCTGTCAAAATTACACCATGTGAATTAAAATTTCAAATCATCTAAAAATTGTAATGTATTTCTACTTTTTCTGAAATAAATCCCATCAATAAATTTAAAAAACTAAAATTTCGGATTACACAAGGTGTCATATCATTTTTTTGATTTTCAAAATGTCAAAAAAACTAGTTAAATGTTATGTAATCTGGTTTCATGACATGTTAAAACTTTGTAAAAAATATTTACAGGCTGTATAATTGTTAATATTTTTTTATTTATTAAATTCTTGAATTAAATTCACATGGTCTACCATATATAATTAACATGATTTATACCAGAAAAAATATTAGATCTTATAGTCTCTCCCACTATATAATAGCTCATCATTTAGATGCACTCCTTTTATTATCTAAGATTCTCAGTAAAAATGATATATTCACTGATCCTACATATCTTCCCCCCATTCTCATTCCTCCTCTTGAACTCTTCCATGTTTCCAGAAAACACAAACAATCGACGTGGCCTTTCCACTAAATGCTTTCTCATTGAGATCCAAAAAATATATCAACTGCTCCTCAAAGGACACATCTCTCTCCATATCAACATCATCAATGTCGATCACTTGATATGGGTCATTTTGATTCACAAATGTTTTGATAAATGAAAAAAAAATTGTGCATAGTGCAATATTTCTATGGAAGATCCAATCAGTACACAACTATCCTGATTCCCCCCAATACATAAAAAAGTTCAATGATCCTAAGTGCCAATATTCCTAGTATCTATATCCTATAGTGTCCCAAAATAGGTGACCCATGAAGGAATACACAATATACCTCTTTAAACTCTAGGGGTCATCTTGGCCTATCGGTATATGAATTCCGCCTACTATAATCTATAGCCATAAATTTTGAATCAAATGCTTCAGCTATAATGTCCCAAACATGTGACTAGACCCCAACAACAATGACACTCAATGATACATCCATCATAGTATTGGTATAAATGGCCTACCATAAAGTGGATTGTATGGATCTATATTTATAGTTTCATAATAACTATTATTAAATGTGAATTCCACCAGCGTTAGGTGCTTCTCCCAAAACCCACCGATGTCAAGAACGTATGACCTCTCCATATCCTGAATCACTTGTATTGTAGGCTCTGACATACCATCTATCTATGGGTCGAATTATGTACTCAATAAAACCTAAGTACCAAGTTCCTTCAACAACCCCCCCAAAATCATGAAGTAAAACACGAATCATGCATTAAAACTATTGTCCGTGGAACCACAAGTAGATGGAATATCTCAAAAGGAACATTTCTACAAACTACACTACTATGACAGTTTCCCTTATATGTATGAAATGAGATACATTTTTCATTTTTTACATGATGACCGAAATTGATTCATTCTTTTAGTGTATTTGTAATAAACCCAACAAAAAATTCATTGTCACATCATATCACCTTTTTTCTAGAATAAGAAACGACTATTGTTCACATCTAGGACAGTGATGATCCGCCTTAACTAGCTAATAGGTGATGCATCATTTCATGAACCCCACTATCTCATTTTTCATGACCAGTCACCAAAAATGGAAACAATGAATGTGGTATATTTTGGTTACACCTGGATGTACCACCCACTTTGAGGCATGAAATTACCAAATGAGGTCCTCTCATATGCATGTAGATACAGTAACTCAATTTTTTACTTACGTGATATCTTCCTCATATATAAACATGTCCAAAGGTGTCTCCCCACCATTAAATATTATTATTATGTAGAAGCACTCCATATAATTATATAATTTGTACATGATCGATCACAAAAGTTATGAGTCTACTAGAACTGATATAGAGTCATCTTATCAAAACTATCCTAATTCCCATTATGAATATCTACTAGCAAAATCATCAGCTTCAACTTTTCACTAGATTCCTAAACTACCTGAGTCTATGTTTTCCCTCTTAATTCATTAGCAACATTATTTTCCTTCCTCGATTTATATACCATCTCAAAATCAAAAGACTTCATATACTCAAGCCATCTCCATATCATAAGATTCAAATCACTTTGTGATAAGATATATCTCAAACTCCGGTGACCAATAATTACCAGAAAATTCCCACCAGATAGATATTGTCACCAAAACCTCAAAAAATAAACCAATACTACCAACACATGGTCATTCATTGGGTAATTCCATTCATGTGGCCATATACTATGAGACCCATATGAAAAAACATTATCTCCTTGCATCAATGTAGATCTGATACTAAACTTTGAAGTTTCAAAATACACCATGTACACCTCACCTAACTCAAGTAGGATCAAAATAGGTACTAAACAAAAAATTTTCCTCAACTCCTAGGAAACCTTCTCAAATTATTTATAACAACGAAAATTATAACCTTATTTGGTCATGCCCAAAATTTACACTAAAAAGAAAAAGAAATCCATAATATATCTCTTGTAATATCAATTGAATCCTAGAAAGATTAGGATATCATAAAATTTATGAGATGCTACAAATAAAACATTACTTGAACCTTCTATTGGACTATTGACTCTCTTTTCTTATAGAAGATGATCCCCTTGAAGTGTACCTGGTCATTCCAAAAACAAAACTTAGATAGAATGGTTTATAACCAATTCTCTCTCCGTATACTGTGGATGGTGTCAAGACATTGTGAATGATGGTCAAGAGTCTTAGATTTCAAAATGTTGTCATCTAGAAACAGCACTAGAAATTGATCCAGAAATGGAAGAAATATCCTATTCATCTAGGCTATAAACACTACTGGTGTGTTTGTCAACCCAAAAATAATTACAAAAAACTCATAAATCCAATACCATATCCTCATTGATTTCTTCATCATATCATCATCCTTAATAATCAAATGATGATACAAGAATCTAAAGTCAATTTTTTATAACACAAAAGTTTCCTTTAACTAGTCAAACAGACAATCAATTCATGGTACATAATATCAATTCTTCAAAATAATCTTATTCAAGTTATAGTAATTTAACCACAAATCTAATCTCATCACATACTTCTATGACAAAAATGCAAGTGATCCCTAAGGCTATGTACATATATGGTTAAATCACTTATCCTTTAACTCTTCTAATCTCTTTTCATTCTTCCTGGGTTGTGAGCTATCTCAGTTTTTAAGTTATTGACCCATCATGTCCTTCCATTATATCCCACTTCGCAAGGTGATTATAATTATTATCCTTAGGATATATAAATGTTACTCTCCAATGGTTACAATAAATTTGGTCTTTGTATGAGAATAGAAATTTCATACACGTAATTGGGTTGAAGACTATCATATTGAGAATATAGAGATCTCATAGGATATGTTACTCCCTAAAACTATACTAAACAACCATTACACATAGATATGACTCTAGAATATACTACCAATTGTGTATATATATTCATTACAACCCTCATAAATAAAACTAAAAGGATTAAATAATTAACATGTTTTGTATATAGAAATAAATGAGAATCCCCAATATCCAACAAGGAACTAGATAAGATAGAAGATATTATAATAATACCACTCAATTTTGATATCCAAGCCTATACCTCCACAAGTGTACGATGCACACCACATAACTTCACATCCCCTCTTCCCTATGAATTTGTGTGACTCCCCTGAGTGGAACCACTGTAATGATATGGGTAATTATGCACGAAGATCCATTTTTTCTACCTCTATAACCTCTTCCAAAAATAACTCCATATTTTATATTGATATGTTATAGGTGATCCACTCCCCATACACTCACTCTGTATAGCTGCTCCATCAAGGACCATATTTCTTAGGTTCATAGAAAATTGCAATAGATGACACCCCCTTCCACCAGATCAGCACTCCCTTGGTGGTCTAGGACAATGGTTTTGATAGTTTCCCTACAAACAACACTAGTGGAAAATTACATGAATAATATCATGAGTGACTCATCCTAATAACCATCCACCTTTCTTTCCACTTCCTTGATTAGAGTTATTATAATGGTGCTTCCTTCTCTTTGAAGTGACACACCATGATCGTCC
Organism: Viscum album; assembly: GCA_963277665.1. Taxonomy (NCBI): domain Eukaryota; kingdom Viridiplantae; phylum Streptophyta; class Magnoliopsida; order Santalales; family Viscaceae; genus Viscum; species Viscum album. The sequence continues at coordinate 1,924,115,055 of OY728145.1, read as the reverse complement.
AAATGTAATCACAAGTAAACCATTATAAGCCTCCATTAGTTTATCCTACAATAAGATATAATGATCTACCAAATTTGGGTACTCATTCAGAAAAAAGATATTCACATGGGACTAAATTTCACACATATATCCATTCAGAAATAAATTTCCTAAAGTAGCCTCCTCTACCTCCAATGTTGGAGAAATTCCATAAAATTAAATAAAAATATAGAAATGTCCATAATGAAAATATTCCCCCGATATCAATATCATGAACATGGGTTCGATTTCCATCCAAAACATCACAGGGAAGAAGTCTTATAAGAACTTCTCAATGAAGTCCTTCAATATCATACCATCAATCTGTATGGTCTAATCCATGACATCACACAAATGCATCACTGATCCACATAGCATGTTAGAGGCCAACTTGATTATCTTCTAAGCAGTAGTCTTTAAATGGTCATGTATCGTATCAGTTCTCTCAAACGAAAACTCTAGTAGCTATAATCCACCATCTCTAGTAAAGATCGAAGGGTGGTTCAATAGAATATTCATAATCATAGCAGACATGAGTTTCACAACCCTCAATGGGTCACTCTCTATTAATTTCATAATGGGAGAAAAATTCTCTTGAAATTGCAATTAGTTTACAACATTGGAGTGTCGTTCCAAGACATTACCCATATTCTTCCTCCCAAAAAATAACATCATGGATGCATATCTCAAAAATTCCAAACAAACCCCTTAAAAAAGGATTCAAAAAATATCATATCACTTTTTTTTATAGAGGGAATGTCACAAAATGTAACAATAAGACATTCCAAAAAACTAACCATACAGTAAAACCTGATCTGCTATCAGTAACCATAACCATCAAAAAAATAAATCATTGTTATTAAATGATATAATATTTTCACAATCATGTATATCCTTTATACAAAAAATTATCCTAATCATTCATAATTTTACCATAATTGTTCTTTTTAATTTATGTAAGGAACCATTTTCATTTCAATTTAACAAGAATGGAAAATATTTTTAGATCAAATACATGCACATAACCTATTGTCCTATGACTGCCTAAAATGATACAGGTAACAATAATGCTGAATACCTTGAATTATGCATATATACTCAACTCTCAGGTCATTCTGGGACACAAATAAATACTCAAAATATATTAGAAACAATAATCACATCACACAAGATGTGTTTCAGTAATTATGAAATAATATAAACATATAATAGAAATAAACAATGACAATAATCCCACCCTATATACATTGGAATTCCCCCATACATGGGTTTGATTCACCCCTGCACGAGATCATTACCATGCCCTAACTCCACCTAGTATTTTTTCTACAATACCCCAAAAACTATGAAAAATATAAGAACAAATAAAACTAGACCATTGACACCACATTGGGACATCCCGTCCTAGGTTCCATTACTTGGTGTCTCGGTCATGTCGATCACATGTCCTCATGTGAGCCTCCCCAGATATTAAGGGATGCTCACTAGTCGAGTGTCTCTAGTAATTCATTGATATGAATATTATACCATCATTTATCAGTGTAAAACACCCGCAAAAATAAATATATAATATGGATGAATATATAATCATAACAATACCAATTTCACAAGATAACCCATACAAAGAATACAATATTTAATAGAATAGGGAAACATGTTATGCTAATGAAATTGTCAAAGTTTATAAAATGAAATTGAACGTAAAGACAATAATGACTCCCAAGTGGGTTTTGAACCAGGTCTTATTCCCTCATCCAATAACTATCTAAAATTATCTATATAACTAATGTACTATTCCTATGACCTATCCTGTAACAAAAATCATTATTTTGGTATCGATCATGTACTTGATTATTCTGTGAATACATCTCAGTAGGACACCAGAAATGGTGTCTATAAAAAGTCTAGTTAATAGATTATGTATGATATTATATTAATAAATACGAACCCTGCATACATAAATTTATATCACATTATAATTTATTATTTATTAAATAATAGTAAATCTTAGGTTCTCAAGGTCACCCACACCATAATAGTAGTAGTGGCTCATGTTGGAGCACGAAGTGTTCGACAGGTAATATCATATCTTAATACCTACTTTGACTCATCCTTGAGCTCAATGTATCAAATATTAATATGATATATCTTCACCTGATTAGACTCATTTGATAGATCAAGGTATTCTCATGTGAGACCATAACATAGAGTACTACTAATATTATTTTTCAACTCAAAAGTCATTATAGGCATTTAGAATTATGTCTTGCCTCAAAATTCATTATATGTATACATACCATTAGTGTATATAATCATCCACTGAACCCAATTATAAATTTTTCTAACCTCTCATATGTGATGATAATAATTATAGAACCTTTTTTAATACCCAAATAGATCTTTGATTGGCGTTCATCATCACATATTTCCATTATAAAGCAATTATGCATATATATCATCATCATCCTAGACGATCATGTCTAGCACCAAATTCATAACAATCAATAATTAATTCATAAATAAATTAATTGAGTACCATTAATTTATTTAAAAAATAATTAATTTATGAATTCACATTTTCCCCTTCGCCAATTAAATAATTAATTAAAAATTCACATAATCAATATCTAATAATTAATTAAAAAATAAATTATTCTCCAATTACAATTCAATTGAAGATTATTAAATAATAAAATAATTCTCTTAAATCCCCCATTCCCAATATTCAATAAAAACTTCATTTTCGGAGTTCAGGCCTCAATAAATAATTCATCTGTTATTTATTCCAATTCATCGAGTACCGAAATACCATTCTTAATTTCCAAATCAATTATCATGGTCATGGATACCAAAATCAATCAATTTCATAATAATCTAAATTAATTATTTTTCCACAAAATTTAATCCAAATTAAGAATTCAATTTCTAAACAGATGTAGAAATTATGAAACTTGTATATACATAATCAAAATTATGACTAAGAGAGTTGAATTTTAGACAACCTTCAACTAAAATAGAGGAAGCGGTGAAAAAACCTACTTCTATGATAGAATTCATATTCTAGATTTCATTCATCCAAAACCAGATATTCCATTAACAATAGTTATAAAAGTATATAACTAACTGGAAGGAATACCATAACGAAAATCATTGTTTGGATATTTATGATCTAATTCCTGATCACTTCAAGATCAAAGAAGACTCTGAAATGTCAATACATGAAGACTCTTGGCCAATGGGGAGTTGCTCATAGGGACTTCCGTTAACAATTTTGTGGCATGGAGGAGTTACAGTCAATGGTAGAGGTGCCTGAGGAATCATCATTTGAAAATGGTGGTGCGCAAAGTTTCTATGGAAAGGAAAAGAATGTGAAACAGTTTACGTGATTCTTGAAATGTATTTTTAATATTTTTTGCATCCAATTTGGATGACATTAAATCTTATATCACATAGTTTAAAATTCGTAATGTATTAACCATTTTTTTAATTAAATCCCATAAAATGATTTAATAAACAGTAATTATATTTTACACATGGTTTAATCTAGTTTCGTGACATGTCTATATATCACCAATACTTGTTACAGGGTGTGTAATCGAGTTTCCTAACATGTAATCACGTAGTGAGAAATATTTACAGGGTGTAAAATTTTTTAAGGTTTTGTATTAATTCCATACATGAATTAAATTCACATTTTATACCATAGAAAATTAATATGAGTTATACCAAAAAAATATGAAATCATCTAGAATTCCAACCATAGAAGGATCCATGTATAATGAATAGTTGGTTGTCTATATAAGTGATATATCATTTAGCCAAAAAATAGTTTTATTTTTTATTTCAAATACATAAAAAATTATATCCATTTAGATATATTATGATATTATATTAATGATATTTATCATCTTATTTTACCAAATCTTAAATGAAACCATCATTCCTATTTATGAAGAGTACGTCCTAGAAAATTGATGTAATTAAACTTCCGTCATCACCTCTAATGACTTGAAATAATGATGGTTTTAATTTATTCAATTTATATTAATGAGGTTATTATAATTAGGTAATGAATTTTTTTATCTATTTTCATTAAATTACGTCCATTGAAAATGGATATATACATATAGATTACCAACTCCACCTAGCGAGGTGATTTATTTTTCATCACCACCTCACATTGATTATATATATAGTATATACAAATATATTATTCACATTATGATATAGTAATCACCACAAAAGGATAAAATAATATATACCTTCATTCTTTCACATTCGTTGAAAAATGAGAATGTTACTCTTATATACGTACAACATCGTGTATCTGTGATTTTATCATTATAATATTCTCATAACCATATTTAATAATTGTTTTTAAATGTATAATTTATGTATAACAATATAAGTTCAAATTTTGAAATAAAATCCTAATTTTTTTTCTTCACTGAATAATTAATTTAATAGAATTCAAAGTGATATTTTTCGTATAGTGTTTTACTAGATCAGGTCATCACCCTTATATACATAAATATTTTACCACAATGTGGATATTTCAACTCAGTGCCCAGTTTTTCTATAAGAAAAAGAATTTACAATTTAAAAATATTTATTTATATTAAATATCAAAAAATATATTATTATTTAACACATCTTTGTAACTATTAAACCATATTACCCAATGAATATATTTTTAAAACACGTTATTAACAACAAATATTAGAAATGAACATTTAAATGGAAATTAATGAAACAAATTAGTAGATGGATAAAAAAATTTTATGTACAAAACATTGGGATTAAAATAAATCTGTCCTTAAACAAAGAATAAATGTCTCTGCCAAAATATTTGATGAAACATTTCATAATATATTATAATGAATAAAATGAAACAAATAAAATAGTTTTTCCAATCATGATAAAAACATAAAACATTTTGTTATAAATTTCACCCAAAATATTTATCATTAAATCCCCATGAAAATATTCAAAATATTATACCTTGTGCAATTATAATTTGTTCATAAAAAATATAATGAATGGTTAATTGTTTTGGTATAAATGGATTTTTTATTTTTATATAACATTGAATAAGAATAATATGTGGAAAACCCAATATAGGTAACTTCCAATATATTTCATCAGGGAACATAATCATTGCCGATTTCATTAGATGTCTATAACAGACGTAAACACCCATATTTTATTATGTGGCTACCCGTTATTAGTTTATAATGGCACAACCCATTATTTGTTTATAAGAGAGATAATCATAATCAAAAACAATTACCAAAAACCATTACATAATCATAACTCATGTAATATTTATTTTTCATCATCATGCAGAGATAAATAGTCATTTCAACTATAATAAAATAATTGATGATATTGAAATATCCATTAAATTTTATAATCATATTAAAAATACCCAAAAAATGGGGAAATGAGGTTCTATTGGAAGAAAACATTAAATCATGTATACAAATACAAACATGAAATAATGGTTATAGTGAGGGGAAAATCATTGAAACTATATATGTTACAATAGAACATTGTTTTTATAAATTTTTCTAAATCATTGAATATAAAAAATGTATAAAGATTTATTTTTGGAAAATTTTAATGAAGTCCATAAGATACACAAAATTACCTTTTTATGTAATTAATTTACATGTAAATATATATATTATATAACATTAAGACTATGAACATTATTGATTTTTTTTTTAAAAATTCATCTTTAAAACATTTAAAATGAAGTTTTAAAATAATGGTGTCCCTTAAAATGAGTATTTAGTATCACGTACAGTCATTGTATTCCTAAATAATTAAAATTTGTTAATAAAATAATTTCAAAAAAAATATTTATTATTTATTATTCATTATACCATGTTTTAAAAAATTATATAATAAATTAAATTCACATTTGAATTTTTGATGATATTTGAATCATTTATTCAAAATGTCTTCGATAAGATAAGTATGGTCAAATATTTCATTATTAAATCATCAATATAATAATTATAATGGAATTATTATAATTTATATTTAGAAATTACACATTTAAATCAATCTGTGATTGGTGGTTATTGAAAACGAATCACATTACAATCATGGAGATGATAGTCCATTTGTATGCATGAGTACCATTTAAATTTTATAACGAACATGATTGCAGTATTTTATGTATTATCTTATCTTCCTTATATATTATATCTAAAATATCATATATATTTTAAATAAACATATATGATGTATTCATGGGTTGTGGTTATGAAACATGAATCACATTACTTCCTAGGGTGGTAATCCACACATATTCACAAATGATGTTTCCATTTTAAATGGATGGAATTGGAAAAATTAGATGATATTTTATATATAAGTAATCATCAATATTTAATTAATATCATATATAAAAATAAACACCATCATTAAACCAAATTAGAAAGATGAAAAACGAAAGTGAATCATACCAGTTTGTGAGGTGGTAGTCCATTATATACATGTGAAATGGTTTATTTTCATATTTTATGGAAGAGGATATGGATAGATTTTGTTAAAATACCATAATAAAATTTATATTTGTGGTATATACAGATGTTATATTATCATCATGATTATTGAATATTCAAATATGGAAAAAGAACCAATAGACATGAAATAGGTATGTCTGGCCTTATACTATTTGTTACACCCCAATACATTGAAATAATTACCAATTATAATTTTATTTATATTTTTCTTGATTGGTTTATATAAAACACCATGTTCATCTAAAATTATACACAATACTAACATTTCTTCTATTACACATAGGATAGAGTTTTACCGCATTTTAATGGTGAACATATTTTTAAACTAACATTTTAAAAAATTATTTATTTTATTATCCAAAATAAATATTGTTTCGGAATTCTAATGTCCATACTAAATAATGGAGAATTTTTGGTATTTTTTGAGAAGTTTATATTTTTTTATTAATACTGATAAATAATTCATTTTAGTAAAAAAAATTCCCTTTTCAAATTATAATTAATGTTAAATTACATTTCAAATTTGTTTTAATGAAATAATAGATAAATTATATATATCTATTAATCTATTTTAGTTCAATGTACTAAATATTATATTTAATTATGATAAAAATATGTAAGGACGTTTTAATTATTTTCAATTTAAATCACTTATTTTAAAACACATCATGGGATAAGATTTAAATTTAAATTTTCCACATATGTCAATTGAATTTGACAAAATGGACAGAAGTATTTTTAATCAGAATAATATTTATAGTCTAATAAGATCAAATTATTTTTTTGGAAAAAATAATAGTAATTGTAATTAAATTAATCACAATGATTAAGGTATAGTAATGTATAACGATGGACTAAACCATATGATTAAGGGTCAAAATGACATATAAACTTTTATAGTTTCCATCAGTTTCCAATAAATTGACCATAAACCATATTTTTTTATTTTTTTGAGATATGGAAACAAATGTTCATGAATGTGGCCCATATAATATGTTTATTAATTTAAATAATAAAAAAACATTCATCTCCTTTTTCATTTGTAATTCATAATAGTATAGAAGAAGCAATATAGTTTTTGTTATATATATTATTTCAAAAGGTAAATGAGTTTTTTATCTTTAAAATTTAACTACAATTTTTATTGATTTCATAATTATATTAATTTCCTAAAAAACACTAACACGTGGATTATTTAGTTAATACTTAATTAAGATAATTGATTTTAAAAAAATAAAAGTAAAGATAATTTAATGATAACTTTGTCCCATAAACTTTTTTTATATATTACTTGTTAGAAAGATTTTAACAATATAGTTTTAATTCCATAAATTTTTTTATATTCTTAAATTGAAATTCTATAATTGAGTTAAAAATTGGGATTAATGTTATGTTAAAATAAATTTTTTTATATTAAATGATATAAATTTTATAAAAATATTATCATATTCCAAGTAATTTTGATCAGTTTATAAATATAAAATATAGTATATTACTGTAACAATTAATCTTTAATAACTAACATATTACCTCATATATAGTGAAGACATTGTTATCATGGTACTGGTTAAAGTAGTATTTTTATGCATAATCTACATTTGATTTAAATATTATTTACACCACAACTGGAATATCATTTTTTAAATTATTTATATTATTTATAATTAACTGGTTCTATATTTTCTAATTATTCTCACTCTAATTTTTCCTTATTGGTAAAATTACATAGTTTATAAAACTATTTATATTAATAAAAATCAAAATTATAGAATTTGGAAACACAAATATTAAAGAACGAAATTATAAAAATGAAACTAATATTGTGTGCTAGAGGTTTTCATCATCCAAAATTCACATTTTATCAATTACTTTTATATTTTATGACACATTTTTAAGGGATATCTATATATATTGTTTTTCATTTTTTATATTGAAGAATACCACTCACCCTCCATTATAAAAGGCTTTCACTCCTTCCCCTACCTCGAAATACACTTTTTCTCAAAAAACTATTCCTAAATAGTCTCCTAGAATCCATGCCCTTAATATAGGAGAATCTTCTTTTTTAGAAATGAAACTAAGGAAGCCCATTGGTGTCAACCAAAATGGGTTTCTTGAAAAAGTAGTGACATTATTCAATGTGAATTTATGTATTATTTGATTCTACACTAATTAATTTCTTATTATTTTAATATTATATAATAAAAAATATATCTTCAATATTAAGAATTTTTTATGTTATGTTTTATACCTATTACTACACAAACAACCATTAAATGGGAAATGAACATATAATTCATGAACAATGAACTACCACATCCTCAATGGGATGTGATAAATTCAAAAATAACATGGAATTTATTATAAATGGTTTATCTAAACATATATTTCATAAAAAATATCCATTTGATATTCATGACATAATTAAATTTATGGAAGAATAATATATCATTTTCTTTATTACCCTTTTCACAAAATAAAAAGTGATAATGTCTTTCATGTATGTGTCGAATATTGCCTCCTTAACATGACACAATTCCATTAAATAACAGTAATTCAATGTTTATAAGTATGTAGTATTAAATAAAATATTATTTCTAATATAATGATAATTCTCAAAATTTATAATAATACTTACCTTCTTTCCATAATGATAACTGTAAAATGGAAACGTTACTCATTTGTATGTATGTACTACCATCTCCATGATTGTTAAGTTGGTTCATTATTCATAATCATTATTAATACATGGTTATAAAAGTATAATTAGTGTATAAATAGGACAATTATTTCACGATTATTATTTTTGAGATGTTTATATAATTACCCCTTTGGCCATATTCAGCCAACCAAAGTCGTTTTTTAAACATGAACATAATTTGGTCAATAAACCAGACATAAACATAATTGTTTACGTATTTGTATAAAAAATTTGAAGAATTTAAGAAAAATTATTATTAGACATGAAAAGGATATTTATAAATTAAATAGTAATGCATAATTTTAATATTCCTAGAGATATAGTGACTCATGACCTATCAGACTAAAGTTAATGTACACCTGTATCATTTTATCTTTCATGAGTAATACACCATTTTCACCACCTATATATTTTATGTGGTATGTATAGTGACCCAAATGTGTATTATATCATGAATAAATTTATATTCGAGTTATTTAGAGGTTCAGATGTAATCGATTCATGTCTCACTTTTTATTCTGTGAGGTATAAACAATTTTCTCCGATTATTTATTTTTTGTGGTGTATTTAATTCCCCTATTGTTTTTTATATCATGAATACATTTATCATTAGGTTATTTATAGTTTCAATTGTAGGGTAATATTTTCTCACTTTTCCATCTAAGAGGAATACATCATTTCCACCTATTATTTATTTTTTTTATTTTATATATTTTCCCTTTGACATTTAAAACCATGATTCCTTCATTCGTCATGATATTTTAAGTTTCACATTAAATTACCTCTTCAAAGTGTTTTGAATTAAATATTACCCAAGTGGTGAAATGTTTCATCCAAATCACAAATTATTTTTGAATTTTTAACTTCCACATAAAAAAATCACCTTATTATGATAAATTTTTTGAATATACATTTTTATTAAACATCCATATCATTTATCATGTGAATTATTATTTACAAAACTATATTCAAATTTTATAATTACTATTTTCATTGTGAATTATGAGTAATAAATTAGATTTTTTATATGATGGGTGGGGACTATTATATCCCCTTGATGAATTGGAAGGATTCATAAGAAAAACACGATTCTTTTTTCGTTAAATCCATACCAATTTATTTGATTCTTGGAATGAATCCATGATAGTATCATATTCATTGAATGGATACTTGACAGTATTAGATTCCTCACATGAAGCCTTGATAGTATTCTATTCATTCGATGAGGTATTAGTAGTATTTTTTAGATAACCATAGTTATGAATTCCATCATTATGAATTTAGTTATTTATATTATGTGTTTTTATTCTATTAGTTATAGTTTCCTTGTTTAAGATTTATTCTATAGTTATTTGTTTAATGGAATGTTTTTCAGTTTTCAAAATTACCATATTGATTATGAATTATCGATTTGTCTGAATGGAATGTGTATCCAATGACTTTTACCTTTCAATGTTGATTATTCATTCTTATTCATGAATTATTAAACTATACCTACCCTTAGTGATCATTTTGTATCACTCTAAAAATATTTCATTCCCTTAGTATATGTTATTGAATCCATTTGAGGAGTTTCAAGGATGATTATATTTTATTTTATTTTGTAAAATATTTTTTATCCTCAATGAAAAAAGGGTTTCATTTATGTTATATAGTTTTCCAAAATAACTAAGGTAATTTATCTATAGAACAATGATTTATTTAAATCATGCAAATGTAATAATGTAATTCAATATGCTCGTCTTTCGGGGGTTAGTGCGCTTCACGATCTTTATGGATTAACTATTCATTATACTCTTTAATATATCTTGGTTGGGTATTTTGTAATTTCATGGACCATAGAGGACCATAATTTATTTGTTTTTAGATTTGAGGAAATCCTATAGGGTTTTCCAAAATTTTGGATGATAAATTTAGAAAAATGTTGGTTCAAATAGAATTTTAGGCTAGAATTTAGTGTAGATAAATGATATATTCCATAAGCCAGAGTCCAATGGCATGTTTTCTTACATCATGTGTATGAAGTATTAAGGAAAAAAGTAGTAGGACATACTTTTTTTCTTATTCAAACAATATTATTGAGCCATGGAATAGTCTATTCCCCAATGTTGGTGATTAATCATAGGGATCTATGGCAGTTTCAAAGTAGTTTTTAAGGATACTTCAAAATCGGGGGTGCTATAATATGAGATATAGGTTGGGTCTTAGTCCCTATCCCAAATAAAATAGATCTGTGTTATGGAAAAATCATTTATTCTCAACCAAGGTTTTTCTAGGGCACTGTGGCATGGTCATGTCCCAGTGTGACATAGTATAAAGGGTCATTGGTGTTGTGATAAGGGTTGTTCATGGGATCTCAAATAATATTGCTTCCAATAAATACACCCATTAGGACTTTAACCCATTATATCCCACTCCTTCATCTCTAACAGTAGGATAAGAGGGATAATTTTGAAGGATTTGAACACCGATTTTGATTGGGATCTATCCACACCATCCCTAGATCAATACATAGTTATTGGAGGTATGGTTTTCCTCTTTTATAGCGTTTCTATAAGTTTGTTCTTGATACCTATTGTTATTTCTTTATTTTTATAGGGGATGGTATCCATCATTTTAGTAGTGTTTTCTTTATCATTTTTAGTACCTTCATTGTATGATGACCATGAAAAATCATATTTTTATCATGGCATAGGTGATCATAGATGAGTGACATTAATTTGTTATCATGTAATTAATGTTGATGCTTTTGTGGTAGGGGATATATATTATTTTTTAATTATTTTACATGAAATCAAAACAAATTCATCGCTTAGACCATTGAATAGATGTTGAATTAACATTATAAGGATTAATATATAACATATTATGATATTGGATTATGGTTACTAATCACAAGTTGTCACTATCCACCATAATAATGTGTTTCCACATGATATATTCAATGGAAAGATATATATGTTATACTTATTTGAAATAATAATTATTCCCTAATTATCATGTTCAATTGATGAAATTGGTAGAGAATGTAAATCCTGTAATTTTTATGATTGTATTTATAGTAAAATAATAGGATTGTTTAATTATTAGGGTGTTTATTATAATATAATAGTAGTCATCTTGGTTTATGTATGAATGTTTAATTGAAAATGTAATTCCATTTCTAAATGGGTTGAATAATTATCTTGAAATATGAAATCTTATTTTTGATAATATGAAAAATGAATATTAAATGTGAATTTGACAACATTAAATCATTTGAAATCGGGTAATGTGTTCTAGAAATCATGTTTTAATAGTTTATGATATTTAAAATGTCGAAAAATTATACTACATGTATATGGAACCTATAATAATGAATTGTTTGATCCATGTTGTTAAAAAAACCAGTTTATTGATAAAGATAATTATTTATAGATGAAAAAGACGGTATGGTTGTGAACTTCCATTCCTTGTATTTAGGGCCAAGTGATCCAATTTTAATGAGATGTCTATATATGCTAATTTTGGGCATGTATCCCTGTTGGCTATGTTTTTTGATTTCTATCGTCTGTGATGTGCTTTTCATGCAATACATTCAATGTGATATGATGTGAACCTAGGATTGGAAATTTAATATATGCAGTGAGGTAGGGAGTTATGGTATCAGTTGAAGCCTATGATGACAATATGCATCATGTAGTATATGGTGGTGTCATTAATAGAAATATAATGATCTAATTGTTTGGATATAGGATTACACATTATATTGAGGAAATATGGGATGCTTGACTATGAATGAATCACTTTAATTGTATGATGTATGGGTTTCTTGTTTGTTTTCATTTCTATACACACATTTTGAGGAGTCATGATGTTCTTAGTTATGTATCACTTTGAAAAATTTTATGATGTTTCCCACGATTAAATATAATTATGGAACAAATATTAATGTTCAATAAATGATTCAACCCATGGGGTTGGTGGATGCGATAATGAAAATATCTTGATCCCGAGAAATTAGGGACTCGAAAGCATTATGTCAGAAGGGAATAAACTTCTATTTAGGATAATAAGGTTTGGTTTAATCAATTTCAACTCAAGGATAATGAAACATAATATATATCCATGTTGATGGATAATTAATATAAAATGAATAAATTAAAATAAAGTGAATTATTAAATGAATAGAAGTAAATTAATTAAATCTTTTTTAATTTTGTATATGATTATAAGATATATAGTCATTATTAGTGGAAGCCAAGTGCATGGGATAAGATAGATTTTCTTGATCCCAAGAATATTTTATTTTCCATGTTCTGGTTGTGATTTATAATATGTATTATTGGTATTTGTGTTTTATACACTTCCCCTCTCATTATGGCTAGGGAAATTTACTCACCGTGGACTCCAATATGGTATCTTCCCCAACATCTTGGTTAGAGACTGACAGGTGGCTAACTACCCCATAATGTTATATTCTCCTCTCTTACTATTATAATTTTAATTATTTCATGATAGTTAGATTCTATATATATTTTTGTGTGTAGATAGATACAATGTCATGTTTTTATTTCACACACATGTATGTCTTGATATATTAACTAAAAAGATATTTTATGTATAGTTTGTCCGACCTATGTGGCTCAAGGAAGATAATCAGTGTTTGAGATTTTATGTCTTGATGTATAGTACTCGATATATGATACATGAAATTATGGTTGTTGTGACATTTGGAAACAATGCGGTAACTATATGAGGATTTTTCATGGGATTGTGAGTTTAATTTATGCACGATGAACATTTTGGGATACATATCATAGATATATTTAAGATCGATTTTTTAAGATAGATGGTTAATGATATAAAAAATTATAGAAAATTAGAAAATTAGTGGTGATGTAGAAGTGGGGTACCATATTTGATTAATTATTACAATTTATGATATCAGGTATGTATTCGTTGGTGAGAGATAGTCTGACTGAATCATGGAATATAGTATATGACTTTAGGAAACATGTATATTTCAATTTTTTCTCTATAGGATTTAGCATTATTTTGCGATATATTTCATGAGTGGAAATGTTGAGGACCTAATGTATTATAATATTATGCTCACCCCATGTATATAAGAACAATTTCCATTCTAATATGTTAAATTTGGAATTTGGACTGTATATTAATATCTCATTAATTTTTAGGATCACTTTGATATTCATAGCAATTTCAAAGTTTATGTTTTGTTCTGAGAATTTTCTATTAAACTTTTTTCTTATCTGAAATTACTTGTATAGGATTATAATACATTTATCTATATGAGATTAATATCATCAGTGAATCAAAATTATCTCTATCTTATACATGTTTCTCTTATAGGGTAATTTATCCCATTAATATGTGTAATATACCCTTGGGGAAATTTTCCGACTCGAGGCCTGTTGGAGGTGATACATGTATTGTCTCCTTCTCCATTATTTGATATATGTCTTCAGAGGGGAAAGCTATGTGGGATGTGTCTGATAGTGTGGTATCAGAGGATTATATTGATGAAGGGGATACTGTTTGCAGTTTAATAAAGGTGAGAATACATTGGTCATTAGGGAAATTAAATCATTGAAGACAAGTAAGTGATGTAGACATAAGAGAACATCTTAAACAAGGGTAATTATCCCCCCCAGTTATTTTATGACCAAACCATTTTGTTTAACATGACTACAAAGAAATTTGTTAATGGTTATAGGGTACAGACCTAGGAAAGGGTCATATGTCATTCTTCTCTACACTTGTTCTTAAAATTGGTAGAATTTGGTAAAGGATGAACCTTAAAATAAAAAAATAAATAATTATTAGTTAATTAGTATTAATAGTTTCATATACATGGTTTAGGATTATATACAAAAATTGACAAGAAATTATCAAATTTTCTAGTCGCCTGACTAGTTTCAAATAGCTTTTTAGTACCAAAAGTAGATGTTGGATAGTGTTCTAGTCCTTTTTCCTAATAGTGGATGTTTTGTTTAAAGAAATTTTGTAGGATTCATGTATTTTATTGGGATGTGATTGGGTGTAGCAGATATCAGCTGATTATAATGGGTTCCACTAGTTATTCCCCCACGAGTGTAAATATGCTACCCATAATCTCATATCGGTGGAAGTTTTGATTTCCCTGAATTTTTGGATATATTTACTCATTTGTGACAATGTTTTGGATTTACCTATCATAATATAGAATGGAATGTATTACAGGATTGAAACTTTCAGAATACATATACACCGGAGAAATAAAATTTTGAGGCTGAGATGCATATGAAGAAGTCAATTACTGTTGGTGTGCATGAACCTAGATATTACTGGAGATTGATAAATTTGATATTAGTAATGCTTCATGATATCAGAGAGGTTAGAGGTAGATGTTGTATATTTCAAATGAAATTATAATAATCAATAAAGGAGAAATCAGTGGATTTCTAGCTTAGGGATTATGAGGTGGTGGTCTGAATAGACCTAGTTTTTTGGTGATTCGATTAATGATCGGTCTGAGTGTGGATTTAAAGAGGAATAATTCCTTGATAATATATTCATCCATATATAATGATATATATTACTCTTTATGATTTACGCAGTAAACCCTTCGTATAAAATATTGGAACGAAAAAAATACTGATCTCTAAGAGGTCATTATTGTTGGAATTAGTTAAATCATCTCGCTGCAATGTTATTGAATCAATGTTTGGAAACAAGACAATTTTCCCTCATTTTTTCTTTTATGTGTGGATAGTTATCCAACATGCATTCATCTCATTATTATCCCATAAAACAATAATTCTTCTATAAAATGGAAGTTAGATATGAAAAAAAAATCCAAAATGTTATGTTCTTATGTATTGGACTTCTTAGGTTTGTGTAAGAGGAAATATTTGGAATTATATTTGCACGTTATACCTAATCCATTTTAGAGAAAAAATTAGTTTCAATATGAAGTGTAGTTTTTATTGTAGAATTGGTATATTCATGAAAAGGAATGTTGATGTTTTTTCATTAAAATTTTCAACAAAAATTTATTTTTTAGATTCTATGGTATATCAATAAAAAACGGCTTCACTATTGCACCCATAAAAATAAAATAAAGAAAAATCATATAAAATACTTTTTAATATGTTCATTTGGAGACTATACATTCATGAGATAAAAGGAATCATGTTGGTGCTATATATCGTGATGTCGATGCTACCTCTAACAAGAAAACAGTCCCTACTGATGAAACATTTCTGATAATGTATATGTTGTAATAATACTCACATAAATTTCAATGCAGAGTTGTTTTCATTGAAAAAAGATGGATATTCTGTGACACGTCAAAATATGGGTGCATATTCTTCTAAAAAATCACGTTTGACATGATTTATTATAGCCTCATTCCACTCCTCCCATGTTTTCCTCGAAATACTATTTTTATGAGTTTATGATCCTATTTAAATAATCTTCTAGGTCTTAAATTCAAAATATTGTCTTTTCAAAGTAACTCACGAAGATAAGTTTTTTGAATATTTGTTCTTTAGACATTTGAATATTATCATTTAAAACATGATTTTTATGGAATTATATTGATGGGTATAATCAAATTATGTTTTCCACATAGTTACACCAATAAAAGTGATACATGGTATCTAGTTTACAAGGTGAGATAAAATAACATAAGTGAAACTAATCAACTACATGAGAACCAATAACATATATAGAAAAAATATAATATGTTCTGAATTAGTTAACATAACAAAATGTAAATTGCGCCCAATTTTCTATGTGAGGTTTGTTAGCTATGCTGATAGTCTGAGACACTAACTATTGGTCTATGTGATCAATTTTATAAGTCATTACTAATGCTGAATATTCAATTTTTGAAGAGATGGATATCATGGGAACATGATATTTATTATCCCAATTATTATTATAGATATTAATACTTACATGTGGAGATAAAAAGTGAGTTAGATCATTGTTATTGGAACACTCATCGTTTTGAGCTTTTACACATTTTTTGAAGAGGGGTTTGGCTTCGGTCAACATTCAGTATGAGGTACATTGACAATAATTCTATGCGGAAGCCAAATATTTACATGAGGGTAAATGAACATGAGATAAAGGGGGACTTGATTTTTTATTTGAGATAGGGTAAGGATAAAAAATGGCATACATGACCATTATAAAAGGGATGAGGGCTATTGTGGGAGATTGGAGAATGTTGCTAGAGTGGGTGATACTCGATTGACAGCATTCTCATTCTCTTACAGCATTATTCCTTATTTAAATATACATTAATTACTATTTATTTGAATAATTGATAATGTTTAATAAAACCATGCTTAGTGGATTTAAATCATGTACTATGATGCTAGATTACACAAGTTTAATATTATTAACACTGAATATTCCATAATTTATAAATTTTGATCATATTCATCTAATTTTTAGTTGAAATCTTTTTTTATTTCATGAATTGTAGTACCATTCGATATTTTTATCTTATTAATAGAGATTTTGACATTATGTAATTTAATATTGGATTAATTAAAATTTAACAAATGAAAAAACCATCTACCATATAATTATAACTTCCCTAGTGTTTCATTGATATTCTACTTTCTTCTATCATCACATTGGTGTTTACTTTATCGGTTAAAAGATATTCATGGGAACCATACATTGGTAAAATCAAGTTTTTTTTCATTATTTACGTTTCAGAGCTTGAACAATATTTTTCTTTCCTTTTAGAAATGATATGTTTTATCACCTTTATATAGTATGTTTTTGGAAGGTAATTTGAGATAAATCAATGAACATTATCATAAATATCTTGTGAAATTTTTTAAGAGGATTCTTGTATCATGTTAATAAAATTAATAAATATTTAATAAGGGAAAACTCACATAAATATAAAACATGTAAATCAAATTAAAAAATCAAAAGCCAATAAAAAATGTTCTAAATCTCCAGTTTTCTAATTATAATTTTTTTAGGTCACATACACAAGATAAATTTATCAAATTGTAGTTCTCATTAAAATTTTATTAGAAATAAATTTGAGACCTCATAGAATAAGAAACTAAAAAAAGCTAAAACATGAGATAGAGAAAGAACTAATGAATATTATCATTCAAAAATAACCAACTAAATCATTTAATAGCCAATGATTATGGAATAATAACTATTAGATGTGTCAAGTAATCCATATTCCAATAGACACACACAAAGGGAAAATTACTACGAGCTAAATAAATCATACAATTCATTGGTACCTTCATACAATGGAATGATTATTGAGGTCACCATATCCACAATTAGAACTTTTTTTTACACAATGAAGGGAAACATAACGGACAACAGGATAAAATTACTAACTTATATTAAAATTATGGATAGGTATTTCATGACTCTAGTTATATGTTTCAGGGAATTCATAGGAGTTGTATTTATCAACAAATGCCTTCTCACTAACTATGGGATTCCTTATAAAAAGTTATACCTCCTAAAATTTAAAACATGGTAGATAAATTTGATGGAGTACATTGCACTAGAAAATTTGATGAATATCTTATAAATAATGTCATTTCATGGTAAATTAATTTACTACTTAATGATTCAAAGAGAAAAAAAGTGAATAACATATGAAATGACACAATTATTGGGATAATAATGAGTGTTACATTGTCATAAATAAGAGACCAACTCCATTCCATCATGAGTCAAAATTTCAAACAGTATGTTAATCAATTTAAATATCAAAATGAAGACCAAATCCTATGAAAAATGTTTCAATGTTGTGAAATTTTTGACACTAATTTTCCCATTTTCTATACATTTCCATGTTGAAAAAAATATAAGAAAATGAAATTTTTTCTTTATATAGTTAAAGAATACATGATAGAGATGGCCAATTTTCAGAAAATTATAACCATGAATATTAGGAAACCCGAACATTTCTGAAATTGAATAAGGAGTGATTGGGCATCATCCTTCTTCCTTTGAATTTCAAAATCATCAAATGACTCAATTTCCATTCCAAGTTAAGAGGATAATTTTAATTATAATGATGATGTTAAGTGGATGTTTCAATAGTTTATGGGGAAACATGAATCTCATAAATCCAAAAATAATTTTATTAAGGACTAGGGTGATCCTAGAATAAATAATTTAGAAAAAAAAATTAAATTATTCGATAGAGACCTTAATTTAAAATATAATGTTAAGATTCTGGATATCATTAATATGAATCCAAGGGAGAGTACCATGGTCGTGGTTACTAGGATGGTATGAAAAACTCAACAGTTCGTTATAGTTTTCTTTATGGATGTAAAAAAATTCAAAATACGATTGAATCCAAATCATAAAATATGAGAAAAGATAATTTTGTAAAATTACAAAATAATTTTGTAACACAGTTTAATCTAGGTGACCCACATATTAATATTGAAGAAAAAATCATCAAAATGAAACATATTATAGGGAAATAAAAAAATCTTAAAGAAATTGGGTAAATTTATTTTGTTATACAAATTTTTCCAAATAATTTTCTTTCCTTAAAAGGTCCAATTCCAAAAGAAAAATACGTGAGAAGATTAATTTATATGGGATTGTTTAGAAAATATAAATAAACAATAATACCATACTTATTATAATTTAGAATCATAACACAAAAAATCAACTAAAAATGTTATTTCAAATAATTATTTAAAATAGTTTGTAACATGAAGAATAAAATAAGAATAAAGTGTTGTAATTAAAAAAATCACAAAAAAGATTACAGATTTGATTTTTTTTCTTATTAGGTGCCTTAAGGAAATGATCTAAATTGATTTATCTTTTTTAGAATTGGGATATAATAAATCATATAATTTTTTGTTATTCTAATAGTTTGGATTAGGATAATTGAAACTCACCAGCAAGGTCTTGCAATTGTCTGACTTGTTCCTTATACAAACATAGGTAGAGTTGAACACTGGTTAGTTGGAGTTGGGGAATTTATTTCACATGTTGATTTTATAATCATAGATATGATGTTGAAGAAAGAAGTTTGTATCATCATGAGAAGTCCCTTAAATTCTATTGGCGGATATGTTTATGATAACTAGATGTGCTAAATAATATGTAATTCCGGAGAAAAACTTTAGTGATAGATCTGTTTTTAAATGAAAAATATATTCTATCTGGTGAAAGCAATTAAAGTATGCTTTTTTTATACGATTAAAATACATTTCATAATTTAGAGAAATATGAGAAATTATTATCTTCTACAGAAAAATCATTGGAATATAAAAACTCATAAAAATAGGAAGATGAAGTTGTTAAATAGTATACTTCTGAAGGAACTCATGTGGATAGAGAAAATATTTTTTCAATCATTTATAATTTTATAAAGGTGAAATTATATAGAATTTTATAGATCTGTATTTTACCTATATTGCAGCTCTAGAAAGCCTCCACGAAGACGAATGACTTGTTCTTGATATTAGGAAATATCTATGAGAACATGAGACTAATTTCTATTATGAATATAATGTTGGATTGTTTTGTATGTTTGAGGGGGAATTTAAAAAAATGATTATTTTTATTAGATTAAATTTATTAAATCTATTTTGGGAATTTATCATAGTAATTTTCCACCGTAGACAATATTTGATAAAAATGTGAAAATCATCCTAAAATTAAAAATTATGCTAGTTTTCATACTCATTTTCTGAAACATATTGAGGACATAGGACCTCTTTGGACCACGATTTTTCCATTAAAATAATAGGCACCATAAATAGTTTGTAAACCACCCCCATCACACCTAAAGTACAGATTATTTGTCGAAAAATAAAAAAATCAACCATTATATCAGTTGAATTAAAAAATGTGGATGGTGAAATTTCTGGTTTTTATTAAGAAAATCAAAACTGCATAAATTTAGTCCATAGGATAAATCAAATTATTAGCCATTCACTATATATTAGTATATTTCCTATGGAAAGAAACCACAAAATTGAGAGTTGAATGTCAATGGATACAGATTGGAAAAAAATAATAGGTTGTGAGAGAATATTTAATTAATATATATGATGTCGTAATCATTTATATTAATTCATATAGTTTATGGTTATGTTTAGTACATGTTGTCCCAAATAATGGGGGGTTTAGTATTGTTACCAATGAGAAAATAGATTAAAACCATGTAATGAAGGAAACCAAATGGTTGAAATTTAAATATTAAACTAATTTTAGTTCTTCACCAATGAAATATAATTTATCTATGCCTTTTTAGATCAAATGAATTAGTATCTAAATGGAAAGTAATATTTCAATTTTTTGGATGGTTATTCTTGGAACATCTATATTCATGTATCCCCAAGAAGTTGATTAGAGGAACTATAAATACCCAAATGTGATGTATGTGGACATTACATTATATTTACATTACTTTTGGGGAATACTTAATACAAAAAAAAACTGACATCCAAGGACTGTAATAGTTTAGTGTCTTTGGAAACATGGAACAAAAACTTCTAATCAGGTTGAAAGATCTTCAACATGTCCCATAAAAATCATCCCCTTTTGTTTTCTTATCTAAAGCCATTAATTATATCCTGGGGAAAATAAAACATAAAAAGGTTCATCTCAAATGCTCAGTAAGGGTAACAATTAAGAACATATAAATAATCCATAAACATCTGAACGTAAAAACCTAAACATAATCCATCAAAATTTTGAGTAATGACATGAATCTTGACAGTACATATGGCATAGATCATAATGGAACATCAATAATTATAAAATAGCATGGGAATAAAAAATTTAATTGTTGAAAACCATCAAGAACATGATATGATTTACATAGTAGTCAAAGCATTGCTTCCAAGACCATCAATGTGGACAAAGTCCATTACTCTATCGGGTTTACTTGCTGTTCTGGCCCTGTATTACTGAACCTGATTTTACATGCCATTCCAGCCATGTCTATCTCCTGAGATATAAATTTTTATCCAATGAATTGGAGAGAGATATAGTTCCCACCCATCTCATAATGAAATAATTTTTACTTGTGCCACAAAATAAACATAAATCATTCATCATAACCCAAGGAATAAAATGGGTTTCATAAACATCATCCCATCATTACAAAATCCATATAAAACAAATTTATATCATTTCATCATAAGAAGAATAAAACCATGTAAATTATAGAGACATTATACATGAAACATAAACATGCTAAATAATGTCATCCTAGATGGAAAATAGTATTGATAAAACACTTGAAACGAATTATTGAGGAAAATTATCTTTTTTCTCAAAAATATTTTTCTTTTCTCAATATACCATGAAATTTTAAAAGAAACGTATTTTTTTAAATAATCATGAAATATTGTATAGGATGAATCATGAAAATATGGAATTATGAAACCATAAAAATCCATTCATACTGTATAAGTTAAAAAAAATACATTCTTCTCATACTTTTTTCAGAAATTTCAAAAAGTACCTCGTACGGTAATCAAAAGAATGATTCCTTCCATATAATGTGGTAAAAGCCAAAAAATGGTATAAATGAATTTAAATAAACATGTATGAAAAGTAAATATTTTATGAAAACATTTTGAGAACATCTGGATGTGGATGATAAACATAACCCCAGTAAATACTTATGAAAAAACAATCTTGAATAAGAATGAGATTATAATAATTATCCCTTAACTTATGTCCAATTTCTTCTGTATGTGTCCGAGACTACTGTATAGTGGGTTTAAACATATTATAATCTTGTAACATAATAATAATAATATTTATAATATCATATATGATTCACTTTTGACTTTATATTAACCGTTCATTTGTCAATTCCATGTTAAAGAAGTGTTTTGGGTAATATCATTTCATTTTTCGTATGTGGTTGGACATGTTGTTCTTAATATTATTATTACATATATCATGATTTACTTACTTACAGATTTTAAATCATGATTTATATATCATATGTATTTAGTATATATATAGATAATAGATAGATAAATGAAATGAAATACATCGTTCATGGAGACGGTAGGCCGTATGTACGCATGAATGTTGTTTTCCATTCCTTATTGACTTGAATTGAAGTAAGTAGATGACATATATCTATACACATAAATACATTAGATTTATTATGTCATATATTTTATTATTATTCATTATATATACTTTATAATCATTCTTGAATGGTTAAGATAGAGAATGAATCTCATCACATCCTAGAGATGACAATCCGTGTGTACGCACAAGCGATGATATCGTTCCCATGATTATTGAATGGAAGTGGAGTGGATGATATAATATCTCAGAATTGGTATAATGTTATAATAATATCATATAGTTATTCTAAACCCCATTATACTCATCCAAGTAAGGTGGGGGTATAAAAACATATTACACCACAGCGTGGAGATGATATTTCGTAAGTACGCACGCGCGGTGATTTTATTTTCCTTGGATGGATAGAATGTGAAAGAGAGTTTTATTATATTTATAATAACATATCAGTTTTTAATTAAAACTTATGTTATTACATTATAAGGAAACAACTAATTATGTGGATATAGAGGAAGAAATAAATTTGAAAGAATCGGTAGAAGAGATTACATCTTCTTCGAAGTGCCTCTTTTAAAATTCCTCTTAGGGAACTAGAGTTGGTCTTATTAGAAGAACAGAACCTCTATGATATAACTAGAGAGGTTGAGAAGGGAAATTGTTAGGGTTTTTCTGATCATGGAGGCTCAAAATTGAGTAAAGAGGAGAGAGAGGAGGTGCCCTTTTATAAGGCAGGAGAGTGGCACCTTAGGAAAAACATAAAATATTATATTATAATTAATTCTATATTCTCATTATAATGGCTCAAAAGTGAGTTATTTCAAGGCTAGGGTGGTTATTGGAAGAAATACTCTAATCCAATAGGTTTTAGACAAGTTTATGATACCATTTTAACCTTATAATTTATATTTAACTCTATATTAAATAATTTAACTTTTACCGTGTCTTCTTATATTCTTACACTATATGGTTAATAAACCTACTATAAACTGCCAATAAAAAACAATTTGGATCATTATTGTCATATATATTATTATATAAGTATTTTTGAATATCCTTATATTTTAAGGAATATAATATCAATTAAAAATTTAAATTTTTTTTGAAAACTCAATTATGTCTATTTTGACACTATTTTGTATTTTTTTGTTAAATTCATAAAAACATTATTAATGCGAAAAAAAATTCATCTCACAAACCCTAATATGTTATATTAACCTATAAAATTAGTGTAAATCATAAAAGTATCATATTACATTTATTTGGGTATATATAATATCAATTATGTTAGCATTTCAGCAATAATGTAGTTACTGCATCATCATTATGCCATAAATAAATTAAATAATTTAATGTCTAAAAATTATAAATTAAATTCCATTCTGTAGGAAATTTTTTTATATTTCTAATGAATATTTATAGTATAATTTATCTTATTTATAACCCTATATTAAAAACATTTTACTTTTCAAACATTTATTTTAATTATTTTAACTTTTCTTTGAATTAAATAAAAATAAATGTCCTAATCTAATCCAAGTGGAACTAAATAGTCATATTTTATTCTTAAGGTTGATTAGGGTCGAATTAAACTTATCCAATAGAATTATTTCATGTGTTAGGGTAATAATAATATCACTTTTACCCTTAATTACCCTATTTACTTTTAACCGTGGTAAATTAAAGTACAAAAGAAACTATTCATCAAAATTATTTTTATCTTATCATACCGCATTTTACTCCTTCATACTAACCATGTCCTACAGATATTCAATATTCAACTCACAAATGTGGAAAAATTATTTTATATGTAAATTTTCAAATTCTCCTAGTAGGTGGGTAAAAGACGGTGAAAGGTTCTTTAAACGTTTTATATATCTAAATTTATTATAAATTTACTCCAATTAATTACATAGAACATATATAGGTATTATGTGTATTTTTTGACCTAAAACTTTTAAATAAAATATGAAATTATTTAAAAAAATTGGTTTAAACTATAACTCTGTGTTTTTTTCACTATTCATGAAAAATGGAAAGTTTTCAGAAAAATACCAAAAAAACACCCTAGGAAAATTCTAATATTCCAAATCCAAAAATGAAGTCCATTTTGAAGATATAATTTAAAATATTTCAAATAGTGGGTATTACTATTCATAATTGCTAGTTTATAAATTATTTAAACAAAAAATTTCATTGTTTAGTGAAAATTGGTATTGCGTACAATGCAATCTATCAAGGACAGTTTCTCTTGCATGATACACAAGAAAAGAATAGTGTTGCATATACTACACGATAATACGGTGTTGTGTATTGTGGAAGATAATCTTAGTGTAGTGTACAAAACAAGACATAAATTAAATTAAAAATAATATTTCTTATAAAATCTCAGGGTGTTACATTCTACCCCCTTAAAAAAATGAATTTCACCCTGAAAATTCGTCGAGGTTATAAATGGTTTTCTACTTGAATGTTTATTTCATAGAAACCCACAACGTAAAAAGGAATGTTAAAAAATAATTTTAAAAACGAACATTAGATACATAAAGGATACTCAAAGCAACTCATCATTGTGTTTCCACATATGAAAATATAGGTGAAAATATGGATATGGAAGAGAAATCAAACAATCAAGTTCAGATAGAGACTGGTAGAGAACATGGCTATGAAAAAGCCAAAAATCACAATACCCTAAATTTGTGATGATTTAAGATACCATCTGAATCATGGGATATGAGGGTACTAGGATCACGTTTTTGGTTTTCAATATCATTTCCCTAAAGTTAAAAATTTGGAATTAGAAGAAATACTTACTTTATTTTGGTACAACCTCACTATTGGTCGATCGATGAACAATTTCCACTCCATATATAAATGAAATGAAGATGAATTTTTCCTTTGTGAAGTGTTAGCAGATCATGTGATAGAACGATGGGTTATTCAATCTATCTCAAACAAAACTTTAGCCAAATTTATCAAATATACATAAGTCCTTCTATGGTGAGGTTAATCGTTGAATCCAATAATGGACTTATACTTCATCTATCATATCAGTTAATTAAATAAAACTAATTTCTATTAAGAAGGGACTTCTTGTAGGCCTGAGGTAGGCGATAAAGTCTTGTCGTACTTCGTTTGTGGGTTCGATTCCTGCAACCTTGTCTGACGCAACGGGTTGTCACCCGTCTTACAGGTTGTCCCTTTTTCTAAAACTACATTATTAAAACATTCCTGCAATAATATAGAAAAATGTTCTAGCCTTAAACAATTCTATCATATGTTTATCTTAATTCATTCCAATATTTATTCTTATCCAAAATACTTCGGTCCAAGCTCATAGTATAAAGAAAACGATTACTTGAAAAGTTACTTATCAAGCACATGAATACCATGATTTATCTCCCATATATAATAATATATATCTTGTTGGTCACATTCCAAATATGTGAATACCTTAATCATGTATTCTCTTGAAAAATGAAAACCCATTGAACTTTAGTGAATAAATGAATTTTATCAGAAGTTAACTCCTTCCACATACCAAAATCCAAAAAATTATTTATACTCAAACCATGATGTCACTTTGTCCTTATAACAGTCATTAGCTCATGAATACTATCAAACAATTCATTTTCTCCTTATCCATTCATTATGTGCAGGTCATCTGCTTTCCAAAAATATTTCAATCTCTTTTCTTAGTTATCGGTACCATAAAATTATTGAAAACCACAATTGAACAATAAATAAATATTCCAATATTACATGATACTATATACAACATTTTTTTGGAATCCCATCGCAAAAACTTTTAATCATTTCACCACATCATTTTCATATTCAACATCGCCATTAGTGATCGCATGTCACATCACATTATCCTTTTCCTTAATAGGTTTATCACATTGATCATCATTAAACCTTGGATTAGGGCATTAATTATCATAATTCCCCATTTCCTTGCCCTTGAAGCATTGAAGTGTTGGTGGTGCATTCTCTGTAGTCTTTTCTATATTCACATCATTAGCTTCCCTTTTTCCATTACTTCGACACTCAGCTGCTCGATGACCATTTTTTCTACACTTAAAAAATTTTCTATTCCCCTTATGACAATCTATACCATTCTTCTTCGAACACTTTGATTATAATGAATCATTCATCATCTTTTCACCATTGTTTTGATATTTTCCGTAGAACTCCATCTTTAGTTTCTTGTCAAAACCATGATATGGATATGTAACACCATTATCTAGTTCTACCTTGACAGAAAAACATGCAATTTATTCATAACTATTGAATTCTCTTATAGAAAATTCCCTTTGAATACATGGTTTTAAGCCACTAAAGAATCGATCAACTTTACTTTCAGGATGGATGATAAAGATAGATTCATACCTTGCACGCCTTATAAAATTCGCCTCGTATATACCAACAGATTCATCATCCTTTTTCTTAATCTCAAGGAACTATGTTTCCATCATTGTTTGAAGAATACCAGTGAAGTACTTATTGAAAAATAAGTTCTTGAACTCATCTCATTCCATGGATTCAA
The DNA here is from genome assembly GCA_963277665.1 of Viscum album. Classification (NCBI taxonomy): domain Eukaryota; kingdom Viridiplantae; phylum Streptophyta; class Magnoliopsida; order Santalales; family Viscaceae; genus Viscum; species Viscum album. The sequence goes on along the minus strand of OY728145.1, from coordinate 1,924,087,172 downwards.
TTTCATCGTGGGGCCTTGTATTCTTAATTAGATTCCACCACTGGTCTGCTTCACTTTCTAAACGGTAAACAAACAGAATGACTTTTTATTATTCTAAACATCGAATAATGGAAAATATCTTTTCAGTGGTACTGATCCATTGTTCAACAACAAGTGGATCAGAAGACCCACTGAAAGAAGGTGGATGTTGCCTCATGAATGAATCAATAGAATATTGTTCCCTTCTCTGCTCATTCAAAATTCCATAATGATTCATAGCTCGTGTAAGTATAGAAATAAGATTTTTCACTCCATCCCCCATAACATTGGTTTGTTCAGGAGAACAATCTTTTCATATCCCATTACATTGATCAACACAGATCTTTTGGGTTCCAGCCACCATCTAAAACCCAAAAATAATAGTGTTAGAGTCAAAAATCATGCTAGGAAAACAACATAATAAAGGTGGAGTATCTTCAATATATAAGATCTTAGTTTTAATTATATGATCATTTTCGAAATTCTAGGACTATAACCTATACTTATACATAACCTTAGGGACATCCCTTGACGTACCTTAGAAATATCTCTAGGGATCTCACTAATGTTTTCGCATCCTGGTTTCCAAATGTTGACTATACCTTTCATCTGATACAAACTATAGAGACCCAAACATGATGTACATGGAAATTACATTACATTTACATTACTTTTTCAAAATACATAATACACAACAAAAACATAAATCCAAGGACCGTAATAGTTTAGTGTCTTTGGAAACGTGGAACATAAACTTCTAATCATGTTGAAATGTCATCAACATCTCCCATAAATATCTTCCCCTTTTGTTATCTTAGGTAAAACCTATATTTATATCCTCGGGAAAAGAAAACATAAAAAGGGTGAGCTAAAATGCTCAGTAAGGGTAAACATTAAGAACATTTAAAAAATCTATAAACATTTTAACGTAAAAACATGAGCATAATACCTCAAAATCTTGAGCAATGACATGAATCTTGGCAGTACATAAGGCATAGATCATAATGGAACATCAATAATGATAAAATATAATGCGATTAAAACATGTAATTGTGGAAAACCATCATGAACATGATACTATTTTTATAGTAGTTAATTAATTTCTTCCAATCCCATCATAGTGAACAAAGTCCATTACTAAATCGGGTTTACTTGATGTTCCAGCCCTGTATTACTGAACCCGATTTTACATGTCGTTCCAACCGTGTCATTCTAATGAGATATAAATCATTACCTTATGAATTGGAGGGAGATATAGGTCCCACCCATCTCATAATAAAATCATTCTTACTTGTTCCACAAAATAAACATAAATCATTCATCATAACCCAAATAATTAAATAGGTTTCATAAACATCATCCCATCATAACATAATCCATATAAAAGAAATGGATATCATTCTATCCTAAGAAGAATCAAACCATGTAAATAATTGAGAAATTTTACTTGAAACATAAACATCCTAAATAATGTCAACTTAGATGGAAAATAGTTTTGATAAAAATCTTGAAACGAATTATTGAGGAAAATATCCTTTCTTCTTAAAAATCATTTTCTTTTCTCAAAATGCCATGCAATTTTAAAAGAATGGTTTTTTGTTGAAAACAATAATTAAATATTTTACGGGGAGCTTCAAGAAAATAAGGCATTATGAAACCTTAAAATCCATTCATGTCGTATATGTTAAAAAATATTCTTCTCATAGTTTTGTTGGAAAAGTCAAAAAGTGCCTCGTATGGTAAAAAAAAGAAAGAGTTCTTCTATACGATGTAATAAAAGTCTAAAAAGGGTAAAATTGACTTTAAACATACATTAAAGAAAATTAAAAATTTTACGAAAACATTTTGGGAGCCTATGGATATGGATGATAAATATAACCCTAGTTAATACTTATGAATAAACAATCTCAGATAAGAATGGGATTAGAATAATTATCCCTTACCTTATGTATAAGTTTGTATGTATATGTCTGAGACTCCAGTGTAGTGGGTTTAAACATATTATTATCTTATAACAGAATCATAATAATATTTATGATATCATATATGATTCACTTATGACTTTTTATTAACTGTTCATTTGTCAATTCAAAGTTAAATAGGTGTTTTGGGTAAAATTGTTTCTTTTATCATACGTGTTTGGACTTATTGTTCATGATTTTTTATTACTTATGTCAGGATTTAATTAATTCCAAAATGTAAATTGTGATTTATATATCATATATATTCAGTATATATATATATATATATAGATATATAAATGAAATAAAATACACCATTCATGGAGACGGTAGGTCGTACGTTGGCATGAATGTTGTTTTTCGTTCCTCATTGACTTGAATGGAAATAATTAGATGAAATATATATATATATATATAAATCTAGTAGCTTTATTATGTCAAATATTTTATTATTATTCATTATATATACTTTATAATCATTCTTTAATGGTTAACATGGAGAATGAATCTCATCCCGTCGTGGAGATGGTAATCCGTGCGTACGCACGAGCAATTATATCATTCCCATAATTATTGAATGGAAATAGAGTGGATGAAAAAATATCTCAGAATTATTATCATGTTATAATAATAATATATTGTTATTATTTACATCATTTTACTCATCCATTTAAGGTGGTGGTAAAAAAACATAATACACCACGGCGTGGAGATGATATTCTGTACGTACGCACGCGCGGTGATTTCATTTTTCGTAGGATTGATAGAAGGTGAAATAGGGTTTTTTAATATTTATAATAACATATCTATATATAATTAATATGTATATTATTACATTATAATTAAAAAACTAATGAAATGGATGTAGAAGAAGAAAGAAACATGAAATAATCAGTAGAAGAGATTACCTCTTCTTCGACGTGCCTCTTTTAAACTTCCCCTTAGGGAACAAGAGTTGATCGTTTGAGAAGACCCGAACCTCTATGATATAACTATAGAGGATGATAAGAGAAATTGATAGGGTTTTTCCAAGAATGAAGGCTCGGAATTGTATAAATATGAGAGGGAGGAGGTTCCCTTTCATAAGGGAGGAGAGGGGTACCTTAGAAAAAACATAAAATATTATTTTATAATAAAATTATATTCAGTTTATAATGGATCCAAAGTGAGTTATTTCGAGGCTAGGGTGGGGATGGGTCGAAATAATCTCAACAAATAGGTTTTAGACAAGTTTAGGTTACCATTTTAACCTTATCATTTATATTTAACTGTAAGATAAATAATTTATCTTTTATCATGTCTTCTTCTATTCTTAGACAATATGGTTAATAATCACACATTAAACTGACTATCGAACCCCAATTGGATCATTAATGTCATGTATATTATTATATAAGTATTTTTTCTGAACCTTAGAATTTTAGGAATATAATATCAATTAATAATTTAATATTTGTTTTAAAAATTCTTTGAAGTCAATTTTGACACTTTGGTATTTTCTTTTTATTAAATTCATAACAACATTATTACATAGGATGAAATTAATATAACCAAAACTAATATGTTATATTAATCTTGAAAATTAGTTTAATTCATAAAAAATCTCAAATTAGATTTATATGGGTATTTATAGTATTAAATATTTTAATATTTCATTAATAAGGTTGTTGGTGCATCATCCTTGTGTCATAAATAAATTAAATTATATAATGTCCAAAAAATATAAATAAAATACCATTATGTGGGAAATCATTTTATATTTCTAATAAATATTTAAAGATGAATTTATCTTATGTATAACCCTATATTAAAAATGATTTACTTAATAAACATTGATTTTAATTCTTTTAACTATTCTTTGAATTAAATAATAATAATTGTCCTAATCAAATATAAGTGGACCTAAATGGTCATATTTTATTCCAAAGGTTGTTTTGGGTCGAATTAAACTTATACAATAGAATTAGGACATGCTTTAGGGTAATAATAATATCACTTTTACCCTTAATTACCCTATTAACTTTTAAATGCGGTAAATAAAAGAAAAAAGTTACTATTCACCAAGAATTATTTTTATCTTATGGAACCACATATTACTTCTTGATATTAACCATGTCTCTCAGATTTTTTAAATTCAAATCACAGAAGCAGTAAAATTAATTTTTATATAAATTTGAAAATTCTCCTGGGATGTGGGTAAAAGACGGTGAAAAGTTCTATAAAAATTTTATATATCTAAAGTTATTAGAAATTGATTCCAATTAATTTAATTTAACATATATAGGTATTATATGTATATTTTGACAAAAAATAAATTTAAATAAAATAAATAATTATTTAAATAAAAATTCGGTTTTAAACTATAACATAGTGTTTTTTCACTATTCATCAAAAATTGAATGTTTTTAGAAAAATAAAAAAAAATCACCCTAGGATTATTTAGATATTCCGAATCAAAAAATGATGTCCATTTTGAACGATAAAATTTATAAAATTTCAAAAAGTGGGTATTACTATTCATAACGGCTAGTTTATATGATATTTTCATAACATATCATTGTTTAGTGAAACACGGTATTACGTACAACGCAAGCTATTGAGGAAGGTTTCACTTGAATGTAACGCGATCCAAGAATAGTGTTACATATACTACAAGATAATACGGTGTTGTGTATATTTCAAGACAATCTTGGTGAAGTGTACAACACAAGACATCAAAGAAATTAAAAATAATATTTCTCATAAAATCTCGGGGTGTTATAGGAACACTTTAAGAATCCCTTTTTTTATATTTTATTATGGAAGAATGGAGATTTTTTTTTGGGTTTCCCAAATAACATTCATGGTTTCATGATGAAAATATTTTCGTATAGGATTGGGTGAATCATTGAGTTATTCATGGATGTTTTTTATTTTACTAGGAGAAATTTTGTGATTTATTAACAGAATCTAAAATATCATTTTGAAATATTTCTATAGACTAACTCACTAATAAACTAGTATAAATTCGAGTTAATGTTGATAGATATTATACTACTAGTATAAAATGTGACTAGGATGGGGTTGGAGGTTGATGATTCAAATATTTATGTGATTCAAAAGATTCCCCACTATATCCTTTTATAGGTATTTGAATTTATATTAGCAATGATATTATTTACACGATTTTTATCAATTTCATATCAATACTTTTATGTTCCTTATGTTCACTAATTCTGAATGTTGTATCCATTTTTAATTTTTGAAAAATATCATTGATATTTTAATCTACATAAGGAAAAGACAACTTCTTCACCCATCACCAATACACCTGATTTGAAAAATCCATTTTTTATTATGTGTGTGGCTAGTAATGGGGTTGGTGAAGTAATTTTATCCAAATGAATTATTTAATATTTCATCTGGTGTGTCATTCTTGTTTGATGTTAGATTATTTTCATTATAATTTCATAACTACTAAGAATGTGTTTTTTGGATATTTATTTTCCCTTTATATGCTTAACGAGTACATTTTGGCTTTGAAAGTCATTGGTTTTACAAAAAAACTACCTTATAATATCATTTGATAATGAAATAGTATAAACCTAGACTTGTTATATGGATAAATTTTGAATTTGGCTTTTATTTAGAGATTAAGAAGAAGAATTGTGCATATAATGTTGTTTCATATTATCTAGCGGGGTTTTTAAGTACTAATTGTGTGGATACAATGGAAAATAATTATTAATTCCAAATTAGAAGATGATTGATATATTTTTCAAAATTTATTCTTTGTTTTTAGATTTTAATATTTTCTTTGTCAATTTTTTCAACCCTAAATATTTTTCAAATAATAAAAGGATGGTGTTTGTCTCTCAAATTAGGAAATTTTTGTGGGATTTTCGTTTTCTCTCCTAGAGTTGTTATGATGGAATCCTTCGAAGATATATTCGAAAAGAAGTATTGTTTCTTATTTTGAATAGTATCCACTTTTCACCATGCAGTGGTAATTATGTTGTATATAGAATTTTCAAAAAATTTCATTCAATTAATATTTAATTGGACAACATTATTTTTGGATTCTATGAGTTTAGTGATAGGATGAAATAGGTGCTATAGGATATGAAATGTTCAAACTAAGTAGTATATTACATCGGATGGTATTTAAATGGATGGATATTTTATGTTTTGGAATTATGCATCCTAATAACCTTCTAAAATTCTCATTGGAATGAGTACATTTGAGATTTTTCGAATATGTGTCAATATGGGTTTAGGCATTGACATCTTCCAATAATAAACTAACACTTTGAGATAATTCATTAAAAAAATTCAATTTCTTCAGTTCATATGTAATTGATAGCATATAATGGAAGACATTTATGTGCCTAAAATTAAAATCATTTATAGAAAATTATGGCTATTATAATGGAATAACACCTCATTATAATCAATAATTTTGTGGACAGAATGAAATCTAATTTAAAGAATTTAAAAAATAATATAGAAAACTTTTTCATTATCAAAGAAGGAATGGTGATTAAAACATGTTGAATAATTATGGGCATAAAAAACTACGTATGAAACTCCCATAGTGATTTTTTAATATAGGATTATTTTTTGGAAAACATATCATTTTTAATAGAACTTCAAAAAATATTTATATTATTTTTTATTTTCGAGACCGTCAATAGTAAGACAAAAAATGAATAAATGATTCATTATTTGAGTGAGATTGATGATATTTGGAGAGATTCCTATGGAAATTCATGGACTTAAGAGGAAGGTACAATGAATTTTACAAAATCATTGATCCAAAATTGAGAGTTTAATGATGTTAAAAAGTTTTTAAATATTATTTTATGAATATATTTTTTTTTTATCTCAACTTTAATTTTTATAGACCACTATCCATACTTAGCGTACTTCTGAATGGATTTATTGAGTTCTTATTGGAAGATAATTAGTCTTCCATTGTGAATGGCCAAAGGTTAATCATTATTTGAGTGGAACTAAAGGACTTAGATCCCATATTATTCATTGAAATTGTAGAAAAATCTGATTATCACTTAGAAATTTAATCATAGAATTCATGGAATGAAACCAATTGTTTTCTTTTACTTAAATTTATTCTTTTAGATAAATTATATTCACACTATTGTTGTTATTAATAAGTTATTGAACCAAATTTTTTAAAGTTTTTATCAATAAACTAAATCATGATATATTTATATTAGTTTAAAGTTCCTACATCCCCTAGACATGATGTGAGTCGTATTTTTTCTAGTCCTGCTGAACATGACTTGTTCTACATGATATGTGTCATTACATTGAAATATTGTCATACTGCTGGGGAAGTGACCTCACAAAAAGGGAACGATTTTTTGTGGGATCTTTTTACCAGTGTGAGAATCATTATGAAAATTAATTCAATATGAAGATTATAGTGTAAAACACATGATAATACAAACCCCTATTCTAACTCTATTTTACATTCAAATTCTATAATTCCATATGCTCTATATTTATTTTAAGAGATGAAACATTTTAACTAGAGTGTTTATTCAATTACTTTAGGGTATGATTCATGTTTTGTATATCAATAGATTAGCCTTATAATTTTTTTTATTGTATTGTTTTAATTAATTTCATGTATTAGTATTGTCAATATTTCTTTTATTTTAATAATGGTTTGTTTGCATTACATCCATGAAAAATATAAACAACAATGGAAACTATAAATGTTATGGGATAAATCACTGTGGCATAATATAATCAATACATCTTCTATTTTTCTATTTTGAAAATAATTATTGAAATCATCTTTTGAAAGAATTTTTTGGGATTCCTTATAACTACATTATTGGTTTGTAGTCTCATGTAGAGATCCCCGAATTATATTTTTTTGTGTGTGAGTAAAGTGTGGTAAATGTTTTTTGAACGTTCATTTCAACCATAAAAATATATTGTATTCCCTTTTATGTTTCTAAATATGTATGAATCAAATATATTTAACAATATTTGTTACATTGAAATACAATAATTGGGAAATTATTTGATTTTATGTTTTTAAGATGGGGGAATAAATGAGCTAAATGTACATCTCATCAAAAGCACTCATTTTTTTCATAATCAATATGTATAAAGAATCAATTTATGTATTAGTAAATTAATTTTTTTTAGTAAATAAATTTTTTGATTTTATATATTTATTTTTGAAAATAAGAAATCAATGTGTCCTACCTAGGAATATTTTCAGGCATTTTTGTGGTGTTTCAGAGTTTTGGAGTTATAATTGATTTAAATTTTATTGTTGTTATCCATTTTTTATTGAAATATTTATTTATAACTATCATGGTAATTTTGGGATGTTAGATTTATGCGGAATCAATATTAAAACCTAAGGTGACTTGATCATTCAACTTCAACCAAGAATCATAGCATAGTAAATTGGAACAACATTGGGAGTCTACTCAATTGAGAGTAATATAAATTCATCAATCCTTGAGTAATATATGTAATTACTATCACATGGTTATTCTATGAGATAAGGGAATTGATTAAATTTTTATAATATAATAAAATCCATTTTACTTAGTAAGTAATATTTAATGCGTTCGACACAAAATATAATTGGATAAAATTTAAATAAAGGGAATTTTCAAAAATGAGTTCAGTTATATGACTGAAATATTGTACCCAAAAAAGTTAATGTAATATTTTATTTAGAAGAACTTATTTTGATTTGTGTCAATGAAGTGGAAAATAGGACATTGGTTTGAGGGACCTAAGTGAGATTGAAAGAAGGTAATTCCTATTTTTATTCATTAAATTCGACTTATCCCTTACTTATCAGCTCAACTAAAACTAGTATTTGAAGAATTTTTGAACTATTTTAGTGAGTGTTTAGAATATAGGTGTATGATAATTTTAGGAAATTAATGAAATTTCTTAGTTTTTTTAATGTGTCTAGGTTCTTCTCAATATGGGAATGATAATATTATTTTATTTCTAGAATCTTTGTAATAAAATAAAAATTATAAATTAACTTGTAGTGAAATTGATTATGTATGGGAGAGTTTTATGTGAAATTAGTTTATCACATTCTCCCAAAAATATTTTGGTAAAATAAATAGTATTCAACATAAAATGTAGTTTATAATTGACTATTATTTAATTAATAATGAATCTTAATGGTGTTAGTCATCGATGGATATTTAAAAAAATGTTCCTTGGTTCTAGGGTATACAAATAGAAAATGGTTGGATTAAATCCCTTTATTTAAAACATAAAAATATGAGAACATCTAAAGTACTTATGACAATGAATATATAGAGACTATAAAATCTCAAGATAATATGAAATCATCTAGGGTTGAAGATTATAAAGCATGTTTTACCTCTACCATGGTAGTGCTCCCAATTTAAAGAAGTATAAATCTATAATGATGATGTTGATGATGATATAATAGTAATAGATGATTTAATCCATTCCTATTTTATTTGAATAATGAATCAATGTGTAGATGAATAATAATTTTATGGGATCTTCATCAGATGAATCAGAATTAACCGCATTTTGAAACATGATTTCACACGGCCCATGACTTCTTAACACCACATTATTTGGTATGAAAATGTATCCTATGTAAATCATCAATAATTAGATGAATTTCAAACCTGATGTATGAAAATACACACAAGAATATGTTTTTTTCTGAAGTATAGTGCCTATCAACTTAAAACATCTCATATTTAGTCATAGGATGGGTTGGAAATTCAAGAGATGTATAAAACAATAGTACTTCATCCATTCAATTGCATCATTCAAATATCTAAATGAGTTCCAATTAGCTACATGAATCTAATCAACAATGAAATATGGAATCACCTATGTGGATCCAATTGGAAATGTGAGATCCAAAATCCTATGTTGGATCAATATCCTACATGGTAAATGAGTCACCTCAAAAAATAGCATTGTGACCCCAAAAATTGATGTCAAGATAGTCGACTACATTGTGAATATAATTTATTAACCAGTCCACAACATGATTAACTTCCTACCTCATTCATGTTGTTTAGTATTAAAGTTTTTTGTTATAGTAGATCTAGCGGACTAGAGACTAATGTAGTCTAACATAGGTATGATGATTGTGTATCCGTACACACGGATAAAATCATATATTTGGAATATGGTCACTATATTGCATGGAGTTTTTAGAATTGTTTCATTAGGTTTTAGATGGGATTCACTTCAGTCACTTTGGTTGAGAATATGTAGTGTCAATCATGGCATTTGGAAGAAAGAGTGTAACCTATGAGATATTGAATGTGATACATAGGGGAGATTGAAGTAAAATTCTAGAGAGAGGAAGAATAATAACGGGGGATGTGAATAGAATACAAATTAGGGTAGAGGTTAAGATAAATTGTATATCAATGCATAAATATAAAGAATGACATACTATATTGAGAGTATTCTCATTCTACATCCCATTGTTTCAATATTTCTTTATTTGTGATTTATTTATCATTGATGTCTTGGATTACGTTTATTTAGAGCATGATTATTTTATTGAAATCATTCACCTTGAAGTAATCTATACTATTTTATCATTTTAATCTATATTTTTCTGTTATGTTATCAATTGTGATGAAAATTTTCTACATAGTAGTGGAATGTGTTTTGTAAGTGATTAAATACAAAATCATTAATTTTTTTCAATATTTCGGACATAGATATTGATGTAATTCACTTACAGTGTTGTAAAAATAACATAAAAAAATAACATGAAATTTATAAACCATGAATTCAAGACATATCTTTTTCTGAATAATATTTTATATCTTCTCAATCGTTATTCTATAATTTCATTCATATGTTAAAAAATAAACATATCAATCATCATTTTAACTTTATAGGTTAAGACCATAAATGTATTTAGTTCATGCATTTATTTTTGTTTAATTTTAACTATTTTAATAAATTTTTAGAACAAAAAAATATATTTTCTTATTTATGGACAAGATAACCTATCTCTCATATATGAATTAGTTTTTTAGAATTTAATTTGAGTAAACTCAACGATGATGGTGATCAATTAAGGTAACATTGATTGAGTTTTTTATATAATAATAATGTTTACCCCACAATTTTAATGGAATTATTTGAATAATCTTACAGTTAATCATTCTTTTCAATGCCTTATTGGAATGGTACTGGTGAGTCAAAAATTATCCGGTTGAATCAATTGCATAAGATGATATATTTGGTTTATGAAATTAATGAAAGGATGCATGAAGAGTGGCATAATTTGAATTCAGTTGCTGGTCAAAAGAGGATACCTATGTTGTGTGAATTTAGAGATCATGTTTTCTATAAGGCGACTCTTTATTAATGGAAGTGACGGTTTGGTCATGGGTTTCATATTCCTCCCCCATTTGTTGGTTAATTCAAGATAATGGATCATGTTGGAGAGTTGGGGTATTAGATACCACATCACCCATTTATGGTCTCAATGCATTGAATATTTTATTTTTTGAAACATTAACATCAATTTCATAGAGACTCACACATCATTGAGTTTGGAGAGATAAATATTTTTAATGATACTACATTCAATGAGATGTCAGTAGTGATACAGGACCTATAGGAAAAGTTGTTGTGTAGGTTTCTTATTGCCTTCTGGGTTTCTTGTGGTGACCAAGGGGCTTTGAAAATAACAATATGGAATACGAGTTGCATATAAATGATCAATATGCAATTATGTATACTGTTTATCTATTATCTTATTGTAACTCAATTTTTGGATGTTGAACCATTTCTAGTTTATGAAATATATTTATCTTGTTTCCTTATTTTTTTATAGTTTTATGATTTTCCCCTAAGAGAGGTGGATAAGATCCTATAATGGAAGGATCCTACATTATTATATAATCGGGTTGTCATTCAGAAACAAAATTCCCAAATATTCTCACTTAGTTTATTATATAATTATAAAGTATGATAATGGTTTAAGAGGAATATGATATAATGGAATGGAGTTTAGTGGACCTTCCCATTTTTTGTTTTGGGAGTCGGTGGGACATTAATGATATTCCTAGGATTGTAGATATTAAATGGTAAAAATAGTGGGGTTCCAGTACTATTTATAACCATGTTATGGCATGTATATATAGGTGCTACCATAATCATAGATTATGAAGTGTGGTCTCCTAGTTGACATATGGAGAGGAAAAATGAGGATAATTTAAATACATACGTTTCGGGTCTGGCTTCATCATATTTGTTGGTCTTGTATTAGGTTAATTCATGTTTTTTTATTGTTACGAAGTGGAACAAGTTATTCGTGCGATAGATATTTTTAAGGCTTCAACAAAATCACGAGTGGTTGTGGTATTCACTATATGATACACCATAGTTACCACCTTTACAAAATAGGTTATTCACCATATTTCTATTCATGATTCCCAATATGATTTTGACCTAGGGTTTGCAATGTTGTCTCCTCCCACAAAGCTATGGTCATGGTGGTTTACGGCATGGTCCTAGGGGTTTTACTGTGGTTCTCGAAAAAACATTTATACAGATAAATACCACAAGAGGACCTCAATCCCACTTTTCTCCTACACCATCCTCTCCAATCCAAGGGATCAAAGGGTTATTTTCAAAGGATTTAAATCCCACATGGGACCAAGATAAATCCCTGACATCATGAGTTCAATTAGGGGTTATCAATTGTATTTTCTTCTTATTTTTAGTGGTTTCTAACTGTTTAATCTTATTTCCTTTAATAACATCATGTAGTGATTTGGATGATTATCTCCTTCATTATGTTATTGTTTTTTAAATTTTCTAACATATAATACTAAAAACGTTTCATCGATATTTAATAGTTTTCTCATGGGAGAGGTGAATAATGATACACAATGTTGATCTATTCTTCTGAGAAAATAGGTGTCATGTTAGATATAGGGTTTTTTCATCTCTACTTTATTTATGTTATATTATAAATTAAACATGGTTAATCCCATTAAATGGAATTGTAATTAATATAATAAAGGCTAAATTATATTAAATAATGAAATTGTATTATGTTTGTTGAATATATTTCATTTTCTCCCACCATGATAATGGTTATCCTCTTGATTTACTATATTTTGTGCAATCAGTGTTACACTTAGAAAATATTTTTATACTAAGATTATCATTTTTAATTAGTCAAATTGGTTATAATATAATTAAATTGATTTTTTATAATCTGGTAAATAATTAAAAAGTTGAATATCTAATAAATCTATTGTTTCTTATAAGTTGATACTAAATAAATTAATGAATTTTTTCAGGTTTTCTTTAATATATAATTTAATGCGTTAATTAAATTGAATAAATTACAGAATGTAGGATTTTTTGTTAATAATAATAAAAAAGGCATGTTAAATGAGAATTTATCTTCTTCAAACATTATTGAAACATCAATGGTATGTTTGAAAGAATTAATGAATAGTTTTATAGCTTCTATTTGATGATGATTCATGATACCCATTGATGAAACCTATAGTACTGACTGAAAATTTGTTTTTAATGGATTTTCAAAATAGCCATTTTTTGGATCAATGATAATTGGAGGGATACAAAATTAGATCATTACCTATTCAAAATACAAAATTCAAAACCCAGAGAATAGCCCTGTTGCCAGAAACCATCATCAACACTGTCGTAGTTGTCAACGCCATCCAATCTCCACCATCAACAATATACAAATGACCATTGAAAAATCCAGCACCCCCACTGCCATCACCGTCTGAACTTCACGCAAGTCGTCGGAGATCATTATAGACCGTCTTGTACACCGTAAAATTGCATACATGTGTCGTCACAAATCAAAAATTTCCAAATCGCCGGTACAGAATGAACTAACCTCATCAGGCCACGAAATTAATGGCACGACACCATCGTGAAAATCATCCACAGCCATCGCCATAATCAAAATAGAACACAGCCTAAATATAACAATCCTAAGAACCTTTACCGAGAAATTCTATAGGAGAGCAACCGCTAAAGAAATAGCGAATAAAAATTCAACAAAAATCACAATAGGCCACGCGAGCAGCACTGTGGGCCACCAAATCCGACCTCCCAAAACCTCTGAGTAACCACCACTTCGGATCCAACTCGGAGAGAAGAAAATGGACTTGAGATCTGGGTAGGGATTTGAGCATCGAGGGTTCCAAAACTGCATGGCGAGACCAATTCCAAAAGAAAATACAAGATCTAGATCAATCTGACACATGCACACCTAAAAAAACCAATTACCGTCAAACCACATAACCGAAAACCATTATGTTTCCATTGATCCATCTCCAACCTAGAGAGGTGAGATGGAATGTGAGGTCAGGGTATGGTGGAAACAGTTGAGGGATTCAATACTGACAACCTTCAGCAGGACCAAGATAAACCACCCTGGAGAAGAATTCCAAGACAGTCGCACCACTATGGAAGAAGAAAGATAACGATGAAGTCACGATAGGAAACCAAGTCACAAGGATAGGACTGGAATAGGCGAAAATAGTGATGGATAGGAAAGAAAGGAAGAATATCGATGCTCAAACATGATGTCGACCCCGAAATAGAAGAATTATATAAGAAACACTAGATGGATCCTAGAGCGAGAGGGGAAAGCCAGGAGAGAATGGCACCATGTTGAAATCCACAATTAAACCTATATTAATGAATCTATTACTTCAGAACGTTAGAAAAACCAATTATTTAATATGTGTAATTTTATTGAATAAGAGTTGTTTTCTAGTGAATCTGAATGCGTTCTATTTTTTTTCAATGAAAGCATGTTGGATTTTAAAGGTTGAATTCCTTTTTTATTGGGAAAAGATTCATTATTGACCTGATTTTCTTTTTTCTACATTAAATTTTGTACTCTATAAGTTCACATTATTTTGATATGTGATTTGATCAAGCTATTTTTTATGAGATATGTATGTGGAGTCTTACAGTTGGGGCAGTAGTTAACCCCTAAAATAATGCAATGAATGTTGACATGTATAGTGGTGTTGGGGATGGAGCTAGGATGATGGAACGCGTTGAATTTGGTCTTACCCATCATTGAGCTCAAATAATTTGACTCTTTCTTTTAAATGAATTTGTTTGATTGTTGTATAGTCGACTTACTTGATTATCAACATTCAATTCCCCACTTTTGGGAAAAGAACTATATTCTTGGTAATGCATATGATTAATTGTATCTTGGGATTTTTTAACTAGATTACACAAAATTATATAATTATTAATTATTTTTTTATAAAATAAACTGATGGGGTTGGTCGATGATGGAATAAAAATGTGTTAATATAATCGAACCATGAACTTCGTTGAATTATTCCTAGAGGGAATCAACTTCCATTAAGGATAATAATGTGTGGTTTAATCAATGTTAATTGATGTTCAATGAAATTTTACTTCAAAATAAAGATGATGAACAATTAATAATTAATTAATTAATTAATTTAACGTGATCTATTTAATGAAATGTAATAATATAAAAACCTTTTTAATTTAATTTGTTCATATAGGATATATATTCTTTTGTAGTGACAACTAGGTGTCCGAGAGATATTGCATGCAGCATATCGTAGGACTATTTTATTATAAATGGGGTGGTATTGAGATATATTATATCCTTTGAGGTTTGGGATTTAGTATGATACACCACCACTATCATTTATTGAGACTAACACCCACTTTAATCTAGTAGGATATTTTCCTCAAAATATTAGTTGGTGAGATATAGAAGGATAACTACCCCTTTTGGCCCATCTATCTTCTCTCAAAAGTAATATGTGTTGGTATTTGCAGTGGTTATTTTCCCCATATATATTTTTAGAGAGCTATACTGGATTGTTGTTATTTATCACACACACATATATAGATATATTATCTGAATGCTTATCATATATAGGATATGTAGAGGTTGTGATGGCATGAGTTATATACCCAGTGTATCAAATATGATGGTTTAAATAATAACACATGATGTATGATACATGAAAAATCTGTTATGGTGTGTCCTAGAAAGAGCTTGGTTACTATATTGGGATGTGTTGTGGGATAATGAGGTGATGTGATGCTCTAGGTGTGTTTTTTGATATGTAAGTAAGGTTTATTCGGGATAGCATTATTTGGAGAGAGATGGATCAAGATGTATAATGTTGTGGCAGAGTAGTAAACTATTGGTGATGTAGTCTTGGGGTACCCTTTTTGTTTCTATACTATGAAAAATGACCTACTGTAACACCCTGAATTTTTATGAAATATTTTATTTAAATAATTTAAATTCTTTAATATAGTTCAATACATTTAATCATGAGTTTAAACACGCTGCAACACACCTTTATTATAAATTTATCATTATAACCTAGCTGTTATGTTAGCAGGAATAAATATAATTATCTTATGAAAAAGCATTGTGTATCAAAAATTTAAATTAGTTATATATTTGTATTTTTTTAAGTTATTTAAAATTAGTATATGAAAATAATGAAATATATTTGTTATATATTTAATAATATATTATTCATATTCATCCAATAGATATTTTTGTCATATCGTATGAATAAACCCATTTTGATATATAAAAAAATATTTTTCAAAAGGGTGATCTTCCACATTTTAACAGAGAACCATTTTATTCTAATATTTTGACACATTAATTGTATTTATATGAAAAAACCAACATTTAATTTAGAAATGGGAAATAAAAATTTATATTGGCTGAATTTTTGATATTTTTTAATAACACTCATGTATTAATAAATAGTAAAAATTCACTGAACAATAATTCAAAAGAACTTTTAAAAAAAATATATCGTTAAATTATATTATTGAATGTTTTTTAATTATAACTATAATATATTTTTATCATTCAATATAATTTATGTCACTATAATTAATTTAACATTTAATTTAGATGTAAAAAAATTTCATTCTTTTGCAATGTATTAACATTTAAAAATCATTATCTCTTTCCTAAAAAAGAAATAATTATAAATTAATTACTAAAACATATGTGTATTGAATTTAAAAAAAATGGATATCATATTTGGAATCTATAATTTCGACTTATTTTAATTGCTTACCTTTAATTTTGGGAATTATGATTAATAACTTCGGTAATTTTTATTAATATGGTAAAAGGGTAAATTATGTTATTTATGTTAAAAGTAATATATTGAAATTACCATAACATTATTCCTAATATAATTTGATTAGTCTTTTTTACCTAAATCATCCGTGGGTCAAAATTATTTTCATGGGAATTCACTTGGATGCGATTGTGATATATAAATTACTTTATTAAATGAAA
Source organism: Viscum album (assembly GCA_963277665.1). NCBI lineage: Eukaryota > Viridiplantae > Streptophyta > Magnoliopsida > Santalales > Viscaceae > Viscum > Viscum album. Next base: position 1,924,069,835 of record OY728145.1, on the reverse strand, counting down.
AGTTAAATATGTCATACCCAAATTTTATTAAATATAAATTTTTTAAAATAAAGTCATAAATATGATAAATTGAATTATAAATACTCATGTAAACACAATTTTTTATTTATAATTATAATTTATATATAATTATTTGGGAATAAATAATTACATTAATGAGTTACAGATTAATGATGCAGGACATTTTTTAATTGATGAGAAATCAATTAAATAAAGTGATAATAAATAAAAAATACCCAAACACTTGATCAACTCTATTGGTAATGTTTATATTTACCATACCCATCCATGGATTGAGTTATTGACCAATTGAAGCCTTATAAAAGATATTTTGACCCTTATATTATTTAATGTAAAATAATAGCAAACTAGTCACATTCAAGTTTTAATAACTATAACATACTTATTGATAGATTATAAAAAATATATATTTAATTATAAGTATTATTTTGAAACATATGGAATTTATATTAGTCATTATAGTTTATTATTATTATTTTATTAAACAAGAAATAATATTAAATAATTACACATAAGTATAGAAGTAATTATTTTATTATGGGAAATTTCAAATAAATATTATTATAAATATTAAAATTAATATAATATGGCATATTTAATATGAAAAATAAATTTTATATATTACCTTGACATTTTATTAATAGAAGAAAATTATTTTTTTGAAGTTAACTTGTTTTCATAATATTTTTAAAAATAAGTGAATTGAATAATATTGAAATTGACAATAGTGATTTTTAATCAAAATAATTTTTTATTAATAATTTTAAAAAGAATAAAACATTTTTAAATATATATAAATGATATTATATGGTATAGAATTTTATATTTTATTAATTTATAGTCTATGTGAAATCATATATTTAAATATTTCACCCTTTTAATGTTGAAATATTGGTTACCATTGAAAAAAAGTAAATAGAATAACTAAGTGTTAATTTAAATGATAAGGATTAAATTGGTAGAAAAACAAGACTAAAATGTATTTTTTTGATGACATTCAAACTATTTACATATCATCATTCAAATTGGGACATTGTGGTGGTTTTTATATGGGTTTCAGTTTTATTAATGATTAATATTTTTGGAGATCCAAGTAGTGTCTCTCAACACAATTATAAAGGGCCACCTCCTCCCATACCCATTCACTTCACTTTTATCCTTCACAATCATCCATCCCTTAAACATTTAAATTATAAAAATCCCTTGTAACCTTTGATAGGTTATTTTATTCTTTCAAAGGAAAAATCTAGTACAATAATGAGAATATATAGTGAGGTCACATTGAAGAACTAGTAATATCATATACTGATTCATTCAAACAAATTTCCTCTTCTTCATTCCCTTCATGAGTTATTTAATTATAAAATAAAAACTATAGAATCAAATATGTACTTAGATGTTATTATGATTATGAAAAAACATTTTCAATATTCTATTCTTCCTATGAAAAATTGAAATCCCCACATGTGCGTACTTACGACTTACAACCTCCCAACCATAGTTTAATATATTTTGAACCACCACAATAATTAGAATGGAAATATTATGTAAATAATAACAAATTATTATCATTTTTATAACATTATATTATTTATAAAATATTATACACCATTCACTTCAATACAATTCAACAATTAAGTAAATAATATCATCGCTCATGCATATGTATAACCAATCGTCTATACGAAGCGATGTGATTCATTCTACATGATCTTCATTAAATAATGAATATATATAAATGAGTGGAATGAATAAATGTTATAAAAATTATACTAATATGATACTTTAAATTAAATAACTATAACTTAAGATTATTAATAATAAATTATTTGACAAAATAATCTAATAAAAATAAAGAAGATAACACTCGATGGACGAGTAATAATGTTACTAAAAATGGATGATAATATCATCACATATGATATCAAAAAAATTAACATGATTCTGAAATAAATAAAATAAAATATTTAAATCATTATATATGAGGATTAGAGACATACAAAGTAAATTGAACCAATGGTAAGATATTACTTCACAATCTCTTTATTATACGAGATTGTTTATACATTAGTATTTTAGAGGGTTTAATTATCATCCATGTTCATCTTTCCTAATTATATATTAAAAACTAATCACATTATTATTCTACACTTTTTAATATTCAATTTTAACCATTTTAGAAAATTTATTAAATATTTTGAAAGAAATATTTTGTCATTATGGATAAGAGGTGTTTTTTGACATTTTCGTAAAAAGTATGAGGAGAATTTATTTTTTAACATATACGAAATGAAAATATTTTCAAATTTTCATAAATAATTATTTAAAATAAGCATACCATACATGATTTCATTTTTATTTTCAAATAGAATATTTTCTTTTAAAATTACATGGCTTTATGAGAAAAGAAAATGTATTTGAATGAAAATGTTATTTTCTTCAAGAATTAATTTCAGCTGATATATCGAAATTATTTTCTATCCAAGATGGAATATTTTTATAGTGTAATGTTTCAAGTATAATGGATTTATTTTTCAAATGGATTGATTGTTTTATCAAGTAATAATATTTACAAAATGAATTTTTTTTAATTGAGTTATTCTATGGGGTTTAAAGAAACCCATTTTATTTGTTGTGTTATAATGACTAATTAAGGATATTTTTGCACAAATAAGAATGATTTAATTATGAGATGTGTGGGACCAATGTCTCCCAACAATGAATTGGGTAAATATTTATATCTCATGATATATACATGTATGGAATAAGAAATGTTATCAGTTAAGTAGTTTAGCCCTGGAATGAGGTGTGAACTTGTTTTAGTAATGGACTTTTCCACTTTGATGGTGTTAGAAATGGGCCTTTAATAATATGATATTATTTTATATGATTATGTGTGTGATAAAAATATCTTGTCATATGTTATGAATTTTTGTATTATGTTCATTAATTCATATAATGATGTATTATTTATCCCATGGCATGATATCATGATCATTCCTACAAAGTATGGGATTTTCAAATTTTATGTTCTTATGTCTTATGATTCTGATATGATAGAAATACCCATTATTTACCATTTCTAAGAATCAGAGATCACAATTTAATAAGCTTATTTTCCCAAGGTAATGAATAAGGGTATTATGTAATATATGTCTAAAAGGGGACTATTTATGGAGAAATAATAAAGATACAATGAAGATGTCTTATGAACCAATTTTCTATGTTTTGTAATATATAAAGACATTATACTGATATGGTCATATCATGGATTTGTTAATTTTGTTAATGAATATGATTAAATTTTGACGCAATACCAATGTATGTAATGTATGGGTTGTAATATATGGTTTCTGAGGAAAGGTATAGTTATCCATTGCATACAAGGATGCTAAAACCTTAGTAAGAACCCAAGAGATATACTGAAGTATAGTATATAATAATAGTGATTTAGAAATTATCACGAATAACCTAGGATAAAACCTAATGTTTTCTAAATTTCAATTATATTCTTGATTATGTGTTTTCCCATTTATGATTAGTTTTGATCACACAATGCTTCTGGGATTTGGTAAATAGCTAAAACCATAGATATACTATGTTAATCCTAAATACAAAGGGCAAAGCAATGATTGTGTTCTTGAGAAAAAATGTTATGGGAGAAGGAATGGAAAATATTGTATATATTATAACAAAATTTTATCACGCTATGAATCATACAAGAATTCCAAATGATAAAATTACGGAACAACATTCCATTGAGTACCTCTTGAGGTATTGTTAGCCTTCTTTAGGTGGGTATTTTGATCCATTAGTGGCTGCATAATGGATCAGTAACACTAAAAATATATTTTTAGTTCTCAAATTTTCATAACATGATAACATCATCATAGGAGTCTATATTTTGGAAGGTGAAGTAGATAAATAGTGGAACCATATCTAGAATACTAGGAAATTAGATGATATTGAATCCATCAAATGAGATGAGTTAATGAACATATTTTTCAATAAGTAATTTAATTATATTATTCAAGAAAATATGGAGAAAAAGTTCCTTGATCTTAAGAAAAGGGATGAGGAATCCATTTTTACCTATGAAGAAAGTTTTACAAGACTTTCAAGGTATGATTATACTACATGAGAGTAAAATTTATCGATTCTTTAGTAGCTTAAAGCCATGTATCCAATGGGAATTAGCCACGTGGTTATTTAATATCATTGAAGAAATTATTCTATGTTCTCCGAGTTTTTAAATTGAGATTGGAGTATCCCATCATTCTTTTGGGTTTGATAAGACGAGAGAAATGGAATTCACTATAAAATATAAAGACTATACTAAAAGAACATTATATTTCACTTATTCTCAATGTGTGGAAAGAAACATGGGATAAATTTTATTAAAAGTACTATCAAATGTTTTATGTGTCGAAAAGAATGTCATCAGGTTGTTGAATTACTAAGTAATGGAAAAAATATTTGAATGACCCATGTAATGAAAATTCCACATAGAATTCACCTCTTACACATCAATTTTTCATGTTTTTGGGAATGGTGCATTATTAAAATCAAAGCCAAAACCTAAGGGTTCTCTATGATGATCGACGTTAAAAAACTCTAAAGTAAAAAAAGAAAAATGAATGTCATAGGGATGCACTGTCGACAATGTGGAGAATGATAATGAATTATTGAATGTCAGACTTATTATCCACTCTAAAGTATAAAATGTTTATTTTTATTTTGGATGAAACCACTATTTTATTTATAAATAATTTTCTAAGGGTATTATCTTATGATCTCAAAAAATAGATTTTTAGATAGTTGTGATAACCTCAAATACCACAATGGTAACATCAAAAACTTTATAACTCTTCTCTAGTCGATGTTTTCGGGAAAGGTATTCCTACAAATCTTTTGATCTATCTTATTATAGAATTTTATGGGATTCATGGAATTTATTGGATTTCTCTACATATATCTCATATAAATTTACAAGTAAGGGAAGTCACATCTCATATTTCATATCAAACTATTACCATATATTAATAAAAGGATGAGAATGACCATACAGTGATATTTTTTTGAAACTTCCTGAGTCACGATTCCAATAAATGATGCTTATCTATATAAAATGGTTGTGGAGAAGCACAAAATTAATAATAAACCCATTTTTATTGAGTTTTATGAAAACCATATAGATGAATTTCTAAGTCCTTCACAAAATTGTGAGGTTTATTTTTCAATAGTACTCATAAAGGTATATATTCCTTTTTCAAAGACACCTTATAGAATGGACATAATTGAGTTATAAGAATTTTAGAATAAAATCTAAGAGAATCATGAAAAGGTACTCATACACCCTAGTCCATCACCTTGGGGTGCAGCTGTTCTATATTTTAAGATGAAATATTGATCAATGAGACTCCATATTGATCATTGAGAACCTAACAAGATCAATATAAAGAAAAAATTATCATATTCCCTGCATTGATGACTTATTTGAACAAATACATGGAGATTAATAATTTCATAATATTTATCTATGTTTGATATATCCTCAATTATGAGTCAAGAAGGAGGATATTCCAATGACGAAATTTCATGTAAGGTATGGACACTATGAAATTATATTGGTTCCCTTTGGTCTTAATAATTCCCTAGGTATCATCATGGATATAATGAATATAGTGTTTAAAGACTATCTTGATCAGTTTTTGGTTGTATTTGTAGATGATATTCTTGTATATTTGAATAGAATGGAAGTAAATTATGATTACATGAGAATTATACTGAAGACCATAAGAAATGATAAGATTTTTGAAAAATTTACCAAGTATGAATTTTGACTTTATAATGTTTCATTTTTTAGTCACATAATTTTAAGAGATGGGATGTCTATGGATCTAGAATAACATTAGTTATTAAAATTTGGTCGAGGCCAACAATGGAAATTTAGATCTATTGTATTCTATGTTTGGCTGGATATTATAGAAATTTTGTAAAACATTTTTCATTATTATCTAATCTACTCACCAAGATTAGTTGGAATGGATTCATATTCATGTGGATGGATGAATAAAAAGGATAATTTCAAATAGCTAAAAATATGGTTATACTGTGCACTTGTGCTCACACTGCCTTGTAGTAGAGAATGGTTTGTGAACTATAGTGAATTATCTATGAAGGGGATTCATTTTGTTCTCATGAAAAATGATATTTTGATAGAATATTCCTCAATATAATTTAAAAAACATGGGAAAATTTAACCATCCCAGGATATGGAGTTAGTTTTTCTAATATTTCAAATAAGGATTGGGAGGAATTATATTTATTGTCAAATTTGTGATATTTATACTGATCATAAATGATTAATTTATATTTTCAAAAAAAGGTGTTCCATTTAAATCAAATATGATGTTTGGAGGTAATTAAATAGTATGAATTCTCAATACATTAGCACCATGGGAAAGTGAATATGGTGGAATATGCTCTGAGTTGAAATTACCACACTTGCATATCCATGAGGGGTACCACTAATGATACAATATTTAAGTATTTAAAAATGTTAGATCTTGAAATTTTAATATATTTTGGGAAATATTATAGTTTTCTTATGAATTTAAATCCATCTACACAAGTGAATATTAAGGATTCATAAAAGGTATTTATAGAGGTTAAAAAGACGGTGATAAATGTTGTTGAATTCAACGTTGATTGTGATTGAAGGAGATATTGGATGAGGCTCATAGTTCTTAATTCTATATTCATCATGGATGCACAAATATGTATATGTACATGAAAGAGTATATCTATAGGTATGGAAAAAAGGGACATTTTTGAATATGTCACTCAATGCTTGGTTTGTCAACAAGTTATGGCTGAGGGACGTAATTCTAAGGGGATGTTACCCCCACTACCCATACTATAATGTAAATTGGAAAAAATCACTGTGTAAATTTTCATTGGACTTCCTAAAACATATAAAGTCCATAATGTTATATGGGTTTTAATTTATTGTCTTACAAAATCAGAAGACTTCATTATTATTATAGATTATTTCTCTCTAGATCATCTTTCCATGATATATGTAACAGAAGTATTAAGATTGACTATAGTAACAAATTCCATTATATTTGATCAGGATACTAGGTTTACCTCGATGTTCTAGAGAATTATTTAATAGGATCTGGATATAGTTTTATGTTTCAGATCTACTTATCATCCTCTAATAAACGGTGGGTCTGAGAGGAAAATTCAAAATCTAGAATACATGTTGAGAGCTTTCTCTATGGATTTCAATGTTGGTTTAAATTAAATCCTACAATTGGTTTAATTTTATTACAACAATTTCTTTCACTATAGTATTAATATAGATCCTTATAATGCCCTATGGGGAAAGAAGTAATGAATTATAACTTCCAAGGATATTGTTGGGTAAATGTATATATTAAGACCGAATCGTGTTCATGAAATGGTAGAAAACATCAAGCATATTCAATAAAACATAATAGAATATCATATTCAAAAAAAACTTTATACAAACAACAAATCAAGAGACATATAGTTTGAAGTGGGTGACAAGGTGTTTCATCAAATAATTCCATAGAAAATAGTGAAACGATTTAGAAAGAATGGATAGCTGAGCCCTAGGTATATCGGTCACTTTGAAATTATGGATCCTCATGGGATTGTGTATTACAGATTGGTCCATCCAATGAATCTCTCTCAAATTCATGATGTGTTCTATCTATCTCTCATAAGATAGTACATAACCAATTTATCACATGAAATAATCTTAGAAGTTGTACCACTGGAGAATGTTCATTATTATAGAGAACAATTGACAACGATTCTGGATCACAGAGAAGTAGTTCAATGAAACAAGATCATTTTTTTGGATAATGCTTAATGGAGGAAACACAAATTTGAGGAAGCTCTATGGGAACTAGAATATGTGATTAGGTATAAGTATCCTTTTCTGTTTGTATCCAAGTAATAAATTTTGAGAATGAAATTAAGTTTGAGGGGGGTAGAATGTAACACCCAGATATTTTATAAAACATTTACTTTAAATAATTGTAATTATTCACTAGATTAAATTGCACACAATATTGAGTTTAAACCAACTTTGTTACACACTTAGAATAACTTATAGTTAAAACCTAGTCATTAGGATAGTTGGAATAAATATAAATAACTTGTAAAACTATATTGTGAATGAAAAAGATAAATTAACTATATATTTGTACTTATGTTAAGTAATTTACAATTAGTAAATGAAATTAATTAAATAAGTTTTATATATATTTAATTAAATATTCTTGATATTCGTCGAATAGATATTTTTTTCATTAGGTATGAATAAAACCTTTATGATATATAAAAAACTATATTATTCCAAATGGTTATTTTCCACCTTTTAATAGAGAACCCATTTTAAATTATGTTATTGAAAAATTAATAATATTTATATGAAAATATTAACATTTTATGTGTATAAGGGATCTAAAAATTTACTTCAAATTGTTTTTTTATATTTTTCGATAACATAATATTTTTCATGTATCGAATAAATACAATAAATTTTAAATAAAAACATCTTTTTCCATCAAAATAACTTATATGGTTAAATTATAAGATGGAAATGTTTTTAATAATAAATATAATATATTTTTATCATTCAATATAATATATGTCATTATCCTTAATTTTACATTGAATTCAAATGTAAAAACATTTCAATCTTTTTCAATGTTTTAACTTTTAAAACCCACTCAATCTTTCCTATAACAGGATTAATTTTAAATTAATTACTATAACTTATGTCTTTTGTATTTAAAATATTTAATTCTATATTTATAATTAGTATGTCGAAATAATGTAAATAGATTAAATTTTTGGCACTATGAATAGATACTTCTGTAATTTTTATTTATACGGTAATATTTTTAATTGGGTAATTAAGGGTAAAAACGTTATTTTGAAATTAAAAAAACACTTTCCATAATATAATTGGATGAATATTTCTTGACCTAAATCATTTGTGGGTTGAAATGGTGTCTTTTGTAAGAATCTTCTATGAGATTAGGAAATTTAATTTATTTTATTTAAAAAAAATTTTATATATCATCCTCATTTTTTATAACTATTTCATTTTTAATATAACACTATAAATAATATATATTTTTTTAATAAATACTCATTTTATAAGTAAATATTTTAATTTATCATGGTTTATTTAAATTTTTTGGAAATAAATAATTACCTTAAATACTTTTACATTAATGATGTAGAAATTATTTAAATGATGTGAAATCAAGAAGATAATTATTATTAAAGTGATAATAACAAATAAAAGGCCCAAAATATTTACAAAAATTATATTGGTGAAGTATATATTGACAATAACCATCCATGGGTCATGTTTTAGATAACTTTTAGCCTTATTTAAATGATTTTGACATTCATATCATTTTATGAAATGTTGTGATAAACTTGTCACAGTCAATTATTAATAATTATAACATTTTTAGTGATTGGTTCAGTAGAATATGTATTTTATTATAATTATTCTTCTTAAATAAAGAGGATTTATATTCTTAATAGTATTTTATTATTAATTTTTTTAAAAAACGAATATTAAATAATTATACAAAACGTTTCAAGTAATTATTTTTTAAGGTAAATATAAAATAAATATTAATAAAAATATAAAAAATATATAAATTGGTCTAATTATTTTGTCCAAATTAATTTCATAAATTACCTTGACCTCTTTGGAATATGATAAATTTATTTTTTGGAATTTAACTTATCATATTAATATTTTTAAAAATCAATGAGTTGAATAGATTCATAATTGACATTATTGATTTTCCTATCAAAATAATGTTTTATTAATTTATTTAAAAAACATAAAACATTTCTAAATAAATATTACTTAATATATATTATATAATGATTAATGTTATATATTTATGGTCTCATTTTCACCAATTAATAAATATTTCACCCTTTTAATATTTAAATATTTGTTATCATAGTTAACAATTAATTAGAATAACTAAGTGTTACTTAAAATGATACTCTTAAAATTGATAAATAAAACATGTATAAATTTTATTGGATGATTATATAAACATCCTATCTCATATCATATTTTAAATTGGTATATTTTTTATATTTTTTGGACAGGGTTTTATGTCATTATAAATACATATTTTTGGAGATACCTTAAGTTCCCCTTGCCTATTTTATTAAAGGGTGCCTCCCCCCTTTACATCATATTGATCCTTCGGGGTGTGCCATACCCAACCCATTTCCTTTCTAAAATTACCTAGTTACATTTTATAAGTGATGTTATATATCAAAGATGAACTCCATTTCCCTTAAGAGGATATTTAGTGGGGGCATGTTGAAGAAGATGTAATCTTCTCTACCAATTCTTTCAAACATATTTCATCTTCTACATCCAATTAATGAGTTGTTTCATTGCAATGTAATAACACTAGTATTAATTATATACTGAATGCTTATTATTATTATTATTAAACGATCATATTTCATATTTTTTTCATCCGATAAAAAAACGATATCACCTCGTCCGTGTACGTACGACTTATAGTCCAGACGTTGTGTTGTAATCTTTTTTCACCACAACCTTACATTGATGGATATAATGATGGAAAAAATAACTAGTTATTATTATTATAAAAGTAAATTTATTAGGAAATAATAATCACCATTCACTTAAATACCATCCCAAAATTTAGGGATTGATAGGGTCGCTCGTGCGTATGTATGGCCTACTGTCTCTACAATGAGATGTGATTAATTCAACATGATATTAATTAATATAAATTAATGGAAATAATAAATGTGATATATATTATACTAATATCACACAATAAATGATATATATATATCCTGAGAATAGAAACAATAACTGATTTTACGAATCATGCGTACGAAAATATAGAAGTTAACACCTGATAGACGAGTAATAATGTTTCTAACAAATATATGAAAATTTAATAATATACGATAACATAAAAATTACTGTGATTATAAACTATGTCAATTAAATTATTTAAATAATTATACAAGAGGTTCAGATATATACAATAGAAAGGTGACCTAGGGAAATGGATAACTTTCCAATATCATTATTGTATGATATTTTTTATACATAAATATTTACAGGGTTATATTTGTCATCCAGATCCTTGTTTCATAATTATTTATTAAACAATACACATTCTATTTTTATAAAATTGGTTGGAGTCAATTTTTCCCATTGGTGAATTTTTATTAAATGTGTGAAAAGAATCTTTTTTTGTTTTTGATACAAGGTACTTCCTCACATTTCTAGAAAAATAATGCAGAGAATGTTTTTTAACATGTATGGAATGAATAGATATTTAGGTTTTTATTACACCTTATTTACATGAAGATTCCTCTACATGATTTCTATTTTATTTTAAAATAAATTTTATTCTCTTAAAATTTAATGGAATTTTGAAAAAATAAATTTTTTTTAATAATAGCATATATTTTTTCCAAGAATTAATTTGATGTGTTATATCGATATTATTTCCCATATTAGATGGAATTATTTAATAGGGTTTTGTTTAATGTTAAATAACATAATTTTTTATATGGCATGATTGGGTTTATGATGGAATTATGTATATTAAATCTACTTGATTTTCATGTATTATGTTATTATTTTTAATGAAACCCATTTTATTTCTTAGGTTATGATGAATGATTTTTTTGTTACAGTATAAGTAACAAGGATTTCATTATGAGATGGGTGAGACCTATATCTCACTCCAATATGTTGGTTAATGATTTATATCTCATCAGATAGTCATGGTTTGAATGGGATATTATCTCATTTTAGTTATACTGGGTTGGATTGATGAGTGAACATGATTTCTTAATGGACTTTATCTACTATAATGGTCATTCCAATGATCATTGACTAATATGATAATATTTTCCACACATATGTGTATGCCATAAAATTTCATGTCTTATGTTGTATATTTTGGGATTATGTTCATTGAATAGTATGTTATTTCATGATTTATCCCATGGAATTATATCATGATTATTCATATGTACGATAATATTTTCAAATGTAATGTTCTTATATATTATGATTATGACTTGAATTTGATCTACCTTGTTAACCCTTATTGAGAATCTGAGCTCAGTCGTTCATATGTTTCTTTTCCGTAAGCCATAAAGAAGAGTGTTAAGTAAAATATTTCTAAGGAAAATGTAGTTATGAAAAATTTTGTGTAAGAAAATGGGAATGTCTTATAAACTAATTGTTTGGGTTTCCAACTATCTAAAGACATTATATGTATATGGTATTGTCATGAATTTGTTACTTTCTGTAATGAATATTCTTCATTTTTGATGTACAATAATTAAAGGTAATGTATTGGTTATTATATCTATTGTATTCATTATAGGGTGAGAAATAGTTTTCATTATGATAGGAACATAGTATACAAATAATTTTATTGAGTTATTTTATCTTATTGTTTAATAGTCTTTATCATGTAAACATTTTAATTTAGTCGGGTGGATACATGAACAATCCAAATGAGTAGACAATAATTCACACCCCACTTAAATATAATCTAATTTTCAGGGTAACAGTATAATGTTTTATATCATTATGTATATTAAAATATCATGGTTTTATAGATTCTATTTGGGATTCGGGGTCACTAAATGTTGAGATCGTGGTATGTGTTGTTTTAGTCTCATATGGTATTACATGTATTCACATGGAATTCATTTTTTATATGATATGGAGTTTATTGGATTATTGAACTTATATATATCTACCACATGTTTTTCATTGTGGGTAATGCCTCTGATTTTTAATATCATGTTAAAGTTTTATGTATTCTTAACAAACTTGTTTTAAATTATTTATATCATAATTATGTGGGAAGGAAATAAAAGGTTTTACCAGCTATTATTTGTTAAATGTTTCAATGGAAATAAATTCTAGTTAACATCTTGTAATATTAATATTTTTGGAGTTCTAAACTGAGTTATTGGGAGTCTGTGAGGTCCTCTATGTCTTAGTGAAGACATTATAAAAAGATTAAAAAATAATATATTTTGTGAACACTTTTTAATCAAAATAAATGAATAACTCCCAAACGGGGCATCATATGAGATATATGAGACCATATTTATGTCAAAAATTTATTTTTTACCCTACTAGGGGTATAATATTTTCTATTTCCAAAATTTTAGATATCTCAAACAAGAGATAATGTTATAAAATAATAATTAATATACTATTTTATTAAATATAATTAAATATCTCCCACATTGTGCATTTTATGAGAAATATGAAACCCCAAGTAGGTCTTGAACATGGTTTTTACCATATAAGGTATGTAACATTTGTAAACAATGGGAATTTGGATTCCTCACTCGCAAAAAAACACTTTTTAAATTTAGAAAATTTTTAATCCATTTTTAAATATAAAATAATAGATTTCTCTTAAATTGTGTGTCATATTGAAAAGGTGAGACCATCGTTGGATCTGAAAAGGTTGTTTTACCATAGGTGGTGTATAACGTTTATAATCAATGATATATTGATTTTATTTTGGTTATATATGTTAAAAAAATAATTAAATCATTAATTAATCTATTTTTTAGTTAAAATAAATCACTTTTTTATGGGTCTTCTTCTTCCTCGAAGAAAAATGTGATCAACTACATTATTAATAGAAGAGGTTTTTAAAACCATCAAATTTCGACATTTCTGGACAGAGATAAAATTAGTAGCAGCATAATAAATGAACATAATTAAATCTACATTGATATTCAGGTTGATTAATGGGTGAAAATAGGTGTTTTAAAAATGGGTTTAGGGAGCTCCGTTTTTTTTGGGTCCAAAATCATCAAACACCTTAACATTCATTTTTTGGTATGTCTTGTTTGATTATGATGATCTTAAAATGCCCAAATATGTGATCATCGAACTCTTGGGTGGTTTGGTTATAGATGTCATTGGTATTCCTAGATCTTACATTTTCCCTTCATGAATATGGACTCGTGAGTTTTTAATCATTTTATAATTAGTAATTTTATTCTTCCATAAATAATTTATGAAAACCATGGTGGAATTTTATAAATGTTTTATAACAAAAATTATAAATGGTTTGGCTGTCAAGAATGTTGGAAGATAGATATAAAAATTATCAATAGATAAATTCATCATATTAACAAAAGATAAATATGATGCATTGTCCAAAACAATTTTCATCAAATGATAAATGACTATTTCACCTAGATATTAAATGATTTATAACAAAACTGTCAAAGGGTTATTGTGAATAATAATAAAAATGATAAATACATTGAGTATTTTTTCTTTATAATGTAATCTCGTTAGAAAAGGTGATATTTGAAACGAATTATCTGGGAATGAATAATTTGGTAAAATTTTAAAACAATAACAAGGTTGATTTATCAAATGAAAATTTCATTAAATTATTTAAATTTTAATTGTTTAAATATTTTCAAACGATAATTATTTGGATTATAAAAATATAATTAATTGTCAATATATATATATATATATATATTGATATGAAAACATGTAATAATGTATTAAAATTATCTAATGTTATTATCAGAAGACACACACACACACACACATATATATATATATGATAATTACATTGGATGTTGAGGATACTTTTATTAAATATAAAATTATCAACGTCTAATTGCATGAAATTTTGGGGGGAAATTTCAAACACATGAGTGGTAATAAAAAGACAATTTAAATAATATCTTGGAGAGAAAAAAATGATAGCACATGTGATATTCCATTGGAAAATTTATATTTGTTTTGGTTATAGGAACCCTTGATGAATTTTGACCAATGTTGTGTCAAAGCTTGTAATAATAATGTACAGAGAAGGTGTATTGAACCATAGAGGGTGGCTTGACCTTGTCGCTATCATCAATGACGTAAAAGTTGGTTGTTTCATATTTCATTTAAAAAAACCCTATAATTTCATTATTTAAATTAATTTTTTTTTATTTTTTTGAAGTTTATTGATTTGAATAAATTTCATTCTTTTGGATTTGGAATGATTTTGGCACGGATTTAAGAAACCCTCCACTCCCACCCCATTCCATTGAATTGGGGCATGTTTTCAAATGAATTGAAATGGTTTTAATTGAATTTTTGAATTTGATCTTTTAAAAAGAATTTATGGAATTTGTTTAATTTTGAAAATGTCTTAAAATTGTTTTCATATAAACCCAGTGGTTTGACCTCTTTAAAGAGGTATGTTTCGTATTAAAACCTATGTTTTCTATTAATGTAAAAATAGAATTTTAAATGGTGGAATGAGGTTTAATTATAATTTAATAGGTCTTTAATAAAATTTCCATCATTGATTTTGTAATTTATCATGAAGGTCTTAGTTAGATTGTGAGTTACATTAACACACTCTAAGACTACAAAAATGTTTTAAAGCATACATGTATTGGTCACTTCACATATGTAACGGTGACGATTCCTCAATTACTTGTTTATAGATGGTGTATGGGTACATATATTTCCACGATAACATAGAGAGTGTCTATTTGTAAAAATCCATGATTATAATGTATGTTATCTCATTATTATAATTCAATAACATGCGCTACAAGTAACACTGACTTCGAGAACACCAGAACATACCAAAGTAACCGTTAAAAAATGGGTATGTATAGTATTAAATTCAATTTGACTATTTTATTCTATATATAATTTTAACACCATTATTATGAGTTTCATAGACTTAAAAAGAGACCAATTTCTTTTTTTCAGATAAAAGAAGAAATTATAAAAAACGCAATTTTAACACCTTTTAATAGAGAACCCTTTTTTAAAGCAATATTTGATACTTTTATATATTCAATTTTAGGAAATTAATTTCTTCCTTATAATCAATACATAAAAATTTAGTTTGGATAATTTTTTGTACTTTACTGATAACATTCATATTTTGATGAATAGTAAAAAATAATAAATTTTAATTGAAAAAAACCTTCTAACATAATAATCTTTATTTTGATAAATTATGAATTTGAATGATTTGGAAATATAATTAGATTATATTTTTATCATTTAGTACAATTTAGGTAATTATAAGTAATTTCAAATTTAAATTTGACATTAACACATGGCAATCTTTAGAAAGTTTTACTTTAAAAAAACCGTCTTTTATAGTTTTAACAACGGGAATTAATTTTAAATTAATTAATGAAACTTATATGTTTTAAATTTGTTAAAATAGCTTTCATCCTTGAATTCAGAATTTCAAAATTAGCTTAAGTTGACTTTTTGGTATTTTTCAAAAAAAGATCATTTTTTATGAATAATGAAAACCACTGTGTTATTGTTTAAAACCGAATTTTTATTTAAATAATTATATATCATATTTAAATTTATTTTATGTAAAATAGATATATAGTACCTATATAAGTTCAATTTTATTCATTAGAGTCATTTTATAATAAAATTTGATGTATAAATATTTATTGAACTTTTTAACATCTTTTACCCACCTTCTAGGAGCAATTGAAAATTTGCATAAAAATTAATTTTACCACTTCATTTTTTTGAATTTAAAAAATTAGAGAGAGACGGTTGAAATCCTTAAGTAAAATTTTGTTCAATAAGATGAAAATAATTTTTGTTAATTAGTAACTTTTTACATTTATTTACCACGGTTAAAAGTTAATAGGGTAATTAAGGGTAAAAATGATATTATAATTTCCCTAACACATGTCATAATTCTATTTCAGAAGTTAAACTCGTCCAAAAAAACATTAAGAATAAAATATTATCCCCTTTGGTCCGATTGGATTAGATTAGGACATTTATTATTATTTTATTTAAAGAATAGTTGAAAGTGTTAAATTCAAAGTTTAATAACCAAACCATTTTTTATATGGAGTTATACATAAGATAAATTTGACTATAAATATTAATTAGAAAAATAATTTTATTTCCTAAATCAAGGTATTTTATTTATAATTCTCATACATTATATAATTTAATCTATTAATGACACAATAATGATGAAGTAATTACCTTATTAATGAAATATTAAAATAATTGATATTATAAATATCAAAATAAATATTATTTTGAAACTTCTGATGGCTTACACTAATTTTATAAGATATTTTGACATGTTAGGGTTGATTAGAAAAATTGTTTTCATAGTGATATGGTTTTAATGACTTTCCCAAAAACAAAATACCAAATCATGTCAAAATTGACATAAATTAATTTTTAAAACAAATACTATATTTTCTGGTGATATATTATTCATAAAATATATGGTTTAGAAAAAGGGATTAAATAATATTACATATGAAATTAATGAGCCACTTGAGGTTCTCTTGTAAGTTTAGATTATTTTTATTAACCATGTAGTGTAAGAATACAAGAATACTTGGTAAAAGTTAAAATATCTAACTAAGAGTTAAATATCAAAGATAAGGTTAAAATGGAAACATAAACTTGTCAAAAACATATTTGTTGAGAGGATTTAGACCCATACCACCTAAGGATAAAAATAAATTTATTTTGATCATTTATAAACGTAATATTATTATATAATAAATTAATATTTTATTCTTTCCCTAAAGTGACTCTCACCCCTCTTATAAAAGGGAGCATCCCTTCTCCAAAAGTCACACCTCCAATGCCATTTGGCTCAGCCAAACCCTGCCCAAATATACTCCTAAATTCCCTCACAAAATCCTAGAGTCATTACTTTGATCATAAAGCCAACCTAAGGAGCTTTTTTGATCAGCTCAATAAGAAAGACCTGAAGAATATGTAATAATTTCACCGCCCTCTTTCAAGTTATTTTCTCCATACACTTCCTCTTTCATTGTTGTTTACATAAAAAATTAATAAATCCAGTACCTTCATCATACTATGATGTTATTATAAATAATTTACAACCATATTCATTATTCTAGCCATCCTATAAATAAAAAAGTCCACATACATGTGTACGTACGGTTTACCGTCTCCACCTCGTTGTGTAGTTTGTTATTCAAACACTTCATTATTTGGATGGGTATAATAATGAGTATCACTAATGTAAATAATAAATATATCATGTTAATTATTCTATATATATGATATACCATACAATTACAAATGATTTCACCATCTATATAATGATATTTTCACTTGTGCGTACGTACGGATTTCCGTCTCCACAACGCGATGTGATTCATTTCCTCATTCATCATTCAACGATGATTATAATAATATATATTATTATTAAGTATGTAATATATGAAATATAAATGATACTGAATATATATATTTGTGTGTGTGTGTGTACTTAAATATATCTAATTCATTTACTTCCATTCAATACGATATGAAAACAAAAACTATGTTTACGCATATGTACGACCTACCGTCTCCATAAATGGTGTTTTCCATTTAATATATCCATCTATAATATTTATTTATATTGTAAATATATATGATCTTTAAATAATGTCTTTTATTCTGAAATTATTTAAATCATGATCTAAATGATACGATCAAGAATAACATGTTAGAAGATGTGCGATAAAGAAAGCAAGTATTAACCTAAAAGTTAATTTAACATGGAAATCATAGTTAAATGGGTAGTATAATGTCATAAATGAAACATGTATGATATAATAATTATGAATATGGTTCAGTTATAATAACATAATATGGTGATTATATAAGAGGTTAAATGTACCCTCGACAAAAGGAAAGTGCAAGGTAAGGGTTATTTTCCCAATCTCATTATTATCCGAGATTGTTTATGTGTATGTATTTAATGGGACATATTTATCATCATTACCCATATTTCATAAAAACTTTTTTAAAAGGAATATTTTATGGTTTTATGGGAGGTTATGTTTAACTCTATATTCATTCTAAATTTTTTAATGATTTATCTTTCAAAATCCTTTTATTTCGTCCATGTTTTCAAAATAATTTTAAGGATTTATTTATATGGACATGAATATTTTGAAATGACAATTTTTTTCAGAATTTTAAATGTGGTAATGTAAAATTTTATTAAAAATGTCTTTTAAATAAATTACAATATAAATTTTTTACTTTTAAATGATTTCACAAAAAGTGATATTTCTCTCAGAAAGTTTTACTGATCATTTTCAACTATTTGAGCAACATTTTCTGGATATTATTTGTGATTGAGAATGATTTATTATAATATACCAAGTGGCCTGAATGACTTCATTTTTATTGATTTTTGATAACCCCCCTTTTAATGGATGGGGGGAACCCTTACAAGGCCTGTAGGCTCATAGATTACATGACCCATAGGTTTTAGGAAATATATAGGCTATACATGGAACTCCTCCTTTTAGCTTCTTCATCATGAAATATGATTTACTATAATAATATCATAAATATTTTATTGAATGATTCAGGTTTAGTTTGACTGTGAATGTTCATTTTCTTACCATTCATGGTTTATGGTTAAATTATTGACATTTTGTATGCATGTTTTAATACGAATGATTATGTTATGTTTCAACTTTGTCATACGAGGAATGCAGTGGACATAGTATGTGAGAGGTCGAGCCCGCTATAGCTCCTCGATGAATCGGTAGGTCTCATGAGAAAAACAACTAACTTCGAACAATTTCTTCAAAAAATTGGTATTTGTAGTCTTGGAATAAGGCCTTGACTTTGTGGCAATGATGTTCGACTTTATGCATTCCATCATTATGAAATTAGTTATTACATGTGATTATTATACTAGTATAATATCCATTTGAATCATTATATTGTGAGGATTGGTTTATTTTTCCATAATATGTTCAAGATTATGCCTAAAAAGTATGCTATTTTTATTACACATCTTTCCTTGAAATTTTATAAATTCCGATAAATTATTTACCCTTACTGAGCATCTGAGCTCACCCCCTTTCTTATGTTTTATTTTCACAGGATTCCATGAAGTGTATTAGGATTGATATGCAAAGATAAGATAAATGAAATAATGGAATTATAAAATAACTATAAATGCTACATTTTATGTTTAAAATTTTAATGTAACGTTCATTTATGTAATCTATTTTCCATGTCTACTAAATCGATCGGTCCATTGGGACAAAATTCTTTTCAATCATTCTAATGTATTAAAATAATGCACCAACTCTAGGAAACTGGGGTTGGGGTGTTATTGTTGTTATCATAGGAATTTTAGTAGATACCTTGGAAACTAGATTTAGAAAAACACTGATTAGAGAACATTACCCTAAGATGGACATTGATGATTAGTATAGAAGAACATCCTATAATATATGTAATGTAGAGATTTTGTATTTTTTCCACGCAATACATCTCGGTCTGGATACGAGTATGTAGAGGCTGCCCTGGCACAGTTTTACCTAGGAGTAAAAATACTGACAAGGAGTTTTGGCCATGACCCCATATATCCTCGTACATGACAATGGGCCTTTTTTCACTCTTGTTTATCAAACTCCTAGGGGCTATACTTAGGATAAATCACATTTTATTTAGAATACATTATGCAGGATTTCTGAGTAAATAATTCCTCAAAGAAATTTTTTTTATGATTATATATTATAAGAATAATATTTTAAATTTACGTTAGGTAATTTAGTTTTTTTGGAATTATGCATTGTGATACATAATCTGACTTATTCTATGCCACTGTTTTGAAATGGCGCACCATAGAATAAACAAGAACACTAGTAATACGCATGATCCATAGAATAAGAAGGATCATGTCATTCATTGTATTAATCCAACATTTAGAATCTAATTAGTCTCTTATAAATTCTCATCAAATGAAAAAATATTATCATGTATTAATAAGATATGTAAATAATTTTCTGTGTCCTATATCTTTGAAGGGAAGAAAGATAATAAAAGGATGGTAGAAAGATTGATAGATAAGGGGAAGAGGTAAAAAAGCATTTTCCCATATTTGATAACTGTGGAAAAATATTCTTGGTAAGTACATGAAGGGAATGTGAGTTTTTTATAAGTTTGGAGATAAAGGACACCGATTACGTCATTTAAGTGTAAGAAAAATGTTTCAAATGTACAATGTTTCATTAACAAGGAGTTGGGACACTACATGAATTAATGTTTAAATCATTAGAGTATGCCACAAATGATGCTATTGGATAATAATCAAGTTATGATACTACAAAAAATGAAGATAAATGACTTGTTAAATTATGTTTCTATTAAATAATTATTTCATTTGAGTTTTGTATCAATGATATTCTAGTAATAAAAATTATGGAAATAAATAAGGATTGTACTGCAGTACTATTCCATTGAGGATTTCAGATTGTATGGTACCATGAAAAGTGAAACAGTTTCAGGATAAAATTTTCAGAAAATACATCGCTAAAGGAAAGGTAAACCATAATATGGTTCTGATACTGAGGTAGTGATTTTTGGAATAAGAGATGGTTGATTTGGATAAACTATATTTGATATTTTCTACTACCTTGGAAGTGAATAATGGTTTGTTTATTCAACCATTTTTGGAATATTAAAAAAACATGGATATAAGGAATATATCTAGTATTCGATAAGTAATAATGGAGCATGAATGTATATAATATGTTATTATAGTAATTAAGGGTGTTACCATTTTTTAAAAGAATACGTGATGAAGTTATTCATATGTTATTACATGTAAAAAAGAGATCTTCATTTTGATACCTTACTTATAAATTTTGGACAGTGAGTTCAAATAAAAGTGTTTTGGAAAACTATAATTGATGGAATGGATTATGTTTGAAATTGGATACTATTATTAAGGTTAAATAATTTCTTGATATTTATTTAGGATTGTTATAAAAAGGACAACCTAGAGGTCGGGCGACAACCCAACGCGTCCGGAAAGGGTGTGAGACTTGGAACCGCAACTGAAGCGAGATAATGGTGCATCACCTACCACTGACCTACGTGTTTTCCTGGATTGTGTAGTGTGATTTTTTAAATAGTCATACAAAAAAATTATAAATTAATTATTTTTTGAACCCTATACGATTAAGATAAATAGAATATTTTTTAATTCTATTATCTTTTAGAATTAAAGGTGAGTTTGTGGTAAGAATTAGTCAAAGGATGAAACTCTATGTATCAATTATATTTTTCCCGTTTATTATATAAATAAATTTATTTTAAAACGTTAGCGAATGGATATTAGAACCAATTTTGTTTTTCCTAATACCTTATGTTTTGTTGAACTGATGATATTTTAAATCACCATAGAATGATGGCATTGAGTCCATAAACTATACACTTTCTTGTGATTGATGACCTCAATCAATCCATATAAATATTTTTTTTCCTCTAGTTATGTGTCCTTAATTTCTGCCAATTTTCTCTTACATGAGATCATAATATGGTGGTGACATTTTCATTTCTCTGTCCCTCTTATTAAGACTAAATTATTTTAATCTAATTTCTGATATTGGTTTTCCACGAAGTTATTTTTCTATTTATAACCATATATTTTCAACATAAAATTTCAATTTGTGATGATTCGCTATATTTATGGAGGGGAGAATGTAATATGCCACGATTTCATAGTACGTTATCTCATTAAAATAATTCAATAAATTGTGCTACACGTAACATCGAGTTAGAGCGTACCACAACTTACCAATATAGTCGTTCAAAAAACAAATATGGATATTATTAATTGAATTTTGATTCTTTTATACTCTATATAAATTTATCAACCATATTCTGTGTTTCTTTGACATAATGTGAGACCAATTTCATTTTTTCATATAAAAGATGTATTTTTTTTAAAAAAATGCAATTTTACCGCCTTTTAATGGTGAACATTTGTAAAACAAAAATCTGACACTTTTATATATTAAATATAATGGAATTAAATTTCTCTTTTTAATTGGGACAAAAAAATTAGATTGAATAAATTGTAGGTTCTTTTCTAAAAACTATCATATTTTGATGAATAGTGAAAAATACTAAATTTTAATTGTAATCCAATTTTTTAATCAAAATAATTTATAGTGATAAATTATGAATTAAAATGGTTTTTAAGTATAATTTGATTATATTATTATCATTTAATACAATGGAGGTAATTATATGTAATTTCACATTTAAATTTGACATAAACACATGTCAATCTTTTCATAGTTTTTACTATTAAAATAAACCCTCTTTTATGGTTTTGACAATGGGAATTAATCCTAAATTAATTAATGAAGATTCTATGTTTTAAATTTTGAAAAATATAATTTATTTTTTAATTCGTAATATCAAAATATTATTAAGGTGATATTTTGGTATTTTTTTGATATCATCCAATTTTTTATGAATAGTGAAAAACAATATGTTATTGTTAAAAACCGACTTTTTATTTGTATAATTATTTATTTTATTAAAATTTATTTTAAGTGAAAAAAGATATATATTACCTATATAAGTTCAATTTAATTAATTACAGTCATTTTATAAAAAAAATTATATGTATAAATTTTTGTTGAACTTTTTATAGTCTTTTACCCACCTTCTAGAGGAATTTTCAAATTTGCATAAAAAATAATTTTACCACTTTTGTGAGTTGAATTTAAAAAATATTAGAGACATTGTTGGAATCAGTAAGTAAAATGTGGTTTAATAATATGAAATTCCTTTTGTGAATAGCGACTTTTGAATTTTATTTTCCACGATTCAATGTAAATAGGGTAATTAAGGGTACAAATGATATTATAATTACCCTAACTCATGTCCAAATTCAATTGGATAATTTAAATTATTCCAAGAAAATACTTAGGAATAAAATATAATCCATTTTGGTTCACTTGGACTATATTAGGAAATTAATTGTTATTTTATTTAATGAAGTGTTAAAAGTGTAAAATTCAAAGTTTAATAATTAACCATTTTTAATATATGGTTATACATAAGATAAATTAGACTATAAATTTTAATAAGAAAGATAAAATGATTTCATACATTATAGAATTTTAATTATAATTTTTATACGTTAAATAATTTAATTTATTTATGACACAATGATGATGCAATGATTACCTTATTAATGAAATATTATAATAATTGATATTATAAGTATCAAAATAAATTTAAATTAACACTTTTGATGCATTACACTAACTTAATAGGTTAAAAAACATGATAAGGTTTATTAGAGTAATTTTTTTCTATGTTATAAAGTTGTTATGACTTTCAAAAAAACAAAATACCAAATAGTCTCAAAATTGACATAAATTAATTTTTAAAACAAATACTATATTTTTTGTTGATATAATATTCCTAAAATTCTAAGGTTCATCCAAAGGGTGTAAATAATATTATATATGTCATTAATGAATCACTTTACGTTATTTTGTACGTTTATAGTAATATTATTAACCATATAGTTTAAGAATACAAGAAGACATGTAAAAGTTAAACTATTTAACTCAAAGTTAAATCTATTTGATAATGTTAAAATGGTATCCTAAACATGTCTAAAACCTATTGGTTTAACGTATTTTGACCCATAACAACCTAAGTTTCTAAATAAATTCATTTGGAGACATTATAATATGAATATGATTGTATAATAAATTAATATTTTAATCTTTTCCTAAAGTGACACTCACCCCTCTTATAATAGGGCACTTAACCTTCTCTCAAAATCACACCACCAAAGCCAATGGTCTTAGCCAAACCATGACCAAATATCCTCCAAACATCCCTCACATCATCCTTGACTCATTAGTTTGATCACAAAGCCATCCTATGATCAATTTGATTAACTCAAAATGAAACACCTGAAAAAGAAGTAATAATTTCACCAGCCTCTTTCAAGTTCTTTTCTTCTTCCACATCCTCTCTCTCTGTTGTGTCCATACCAAAATAATAACATCAATACCTATTATATAATTTGATATTATTATAAATATTGCACAACTATATTATTTTTTCTATTCATCCAATAAATGACAAAGTCACTACACGTGTGTATGTATGGCTTACAGTTCCACGCTGTGGTTTGTTATTCAAACAGATCATTATTTGGATTGGTATAATAATCCATAAAACAAATGTAATAATAAATATAAAAGGATAAATATTCTATAAATATGATATACTATCCAATTACATACAATTTCTCCATCAATATAATGATATTGTCACTCGTGTGTACGTTGGGATTACCGTCTCCACGACGTGATGAGATTAATTTCCACATTCACCATTCTACAATGACTATAAAAATATATATTATTAATAAGTAATTATTATATTACATAATAATTATACTGAATATATATATATATATATTTATGTACATAAATTAATCTTATTCACTTACTTCAATTCAATACGATATGAAAATGAAAACAATGTTTATGCATACACACGATCAACCATCTACATAAATGGTGTTTTCCATTTAATATATCTATATATTATTCTTATTTATATTCTAAATATATATGATATTTAAATCATGGGTAATATTATAGATGTTTTTAAATCTTGATATAAATGATTCGATCAAGAATAATAAGTTAAAACATGTACGATAAAGAAAGCGATCATTACACGAAAAGAACATTTAACATAGAAATCATTATTAAATGGGTAGTATAAAGTCATAAATGAATCATTTATGATAAAATAAATATTAATATGGTTCTTTTATAATAAAACACCATGTTCATTTAATAGTAGTTTAATCATAACCTTGACCATAGGAATGTGCAAGGTAGGGGTTATTTCCTCACTCTCACTATTTTCTGAGATTGTTTATGTCTAGGTATTTACTAGGAAATATGTATCACTGATACCCAAATTCAAAAAAAAATTCAAAAGGAATATTTAATGACTTTATGGGAGGTTCTATTTAACTAGATTATCATTTTAAATGTTTTATTAATTTATCTTTCTAAATCCTTTAAATTGATGTCCTTGTTTTCAAAATGATTTTAAAGATTTAATTATATATAGATGAATGTTTTGATGTCCATGGGTATCGAGAACGACCATGAGGCTATGTGCGAGCCAGATCAGTTATTGGATTACTAGGGTACGTGGGATAGTTTGTGAAAAAATGGTATTATAGAAGGTTGATATTTTATCTCATCTCCCAGTTTGAGAAATACATAATTTCTTAAATGTTGTTTTTAGATATTTTTTAACATCAAGCATCTTAGATGATGTGTGAATCAGATTCATGAGGTTCCTTTTGAACTTTTGGATAGAATCATGGTGTGAATCTGAATCTAGTTGAGGGGATCATGCGTAGTGTCCTTGATCTGGGGCAGGCACCACCACCCTTCATTATTTAGGATCATGTTGTGAATCATTCAGGGGATGATTTTAGAAATTATTCTAAAGAGTAAATTCAATAGTAACCACCTTTTTTCAAAGTAATCGCTGATCCTCAACATTCATAGGAATGGTTGGGCTGGATAGAACGTCTGTTTGAGTTCTTAGAGACTGAAGAAGAGATTAATGTGAAGAGTGTCACCTTCACGTGGGACGGACCAAGAAGGATATAGTGGGACACAATAGTTATGGTAAAGAATTATGAGGGATTAGAGTGGAAGGAAATAAAGATTCATTCCATTTAAATGTTCTAACAAAAATAAATGATCTTTTCCAAGGCTACAATGTTTTTCAATCATGGGTTGGCTGACAGAACTATAGATCCTTGGTTGTTTAGGGAACTTGCATAAGATCTACCACAACTTTTTGACTTCACATAGTGTCATGAGATCATCGTAACCTTTGAAAACTGTGTGGAAATAATATTATTCACATACAAAATGGTTCCATCCATTGTCATCCGAAACAAAACTTATGCATGCAGTGGAAGAGTCTCCAGAGGAAGCTAATACATGTTAAAGACTGTGAGAGGTTCCATTACAACAGCTTCGTTTTTAGTGACTACTCTATTTGATACCTATTCATCTCACCCATTTATTTCAAATTTTATCATTAATATTCTTACTATTCTTATGGTGCTTTTATTTTGTGCAATGGATATTACTAAACCCCCTTAGTGAGAATAGAGATTAGTGTCTCTATAGTCCTGCTTGTGTCCTCTCTCTATCATATGTCGATCTTACTTGGAGTTTTTTTGGTTCTCGATGTAGAATCTCATGACACTATATTTGGTATTGATTAGATCATTACCTATAAATCCTGGATTGATTGTTATCTTCAACAGGTCATCCTTACCTCAACCAATGTTCTTCATGTCTTTCCACGAGAATGAGACCAATAGTTGAGATGAATCAGACCATCTCATCCGATGTTAGGGAAAAGGATACCATTGTTTTAATTTGGTTAGGAGGGATATAAAATGCATGGTTATCACCCTCTGGTCATCATTGAGTATCCCAACATGTTTCCTTTTGACATCTTTGGTTTTCCACCAATAAGGGAGTTTTTGTTTTCTGTTGACTTAGCATCTGGTACTGATCTAGTTTCAAATCTCTCTTACCACATGACACCAGTTGAACTGAAATAGTTGAATTAGCAGTTGTATTTTTTCATGAGAATATGATTCAAACTTGGTTTTTTGGACTTTGGTGGGGCTTGGGATTATCTTTGTGGATGTTAATGTTTTCTTATAACAATAGTAAATTTTCCACCATCTGAATTGATCTTTTTGTGTCCTTTTATGGTTATCCATGTAAATATCCATTGTGTTGTTCAGTTATTTTTGAATGTTCCTTGGTTGGTCTCAGTTTATTCAAAGAGATGGAAACTAAGATTCAGTTGTTTTGTCATAGAAATTTGATATCACAGAGTCAGTAAAAGTCTTATTTTGATCGTCGCCATTAACCGTTGAAATTTTATGTTTGTGAATAGGTATT
Source organism: Viscum album (assembly GCA_963277665.1). Lineage (NCBI taxonomy): Eukaryota > Viridiplantae > Streptophyta > Magnoliopsida > Santalales > Viscaceae > Viscum > Viscum album. The sequence goes on along the minus strand of OY728145.1, from coordinate 1,924,041,860 downwards.
CTAGAAGATTTAACTTGGGTGGGCTCATTGATGTATTTAGAGGAATGGGAATCATGCTCCCTGTTTTGTGGTAGATTTGAAGGTTATTTATCATGTGGGAAATCTTATAACCATTTAGCACTAACAATGCATATAACATCAATACAAAATATGTTCCATGTATCATGCCTGTAAAGTATCTCTCTGATCAATCACACGTTTTAGATGGAGATTTCCAGAGATCGAAACTATTTTATCTTTTGTTTAAAAACTCATCAGGGTTGTTGATTATGAGTCCATGGTACCTTATGGAGGTATGATACCTCTTCTTCAGGTTCCATGGAATCATGATTCTGATAACAATGAGACCTGGAAGAGGGAGAGACTGATGAGATAGCAGTGACAAAATCACTATGACATAGAGACTTCTTCAAAGGCATTCTGGGGATAGATAGTTCCTTTGGTTGGGAGGTTTTAAAATCCCATTACTATTTTAGTTGTTCATAAACCTATTGATTTAAATAGATAATATCTAAAGTAAGTGGGAATGATAAAAATGATTTATTCTCAAATTTTTTATAATTTTATTAATGACCATAAATTACAAGTAGTATCTTAGAATGTTAAATTTAATTTATTTGGAACTCAACATCGAGTTAATGTGAGATTCCATGTCATATAATGCCTTGGATAAGAATTAATTGAAATATTTTATATAATATATTAAGTGAAAACTTTTTCTTTAAAATAATTGAATATCTCCAGAACGACTTATCGTATTAGATATCTGAGACCACTGTTATGTTCAAAATGTGGTTTTTACCATAGGAGAGGTATATGATTAGATGGTGCCAGAAATTTGTAGTTATCCCTTATGAGATAAAGTTATTGAATAATTTTTAATACCTCCGATAGATCGAGAACATGGTGATTAACTTAGAAGTGATATAAAATATGTAAATGTTGGGCCTTTGGATGCCTCACAAGAAAAATGTCACATTAAAAATTTAATCATTTTTTAATCATTTTTTTAAATGAAATAATTAATATCTCTCAATAAGAGTGTTCTATGTGAAATCTAAGTCCATAATCAGGTCCAGAATGTGGGGTTTACCCTCTAATCTGTATAACTTGTTTATAAAACGATTGTTTGAGGTTATTTTAGTTCATATATTAAATAATTATTTAATTCATTAATTAATATATTTTTTAGTTAAAATTAATCAAATTTTTTAAAGAGTCTTCTTCCTCCATGTTAAACACTCGGACATCCACTATTAATAGAGGAGGTTTTTAAAACCATCAATTTACCAGCTTTTGGACTACGATTAAGTTATTAATAGCATAATAAATGAGAATAAATGAATACACATTAATATTTTTGTTGATTAATGGTTGAAAATGGGTTTTTGAAAAATGGGTTTAGGGTGTTCCGTTTTGGGTTAAAAATCACCAAATTCCATGTTCTTCCTTGATGGTTCATCTTGTGAAATAATGATGTCCTCAAAAATCCCAAACTAAAAATCCTTGAACTATTTTGTGGTCTGATCATAGATGATTGTGGTCTTCCCAGATCTTACACATGCACCATGTGAAGATGGAATAATTAGTTTTTTTATTATTTTTATTTTATTCTTCCACCAATTTTTTAAGAAACAAATGGTGGAATATTATTAATGTTTTAAAACTAATGTTATCAATGGATGTTTTGTCAAAAAATGGTTAAAGATAGATATAAAAATTATCATCCAATAATTTCATCAAATTATTGAAAGATTAATATGAAGATTTATCAAATCAAATTTTCATCGAATGATCACTGATAATTTCATGATGATATAAAATGGAGTTTAAAAAAATTATTAATGAGTAATTTTATATAATTATCAAATAATCAATACATCGGTAATTGATATTGTGAATATAATCTTAGTAAAAGAAATGATATTCTTCAATAATTATCCAGAAATTAATAATTAAGATAAATTGTTAAACAATAACTAGGTTAATTTAATAGAAGATAAATTCATTAAATTATTGAATAGAGAATTTTAATTATTTAGATTATCAAAAGATAATGAATAATCAACACCCATAGATAAATAAATATATATATATATAAAGATAAAAACACTTTGGAGAATGTATTAAAATTGTCTAATGTTATTATCAATAGGGATATATATTTATATATATGTGGTTAGACATGTATTTTTTATAATTAAATTGGAATTTAAAAATAATTTTATTAAAATTATAATTATTAATGTGTCATTTCCGGAACAATTGATGGATAATTGCAAATACATGTGTTGTCCAAAAACAATAACCCAGTTATTATACATGAGAGAAAAGATGGTATCACATTTGATATTCCTTGTGAAATATAAAAGAATTTCTTGGCCCTAGGAACCCTTGAAAAACGTTGAACACTGTTCTGTTAACTCTTATGATAATAATTTCGTGATACGGTGTACAAAACCGCATATAGTGGTTTATCCATGCTGCTGAAATCGATGACCTTGAGTTAGGTGGTTCTGTCCGTATTTGGCAATTAAATTAATCCTGTAATTAGTTGATTTAAATTCAATTTTTTAATTTAAATTAAATTTCATGATTTTAATAAATTCATTTCTTTTGGTTTTTGAATGTTTTTTGCATGAATTTGTGAAAAATCCTTAATTCCATTGAATTGGGTTGTATTTCAAAATGGATATAAATGATTTCAATTGAATTTCAGAATTTTATATTTGAATCAGAATTAAAGGAATGTGTTAAATTGTGAAAATGGAATAAAAATGTTTGGTTAGAAACCCATTTGTTTTATCTAATTAATGAGGAATGTGTTTTTTAGAAAAACCTATTTTGGTTTTAAATGAAAAAATAGAATTATAAATTTTGGAATGGAATTTAATTTAATTTTAAGTAGTATTAAAATATATTTCCCATCATTGATTGTGTATGAGTACCTGTATTTCTTGGGTTGATTGGGAGTTATATGGACACAATCTACAAATACGACAATGTTTTAAAACACACATGTATCCATTCACACCCCAAAGGTGATGGTGACGAGTCCTCTATAACTAGTGTTCATCAGATATATGGGTACACATATTGTCATAATGACATAGATAGTGTGGAGTCCTAGAGCAGAATAATCTATCTTAAATATTTAGTAGATGACCATGTTTCTCGCATATTTATTTATATATTAGATAGAAATTTATTACAATTTTGATGAAACTATTTTACATTCCATTTATTATTTTATATTAAATTTTTTATATTAAATTTTTTACTTAATCCATTGTTTTAAAAATATTTTATATTTTTTAAAGCCTTTTCATAATGTATTTTTCCAGAATTTGAACTCTGTAGCATGATTTTTATAATTTATCCTTAATATGTAATACCTATTTTTATATCAAAAATTTAGAGCAATACTTTAATTGATCAATTGTTTTAATCTTTTACGGTTTCCTTGGAGGAACCCAATTGAGGTTTTTAACTCATACCCTAAAAGTGCCATCATGTGTTTTTAAATCATCTTCTCCCAGGTTCAAGTAAAGGGAAAGGATCGCATGGAGGTGGATCCAGCTACAGAACCATGGTCTTGGTTAGTTGATTCCTTAGGGACCTGGGTTCTGTTTTCCCTATTTTAGTAAATTATTTTTTGTAATTTGGCCTTGTTTATGACTTATTCTACTCTATTACAATACTGTCGGTGCAGTTTTTTTATATTCATAATGTATTTATTCTTTTACTTCGTCATTGTTAGTGAAAAAACATTCCCACATGCATATTGTATGATTCCATGTAGTAGTTTCCCACCCGTGGGGTTTGGGACTTCCTTTCATGCTATGTTAGGTCTGGATTAGTTGTCAAGATACTAGGATAACTGGGGTTGTTTACGACAGATTTATATATACGATATACCCTAGGTGTTAGTCTCTATTTGGGGGCCTTCTCGAAGAGGGACTTGGGTGGTGATCATCTCCCATCTCTCATTGTTGGGATAGGAAGGAATCTCTTTTGGGGGAGGTGTTCTAATAAAACATTATGAAGCCAATATATCTAATACAATGATAGGTATACTGATGAGATATGTGGTCCCTAATTGTGTGAGGAAGAAATGAGAGGATATACCCTTTCATAATTGAGGGGGAGGAGGCTCTTGTAATTAACTAAAAAATTAATTTATATTAGATTAATATTCCATTAAAATTACTATTTAAACATATAATTATAATTTAGGATACCAATTGGCCTATATACACTTTTTAAAATAAAATTTGAAAAACATTTAGAGATTTTTTCACACTAATCTCTTTATTTTATGTCCTAGTTAACCCTTTTGAAATTTATCTTCTCAAGATAGTTGTATTATTTTTTTGGGTCAATGATGTTTCTATATAAGGATCGATGGTCCATAAATCAACAATAAATGATATATTAAACAAATTATCATTTTTTGTCCAAATATAGCACTTTTATCAATTTCAAATCATTTAATAAAGTAATATTTATAATAAAATATCATAAATGTAGTTTTTTAAACTAGACATATTTTTAATTTAAATATTGGCATATCAAATTTATTCCATATACAACTGTCCATAAATAATTAATATTTTTTACTTGTCTTCAAAATTCTTGTGACACCATAACTTATCAAAAAAATATTACTTTTGGAGTTTTTAAATTTATTTACAATATTTTTTACACTATAAAAACACATTGACATGGAGTTACATATACTTTTAATGTAATTATTTAATAATTGAAAATTTAAAAAAAAATTATAAAACAATTCATTAAACTTTAAAATAATAGTTTATAAATAAATATATTTTATTTTTATTCATATCAAAAAATAATACATATATTGCATGAAAAATAGTGATATTTTTTCATTCATCCTTCACTTAAATATTAAAATGTTAAAAAAATATTAACATGAATGAAAGGGTAATATTTTATATTTTTAGATATTAATTGAAAAACGTAACTCATAAAATTAATGAAATAATTTTTTTGGATGAATTCTTTGAATTATCACAGTATTTTTAACTCTAATTATATAATGTTACCTTTACCATTGTTAAAAAAATTATTATTTTCACTATTAATAATGAAGAATAATAAAATCGAACCATTTAACAAATTTTTAATTCATAATTCAAAATTTGGAATTAAATTTTTAAAATTCATTTAAAATATGTTGTAGAATTTATTTAATATTAAACCCGAAAACACGAACAAATATTGTTTGAGAAAATTTCCTAATTAAGTATAAATGCTTTCATTATATCAAATTTGAATATCTAATAAACTTTGAAATCCATTATTTGACATAATGAAAAAATTAACTAAATAATTATTTAAAATTAGTCTATAATTGATTTCTTAATTATCATATACTTGAAAAAAATAGTTTCTTATAAAAATCTTAAATTGTCACTATTCCTTGAGAAATCAATTCATTCATAAAATCATAAGAATTTCATAATAAGTTGATTTTTAAATGATTGAATCAAATACATTGTTTTTATATATAACTCATATTCTATATTTTGGAAATCATTCTTTTAAAACCCCATATAATTCTTAAAAATCCAATATGGTAAAAAATAATGCTTCATTCTTTTGATGGAAACGTTAACAAATATTTTAATATTGAATAAAACTCTATAAAATATAACTAATTGTTATAACCAAAATATTTATATGAAAATTAATTATTTATTAATAGTACACTCCCATTTGGGAAATTACATCCTCCCAAGTTTATTCGTTCCCTAAACAAGAAGATATTTCTTCCTCTAATATCAATTTCATATACCCATGTTTCTTCTTCAATTGTATGGGGTTTCTATAAAAACATTACATAGATAGTTGAATTAATCTATAACAATTACTGTCTTTGATCTATAATACAAGTAATGTATTACATATCTAAATATTATGTTCCAATTAAACTATATCAGTGATCAAAACATTGGATTCAAATGGAAAAAAAATTTATAATAGTGATATGATAAATACAACATGTATGAAAGATATTCTCAGTGGAAACTCCACTGAGTGTAAAATTTCTAAAAAATTATAAAATATATATTATAGTCCAAAAATCATGGATGCACCACTCCCTTTTCACCAAAATTTATTGCAAATTTCAATGGAGATTCATTAAAAAATATGATCATCAACCTCGAAAAAATATATTCCCTCCTTTTATACAAATAAAATTTATGAATTATATGAGAATCCTCATATGTTTTGGAATTATCTTCATGTTATCATCATTTAGATTTACCAATTCTGGTCTGTGAAACATCATTCCCTTGACATCAACCCAATAATCTATAGTTAGAAACTACTTTCCATTTAATACCTCAAAAGGGTTCATCAGTATACTGAAATGGAAACAAGTATAAAAACAAAACTCATGTAATTTAATATGATAATCGAATCATCAATTGAATAAAACATAATATGATTGAAACCTATATTATACTATTTCAAACATTCCCTTGAACATTCCATTTGGTAGTGAATGAATAGTCATACTAAAATTTAATTCATTACCCAATGACTACTATAGTATTTTTCCCAAATTGTTGCTGAATTGGAAGTCATGACAAGTTAAAATTTAAATATGAACACCATGAATTATTATTATATATTAGATAAATTTTAATGAAATATAATATAAATTAATATTATCTCTAATGGGAACTAAAATGAAACATTTAGTCTATTGATAAACAGTTATACAAATCACATTATTACATTGATATGTATTTGTTGAAACCAATTTCAATTATAGTGGAAATAAAACTAAATAATCCCATTTAGGAATTGTATTTCATCTATAAATTATTGAGTAATAAAACATTTCATAGTTATATCCAAAATATATTATTTATTGTTCTATAAAGTAATGCACCTGAAGGTATCTATTCATTTTTCTGCCTCAAAGATGAACATGAAATAGTGAACGCTACGTTTTATTATATAGTTATATCTTCTAATAAGGGTCATGTTCAATACATAAGAATTTTATGAATCTAAAAACACATTATTTTTCAATAATAAATTCATGAAACGTAATATTCATAACCAATTCACAATTTTCCTATAAATCGTGGTCTTAAATTTGAGGTTAATTTATTCTATTTGATATATATGAATTTACTGGAACCTGAAACAAAATAGAGGGTAGTGTTGCCTAAATATTTTCTACGAAAAAATTCATCAAATCATTAACCTAAGGGATATTTTCAAAATAATTCATCGTTAATGTATCATTAACCTATAAAATTATAGTATCAACAACTTTTGTTTTCTTTTCTTGGATGGTAATTGTTTTTTAATTCAAAATCATTTAAAAACTCCAAAAACATCCAATATCTCATGATTATCTATTTATATTTTAATTCTTACTTTAAACATCTATGATAACTATATATTTATCTTTTTACACCATCTAAAGTATTTCACTAATTTTCTAAATCAAAAACTACAACCTCTTATTATAATTTAGGTATGGAATAAATTAATCATTTTGTTTTCATTGAAGTAATTCTTAATATTTTTTTTCATTATTCATTAAAAATAACCTATTCCATTCAAAAAAATGATCATTTTAGACAATTATGCTCCCATTTATAGATTGAAATGTGGATAATAGAACCTTTTATAATCCTATTTTCACCTTCAATGAACATTAATTTCCTTTTTTATCTAGAGGAACGTTGCATAATTTTCTGCTAAAACAGATACTAGACATGAAAACCATTAAATTTATTCAGTAAACATAGATTAATAGCCTTAAATCATAGAAAAAAGCAAAAATCCATAAAATTTTTAGGCATTGACTATTAATCGACAAATATAGTTTTAGAAGGATCAACAATTATTCTATCATTAATTAAAATATATTAAATGTTTGAAATCAATTGTAACAAAAAAATCAAATTTAACAAATATTATATATAATTTTTTTATTTCTGTGGTTGTAAACAAATCCATATTTTTTTTATAATCCTCACATTTTATATAATAAATCAAAATTTTATTAATATACAGAACAAAAAATTTATACATATATTTGTGTTAAGATCTATTCATAATAACCATGAATTGAGATTGATAATCCATCACCCCAATGTGCACAAAATCAAACCCATAATTACCATATTCATAATGAAACATTATCATATGAATTTTATCAAAATTCACCATTACATGATGGTACCTAGTCTATATATCAAACTTAAAAAATTAACAAGCTCCTTAGATCTAATAAAACATTTCATCAATATGATGTAGTAGGGGAATATTATTAATATTTATTTTATTCAATCCTTTATAATCAATTTAAATCCTTGTGATTCATAATTTATTTTTATCAAATAAAAATTTACAACACCATGGTGATGTCTAAGTATGAATGAAACCTTTATCAAGAATGTTTTGTAACTCTATTTTGAGTTCTAAAAACCCTACTTGAGATAGTTGATAAGTTGTTTTCAAAATAATCTTTACGTAAGGTGGTAAGACAATATAAAATGTAATGTTGCAATATGTTATATTAATTGGTAAATCATCAATAAAAATATACATATATTATTTTACAAAAATAACATAATTAATATGAAAATATCCATATCGTTAAAAATATGAGAAGGATAACTTGCACGTCCATATTTCAACAGTATAATAGCTATTTGAAATGTTACCAAATGTATGAATTTATTCTAATATACAATGAGAAATTTATTTTTTGGAAAATAAATTCACTAGATGTGCAATCTATCATATCTTAAAAAATTTTAATATAGTCAATACCCAAAATAATATCAAATTAAACAATTATAATGAAATAAATTATCCTAGGAAATACCCATACACATATGATAAGAAGAAGATAATTGAAAATCATATCTCCCTAAATAATAACCATGGTATTTATTACCAAAATGCATTACTTTATTTCATGAGCTAAAGTATTCAGTTTACAAAAAAAATTATAAAATTAATGATTGTGTAGATCCTAAATAAAGAAATATATTATAATAATCTAAATAAGAATCTAGTATATATATTACCACTGAAATTTTTGGAAAACCATATACTAATGTAGATTTATGGTATTTAACACTACACTTCTACTTATAGTGTGGATGATTTCTACTTTGCATGCACTACTTCAAACATGAATTTGTATAATTACCCATCTCATAATATTTATTATAGCTTATTTAATGATTACAAAATTGGTTTTATCACAAACAATATCAATTTAAATTCAACCAAAAACCATATTCTCAAACTTAAGACTACAAAATCACATACCATATTTGAAAAGACATTCCCAATTATTATTTTTACCATATCATTCATAAATGGGAAAAATTATTTTTTTACAATAAAATTACCTTAATTGATTAATTACCATTGTCTACAACCTAGATATCAATTAAATATTATTTTCATTGGACATATGATAATCAACAAACAAAATTATTACATTCTCATCATATTAAAAAAGTTTTTATAGACTTTAAAATTCACGAGATAAATTTTTTTCCTATAAGATGGATTTAATCCTTTGTAAAGAAAATTAATTTTACTATGAAGATCCAAAATACAATTTAGTTCATACTATACTAATTTTTTTATGTTTTATTCATACATGAATATAAATAAATTCATTCTACACTAATCCAATTACTATATTTCATATCCAATGTCAAAAAATAATTATAAGATGTTTCTCTACAAAAATATCATCAAATATACCGCATTACATGGTAAAAATTATATTTACTTCTATTGTAATCTTATCTATTGATCGTAATTGATCAAATTCAGATTCATAATGATAAATATGTTTTTTTTATTATCTAAAAAACTCATGACATTGAATTAATATTCTTCATATTTTATTGTAAGATCCTGGTTTTTCACTCAGGTATGTATCCATTAAAAATATGTCTAATTCTTTAATTTGGACCAAATATAGATGTGTCTTGAGTAACTAATGGTCACAAGGGTGTGTTTGGATAGTTTAGAGTCTGAAACCCTTCTTCTAAGGATGGATTACCCCATCACATGGTTAATGTAAATCATGTAGGATTGGCGCACATATAGATCGAACTGTGCAGATGGTCTGCTTTTCAGGGAGAGTCATCTTGCTTTCTTAGCATGCATGTTCCCTAATAGTTTATCCTAACCATGTGATTTTTTCTCTTCTCTAGGTTCTAGTTCTTTTATTATGCATGGTTTGTCAAACTATCCAAATAATCGTGTTCATGCCAATTTTTTGGGTAATTTGAACTTTTTACCTAAATAATCAAGTTATACCATCCTTCCTCCCAAATCAGATTTCCTATAGGATTTTCATCTATTCATAATTTTTTAGATACTTTTGAAGTCTAATTGTATTCATCAATATATCACCATCATCTAGGATCCATTGGAGCTTCCGTTCATTATGTTGGAAGCACAATAGTTAGTACTTTAGTCAGTTTGAGTCATTCTTCTTCTCTCTTACTCTTGACCAAGTTATCAAGGTGTGAGAATGTTTTCCTTTTTATATGGTCCACTCTGATCCAATAAAAATCATAGTTTAATACCAAATATTGAGAGTTATATAAGCCTATGTTTTTTGGTCTATAAGTCATTCCTCGGGTTCATTGATTTTGTAATTTTCAAATGGGGCCCACCAATTTAATCGGGTTCTGTTTATGTTATTTTCATGTCATGATTATAATCATGTGAAACATGTGGTTATTCCATTTCACAATATTTGACTTATATTTTTTTTCATACACCCAGAACTTAATAAATCACATTTTGGATGTCTTTCCATAATGTTAGTTTTAGTGTTTTGACACATTTCAGTTGGCGTTCATGTATGACTTTGCTTGAACTTTTTAAGTGTAATATTTTATATTTTTAATTAACTGAGTTAAATTGTAAATTTTATAATGTAATGTACCATGTATTATCACCACTTGACCAACCTATACTATGTTCTTCAATTTGATAAATAAAATTTAAATGAAACAAGAATGTATACTATGTAAATGAAGTTTTCATATTAAATGTAAATGAATGTTTTGTGTAATGTATGTAGAACCCATCCTAGGTCGATGGAAGGATGAGAGGTGAATAATAATGATTGGATATACATTAAATTGACTAAATTAATGGTTTCATACTACTCAGTCTTGTCATACTAATGAATATTAAGGCATGAAACAAATGAAAATATTGGATTATTAAGACTTGATTAAATGGTTCCTTGATCAATTTGACTTGTCACCCTAATGAAAGTTAATGACTTGAACCATGTGATATATTATGAAATAGTTTTACAATAGGAGTGGAATGACTTTAGTTCACATTTTATTCTATAGGTAATTCCTTGATCACTTGGGAACCACATTTAGATTCAAGGATACAACATTCATAAGTTGAGACCCATATAGAATCTAATCCTTGCCTAGATGTTGATGCCTGGTATGACACCATAAGATCCCCCATGTTTTACTATACGATACCTTAGATACACTCCTTGGATAATTCATTAAAATGAAGGTTCCATGGTTAAATCCCATTGTGACCATTCATTTACTATCCTAGTTTTACCATGAATTAACTGCCTGGATTCAGTAGGCATATTACTTTAGAATGTTTTTGACTATGCTCCTTGGATTACACTTTTATCATTAGCTAGACTAGATTCCTTAATGAGTTGACTACCCTTGTGGTCTATGTGGATTTGGTTATTACCTTGGAACATTATCATCAAATATCATAATAGATTTCCCTGTTATATCTCAGAAACCCCATAATTGAAATAGTGTAACTTATTTGAGAACTCAAAAAAATTAATTAATGAACTGGTTATATGTTCATACACCAATTGTAATGCCCTGACCCCAGTAGCCCAGAGTTGGTACATTATTATGTATCATTGGAATGATCACAAAAGATCATGTCTCGAAAGACTGATTAGATTATTAGCCTTGGAAGTACTAGATACATTCATAAGGTTTATATTACATCATAAAATGGAAAACTAAAACAACATTGTTTCCATAGAAAAAACTAATATCCCATAGACTATCCTCGTAAGTCAATCATAAAATACATCTTCGCCTCCTAGGAAAAATAAAACATAAAAGGGGTGAGCTCATATGCTCAGTAAGGACGATAATATAGTAGAAACATTCATAAATAAGCATGATCATTTAAGACAATGTATAAAATTAAACAAAATCCATTTAAATATGATCTTCATAATAAAATGGAAAAAATAAAATCAAAATAATTCCATTTACATACTCACATGGATATTCTACTAGTCAAATAATCACATTCAATATCAATAGACACATTCATAATGATGGAATACATAATGCCATACATTCATAACCACATAGTCAAGGCCTTGTGCCAATACTAAAAAAGTGATTTTGTCAATGTCTTGTTCCATGACAGTAGTTTGTCTCATGATACCTAGTAATTCATCAAGGTGCTATAGCGGGCTCCACCTTCCACATACTAAGTCCAATGCATTCCTTTTATGAAAAGGTTTAAACATAATATAAACATTCATATTAAAACTAGTATACGAAATGTCAATACATTATCCATAAACATTGAATGGTATGAAATAAAAAATCCATAGTCAAACATTTCCCAAAATCTTCCATACAATATGGAAGTTTTTTATCATAATAAATCAACTTCAAAAAAACTTAAAATCCATCAAAGGATGTTTACATAGATGAAATCAAATCATTTTTAGAGAAATATCACTTTATATTTTGAAATCATTTAAATGTCACCTAATTATAAAGGAAATTATTTATAGTTGAAAATATTCTTATATGATTTTAAGTGAATCTTCAACGATGTTATATCGGCAGAAAATATCCGCACCCGCCGTATAGATTAAAAGAAGACATTCCTACCTTAATTTTGTCGAAAAGGTTATAAAAGAAATTGTTTGAAAAATGATGGAAAGATTCTGTTATAAACATCTGATAAAATTAAAACAAGGTAATAAATGATGTTAACCCATAGTCTATAAAATAGTAAGAATGTTTTGAAATACATTTTTAAGAAACAAGGATGTGGATGAGAAAGAGGTCCCAGAAGATAATTACATATAAACAACCTCAGATAATGAAGAGATTGGAAAATTAACCCTTACCTTCTACATTTCCATGGTAAAAGGTAGGTTAAACTCTTGTATAATGGTGAAATAATTGTTTTAAATAATACAGGAATCATATATATTAATATGATATCATATATGATATTTTATCACTGCTTTGTTAATAATATCTTAGTATTATCGTTGTTTCGAGTGTTAACAAATTGGTTTTACATTATATTTTTAGTTATGTGAGTCATATTTGGTATATATGGGATGTATCTTATTCATATCTATAATGATATAAAGTATTCAAACATTATTTTTAATCAACAAATAAAAAATATTTTTGAATGGATACAATAGTGAATGAATCTCATCGCTTTTGTGGAGACGGTAATCCGTACTTACGCACAAGCGACAATATCGTTCTTTTGATATTATATTAATATATATTCGGATGGTATATAATATATACAGAATAATTATCATGATATATTTATTATTTACATCAATTACAATCATTATTATGCCCATGATAATAATAATGCATTGAATAACAATTACACCCCGACGTGGAGACGGTATGTCGTACGTACGCAAGTATGGTGACATGTCATTAAATGGATGGATAAAATAATTTTTATGGTTATAAAGTATTTATAATAACATCACAATATATAGAAGATACTGGAGATATTATTTTTAAATGGAAACAAACAAAAAAGTGGAAGAAGAAATGAACTTGTATGATGTGATGAAATATTACCTCTTTTTCTGGTTCTTCCTTTTGATTTGATCAAAATTGATCAATTGGTTTGATTTATGACTAAATAAGGGACTCTAGGATGAAGGGAAGATAGTTTATAGGGTATTTCGGCTGCGTTTTGCCGAGCCAAATGGTGTTGAATGTGTGAATTAGAGAAAAGGTGGAGTGACCTTTTATAAGAGGGGTGAGAGGCACCTTAGGAAAAGCTAGAAATATTATTTTATAATAAAATCCTTTTCGGTTTATGATGGCTCCAAAATGGACAATTTGAAGGATAAGGTGATTAGGGGTCAAAAACCACTCATCTAATACGTTTTATACTTGTTTGGTCACAATATTAACCTTGTATTTTAGATTTAACTCTTAATTAAATAGCTTGACATTTACCATGTCTCTTTGTATTTTTATATAATATGTTTAATAAACATTCAATATACTTCAAAACAAACACCAAGTGGTTAATTAGTGATACACCTATCATTATATAAGTCTTTTGGAAAATCCAAATATTATTTGGAATAGAATACCAATTAAAAATATAATATTTGTTTTAAAAACACTTTTATGTCAATTTTGACACTATTTGGTATTTTGGTTTTTCAAAATCCATAACAACATTATTAATTCAAAAACTATTCATCTAACCAACCCTAATATGTCATATTAACCTTGAAAATTATTGGAATTCATGAAAAGTCTCAAATCGCATTTATTTGATTTTCACAATGTCAATTAATTTAAGCTTTCATTAATTACTTAATTATTGCATCATTATTGTGTCATAAATAAATTATATTATTTAATGTCTAAATAATATAAATAGAATACCATTATGTATTAAATCATTTTATCTTTCAAATTAATATTTATAGTCGAATTTATTCTATGTATAACTCTACATTAAATTTTTTTAGTTATTAAACATTGATTTTAACTCTTTTAAGGATTCATTAAATAAAATAATAATAAGTGTCCAAATCTAATAAAAGTTTACCAATGAGGATCATATATTATTCCTAATGTTGATTTTGGTCGAAATATACTTATCCAATAGAATTAGGACATGTGTTAGGGTAATAATAATATCATTTTTACTCTTGATTACCCTATTAAATTTTAACCATGTTAAATGAAAGTAAAATTCTATTATTCACCAAAATTTATTTTCCTCTTATTGAACCACAATTTTCATACTAATATCAACTGTGTCTCTCTGATTTTTGAAAAATCCACTCACTAAAGCGGTAAATTTATGTTTTATGTGAATTTGCAAATTCTCCTAGGAGGTGGGTAAATGACGGTGAAAAGTTCAATAAAATATTTATATATCAAAAATTATTATAAATTGAATCCAATGAATTACATTGAAAGTATATAGGTATTATGTATCTATTTATATCTAAAATATGTATAAATAAAATAAAAAATTATTGATATAAAAAATCGGTTTTAAATTAAAACTCAATGTTTTTCACTATTAATGAAAAATTGAAAGTTTTCTGAAAAATATTAAAAATTCACCCAAGGATAATTTAAATATTCCAATTCCAAAAATTAATTCCATTTTGAAGTATAAAATTTATAAAATTTTAAAAATTGGGTATTAATATTCATAATGGCTTGTTTTGTTGGTTGTGGTGTGTTAGAACTCGATGTTTCTTACAACACACGCTACTCTATTATTCAAAAAGAAGCGTGTTTTGGATGCTTGGGGTGTTACATTCTACCCTCCTTCAAATAATTTCATCCTTGAAATTTATAGAATATTACTACATAAAATAACTTGGGTGGTTTATCATCATACATTCCTCTGGTTCCCACATTCCCACTTCCATCTTATATTTTCTCCATAGAACTTTTACGAGACGAGTCATCAGGTTCCTCAGCACATGTTCTCTTGTATCAAGAATCTTGACAGGATCTTCACAATAAAAAAGACTGGGTTCTAGTTCTAATTCCTCATAGGTGATTACATGCATTGGGTAAGTCGTGTATTTTTTCAACAGTGATACATGGAACACATCGTGTACTTTGGAGAGACTTGGAGGAATTTCGAAATAGTAAGCTACAACCCCAATTCGTTCTAGAATTTCAAAATGTCTGATATAACTGGGATATAATTTTCCTTTATTACCAAAACGAATAACACCCTTCCATATAGATACCTTCAAGAAAACATGATCTCCAACCCGAAATTCCAAATCCTCCATTCAGTTATCAACATTGCTCTTCTTCCTACTTTGAGCTTCTTTGATGTGGTTTTGGATTACTTTCACCTTTTCCATCGTTTCCTCAAAATGTTCTGGGCCTACGAGTTTTATTTCACCAACATCATCCCAACAGGTTGGTGTGCTACCTCTCTTTCTGTATAATGATTCATATGGTGCCATATGAATACTTGAATGAATGCTATTGTTATAGGATAGTTCTATTAGAGGTAATTATTGATCCCACATACCATGAAAGTCAAGTGAGAAAGATCTCAACATATCTTCTATGGTTTGAATAGTCCGTTCTGATTGTCAATCAGTTTGAGGGTGGTAGGAAGTGTTCAAACAAAGCTTAGTATCCAGGAATTCAAGAAGCTTGTTCTAGAATCATGATGTAAAACGTGAATCAGGATAAAAAACAATCGATATGGGTACTCCATTAAGTCTCACAACTTCATTAATATATAGTATTGCATGATGTTCAAGTGGTAAATCTACTATTCTAGAATGAAAATGTATTCACTTGGTATGATTATCAAAAATGACCCATGTTGAATCTTTCTTTCTTGGAGTATTTGGTATTCCCATTAGAAAGACCATTATTTTATCATCCCATTTCCACTCAGGTATCGGAAGAGATTTCATGACCCCTCAAGGCTGTGGCCTTCCAGCTTTCACTTGTGGAAAAACCATACATCTTGACACAAATTTAGCAATCACCCTCTTCATGTTATCCTATAAAAAATGTTCCTTCAAATCTCTATACATTTTGGTGCTACCATCGTGTATAAAAAAATTGGAACTTTGAGCATCATCCAACAATTCCTTTTTTAGATCAGGTATATCGGGAACACATAGTCTCTTCCCAAATATTAAAATTCCATCTTCGAACACAATGTTACTCAATCTCCCAATATTCAGATCTTTAATCTACTTTTGAAACTCTTCATCATACGTTTGAGAACTCCTTATCCTTTATAGTAAAGATGTATTGGAAACCATTTGAAAATGTATTGATGTTTCCCCTTCCATGGTGATTCCCATATCCATATTCACTAGATCCATGTATATAGTACCCTTTTCAACTCTCATCTTGTTAAAAACTCCCTGACACATTCTAATCAAAGCATATCCGACCTTATTTTCCTTCCCTGGGTGGTAGTGTATCGTGCAATCATAATACTTGAGTTGTTCAATCCATCGCATTTCCCTTATTTTGATTTCTTTCTATGAGACAATATACTTCAAACTCTTGTCGTCTGTATATATCTCACATTTTTCACCATAGATATAATGTCGTCATAACATCAAAGCCAAGATTAAAGCTAGAATCTCAAGAACATGAGTAGGATAGTTTTCCTCATGAATATTTTTCTATCGTGATTCATTGAAAATAACTCTATCATTCTGCATAAGGACACAACCAAATCCTTTCTTTGAAGCATCACTATAAATAACAAACCCATCATTCCCAGATGGTAGATTCAATATAGGAGCATTGACTAATCTTCTCATCAATTCTTCAAAACATTTTTCACACTGTTTTTTTGATATGAATTTAACTGCTTTTCATGTGAGCAATGGAAATGGGATAGCCAACTGGGAAAAATTCCGGACGAAAAGTTATTAATAACCTGCTAAACCAATAAAACGGCATACCTCGGTTATACTCGTCAGTACTGGCCATTATTGGATTTCTCTTTTCTTAGAAGGATCAATGGAGATTCCATCCTTATAGATAATATGGACATGAAAACAAATCTCCAAAATCCAGAATTCACACTTGCTAAACATCCTATATAATTCATGTCTTCTAATAGTCTTCATGATAATGCGCAAATGATTTTCCTGATTTTCATAGCTTTTGGATTATACCAATATATCATCAATATGTACCATTTAAAATTCCTCATGATATTACTTGAAAAATCTATTCATTGGATCCATGAAGACAGAGGATATATTAGTCAATCAAAAAGGCATTACTGTAAACTCATAATGCTTGTACATGGTTCGAAATGATTTTTTTGGAATGTCTTCCTTCTTCACACACAACTAATGATATCTAGATCGAAGGTCAATATTTGAAAAGTATTGAGATCCATGAAGTTTGTCGAATAAATCATCAATTCATGGTAGGGGTACTTGTTCTTTATTGTTATACCATTGATCACCCTATAGTCAATGCACAACCTCATAGATACATCATTCTTCATAACAAAATGAATAGGGGCTCCCCATAGAGAAAAACTAGGGTGAATAAATTACTTATTACTCAATTACTCTAGTCATTTCTCTAGTTCCACTAATTCCACAGTGTCCATTCTATAAGGGGTCTTCGATATGGTCCTTGAATCAGGAATTAAATCAACGGAAAACTCAATTTCTCATTCTAGAGGATGTCCAAGTAAATCTTCTGGAAGCATGTTGACATATTCTTTCACAATAGGTACATCCTCTATTTGAACATTCCTTTCCTCACCCACAGTCATTTCATTCTCTTCCGCCCAAATAATTGTGTTTAGTTCAGCTATTGGGGGTGGATCTAGATAAGAATTAGGTGGTGACATTTCTTCTATAAAGATAAGTTACTCATTATCATCATCAAAAATTGTAACCTATTTCTTCTTACAATAAATTTTCGCATCATGGTCTGAAATCCAATCCATACAGATGATTATATCACATTCAATCATGGGTATGATGATGAGAACAGTAGATAAAGATCATTTTCAGACCTAATGGGAACTGATTCAAAAAACATTGTTGCAATGAAACTTCACATATGAGTTTTGACTGACAAATCCTTTGTTAAATCAAATTGTAAATATCTAATATTCTTAGTAAATTGGGAATATATGAAACAATACAATGTTGCAGAATCAAATAAATCCTTTTCTAAACATGAGGAAACCATTAAATTACTTGCCACCACATCTTTTGGAGTTTCCACTTCAGGAGTAGTGATAGTATATTCATGGCCTTGATCCCTTTTCCTTTTCAAAGGTATGTTCCCTTGACTCTTAGGACAATCATTTTCATAGTGCAGACCATATCTACAATTGTTTCGTTCAATATCAACATCCTCTTTCATCCCCTTGCAATCATGAGATTAGTGGCTTTTTTACCACACTTCTAATAGAATCTGATTCCCTTCAGGCAAGTACCAGGGTGTTTCTTCCCATATTTACTATAGGATGGATATTAAACTTTTCCCTTCTTCCCCTTATTTCAATTTTCAGAGTGTTCATAAGCTCTCTTCTTCTCTTGCTTTTCTTTAATGTCGTTAGACTTATAGAATTATTTTTCCTTCTTAATAGGAAATAAGAAAATAAATTAATATGACGATAACGATTCTGAGACTAATTCTCAATGGAGAAATGGTTTTAACCCATTAATGAACCGATCAATATTATATCTTGGGTTACGTATATATTCTTCAGCACGCCTCACTAACCATATAAAGGTAGCTTCATACTTTGTGACATTATCATCCTCCTTTTGACATAGACTCAGAAACTGTCTTTCCATAACTGCTTGATGGTCATGAGGAATTTATTTTTCTATGGAAATATCTTTATACTCCCTCAATGCCATATTCTATACTTCATCATATTCGTTTTTGTTTTGGATCAATGACCACCATTGATCAGAATCTCCAGTGAGGCGGTAAACTGTGATGACATCTTTTTCTCTTTCTCTACTCCACAAGGTGTGGAATATTTTATTTATGTAATTTATCCATTGCTCATCCACTAATGAATTTTTACTCTCATTGATTGTTGGTAGTTGTTGCCTCAAGAAGCGATCTAACATTGATCCTACACACTATGGATCAATGTTCTCTATTTGGGCAGGGTTATTATTCATAACCTGAGAAAGTTCTCCCAATATAGTGATTAGCTGATCAGCACCAGTTGCATCACCAACTTCACTATAATTATTTTGAGAAGGAGGGAAATCCCTACATGGAGTGTGTGAATTGATATGGATTCCATTCTTTCCACTATGCTCCATTTCTAAAAAATGGCATGAACTAGATTATTATATGAATCACAATACATAAATCCAAACATGTAAAACACTTAACGTAAATTGAAATTCAGCATAATATGGAAAAGATTAAATCAAAGTAATTCTATTTACCTACTCAAATGGATATTCTACTAGTCGAATAATCACATGAAACATCAATATCCTCTTTCATAATGATGGAATGTATAATGCTGGACATTTATAACCACCTAGTCAAGGCCTTATGCCAAGAATACAAATAAGATTTTTTCAAGGCCTTATGACAAGACACTAGTTTGTCTCATGAGACCTAACGATGCATCGAGGAGCTATAGCAGGCTCTACTCGTCACATTTTATGTCTAATTAATTCCTTATATGAAAATGTTGAATCATAACATAAACATTTGTATTATAACTGGCATACGAAATGTCAATACTTTATCCAAAAATAATGAATGGTATGAAATAAGAAATTCACAGTCAAAAATATCACAAAACCTGCAAAACAATATGGATGTTTTGTATCATAATAAATCAACTTCAAGAAAATGTAAAATCAATCAAAAGATGTTGACATAGAAGATATCAAAACATTTTTAGAGAAATATATTAATTTATATTGAAATTATTTAAAAGTCATGTAATTATAAAAGAAAACATTTATATCTGAAAATATTTTTATAAGATTGTAAGGGATGCTTCGATGATGTTATAATGGCAGAAAATAGCTGCACCCACCACATAAGTTAAAAAAGACATTCTTACCACAATTTTGTCGAAAAGGTAATAAAGAACCTTGTTTGGAAAAACGATGAAAATATTCTTTTATAAACATCTTATAAAAGTCAAAAAAGGGTATAAATGACTTTAACCAATATTCTATATAATAGTAAGAATGATTTGAAATACATTTTTATGAAACATGGATGTGGATGATAAAGAGGTCCCAGTAGATAATTACTTATAAACAACATCGGATAATGAAGAGATTATGAAATTAACCCTTACCTTTTACTTTACCTTGGTGGAGGGTATGTTAAACTCATGTATAATGGTGAAATAATTTTTATTAAATTATACAAAAATCATATACATTAATATGATATCATATATGATCTTTTACCATTTCTTTGTTAATAATATCTTAGTATTATCGTCGTTCCGGGTGTTAACAAATTCATTTTCCTTTATGTTATTTTTTATGTGAGTAATATTTGTTATGGATTGGATGTGTCTTATTCATATCCATAATTATATCAAGTATTTAAACATTATTTGTAATCATAAAATGGAAATTAGTCATTAATGGATACGATATGTAATGAATCTCATCGCGTTCATGGAGACTGTAATTCATATGTACGCACGAGCGATGATATCATTAATTTGATATTAAAAATATATATAATTGGATGGTATATCATATATACAGAATCATTATCATTTTATATTTTTTATTTACATCAATTACACATCAATATTATACCCATCCAAATAATAATTTATTGAATAACAATTACACCATGGCGTAGAGACGGTAAGCCGTACGTACACACATATGGTGACATTTCATTCAAAGGATGGATAGAATAATGAATATGGTTGTACAATATTTATAATAAATACAAAATATATATAAGATTCTGGAATAATTATTTTAAAATGTAAAATGAGAAAGTAAGTGGAAAAAGAAAAGAACTTGAATGAGGGGATGAAATATTTACCTCTTCTTCAGGTTCTTCCTTTTGATTTGATAAAAAGGGATCATTAGGTTGTCTTTTTGACCAAAAATATGGCATTTAGGATTAAGGTAGGACAGTTTATAGTGTATTTCGGTAGATTTTGGTAGAGGAAAATGGATTTTAAGGTGTAAATTAATGAGTAGGTGGAGTGTCCATTTATAAGAGGGGTGAGGGGCACCTTTAGAAAAGATAGAAATATTCTTTTATAATAAATTCATATTCGGTTTCTAATGTCTCAAAAGTGGATGATTTAAAGGTTAAGGTGGGGATAGGTCAAAAACCACTCAACAAATAGGATTTGGACAGGTTTGTGTCACTATATTAACCTTATCATTAAGTATTAACTCTGTGTTAATTAGATTCATTTTTACAATGTCTATTTGTATTTTTATATTATATGGTTAATAAACATACTATAAACTACCAAGAGAACCCCAATTGGTTCATTAGTGAAACAAATATCATTATATAAGTCCCTTGGCCGAACCTTATTTTTTTGGAATAGAGTATCAATTAATAATATAATATTTGTTTTAAAAACTCTTTTATGTCAATTTTGACACTATTTGGTATTTTGTTTTTTCTCAACTCATAAAAACATTATAATTTCTAAAACAATTAATCTAACCAACAATAATATGTAATATTAACTTATAAAATTAGTGGAATTCATAAAAAAACTCAAATTCCATTTATTTTGATATTCAAAATATCAATCATTTTAATATTTCATTAATTAGGTAATTGCTGCATCATCATTGTGTCATAAATAAATTATATTATTTAATTTCTAAAAAATTTAAATAAAATTCAATTATATATTAAATTTTTATTTCTTTTTAATGAATATTTATAGTAGAATTTATCTTATGTGTAACCCTATATTAAAAATGTTTTAGTTATTAAACATTGATTTTAACTCTTTTAACTCTTCTTTAAAGAAAATAAAAGTGTCCTAATCTAATCCATGTGAACAAAATAGGTTCATATTTTATTCTTAAGGTTATTTTTGGTTGATCTATACATATCCAATAGAATTATGACATCTTTTAGGGTAATAATAATATCATTTTTATCCATAATTTCTGTATTTACTTTTATCTGTGATAAATAAAAGTAAAAAGTTACTATTCACCCAAAATTCATTTCATCTTATTGAAACACGTTTTTCTTACTCGTATCAACTATGTCTCTCAGATTTTTGAAATTAAACTCACAGACGTGGTAAATTTAATTGTTATGTGAATTTGAAAATTCTCCTATGAGGTGGGTAAAAGACCGTGAAAAGTTTAATAAAATTTTAATATATCTAAAATTTTTCTAAATTGAGTCTAATGAATTACATTGAACTTATATAGGTATTATGAATCTATTTTGATATAATATAAATTTAAATATAATATATAATTATTTAAATAAAAAATTGGTTTCAAACTATAACTCAGTGTTTTTCTATATTCATCAAAAATTGAATATTTTCAGAAAAATACCAAAAATTCACCCTAGGCTAATTTCGATAATCTGAATCCAAAAATGAAATCCATTTTGAAAGATAAAATATATATAATTTGAAAAAGAGGGTATTACTATTCATAATGGCTAGATTGATTGGTTGTGGTGTGTTAGAACATGAAGTTGTGTACAACAAATACTACTCAATTATTCAAAGAGAAGTGTATCATGGAAGCTTGGGGTGTTACACCAATCTAGGGCTGAAGAAGGTACTTGGGTATTTTGATACATTATACTTCGTTAAATTATTTATACTTGACTATGTACTATTAGATTTCCATTACATAGGCCAGATGGAATACACACCGTTGTTGGTTCCCCACTAATATTATCCCACACCCTCTCCAGGAGTAGTTTTGTACCTTAGGATGATTATAGGAATGTAGGTGTTGATAAATGGAATCACACAACTTCTAACACCTAATTGCTTACTATTTAAGATGGATATTGATAAAAGATGATTGAGTTGGAGCTCAGGATTCTTGGGATAATCTTTTCATTTCCTTTAATCATTTTTAGAACACATTATGACTATTATAATGTATCAATGTTTTTTAGTTTTTTCTTATGACATGACATATCAAATTTAGTTTTTGTATGCTAGTATGTTTTTCATATATTTCATTTATTTTTAGTATTGTATCTATTTTCTAATGTTCTATCAGTTTACATATATATCATCCTCTGTTTACTGTGGTTCATACTTATCTAATGTTATAGACTTTGGTAATTAGGGCTTAGTCTCCCCATGGACACATCCTAGGCCCTCTCTTCTTGTCATTAGTATTTATCATTGTGGTATATTCCCTTGAGGCCATCTGGCCCACCAGGCTCGGAAACTTATTATATGGAATATAGGTATTGGATATCATAATGTGACAACCGGGCCCTGGTGATAGCACAGACACCCTGCCTTAACATGGCCGTCGGGTCCTGGCCTACCAGGTACCCCCAGTTGCCCCGCATACACGTGGGTCCCACCCCAGGGTCCACCCACGTGCCCGAACGGGTCATATGACTAATGAAATTCCCCACAGGCCAACACATGTCCTTTCCAGTGTGTTTTGTCCTCACTCACACACACCCTGAGAAACTTCCCAGAGGGTCACCCATCATTATCACTACTCCAAGCCAAGCACGCTTAACTGTGGAGTTCTAATCAGACAGGCTCCCGAAAAGGAAGGTTCACCTTGTTGACATGAGTCGTATCATTTAGTCATTTAACCCTTTATCATTTGGGGATTTTACAATCACCCCCCTTTAGGGAACAACGCCCTCGTTGTGGGCCCTACATCTCAACCCAGGCAGTGCACCGTGCACTTAAGGCTGGGTTCCTCCTCTGATACCAAATGTGACAACCGGGCCCTGGTGACAGCACAGACACCCCGCCTTAACATGGGCGTCGGGTCCTGGCCTACCAGGTACCCCCAGTTTCCCCACAGACACGTGGGGCCCACCCCAGGGTCCACCCACGTGCCCGAATGGGTCATATGACTAATGACATTCCCCACAGACCAACACATGTCCTTTCCAGTGTGTTTTGTCCTCACTCACACACACCTTGAGAAACTTCCCAGAGGGTCACCCATCAGGATGATTATAGGAATGTAGGTGTTGATAAATGGAATCACACAACTTCTAACACCTGATTTCTTACTATTTAAGATGGATATTGATAAAAGATGATTGAGTTGGAGCTCAGGATTCTTGGGATAATCTTTTCATTTCCATTAATCATTTTTAGAACACATTATGACTATTGTAATGTATCAATGTTTTTTAGTTTTTTCTTATGACATGACATATCATCTTTAGTTTTTGTATGCTAGTATGTTTTCCATATATTTCATTTATTGTTAGTATTGTATCTATTTTCTAATGTTCTATCAGTTTACTTATATATCTACCTCTTTTTACTGTGGTTCATACTTATCTATTGTTATACACTTTGGTAATTAGGGCATAGTCTCCCCATGGAAACATCCTAGGCCCTCTCTTCTTGTCATTAGTATTTATCATTGTGGTATATTCCCTTGAGGCCATGTGGCCCACCAGCACGGGAACTTATTATATGGAATATAGGTATTGGATATCACAATGTGATAACCGGGCCCTGGTGACAGCACAGACACCCCGCCTTAACATGGCCATCGGGTCCTGGCCTACTAGGTACCCCCAGTTGCCCCGCATACATGTGGGTCCCACCCCAGGGTCCACCCACGTGCCCGAACGGGTCATATGACTAATGAAATTCCCCACAGGCCAACACATGTCCTTTCCAGTGTGTTTTTTCCTCACTCACACACACCCTAAGAAAGTTCCCAAAGGGTCACCCATCATGATCACTACTCCAAGCCAAACACGCTTAACTGTGGAGTTCTAATCAGACAGGCTCCCGAAAAGGAAGGTGCACCTTGTTGACATGAGTCATATCATTTAGTCATTTAACCCTTTATCATTTGGGGATGTCACAATCACCCCACCTTTAGGGCACAACACCCTCGTTTTGGGCCCTACATCTCAACCCAGGTAGTGCACCGCGCACTTAAGTCTGGGTTCCTCCTCTGATACCAAATGTGACAACCGGGCCCCGGTGACAGCACAGACACCCCGCCTTAACATGGCCGTCAGGTCCTGGCCTACCAGGTACCCCCAGTTGCCCCGCAGACACGTGGGGCCCACCCCAGGGTCCACCCACGTGCCCGAACGGGTCATATGACTAATGACATTCCCCACAGACCAAAACATGTCCTTTCCAGTGTGTTTTTTCCTCACTCACACACACCCTGAGAAACTTCCCAGAGGGTCACCCATCATGATCACTACTCCAAGCCAAGCACGCTTAACTGTGGAGTTCTAATCAGACAGGCTCCTGAAAAGGAAGGTGCACCGTGTTGACATGAGTCATATCATTTAGTCATTTAACCCTTTATCATTTGGGGATGTTACACACAAAGTGTTATCAAAGGTTTTTTCAATTCTTACATTACTATTCGAATATAATAATCAAGATCTTAGGAACTCTTGGGACATGGTCAAAAGTTGTTCTTGGTAATCATAAACCCATGTTTGTAGTAAAATCCATGTTACCCAAAATTTAACTGTTATTCTATTCTCCATATTAAATTTGACATTATTTCACCATTGGGTTATGCACATGTTATGTATTTTTGTTGATTTTTCTTCTAATTGAGATTCTGTTTTATCTTTAGCATGATTACAATTGGTAATGGAGAATTTTAACATTTATAATTCTATGCACCTAGAAGTCGCATGTCAAGCATATTTCTATTCTATATAGTTTCTTTTTGCATCATTTCATTACTTGATATGTCTGTGTTTGTTGAGTTATGTCGTGATAGATATAATATGTTTGTATTATTCTTACACGTGGTGGAGTGATTTCATGTCACAATTGAGGAGGTGTATGGGTAATCATGGGTTGGGATGACTAATTTACTAGGTTGATACATAATTCTATAAATAAAATAATGTTTCTTTCAACGATATGTTTTATGGGAACTAATTTAATGGGAATTAATATCCATTATAAAGAAAAAAGCGACATCTGAAATTAAATAGTTTCACTTCTTCATCTCACCATTTAATATTATGAAGGGTAAAGGAGTGAACCTTGTAATTAAATAAAAAATGAAATGAAACTGATATTTTAGAAATTACAATTATTTGGCTACCTAAACTACAATTTGGGTTTGTATAATATCAGTACTGAAACCTTCTTTTTTAGATTCAATAAATCTTTTTCTCTATCTGCATAAAGCTTGTTCTGAGGCACATTCTTGGAATTTTCAGACCAATTCTACTAGGATGCCCTTATATTGTATTCCATAATGCGGGTGACGACCATGAAAAAGATGTAATGGTACCTAAGACTCCATTCTTCCCATCAGAGGTGCCACTAGGGGAACCACCTGTTGTAATTTATTTGGGCACTAGAACCCATGTTCTTGATTGTATCCTACATCTGATATAGTCCATGCATAGTGAACTACGAGTTTGACATAATATGTATTATCTGACTCATGAGTTCCATCATTATAATCCCTTTACTAACTAAGGGGACAGTAGTCTACAGCCTGTTGATTCTTAGACATAGACCATCCTGTCTATATTTGAGCATATGAAAATGCCTCCAGTGCATACTATCATTCTTGCTATATATATGCTTCAGGATCCAGCCAAGTGTTGGAGGGATGCAGTTTCCCATGATGATCACTATCAATACATGGTGCAGGATGAATTGAAGACTATTTTATATGATTAGTTCATTCCTCAGACTTTGTTAGATGAAAATGACAGAGAGCTCATATATCTATATTAGGGTTCTATGATATCTATGGAATATTCAGTGTATTTAATGGTGTTTTATCATTTTTAACTAATTCTAGTCAATGATGAGCTTTCATGTGGTTGAAATTTTGAGTATGGGATTCTATATTCCATCCATACATAGGTGAATTTATTTTTAATACCTACTTTTTCTAAAATTTTCAACCAAGATCCTATCAATTAGTGAATCTTGGGGAATGAAAATATCCCCAGTCATGTAGGATCACTTCCATGACTGCCCAGTAGTTCTATCAGTGGTAAGAAACGTTCCCTCAATGTTTATTGTGAGAGAAGTGACAACCAGAGTAACCATTTTGATAGTTTCGTGGTGTGTCATCAGTATGGAGGAAAGCGGATCATAAATCCTCATTATGATAGAGACTCAATGGATTTTAGGGCTCGAGGCCATATAGGGTATATTCTGTTTTATTCATCACCTTTCAAATAACTTTTAGTGGAAGTGGATACATGAGAACTCCCCAACAAGAGTGGGTTATTTTGTGTTCTGCTAGGAAGGGAGTGGGAATAACACAGTTAAAACTAGATGAGGAGTTGTTCGTGGCTTCAGTAGTCAGTCCCACGGTCATCAGTAGCTCTAGTAGAGAAGATATGATCTAGGTATTCTAGATGTTGTATATGTCCATTAATTAGGTGTGTTTCATGCAATACAGTTGACACATGTGGATTAGGCTATGGGTCCATATATTTTACAAGGTACTATTCTAGTGGCATATAATCTAGTATCTGCTTTATTTTATACATGTGATTCAAACTCTTTTATCTTGATATATATTCTGTAATGTCTTGGAAAGGATATACTGTATTAATATGTTGTAATGTCCTTAGATACACCATTAGAAGTGTGGTATGAGGGCATACACCAATGTAGGGACTATTTCCATGAGGTAGGATGTTACCCTTAGTTATGGAACATCTTCATTCTTGATATGATTGGATTTTATTTCAATCTTGGGATGGAATTCTTGGTTTGGTATCTTGATTTTATATGCTTCTATCACAGTAGGGTATCTTTGACATCACCAAATTGAAGTATTTATCCATATAAGGGTGATTGTGATATATAGGCTGGTAGAGCAAGACCAGAACATCAAGGGCTAAGTGGAGTGACCACCAATATTTCAAATCTCTTCATAGAGTATTAGGGTGTATTTCATGTTTATTCCTCTCCTATATTGGATCATTTTAGGGACATATTTAATGATTATTTTTCTTTCTTACCTCCTCATAAATTGGTAAATTTAACAATTGATCTTTTTCTAGGAGTATCTGTAGTGTCCATTCCTCCATAGAGGATGTCACCTACAAAGATTAAGGAGTTCAATCAACAATTAGATGATTTATATAAAGAAATATTTTAATAGCACAACACATCCTATTGGGGTTCGGTCATGATTTTCTCCAAAAAGGATGATGGGACCATACATCTTTGTGTGGATTTCATATGGTGGATCCATCTTATGGACAAGAACCGGCTTCCAATGCCTCAAATAGATGATCTCTTCGACTATATTTGAGGAGCTCGGGTGTTCTCTATGATTGAACTGAGATTAATGTATCATCAGTTGTGATTAAGTCAATTTGGCATACCTCATACATATTTTCAAAGCACATATAGTCGGTATGAGTACTTTTTCATGTAGTTTGGTCTTATGAACGTGTCTATTATTATCATGGTTGTAATGAATATGGTTTTCCATCCCAATCATGATTCATTTTGTTATTGTCTTTTGGGATGACATATTTCTATATTCTCTCACTCATAAGTACTATGACAATCATGTTGATTTAATTTTATAGACACTGAAATATGATCATTTTTATGCCAAATATTGATAAATGACACTTTTGGATTAACTAATTTCATTTATTGGGTCGTATTATCTGAAAATCAGGTGTATATTTTTACCATGAATTAGTTAATGATATAGTTTATTAGGAGAATCCCATTAACAGATTCAATATATGGAGTTTTTTTTGCTGGATGGATAATATAGGCTTTTCATATCATACTTCTCATGCCTTTATTCACCTCTCACTGGTCTTACAAAGAAGGTTGTGACGTTTCTATAGTTTGAAACATGTGTTCAGGCCTTTTGAAAGACTCAAATGGAGGCCTTTCTCAACACCTATTCCGATTATTCTAGATACAAACATAGGTTATATCATCTTTTATGATGCATGAGGTATCGACCTATGAGTAGTGCTAGTGTAGGAAGAGAGAGTCATTGTGTAAGGATCTCTCCATTTAAGGAATCTTTGGAGAAATGAACCAGCACATGACCTTGAGTTAGTAACAGCTGTATATGTCTTATGGTTTTAGAGACACTATCTATTAAGTGAGTTATTTTTGGTGTAAAAAAACACAATAGACTCAAATATATCTTTTCTCAGCATGAATTGAACCTCAAACCATTGAGACGGTTCAAATATCTTCAATCCTTTTTATTTGAATCTTTATTATACTCTTTAAAAGTGAAATTTGTTACCGATACACTGAATTAGAAAACTCAATAACATTTCATACAAGAATCCAGTGATGAATTGAATTTAAATCCTTATTTCCCGATTTTCACTTATAGTCTCATGATAATAATGAGTAGTCTTACCTCTCATAATTTACAATCACCTCTTCCCTTCATGAGAAGGTGACTGGAATCTATTTTTCAGATTTAGAGGGCTTGGTTCTCTGTGATAGTATACAAGGAGTTTTATTACCACTGAAATGGAATGTGGATAGGATGATATGTTATATATACATGGGTGTGTATGGGTTTTAATAGATATGGTAGAATTGTTGATGCAAGATTAACATGTGTCTCATTGAGAATTTCATCAATGAATCTCTAATATGTATCAAGATATGAGACACCAATATTGGTGGTCTAGGATGATACAGTAGATACCAGGAATTTGTACTAGGTGTTTCACCTATCAGTAGGTTATGGCAGAGCACCAGATACCCATTGTCTGTTTATTGCCGATTCTAGTCCCTGAGTGGAAATGAGAATATGTTTCCATGTATTTTCTAGTCGCAGTACCCATGTATCCTAGAGGTACTAACGTTGTATGAGTTTTCATTTACTGACTAACAAAATTGGTGCATTTCATTCGTATTAGGGAGTCTTTCTCAGTCACATAGTTGGTAAAACTCTATGTCTATGAGATCATATTACTACATGGTGTACGATGTACTATCATTTTAGATAGGTATTCTCATTCCACATAACATTTATGGTATGTATTACTAAATACTATGGGACACAAGTCCTTATAATCATTACATTTCTCCCTCAGACCAATGGAAATTAGAATGGA
The DNA here is from genome assembly GCA_963277665.1 of Viscum album. Lineage (NCBI taxonomy): Eukaryota > Viridiplantae > Streptophyta > Magnoliopsida > Santalales > Viscaceae > Viscum > Viscum album. Next base: position 1,924,010,766 of record OY728145.1, on the reverse strand, counting down.
CAATACATGATATATAGGATATGTTTTGAGAATGGTTCCTTGATTACTGAGTTTCCTGGGAGAAAACTATCCCTATCATTGATTTCACAAATAAAAATAACTATTTTGGAAAAAAAATCACATAGATCTCTTTGATGCCTTATATGTTGCATCTTTTGTCCGTCCTTATTTTACCAAGAGGAATGAAGGGAACACTACTGGGTACTCATATCGTTCAGGAGACATCAAAGCATGTTTGACTGACTAGAAACTGTGTGACTATTGCTTAGTCTGGATAAAAATATTATGTCGATTTCCATTGATGTCTACTAGGGTTTGAGGTTGGGGATCAAGTTTTTCTTTCAAGTATCACCTAGTAGTTATAATAGATGGCTACCGAATAAATGGAATATATCTCCACATTACACTGGAACATTTAAGAAACTAGAGAGAGTATGGTATGTAGCCTATCACTTGATACAATTTCATAGGGTTTAGGCTAGTCCCAATGTCTTCCGTGTATCCCAGCATCACCAATATCATATCGAACCATCTCATACAGTTGATCTTAATGAGGATAAGTTTGATGATGATGATACCTTTGAAAATAATGCATTAGGAATTGCTGACTGGAGGAAGAGGTATCACTGAGTTCGGCCTGTCCCACTAGTATGGTTGAAATGGAAGCAGGACCGCATGCATGATGAGACTTAGGTGAGGAAGGCCAACATAGTCACCCTGTGGATACTGTTGTTCTCATATAGTGTTTCACTTCCCTAATATGGATAACATGGGGATGAGCTCTTTTAAGTGGGGAATATTGGTTGAACCTAGTTCTCCATCAGGTGTAGATCCTATAAATTTCGTTATAATTTATTATTTTGGATTTAATTTGAATACCTTTTGAGTTAGTTAAGGTCCCAGGGGTGTTTGCGGATTTCTTGTATTCTAGACCCATCTTTTTGGGAAAAATAACCATGTCACATGGTTAGAGTAAACTGTACGGGTAAGGCACATAGTTAGTTCTTACTATACGGATGGTCTTGATTGCAGGCATTGACATCTTAAATAGTTGGTGCATGGTTTACCTAATATTATTTCCAAACAATGCGAGTTCCCCTCCCCTATAGGTTCACATGCATGGTTTGAGTTGGTTTTGGAAAACCATGTGGACAAACCATGCACATGCTAAATTTTTGGATAATTTTACATTTTTTCCATAATGATCCTATTCGAAAATAATTCTACACTAAACTGATTTCCATCAGAATGAGCCCCAATTCCACACATTTTTTATCTTTTTTAAGGCCTACTATATAGATTAATATATCTCCTTCATCTGATATTCATTTGAGCTTATGTTTGTCTTGATGGGGGCACAACAGTATGTACCCATGTCCAGTTGATCCATTCCTATTCTCTCTTTACCTAGTTGTTGTGGTGAGAAAATTTTAATCTTTTTCTCAAATCTACACAAATAAAATAAAAATCCTATGCAAATATCAGTGGAGGAGTGTAGTAAAAGCATAAGGTGGGTGGTCTATAACTCATCCATCAAGATTGTTGATTTTACAATTATTGTGTGGGGCCCAACGATTACATCGAGTGTCGTTTATAAAATTTATATGTCATGTTAATAATAAATAGAACCATATGGTAATTATCATTATAAATATGTAATAATTTATAGTTTTTTCCCACAACGCCATCCAAAACCTGAAGGATGTTTTTTCATAATTGTCTTATTAGCGTTTTGACATGTTTGAGATAATATTTGGGTGTGTCATGGCTTCACTGTAGTAAGGGTATGAATTTATATAATAAATGGGTTAAGTTAAATTGTGAATTTCATACTGGAAAGTACAATCTATTCTCACCACTTGAAAAACTGAATTTATATTCTTCAATTTGATTAACAAACGTCAAATGAGAAATGGAAAGTATTCTAAGAATATGAATTTTATTTATAATTTGTAAATGAGTGTTTGGTTGCATGTCTGTAGTACCCCTCTCATGTGGATGGAAGGTATAAAAATGAATCATAATAATTTAATATATCTTAAATGTTTTAAATAAACTGTTTCATGCTACTCATCCTTTTCAAACTAATTATTTTCGAGGCATGAACCAAATTGTACTACTGGTTTATTACAATTTGATTAAATGGTTATATGGTCAATTATCTTTTTCACTCTAATGATAGGTAATTAATTGAACCATTTTAAATATTATATGAAATCATTATCAAATAAAAGTGTTCTAGCTCGAGTTAGCCAATAATTCCTTATTTAATTACTTGAGAACTAGGAGTCCCATTTTTATTCTGGGATACAGCATTCCTAGGTTGATACCCAACACAAAATTTATCTTTTTATAACCTTCGATGCTCGATATAAAACTTAGTATCTCTCAAGTATTACTATAGGCTACCTTACATACACTTCATGGATCCCACATTAACATGTAGGTTCCATGGTTAAAGCATGTTGGACTTAGTCATTGATTATCCTTGTTGTACCATGGATGAACTCCATGGACTTGGTAAGAATCATAATGTGGAATTACATGGACTGTGCTCTTAGGATTACACAGTTACCCCATAGCCAAACTATATTAATTTCTCAGTTGGAAACCTTGTTGTCTATATAGACTTTCTTAATACCATGTTACATTATAATTATATATCATTATAGGTTTCCTTATTATATCTAGGAACCATAACTATGTATATTATGCGACCAATTAATGAACTTCTAATTATCAATTAATAAACTAGTTACAAGAATAGATATTAGATAAGGTCTGATGTAGGTACATGGTTAATTAGATACACTAGATTTATATACATTATATATAAGCATGAAACAGGTAACATTTTCATTAAACTAGATAAATGTTATAGACACCATTGGAGGTGGCCCACTAAGATTTATCTCACAAACTCTATGGGAATCGTTTGGTATTCATGGAAGATTATATGTATATATGTGTTAATAATGGAAATAATATATCATCGAACACTTAATTTTCTTCTTTTTAGGATGGATTATAACAGAAGATAACTGAACTGGAGCTCGGGATTCTTGTGATAGTATTTTGATTTCTTTTATTATATTGTGGAACATGTAATTCCTACTGTATTGTATCCATGTTTTCCAATTTTATAGACACATCAAATATAATCATGTATTGTCGAATTCTCAGATGTTATTCAATATATTTTGGTTATTTCTAGATTTTGACTTTATTTTTTGTCATTCCATATTTTTAATTATATATTTTTCTTTATTTTACATTTTTTATACTCATATTATGTGATACTCTTTGTTAATGAGGTAATAGTCTCCACATGAACAAACCATATGCCCTCGCTGCTAGTCGGAAGCCTCTAGATTTTGAGGAGACCTGATTGAGGCCATGTGGTCCACCTTTCTTGGGAAGATATTAAGAGGAATATAGGTCTAATATGTAACATTTTGGAATCCCTCAGTTAATACTATTTCTGAAGAACCATTTAATTTTTTTGTCTATTATATTATAAAATGATACACAATTAGTATCTTCTACGGTGGCTAATATATTTATTGTGAAGCATCAATTCCACATGCATTTATAGTATACATCATATGAGTCATAAAAATTACAGACTTTTCAATTTCAATTCTGACCATTTTATTTTTTGATTTGGATGTATATTTTCCTTTGGGTTCTTCACTACATTAGCTTCAATATTTTACCTACAAAAAACCATTTAGAATAAAAAATGATTAAATTATGAAACAAGATGATAATAAAATTCAATATCATGAAAAATATAAATTAATTTCTCTTAAGAATATATACATATATTATCACAACCTAGGAAATTATATAACCCATTCTTATAAAATCATAAGAACAGACCAGGACATAAAAAATTCATAAAATTGATTTTTATATACCAGAAGACATATTATTGTATTCTTACATAACATTTAAGCTCAAAATTTTTATGGATGATTATATAAACCATATATAAATTAAACAATTGTTGAATCTTATACTTAGTGTCTATTTTTTGAAAATAGACTAATTTTAATATATAATAAAATTTAATTTTCATGACATATATTCAATATTTTCATCCTAACCTCGTGTTTGTCCATGATTATCCTTCAAACCCTTGGAAATACATTTTAAAATGTGGTATGTTAAAAAAATAATCACCGAGTGATATATAATTCTAAATAAAGAAGCACATTATTTGATGAATAAAATTTTTCCTTTTATAAATTCTTATTTTTCCTCAAAATATACAATTTCTTTCTTTGTAAATCCATATTATTCCTTAATATTTTCCTAAAACATTACATAAACAATCTTAAAAAAACCAAATGGATTATCATAAATATTAACAAAATCATGAAAATTTATTTAAAAAGTTTTTCATTTCACCATTATAATGTATCATGAACTACCATTTAAACAGAAACACATTATTATATCTTCAAAAATAAAAAGGATTCCAAAAAATACAATTTAAATTATAGATAAATAAATTTTATAAAATTTGCAATTATCTATATTAATCTTTTTTAATAACATAAACAGGTTGAATAACAGTAATTTTAAACTTCTTACATAATTATATTGAGACCATACTCGTTATTCAAGGAATTATTGGGCTAAAATAGACCCTCATGACTATTTTTTATGATGTAACCACCCATCCTTATTTTTAAATAGAACCACTCATATTTAGTTTTTAAAGGAACTACCCATAATAATAGAAAATTAATAATAATTATAATAAAATATTAACTAATAAAATTATTCATTATCATAATTATTCTCAGAAAAAATATATATTCTTCTCTTCTGAATATATTTATAAATATATAAATATCCATTCCTTTTAAAAAAACTTTTCAAAATACCTAGAACAAAACGGAGTGATTTTATTATTTAAGTAAATTGTAAAATAATGAAAATGAATCTACTCATCATATAATGTTGATGGTAGTAGGTGAAACTAATCACATAATTTATTATAAAATGGACGAAATTTCCTATATTTTTGTCCAAAAAATTAAATACAAATTACATTAAAAATAATCCTTTTTAGACCCTTCTATTTAAAGTCAAATGTGACGAAATATTGCATTTATAATTCTATTAGATTATTTTGAATACATCCATATTATTTAGGAACATGGAATCATAATAAAAAATAGAAAATATATATTTAAAACAACGTAAAATAGGTTTTAAAAGTATTGTGTCTCTGACCTCGAGTTAGAATCATAACATACATCATTGAACATATCAAATAATAAATTTAATATAATTATTTATATTCGGCATATTTTTTTTATTTTTTCTTTTACAATTTCACAATTAATTTATTTATTTATTATGTATACATCAAATGGTTTTGATGATATTCATAACATATTTCCAAAATTACATTGGTATGATATCTATGTTCATAAAAGTAATTATTTAATAATTTTTCAAAAAATATTTTTTAAAAAACAATAATATTTAGATATTAAATATAATTATAAATCTGAACCAAAAATATATTGTAGAAAAATGAACTATGATAGAACCATGGATATGTTATGTTATTCGTACACATGAGTTACATTTCCATTTTTCAATGAACATGGTGGAATACAGGTAAGTATTGTTTTACCAACACATAATGATAATTATATAATAAATATCATATTAATTATTTTAATACACACAAAAAAATATAAATATATAAATATATATATAAATATAAATATATATATATCTCATTCATGTAATGTGTCAATGATAAACGAGTCACATCTCTTCATGGAGATGATAATCCAAACGTATAATCAAACTACATTGATTTTTTCAACAGATTGAAATGAATGTTTTTTTTAAAATATTAGCATTCCATAGTGATAAATGTTTCATGGAAACAATATTTATTTTTATATTTATATTAATATATTAAATCCATCATTATATCCATAAATGAGAAGTGATGATCGAAAATGAATTACATCAATTCTTGAGGGGGTAGTCCTCCATGCACAGGAATGATGGATTTGTTTCCCAATTGATGGTAGGGACGATGAATATATTTTATGTAATAAACATAATAGAATCTCATTATATGCGGGAAATTGTTGCTATAATATCAGCATGTTTGATGAATATTTGAAGTAGGAATATGTATCAATAAACTTGGAATTAGTTTGATAAGACTTATACCTTTTCTCAGAAAACCTCCTTCCATTGCACCATATTCCTTATTGTAATTGAAAAAAATTAAATGGTTACTGTTGTTTTGGAGAGAATTTTTCAGGGATTTACTAAACAATAGTTCTCATAATGTTTGGGTTAGGAAGGATAGTAGGTGTCATTTTATAACTATGCGGCGTGCTACTTTTGGAAAACATAAAGCATTAAATTCATATAAATTAACTTTTACCAAAAAAATATTCAAAAAAATTAAATATAATATAGTGTGATTATTGGTTTATTTCCTAAATGCCTATAAAATTTCTCTTACTTTTGGGTATTGTTCCACCCTTGACACTTTGTTTTAACCCCCATTTAACCATTTTGAAATTACTGTGATAATAATAATTTTTACTATTTAATGTCTCAAAAAAGATAATATAAAATGATAAGTGACCTATAGATCTAAAATTATTTATTTTAAAAAAAAAGCAATTCATTGAGATGAATATATGATTTTCATAATATCAAATTAATTAATAATATATTGGTAACATAATATATAATTATTTTCATTTCATACATTATTTAGTTAATTATACATTAAGGACAATAATATATTAATATAATTGAAATATAAACAAAAAAAATTTATAATAGTTTAGTATTATCAAATTAATTCTTCGGATGCCTTATCTCAAATAGAAAATATTACTTTTAGTATTTTTGAAATGATTTTATAGATTTTTTTAACGGTTACAAGAGAATCATGTTAGTGTGGTATAAGAATATAATTTAATTAAATTATTACTAAAATTTAATAATTAATTAAATTGGAAAAAAATTCATGAATATTTAAATTCACTATTTAAAACCAAACATAAATTTTTTTATCCCATTGAAAAAAATATTCTTAGTTAAATAATGAGAGGAATATTATGGACTTTTTCAGTTATATACATATTAAAATAGTAAAAAACAAAGAGAAATGTAATTTAAATTATAGAATTTTTCAATTTTGGATAATTGTGGATGAAATTGACACATTATGTAAAATAATGTCAGACTTTTGAATGAAATAATAGCCTTATAGAATAATTTTTAACTTTAATAAAAGTATATCAATGTTACCATACTAACAAAAGTTTACTCTATTTAATATCTATAATTACCAAAATTAAAAGGGACCTTCATAGAAAACATAAGGCCTATCGATTCAAAATTTTGAATCCAATTTTGATGATTCATTCCATTGAATTGGAAAATTTTAATTTCTAATTAAAAACTCAATATTATATGAAAATAAAATGTACAAAAATATTCCTTTTAAGCATAAAATAGTTTTAATATAAATTCATGTATAAATAGAGTAAAAATATCATAATTGAATTACCTTAATCATAATAAACTAATTGATTTTTAATACTAATTCGAAATATAATTTTTCTTTGTAAATACATGAAATGAAAATATATTCTTTCAATAAAAATCTATATTTCTCACTATTGATTGAAAAATTAATTCTTTTAGAAAATTTGTAAAAATTTATTCGATTTTTATTATTACATGTGGAATTGAAAAATAATAATCATTAAATAATGTAAGTATTTAATAAATTTAAAATGAGGTTTCTAAATAAACCATTTAAAGCATGAAATCCAAATTTTTCGAAAAATATTGATTTTTTTTTCTTTTGACTAAAAATAAAAAAAATTAAAATGAAAATAAATTTGTAAAATTTATATTATTAATATATAAAAAATATTAGTCTTAAAATTATAAGGATTCTTATATCAAATAATAATTGTTAAATTATTAATATTTAGGAGATGATGGAACATTTACCTTTTTGACAATGGTCAACATAATGAAGTAATATCTAAACTGTGAACTGAACATCCTAAAAACACCAGATGTAGACATATAATAATAAGGTAATAAATATGTTATTGAACAAAATGGAATAAATTTTCAAATTAAAAATTAATAAATGTTTATATTTTTCTTAAATAAGTAAATAATTTATATAGTTTTATTATACTATAGTTAATTGACCTACATTAAATGTCTAGACATGATTTAAGGGGTTTAATCTCAGCAACTCTTCATTGCGAATTTTTTTAAAATTAATTGAATAATTTCAATCATTTACTGAATATGTTTCGCCTTTTACATTTTATATCCTGAAAAATTCATACATCATTATATTTTATGTTAAAATTCATGTTAATTCATCAAAGGGGTTTTGATTCGAAATTTAATATACATGTAATTGATTTATTAACTATATTTCCATTCATTGGGTTATATCACTTAATCATTAATATTTTAAGTAAAATATTATCAGTTAAATAGAATATGTTTTATTTTTGTTTTATTTCAAATTTATGTTTTTAGATTTATAGTTTTTACAAAATATCTCCCCTGGTTAAATCCAATACACAACATATCACCATTGTGAATGTTATTTATCAGAAATTTCATTATATACGACAAATGATTATTTTATGCACTTTTATTATGTTTTGTGGTGTATATACATCCCATTAAAATTTTATATCATTAATATCCTTATCTTCATATTATTTAATATTTATATTGAATTCTTTTTTACATGGGGAATACAATTCCAAAGTTACCAAATTTGTAAGGGGTTTGTGTTTCAATACTATATTAATAATGAATTTTTGTACTTGAACTTCCATTGAAGAAATTGTATGATACTTATCTAATAAGATGTGTTAATCATTCTTATCCTCTGGCTATTTATAAAATTTGAATGTTTTATTATTATTTTTTTGTCTATAAAATAAAAAATGGTTTAGTTGTGTTTTTTTAAATATGATCTTATTTATCTCTATCGATTATAAATCCTTCTTTATATATGTAAATTTTCTCTGATGTATTTTGATATAATTTTAATACTGTTATTTAATTATTTATTAAATTAATTTTGTAACGACCCAAAGTTTCATTAATGGAAAATCTCTCATGATCCAGTTAAATGTCTCTTTATGAAAAATGTTTTTATATGATGTCAACTTCTTTGGTTTTATGTTAAGAATTTTGATCGTTGCTAATATAGCTGTTGAACAGTGATCACGTGATTAGTATAAATATAGGACATTAACAAATCCAATTTACTCAGACAAAAGAAGTGATGGCCTCATCCAGTAGAATTGCCCCATACAAATCCCATTTTTCGGAGCTTAGAAAAGAGGTGGCATCCTTGGGCTTCGCCCTTGACCAAGCCCAAGCTGAGCTTCACCATGTCAAGCTCGAATGGGACCGTCTACAGGAAAAGTGGAAGTTGATATAGATTACCACTCGAGCGATGTTATCCGAGCCACCCCAAGAGTCTTTCAACATCGCACACCATACCCTTAGGTCTTATGCGGCTGTTTTAAGAGGTTATGTAACAAATAAGTAGTACTATGTTCATTACATTATTTTTGTATATAACAATGAATATAATTTCAACTCATTTTTGATACATTGTAAAAAGTTTTTAAAGTTCAAATGGTGTTTTTAGTTATTATTTAATTAAGAAATATATTTCATTAAATAAATGGATTTTTTAATTAAATAATATTGTAATAAAATAATAATAATATTATTAAATTAATTTTTATTAAATAAATGATCTTATCATTTTATGAATGCAATTAAAATTTTATATTAAGGTTTGAAAGCCATTTCTTTCAAAAGCCGTGAATTTTCGATAAATGTTGGTTTTTATATTAAAAGTGAAAATTAACATATTTATAAATTTTTTTAGATTAAATAAATGTCATTTCTGGAATCAGGATGTCGACATTTTCCAACGGTGAATTTTTCAAAATTTTCTGAGACAGTAAAATTTTTGGGTAGAAATTAAATACCGTTTAAATATATAATGTGTTTTATGACATCATAATGACCCAATAGTGATGTAATAAAATAACATAATTCTTCTGTTCGTCCAATATATGTTTTATCATTAAAATAATGTAATTTTGGGTTTGTTTTTCTTACTTTTAAAAGCATTAATGGACCCCTCAATACATATTCAACACTTTGCATTTTTAAATTAATTTCAATGGGAGTGTGACTCAACTCCACATAAGCGACCTTATTATTTTAAGAAGTTCGGAATTGGGCATTATAAAATATCGTTTTCCTCTTCCCTTTCCCAAAACCCATGGTCAAAAACCATTGGATGGTTTGTGGTTTGGATTAATTTAATGTAAGGGGACCCATACCTAAATAATAAAGAAATCCCACACCTTTCCTATATAAACTCACCCAAGCTCCCACTTTCTCCTCACTCAAAGCCCTTGGAGTTCGTCCAACCTTTGCCCTACTCTCTCTAGAATCCTATCAAGGTGCCCCAAGCTCCCAAGAAGCCTCTCACAAGCCTCTCTCTAGCCATTGGAAGCACGCTTTCAAGTAATGGTTTTTTCTTCCTTTCTCATTTTTGTCCAATTTTATTTAAGTTGGTTTTCCCTTTTAATTTCAATTATTAATGTTGGGGTATGGTTTCAAACCTCCCACATACTATCCTCTTTATGTTTTAATGATGGTAGACCCTTTCTCTCTCATTAAATGCCTCACATGTATACCCGTTACTATGCTGAAATTCCGAAAGGAACTTCTCTCTCCTATTTTACATTCAAGCAATTCTTTTGTATCATGAATATAAATTCCATTAAAATTGTTGGGAAATGTATCTATATGAACTAATTACGGTCCATTACATTTAAATATGATGAGGAACCACTTTATCTCTTATCAACCATTTTTATGAATTCTTATGCCACGCCATTACGCTGCCGAAATCACACTGATTTTCTAAGCCAATGTCATTGTATAGTGAATACAATGCCCATTTACCCATCAAGGGTATTCACCATTATGCACATTTACTTATTGATTGTAAAGTTTCATGTATGAATTCCACATTCCATTATCGTGGTATAAATGATTATGTTTTATGAATCCATGTTTTATGATCCATGTGGCACACTTATGCATGAAATGAAATGTTTAAGAAGGGTGCGCCCTTATAGCGCTACAATGTATTGGGTAAAGTATAGTATCATGATACTTCATGTGAAATGAGTGCTGAATCATGATAATTCAAGTGCAACGATGGTTTACTCGTGCTTCATGTGCAATGAGGGTTTACTCATGCTTTATGTGCAATGAGCCTTGGCTCATGCTAATTCCATGTTAAGTGTTGTTGCCACATTTTCATGTTATGATTATCACGCTTCATAATGCCTTTATGTTCATGTTTCTTTTATGCTCTATTGATATTCCTATTATCTAACATGTATTTTACTCCTCATGTTATTCCATGTGTACTCCCTTACTGGGCTTTATAGCTCACCATTTTCTTATGCATGTCCTTAGGTTATCCCATGCAATGCTAAGTATGAGGGAATATAGTGGTCATTTAATGGAAGTTTTCAATAAAGATGTTGTATTTCATGTTTTATGTTTTTATGTCATGATCCAAAGCCCCAAAGACACTAAACATCTCGATATTTTTGTTGTATCAAGTGATGTTTTATGTAATGAATCATGTTTAAGTTGTAATAAAATGCAGGGTTGTCATAGTTGGTATCAGAGGATAGGTTTAGTTATTTTTGGGATTAGGAAAACCTAGTAAAGGCTTAGATATAAGACTAAGTATAATAAAAACATCCCTATGTTTTGGTAAATACTAACTAAGTGGTTTATCAAACAAATACATCCCTAAATGGATACGAGCAGGTAGAGGCAGCTCTGGAACAGATGTATCCTAGGGGTAAAACCCGAAAACACCGCTTTGAGCTAGACTCGAACGGGAACTGGTGCACGACAACGGGCCTTGCTGCACTCTTGGTTACGACACTCCCAGGGGATATGTTTTGATAAATTCACAGTCTTAGTATGAACCCTTATTAAGGGAAAAATTCCCCTAAGAATATATATTAGAAAGTAGATCATGAATAGCCTAGATTGAAGCCTATAGACTCATGAGTTAAGGAAATAAAAGTTTATTTATGAGTCCTCAACTTCTATCTTTGGATTAACCTTTATGTGTTACCCCTAACTTTCCTTTTATTCCATCCAATGGCCGGTAATAGGAGGAATCAGGCTAACAATCGTTGTTAAGATCAGTGTGATGACTGTACTATTGAGATGCCCAATCCAATGGGAGTAGGAATCGCAAACTTTGTCATGCTTCTCTCTTAGATAAATCAAGTTTTGAATAGAAACACGGTTCAAGAGGAATGTCCAAACCCCCCTAAGAAGGAAAAAGTCGATATCGAGAGCTTCATGAGGCAAAGGCCTTCTACTTTTAGTGGATCATCTGATCCCACGATCGCTGAACAATGGATCAACTCCATTGAAAAGATCTTATATATCCTTCAATATTCTGAACAAGAGAAGGTTCTCCTGGAGGCTTATCATATGGAGGGTGAATCTGATCAATGGGGGACGTTGATCAAAAATACGAAGCCTGAGGAGGAGATCGAGGCATTGAAATGGAAGGATTTCTGGAAGATGTTTTTTGATAAATATTTTCCACGCACCCTACGGCTTAAGATGGGAAGGGACTTCCTTTCCCACAAGAAAAAACATGAAGAATCTATTAGAGCGTACGAGGAAAACTTCACAAGGCTTTCACGATAAGCTTCCGGCTTTGTCGTTAACCACGAATGCAAGGTTGACTGCTTCTTTGGTGGACTGAAGCCTGGATTTCGGAAAGCATTAGTGATCTGTGACTTCGACAGCTATGAGGAAATTTTCCGATGTGCCGTCAAGGTTGAAATGGATATCAGGGAATCACAGGGGTATCATGGGGACAAGAAGCGTAAGGTGGACTTCAATGATGGTGGTCTAATTGATAAATCCAACGTTGCTACGAAGATCCAGCACCCCACTTGCCAAAAGTGTGGAAATAAGCACCCTGGAAATTGCCTTAAGGGGACAAGAAAATGCTTCAGGTATGGAAGAGAAGGGCACCTAGATCTTAATTTTCGGCAAGAAGGACTCGCGGCTGCGACATAGGAGAGGAATGCTCTGTTCGAACCTCAACGTGTTGTTCAATGCTACAAATGAAAAGAACCGGGTCATTTTGAAAATCAGTTCCCTAATCCAAGGGTTATCAGAGGAAACCAACAACCTCCAAGAAAGCATGGAAGAGCTTTTTCCATCATTTCTACCGATGTGATCCCCGACAATGAAGTGGTGATAGGTATGCTAGTTATTCATTCAAGAATAGAGAACATACATTTTGATTCCGGTTCTACGCATTCTTTTATATCTCGAATGTTTAGTAGAACAATACCAGCACCACCATGAATCATGGAAGTATAGATGTCAGTGATTATGGAAAATGGGGAAATCATTGCATCCCAATAATATAAGTCCTACCCTGTTATAATCTGTGGATTTAATTTCCTGGCGAACCTCTTCATACTCCCTCTGGTGGAATTTGTTGCAATTCTTGGCATGGATTGGCTTTCTTTATATAAAGCCAACATAAAATGTCGGGAGAGAGAAATCACACTCCATATGGAGAATCGACCTCCGATTGTTTACAAGTGTCAGGAGGAAGATGAATCTCCTTTAGATCCATCATCTCAAGCATGGATATTACTGCCTTATGGGCACGCATAGCTGGCTCAGATGATTGATTCCAAGGATGAAACCATCCTTGAAGAAATGCCTATTGTGAGGTATTCGCTGAAGTGCTTCCTGAGGAACTACCTGGTCTTCCTCCAAGAAGAGATGTTGAGTTCTTAATTGAACTTATACCTGGGGCGCTACCAATAACCAAGAAACCATATAGAACGTCTATTGTAGAGCTTGAAGATCTGAAGAAACAACTACATGGGAATCTGGATAAAAGGGTTATAATATCATGTGCTTCCCCATGGGGTGCACCAGTCCTCTTCGTCAAGAAGAAGGATGGGACAATGTGGCTTTGCATCGATTATCGTGAACTTAACAAAATCACGACAAAGAACAAGCATCCTCTCCCAAGAATCAATGACTTGTTTTATCAGCTATGTGGAGCACAATACTTCTCCAAGGTGGATTTGCAGTCGGGATATTATCATGTAACGGTGATGAAGGAAGACGTCCCCAATACTTCTTTTTGTATAAGATATGGGAACTATGAATTCAGAGTATTTCCTTTTGTACTCACCAATGCTCTAGATATATTCATGGAATTTATGAATAGAGTCTTTAGAGATTACATTGACAAATTTGTGGTAGTCTTTGTAGATGATAATCTAATATACTCCAAAACCAAGGAGGATCCTGAGGAGCATTTAAAAACTGTACTAGAGACATTGCGCAAGGAAAAGCTCTATAAAAAGTACAGAAAGTGTGAGTTCAGGTTGAAGGAGGTCTCATTCTTGGGCCATATCATCACAAGAAATGGAATATCTATGGACCCCTCCAAAAAAGATGCAATTGAGGGATGGATAAGGCGAACATTGGTAACGGATATCCGTAGCTTCTTGTGGTTAGCGGGATATTATCGATGATTCGTGAGAAATTTCTCACGACTGTCCAACCCTCTTACCAAGTTAACTCGAAATGAAGTAATGTTTGCATGGAGTGATGAATGTGAACAATTCTTCAAGTATTTGAAAAGGAGGCTTATCACTGTGCACGTGCTCATTTTACCCACAAGTGGGGAACTTTTTGTGGTATTCACTGATGCCTCAAAGAAGGGCATAGGCTGTGTGCTGATGCAGAATGATAAAGTGATCATATATGCCTCAAGGCAGTTGAAAATCCATGAGCGAAACTATCCAACGCATGATCTGGAGTTGGCGGTGGTGATCTTTTCCTTGAAAATCTGGCGGCATTATCTATATGGAGAGAAATGTTAGATATATACTAACCACAAGAGTCTTAAATATATATTCACACAGAAAGAGCTTAATATGCGCCAGAGAATATGGATAGAGCTCATCAAGGATTATGACTATTCAATACATTACAACACTGGGAAAGCGAACAAGGTGGCAGATTCCCTAAGTAGAAAGGATCCAGTGATTCTATCAATGATGAGAATTGAGAAGGATCCAATCTTCTTAGATTTGATGAAGATGGACGTGGGAATCATAAAGAAGAGAACATCATCAATCCTTTCAAAAATGATTTCTCAAACATATCTTTTGAAAAGGTTAAAGGATGCTCAAAATGATGATGTGGGAATTCAAGAAAAAGTGGAAGCTATCAAAAAGGGAAAATCCTCGGAGTTTAATTTTAATGATGAAGGAATTGTGTGGTTTGGGAAAATACTATGTGTTCCATCATGTCTGGAGCTGAAGAAGGATCATTTGGATGATGCACATAGTTCAAATTTCGTATTCACCCAGGGAGCACAAAGAAGTATCAATATCTCTGAGGAAACTTTTGGTGGGATAATATGAAGAAGAGATCGCTGAATATACATCAAAGTCCCTGGTGTGTCAGCAAGTGAAGGCAGAGAGGCAGAATCCTAATGGGATGATACAACCATTGCCCATACTATAATGGAAATGGGAGAACATCACCAAGGACTTTGTCACCGGACTTACAAGGACATCCAAAGGTAACAATGCAATCTGGGTTATTGTGGCTCATCTTACAAAGACTGCACACTTCATTGCTATTCGGGATGATCTCTCATTGGATCAAATAGCACAGATATATTTCAGGGAAGTGGTAAGGTTGCATGGATTACCACTATATATTGTGTGTGACTGAGATCCAAGATTCACCTCTAAGTTTTGGAAGAGTCTTCAACATGCTCTGAATAATGAAATGAACTTCATTACGGCCTATCATCCTCAAACTAATGGCCAATCCGAGCGGACTATCCAAACACTTGAGGATATGTTGAGAGCGTGATCAATGAACTTTAAAGGGGGATGAGATCAACATCTTCCTCTGGTTGAGTTCTCTTATAATAACAGTTTCCACTCGAGCATCCAAATGGCACCATATGAAGCCCTGTATGGGAAAAGGTGCAGAACACCGGCATGCTGGGATGAGGTGGGTGAACATAAGCTGCTTGGACCAGAAATGGTAGAAGAAATGGTGGGGAAGGTGAAAACCATTCAGCATCATATCAATGTAGCCCAGAGTCGACAGAAGAGTTATGCAGATAATCGTCGATGAGACCTTGAGTTTAAAGTTGGATACATGGTGTTTCTACGCATATCTCTGTGGAAAAAGGTCATGAGGTTTGGAAATAAAGGGAAGTTAATTCCATGGAACATCAGCCCCTTCAAGGTTCTTGATCGTTTTGGGGATGTGGCCTATCGACTAGCACTTCCACCTAATATGGCCAAAGTACATGATGTCTTTCATGTATCCCTCTTAAGGAAGTACATACCAGACCCTTCACATGTACTCTATTTTAAGGTGGTACAATTGGAAGACGATCTGTCTTATGAGTAGAAACCAATGAAGATCTTAAATCCTAGAGAAAAAGTTCTACGAAATAAGACAATGCCCCTCTTCAAGTTGTTGTATAGAGACCACAATTTTGAAGAAGCGAATTGGGAATCAGAGGAAAAGATGAAGCTGAGCTACCCACATCTGTTTTAGTGTGGGAAAAGGAAAAATTTCGAGGGTGAAATTTTTTAAGGGGGGAATATTGTAATGACCAAAAGTTTCATTAATGGAAAATCCCTTTTGATCTAGTTAAATGTCTCTTTATGAAAAATGTTTCTATAAGATGTCATCTTCTTTGGCTTTATGTTATGAAATTTGACCGTTGCTAATATAGTCGTTGAACAGTGATCACATTATTAGTATAAATATAGGACTTTGACATATCCAATTTACCAAGAAAAAAGAAGCGATGGCCTCATCCAGTAGAATTTCCCCATACGAAGCCCATTTGTCAGAGCTCAGAAAAGAGGTGGCATCCTTGGCCTTCGCCCTTGACCAAGCCCATGCTAAGCTTCACCATGTCAAGCTCGAATGGGACCGTCTACGGGAAATGTGGAAGTTGAAAGAGATTACCACTCGAGCGATATTATCCGAGCCACACCAAGAGTCTGTCACCATCACACACCATACCCGTATGTCTTATACGGCTGTTTTAAGGGGTTATGTAACAAATAAGTAGTACTATGTTCATGTACATTATTTCTGTATATAATAATGAATATAATTTCTAGTCAATTTTGATACATTGTAAATAGTTTTTAAAGTACAAATGGTGTTTTTAGTTATTATTTAATTAAGAAATCTATTTAATTAAATTAAGGGATTTTTGAATTAAATAATATTTTAATAAAATAATAATTATAATATTAAATTAATTTTTATTAAATAAATGATCTTATAATTTTATGAATGCAATTAAAATATTATATTAAGGTTTGAAAGCCATTTCTGTCAAAACCCGTGAGTTTTCGATAAATGTTGGTTTTTATTTTAAAAGAGAAAATTAACATATTTATAAGTTTTTCTAGATAAAATAAACTCCAATTCTAGAATCAGGATGTCGAAATTATCCAACTGTGAATTTTTCATAATTTTCTGAGACAACAAACTTTTTGGGTAAAAATTAAATACCGCTTAAATATATAATGTGTTTTATGACATCATAATGACCCAATGGTGACGTAATAAAATACCATAATCCTTATTTTAGGAGAATATATGTTTTATCATTAAAATAATGTGATTTTGGGTTTGTTTGACTTACCTTTAAAAGCATTAATGGACCCCTCAAGACATATTCAACACTTTTCATTTTTAAATTAATTTCCATGGGAGTGTGACTCACCTCCACATAAGCAACCTTATTATTTTAAGAAGATCGGAATTGGGCCATATAAAATATTTTTTTCCTCTTCCCTTTTCCAAAAACCATGGGCAAAAACCGTGGTTTGGTTTGTGGTTTGGATTAATTTAATGTAAGGGGACCCAAACCTAAATAATAATGAAATCCCTCACCTTTCCTATATAAACCCACCCATGCTCCCACTTCCTCCTCATTGAAAGCCCTTGTAATTCGTCCAAACTATGCCCCACTCTCTCTAGAATCCTCCCAAGGTTCCCCAAGCTCACAAGAATCCTCTTACAAGCCTCTCTCTAGCCTTTGGATGTACGCTTTCAAGTAAGGGCTTTTTCTTCGATTCTCATTTTTTTTCAATTTTCTTTAAGTTGGTTTTCCCTTTTAATTTAAATTAAAAATGTTAGGGGTATGGTTTTGCACCTCCCTCATACCGCTCTCTTTATGTTTTAATTATGGGAGACCCTTTCTTTCTCATTGAATGCCTCCCATGTACACCCGTTACTACGCCGAAATTCCGAAGGGAACTTCTCTCTCCTCTTTTAAATTCAAGCAATACTTTTCTATCATGAATATAAATTCCATTATAATTTTTGGGACATGTATCTATATGAAATTTTTACTGTCCATTGCATGTAAATATGTTGAGGAACCCCTTTCTCTATCATCAACCATTTTTATGAATTGTTATTCCAGGCCGTTACGCTGCCAAAATCGCACCGATTTTCTAAGACAATGTCATTGTGTAGTGAATACCATGCCCATTTCTCCATCAAGTATATTCCCCTTTATTCACATTTAATTTTTGATTGTAAAGTTTCATGTATTAATTACACATTCCTTTATCATGGTATAAATGATTATGTTTTATGAATCCATGTTTTATGATCCATGTGGCACACTTATGTATGAAATAAAATGTTTAAGAAGTGTGCGCCCTTATTGCGCTACAATGCATTGGGTAAAGTATAGTATCATGATACGTCATGTGCAATGAGTGTTGACTCATGATAAGTGATGTGGAACGAGGGTTTACTCATGCTTCGTGTGCAATGAGGTTTTAATCATGCTTTATGTGCAATGGGCCTTGGCTCATGCTAATTTCATGTTAAGTTTTATTGCCACATTTCCAAGTTTTGATTATCATGCTTTATCATGCCTTTATGTTCATGTTTATTTTATTCTCTATTGATATTTCTATTATCTAACTTGTATTGTACTCCTCATGTTATTCCATGTGTACTCCCTTACTGGGCTTTATAGATCATCCTTTTCTTATGCCTGTCCTCAGGTTATCCCATGCAATGCTAAGTACGAGGGAATGCAGTGGTCATGTAAAGGATGTTTTCAATAAAATGTTTTATTTCATGTTTTAAGTTTTTATGTAATGATCCAAATCCCCAAAGACACTAATCCTCTCGATATTTCTATTGAATCATGTGATGTTTTATGTAATGAATCATGTTTAAGTTCTAATAAAAAGCAGGGTTGTCATAAATTTTTACCCCTTTCTATCTTTTTTAAAAATTCTTAAATAGAGTCTTAGTATAATTTTGGTAACAAGATACATATTACAAATTTTCTGAACTAAATCATTGTTTTAAATATTTAGGAATAATTTTTTAGAAAAATTATGAACATAATTTTATTTAATGTTTCTTTTATAAATTTTAAATTTTATTTTCAAAAACATTATTTTCATGATATTGAATGAATATTTAGTTTATTATATGTGGTTATCAATGTGGACATAGAATGTTTACCAATAATATTTTTAATGATGTTTTAATGGTATTTATATTCACCAAAAATAATATCTATTGTGGATAATGTTGATCCACCTAGGACATTGTGTAATGATACCATCCTAATTTATTCTTGGGATGGATTATGGTTTTCTCATCGAGAATTTCATGGAACCTTTTTCCTAATCATAGTTAAATAAAACTGTGATGGTATAATTGTTATTGTTATATTGAAATGTGAAATTTTCATAATTAGTTTTCTCATTATATAATAAATGTAAATTATAAAGGAAATTTATATTGGATAGAGAACCTAGATCCTTATGGAACATTATTGTATTTGTAAGGGGTGGGTCTGTTATATCCCACTAATGCATTGGGTAAACAGACAATGTTAACTAGTTATAGGTTTACTAAAAGAGATTTAATTTTCCATGTATTTTATCAATTTGTGTGAGTTATTTTAAAAGTGATATAATAATAATTATATATGATACCAACACATTTTCTCTATGTTTTCAATGAGTTCTAATGAATCCTTAATCAATTATTATTTTCACATGGATTAAGATACTTGAATTACATGACTCGTCCTTTTTTGATTTATTACACATCACATGATGTATGATCTGCATTTGATGGTTATTGATTCAATTATGTTATGATCGTGTAAGTTAATTATTTCATATTCCCTATAGTTTTAGCCTATGCTCACTGATGAAATTTAATTTTTAAAGATTATGTTTTCCAATATTAAGAGTTTGATATCAAAGTTATTATGATTCCATTCTAGTTGGTCATAATGAAATATGAAAAGGAATATGTGTCTAGAATGGTTTCATGGGTGATATTAAAATTAATTAATGTGAAATTAGAAATGACAGGTGTAATGGAAAATGTTCCAACTTAATTAAATGTGTATTTTTATGTAATAGTTTTCCTATTTTTCTAAACATCAATTCCTAAAACATTTTATCTATCAACCCTATCTAGTATTTAACATTGATGCTATAGGTTTTATATGGATATATTTTTGTCATTTTTATCGGTATAAAATAAAAAATTGTAAGATGATGGTTTTAGAACTAAGTCTGGGTGTTCGAGTCCAGGGCTGTTACAATTGTTGTTCTAGAAGAGTTCAG
Source organism: Viscum album (assembly GCA_963277665.1). Classification (NCBI taxonomy): domain Eukaryota; kingdom Viridiplantae; phylum Streptophyta; class Magnoliopsida; order Santalales; family Viscaceae; genus Viscum; species Viscum album. The sequence continues at coordinate 1,923,989,905 of OY728145.1, read as the reverse complement.
ATAACTTTAAAGATTAATATAATTTTATATATCATAATAGTATTAATTTTTTTTGGATTACCATATGTTCAATGGAATAGAAACCCCTTTTAAGGATTTAATTTACTGTATTTTAATGTTTTTAATGATATTATGTAATATGTTTTTTTTGGGTTGCACTATATGTAACCCTTTAGTTTAACATGATGGACTGTTTGGGAAGAATGCTATTACAGTATTAGGGATATAAACCTAAAGATATTATACAACCCTTAAGGCTAAAAATTTATTTAATTTTTATTATGGTAGAATAATAGGGATATTGGGTTTTTTTTTCAGGATTATCTATGTTGGACCATTGCTTTTATTATTTATATGTATATATTAATTAAAAAATTCTGTAAATATTTATTATTTTTGGGTATTATATTATCATTTAATAAAAATTTTGGTTTGAGTACCAATGGGAATAGTATATATTACTCCATTAATATAATTATAGGTCAATAAAATGATAATTATCGTACTCTAAAAATTAAATATTCCTAGTCATATTTCAGTTCAAAAGAATAGAAAAGGGGGGAAACAGTTTCATTCAAATAATCTATAGAAGAAATTTTATTTATGGATTTGTAGAAAATAATGTACGTATATTTTTATATAATTTTTATGGTAAATAAATTATTGAACTGTAATAAAATGATCTTGAAGTAAAAAATGGTATCCTATTAACATCCATTTATATGAATTTATTTTCATTCCTCATATCAAAAACTATAATGCTATATAGTTAAAATACATCTTCATTCCCTGCCCATTTTTCACTTCTTCCCAATGTTCTTCATTTTAGGATCCTAGTTCCTTGTTATTCAATATGACCTTTATATAACCATAAATAAAATATCAGAAGGATTATTTATCAACCCTTTGATGAAGATGTATTTTGATAATAATTTTTTAAAATATTAAAATGATTTTCCTTTCATGTCTAAATGATTGGTCTTCCTATGCATGGAATTGATTTTGAAAATGTTTAAAACCCTTTCCATTTGGTAAAAATTGATATTTTTTGGATTTAATTTATTAAATTGGTGAATTATGTTACACTAAATAATTTTAATATAATATTATTCCTGATATCTTGGTTAATATACAACATCGAATGTCAAGAAAATGTTACACACTATAGAAATGTAATTATTTTAATCTGGTCATAAAAACATATACATTAAATTTGAAGTATGAATGGGAATTCAGTCATTATAACAATATAAATAATGGTTTTATATAATGTAAATTTAATGATTAAATATATTTAAATAACCATTTGATATTTAGTAAATAAATGTTAGATTTCTAACATATAGTTTTCCTTAAAAATAGTTTGTATTTATTTTTAAGAGAAAATATTCTATTTAATATAAAATACTTTGATAAAAATTATTTGATAAAATGTACATAAATTTTCGTGTAATAATGTCAAAAATATCTTAGAGTTAGTTTTTTGTTATTTGACAAAAACATTTATTTTTCAGTGAGTGGTGATAGAATAATACTTTTTCTTCATTAAAGTTATTTTTATTCAAGAATGTATTAATTCATTTTTTATATAGTTAAAAAGTAACATTCATTCATTAATATTATTCATACCCCATTTTTTCATAAGAATCAATTTTTCACTTGATTTGTGTATGAAAACGTGTTATATTTAAGAAGAATTGTTTTTTGAAAACTGATTTCTGTGGACTTTTATGGGTTTCATTTTATAATATTGTTTAACAATTATGTTAATTGTATTTGAAAAAATAGATTTTAAATTTTGGAATAAAAAAATATTTTATATTAAAATTTTGAACTTATTTTTTATTAAATATGAATAGTAGTCATGGAAATAGTTTTCACCACTGTATGGGTAAATTAGGTAATTATGTTTAAAAATAATACTATAAGAACTAAAAAATAACTAAGACATGCGGTTATCCTATTGGGTGATTGGTATTGGAGACAATATAAATTTAAGATGTCTAATAATGTATTTAAAACTAAGATATTGAATTTATTAATGCAATACAATCTTTTTCGGAATGTAATTAATATTCTGTTTAAATTAAATACTATTTTGTTGACTTCAAATTTGATGGAATGAATTGAATATTTCATTCAGTCTTGGAATGATTAAATATTAATATAACCATTATTATTTATCATTTAGCTGAAAATAATGTAATTATATTCATTACATTATTTCAAGTTAAAGATATTTTTATTCTTAAATTAGGTAATTTCATAAAAAATATTTTGTATTTGTTTTGTGTTCTTATTTTAAATGTAAAAATTGACACATTTAAAAATTGTACCTAAATAATTTAATTTAAAATCATTTATTATATTTTCAAAAAAATTAGAATTCCCTTTTAATTTTTCATAAAATAATAATCTTATTATGGTTGAAAAAATGATCATTCTTAAACTTTTAATGTGTGTAAACATCATTAACTAGGATATGATGACTATAACATATCAAAATAATGTATAAATTTTTTGGTTTGTGTTTATATAATATAACATATTATTAATGTATACAGGTGTTCCTCAGTCATAATTTTAATGATTATGATATATATTTTATTTATAATTTTAAATAATTCAAAATATTTTATTTCTATCACTTATTAAAGAAAACCCCCTCTCTTATCCTCTACAAATATCAAGAGACAAATTCTCATCATTTTACTGACCAATTATATCTAAAAATAGATATCAGTGTCTTATTTGTTTGCCACAATATGAACATTATATGTCATAATGTGTTATAAAAATGAGGTTTTCAAAAGAAATGGTAATGCTTTTAATAAAATTATTTTATTTTTATATTATAATTCTTCTTTCAAACCTCTACTAAAATTTTTGATATTATAACATCCATATATTTCATAAACTATGAAATTATTATATTATTGGATTAACCTTAGTATATCTGTTTCTTCCACCAAATGAAAAATAAAACCATCATTTGTGTATAATGCGGACTATAGCCTCACGAACCGATGTAATTTATTTTCCATCACCAACTATAACTACTAGGTATAATGATGGATTTACTATATATATACATATATATTGTGAATTATATAATTATCTCTATATAAATATAAAAAATAATCTATGTTCTTACATTTCTATAAATTAAAATATGATATTGTTGTTTGTGTGCATGTGTGGAATATATCCTCCACCAAGTAATTTTTTTGAAAACCATCTCACATGGGTTGTATATATAAAATATTTCAAGTTAAAATATTATATTTATGATATAATATTATTTTTTTAATTTTAATATAATACATACCACATTTCTATGACATTCTTTAAAAAAAAGGAAACGTTATTAATCTGTACCAACAGCATAGAGTCTCCAATGTTTAAATTTAATTTAATTTTATTATAAATCAATAATCATTGGGTTTTAAAGTATAGTTAATGAATAATAATTATGATTATATTTAGATTATTAAAAAATATATTATGTTATTATTACATTTTTGACCACGGTAAACATAATAAATATATTTTGTAACTATGAACTGAATGTCTAGAAAACAAAAAATTTGGACATAACGTATTATGTAATTAAATATGTAATGTAAATAAATTAAACAAATGGTTTAATTATAAATCAATATATTCTTAAAATTAACTTTTTTTATTAAATAACTAATATAATATAATTATATTTGAGTTAAAGGACATACATGGATAGTCAGTATTTGAGGTTAGCGATTTCATCTCAATTCCCCTTAAGGCATTTTTAAATATCATGTACCTAGATTCATTTATATTGTGTTAATATTTCACTATTAAAATTTTATATATTTAATCCTTCATACTTCATGTTATTTTATTGTACAATTCATGTTAATTCATCAATGTGATTTGGACTCTGAAGTTTCTAATTTAGTAAAGTATTTTATAACTTCATTTCATATATTGGGTTTTTATTACATATTCATTTATTATAATATATATATATTATTTTTGAAATTATTTTTTTATTTGGTAAAAAAATATAATATTTTATTTTCATTTGTAACCCATAATCATTCTTTTCAATAATTCGCAAATTAATTATATGATTTTTTTAATGTTTATTCATCATATATATTCATAAATTGGGATATATATTGATTATATGAATATGTATTATATTAAGAGGCATATATATTATCCATTTAAATGTAATAAAATGAATCTATATAGTTTCATTAATTAAAAATATTCATTTTATGTTTTTATTTCAAGGGTCTTATGAATCAAAAATTCCTGATTTTGTAACAGGTTCATGATTCAATCCTATTTTAATCATGATTTTTTTGTTTGAATATCCATTGAAGAAATAAAAGTATCCTTATTTATTAACCTCATTTTAAGTTTTTCTCATATATTTATTTATAAATTTTTTATTATTCAGTACAATTTATCTCCAATGTTTCTCAAAATATTTCAAAATATTTTTTATAATAAATTATACCTTATTTTCCATCTTTTTGATAAAAAAACTTTTTTCGTAAGAGGCCATGTTTTCTAGTAAATTATTAATATTGGTTTTAACTAAACCTACATTATTTTATAAATACCTTATTTTAAATTTATTTTATCTAAAAACAATCAAGAAAATATTCTTTTGGTGGTTTTTTGAACAATGATATTTTTACTACATGATTGAATAAAATCATTATTTTAATTATTATGGAATGAATGAATAACCCAAAACCAAGAATTATATTTTCATTAATGGATATATTTTATGTTTCAAAAAAGTTTTCAATGAAAAATGATTTTGATAATATTTTTTACATTCTTGTTTTTCAAAAGTGAATTCTAATGGGAAAAAGGAAAGTTCCTATAGAAATAATTTAATGAGTTTTTCATAGTATTTATTTTCGAACAAATCAATACAAGTTGGTGTTACTTATTACTAATAGGGGATAGATTGTACTAATATCAATTTAATTATTTTACGTTATGGATTCGGGTTGTTTCAAAAATATTTTCTGTGATAATTTTTCTTCTACGTATGTAAATGAAGATATTAATGAATAATTGTTATAATTATGTTGAAAAGTGAAATCATATAATTGTTTTACTCATATCACATTGCATCTACATTATTAATGAAAATTTAATTTGTTAATAAAACCAATTAATTATCTTACTCTATCAACTATGTTATGGGTTTTTTTCATTATATCCCTCCAATGAATTGGGTAATCAAATAGATTTAACTAACTATTGGTTTCTCCTATAAATGTTTTGAGATTCAAAGGTATATTATTCGACTTATTAGAGTGGTTTTAAAATTTAAATAATAATAATAATAGGACATTCCAACTTTTTTTATCCAGATTTTCAATGACATATATTGAATCCTTAAATAAGTATTGTTTTTCACATTTCCTGAGATTGTTGACTTATACGACTATAGTGTTATGATAATTCGTTATGCCATTTATCGTGATTTATGATCCATGAATTATGTATATGAAACCTATATTGTTGTTATTATATCATGTTAAATATCTCATCATATAATTATTCTCATCCTATGCAGACTAATTTTATGTTATTTTTAATACTTATTTTTATTCTTACATAAGGTTTAATCACAAACTTATTACGTTTAATTTTTTCCAAGTAATAAATAAATAAGTAAAGAACGATTCCAATTAGTTTACGTCCATTCGATAGAGTCACCTTCTTGGAATCTGGAAACCTCAATATCAAATACGGTTAGGGGTGAATTCGCGAGTTACTTGAGCTGAATTGTAGCTAGGTACTATTATAGTACTATACTAGTGGAAAAAACGTATAAACAGTGACCCTATAGAGGTTGCAGATAATTTATCATGATTTTTCTAGGGGTGGTAATATATTAGGTACTCTAGCTATAACACCCAAAGGATTTAAAATTAATAATCTATTCATTGAACACATAGTCTCTACGTAATGATACTCAGTTTTAAGAAGATAATTATAACAAAGTCGTTAAACTATATTTTACAACATCTATGTTTTGAATTTTGAAAAACAGATATACACGGTGAAATAAGTATTATATTTAGAGTTTATTAGGATCAAATTAATTTTATTGGAAAATAGTAACATACCATTATGAATACTAATGTTACCCTTAGGAATAGTAATATTACACTTATTAATAGTAAACCATCCAAATGAATAGTAACCTCACACATGAATGTATAAATACAATGTAGGCATCTTATAAATGGTAGTATAATCATAGTATATGTGTTGGTATGTTTATAAGTCATAAAAATGTAATTAAAATTTTTTCATTAATTTAATATCTAAATGAAAATTTATTTTCAAAAAATTTAATATCAAATTTTTATTTTAATTTTTTTTATTTTCTTACATTAAAATTTTATGAGACCTTGATTATTTTTTAATGGATTTATAAAATCAATTATATTTTAATAGTGTTATTTTTTGAATTAATACGAGTTTATTTAAAAATTAAATTGCTCATATTAAGAAAATTATTCTTAAAAAATGGAATTTATTTTTTTATTTCAACAAGTTGAGAAATGATTATGGTGAATTTTTGCGGTTTTTCAAAAATAGTTATTTTTTATTAATACTGAAACACTTTAATTTACCATATAATTACATTATAGGACAAATACACTCTTACAAACACCATGGTTAATGTAAGTACCATTGGTTTGAACTCACATCATCTATTTACTGTTTTTTCTCGCAAGAAACAATTCAATTTTTTTAGGACAAGAATAATAAAATAATGGTCAATATATGGAAAATGCCACCTCTCTTCCACTATAAATACCACCCTCATCCCCAAACTTTCTCACACACCTCTCAATATTTTAGAGAATTCTAAATTCTACCTAATATTATTCTTATGGTTCTTCCCCACATGAGATTACTTATGGTCTTACCAAAAGGCCAAAACCAACGACCTTAAGGATGATCTCAAGGAGATGAGATCAAGAGGTAAAAATCCTCTTTCATTTTCTATTATTTTTCTTTTCAAATTAATATTCTTTTCTCAAAGTCTACACACCACCAATTATCTAAAAGGAATAAATGATATAATATCATATATACAATATAATTTTATCTTGTATATCGTATAATTTATTATCATACTTCTTCTCATCTCCCTCTTATTCTAATAAATGAAAACACTTGATGTGACGTTTCTATTTACTGACATCATGGTTGATGTGGTTTCCAGTTCAATACTTCCATATAATTTTTTTATAGAAAAACATTTTATGGTCGTAAAATATTTTAATGTGTATGATAATATCTATTTGATGTTATGAAATTAAAATAAATACCAAATATTATGTTATATAACCAAACTCGTTCATGATCATCGAAGAACTACTAAAATGATCTAAACAAATATCATTAATATTTCATATAATGATTAATCATCATGTATAAAAAATTTATTATTAGTATCATTTAAAATAATTTAAAAATATTAATACCTTTTCATTAAAATTATATCGTTTCACTTTTATTTGACAAGAAAATCTTTTCTGAACCGACCACGAAAATCATGTAAAGAACGCACCCGAATAAATGGAATAATGAAAATATTACTAATAAATAGATGTAATGTTGTCATAAAATGATCATATATGGTGTTATAAATATGAATATATTTTAATAAAATATTAATATCACTATTTTAACCATGATACATGATTTTTAGACACATTTTATGTATGACTAAACTGATATATTGGAATTTTAACCTGATTTCCATTCACGGGGTTAACGTTATATTTCACTAATTATGTGGTATTAAAAGTATATGTGTGATTAATTGTGTTGATATTATTTTTTATTATGGTTATTAATAGTTTTTACACATTTTCAGTGCATTATATTAATTAAAACATTAATTATATTATATTTCTATGTGAATTTTTTTTAAATTACTCTTTTCAAATTTAATTTTAGAAAATTCAAAAAGTAATGATTTATGAAATTATTTATGTACTCTGATTATGTTTTATTTCTTGGAAATTGTGTTAATGAAGGGTGGGATATATATCTCTATACATTACATTTGGTGTGTTTATGTTATAGGTCAGTCATATGGTTACTCAAGGTATAACTGCAATGGATACACTATTTGGAAGCCTTTAGGGTTAAATTGATAGGTAACCATAAGGGTTATAAATCATATGGTATATTTTATAATTTAAATATAAAATAAGTAATTTTTGAATAATAAACTTATACTTTTATTTTTTATTTCTATGTTTTATGAAAATATCATGTTTCAAAAATTATATGATACATTAAGGGTGAGAGGTATGTCTTGGTAAAAAGTATTTCATGTGTTTATAAGTATTCATGTACTAACGGTTTGTCTCTTTATTTGTATATACCTTACTAATATTCTCATTTTAATCACGTGTTTTAAAATGTATTTCATAGGGTTTAAGGATGGGTAAAATAATTTTATAATCCAAGATGAATATAGTGATGATTTTTCATGAAAACATTTCATATTTTTATTAAAATCATCTATATTTTAAAAAAAATTATATTATTTTAATTGTACCAAATTTTTATGTATGTGTGTTAATATGTAACAAATTATTTCCTAACATTATGAAAAACTAAATTGATAATATTTTTGGGAATATAAACAAGTGAATTTGAGTTGAATTAACTTTATTATGTATTGTTTATGAAGGTTCATTATAGGTGGAATTTGATCACAGTTATGATAACATTAGGTGATAGTATGATGTTAATAGAATACCATTAATGTTTTTTACCTTAGTTTTATGTTGAAATTATAAATAATCTAAATATTACCACGTTTCTTCATCACTGATATTTCTGTTAAGATGGGTTTTCCGCAGTAGAAATAGGGAAACTGATGTTGGAAGGAACTGAGAGGAAAACATCATTCCAAATCCACAACTTTTAATGGTAGGGATTGGAACAAAATATTTTTTGATTGAAATGTATTTGTTTATACCATCTATAAATGATGGTGGAATATATGAAATTAAACAGAGATACTTAAATGAATCATGAAGATAATAGTACATTTTATGAGGAAAAACCCTCCTTCTTCGGGTGGATCTTCTGACCTAGAGCTGGTTTAAGGATCAATTAAATCCACTAAAATGATATTTTATGTCAAGGTGTGTTTGAACAATAAAAAGGTTAGTCTTTCCATTTATTATTTTGAATATGAGTCTGAATTGTGGTGGTCAATTGTCAAGAATAACCGGGATATAAAGAATATTAAATCTTTAGAATTGGATGAATTTTAAAATATTTTCCTTGAAATCACTTTTCCTAAGAATGTTCTACATGGGATAGAAAGGAAATTCTCTTAATTGAAGAAAACAAATAAGGATTCAGTGGTTTTGTGGGAAGAAAACACCACTCGATTGGAAAGGTGTTCTCAAAATCTTATTCACAATCTTGATAGAAAAAACATCTATTTTACCAAGGATTGAAACCGAGATATAAAAGTCAATTGGAATTCATATATTCATGTTTTATGAGGATCAATAAAAACATTTATGGATTTTATTTCATACTCTTAATGAAAATATGTTATACAAATAATTTAGAAAATGTGATTTTTCATGGTAACATATTTCTATTATTGGGAACTTTGTAAATAATGATAGAATAATAGTTGATCCAACAAAAACAACTGTCGATAATGAATGAAAATATCAAAAAATATTATAGAGATTTCACATTTTCTTTGATTATCAGGTTATTACTGATTGTTTTTTAAAAACATTTCATGGTTATCTATCCAATTAACTATGTTAACATGAAAACCGGTTAAATTTTATTGAGTAAAAGAATGTCATTTTTTTCATGAACTAAATAAGAGATTAGTGAAAGATCTAGTTTTGACCATGCTCTTTGAAAATGGTGAATATTTTATCTACAGTTATATTACATTGAAGTGATGTAGTCGTTTTCTAATGGAGAATGATCAGGTAATTGCTAATTATTGAATACAACTAAAAAACTCATGAGTTATATTATCCAAGACATGTTTTTACATTAGGCACTCTGGTTTATTTTTTGACAATTTGGATAACCAGCTATAAGAAGATAAAATTGATATATATACTAACCATAAATGTTTGAATCTTATATTCATCCCGAATAAATTAAACATGAGGGAGAAAATGTGAATTTAATTAAAAAGTTATTATGATTTCATGGCTTATTACCATCCATGAAAAATAAACAATGTAAGTGAAACATTTATTTGAAAAACAATCATGTATCATTAACATGTTACATTAGGAACATGGCCCTTTGATTAACTATTTGATTTATTTTTTCTTGGAAGATGTTGGTATATGAAATTTCACTATTTGGGTTTAGGTTTTATTGTAGACTTCTCTATGATATGGAATTACAAAAAAGTAGATGGAAGAATATGATATATTGAATAAGATGAATTGGTTAAAATGGGTTAGTTTCTTGAATATAACATTGATAAATATTATTTTTTGAGATTTAGAAATTGATTATGTGTTCCTTGTGATTCTAGTATGAAGAAGTAAATGTTTTTTGAAACTCATAGTTCCCATTTTCAGCTCAAACTATATGTACTATGATGTATAGAGACCATTGGGAGTATTACATTTGGGATGGAATAAAAATTGATATTTATGATTTTACTATGAAATGTTTGACATTCAAATAAGTTAAAGCAGAGAGAAAACTACCCAATGGTATGCTTAAATATTTTCTTGTTCAATAATGGAAATTGAAAAATATATCCATGGTCTTCTTGGTGGGACTACAATAAAATTTCAAATGTTATAATGTGAGTTGTATTATATTGACTGACTGACTAAATATACACATTTCTATCTATTTCAAGATACTATGTATTGGGATCATTTTTATCGACTATAACCAAAATATATTTTTAGGTGTCATGGGTTTCCTCTTTCTATTATATTTTACAATGATGTCTGGCTCACTTCTAACTATTGAAAGGCCTTTAGATGTCATTGTAAATAAAATTAATTTTCAGCAACACTTTTTATCTTTAATTTGATGGGAATACATAGAGAATAATTCATTCAGTCGAGGATATCCTTCTGGCTACATCAATGGACAACTAGGAAACTTATAATGTACATATTTATTTTTGTAGTGTTTTCTTATAAAAACAGTTTTCATTCCAGTTTACAGATGACACATTATTGGTCATTTTATAAGATGTGGTGTCCAACTCCATAATTTTGAAACTAGGTTACTAAAAGGATATTGAGGGGACCAGAATTTGTAGATGAAGTGGATGATAAGGTGAAGATGTTCCAACAACACTTGAGGATAGCTCAGAATAGGTAGAAAAGTTATGAATATAACATAAGGAAAGACTTCTCTTTCAATGTAGTTGATCATATTTTTTTAAAATATCGCCATGTAAATGATTTATATTTTTTAATAAGAATGGAATATTAAGTCCATGGTTTATTGGACCTTATGAAATCATGGAGTGAGATTTACTATTTGGATACCAAGTAGCTTTGCCTCTGATTTTATCATAAGTTCGTAATTTTTGTCATAATTCATTAAAGAGAATGTTTGTGAAAGGTTTATCCCATATTTGGTGCAAAGAAGTCGTTTGGATGGAAACCAAAATTTCTTGTAAATCAAATATGTTCATATTCTTGATCGTAGAGAGAATGTATTATTAAATAAGGTAATCTAGTAGGTTAATGTTTTGGGTAGAAACCAAATTGTTAAAAAGATATGATGAAAATTTAAAAATTCTATGAGTGAAGTAGACCCCCATATATTTAATAAGTGGATAAAGATTGTGAGGATGCAATTTCCAGAAGGTGGAGAATGTATCCCCAAAAGGATTTATAAATAAATAAATATGTATGAAACACTATGTCACTTTGTAATTGCACTTTGTTTTAAGGATGTAGTTTTGACCTAGCCTTTAAACTATAATTTTATAGTTCTATGATTATTATTTTAAAAAATGGATATAGACAGTTAAAATCAATAAAATATTTAGAGTGTGTTAAGATCAGCTTAATTTTTTGTACAATATTTTCATACCATTATGAATAGTAATGTTACCCTTATGAATAGTAATATATCCCATATGAAACATAAATTATGTAAATGAATATTAATATCTCCCATTAATGTATAAATAAAATTTAGGTGTCTTATAAGTGAAAATATGATCATATTATAATTGCTGGGATTTTTAAAAGTAATAACTATTTAGTTACATTATTATGAATAATTTAATAATTTAAATAAAAATATATTTTCATAAAAAGTAAATATATATATATATTTATGGTTATTATATAATTTTATGAGAGTTGGTTAATTTTTTAAATATGTTATAAAATAAGATATAGATTTAAAATTTTTAATTTTCGAACCAATTATAAGTAAATTAAAATTTAGAGTTCTCATATTTAGAAAATTATTTTTACAAAATTGAATTCATGTTTCAATTGATTATGTCAAAAATTGTGGGGATGAATTTTTGGGATTATTCTGAAATAGTTGAATTTTTGATGAATAGTGAAATATGGTTACTTATCATGTATATAGACAATTTGTTAAATACATTATTCCTAACATCCTTGATGATGTAAGCACCCTTGTTTAAAAATCACACTATTTTAATAAATGGATGTAATTTTGTTATAAAATGATCATATAATGTGTTATAAACATGAATATGTTTTTTTTTGAAATACTCATAACACACTTTAAACCATTATACATCTTTTTTAGGCAAGTTTTATGTAAGATGAACCTGAGGTACCCAATTTCCATTATTTGGATTTACCATTAATTTCTTTAATAATGTGGAATTAATAATATATTTATGATGAATAATCCTTATATTTAGTTGTATAGTGTTTAATTGTAGGTTATACATATATTCCATCAATTTTATTAATTCTCATATTAATTATATTATAATTGTTAGGGTCGTTTTCTGGAAATATCCTATTTTAAAATTCTATTTTTAAAAACCAAAATTAAATGTTTCTATGAAATTATTGATGTTTTATGATTATGTTCTTATTATTGGTTATTTTTTATGATTAAGGTTGGCAACAATATTTTCCACATATTAATGGGGTATGTGTAACTTTTTGGCCATCCATATGTCTACTCCAAGTGTAATTGGGATGGTTACTCCATAATGTAGCTATGAGGGTTAAATTATAACGTAGAAATGAGGGTTAAATTTAATGGTACTTCTGGTAATTAAAAATAATATGGTATCATTGAGGGTTACAATATTATGTATGTAATTCCCTAATATACCATTATTGTTTCATTTTATTTTTCAATGTTTTATAGAAATCTCATGTTTCACAATGTAATTATATGATAAATAATGGGTGAGAATTATGTATTTGTGAAAATGATTTCATATTTTTATAAATATTCATGTACTAAAAGTTTTTCTCATTTATTTTATATCCCTTACTGACCTTTTTATGCTCGTCCCATGTTCTAAAACAATCCTACGGTTTATGGTTGGGTATGAGAAAGAGAGAATCCAACATTAGTGTTGTTAAGACATTTCATGAATGTATTTCTTTTTTTTCATAAAATATTTTTTGTCATAAAAAATTGGATTTTCATTTAGTCATACCAACTTTTATTACATGTACATTTATATGTATTAATAATTTCCTAATATTCTAAAAATAAAAACAAAAAAGATCTTTGGGAATGTAATGAAGTGAAATCTAGTTGAATAAACTAAATTCTATAATGATTATGTCTAGGTCCATATAATAGTATATTGGTTACTATAGCAATATTATTCATCAGAGGTCTCTTTATACCAAAAAAGGACTTTTGGGCCTTGTATTTGGGATTTCAAGCCCCTGGTCATTCAATCCTTGTTCATGAGATATTTGGCCTTTGGACTTCAGGAAATGTTCTGGGTCTCACTTTACCAAGACAAAAATTGTCATGAAATTCATAATAAAATGTTGATTTGGACCCAAAAAATACATAAAAATTAGGTAATATATTTCTATAAGTCACTCATGTGGGAGATGATGAATTCAAAATTTGAAATAATTAAATATATGTTTATTGTGAGATTTCCCCAAATAAAGGCATTGCTATTAATGCGTTAATATTTTTCCAAATTCTATAAAACTATAAAAGAAAAAGGTATATGGGTTTATAAGTGATATAATTCATAATTTTGATGTTATATGTGGTTCATAGCTAAAATTTGGCCATTTTTTGGTATGCAAGACAAAAATACAATATCATGGTTTTATTATCTGATTTGGAAATGCATGTCCAATAATGTTATAATTTGTATTATAGATGGGTTTGGATATCATTATATTTTTGATGTTCTCATACACTATCATGGATTTATAATTTTATTTTTTATTACTATTAATATTTTATATAAACCCCATTTCAATGGTTTGAGATATTTTTATACCTTAGGTTTAAAATGAATGATTATTTCAAATGAATGCTATTAATTTTTTGGGGTTAAAATAAAAAGGGAATGTGACAACATTTGATGTAAAAATTTTATTTAATATTGTGGTTATTATGTATAATTGGGAGAGTGGTGAAATTATTTTTGGAATGATCTATGTTTCACCATTGGTGATAATATTAAATTTTGAGACCAATGTATAAATTCCTCATATGGATGTTAAATAATTTGGTGTATTATTTCATCATGTGATAAATGTTTTATATTAAGTAGATGAAAAGGGAATAATTTTTAATTATTTTATATACATAATAGTTAATCAAATTTGGATTATATTTATTTAGTAACTAACAATTTTTACTCATCTTTTTTTGTAAAACATGAGATAATGGTATAACCTATTTGAAAACATGAAATCATTGTATGAAATTTTATTTATTGGTATCTCGAAGTCATGTAAGTACATTTCCATGAATTATTATTTTATAGGGTAATGTATTTTGTCAACTCTATTAAAAGGATAAATATATAAAAATGTGTTCTTATTAACTGTATTTTTGATGAATTTATGTTATCATCACTTCTGTAAAATTATTACTATTCCACTTAAATAGCTCTTTTTTCCACATATCATTTTTCAAATTCTAAAAATGTTCTCTTATATGAGATAATAGTGATGTATAATTAAATAATACTTTCATATCCCCCTTTTTCCCACTTTTCATAAAGATAGTTTATTAATCATTTTTATGATTTGAGTTTTCAATGATGGTTTTTTAAATATTAGAATATTTATCCTTTCATGGCCCTATATTTTTAACTCTACACTTTAAAATTGATAGGTATAATTTTTTGATCCCATTATTTTTATAAAAATATATTATTTTGAGTATTTAGTTTTTTGATGGGAAGGATAATCTAAATCCTACGTGTTTTGGAATAATATTATCCTTGGTAGCTAATTTAACTTGCAAAAATGAGATTTAAGAAAAATGTGATATATTACAAAAATATTATTTTGTAAATGTGACTATTATAACCTTGCCATTAAATTTTTAGTGTGAATTAAAATAAATAAATTATAAAAAATTCGTATAATATTTCTATATAATATTAATTTATTTATAAATTATTATGAAATAAGTTATTAATTTATAGAAAACATATTTGTTTCTACAGAAATACATACTTCAAAAAATATTTTTTTTCATTTCTTGAGAAAACATTATAAATAATTTATAAAGAATTTATAAAAATAATTTCATAAAATGCTCCATTTTTAGAATAATTATTTCAATATTATCTTAGAGGGAGTTTTTTCATATTTTTCAAAAATAACTTATTTTTTAGCAATTGGAAAAAATTATTTATTATTGAAAACTATCTTTTCATTTAACACAGTTACAAAGAAACATATTTTTTAAAAATTGATAAATGGTAAAATTAATTCATCATATCGATGAATAATCTGATTAATTTAATTTTAATCAAATTTATACATTACTTTTGTAAATAAAGAAATTTATACTTAAAATGACGTTTTTTAGATAACATATTTTCATCATATTTTCTAGGTTCATTTTCATATTAAATTATACCAACTATATGAATTTAATTGTATAAAAAGGATTCAATATTTTTAATCATAATAATTAAGGTAATTATTAGGGTCAGATTATTAATTTTTCATTATGAATAGTAATCATGATAAATATTTGTCACCCCATTTTGGGTAACTTGGATAATTATGGTTAAATAATACTTGACAGTAAATAAAAATTACTATATAACATGACATTATAATAAATAATTAGTGGTGTTTGATAATGAAATTAATGAGTTAAATATTTTATATTATAAACATATTTTTATTTTGGGAGCATAATATTGAATTTTGTGAACATATGTTTTATTTTAATAAAATAAAAAACAATTTCCCAGTCTTTTTTCATAATCACATTGTTAGAGGATTACATTATGTTTCTTCTTGGTAAAAGTCTAAAAACATTAATTTTTTTTCACAAAATAAAATCAGGTAATCTTTTTTATTACATATTTTTAAGGTAAAATTATTTTTATAATTAAATGAAGTATTTTCCAAAAAACATACTTTCATGTGTTTTGTATATTCATATTAAAATAATTTTTTTTAAACATCATAAATTTAACATGATAAAATCGATTAAAATTTTGGAATTATTATATAAAATTAATATTATAATTCACCTTTTGAAATTACAATGTAAATATTTTATAAATGTAAAAAAGTAATGTGGTCTTGGTTGAGGCTAAAAGATGTTTAAATTGTTTTAAAAGGGAGATAAGTCTTGTAATTAATCAAAAACATGTTTAAATATATTTTTTTATTATATTTAGACCAAATAAAACCTTATATTATAATATTGGATATAATAGTTCCACTTTACAATATTATGATTTACACATTATTTGACCTTTTATATAATTTCAAGTGCAATAGTTAAATCATTTATAAAAAGCTAGCTGCCCTACTTTCATCTTAATAATTTAGGATCCATTTGGATTTTCCAGTAGCAACCCTCTTCCATACCCAAAATCATTCCACATATCATAGAGGTAATATTTCGGGAATGATACTAATATATGATGGGTTATGTTATGAAGAGAAAGTAGTTATCTAAAAAATATATATATGATTTAATCGAATTATTTTGTTTAATTTATTATTATAACCTCATCGTGGAGATGTTTCCATTGTGATATTATAATATAACTATATCCCACATAATGGGATTTTTTATAATAATTTATTAACTTTAATCCATCTCCATCTACCAAGAAATGGGAAATGATCTCATTAATCTTATGTATGGAATACATCCTCCTCACGACATGATGTACATAGTTTTTTATCACCACCACTAATGTTTTGATATAATGAATATTTTTTTGGGATATTCATTAAATAATTATAATTATAATTCTTTATTTATAATATATCTTCACGTTTCTTACCGATTATTTCATTGATAAATAACGATGTCATTCATGCGTATGTGTTGGTCCCACCTCTATAATGTGATGTGATTCATTTTTCATATCCACCTCACATGGTTGGTATATATAAATTTTTTAGAAGAGATAATATTATATTTATGATAAAATAAATATTTTTTAATGATAAAATATAATATATCTTGTATCTATCTTACTTAATGAAAATAATAAATATTACCAAATCATTTTTCCACATACAGGGTTTTGTGATTGTAATGTAATTCATTTTTCATTAGGATATTTCATTATAGGTTTTAAAATTATAATTTCTGTATAATAATGAAAATTATTTAATAATTATTATCTAGATATGAGGTAAAATTTACCTTTTGACCATATTCAATAGACTATATTCATTTTGAATCTATGAATTTAATATCCACAAAATACACATTGTGGACGTGAAAAATTAAGTAAATAAATATGTAATTGAAATAAATGAAACATATGGTTCCATGATAAATTATTAAATCTATAAAATTTTCACAATAATTAAATAATTAATATATGTTCATTATATAGGAGTTATTAGATGCAAATGGTTATTCTAGACTTGAGGAAAGAGATTTCATCTCAATTTCAGTTTATTAAGGAATATTTTAATAATATGAACCTAATTTATTTTATTTGGGGAAAATTAGTTCCCTTTTACTTTTAATATAATTAATATGTCTTATTTCATCGTATATTTTGTTTCCTCTCATGATACTTCATCAAAGGTTTTTTTATTTGAATGTTTTTGAAACTGTAATGGATATCTTAAATACATCTTCATTCAATGGGTGATATCACATATTATATTATTATATTCTGATAGTATTATGTATATATTGAGAAAGAATATTTTATTTATGGTTTTTAGTGTGGATTTACATTTTTTACATTTAATCTCTCTAATGTATAATTCTAAATGTAATGTTATGATCTTTATAAGTGTTATTCATTTCAAATTATAATTTTTGGGACTTGTATTTTTTATACTAATATATTATTTTATGAGCCTAATATACACAAATTTGGCATGTTAGATCATTAACAGACTTCTTTTTATGATATCCAATTTTTCATTTAATGTTATTATGTCGTGGAACTTGTGATGAAAATGTTACCAATGTGATAAACATTTTATGGTTCTATAATATTTTAATCAGGATTGTCTATGATTTAATTTACAATGAAGATATTATATTATATTTATTTGATCAAAAAATTTCCCCTATCTTCCCCTATGGTTGTTTTAAAAAATTTATGTTTCAGTACTATTTTTCATTATTTTTTAATCAAAATGGTTTAGAAAATTTTTTTATGGAAAGCCAACCTTATTTCTTATATTTAAATCAAAACCACAATTTCTCTCATACCCGTGTAATATAAAAATACCTAAATTATTTCTTTGTTTTTCTTAAATTATTATGTTATGTTATTTTTAAAAATATTTTTATTTTTATTAAAAAAAATATAAACAATGTTAATACCATTTTCTAAAAAAGGACCACTTTTTCTCAGATGTGAACAAAATTTTTATCTTTATGAATACAGTATGACCAGAGTTTTTCCCCTCATGGCCATTATATTCATTGAATATCTATCAGTTAGATTAAATATTAATTTTAAAATAAATAAATTTAAAAAAAAGTTATGAAATTCTATTATTTGATAATTTATTTATGATGTTGAAATGGTATCTTCATCAAAAAAATTATAAATGGTCTTTTAATGGTATTATTATCCTATAATGATAACCTCCCTTTATAATATTTTTATTCCATATGGATGTGTTGTAATTCTACCTACTAAATTATTCTTATTAAAAGAATATGATTGATTCTAATACATTTTCATGGAACCCATTTCATTTCAATGGTTAAATAAAACTATGAAATAATAATGGTTACTGTTATGTATAGAACTAAAATCACCAAATTAATTTTCTCATGGTATGGTGCATATACATTATATATTAACGAGGGATTTGGGAGTGAACTAAAATCCATTAGCACTGTTTTACTAAATTTTTTAGGTGGGTCCATTATAACCCTACGATGGAATGGGTAAAGATAATGAGTTAACTATTTATTGGATTCTAATAAGATATTTTTGTATTTTACCAGGTTGGTTATTAAATTTTTATGCAGGCTGTAATAGTGGAATAATAATGATGATCTGATATACTAACATGATTTATCAATCAGGGATTGTTTTTCACATTGTTCAAGATTATTGACATATATAACACTTTACTTGTGTTAATTCTCGATTCCATTTCCTGTGATTTATTATCCATGTTTGATGTGTATTAATAATTTCCTTATAATGGTTTACATTGATTATTTCATCATTCCCTTGTGACCATATTATTGTCATTGATGACATTAAACTATTAATTCTTATGTTTACCCTCACATATAATTTTAGTTCTGTATGAATTAATTTCCCTTTACTTTGGAGATAAAATAATCCATTAAGTAAGAAATATAATGATTTTTTTGATGGGGGAGATCATAAATAATTAATTTGAAATATGAAAATATTTGTATAGTGGAAGAATCACCCACATATGGAAATGGGTATTGTTTTGTAATGGTTTATTTTATTTATATGAAAATCATAACCTAAAAGCTGTGGGGATATGTATGTGATATAATATTTTACTTTAATGTAATATGTTTTGGTTAGACAAAATATTTTCTTCTTTATCAGTATCAATTCCAAAAACAAATAATTAGTTTTTTAGCTCTAGTTGGATGAGTGCGGGTTCAAGGATATTATATTAATAATTTAATGTTTATATGTTTTTAGTTGATAAATTTTTATATTTAAATATGTTCTATTTTAATAAAATAATAAATTATGTATTATAAATTATTATTCAATTGGCATCAAGGATGAATGTTTTTACTATATTACATTGTTTTTTATAGTGGATTAGGAAACCATTTCATTTGAATTTTAAATGTTAGATAATTATATATAGTTTTCAATATTAGATTGATCAAGAGAAATTCCCCCCATAACATTAATATTATTCACTAATAATGGTTTGTTCTTAGTGATAAATATGTAGGCTTATATTTCCATTATAGAAAACCCAAATGAGTATTTTTATGTGATGACTTTTTTTATTATGTGTGTTTGTTATCCACATGAATCTTTTGACCAAGTGTTTTATGCATAGTGGTTATTAATATTGCCTATTTCGAATCCATTTCTTTAGTTATAATAGTTTATTACATATTAAAATATTATTTATCTAGTGAATATTAAATGCGACACATTTTATAAAATAGGTTTATGATAAAAAAAATTTATTTCCTTTTTAATATTGAATGGGTTACATTATATATAACAAAAAATCATTTTTTTATTTGTAATGTTAATTAATAATAATGAATTTTTAATTTTTTGTTTCCATTGAAAAAATAATTCCATCAACCTTAATGGAAATATCATTTTGTGATCCTTTCTTAGACAACATATATCATGTTTGAGTATAAATGTTTCCCCTTGTGATAAGATGAATCAGATTTTATTTTTTGGTGGAACTAGGCCAGAAAATATTATAGAGCGGAATATTCCTAAAAAACATTTCATATTATTTTCATGAGTTAGTGAAAACCTAACTTAATGAATAGTCCTCTAATTTCAATAAATTTAATTAAATACATGGATATTATTTAATATCATTTTATAGGATATTTTCTGATATTTTTGGAATAAGAAAAAATCATGATAGTGTGTATTTAAAATATCATGTGGCATTTTTCCTTCTCAATCCGTACTTTAATTTCTCATAGATTCCAAATGGTAATATGGTTCAAAATTGATTGATGACTGAAGTAAGTAATTTTCATAATAGGAATTAGAGTTCTCGTTCAAGACAATAACCCAAATCCTTATCATGTATCATACTGTTTCATCTTACCTAAAAATCCCACACATCTATCCATCCCATATTGGTTTATTCTGCATATATCACATGAACAACCAACAACAAACATAAGAATATTCTATGTGAAATAAAAATTAAATGGTCAATAACTTATGGAGGTGAAATCATCCTAAATCCCCTACAAAAGTGTCATACAAAAAACCACAAACATTGCCTAGGGTCTCTAGTTTCATTATAAATTTTACCCTTAGGATCCTCATTTTAGATTACTAAACAATGAATAAATATCTTGAAGATATTCTCTCCAATTTATCTCTCAAAATACATCTAAATAGTTAGGTTTCTCAACAAGCCTGAAAATTAGAAGGAATTATTATGATTTGAGGTACTAGAGTTCGTAAAAGGTATAGAAACCCATGTTCTTGCACAATGATACTCCCCACTAGTCCAAACACAATTGGGTAATGTAACACCCATTGGTTCCAAACTAGAGAACCACTCATTGAAGAACACATAAGGATATTAATGGGTATCAGAGGAAATTACTCCGCATGTTTTTTGTCCAGGTTTTTATTCACGCAAAATATCATCTCATGTTCCCTAAAATAGTACATAAGAAATGTACCTACAATTTCTCCCACATAAAAGTTGTGTCAGGTACCTCCACTCTCGGCCATGTATCACTAAAGTGGATTCAATAATATCTCACACATGTATCACATAGGTAATGTTAGTTTCAACACTCCCAAAAAACACATATGTGATGCACCTACTAATCCATCCCTTAAATCCCCAATGAAATGGAACCCCTCCTCTTGGTATTCCCATTTGATGGAGAACAAAATAAAACCACCATCGTATCCTATTGAAAAGTATGGTCAATTCATTGTAATAACTAGTGTACCCTATAGATCATGTTTTTCCATGGTAATGGAAGTACCACTATTATAATACTTATATAGTGGGGAAATAAAAATGTTTGTAAACATGAATGATTTTTGTAATGAGGATATCATTATTAAAGGGAGTTCATGGGACCATCTTTTTCTGGATATGAAGCGTAATAAATTACCATAACTATTGATTAGGGATTATTTTGTATCCTTCTTTCATCCCCCCAATGTAAAAAAATGGTAATCCATCATAGAGTAATACCCCATGGATTATTATAAAAAATATCATTATTTTCCTAGCCCTGTCCTCATCCACTATTATATGAAGAAGATTGTGGGATGATTCAGATATTCTGATTTTTCTTATTTTAACAATAACAAAGAATAATGTGGTCATAGAAGATAGTATTGATTATATCTCTAGAATGATCAAATATAAAACTTCGCACCACCTACGCTATATAATTTGAAACCATGTCATTGTCCCCTAAAAACATATTTCTCAACAGGGAAAATATCACAACACCATATTCTTAATGAATCAACAAATTGAAACCCCTCATGGGTGTGAGACCCAACAATTTCGAACAACATGATATTTGATTTATGTACTCATGGTGTATTTAAAAATCATTCTTTAGGAAAACACCATACACATATAACTATTATTATAGTTATTGGTCCACATTCCCAATAAGTTCACTCCCCCACATAGAAAGCTATATTCATTCCACGTCCTTTTTATGTCCTCCTCATCAGCTTCATTTATTGGTACATGTTATCTTCTTACAGGGACATATTCACTTCCAAATATGATATAATAAGCTGTAAACTCATAAGTCCCAAACCACCCTTTTCTACGTATTTTTTACCTCGGAATAGTCATTACATGATAATAAAAGTCATGTTCTTATCCTTTCCAAATGACCCTAAATGGTAGCACATTTCCCATTATATGGAACCAAAAATGTTTTTTCTAATTCCATTTACAAGGATTCATATAAATCCCCACTATTGGTCATAATCCAAACACAAAAACTCTAACTTCTAACCATGATGAAAATAACCACCAGAGTATCAAATCCTAAGGCATTAAACCATGAACCTTTAAATGAATAATTATATAGTAAACCATAAAATGTGATGTGGAACCTCTGATATATATTTGTAGATCATTAAATTGGAATGATCATGAATAAATAGAGGGTTAAGTTGATATAGAACTCTTAATATATACATATGGTTACTCCTGTATTATATGTGATTGATTAAATTGAAAAGGGTTAGATATTATATTTTATGTTATATAACGGATTCATTAAAATGGACTATTTCTAAATTAATGTTTATAAATATGAAAATAATCCAAAAAGATAGTTGTGATTACCCCATCATCACATACTCTAGGAAAATATGAGTTGCTCAGCATCATTGGAAAATTATTTGATGATCCCCTACCTATAGAAATCATGTCCAAGTCATGGATATGGGAACCATTTTATGTTTCTGGTTAAATTAATAAAACCCCATTATAATACACATTAAAGGGGACAAAAAATTAATGTTCATACCTAACATGAATGATTGTGAAACAATTCTTAACCCTCTACAATAAATCAATATACCCCATGAAATTCTATAAAAAATGGTGAACCCAAAATTACTCCTTTCATTAACCAAAATAAAAAAGGCACACACATTATACCCCTTTATTACTACCATAAAATGAAATGGAATAATTATAGATTAATTGAATTTATCAATTACACTTGTTTGTTAATTCATTATTATATGATCATGACTTTTCCTACTAATTTTTTTATGAACCCCTAAAAATTTTTCAGTGAACTCTCTTCCCCTCAAATGAAATCCAACCAACTAAGAAAAACTAATGCATTAGCTGTTTCACAATCTAGACCCTCATCAATCTAGAGTATATTGTTCTCAAATTAGTATTACCAATGTCTGATATCAAATGTAGTTGTTTAGAATTACCACCTCAATGGTATTATCATGAACATGGAGGGAGAAAATAAATTCATCCATGAAAAGAATTTCTTCCATAGATTCACACTATAATGTCCAATGGTAAATTATATGTTGTTTCCTATCACTAGGTCAAGCAATTTTAGGAGCCTTTCCTCAAAACTAGCTAATAAATTACTCCCATACTATAGGTTGTAACATAAAGAGGTCTCCAAGGGCCTTATCTCAACAAAATGAGAATCTTGGTGAAGGGATCCTTATATATACCAATGTAACTAATGCAAAACAACATCATGTAATCAGAATAATAAGGATGACTCTATATGAACTCTAGTTCATGTAACTCAGTATAATGTTTTGGGGACATCCCATTGAGGGATTAAATCTGTAAACATTGAATAGTCTCACATCCATGTTCCCTCAATAGAATACATCTATGGAAATACAATATACAATTATGAGGAGGAATATATACCAACTCATTTACATAAATTATTCAAACACAATTTGAAAGTGACTGAAGAAATCTACTCGAACACCCCATTAAAAATAGGGGAGATCCCAAATCCCCTTCCCTACACATGGATACTATCGTTATATTGTGTTAAGAAAAGGAGGGAAAGTACAAGGATACATCCCTACTCCATCTATATAATGGGAATATATCCTCATATGAGCATCATAAATCACAAAATATATCTCAAAAATTGAAGGAATCCTATGAATCTATCCCTAAAAATATTCTATAATCCTACCATAAATATTGAGCAAAATAGAAATGGTTTTGATTTTGGTACACAACAAAACCTTCACAATTATATTTACCAATAATCGTAATCATTTGGCCACTCAATGGAATATTCATATTAGTGGTCCTATACAAGAAGTTCGTCAAAAAAATTCCATGTTAATGGAAAAATATATCATGAATACGACCCAATTCTAAATGGACATCATCAGAACATTCTATATATTACATTATAAAATGAATATATCCATGTAAAAATCCTATATAGTTGTTGGTCTACTTTTTAATCCACAAGTGTGTCTCTAAGACCAGCTCCCATATATGAAAATCTATATCCATAGTGTGAGATTATAGAAACATAAAGGAGGTAATCTAAATATAAATTCCCAAAATGTGATTTGAATTTCATTATATGATCCATGATTATCCTCTACTGAAATATAATGTTATTGTGGCCCTAAATAATTTATAAATTGGGAATCATGATCCTAATGATAAATAATCAACATTAAAAAACAAAAGTCACAGTTATGAAGGTCCTCTTAATTTCCTTGAAACTAGAAACTATAATGTTCCCACCCAAAAAATTCTACCATGAATGATTTCTTTATGTTCATATATTTTTTAAACATGAAAACCCATATCTTGATTAGAACAATTGAAATCCTCTATATTTTCATAATATAAAACATCAATAAGGTCCTTCCCTTGATATTGTCTTTAATGATGGTCATTCTAGGAATATGTTTTTGTATTTATCTATATATATGGGAATTATGACATGGTAGTAGTCCTACCAATTACATAATTCATTACAAAATTGATCACTGAAGTGATATTTTATTCAAACGTGAAGATCCTCCCCATGAATTGAATTTTGATAAGGAAACGATATTTAGAGGCACTCTGGATGATGAGTCAAACAATATATGATGTCTTTTCATTTAAAAATGAAATAATTGAACAACTATAAGAGAACCCATAGTATTAGTCACTCTCATAACCCTAATCTTATAGTTTTCATTCTAGAATAGCGGATGTGGTTCCTACCAATCTTGTGGTCTATAATAAATTAGCTAGTAATGTTACTCATCAGTATGATCAGGAAAAGGAATCCCCAAACAAATGATAAATATATTACATTAATGACGAGGAAACGTTTTTCTAGTGAAAATATATCGATAATGTTTTTTGAAGTAATCCACCCCTCAATATATAATTCCCAATATGTTATTAGAATAAAACTTACATGAAATTGACCTAAATATCATGACAAATCATCATCAATAGAAATTTAATTTTATTCCATTTTATGCAGATACAAATTATGTCAATGAAATAGAATAACATACTTATCAAATAGAATTATCAAAAATTCTAGCTATATAAATCCAAATTTCCCGCTCAATAAGAGATATCCAATGAATAAATATTAATTCATCCATTAAAAACATTGAAAAAGCATCCCACATAAATGAAGGTAATCATAAGGTACCAATGGAGCCAAATAATAGAGATTGATAATATGAAAACCATATAATGTACCCACATCATTTTCATAAGAATATGCATAAGATAAAGAGAGAATGCACATCATTTACATCCACAGTGATATAGGGCATCCACAAACCATGGTGTGGGGTAGAGTTTTACCAAAATAGCAGCCTTTAAGACCAAATCTAGTAATAAGTGATCCAAATATTGTTCATGGTATACCATATCCCATAGGGGTGGGGAGTTTTTTACCATCAATACATCCTCATATAAATTCTTATTTTCTCATTTAAAGAGGGTTCCATAAACACCCTCATGTTCATACCATCTCTTGGCATGTCGTCATAATTGGGGACACATATTATGAAGTTATCTTTATAATCCCTTCATTTCCCCATTATTCAAGTGAATAAAAAAATCCTTGAAGGGAATGATGAGACCTAATCATGACTGCAAACAAAATCAATAAATCTAGGGTGGAACCACTCCAACAGTCCACTAGGGTAAATGTACATATTTCCAAGGAAACCAACCCTTTAGTTATTGCTATAGTAATGACAGACTTATAATTAATTATGTATCATTGAACATCATTGTCACCAACAATCCAGATCATGTAGGAAATGAAGCTGCTGAAGATGAATTTTGGAGTATGATTCCATTAGAAATGTGATCCACAATGATGTAATTGATGTAGGTGTGTCAACTAAAAATCACAATCCTTAAAATAATTTTATATTTACTCTTAATGTTTAAAAACGAATCCATTAGAATGATTTGAAAAAGGATTATTTTAAAGGAATTATAACATTTCATCAATTTCTAAAAATATTTGAACCACTAAAATTAGAGGAGAGCTTCCTTCAATATTGAATAGAAATTTAGTGGTATTATAATGTGATAATAGAACTAATCAAATTTAATATCTAAAATGGATATGTCCTTCAAGTGAATAATAATATCTTAATCCAATCTAGAATCCCTCTATAATAAGCGCTCATCAAACCGGCGATCGAAGATTAAGAACACCCTCTAAACCATTGATCATACAAAAAAATATAATTAGACTTGAATATGTAGATATATCCAATTTTATCTCCATTATAGATTCAACTAAAACTATGAAATATTTATCCTCTTTGTACATCCCATACAGTTTTTCAACCGCATGTGCAAGAAGATCTATTGTAGATGGCCAAACCAATTTTCCACTGTTAAACTTCCTACAAAACTGGTCATCCCCCCTACAGCTCAATAACACCATTGAGTAATTGGTATCTTAATTGGATGGTTTGTAATGATGTAACAGACATATTCAACTAGAATGAATTCCATACCATAAATGGGTGGATGTAGATCATTCAGAAAAAAATTATAGTAATCCAATGTCACAATAAAATAAATGCTTCTATGGATATAGAAAAAAAATTATTCACATTGACTCTTAACGATTATGATGATGGGAGATCCTGAGAAGAAAGACACATCGAAACTCATTTATTTCATGTAGACCCTAGAGGTAGAATTATATTATGTTTACAATGATTATATTCCTCATCTTATCAAATTGAAATAAAAAACAAAGAGAGATGGTCTCATATTTTATCATTAGGCAGAACGGTTTGACTTCCCCCCCCCCAACATCCAACTTCTTCTAGAGGACTTTTTCTTTAATTTAATTGAGAACCGTCGTGATGATATATGATTTATAAGTATCCTGATATAATAAATGTATGATTTTTTGGATATAAAATTTGTTTCAATAGGGTTGTGAGATTCAGTTTTGTGAACTTGAGCAAAGTATTGGATATCCCCTAAAATTGATGGAAATAGGGATGCTTTGTGGAAGATATATACATGACATTATATCCAACTGCTATGATAGACTCATTTATAATGACAACAAATTATCATGTTGTACGGACTCTGTAATAGCTATATTAGGGAAAAAATTTCATCTTGGGTTGATAGAATGTATAATACCCATTCATAATTTAATGATCATAATAATAAAGATTAATCCTCCGGCGAAGTGCCAGTTTTGTGTTACTTCATAGAAGCTATGGAAAATAACTTTTAAAAGATACAAAAACTAAAGAGGCCCAATCATATTAGTCTTCATGACCACCTATGTTACTTTTCCTTTCATAGAACATCATTTTACACCATCTATGACTTATTTATCTTTAATGATACCCTAT
This sequence comes from Viscum album, assembly GCA_963277665.1. Taxonomy (NCBI): domain Eukaryota; kingdom Viridiplantae; phylum Streptophyta; class Magnoliopsida; order Santalales; family Viscaceae; genus Viscum; species Viscum album. Next base: position 1,923,961,137 of record OY728145.1, on the reverse strand, counting down.
AAAAGATAGTGATTCTAGGAATATAATGATGGAAAAACCACCAGCCCATGTTGAATGTGATTCCGATTCCACTCCGAAGGAAAAATGATATTGGAAATATAACCATTAAGATTGTATGTAATTTTGATGATTATATTTATATAAATTACATCAATAAAACAAATTTTTTACTTCTTGGATAGTTAAATCAAACAATTATGACCCAAATTTTTTCTCCCACTATACAACTAACTTTTTTAGAAAGGACGTATTCTAAGAGATAATATTTGATGAAATAAGATAATCGAAGAAGAGAATATCAAGTATATAAGGATGATAAAATTAATATACCTAATTAAATCATTAAACTTCTTGATATCATGCATCTGGTCCCCAGGGTATGACCATCATCCCAGAAATGAGTATTGCCCGAATTGACCACCAAATGAAATCCTCCTCAAATGAATATTTAATATTTATGTCCCTAAATTTAATTCATTTAATGGAACCCATTAATAATGATGATTACATTTGTGATATTTAGTTCCCTATGAACTATCTAGGAACCCAAGGTAGTCTCCATAAATGATAAGGAGGAAAGGTAATACATAGTCACAACTGAATCTAGTCTTTTATCCACATCCTCACTAAATAAGTTTTTTTTATTTAATCTCATTGAAAATACCTTCAATGAGAAAAAAAATATTATTAATTTTTTTCCATATTTCATAAGGTTCCTTAATTAAATATGATTCGTCCAAATCCAATTATTTTGGATGAATTACATATAGTGGTGAAACAGTCTTGTTAGTCTATAAGGGTGGTAAAATCAAGCTAACCTAATCCAAAAATAAGAGAAATTTAATCATCATCATTTCAATAACCTGATTTTTTACCTTAGGAACTTCATCCCACAAGGTTCCTTTTAGTGATCACCCCTAAGGGGAATCGTAGACCTATTGTTCAAAAATTTGACATTGTAAAAAAAAATTTGGTAGTTTTATATGAGTTCTAAATATTTTATTCACATGATTTATAAAAATATATCCAAGAAATTCTTTTATAGGTCTAGTAGATTCCTCATGTATTTGAATATAAATTCACTATTATTGAGGTATTTCATGTAGAGACCGTCCCCTTGGAGTTCCAATAGGTTATCTTTTTCACCATGAAGGAAATATATTCTATTATACATGGAAGCATTATAACCATATATGTATATGAAAATTTTGATGAAATTGACATCTGATGAGAATTCATTGATAATAGATTAGTATTCTATCAGATTTCAATATAAATTATTTTTCATTTAGTATATAATTAATCTTAATTTTCAAAATATCTTTTGAAACATCATGGTTAGAAAATGTGAGATAAATTACCCCCTTTATATGTCATTCCCATAATGAGATTTGGGTACAATGTGTCAAATTATAAATTATAGGTTTTCTAATAGGATAATACATTCAAAATCTTTCAATGATGGTATAAGATTCACTAAAATGATGTGATACCTAGTTCATATCACTAATTTATCAAATACTCTATACATATGAAAATTTGAACATAACATGATGATAAATCAAAATTTTAATCATGGGATTCCCAATACATTGAGGAATTGTTTTATTAAATATAAGGGAAACATACCATAAATAGTGATATTGGTCAGTCAACAACCATAAATGAACTATAAATGACCCCAACTAATCCATTTTCGAAACTTGTTATTGAATATGATATTTCAATCAACCATATTGAAAATGTGAGTAATGAATTTGTTATATAAAAGTCAACCATATTGATATCAGTCATATATGTTGACCCCTCTAGAAATGAAATTTTTTATAATCATCCATCAATTATTTATGATTTAGGTGAAAACATCATTTCATTATCCCCTCAACTTTAGTATAACTCTATTTTGTCTTCCAATGTAGAGGAAATTATTGTTCCATCATTAGAAAATTAATGTATTTATGCATTTTCTTATCATAATATTGATCTCTCCTTTAATTATAAATATCGAAAATTATCACCAATCTATCCAGAGATGGTAATGTATTTAGTGAAAGAGGAATAATAAGATGAAAAGTAAGAGTATGTGAAAATGGAGGACGACCAAAAATATTATCCTCATGAATTTGAGAAAGGTATTCTGCCACTATCAATAAACCACGACAGGTAAAACTAAGCATAGAGGAAGATACACAACCAAAACTAGTTTGTGCATTCGTTCACGTCAAATAACTATATTTTTATAACCCCTTAAAAATGTAGAATCGAGTTGAGTTCTCATATAATAACACCAAAATTCTTTTTCTATATCTTGATATAGCTACCCACCACATTGGCCTTGCACAATATAATTTTCATTACAATGAGGTTTCCAAAAGAACTCAAATGACTCATGTGACCACGGTTAAAACTACAGTTTATAATATCATCAAGTCCAACTTTATAACAAAATTTAAACTCTGAAAATTTCACACCAATATATTCTCATCCAATAAGAGAAATGAGAATATTTGTGTGTTCATCGACTTTGGATTTCACAACCATGACTAGGAAAATGATGACTTCCCAGTTCAGATTGTAGAAATTATAAATTATTTTATAGTTGGAAACCAGTACCTATTCTACCTAGATATATATTTACTTTATAATAAAATCCATGTGGCCCCTAAAGATAAATAATCCATTACCTTTAAGGAACCCAAGTGGGTGTACTACAGTCTGTTGATTTCAATTTGTCTAAAGAATATAGATTATACACACCAAATATCCATGCATCGCACCATCAACCGATTTATATTTAATTCAGTCGAGTGGTTTGTCAATTTTCTAGTTGTGAAATATTAGAAATTTTATGACCTTCTTGCCCACCGTGAGACTATTTCCAAAAAACCACAATAGAATATTTAAAATATGAAACCCTAGTAATATTATATTCTTGTTATCTTGGGAATGTTTCTTAACATCATTTTCTTCCACCATGGAATTGAGGTTGACCCTAACAAGAAAATCTATATCCTTGACATGTCACATCATCAAAAATCAATGATTAGAGGGAACTATAGTGATTCTTAGACATTAATCGATCCATTAATATAAATCATACATGCTTATAATTTCCCATCATTGGGTTGATGAGAATGTTGATGGAATATTTGTAGAATGATGACCATTAGGAAAAAATTTGTAATATAAACTAATATCTTATTAGTCCACCAATGTTGATGCCATCAGTCGAAGGAAATCTCTTCACCTTATATGTGACTCATTTAGAGTGATGAATATGTCCCTTCCTCTGAAAAATGAATGAGGAAAAGAACAAATAAATTATATATTATCTCATTCAACCTAATACTTATACCAATACTCATAATTTAGATATTGAGAAGAACTATTTTTAATCAGTACTTACTTTTCATATATTGGGTTATCACTTCTAGAAACATTTGTTCAATTTCATCTCTTGAAATGACCCTCTCAAATATGACCTAAATAATCACATGTTGACTATGATTTTATCATAGTGGGTAGTTATATTATATTAGTTTTACATTTCTTTTCATTCCAAATATGGTCATGTATGGGTGGGATATGGAATATGATTTCACAAAGCTTCCCTATTTAGACGAAATGTTTGGGAATACTAAATTATGGGACAAAAAAAGATTCTTTGTCAAAGACCACACAAAGATATGGAGATTTTTTTTGATTTCATCACCATAATCCCAATAGGTAAGATAATAGAAGATCACGGTCTTATTAGAGATGGTATTTTGAGTGATTCTTGATGCTCCTAGAATAGAAATCTAGAATTATTCCATCTGATTATCATATGGTTGCAACATTAATGAGGCATAATAAAAATCCCCCATTTCAGTCTTACATCCCATGAAAAAAATATTAGTGACCCACCAAAAGGTGAAAAATTATTTATATCTGGTTCTCAAATAAGTCAACTGTGATTCTGCTATCATAAAAATAAGATACAATCCCCCTACGTTTCTTTATATGATAAATGATATTATAATTCCCATAAAAACAAATGATGACTCTAATTTGATGCTCATAGAATGGTATGTTAGACTCACCATAAAATGTAGCAATACATTAAGGTTTCCTAAATAGATATAAATTAGGCATAAAAATTACACACAAAACAATTATGTCAACATTAATTTGTAGTAGAAATGTTTGGAACAATGATTTTTCCATCATTCCTTGACAGTATGATCCCATGAATTACTGGATGACACCCATTCTGGATTACCTCTAACGTGGGAAACATACACTAGATAGAGTAAAGCTAAATAAAATCAAATGGTGAAAAATAAAATTCATTATATATGAAATCCTAGGTCATCATAAGTAATATTATACATAGAAAATTTATGTACTCCTCCTTGGATGTATTGGAGGAGATGAATCTATTTTCTTGATGAAAGGAATCTATGATGGAACATGAAAATACCATCAGTCAGAATGTATGATTTCATTACAACAAATGAGGCTTTGGTATTTCAATCATTTCATGAAATGGGATTATACACCTTTCACTAAAAAATATTCATTCCGTTAAATTATATACAAACTTCAATAATCAACCACTGCAGATATCAAACACTTCCAAATACTCATGGATATTTTCACTACGGGGTATGGAAGTATTAGGATTGTACCATCAAGCCACATAAATGTAATTTAAATAAATAATAAATGAAACTAATTTCTATTTCAAATGGTCCAAGATGATACACCTCAATGATTTTTGGATGAAGAAAATCCTTATTTTCATGAATTATACCATCCTTGCAGGATACTATGTCCCTCACACAATATTGACTAACAACAAATCCAATTTCCATTCTTCAAATTTTAGTTGGCTATATTGAGAGGAAAAGGTCAAATCCCACCATTCATCCTCTCTCATGCAATGGAAAAATGGACTAATAGAGGATTTCAAATAGTACTTATCAATTATTTAATAGAAAATTGTAGAAAAATATATGAATTCCTATCCAAAAAGCATTATACATGCCTTATGTTCATGTTAGATGTTTTGATGATATTCAATACTTAATTCCAAAATGAATATGGTTTGTTGATAATGGTCAAATATGAAATTATTATAACATATACAATACAATTAACATGGGATGTATATAATACAATTTCATTACATGAACATATATTTATCATACTTTTTTTTGGTAATAAAAAATAATCACATAGTATCATGGTGGCGGTCGACCACATAAACCCAAGAACAATGTTATAATTTTATAATAGTGGAATGGAAAAAATGTTATATTTTCTTCTAATTATGATAAATATGTAATTAAGATTATAAATATTCCATTTATATCACATATTTTCAAAATATTTATCCTTATTACATTCCACGTATAGCGTAAATGAAAAAATGAATCACGTCACATCGCGATGCTGTAATTTATTGTAAACATGGGTGACATTTCTGTATCCCCCATGGAATGGAATGTGAGAAGGTATATGTGATATAATATCACCATATGTATAATCATGTTACCAATATCATATATCTTGTTTAATTCACACATTATATCATGCCATATGAGGCAATAATTGCAAAATAATGACATTGTTTCATGATGGGATAGTCTTCCATACACACACAAAATGATTTCATATAACTTTTGATATAAGAGAAGATAGATATGGAAAATTAATCATACCTAACAAAATCATTTTATATGTAAAATTTGGGTTTAATTATGTATTCATAGTTTAATAATGTTGAGTGTATGTGTACGAATAAATAAAAATAAGACATACAGATAAAAGATATACATATACTTTTGAAATCATCCTTTCCTTAACACTTTAAGACTTCTATGTTTGTGTTATAGTTAATTCAATACCTCCAAATTTTGGGGTGGGATTCTATGAGAGGATTTAATCAAGTATTTTTTAATCTAATTTTTCTTAATTGTGAATAAATTATTAGAATGTGTTCCCTTTTATAAAATATGGGAGGGGAACTCTTGATATTTCTAATCATTTTAAAATATAATTATAATATTATAGATCAAAATTAATCCCGATAGACTATTAAGGAATAGGGAATGAAATTTTCAACAATAAATTATCACCCTGATCTTATTTTATATTTTTATTAATTTTAAACGATTAAATAAAAAATTAATCCCTTAAAATATTATTATTGTCAAATTTGATAATATTAATTACAATTACATTACTATCATCACAATAACAATTGAAATGAAAAACCATGATTTTATAATATCTTAAATATAGGAAAAATTATATAAAATTGATTTATTAAACGAATTTTAACATATAATATTTATTTCAATATTTTCAAAATGATTTATTTTATATTTTAACTAATGAAATAATTATTTCATTAGTGTTTTGAAAGAATTTAAGGTTACGATATCTCCCAAAAAAATTTTAAATAAATTACCATGAGAAATATTAGTATATTAATTTCAAAGGACTATTTATATCTAAACATATACAATATATAAAATAATATTAAAAATATAATAATTATTAAAAATTAGAGTGACAAATCATTGAAATTTAAATAAATAAAATATTATAAATATTATATAAATATAAAGATGAATAAAATAGTAATATAACAAAAACAATTGAATGATTATGGGAAACAATACACATATAATGAATTCGGGCATGTTTTCATGTCATCTTATGGTCTTTGTCATTTTATTTTTACCCTAAATTACCCAATTTATCTATCTTTCTGGTTATAAATATTATTATGTGGTCTATTAATATTGTCCAAAAAAGGGAAATTTGTCTAAATTTGGACCCAATGAATCAAAATATGGTATCCTTTTTCGGTTATTCAACACATATATATTGTATAATTTAATATAAAATTAAATAAGAAAAACATAATAGGAAATAATATTTCAATGTACTTCCACATTATTAATATATAACAATTTATTAAATCAATTTGAATTATAAAATAACTTTCAAAAACCATAATTGAAATATTTTAATATAATCGAACTACATATTTTTTAATACAATTCTTAATAATAATTTCACCTTGTAGAATAAAATATAATCTTTAATATAAATCGGATTTTTTTCAATATTCATTCAAAATTATGCATTTTCTAATAACAAAAAAGAATTAATTCTAATATTATTTTGAGAAGATGGAATAAAAAATAAACATAATTTAATCAGATTAAAAATTAATAATTTGAATATTAATCTTATAAATATAACCAGGATAAAATTATTTTAATGAAATAACTTTTTTAATTAATAATTACATAGCTTATTTATAATGAAAAAACATTTTTATTCATGAATACAAAAAAATATAAAAAATATTTTCAATTAGTACTTGGTTTGTTACAATATACCCCCATGAAAATGTTTTCCACGCATTATTATTCATTTATTAAACATATGGGGATACCTTTACCTTATTGAATTTTTATATTCCAATATTGATTCTTAAACTATATGTATTCACTAGAAATTTTAATCTCATTGAATTACCATGTTAAACAATACACTCTCTATATATGAAGTATCTAATTAGGATTTTCCTCATATGAAATGTTATATTTAAACTAAAGATCCTCATGGATCAAAGCATTACTTGAATCTAGAATATATTTCCTCATCATAAAAACATGAAAAACAATGTGTGTTAATAATAAATACAGATTCAAATCCACTCTATATGAAACAAGTCTATCTTTCTTTTTGATTTTATATGGTTCAACTAGTCATGGAATTATCATTCCATTCATATAAAAAATCAAGAAGCACTTAAATGTGATATTATATGAAATATAAGATCACCTACCTCAAAAGGAAGGTCTTTTGTAACATTATATAAATAAATTTTATACCTTCTATAAGAAGAAATCAAATTTTTCTGAAATATTTTTTCCATCTCATCCACATCCTCTCTTAATTTGGGTCCCATTATTTTATTTTCACCAACATCATTCAAAAATACCTGCTTTTAACACCTTATTCAAAATAATGATTCAAAAGATTAAATCTCCATTTTGGAATGAAATAAGTTCTCATAATAGAAATCATGTAATGGTTTATGTTGATCCCAATATCCAATGTATTATAATGAAGAAGAAGGATCAAAGCCTTACAATATCAAAGTGTTTTACTCCAGCTATCCATAAAGACTGTGGATGAAAATATTTCTAAAATATAGTTCAGTTCCCAATTACATATGAAGGGATATATAAAAACTAGAATTTAACCATGAATAATGATCAGATACCATTGAGAGGGTAACTCCTTATAACATGACTCTCACCGCATGAATATTTCAAAAAATCTGATCTAATTAATGAGTAATTGAAATGAAAAAAATGTTTTGATTTATTGAGTTGATCAACAATACCAAAAATTTCATTGTTACCTCGAGAAGTCTATAGTATTCGCAATGAAATAAATGGACATATATTCACATTTATACTCATGAATTGAAAAGGATAAAGAACCCACATAACTAATCTCAATATTTTTAACCTATTAAAAATTAAAATGTTTCATGGTAAATTAAAAAATATCTCTTTTCATTCCATTTAACCAGTAATACTCTAAAAGTACTCTATAAATTTTATTACAGTCTGAATGAACATAAAATGGTGAAGTATGAGCATCATTAAACAACACTCTCTTCAACTGGGAATCACAAGTCCCACATAATCACATTTAAAATATAAAAACACATTATTTATAGAAATAAAAATTTAGGTAACATTACCTTATTATCCAATTCTACCTCTTTATATAAATAACAGTCTTCCCTCTGAGATTAAATAATATTTCTTGACCTAGATGATTCCACTGACACCTAAAACAAAATAGAGACATCACCAACATCAATAAAATCCAATCCGAATTTCATAAAATTATTACATAACATGTAATATTTCAGACATAACATTGTCTATATAGCATTATTTTCTTGACTCAAACAATCAAGAACATAATTTTCTTTAATATGAGGGTAATGAACCATAAAATAATAATATTTTTCAGCTCCACTTGTCTTCTCTATGACATGTTCTACTCTTTCTGATTTAGTATATACATAAAAAATTTATGACTGGTATATATTTCTCACAGAAATCTATATAAATTATGCCTTATAATTTATTAATTAAAATCCATATTTGGTCATTGCAAATAATGCGAATTATAAATTAACTCATTCGGATTAAGATTCATGGATTCATATAAAATTTCCCCCACAATGTGCATTAGAATGCTACCAAAAAACATCAAGGAACCATCACTATATATGAAAAAAAAATATTTTTTCAGTGTATGGAACTATCTTGATCATTCACCGATATTTGTTTCCCTGAAAAAAAATCATATCACTATTTTTTCAAGATAAATTAACCCTTATTTACTTAACAAGGTTGTTCAGATACATAACCCTGTAATTTTTCAAATAAATGCCGATAATATCTTATAAATCTAATAAAACATCGAATATTCGAAACATTTTTAGGTCATGGCCATTCATCAACAATTTTTTTCAAGATTAACATTAATTTAATCCTTGCCTACAATATTCTGAAGAAAATAGATATATTTTAATTAAAATTAACATTTTTATAATTTTTTTATGACTTATTTTCAATAAGGGTTTTTAGAAAATTCCATAGACTTTTTTCATGAACCTCGTATCATTTTTAATTAAAAAATATTATCAATAATAAAAACAACAATATTATACAAATATTGATGGAAGAATCTATCCATAAGATCTATAAATACTATGGGGGTATATTTCAAACCAAATGATATACCAAAAATCTGAAAATGGTTATATAGATTCTAGAATGATAGTTTCATAATTTAATCCACCTTCACCTTCATCTGATGGTACTTGGACCTCAATTCACCATTAGAAAAATATTTATCTCCCTAAATCAATTAAAAATTGTCATTGATATGGGAAAATAGATACATATTCAATGTATTAATACTATTCAAATTATTATAATCTAAGTAAATCATCCAAGAAAAATATATCTTTTTATAAAATTAAATCAGATATCCATATGGTCTTGTAATAGGATGAATGATACCTTTATATAAAAATTCAAGTAACTGATTTTTCAATTCTAAAATTCTACTTGATCTACTCGATAATGGAGGTTAAAAAATTAAAATAGAATCAAGAATTAATTAAATAATAAATTCCACTTTTCAATCAGGTATAAAATGTGAAAATTTTCAAAAAAATGCATAGATACTCATTTTACATGAGTACATCATTAGACTTAATAGTTCCTTTATTTTAAAAAATATGTAAAAGATATTTTTCATTTCAATATTTTAAATGTTTCTCTGCTTATATAAATTTTATTAATGGATAGTGTTAATTATTTTATAAAAGCTTATAACATTTCTCAAAAACAAATTTTTTATCTCTAAAATCTATCATATCATATTAAATTAAATGAAAATATATACTAATAATAACATAAAACTCTACTAAAATAAATAAATTTTTTGTAATGTCCTTCATAGAAAACAATATTATGATTTTTATAAATTAGTTTTTCATTAATAACACCTAGTGTTTTTATAATTAATTGTAGTTATACATACTAAGGGTGAATTTCTAATTTACCAAAAAAATATCAAATAAAAAAGAATGCCTAGACCCGAATCAAATGCGGAATTCCCATAATTTGTCAAAAAATGTAATTTATTCAACATTATTTTCTATCTGAACATATTATAAATTATTTAAAAAGAATTTCACATCACATTTCAGGTTATAGTTTGTATTCTTCACATCATTTGGTTCCTTCTTCTAGAAATTATATACATAATTACCCATCCCACCACATTTAAACCATATTAGAGTATACTTATTAGAGTTAAAATTATTACAATGAAGATATTTTTCATAACAATCACCTATTATATTTCCATACATACCATTTAGAAAGAACTTGGTAAATTTATTAATCAGTCCCTAGGATTATTTTTACCACACCATAAAAAACTACAAACTTGATTTTATTACCACCATATTTATGTGAATAATACTAGCCCATTACCTTCCATGTGACCTTTTCTTATACTTATTATCTTGAAATAAATGATCAGTATACAAATCCATTTCTAACCTCTCAACAAATCAATGAAAATTCCCACAACATTTAGATTCATTGGAATCCAATACAATTTAATATATTGTATTCAATCTTGAGTAAAAACAATTTTTTTTAATATTATGATCTTAGATAAAATTTGGATAATATTTCTCAAATAACGTGATGTTTTCTTCATACATGAGCACTTTATCTTCCTCATTCTATTTCAATTTATACAATTTATTTTCCACAATGATTCAAATTTCATTAAGAATATATTTCTCAAGGAAATGATTTAATAAATAATTTCATTCGATGTCTATAATCTCATATCATTCACTAATATTCTTCACTATTTACCACCATTGGTCGGTATCATCTTCAAGACGATATGTTAAAAGACTATAATTTTGAGGATATAAACATACAATGACATCAAATATATTTCATATTAATTTAATCCACATATTATCTATAACTGTGTATGAATATCCACTAATGAAGGGGGTTCTACCTTATAAAAGGTTCAATTATCATCATGTTCATCTGAGGTAGATTTGGATGCTATATTTCATAGATTCCACCACCATTTATGGATTATGTCAACAGATCCATTACTATGAAAAACATATCTGTTTAGATTCAAACCATATTTGGATGTTGAATAAGAGGGACATTTTCCTATCAATTCCTTCCAAATACATTTTACCTTATTTCATCTTTGGAAGACCATTCTTAATAGACATAGTATAGATGATGAAATATGGTAATCATAAAATTATATATCTATTAATCTTGAAAATAATGTCAATACTCTTATGGTTATTTTATTAATGTTATCATGACCTCTAAAGATATCTAAACCTTCTCTAATACCAACTATAAGAACTCAACCATAAACATTACATTATCTTGAGTTTTATGTAATGAAATCATCTTCTTAAATTTGAGGTTATTTTTAGGTTTACAATTTTAGATAATTAGGTCATTGATCAATACAAAAAAACTCATATAATACAATATTGAGGCATAAATCTAGGAACCATTTTTTGAATAATATTAATCTTTTAAAACAAAACATGATATCTTTTCATGAAAAATCATCAAGACATTAAACATGACCTCATACATTAACTCAACGAGTATCACTTCATTTGAAAAAAATTAAAAACATGGGATGAGAAAAAATATATCATTAAGGATAATGAATGTTAAATTAAATAACCATTATTATATGATATATAAAAAAACATTTTCCTCTCTCAAAATATACTTCTGCCTGAAAATAAATATTTTCATACTCAAGATATCACATTCTCATCACAGACATTCCCATAAAATATTTTTTTTGAAATATTACATAAACAATAAGAAACATAAAATTTTAATTAGTTATTTTATAATCTCAAGAATGAATTGTCAAAATGTTTTACATTTAACCCTTAAGAGGTAACATATACATTCCATTGAAAATAAAACCAGCAACTTACCTAGTTAAAACATGATATCTCTATAAAGAGATAGAGAGTATAAATAAATAATAATGGTAAAATTTGGATTAATATTATAATAATTCATAATTATGATGTAACCCTCAAGGAACCCATAAAGTAAACGTTATAGTTAAAATTGACATAACCCTAATGGTTATCCTTGGTGTACCCATCACAATTAATAATGGAATAACATCCAAAGTCGACATCCACTAGACCTATTAAATTAGAGGGATATCATAGAACCCCTAATATTTGGTTTTTAATAGTGCCAATACGAATCACAAACAATTCCCATCAACCATAATGTAATAATACAACAATAATTATTACATCTTTATATCATTCCATCTAGAAAATTAGTTATTTTAAAAGAATAATGCACACATATGAAGGAAAAACATTTCAATGAAAATGACAATGTAATATTATATAAGAAGATTTTAAACATTATGGATTTTAGAATTTGGGATAATCTACTGAATTCATATATGTTTAAAAATGTACCTTTTGAGTTTTTAAAAAAGAGTCACTAAATTGTGATTTTTAAAATAATGAATCTTACATTAGTTTGACACATCATTTATATTCATTGAATACATGAAAAATAAACCTATAATAGTTTTATAAATTATTAATAACACATTAAAAGTTAATTTTTTTATATATTAATTTTCAACATGTTATATACAATTAAATAACCAATAATGTTCATGTAAGATGTTATGATGATATTTTTTCCTTATGTCTAAAATTACATCAGTGAATTGAATTTGATAAAAGTGATCATTATTCCCTAAACCCCAAAATAATAATACTAACCTATATGTAATATTAGTTTATTAAAAAACATTTATATATAATCCATGGGTTTTTGTGATGGAAAAGATATCAAATTAATTTGTGGTGCTAGTATTCCTCACGTACGCATGAAAATTTTTATCATTTTGATGTTAGTAGAAATGTAAGATATAAAATGATATATTTTTTTGTATGATAAATATGTAATTAATATCATAATTATTTCATTTATATCAATTATATACAAAAATTGTATCCTTATTTCCTTTCATGTATAGCGTTAGTGAAAAAACTGAATCACATCACTTCGTGGGACGGTAGTCCGCCGTACACACGAAGGACATTAATGTATCCCCCACAGAATAGAAATTAAGAATGTAAACATGATATCATAACTCCATAATTATAAATTAGTTACAAATTTAATACACACACATATATATATATGTGTGTGTGTGTGTGTGTGTGTGTTTTTGTAGTTTAAATACATTATTATATCGGTCCATGATTTTCAATAATAGAAAACAAATGACATTGGTTTGTGAGATGGAAGTCCTCTATACACATGAATGATGATTTAATATCCTATTTGATAGAACATGAGATTGATTTGTATCATTTCAATAACATAATTTCATCTCACTGATTTCAAGGTACATTAGTTATTAATTTTTTTATGGTTGAAGAATATTTTATGGATTTATGAGATGAAATAAAACTAAGACATAAAGAAAAAAAACAATACATCTCCTTCCTAAATATTCATTTCCTTAACAACTTGAGACTACAATATTTGGTATTGATACTAAACCAAGAACTCCATAATATGTATAATGGTACTATAAATGTTGTTATATTCTGTTTTATTAAGAAAGAGTAATATTAGGATTGAGTAAATGTGAATAAGATGTGTTCATTAATAAGGGAGGGGAGGGGCGCTCTTGGAATTTCAAAAATATTTAACTATAATAAGACTATTCTGTAGTCAAATGATTTTAAATGACCTATAAATTTATATGTTATAACATTTTTTACCATATAATTTTTCCCATATTCATATTTAAAAATTTTATGATTTTTAAATAATTTAATAAAAAATTATTTACATAAATAAAATTCTTCTTTAATATTATAATATTCTTTATAAAGACATTAAAAACATCAAGACAAAATGGAAAATTTGATGATCTATTTTATTATATATTAAAAAATAAATGTTATTATATATAATTATTTAGTCACATTGGTTATATCAAATTAAGTTTTTTTTAAATTTTAATATAATCTATTTGATATTTCCATTAATTAAATTATTATTTCATAACAGTTTTCAACTGATTTAAGGTAAATATTTATGCACAAAAAATTGAAATAAACATAGCATGATGAAAATTTATATATTTAATTGAAAAATACTATTTATAGCTAAAATTTTTGGCTTGATAGCACGATATTAAAAATATAGAGCAAATTATAAATAAGAGTGGGTACCTTTGACATTTCAATATATAAAATATTCTAAGGGTTATTTTGGAACCCAAATAGAATAAAAGGCTCATATAACCAAAACCTAAATTATTAGGGATGTAAATTTCTAATGAAAGAATGTTTTTCAAGAGTTTTGGTCATTTTATATCCCTTCTCATTTTATTTCTACCGTTAATTACCAAATTTTCCTTTTACCGTTAACATAAATATTACTTTGTTTACTATTCATGTTGTCCAAAAATAGAATGGAGCTATTTTATAAATTTAGACCGACTAATTAAAAAAATGAAATCAATATTCCAAATTTGGAAACATATCTGATCTAGAAATTAATTTAATATTAAACACAAAAAATACAATAAAAAATTTTCATAAAAATTCCATTATAAAGTGAAAACTATTTTTTTACTAAATTCGCGTATAAAATCATTATGTAAAAAGAAAAATGATATTATATATATAATAATTAACTAAATAAATTTAAAAAAAAATCAAAATTAATAATTTTAACTTGTATGTAAAATATAATTTTCAATAAAATCAATTATTTTTCACAATTCATTAAAAATTCCCCATTTTCCAAAAAATCTTAAAAAATCGCTATAATATTATTTTGAAACGATGACCTCAAAAAACCAATTATTTACATTAAAATTAATCAAATTAAAAAATATTTTTTAACATAATTTTATATGTAATATATTTAATAAAACTGTTATTTTTTATATATTAATAATTACATAATGTATTTGTGATGAATATAACAATTTATTTCAATAATACAAATAAATATAAAAAAATATTCATTTAGTATCTGGGTTATTAAGCTTATGGTTTTTACTCATAGCATATTCTTTTTTATTTATCATCAATTCCATTAATTCCTTGTTTATTTTTAGGATACAGAAATAATTTTCTCTAGTTGTTTTTAGATTATAGGGTCTTTGTCTCAATCAATAGTTATCCAAAAATACCATCAGGTATTTTCATGACCTTATTTGGGGAATTGTTTATGGATATTTCTATGTTGGTTCATGAAAAGTTTCTACCAGTCCTAGGTTCCTCTCAGACACTACTTGACTTTTGATGACAGTAGATATGATATTAAATTTTTGGGAACATAACGGGGTTGTTACACTAAGTGCCTAAAAAGATCATGCTGAACGAAACATCATGTTTCCCTAATATGTTAGGATTTCTATTTTACATTTTGGGTTTTTATCGATGTTGATTTTTATAATTATGTAAATTCAATATTAAAATGATAATGATTATTTTTATAATTGTTTTCATCAGTGTTTGGTATATAGAATAATGCATCTATGATTTCATCTAATGATTACTCTAGAGTTTTCTTTGGGATATACTCCTAAATTGAATCCCCCCATCGTTATAAATATCATTGAGGTAGTCGTGTCAGAATTTTGGGTCATGTATTAGAAGTAAAAATATATTCAAAATTATTATAAAGAAGAAATTTCAGGATATGGATTTTATAAGGATCTAGAACAATAGTTATTAAGTTATAAGATCCAAACATTTATGGGTATTAAATAACATTTGTATGTGGTGTACTAGCTATAAAATATTTATCATTCTTATGACTTATAAAAGACACTTAAAACACTCAAGGTTAACTTCATTTAATATAAGTGAAAGGGTCGTAATAATAGGTCGAATGACTCACCGGTTCAAGATAATTTACAAGTGGATTTATAGTGGAAAGCTGTCAATACCATTTTATTTCATTAATTCTTCCTAGAATCATTGATGATGAAAATTTATACAGAGTTTACTTCCTTTTATTATATATATCATTTGATGATAGTGTATCCAAGAAATTTCTAGGATTTAGTTCATTTTCCAATAAGGTTGTGATTAATATTATGTTATCAGATCCAAAATACTTACATGGTTGGAAAACCAATATCTGATTTCCAGTTTATAGGTTGCATCTCACTACCTATTTTTGAATGTTTTATCCTGATATGATGGAAATGTTTGATATAGAAGAAATGAAAGGATTTTCTGGGTTTCTCATTCCACACAGATGCAATTTTTGTAACACACATTGGGAAATTACAATGATTGATGATTATCATAGATTTGGTTGATTCCTTCATCAGAAATGGTCTATTTTCTCACTATCATTATTGAAGATTGTTTTACCCATGTTTTGGTACCATTGTGTAAATATAGTTCACAATTGATGAACTTTTTAGGCACCTCTAGAGTCTCATATTACATGTGTTAAACCTGGAAATCTTTATATATCCATCCATTATTTGAAAATTCCTCAATATAGTTAGTGCGCCACTACTCCAAATCAATCATTTTAAACTATTAAAAACATTTCAATATGGATCTATGAATAAGTGTCAAGTGTGAATCCATTTCACATAATGGTGGAGAATCTAATAGGAGTTGATACATTTCCATCTATAGTGAGGGGTTCGAATTTGTTACATGTTTTATTTTAACTACATTATTTGATAACAATTCCTAATATTATTTTATATACTCCTACATTATCAATGTTTTGAATCTTCTGACAAATATCTTGTATTATATTATGGATCTATGAATGCCTCTTCATAAGAGGAAATATTAAGAGTGTTATCTTCCCACATGTCCTCTTTTAATATAAAATCATGATATATATTGGTATTTTTTTAGTTATTTATCCTACCATATTGTAAAGTATCATCAACATTAATATGGTGGGTTCTCTCTAATATGTAATTTAATGTTACCATCTATGTGTTTTATTTTATTTTGTTGATGGAAGCTCCCATGTCTTCTCAAGGAAAGAGGGATACACTGTGTATTTTTGAAGGACTATCTTGGTTGAAGATTATGAATGACTTTTCTGTTGATTTGGGTAGGCCTAATAATGTATATTATAATAATTATATTACCATGGTAGTTAGGATATTCTAAATGTCTACCTATGGAACAATTCTAGTATTCCTCCTTAAATGTGAATAATATTTCTCTATCAATCCAGTGTACGGTAGGTGGCCAATTTATATACCCTCTTATAATATGGATTGTTATCAATTGAAGGAAACAAATGTTATGTTTGAATACCTATTATAGAATGGAATTATACATCTTATTATTTCTCCAAACACGATCCAGATGTTCATTTCCATGAAGGAAAATGGTTTTATTCATCACTATGTTATTTATTAGAATATTATTATGATCACTCATACGAGTACGTATTATTTTTCACATATAGATAGAAAATTGGTTCCTTTAAAGTATGGATATTTATTGGAAATTGATATTTGATAGGGTTATCACATTTTCTTTATTGAAATAAGATATCATGAACACCACCTCCAAAATAGGTATGGCCATTTTCATCAACCTGTAATTCATTTTTCTTTAACTAATGCTCTTTATCTATTTATGTATTTAATGACCCCTATATTTCCCTAGCATATCAATAACTTTCTTAGTTGTATTCATGGAGGATTCAATGGTTCATACATGTAATAATCAAGACAATTTGTACTATATCAACTCAGTTTAAGGAATCTTAAGGTGTCATCACCATTGTGAGAAATTATTGAAATGAAATTTATATATTAAAGAGGTGATTTTATAATCACATGTGATTTTGGAACATACAATATTATTTGTATTAAAAAATTTAAATTTTTATTATCAGGAAATTTTCTATACAATATCATTGAGATGTTCTACTTCAACGGCCTAGCTATGTTTCATTGGATGTTTATTAAAGATTCTGGAAAGATGAAATCACCATTGAAAACTCTTGTAATGAGTTATTGATATTATCATAAGATGTTAAGTGTCATGAATATTTTGATTGGTTGAATGAATTCATTTATTGGATCCTATTTGGATTTTTTTGAAACACAGAAATGGATATGTAGTATATTTAGATTCTTTAGGTGTTATTAAGGGATGTCTTCTTATGTAGGATGATCAGGGGTGGAATATATTTCTCAACAACACAACTGCAACCGAATAATTATCCCACTCATGACATTGAACATACCATTGTTATGTATTCTCTCTATTATTTGTGATACTGTATTTTCAGGTAGATGATAACTATATATTCTAATCAATTTTCTTTATGATATATCTAAAATAAAAAGTTCCATAACCATAGGTATAAGGGATTAGAAGAGTAAATTCAGACACTTACCATTGATATCTCCTACACGCTAGGAAGTGAAATGATATTATGACACTCTATGTAGAAAATTCACTATTTCATCAGTCATGGTAGGGAAAATATAATGTAATTTAATGAGTCATTTTTCATACATTCGTCTAAATGAATAGAAGGGAGATTAGGTATTGTTATTACCATTGTTTTGTATTTATCATCTCTCGTAGAGTTAATTCTATTAGAATAGCACTATAATGATAAATTTGTTGGAATTAGTGAACTCTGGTAAGGTGGGGTGACTGCTTCTTCTTTTTCTCTCCCCAAAAAATGAATTCGTCAGTTTGGGAATCAGATTTTCATCCCATTATCCCTCATAAATTTTATCATTCATGATTTTCAAATTTTGTAATTGGTAATTCATCCTAGAATAAATAATATGAATTATGACATGTTGAGTTATATTGGTAGTCTAATTATAATGTTCAAAATTTCGAATTTTGTGTCTTATTGTTGTAATTTCATATAGATTATGGAAGATCCCCTTAATAATTCTATTTTTATTCCTCCTCTTTCGATGTTAGTATTGTAATAGAATGAGGTATATATGGATATCATAGTTTTATTTCCATTGACACCCTAAAAAATTAATTCAATTTAGGTGGTGATTGATATTTTGAAAAAATCATCTCATATCAACCTATTAGAGATACTACAATGGTTTATGATTTTTTTTAGTTTTATACATATTGAGTTTTGATGTTTAAAGTGTTTCCTTTTTTGTTATTTTTGATTGAAATTATAGGTTGAAATCAATGTTCTAAAAAATGTTTATAATAGGTGATGAAGACTTAGTTTTGGTTGAGTGTTTCTTATCATCCATGGATTGACGTCCATAATTATCGTTTTGATTCAGATTCTAGAGGATAAGATTCCTACATATATAAAGGATTTAATAAGATCATGGTATAGACATTAGGGAATGGTTGAGATTCTTATAATATTATTTTTTAGTCATAAATTAGAAATTATATTTCGAGTCATTGTGTGGTCCCCTGTGAAGGTCTTGTATTTATTGTTCAGTGGTTGGAGAGGAATGTCAAGCTGGAATGTGTATTATTCTGTAGATTTTAGTTTGGATTTAGAATATAAGCTGATAATGTGTTACACCTCAGAGTCAGCATATATGTTATGTATATTTTTAAAGCCCTCATTTGGATTTCTCTATTTGTGATCAGAACATCATTAAATTTCTTGCTTAGTTTTCTCACCATCATCATTCAATGGAGGTGATGTTTTATCTAATGTGTTTCAGACCTTTAAGACCAGTGGATGTATTAGATAAGAATTTTATATGTTTTTTTATTTAATCTATGTATATGTTTATTTATATTTTTCCCACATATATCATCTCATAAAGTTTCATCTTGACCCCTCTATTATATTAAATTTATAGGTTGTTGTTTAATATACATCTGCATCAATTTTCAAGGATCCATGATAGATTTTTGACTGTTGAGTGTAATTTTGGCATGGGAAATTGTTTAATTGGTTAAATTGGTATAGTAGTACATATTAGATTATTATAATACTTGATTGTAGGAATATATAATGACGAAGTAATGACCATATCTATTTATTGATCTCCCTTCTTCAACAATAAATTATCAGGAAACAATGTTTTATTACTGGATTTTGTCACATCAGATATTTATGTGTATTATATTTTTATCATTACAATGAATTTTTCTAGGTTTTGGATGAGTTTTTTGGTGTTTTTATATTAATAAGTTCTATTTCAGATTTTCTTAGGGAAAAATTGATTAGATGAGGATGTTTTCCATGATGTTCTCCATTTGGGTTGAGCATGCATGTCGTATGAATATTTATCATGCCCAGTTCAAGGACTTTTCATGGACATGGAATGTTGGTGGTTCAATTGTGAATCATGTCAAATCAAAATACACCATGACCTGTCAAATATTTTTAGGGTAAAAAATAAGTTGAGTTTTTTTTCACTAATCCATGTTTAGTAGGTTTTTCGATATTCTTCATGTGGTTTTACTAAGACTCCCATGGGTTTGGTGACCACCCACTATGTTATGGTGCCTTCTATTCTGTAATTTCAAACTCATAAACCAACTAAATATTGTTATAGAAAGAAATATTTCTAATGATTGACAAATTATGGATCGTTAGGTGGAGTTTTTAATGATCTTTTAATGATGTTTCCCGTGCATTATTCATTCCTTATTCATTCCCACCTTATGGTTTTGAATCATATTATTCAGGTAATGGGGGTTAAACTATAATTTTAAATTGAAACTTCAATATTATGGGATATAGTTACTCTTAGGTCAGTCACTGTTCATCAACAATAGATCCATGTAAGGGAGTTAGATGATTTCTTTCCTTGGTCATTGTGTGGGAATCATTATGTTATGAAACCAATATTGTCCCATTTGATCTTAAGGATGTTGAATTATGGTTTGGTGATATGAAATCCTTGGCTTAAGAATTCCCCTTTCAATTATTGGTCCATTATTTATAGTTTTTTGTGTATTCTATTTGATTTTATTGAAACTCCCAATGTTGAGGTAGGAGGATTTGTCTCTATACATTGTTTGGTTAACCACCCACGATCTTGTTTTTATATGTTTTTTTATAAATAATAGTTCTCATGATCCTTGATCTTGTTTATATGAGTACATAAATATATTTGTAAAAAATATAGCTTTCCCATTGTTTTGGTACACGAATGATTTTTTTCAGAATAACTATGAAACAATTTTTGGTAAATTCTTTCCAAAGAATAGTTTTGATAAAATAATTTTATTTATTTATTTTTTTAAATATTATATTCCATATAAATCATTTTTACGTACACGTCGTATATGATACTTGGGTGACTAGGATGGGGGTTATGGTACTAGTACATGTCATTGTTTTCATAGGGGGTTTAGTTATTGGGTGTTCTTATATTCCTTAGTCTATATATTTATAGTTACAGGATTCACGTAAACTATATGGGGTTCACTCATGTATCGATCTTCTATAACCTAGGAACTCATGTACTATGGATTTTTTAGTGCATATCGAGTCATAATTGATAACCAAGTTATAATATTCTCAGCTAACCTAAACCATTTTAATCCTAGAAGTGATCTCTATTTTGATTTTATTAATTTAGATTTTGTTTTTTTTATAATTGATATTAAAATTGAAATTTTTTTATTAATATTATATTTTAAAATATGATTTGTTATATTTATTTGGGAACCTATTTTATAAATATGGAATTTGGAAAATATCATACCATGTTTTTTAAAATGTGATTTTTTTACCATTCCATGTTTTCTATATATTAATCATGTTGGGATTATTTGAAATTCAATATCTGGGTACACTTTTTTGGGATCCTACTATGCTTATTTTTCTAAAACCATAAACACTCACTTGGGGATGTTTTGGAATTTCATTTCCAGTTTTACAATGGGAATGGTACCATTGTGAGTTCCTGATGATTTACGCTAGAAGATAATGAGTAGCTGGTGGTGAGAAGATGAGTAATTTCCCACATATCACGCTTAGTATCTGATATGAGTTTGAGTTTCCCCTTTAGTGTTATTCTATAAAATACACCCTAGATTAGGATCATTTCCATTGTTATATCTCTACCATAATGTTTTTTCTGTTATGGAATATTTCTATTCAAGATATATTCCATTACATGTATGCCATGTTTGTTCATTAGGTTGGGAAAATAATCCCCTCAGGTTATTAATGGATGTCTATGTGCATGTTTATTGGCTATTTGGATCAGAAATTCTCATCATTAATAATCAATATATAGTTAAAATAATTGATTATGGGTTTGTTGGGTCATGTTGAGTTATATATTTGGTATACCAAAACCATTACAGATAATAATAGAAATTGTTAAATCCACTATTTTTCATAATGGTTGTCCTATTATGGGAAATTAAACTCTAGATATGGGGGATATATTTATTTAATAATTATAAATATAGAATAAATGGAACATAGGATGATCTGTAGAGATCATAAATTATTTGGTATTCATATATTTTTCATACATCATGATCGTTTAATGTAAAGGGATGAATTGATTGGTCTGATTTTCTAAGGATATGTAATAAAAAATTAAGGACTATTGGAAATTTATTCTTTTATTTTGAATAAATTATTGATTTAATGATAATTAATATGTATAAGTAATATACTGATTTATTAGATTAATTTTAGTCCTTTGACTATTTCGCAACATAAGATAATTTCTATGTTATAGATTTGATGAAATCTATGTATTTGAAAAGATGATTTTTTCTGTTATATGATTACCAAAAACTGCTACAAAATATACATCCTATTAAAATTTATTATAATCTAATAGATTTGAAATTAATTATAGATTTTTGAAATGGGGATTTTATGAGAAGCTATGAATTTTATTTCTTGACAAATTATGAATGAAGACCTGAATTTTTTATTTTTTAATCTGGAATCGAAATCTCTAACATTGAATGTGTAATTTAAGGTTGAAAACATGATAGAAACATGGTGTTATAAAAAAATATGACTGGAATTAAATAAACAAAATTGTTTTTATGTATACAGGATTATTTATTTAATTTTTTGAATATGGTTAGTATTGGTGTTTTTGAAATAGAAATTTCTATTTTCACCTAGTGAGTCATAATTAATATGCATTTTATAACTAACCAAGGTAATTTAGGTTTGTTAATCTGGAGCCATGGATTATTAGATGGTTTGTCTAGTATATGGTTATGGTAATTGATGACTTGGTTGTTTGGACCATGGGTATTGGGTTTTTAATTGGAGATTAAAATTATATGGAGAACCATGTGGGGAATATGGTTGTTTATTTTTGTTCACTATAGATGGTTACGCTATCTAAATGTTATTGGATATTTTTTTTAAATACTAGGCATGTATAATGGATTCATCTAACATCAAAAAATTTATTTATTTGATAATTAATGTTGTAAATGGGTGAACAGAGTTTCAATTATTAATAAAAACAACCATTCTTAGAAATATTGATTTGTACCTATAATGAATTTGAAGCTATAATTGGTTTATATTTTTAAATAAAAAACTATATTTGATTTCGTGTTTACAAAACATTTTACAGTATTTTCTTGTAATTCTATTAGTCATTGGATTTCTATGTAGTTCTAAAATATGAATATTTCAGTTGATAAACGACTAAGATATTTTTTATTTTGGATTAAGTCAAGATGAATATTATTTTTTATGATTTATTATAGTTTAAAATTTGTGATTAAATATTATATGATAAATAAAAAATATCAAATTATTATATATAACATTTGTCTTTTATATAAGGATAGAAAATTGATGGTTGATAAATAAAACCATTGGTTACCCAGTGTTGAACCACTTTGTATCTGGTTTATAACTAATGCAATTTACCCACTTGTTTTCCCTCAACATTGACAAGACACTTAAATGGATACATGGTGATTTGTTACGTTAATGTACAAATCCAATCAATATAATGTGATAAATTTTATTATAATTTTATTATGGGGATGAGAATCATTTCATCGTAAAAACAGTATGGTTCTTAAAAGAGAATGGGACTCAACATAGGTAATTTTTGGTCATGGATTACACCTTTGTTCTTTATCATATTTTCCAATTATGTCACCCATTATCCAAATCCTTTTTAGAGGGTTTCATATATTGTCTAGAGGTAACCCCTCTCATCCCTAATTTTGTTCTCTTATTCGTGTTCTTCAAATTATCATTGTAATTTCATGATTATGTCTGGTAGTATTATTTAATTATAAAATAGTAAAATAAAATACAAAAAATGGTACATTTTTTTATACTGGATATAGTGACACAATCCATTTATGAATATTATTACATGACATTGAGCATAAATATTCAATAAATAGAAAGAATGTATCTGAAGGACTAGTTTATTTGGGAGAATACGTACAAAATTATAAAACATGAAACATGAATAAACAACCAATATTGTAATCTTTTTTATGATATGGTAAATTTATTGGATATCAAAAAACTACATATGATAACATGAGGAATAAATTTGACTGAAGAGGTGAGAAAAAAATCAAAGTAATGAAAAACAATGTCACTAAATCTCAATACCTGAGTTGGAATTCATAAAATTATAAAATTAATGGCATGCATCATGAATAAACTAATGTATTCATTATATATATAATATAGAATCATATGATCATTGAATAATAGAAAATGTGAAAATATCATATAACATGAAGAAAAACATTAGTCAAGTCTAATTTCCAAGAAATTATCATATATTAGAGAGATTCCCATTATGGATTATATTGACTCTATAATCCTATACATAACAAATCATGAGTCTAAAATATAACCCAATTATTGGGAGATCTATTTGGGTGACCCAATTTTAAATTGACTTGCATACCTAATTCTAATAATGAAATCAAACACACGGGTTACCCATAGAAATAAATGGGTTTTGTAATGGAGTGATATGGAATAAAAAATTTGTATCATATTAGTATCCATGAAATTATTGATTGAAATTATTATTTGACATTCATAATGGAAATATAAGAATATATCCGGAATAATGAATTCCAACTAAAAATAAATATTAAAATTACTAGTTAGGTATCTTTAGAAATGATTCACATAAACATACTTTTAGGAAAATTTTTGAATAATATTTAAAGTAGACAAATTAATAACTCATTAAATAAAGATAGAAATGAAATAAAATTGTAAATCATGATAAAATTTTTAAATATATAAAATATGTGTGTAATATAACATTTTAGGGATTGTACATGAAAATATGTTGGAAATAGACAATATCCCCTCGATCGGGTTTTCTTATCAAGGGGAATTGAGAATATAACCTTTTAAAGCATGTATTTCCATATATAATAAAAAATAATTGAGATATATATATATATTATAAAGAGTACATATTAAAAATATATCAAATTAGTATAAAATGATTGAAGAGATAAATTGAGGAAAAGAGAGACAGAGCGTAACCCAAAAAAATTTGATGGTTCATATAGTTCTCTAACTTTATGTCTAAATACATTCTTCAAATTCACTTAATGTCCTAGATAAAAAAATTATATTAATTAATTAATTTATTAAAAACCTATTCCACATATATATGACTTATTATAATTTTATTTATTTCATTTATGGAAATTTTAATGAATTATAAAGTTAAATATTCTTGGTTTGTGAGCATTAATTTCATAGTTTCATTATTTGTTCACTTGTGTATAATTTTGGAAGTTATTATAAAATGTGAGTACATCTCCCTAATGGAATTAAATTCAAATTTAATAAAATATATAGATTTACATTAAATAATATAAACTTTTATTGATGCATGGATTATTCATTTAACATGTAGGTAATGATAAATGTTTAGTTTATTTAGGTGGTTTTTTCAACAATATCAAAATAATTTCATTTAATATAATACTAAAATCATGAAATCCTTCCAGAATGTAAAACCATATATACTATACAAAGAAATTTCATTTTTTATAATTATAACTGAATTTAAATAGTTCAAGAAGGTATTATTAGAAAACTAAAACTCATCATCCAATAAATTCGTTAACATGCATAACATACACTATAGTTCCATTTTTCATTGAATATTCGGGAATTCAAAAGGGGTGGATATAAAATATTCTATTAAAAATATAAAATTAAAATATATAAATAAAACTACATTTATTATTTTATATTGGATGAAGGAGGTAAGGATAATTCAAGATGTGGAATTAAATTTAATTTTTTAGTTCAAGAATGATACCTCTCAAATAAAACCACACTGAAGAACCCCATAAAGATCATGAAATTACTCTTTTTGTGAGACCAAATTATCATAGTTATGGGAAGAGTAAATATGAGACGGTTTTCTAGAGATTTGAAAATCAAAAACAATTAGAAGATGTGAATAGATGGGGTGGTGTTGAGTGATATTTATATGGGGAGAAGAGGGGTGTTTTTCATTTTTTTTATTCATTAATTCATTATTTTAGATCATGAATATCCATAGTATTTATTAATGGGAATATATTGTGTATATGGGGAACATGAGATGAAAATAATGGGTTCTTACCTCATCAATGACTATAATGTTTTTGTATTTTGATTATTATATTTATTATTGTAAATAAATGTATTTCATTACTCACCAAAAATTCAATTGGTTTAGATAAATACCAAAAATCCATTGTAACCAATTTTGGATATCTGGTTTTGAAAAATGGAATCAGCTTTACGAAAAAAATTTGAAATATTTAAACTCATTATAAAATTTAATTTAATGTATTTACATTGTAAATTAATAATAAAAAACTAAATTTATAATTATTGAAACATTTATTTACTCATATGATGATATAAATATACAATATTTTCATTTTATATGATTCATAAATATTATTTTACAATTACATAGGTGAGGTTACAATTAAAAAAGTCATATTACTGTTATTAATGATCATATTACTATTCAATCCGTAAACATACTATTCCAATAGTCATATCACAATTCCAATCGTCAGATATATTGTAGCCTTATAGGTTTTATACATCATATAAATACAAATTATTAATTATTTATTCATTCAATCATTTTTTATCCCATGTTTATATATAGATTTATAAATACAATAAATAACATATTATTAACATTATCTTTTATTTATCAATATTTTACCAAGAGTATGATCATTCTGATGGACTGAGCATATCCAAATTATCTTATTAAAATTCCATATTATCAAATTACTGCCTCTTTTTGGATCGTCATACTTATGGTTTTCAAAAGTAATTTCAATTGGTGCGTTGTCTTGCTTCATATAAAATTATCTCTATGTTATGTGATATTCATCAACTACCCCTAATTAGGGAGATAATTTTCTAGTTGTTCCACCTTTGAATTAATAAGATGTGAGTGATCTGGTATGTACTTCATCAAGAGGGATATGAGAAATACATTTTGTAGTAAATAAATGGTTGGAGTAATTGAAAGAAAATATTTCATTTCTCTAATGGGATTAAAATTATCAATGGGTCCAATTGACATGGTACATAGCTTTTCCATATTCCCAAATATCATTACTCTCTTCCATAGTGATGTGTAGAGGAATGCCATATCTCAAAACTCAAACTCTAGATCCCATCAAAGATTGTCTGTATAGATCTTCTATCAATATTTTGAATCTCAAATATGTTATTAAATGTTATTCATCTCTCTAATATTTCCTAGATCATTTCAAGCGATGATGGATTCTATTCACAAAAATAATCCCATTTGATAATTTAGTGGAAACTGTTGTTTTATGGGAATTTCACTAAAAGAATATGTTGGTCAAATTCTCTATTGATGACCATAGAGTATTCCCTCAAAATATATTCCAATGTATGAATTTTACTCATAGACTGGACATCAAACTGTTGGGAATAATTCATTCTATTGTTCATATCAATTTTTAAGGGATGTTGGAGACTTTTCCAAAAATTGGAGTTAAATCTTAAATCTTGAATGGATAAAATATATAATTTAAATTCATGTATCCACACTACTCTTCTGATGTCTATCCTTACAAGATGATAGAGAGGTATTTCCTCTTTAATTTAAATAAATTAAGTAGTCTCTCTATGATGACCCATAAATACAAATATAAAGTTAATTTATCTGGATTTCCTTGGAAGTCCATTGAGAATGACCTTGGTGAGGTTTTTACATTTCCATGTGGGTATCAGTAATGATTCCATTATCCTATTATAAATTTTCTTTTTAGAAATCACTTTCTGGCATACCAAGAATATGAATGTATATTCAGTGATCTATTTCT
This sequence comes from Viscum album, assembly GCA_963277665.1. Lineage (NCBI taxonomy): Eukaryota > Viridiplantae > Streptophyta > Magnoliopsida > Santalales > Viscaceae > Viscum > Viscum album. Next base: position 1,923,932,132 of record OY728145.1, on the reverse strand, counting down.
TCATATTGTCCCTCAAATAATTATCTTGGATATAGAGAAACATATTTTTGCACCCAGCGTAGGTGCATATGTTTGAGAAACATGAACTATTCAGAACCAATCTATTTATATTCTTATTTTATAGTTCTAATATTTTTACACAATTATTATGACACATTTTTTATAAATTTTGATCTATGGTGATTTCAAATTTTTTATTATATCCACCTTCACTTAAAGGTCCACACCATCTCATTGGGCTTACCTTATCTTCAATAGAAGGTATAGTTGGAAATCACTTGAGAAATGAATTATTATTTTCCATCCCCTATGATTCCCATCTCTATCCATTTAACGTATAAGATGATTGGATTGTTCTAAATTCTGATCATTGAAAAACATATTGGATATCTTCTTTATAGTGCATTTTACCCATTAATTTATTCACCAAGACGGTTGTGGATTGATTAGTCAAAATTAGTGATTATTTATAACCATACTCACTTGTGAATATTAATAACATTCTCATTGAAAATATGTTTAAGGATATTTTGATTAGTATATATCTCACATTTCTCCACATAGAGATTATACCACCATATTTTTCACATGAATATCATATCAGAAAAATACATATCATATGTGGGGATTTTTTGTCCCAAATATTCATCATCGTTGAGGAATAGGCTATAATTTTTTAATTATTCATCAGTACACAACCTTATCCCTTCTTGGCTGGATATCTATATTCCTAGAAGAGTTCCACACTTGTGGGTATTGTAAGTACTTGTGTAGTGGAATGATTCTTTTTTTTAATTCTATGAAGTAGTCTTAAAATTCACTAGCATAAAAAAATTGACATCATTAAATGTTATCGTTGATTTTTGGTATTATAATAACGAGAAGTTCCTCATGAATCTTTTATTATAAAAATAAGGACTATGGAGACTTTAGATCTCCATTACATATGCTTGCATGGGCCACTGTTAAATTTCCTTTGTCTTATAAGGGTCTACATAAATCCTTTATTTGCTGATAACATACACCAATAATGACACATCCTCTCTCAAAACACAAATTTAACATAATTTTAATATAGTTTATCCCTCTATAATTACATTAAAATAGTATTCAAATTCTCTTCATGCTCCCATTTAGTCATAGACTATACAAAAATATCATCAATATATAATTCCAAAAAGGTTTCAAGGTATTATCTAAAGTCTACAATCAATAATTAATTTAATATTAATGGAAAATTAGGGAGTACTGAGGGAATAACTATAAACTCATAGTTTCCATAGCTTATTCGAAAGTTAATATTTGGAATGTCATCTATATTCACCTTAAATTGGTGATAACCTAACCAATGGGCCTCATTTGAGATATACATGGCCCGGTGTTGTCAATAAAAAAATTGAGATTTCTTTGATAGAGGATATTTTTTCATTATATTGACCTTTTACCTCATGATAATTAATAAATAAGAACACTGATCCACCATTAAATTTGATTAATAGGATCGGCGCAACCCATTATAAGGAACTCAATAGTATAAAACCTGTGTAAAGATTTTCTTATAATTGGTTCATTAGTTATTGAAAATAAAAAATTTGAATATTGAATAGATTCCATTATATAGTCATATATTGATGTATAAGTTCAATCGAGGACTCAAAATCTTATTTAGGATTATAACTGTGAAATTTTTTCTTATAATTGGTTATTAGTTATTGAAAATAAAAAATTTGAATCTTGAATGGATTCCATTATATAGTCATATATTGATGTATAAGTTCAATTGAGGACTCAACATCTTATTTAGGATTATAAATGGGAAATTTAGTTGGGAACACATCGGTGTTGTCCATTATAATGGGAATGTCTTAATGAATGATTGTCTCTTTCATCTAAATCATGTTTGATATATATTATTTCTCATAAAAAATGATATAAATTATTTATAATATTATTGAAAATTATATTCATCCTCTTCCATACATTTTTATAGAATTAGCAGATTCCTTGGGTTGTGATGAGTGGTCTCCCTTACCCGAATGTTGATGTTGGATTTAAATAATGACACCTTATTCACGCCCAATATACCATCAAACTATAACAAAGGAAGTAATATGTGAATTTTTTTTGGTTGTTTAGTACAAAATCATTGTATGGGGATAATTTATATACATCATCTAAAATAATTTCCCATTTATTGTTCTCATGAATTTCCCAACCATCGTATTTTGAGGAGGTGTTTGAATAGTTCAACTAAATTTTCAATGTATGAAATAATGTGTATAACTATAATCATAAATAATTTTTTCTATTCATGAATTAATAACAATAATACATGTCACAACTTCATATTTGGGATCCACCTCAATACTAGTGATAGCATATTCCCATACTTGAAAAAATGGATGATGTTTTCATTGATTGTATTTGAATACCCTTGGCTTATGGAATTGGATATTATAAATCCCTTGTACCATATATTTGAAAAACATTATTGTATGTTTTTTGTTTTTATTAACCCTCTATTATACATTCACATAATTTGGATTACTCATATCTATTCTGAAATGATTATCTTAATGCCCCTCTTTTCCATCTTTGAATAAATGCCTAGTTTTTTTAAGATTGTTCCTAAGATTATTCTTCCCTTGTTTGGGACATATGTGACATTGGTTTTTCATTCCTTATTTTGGTTTTAGCGATTGATCATCCTATTATAATCTCAATTTTATTCTTTTTAGCATTTATCTCAAAAGACCACTTGGAATGACCATTCACCTTTTCAACATTACGGGAATAACATAAAATCATCTCATAGATGTAAAAGTGTTATAATGATCTGGAATTATTTAAAAAATATATTTAACCAACTAATGAATATATCCAAATTTGTTTTTTTGATCATGAGAATTCCATATACATATTAGACAAGTCTTGTAATTTTTTCATCGTACACTTTGATAGACTCATCCTCTTTTTTAAATTTAATCTGGGGAACTCCCTATCCATCTTATGGTTGAGGGTTTAGGGAAAATATTTCTTAAAAATTAATTTTTTGAATTATTCCCATTCTATAGAATAAATTTATTCATTATAATTAATTTTTATGTTATTTTCCTCCACTGATCAGATTCCCCATGGTGGACAGATTCATATAATGGATTAGGTTTACACTCTAATAATGTGCACCACATCTCATGAGGCTAAAACAATACCCGATTCATTTGAGTGATAACTAGTTATCCCCATAATACAATTTTCATGGATATGTGTTTTAGATAATGAAATCAAACATAATTAAAAAACATTCATTTACTCATATAAATAATTCGGATTCGTAATCACGTCATGAGGAAAAACTAAAGGGTGTATCATAATTGTATACATGAAGTAAGGGATTTAAATCATTCATGGACATTAATAAATGAAATATAAGAATAGATAATAATTTATGAAGTCTAATTTAATATAAACCATTAATAATAGTGTTTAGGTGTGTTTATAAATATTCCACTTAAATTTAGTTTCAGGGTAAATAACGAGGATTCTATAAAGTAGATAAAGTCATAAGTATTTCAATAAAACAATATATTATCTTAAATGGGTTTCCATTATAAGATGAATAATTTTTTAAAAAATTGATGCCCAAAAACATTTATTATGTGTAATTGAATGTGGTTAAGTAAAACATAATTTCCCTTTAATATGGTTGTCTTGTCAAGAGGAATTGAGTAGAGAACCCTTTAAAACCTGTATTTTCCCCATCATATATATATATATATATATATATATATATATATATATTTGTCTGTGTGTGTACCATTTACAAATAATGTATAAGATTTGCATAAGAATATTGAGTGGGAATATTGAGGTAATGAGAGGGAAGCATATCACAACAGAAATACAGAGGTCTGGATAAACCAATTTCATTATATATGAATGATTTCTAAACATGAAATTAATATCATATTTATAGAAATGATATTAGATAATAAATTAATTCATATAATATTACACATATATTAAATTTAATGTACTTTTATTATGTTTATTTAGGACCATTTTGATGAGTTATAATGTTTAATATCAGTGCACTATGAGAATTCATTTAAAGGGTATGTGGTTGGTTCCCTTGCATATAATTATTTATGTTCACATAAAATGGGAATATATTTCTATAAAATAAATGAAATTATATTAATACACTTATATAAGTTGAAATGGTTCCATATATCATCTTTTTCTAATAGGTGGCTGATTTATTTAATAAAAAATTAACAATAAATGTTTACATTATTTTGGCGACTTATTTGACCAACTAAAAATGATGTTCTATTATTTGATATTAATTACATATATTTATTTCAGAATGTAAAACTATATATAATATACATAACTAGTTCATTTCTTTATAATTATATTTGAATTTAAACATTTTTTAAGTAATTATTTGAAAATAAATACCCATCATCCACGAAGGCGGTAAACCATCATAGCATTGACAATAGTGTCATTTTTTTTTAAATATGATTAGGTGAGAAAATGGTTGGATAGAATATAATCCACTGAGAATATAAAATTCAATTATATACCTAATAGTATTTTTCTTATCCTATGTTGGGTGAAGTCGATATGGATTTGGTATAAGAATAATATAAATTAAATGAGGTATCATGGAAATGTTACCTCCAGAATATCACCTCCTTGAAGATACCCTTAAGAATCTTGGAATTTTTTATTTTTTGAGTCCGGAAGAACATGAACATAGGGAGAGTTTGTAAGGGATATTTATAAAATATTTGGGAATCATAAATCCATAAATGGTGTGAGGATAATGGGTGGTGAGTGTTTATATTTAAAAGTGGAGGACTGGTCTTTCTTTTGTTACTATATTCATTAGATTATTATTTTTGAACAAGACTAACAATTATATTGAATATTTTGACTCCATATAATAAATGGTCTATTTGAGTTTGAAATACTAGGTCCCTACACCACCCAAGACACAAAAATTCATGTATTTGGATTATAGTGTTTCATACTTCAAATTACAATATATTACTATTTACAAAATACTCAAATATTTTAGGAAAATATTAAAAATACACACTACACAATTTTATCATGTAAATTCTAAAAGTAGAATTAATTTCAAAAGTTATTTTATCTTATTTATTATTATATTAATTATAAAATTTAAAATAATTCATATATGTTTTATAAAAATAAAGACACAAATTTTGTCACTTTAAAAACATTTATTTACTTTTAAAATGATATGTATATATCATATATCCTTATTACATGATACCTAAATATTATTTTACATTTTCATATTTGAGAAAACTATTATAGAAGTCAGATTACTATTGTTATCAGTCATATAACTATTCCAATGGACATGTTTTTATTCCAACTTTCAACATACTATAACAATGGTCTGATTTATAATGGAAATATAAATTTCCTAATTCTTATAAATGAAACTTTTTCTATTCAATCCTCATTCACAAAAAATTTCTCTCAATTTTCTGTATACTTCCATATTTAAAATGAATATTTTACTATTATTATAATGTTTAATATCTACAACTTTGTGAGTATGGTAATTCAGGTGGATCCAAAATATCCAAATTATCCTATTCATAATCTATTAATTTATATTTATTATACCATTATAATATTTTTCATTCCAATTGGTTTTGTCACTAACTAATTTGTCATTCTTCATTTATGATAATAATGTTTCGTTGATTTCATGATGTGATGTCTGTTATTTATACTACATGACATAATTATTAGAACGTAAATTTCATTGATAAAATTTAAGTCCATTACATTGGATATAGGATGATAATGAATGAAAAACACAGATTTCAGTTTTCCATTATAGAAAATATATGTTTCTAATAATTTTATTTTATGGTTGGGTTCAATATTTAGATCACTTGAATTTTTTATAGGATTAAAAATTAGGAGATTTTCCCCATATGGACAAGTTGTTTTCTATATGATATATATTCTATTTTATTTGGTTATATACATCATCACACAATGTTGTGTGTTGCTCCAAACTTATAACATTTCTGTTTTATTTGGGTGAATTTTTTATCCAAATATGTTTGACACTTCAATATTTTATGGATTCCTATTTGAATTAGGGTTCTCCAGAATAAGAATGTATTAATAAAAGGAACATCATTTAAAATAGGTCACCCTTAACAATTAAATATTTTTTATAGCACATGATCGATTTCATGAATGTAATTTTATATATGTGTGATTATATTGTCATTATTTTTGTAGCATGATGTTTGTATTGCATTTGTCACATATTCAAATGTGAAATAAGATGTTCCTATAGGTATCCCAAATGTATCAATGGTTAGGATAGATTTTTATATTATTGATTCATTGTTTAATTACTGTCAGTATAATATCTTATAGTTTCTATTGGAGGTGTGAGTTAATAAATTATGTATTGTTATTAAAATGAAACAATTTACCCTTTAAAATGAGTTCTTATTTTAATTTATCTCATAGAAAATGGAATATATATTAGAATAAAATTGTTGACAATTTAGGTTTTTAAATATGAATTCTAATTGGATCTAGTTTGAATTAAAGTTTATGAAAATGATATTTCTATAGATTTTTAGACAATCGCATGAGGTGTGAAAATCAATAAAGTGGTTCATCTTTAATGTTTACTAAAATAGATTTTAAAATTTTAATTTTATTAGAATGAAAATATATAAAAACAATTACATTTTTTGGTATGAATTTGATTTAACTGCTAGAAGCAAGTTTCTGAACCACTGTGTGCTTTTATTCACCCTTGATTTTACATTTTCAATTTTCAAATTCCTTGATAAATTTTTTTTATAGATTTATAAGGATTTTAATTTTTTATCAATAACTACTATGAAATTTATAGTTTTATTTTTATTATAGGACTTTACGTTTAATCCTTATAAGGATTTAGAGATATTTGGAATAAGATAAATAAAAGTAGAGAAAACTATATCATGGTTATTCCAACACCACATTATGGTTTGTGTACAGAAATAAATAGTGGTGTACATGAAAAAGAAATGATAATTAGAAAATTACTCATAGAAAATATGGATTTGGGAAATCATTTAATAAAACCCTATTAAAAACTCTATAATGGAATAATTCATGGTTATATGATTACAGTAGTACAGAAAATTAAAAAATATTTGAAACAACATTATAGATCTTGATATGATGATAGGGAATTGTGGAAATAAAAATTTGAATTTATAAATCTTCATAATATGATGAATATATTTTGAGATATTAAATAATCATCACATCATAAAAGATATGAAATTTCCATGGTTAGATGATATCAATGTTTGAGTTTATGAAATAGAAAAATCATGCCTCATAGTTTTCTATCATATCATGGTTATCAGTGTATTTGATGAAAAGTGTGTAATATTATGAATGATTAAAATTTATTTATATTTTATTAATTATTAAATGTTTTATTTTTATAAAATATTAACCATTCATGGTGGAGGGGGAATGAGATAAATTTTGGGGTATGTATTTGCTATGTAAGATTCTTTAGGAATACCTTAAATTTTACCAGAATGCTTCTATATTGTAAAGATGTTTTCTGTTATCCATTATTGATTACTGATGAGATTTGGTGGATTTAACCAATTCACACAATGATGGACTGTGAAAAAAAAATTTGGAATGACCTATGAAATTTTTATTTAGTTTCCAAATATTATTGTGGTTTCATATTTCTTACTGGCATAGAAATTTGGAAATGAATGTATGGTGAAATTTGGTACAACCCCTTTGGACAAAATTTATAATTTTGAAATGATTATCCTTCTAATTAATGATAAGAATATATGGGATGTAGAGAAATATATAAGTATAGATTTTAAATATATTATGGTGACCTCATAGAAAATTCATGGGAGAAATATATAGTTAGATATCATGGAGACCTAGATGTCTAAAATTTATTTATAAAAAGGATAGATTAGGATAATAATACTTGTCTAAAAATAATAAATCATTCATTACTTGTGAAAATGAAAGGATTAAAATACTTTAGGTCTAGTTACATAATATAGCGATTTTGAGCTATCAATTTCATTTTCCATTTACAAGTAATTCTTGTTCGATTTATAAATTCCCACTATTCATTCATGACCTATATTATTTAATAATATTGGATCACTCTTTATAGATTATTATATTTCCATTAAAGAATGAAAAAGTTTCTCGACATCATTATTGAATATGAAATGACTTTGGGTATGTTTTTTTTAAGTAACATTTTTATTCAGCTTATTCAAAATTGAATTAATGTAATTTAGAAAATTATAGGATTATTTTTTATATTATTGTTTATATGTTAAATTACATATTTTCTTCTACTCAATTGTATTAGTAATAATTATCATTTATTTTAAACCGCTACTCTACAATATCTCATATCAATGGATGTATATAAATCTCACTATGTATTTTTATCTTAAAAATTATTTTATTTGTTTAAATTTAAATAAAATGTTTAAAAATATTGATATTAAATATTTGAATAAAATTCATGTAATGGATAATGTATCATTGTAATTTTGACCAAAAACAATCCAATAACCATACCTTAGTCTTTAATGATCATACATTGATATATACGAAATTTAAAATGCGATTCATTAAAGGAATTTATGATTCTTGGTTAGAGATAAATGTTTTTGTAGAACAATTTTTATGGATTGTGTTGGTCAGAGTGGACACTCAAGTGGGGGATGAATTGAGTTCCAATTAAAATTTATGTTAAAAATATATATCTTAAAATCCCCCAATTAAAAAAAAGTTAAACTGTAGTGAATTTATATAGAGTGTAAATGTTCAATCAGTTTCTCAAAGATTGATTATGTCTCAGTTAACATAATCTGAAGATTAAATTAACTTTTGAAACTAACATACAGGTTTATAATATGTATGAAAACTTTCTAATTTAACTATCATTGTAGCTTTAAAATAGTTTTGTATTTCAAAGTAATAGGCAGCAAAATATGAAATATGTATAGTGTACTTAAGATTGAAACTAAAAAGCACAACAGAAGTAACCAAGAGGTTCAGTCTCAAGCTGAGGCTTAGTGCTCTCAACAATTTATATAAATTAATCCACACCCTAGATCGGGGTTAACAACAATGTAATATTGTCCAGGTCCAAAGACCTCTACAATAGTTTTTTATGGGAAAAAAACAACAGCTCACAGCTGTCCAAATATTACTAGAACTCTACCACTATCTGCAGTTGGAAACAAGAGAGTTTTGGAGTATGAGTGAGGATTTAATAATCCTCTAGTTTAGCTCAAGAGAATGTGTTTATGTAAAATAAACAGGGTAAACACACTGCTCGAAATGTAAATATAAGAATCACTAATGTAACTGGGAATGAGTTTTGAAGAGCTTTAGTGTTTGGTAGTGCAGCTCTAGACTCTTTTGATTAATCAGAAAAGATTCTAAGTCCATCTCTAGTTTCTATTCAGAAAACAGACCGTCTTTTTCTTCTTTGGATCTAGGTTCTTCTTGTCAGACTGAGTGCATGAAGTGGTTGTTGTAGTTCTTCACTCAAGATGCTGCTTGTGGTTTCCTTCCAAATGGTTGGCTTCAAGTATGTCCAGTGTTCTTGGATTATATATATAGCCTTGCGTGAATGGTCCACATTTGAATGCTTTTTGATCCTTCCTGGTTTATTGTACTCTCTTTATGCAAAGACTTTACATTCTATCCGCCTCTTTAAGCTAGGTCTTTATCTTCCCTTTTATAGATTTCAGCCTCGGGAAAAAGGAATGATTACTTTTTGCATGGGTACTAGGTACAGTTCCCTGACATGGAAAGAGAGATCATTAAATAATATTAACTGGATTAAAAACATCAAATGTAACCGTTAGATAATTAAATAAATAGTATTGAGAGTATAGAGTTTCACCATTTGGTCAATTATTAGTAGCCTTCTGTTGGTGGATTTGTACGGTGAACTTTGTGTAGCAGGACCTTACATCGGTAGCTCTTTGAACTTGTATCAGTATCTCTTTGCATCGGTAACTCATGGTATTGGTAGCTCCTTCTATCGGTAGACTTACTCTATCGGTAGCTCTATATACGTTCTATCAGTGACTTCATTCTATCGATAGACCTTGTTATCAGTAGCTCTCGATCCATCGGTAGCTCTTTTGCTATCGGTAGCTCGATGTATCGATGACTCTATACTTGTATCGGTAGACTATGTCAGTCGCTTCATATCAGTCGCTAGTATGTGTATCAGTAGTTCGGTCGGTAGATCGTATCAGTAGCTCTGAGTGTTCTCTATTGGTAGACATGCTTACCGGTGGGTTTACAAACATCAGTAGCTATGTACATATTTATAGCTCTGTTTATCGGTAGATCCTTGTCTTATCGGTGACTCTGTTTATCATTAGACTAAATCTATCATTAGACTAAGTACTGATATCTCTCTTATTAGTATACATGGATCAAGGACTAACACTTGTCTGTTTTATGAAAAATTTATCTAAATGGGTTATAATTACTTCAGAACTCATATAAACAAGGATAAACATTGATTAACATATTTTAAGGATTATTTAGTATTATTATCATCTTGATAACATAATATCATATATTTGTAGAATTAGAATATAGATAAATATTATTTGGGATTTTCAATGTATGTGAAGGAATAATTGGGATTATCAAAACAGGTGAGGTCAACAATCCCCCCATTATGATAATCACAACTTATGATATTATAGTTTTAGAATAGAGAGTAATTGTATTAAAGGATATATCATTAAATGAAATTATCTAAAAGAAAAATGTATGTTATAGAGCATAATTTATCAGAGGTATAATTAAATGTGATAGTATCAGAGATAAAATTAAATGCAATTATATCAGAGATAAAATTAAGTGGTATCAGAGAACTAAATGTAATGGTGTTAGAGGGACAAAGCATGAAAGCTCTTAGATAAAAAATTTATCCCCCTGGGTAAATATATCTCCCACTTTGACACTTTGGAATATTTCTCCGCCTTTATAGAATCTTTTTAGAATATTCCCCCCCCCCCCTTGTGATAATCAAAAAGTGGGAAACAGTAAGGAAAAGAGGAATAAAATAAGAAATAACAGAAAGCCACTTGCATTAAATGTAGTAGAAAGGTACATAGATAGAACACAAAATAAAAGGAATCCCTATAAAACATCCTAGCCACTTGTTAAATCCACATTCTCAATGTGATACTTGCCCTTTGGATCAGTAGAGGATTTATGTGATGTGGATTCAGGTGAAGGCTTAGGAACACCAGAGATGATCACACGAGGCTGAGCCACAGAAACTGTGTTTGGCCTATACTGAGGAGTTCTTTGAGTGATCATTATTGTGAGGCTTCGAATTACTTGAGAAGGAGTCATCTGAATAGGAGAAGCAGTAGTCGCAGAGGCAGGTAAAGCTGGAGGTACAATCACTGGTCGAGCATCAACATGCAGGAAAGGAAGCAACAGATTTCTGGAATCCATAATTATTCCTCATCATATCTCCATAGCATATATGAAGTCATCCTTGTTCTCCATGAATTTGTCCAACACTTGAGTCAATTCCCTTAGCTTACTAACTTGTTCTCTAAAGGCTTAATTTATAGGAGACATCTTCATATTCTCTATCAGAAGCTTGAAGTGGCTGGTCATTTGGTACATTGTGTAAATATTTTGGAAATAGCAGTACACATTGTCTCTCACCTCTTTCTAAGAGGAAGAGGCTTCTCTCATATAGTCTTGGACTATTTTAATTATTTCTCTAGCTGAATATGTAGTAGATATCACAACTTTTCTCAGATAGGATGAGTCCACAGAGCCACTGGTTGAAGCTGATCCAAGCTCCTCATTCATCACAGCTCGAATCTGTTCCAAATCTACTGAGGGTCTGGAAGCAAAAGAACCAACAGAGAACGATACGGTTTCCTTGATGTTTTTGGTCAACCCAGTAATTATATTCTGAACATTTGAATCTTAGGTTTTAACATGATATTTCATGAAGGTTTTAAAACCTTTGAACACTGAAACCATCTGGATTACCACAATCTTGACATAGTTAAGTCGTTGTAAGCATGGTATTTCAAGCTCATGTAGGAATCTAAAGAGATAACTGATTTATTTAGAGCTTCAAGATCTTCTTCCAGCCTAGATATTGGGTCTGACAATCTTTGACTTCTTCCACTATTTCTACCATAAAGGGTGAAAAATTAAAACCTAGAGAGACTTCAAAATAACTTTACAACATACTCATATCTTTAGAAAAAAAGTGCTTCATATCAGCAACGGTGGCACTAAAAGACTCTTTCATCTCATTCTTTAAGGATTCTAGATCAGCCATGGTAATCATATCTGTAGGTGCAACTTCAACGGGTACTATTTCAGATGTTAAACTGACAACTGAGTCAGTCATAATCAATTGAATTGAAGATACCAGAGAAACTTCCATCTTCATTACCTCTTTCACAAAACTTTCCTTAAAATTTTTCTTCAAAGTATCCCAAAAATGTATTCTGACCACATCATCAGGTAGCAATTCAGTCACAACATCATAAATAATCTTTGGTCTATTTAGAGATGTCTCGTTCTCAAAATCAGGATTTTCTAAACCACAGACTACAAAACCTGGGTCTTTTTCCCAGTCCTCAATATCAACAACCACTTTAAAACCTCCAAACTTGGTTTAATGCTCCCCCTCAATGGGTGCTTCCCCAAGAATAACAATAGCATTATCAGCATCATTCTCAGCAGGTCTTCCTTTCTCAGGAGAATCATATACTATCAATTCTTACTCTGCAACAGCTGGAGGGTCTTCCAAAATAGGAAATGGAATGTCAACTTCATTTGCATCCTTAGTAGGCACTATAGATTGTCCAATCACTAGACTAAGGCTCAAATCAGCTGACAGATATGATTCACTCTCATGAAAATATTCTTCATTCTCTACAGCAGCCTATTAAATATCCTCTAAAGTAGCTTCTTCCTTATCTGATTTCTGTTGATCTAGATTTTCAGGAGCTGGGCTAGGAGGTAAGTCAGGGTCTCCTCCTTCATCAGCAGAGGACTCTTCTTCTTCTTAATCATCACTATATTCTAGTTCCTCTTCATCAGGTCCTAGACCTAGATCCCTCACATCCTTAGGTCTTGAAGGATGATCCACATGATTAAACTTATCATAAACCTTCTTGTCATCATTGACCCACTCTTCTCTCTGAGGGTTCCAATTTATCTTCATGTATTTGCAAACTGTGCTGGTGATACGGAAATTGTTACTTACTATCACTATCTCATCTTGAGACTCAGCAATTCATTTTACTTTGATCATCACATAGATCAACTTGGCAAAGAATAGGGAAATGGTCTTTGATTTCGGTCTTTTCGTGTCTTCCATTTAAAACATCAGCAATCTGCATAGATTTACTTTCACACAGTGTCTCAGGAGATGCAAGAGATAGATCTCTTGATATCTTAGATTTTCAGCATCTCCTCTCCTCGATATTAAGACATGCTGAACAAATTTGAACATTAATCTATTATCTCCATCCATTTCTGCAGCTACTACTTGTCTTTTATTTCCATCACCAGTAAGCTCTTCTAAAGCATTCTCATAATAGAAAATATCACTTGTAGGTGTCATTACATTCGGGAAAAATCCAGATACTCCTTCAAGCAGAACCTTCAAGAATTTATCCCATTCAACTGATGAGAATGATATCTTATTTCCATTCACATACGAAGTCACTCGGTTCTCATTTTCATATTTCTCAAAGCTTACAAACTCATGAAATTTCTTCACATTATTTGGATAGTAGGGGCCATTGATGTTCGAAAAACAGTCTAACCACTATTGATCTTCAAGAAATTTGATCACTATCGACTTTCTTGGAAGCAACCATTCCATGCAGAGTTCCTTTTCAATCACAATAACTCTATTCTGCAAATGAGGTTTCACACGTCGGCAACCCGACCTAGTTCTACCAACACTTCCACTTGCTTCTGGCTTGGAATTCTACTTCTTTGCCTTAGGCTCATCAGCAACATCTATAATAGAAGGGAGTTTGGTTTTTTCCATCACGAGTTCGAGGGATTTAGGGTTCTAGAAGGATTTGGGAGCTAAGGTTTGAGGGTAAAGGGTTTGAGACTAAGTGGATTGAGAAGTAACTAGGAATTTTTTTTATCATTTTGGAATTATAAAATAAATAAATGAAATAAAATAAAGTAAAAACAATTTAGATTCTTGGCGGTAGACAAAAGTTTAAAACATCACACTCCTCAGTAGAGTTTATCTGTGAGAGTTCTAATAGTGATGTCCATCAATGAGAATTTACATCGGTGAGGATGTATCAGTGAGGATTCATCTGTAGGATGAAACTGATCAAGGTTAATCATACCTAACTCATTCCTAATGTAACATAACCTATCCGAACTCAAAGGTCTGGTGAAAATGTCAGTTAACTGATGATCAGTGCCTATAAACTCCAGAATAATATCACCCTTTTGGTAATGTCCTCTCATGAAATGGTGTCGTACCTCAATGTGTTTCTTCCTAGAGTGAGACACAAGTTTCTTAGAAATGTTAATTGCACTAGTGTTATCACAGTTGATAGAAACACGTTTAAAGTCATATCCATAGTCCAAAAGAGTGTGTTTCATCCCCAGAATTTGTGCACAGCAACTACCAGCAGCTATGTACTCTACTTTAGTAGTAGACAAAGATACAGAATTCTACTTCTTACTACACCAAGATACTAAGGATTTTCCCAATAAATGACATGTTCGTGTTGTGATTTTTTTATCCAACATGCAACCAGAAAAGTCATCATCAGAATAACTAATTAACTCAATGGATTTTCATTTTTGGTAAAACAAACCAAAGTTTATAGTGTGTTTATGATATTTAAAAATTATTTTAACAACAAGCAAATGAGATTCTTTTGAATTAGCATGAAATCTTTCTCACATACACACACTAATCATAATATCCGGTCGACTAGTAGTATGTTAATGTAAGCTTCCAATCATACCTCTGTAATTGGTTCGATTCGCTGGTTTCCTAGTTTCATCTGCATCCAATTTACAGACTGTACTCATAGGAGTTTCACTTTCCTTATTACTATCCAAACCAAAACGTTTTAAAAGATCCTTGGTATATTTACGTTGATTCATAATAATTCCACTATCATATTGAAAAACATGAAATCCAAGAAAATATTTAAGTTCTCCCATTAAACTCATTTAAAATTCATTTTTCATACATTTAAAAATTTAGTACATAAATAATGTTTAGAAGATCCAAAAACAATATCATCATCATTGATTTGAACTATTAAAACATCATTATAATAATTTTTAATAAAAAGAGTTGGACCAGCAATCCCATTAGTAAATCTTTTTGAAATAAGAAAATTACTAAGCCTATCATACGAAGCTCTTGGAGCTTGTTTTAAACAGTATAAAGCTTTAGATTGTTTGAAAACTTGATTTGGAAAATGAGGATTAGTAAATCCAGGTGTTTGTTCAACAAAAAAATCTTCAATTATAAAGCCATTTAGAAAAGCACTTATGACATCCATTTGATATAACTTGAAATTCAGATGAGCAGCATAGGGAAGTAAGATCTTAAATGATTCTAATATGGCTACAGGTGAAAAGGTTTCCTCATATTCTAAACCTTACTCTTGACTATATCATTGTGCAACTAGTCTATATTTGTTTCTGACTATATTTCCAGACTCATAAACTTTGTTTCTAAAAACCCATTTAGTGTCTATTGTTAAAGTTTCCTTGGGTCTATCAACTAATTCCCAGACTTTGTTTCATTCAAATTGATTTAACTCTTCTTGCATAGCCATTACCCAAAATTCATCATTGATTTCACCATTGACATTTTTAGGTTCTAGTTATGAATGAAAGGCTTGATGTTCAACCGGGTTTCTTCGAGAATCTCTAGTCCGTGTCCCTCTATCAAGATTACCAACAACAGCATCCAAAGGATGATTCATTAGAATCTTTGTTGATCTAGTAAAGGTAGGACTAGAAAAATTAGGTTCATCTCTAAGTTCGGGTTCAACAGAATTAGATTCTGGAATATGTCCAGAACTGGGTGTTTTTATAGCAGGTTCTTTAGTTTTATCATTAAGGTCCAGAACAGACAAATCTTCTTCATGATTTTCAAGAGAGGGTTTAGGCATATGTGGATCAGTCTCATCAAAAATTATGTGAACATATACTTCCTCACATTTGGTTCTTTTATTAAAGAATCTATAGGATTTACTAGTTATTTAATAACTAAGAAAAATTCCTTCATCACTTTTAGAAGCAAACTTGTCCATATTATCTACTCTATTAAGAATAAAAACATTGTAGCCAAAGACTCTGAAGTAACTAACTTTATGTTTTCTATTATTCCATAGTTCATATGGGGTCTTCTTGAGAATAGGTCTAATTAAGACTCTTTTAATAATATAACAATCTATATTCACAGCTTCAACCAAAAAATAAATAGGCAGATCATACTCATTAAGCATGGTTCGTGAAATTTCTTGAAGGGTTCTATTCCTTCTTTCTACTACACCATTTTGATGAGGTGTACTAGGAGAAGAAAAGTTATGATTGTTTCCATTGTGTGAGATATAAGATTCAAACTCATGATTTTCAAACTCATGGTCATGGTCACTTTTCAAGGTTATAATCTTAAGTCCACTAAGGTTTTCTATAGATTTGGAGTATTTAACAAAGTATGAACAACCTTCACTTTTGTGGGCTAAGTATTATACCCAATTATATCTAGAAAACTCATATACTAGGACATAGATATAGTGCCTCCCATTTAAACTAAGAAATATTGAAGGTCCAAACAAGTCCATGTGAACCAACTCAAGATGTTGAGAAGTGGAAACTTCTTTCTTTGATTTCAAAGAAACTTTTTGTTCCTTTCCCTTTTGAAAGGGATTACAAACTTTATCTTTTGGGAATTCAAGTTTAGGTAGGTATCTAACTATGTTTTTCCTAGTAAAATTTCTATGTGAATGGATATTGTAGTTTCCTAATATTCTGTTTCAAAGCCAAGACTCTTTATGAAAAGCATTTAAACAAGTAACATTTTTTTTGGGTAAAGAATTCAGATCAACAACATAAACATTTTCATTTTGTAAAGCAGAAAATACTAAAACATTTTTCTAATTAAAAACATTACAGGAATGATTTTCAAATTTAACATTAAATCCATCATCACATAATTGAGAAATACTTAACAGATTGTATTTAAGTCCATTAACAAATAAAACGTTATAAATTAAAACTAAATTAATGTTACCAATTAGGCCACGACCGATGAATTTTCCTTCAGAATTATCACCAAAGGTGGCATGGCCTCCATCAACCATTATTAAGTTTTTTAAGCATGAATAATCTCTAAACATGTGCCTTGAACATCCACTGTCCTTGTACCATACTTTCTTGTGAGAACACTTCAAGCAGGTTTCCTACAAAATAGATTTAGATAGAATATCACTTTGGTATCCAGATCTTTTTGGGTCTAGAAATGTTATAAATCAAAGCTTTAGGTACCCATATTTGTCTTTTGGGTCTCATATAATTTATATAAAAAATATATTTTGAAATATAACCATTATTTGATCTATGACCATATGGATAACTAGTTGAAGCATCGAAATTTCCAGAACTGGAACAAGCAGAATTTTTTCCAGACTTAGGAATAAATCGAGTTTTAGTGAACTGTCTCTGTCCAGGTTGGTATCCCAAACCAGTAGTGTATTTAGGTGAAACATGTTTACCTAACATTTGAGTAAGTGTATATTTTACTTTTTTGAACTTTTCTAAGTCTTTTTTAAGTTTCTCATTAGACATTTTCAGTTCTGTATTTTCCTTTAACAATTGAACATTATTTTCCTTTTCTATATCAAGAGTAGATTTAACCTTGGCTGTAATAGCATGCTATTTTTGGAGGACTTATATTTTTCCTTGATTTCATTACATGTTTCTTAAAGCATATTACAATATTGAAATAGTTCATCCTTTGACATATTTTAATCATTATCTGAATCACTGTTATTTTCATAATAATAATCATTTAGAACTGGGGAAACATGCACCTCAGATGTGTTGGTCATGAAGCACATATTGGAACGATTCTTTTCAGTATCTGAAACTTAAGATTCACTTGTGTTGTCCACTGAAGCACTTCAAGTAGCTTTCATATATTTCTTGTACTTCTTGTCCTTATAATCATGTTTCTTTTTGAATTTTAATTTTGGACAGTCAGCCTTGATGTGTCCTTTACTCTTGCACTCATAGCAGACTATATCATCTTCCTTATCATATTTATTACAATCCTTCTTCCAATGACCCTTGTTGTCATACTTTCCTTTGAAGTTAGATTTTCAGAAGAATTTCTTCTTCCTATAAAACTTCTTGAATCTCCTGGCTATTTGAGCCATCTCAGCATCACTGTCTAAATCGGAATCTTCACTGGTCGAACTTTCAGTTTGTATTTGAACTTTGTCTTTTTCCTTGATCTTCAAAGCAGAATATTTAAAAGCTATGGACTTTCTTTTAGGTTAATCATCTTCTTCCTGATTTACCTTATGTTCTTCCTCATACATCATTAATTTACAAATAAGCTCTTTTATAGGAAGATCTCCAATGTCACACGATTCTGTGATTGAAACAGAAGTGCCCCTCCATCGGTCTGGTAGACATCTTAGTATCCCCATAATTTGTTCCTTTGTTGGAACAACTTTACCATGTGAACTCATTGTATTGACTATCTCATTAAACCTGAGATACATGTCAGAAATAGGTTCATCAATTTTCATTTTAAAATTATCATATTTAATAATATATGTATTTGATATCATTTATTTAACATTGGTTGTTCCTTCATGAAAAACACCCAAAGTATCCCATATTTCATAAGCAGTTTTACAAGCAGAAATTATATTAAACTCTTTTTCCCCTAAGGCACAATACAGGGCATTCATATATTTAAAATAATTATTGTAAGCAGTCTTTGTAGGTTCATCCCAAGTTGTTCTTTAAGTATCTAGAATTCTATATTTTGACTCTATTTCAGTCCAAATATCAAAACCCATACTTTCTAAATTAATTTTTATTCCTAACTTCCACTAAGCATAGTTTGTACCATTGGAGAAATGTGGCATGTTAGTAGCAGCACCCTATAGTCTATTATCCATAAATATATTTTAGAAAATATTTTTGAAGAGATTAACTTTAGAACTAACAGAAATTTAAGATATTTAAAGATGTAACAAAAATCACTGTTGAAAAACAGAATGTTTTGAAAATTTCTATTAATATAAACAACCTTCTGATAAAAAATGTTAGTCAGAGTAGACACTCGATGGGGGTGAATTGAGTTCCAATTAAAATTTATATTAAAAATATTTATCTTAAAATCCCCCAATTTAAAAACAAAGTTAAACTGTAGTGAATTTATACAGAGGGTAAATGCTCAATCAGTTTCACAAAGATTGATTAGGTCTCAGTTAACATAATTTGAAGATTAAATTAACTTTTGAAACTAACTTACTGGTTTTCAATAAGTATAAACACTTTCTAATTTAACCATCATAGTATATTTAAAATAGTATTGTATTTCGACGTAATAGGCAGCGGAATATGAAATATATATAGTGTACTTAAGACTTAAACTAAAAAGAACATTATAGGTAACCAAGAGGATCAGTCTCAAGCCGAGACTTAGTCTTCTCAACAATTTATATAAATTGATCCACACCTTGGATCAGGGTTAACTATAGTGTTATAATGTCCATGTACAAAGACCTCTACCACCGTTCTTCGTGGGAAAACAAACAACAACTCAAAGTTGACCAGGTCTTACTTGACCTCTACCACTATCCACAGTGGGAAACAAGAGAGTTATGGAGTATGAGTCAGGATTTAAGAATCCTAAAGTTTAGCTCAGGAGAAAGTGTGTATATAAAATAAATGAGGTACACACACTACTCGAAATTTAAATAGAAGAATCACTAAAGTTAGTGACAATGAGTTTAGCAGAGCTTTAGTGATTGGAAGTGCATCTCTGGACTCGTTTGATTGATGAGAAAAGCTTCTAAATCATTCTCTGGTTTCTGTCCAAAAAACAGAGTGTCGTCTTCTTCTTTGGTTCTAGGTTATGCTTGTCAACCTAAGTGTATGATGTTTTTTTTAGTTCGTCACTCAAGATGCAGCTTGTGGTTTCCTTCAAAGTGGTTTCCTTCAAGTATGTCCCGTGTTCTTGGAGTATATATGTATCCTTGCGTGAATGCTCCATGTTTGAATTCTTTTTGAGCCTTCCTGGATTATTGTACTCTATGTATGAAACCACTTCACTTTCTATCGGCCTCTTTTAGCTAGGTCTTTATCTTCCCTTTTAGATATTTCAGCTCCGGCAAAAAGGAATGATTCTTTTTTGCATGGGTACTAGGAATGATTCCCTGACATTGAAAATAGATCATTAAATAAAATTAACTGCATTAAAAAAATCAAATGTAACCATTAGATTATTAATTAAATAGTATTGAGAGTATAGATTTTGGCTGTTTGGTCAATTATTAGTAGCCTTATGTTGGTAGACGTCTACGGTGAACTTTGTGTAGCAGGACATCCATTGGTAGCTATTTGAGCTTGTATTGGTACCTCTTTGCGTCGGTAGCTCTTGGTATCGATACCTCTTTCTATCTATATACATACTCTATCGGTATCTCAATATATGTTCTGTCGGTGACTTCATTCAATCGGTAAACCTTGTTATCGGAATCTCTTAATCCATCAGTAGCTCTTTTACTATCGGTAGCTCGATGTATCAGTGACTCTGTACTTGTATCGGTAGAATCTGTCATTCGCTTCATATTAGTCGCTAGTCTGTGTATCAGTAGGCCATTCAGTAGTTCGTATCGGTATCTCTGAGTGTTCTCTGTTGGTAGACTTTCTTACCGGTGGGTTTATAAACATCGGTTGCTCTATACATATCGGTAGATTTGGTTATAGGTAGATCATTGTCTTATCGGTGACTCTGTCTATTGGTAGACTAAGTCTATCAGTATACTAATTGTCGATAGATCTCTTATCAATAGCTATACATGGATTAGTGACTAACACTTGTTTGTTTTATGAAAAACGTATCTGAATGGGTTAGAATTGCATCAGAACTCATAAAAACACGAATAAACATTGATTAACATATTTAAAGGATTATTTTAGTATTATTACCTACTTGATAACATAATATCATATATTTAGAAAATTATAATATAGATAAACATTAAATGGGATTATCAAAGTATGTGAAGGCATAATTTGGATTATCAAAATAGTTGAGGTCAATAGATTGTGAACTAAATATAAACATACGTTGGATTAGTTATGAGAAATAACATTCCGGGTTTTATTTTTTTTTATTATAATCATTTTTAATTTAAAATGTAATTTTTCGAGAATTTTCATTTGATATCTTATTTATGTTGATGTTCTCAAATCTAATGAATATTACTAAATATGTGAATATTTTTTAAAAAAATTTATAAAATTGAGAATGAGTTTTGGGAGCAAAAGAATTAATAAAATATGGATATATATCATTGATTTCTTCATTTTGATCATGATAAAAATGAGTCTTGAAAATTAAAGGAAATTGGTGGGAGTATATTTTACCATCAGTATTGGGGATAAAAAATATTATTTTAGTCACATAAGTTACTTGAAACCACATTGATATAAATACACGGTTCATAAAAAATATTTTAGACTAAATTTTTTTCATTAAACAACCAAATTAATGTAAAAAATAACACCAGCTCTTTTTTATAAAGCAATATTAGTTTTATATTCGATATTCTTATTTATTATGTTGTTAGAAATGGATTATTTTAAAAAATTAAATGAGAAATAAAACTATTAGATTAAATGATTGTTATTATATTCTACTACAATATGGGTTACAATAGTAATATGGTTCAAAATAAGAATCATTAATCTCTCTAAATCAATGTTTACTCACATTGATATATTAAATTTTAATTAATATCATGATGAATCAAATTATATTGAATTAGATTGGAATTAATAAAATTCTAAAGAAGGGTCCAAATAATTTAAATGTATCTTGTTTCTAATTAAAAAATATTATTTGGGATTTTATCAAAATAATTTTTATAAAAATGAAACTATCAAAGGGTAATAAATAAATATACGTTTAGAAGAGTTTCAGGGTTTTATGGATGCAATACGAGTGATATATTTCTATGGAAATTTTTATTTGATTTTTAAAGGATGTGATTTCAAATGTTAAGATATAATGTATAGTTGATAGTCTAATATGAATCAATGATATATGTTGTGAATACAATAATGGGATTAGAGTAAAAATGTGTTATCTTTCCCAATAATAAAAATTAAGTGGATTTTAATTATAAAAATAAATTTTAATGAAATTATTTCTATAAAAATATCATATTTAAATATTGGGGAGGAGTTGAACGGTTATAATATCAATAAAAATAAATAAATAAATTAAATTAAATTATATTATTAGAATTATAAATTTATTATAATCATGAACAAAACAATATTTCTAACAAGATCTATGGAATTCTATATAATAAAATTTGAAAATGAATTAAATAATAATAAAAATAGAGATAAAAAGTGACATATAAATCCATAAAAATTGAGAGGTGAACCCCACCACCCATAGGATAATAAAAAATATATAGGAATGTGTTAAAACGTAAAATATAAGGAAAAATGAAAAGTATAGAGAAAGGGGAAAGATAAGTTTAAGGAGAAGTTAGTAAAGAAGAAACACATCATTATAAAAATCTATTTTATTCTGAAAAAAATATTAACAAAGGGAGAATTGTGTGTGGGGGGTGGGTCATGTAAATATTAATGAAACCAAAAATTATAAATCTAATTGAAAATTATTTATTCAATATTATTTGTTCTTAAATGTTTATAAATATTTTATTTTAAAAAAAATGAAGCATGAGGATATTGGCATGACATTTATTATGGGAGGGAACTCTATCATGGGGTCATGGAGTCTATAAGAACGAAATAATATCTATGTATCTATATATTCTTGTTAACGATGAATATTGTGGGGTTGGAAATTAATTATGTGATATATTTTGGTGTGTTAAAATCATGTTGCACTCAATATTCAAAACATTTAGATTATTATTGGAAATATAAGAAAACAAAAGTTTATCTTCAATTAGGTTAGACCATGGTACAATATCCATATGGTTATAATGAGAACTTTTTAGTAAATGTTGAAACATTATTCATCATTAAAAATTTGTTACTCTTTTGGTGGATAGAGAGAATACACGCTGATTATGTAACAATAAATTCTTTGAAATTGGAAGGGCCAAACATTAATTTCACTGTGGGGAGTTATCTTTCTGTGTTATTGGCAAGCACGTAATGTTTAAATTTAAAAATTACATTAAAAGTTTTGATATATATTAAGAATAATTATATAATTATTGTGGATTTAAATTGTAATATTTATATACTAATAAGAACAAGTAATATGAAGATACTATTAAGAAGTACTAAAATTGGTTAATAAAGTTTGAAGTTTGGTTAATCAAAATGATTGGGAATGTTACAACAACTATTGTAAAACGAGAGATAAAATAAGGGAACTTTTTATGGTTAAATCATTTATTAACCTTATATTATTAATAATTTACTACTATAGAGTAAATTAAATAGATGAAATTATATGTGGTGTTATCCATATGAAGAAAAAATATCATTTCAGGGAAAATAAAAAATACACCAATATATTGGGGAGACACGACTTAAACCATTAATTGATTAATATGTAGTGACTTCATTCCATTATTCTATTATTGAAAATTATGAGGTGTTGTCTAACTCAAATAAATAAAAATATACATATGGGTGGTAGCATGATTATATTTATTTATTATTAAAATAATTATTTTTCAAATTTAGATTTTTATATATTTTAGTAACATATATTTTGATTTAGAGAATTTGACCTCCCTCATATTTTATTAAATTTAAGGGATTATCCCTTGTATTTTCCCTCTTGTATGTTAATTTAGTAAGTACAGGTTGATAACATAAAATTAATTATGTTTATTAATAGAAAAATTGAGTGAATATAAATTTATAGTGGGTATTCTTATAAATTATATGTCATTCTTATCCTTATATTTTTTAAAACATCTAATTTCTATATCCGGAAATTTTATTCAATAATTTGATAATTTGATATCTGTTTTCTATAATATAAATAATTTAATATGTATACAATCATACAATGTCTTAGTTTTCAATATTTCAATGTACAAATTGAAAACATGATCGGTGTTTGGAAAAAAATGTGCCTTAGAATATGGATGTGACGGAAAATAATTTAGTTTTATTATTTGATTTCTTCAAATTAACTTGACACATACATTTATGCATTAATATGATATCAATAATTTCAATTGAAATTTTTATATTATTCATTCCATATGTGATTACCAACATTTTAATTCCCCTTATATATTATTGTTATGAATATTTTAAGATAATCTTTATAGAACCCCATTTATGTAGAAATAATTCGGACATATAGACTACTAGAAAATTTATTTATTATTGATTGATGAATTAAAATTAAAATAAAATTAAAAATATTGGCATATTTTTTATCACTTTCTTCCCAACCTGTTAAGATCTTCTTTTTTTAATATTCTATAATCTAGAAGAAACCATAAAAATCATGGATATGATTTCCACGTTACAAAATTATTTTCCCTTATTACCATACTCAAAGAACTCCACATGATTTATTTAGAGATAAATATTTAAAATAATTTATTTTAGAATGATTATTTGGATTAAAATATTGAAAATAAGGATTTGATGGATTTTTAATTGGTAATGGGGAAAATTTCAAAAATATAATACAATTTTCTTTCATAGATTCCTTATAAAATTATCTAATGTCAAAAATGTAAAAAAGTGGTTGACTTTTTATTTCATTTGTTGTCAAGATTTTTGATCATATGAAATTTATATAATAAGGAAATTTTTTTATGAATAATGAAATCACTTGATAAAAAATAGTGAATGTGATACAATACATTGTCATTGTAGTTATGTTGCAAACAATGAATTACACTTTAGTGTGAGAATCCCAATTAATATTTTGAATATTGATATCATTTCCTACCAACAATAAACCTCAAAAATCACTATATAATATCCTCAAGGTTAATGTATCTTATTTCATGAAAAGTAAATTTTTTGATTCACTATAAGATTAGTGTTCGAATACATGTATTTGAGGATTGATCATCACTCGAACTATTTGATTCATGGGTGATAACATAAATAATTTCTTATAAGTTAGACAATGTGTCCGAATAATTAATAATTTATAGTTAATATATATAAATTTATAAGAATAAATGTAAATTTCTTTTTGTTGAAATAGTAAATTACATGGTTGAGTAGACATCATAAAATATAAATTGTGGAGATGATGTTTTTATGTGATGCGTGATTTTTTATTCACAATGATAATTATTTTTTTCTATTAATTATGATCCTTAAATCATTAATATATAAATATTTCTAGGTGTTATTATAGAAATTTTTGGGAACAATCATTTATCATCTTTTTTTATAATTTTTTATGATGTATTAGATGGTATTTTATAATTTTATAGATAAATTCATGTTTATATTATATAATTTTATGTAGAAAATAGTGATAAACCACCATCACATTATCATTTTTAATGATATAATAATTATGAAATGATGAAACGACATCACATTAAACAAAAAAAATTCATTTTTATCGAAATTATACTATGAGAAACATACCACAATACAACTTATAAAAATTGTGTCATTTTTGGGGATTCATGTATGAGATGAAGAAATGGATAAAACATTCAATTATTATTCCCACTAATTTATGGATGATAATTTTCTTGAAGAAAAGTGTAAAATGAAAATAAATAGTGTGATTATTTTTTGGAGGTTTTGAATGAATAAATAAGTTTATTTTTGTGAATTTATTCCATATATTGTTTTGGGAATCGAGGTATAGTGTTCAATGAAATTGATGGGTGTTTGAGTGAATTTTGGATGAATTGAAATAAATTCATCATGTTACCAAGGGGTGGAATACATTTTCACTCTATAATAATTATTTATAATTCTATTTGTATTCTTATTCTTATTTAAATAATTTGGTTGTTCACCATGAAATTGTTGAATGAACATGTCTATTTTTTGTAAGATTTGGCTTCTTCTAATGTTTTTACGTGTCATAAATATGTAGAGTATTTTCGATAATTTTAGTGTGTAATTGTTTCCGTTCCACATGAAAATAACATAATATTTTGATGTGGTTATATTAAAAATATTATATTTAATATATGGGAGGTATAAGAATTTAAAGGGATGGATTTTTGATAAAAAAGGATGTATCTACATGGGAAATTTCTATCATTGGGTGGAGTATTAGAATGGATAACGTAGATGATTAGTGGTATATTGGTTTTTCAAATAAATAATATTTTAGAACAATAATTCTTTTCCAACATGTATTATTCCTATGGTTTTTCTAAAATCATGAGAAGAGAGTCAAATTTTCAATGTTTTATAATTAAGGATTATTTAGTTATTAAATTAATCTGTTTTTAAAGGAGATTGTTTTTTATTTTTTTCATTTATATATTATTTCATGTCCTCCAATAATTTATTATATATTATAAATGTTGATTGGTTGAGTAATTTTATATTAAAACATGAACCATTTTATTAAATTTATTCATTATAATAGAATAAGATTGGGTATTCTAATTTTAAAAATTATTTTAATAATTGAGAATATAATTTTAATTAATTTATTAAATAAAAAAGATGAATTTATGAAATAGTGATAAATTTTGAAAATAATGAGGATTTTTTATCTATAGAATTGGAGTCTCTAATATACAATTACATCATGGTTATAAAAAATTACTGTCATTTTATGAAATAAATTCATATTATATTTAAATCAATCAAATATTCTTTCATACTATTAGAATTAATGTTTCATACTAAGGATCACTTGTCTGAATTGGATTAAGCTTAAACTAGAACCATATTATTCATTATTAGTAAGTTACTATAAATAAATATATTAATATTGTCAAAAAATTTCCCATAAATAATTAATAAATCCTACTGGAAGGTTTTCAATCCTCTTTTTTCCAGGTGATTCATGATCTTGTATGTTATCAATTTGTAAAATATTCCTTTATGATATGTGTTGGTTAAAATATGTTTTCATTTTCAGTGAGTGCTTTTATGCTGTAATAATCGTAAATCCTTGGGACATACAGTTTTTGTATTTGGATAGATTCTAGATATTATAATATTCTTTTTCTATTTAAATATTTTTTTAGTATTATAGTGATTCATTGAATAATAATTAAAATCTCGTTCTGATATGGATAATCAATGTCACCTAGGAAGATGTAATACTGTAGAGACCCGAAGCCTGATGTACATGGACATTACATTACTTTTGCAGAATTCTTAGTACATAACAAAAACACACACACAAGGACCATAATATTTTAGTGTCTTTGGAAACTCAGAAAATAATCTTCTAATCGTGGTGAAAGATCATCAACATCTCCCACAAAGATCTTATTTTTTTTACCTAAAACCTTTATTTATATCCTGGGGAAAATAAAACATAAAAGGGTGAGCTCAAATGCTCAGTAAGGGTAAACAAAAGAAATATCAATCACATCATATTCATAAGAACATAACATTTTGGAAATCTTAACCTGCAAAAGAGATCATAATATCATAACATGGGATAAATCATAGTAGTGAAATGTAATCCCAATAATCATGACATAAAACATGAAACTTTGTGGCATACACACATAATCATAGAGAATCATATCTTATTAGTCAAGACTCATTGCCAAGACTATGTTAGTGGACAAAGTCCATTTCTGAACCGAGTCACCCTCGTTTCAGTCCTGTTTCACTGAACCGGTATAACCTACTGTTCTAGCCATGTCTATCTCATGAGATATAAAATCTTTACCCAACACATTGGAGGGAGATATAGGTCCAACGCATCTCATAATGATACCATTCTTATGTGTGCCACAAAATCACAAACCATACATCGTAGCATAGCCTATGAAATAAAAATTGGAATCTTAAACATTGTGACATCATAAAACAATTCATATAAGATAAAGAAATTCATATAAATAATTCCATCACAACATAATCAAATCAATGTAATAATAGGGATAGAAACAGAACCATTTATTATCTTAGATGGAAAATAATTTTGATAAAACACTTGAACTCCATTCTTGAGGAAAATATCCTTTCTACTTCAAAAACACTTTTCCTTTCTTAACATGTCATAAAATTCTAAACTAAAAGAAGTTGATTAAAAATAAACATGAAAACTTTTTAAGGAAGATTCTTGGAAATAATTTTTTAAAAATACAATCATGCCGTATAAGTTAAAAAAATATTCTTCTCGTACTTTTTTCGGAAAACTCAAAAAGTACCTCGTACGAAAAATGATAAAAGATTCCTTTCATATTTTTTTACTAAAAACTCACTGAAGGGTAAAATTGAATATAAACTATTTTAGAAGGATATAAATATTACATATTTAGGAAACATTGATGTGGATGATAAAATACACCCCAGTAAATACCAAAGTATAAACAATCTCAGATAAAAATGAGATTGTGATATTTCCCTTACCTTTGGTCTGATATGCTTTGTACGTGTCCGAACCTCCTCTTCTTTGAAGTGCTTCTTTGAGACCTCCTTTTATGGCACTAAAATAGGTCTTTTGAGAATCCCAAAACCTCTATTATGTTTCTAGGGAAGTGAAGAGAAGAAATTGGCAGGGGTTGGCCGAGCTTGAAGGCTCAAAGTGGTGTGAGGAAGAGGGGGGAGAGGTGCCCTTTTACAAGGGAGGAGAGGGCACCTTTGGAATAACTAAAACTATTATTTTATTATAAAGTCAAGTTCGGTTTTAAATAGCTCCAAAATGAGTTATTTCGAAGATAAGGTGGGGATGGGTCGAAATACTTACATCTAATAGAATTTAGACAAGTTTAGGTCATTATATTAACCTTATCTTTTAGTTTTAACTCTTAGTTAATTAGATTGACATTTACCATGTCACTTTGTATTTTTATATTATATAGTTAATAAACGTACCATATACATCCATGCGACCCCAGGTTGTGTTTTATTAATATATATAACCTTATCTGAGTCATTTGGCCTAACCTTAGATTTTTAGGAATAAAATAATAATTAATAATATAATATTTGTTTTAAAAACTATTTTATGTCAATTTTGACACTATTCAATAGTTGATTTTTTTGAAACTCATAATAGAATGATTACTTCGACCAAAGATAATTAAATCAATTCTAACATGTCATATTAACCTAGAGAATTAGTTTAGTTCATAAAAAGTCTCAAATTATATTTATTTGGGTATTTATAACATCAATTATGTCAATATTTCAGTAATAAGATAATTACTGCATCATCGTTGTGTCATAAATAAATTAAATTATTTAATGTATAAAAATTACAAATAAACTACCATTATGTAGGAAATCGTTTTAGCTTTCTAATGAATATTTATAGTCAAATTTATCTTATGTATAACCCCATATTAAAAATGATTTACTTATTAAACGTTGATTTTAACTATTTTAACCCTTCTTTAAATAAATTAATAATAAATGTCCTAATCTAATCCAAGTGGGCATAAATGGCCATATTTTATTCCTAAGGTTGTTTTTGGTCGAATTAAACTTGTAAAATATAATTAGGACTTGTTTTAGGGTAATAATAATATCATTTTTACCCTTAATTACACTATTTACTTTTAACCGTGGTAAAAAAAGTAAAAAGTTACTATTAACCAAAAAACTATTTTCATCCCATTGAACCAAATTTTAATTACTGACATAAACTGTGTCTCTCAGATTTTCGAAATTCCACTCACAGAAGCGGTAAAATTCAGTTTTATGAAAAATTCAGTTTTTTAACTACCACTTAGTGGTTTCACTATTCATCAAATAATGAAAGTTTCCAGAAAAATCCAAAAATTAGATCTAAACTATATTTGATATTATGAATTCAAAAATGATGTCTATTTTATCAAATTCACAACATATTAGCTACAATAACTAATTTAAAAATTAATTCATGTCGTCAAAACAAATAACGTGTTTTTAAGAGATAATAACTATCAAAAGATTGACACTTGTTTATAACTAGTTTAAATGTGAAATTACATCCAATGACCAAAATTGTATTAAATTGTAAAAATATATTCTAAATATACTTTAAAACCACTCAAATTAATAATTTATAACTATTAATTATTTTGATTAAAAAAGATGTTTTAATTAAAATTTAGTAATTTTCACTATTCATCAGAATATGAAACTTATCTGAAAAGTACCAAAATTTCACCCTAAGCTAATTTCGATATTCCGAATCAAAAAATGAAGATCATTTTGAAAAATAAAATTTACAAAATTTCAAAATGTGGTTATTACTATTCATAACGGCTAGTTTTAATAATATTTTAATAGCATATTGTTTTTTTAGTAAAACTCGTTATTGCGTACTAAACATGCTATCGAGGAAGGTCGCGATTGCGTGTAATGAAAGGAAAGTCAAGGATGCGTGTTGTGCGAGCTCCTTTTGGTGTAGCGTACAAAACAAGACATTAATGAAATTGAAAATAATATTTTTTCATAAAATCTCAGGCTGTTACATTCTACCCCGCTTAAAATGAATTTAACCCTCGAAATTCGTCGGGGTTATAAATGGTTTACTACTCGAAAGTTTCTTTAATAGAAACCCACATTGTAAAAAGTAATACCAAAACTTGTCTTTAAAAACTAAAGTATGAAATGTAATGATTACCCAAATAAACTAATCAATGGGTTTCCACATAGGTGAAAATATGGATATTGAAGAGAAATCTAACCATCATGTTCTGATGGAGAGTGGTAGAGAACATGGTTATAGAAAATCCAGAAATCACAAAGCCATAAAATTGTGATCATCTAGGGTACCATCTGGTTCATCATATATAGGAGCACTAGGACAACATTTTGGGTTTTTAATATCATTTCCCTAAAGTTGATGAATTAAAAGAAATACTTACATGATTTTGGTACAATCTCACTGTTGTTCCTGAATTGAAAAATTTCCACATCATATCATAACGAAATGAAGTTGAATTTGTTATTCGTGAAGCATTAGCAGATCATGTGATAGAATTATGGGTCATTCCATCTGTTTCAAGAAAAAGTTATAAGTCCATCTTATGGTGAGATTAATCGTATATGGTTCCAAAAATGGACTTATACTTTATTTACCATACCTCTTAATAAAATAAAATGACTTTCTACTAACCAGGGACTTCCTGTAGGCCAGTGGTAGGCGATAAAGGCCAGTCGCACTTCGGTTGTGGGTTCGATTCCCACGGCCTTGTCCGACATGATGGGATGTCACCCGTCCTGTAGGTTGTCCTTTTTCTAAAACTATATTACTATAACATCCCATCAATAATATCGAAAAAAGTTTTATCCTTAAATAATACTAACTTATGTCCAACATAATCCATTCCAATCTTTAGGCTTATCTAAAATACTTTGGACCAAGCTCATAGTATAAAGAAAATGATCACGTGAATGCCATCATTTATCCCCCGTATATCATAAGATATATCTTGTTGGTCAAATTACAAACATGTGAATACCTTAATCGTGTATTCTCTTGAAGAATGAATATCCATTGAACCTTAGCGAAAACATGAATGCAGTTAAAAGTTAACACTTTCCATTTACCAAAATCCTCAAAATTATATATCCTTAAACCATGATATCACTTAGTCCTTATATCAATCATGAGCTCATAAATACTGTCAAACATTTCATTTTTTCTTTATCCATTCATTATGCGCATATCATCTTCTTTCCAAAATATTTGAATCACTTTTCATGGTTACTGGTACCTTAAAATTATTGAAAACCATAATAGACCAATACATAAATATTCCAATATTCCACGATACTATATACAACATTATTTTTGAATCCCATTACATAAACACTAAATCATTCCACCACATCGTTTTCATATTCAACATCGCCAATGGTGATCGCATGTGACTTCCCTTTGTCCTTTTCCTTAAGTGGTTGCTCATGTCGATCATCACTAACCCTTGGATTAGGTCATTTATTAGCATAATGCCCCATTTCCTTGCACTTGAAGCATTGAAGTGTAGTAGGTTCATTCTGTGTATCCCTTCCTTTGTTTGCATCATTAGACATCTTCATCCCATCATTGTGGCATTCAAATGCCCGATGACCTTTCTTTCCACATTTGAAACATTTACTTGTCCCTTTAAGACAATCTCCACAATGCTTCTTTCCACACTTTGAGCATAATGAAACATTTATCTTCTTTTCACCATTATTCTGAGATTTCTCCTTGAAATCCATCTTTCGTTTCTTGTCAAAACTATGAGATGGATAATTAATACCAACATCCATTTATACCTTGATATCACAACACACAATTTCTTCATAGCTACTGAAGTCTCTTATAGCTAATGCCCTTCGAAGATTTGGTTTTAAGCCAATGAAGAATCGATCAACTTTACTTTTAGGTTGGATGATAAATCCAGACGCATACCCTGCAAGCCTTCTAAAATTCGCTTTGTATATACCAACAGATTCATCATTCATTTTTTTAGTTCAAGAAACTCCTTCTCCATCTTTATTCGAAGAATACGACGGAATTACTTATTGAAAAATAAGTTCTTGAACTTGTCCCATTCCATGGACTCAATTTCATCTCTTTGCCTCGTATTCCTGATAAGATTCCACCATTGATTAGCTTCACCTTCCAAACAATATACTGCTAAGATGACTTTATCATGTTCAGAACATTGAAGAACTGAAAATATCTTTTCAGTGGTACTAATCCATTGTTCAGCAACAAGTGGATCAGAAGACCCACTAAAAGAAGGTGGACGTTGCCTCATGAAGGACTCAATACAATGTTGTTCCCTTATCTACTCATTTGGAAGTCCAGAATGATTCATAGCTTGTGTAAGTATAGCAATAATATTTTGCACTCCATCTCCCATAACATTTGTTTGTTCAGGAGGACAATCATTGCATTGTCCATTACATTGATCAACACGGGTCTTTCGGGTTCCATCCATCGTCTAAAACCCAAAAAAATAGTGTGAGAGGAAAAAATAATGCTAAGGAAAAAAACATAATAAAGGGGGAGTATCCTCGATATCTAACATCTTAGATTAAATTCTATGATCGTTACCGTAGTTCTAGGACTGTATCCTATACGTATACTTATCCTTAGGGACATCCCTAGACATACCTTATAAATATCTCTAGGGATCTCACTAACGTTTTCGCATCCTAGTTTATAAAGGTTGACTAAACCTTTCCTCTGATACCAACTCTAGAGACCCGAAGACTGTGTTAAATGGCCATTACCTTACTTTTGTGGAATTCTTAGTACATAACAAAAACACACACACAAGGACCGTAATAGTTTAGTGTCTTTGGAAACTCGAAAAATAATCTTCTAATCGTGGTGAAAGATCTTCAACATATCCCATAAAGATCTTTTTTTACATAAAACCTTTCTTTATATCCTGGGGAAAAGAAAAAAAAAGGGTGAACTCAAATGATCAGTAAGGGTAAACAAAAGAAATATCAGTCACATCACATTCATAAGAACATAACATTTTGGAAATCTTAACCTGCAAAAGAGATCATAATATCATAACATGGGATAAATCATAGTAGTGAAATGTAATCACAATAATCATAACGAAAAACCTGAAACTTTGTGGAATACACACATAATCATAGAGAATCATATCTTATTAGTAAAGACTCATTGCCAAGACTATCTTAGTGGACAAAGTCCATTTCTGAACCGAGTCACCCTCGTTTTAGTCCTATTTCACTGAACCGGTATAACCTACCGTTCCAGCCATGTCTATCTCATGAGATATAAAATCTTTACCCAATGCATTGGAGGGAGATATAGGTCCCACCCATATCATAATGATACCATTCTTATGTTTGCTACAAAATCATAAACCATACATCATAGCATAATCCCTGAAATAAAAATGGGAATCTTAAACATCGTGACATCATAAAACAATTCATATAAGATAAAGGAATTCATAAAAATAATTCCATCACAACATAATCAAATCAATGTAATAATAGGGATAGAAACAGAACCCTTTATTATCGTAGATGGAAAATAATTTTGATAAAACACTTGAACTCCATTCTTGAGGAAAATATCTTTTCTACTTCAAAAACACTTTTCCTTTCTTAACATGTCAAAAAATTCTAAACTAAAAGATGATGATGAAAAATAAACTTGAAATATTTTAAAGGAAGCTTCTTGGAAATAATGTTTTAAAAATCAATTCATACCGTATAAGTTAAAAAACATTTTTCTCATAGTTTTGTCAGAAAAGTCAAAAAGTACCTCGTACGAAAAACGATAAAAGATTTCTTTCATATTTTTTACTAAAAACTCACCGAAGGGTAATATTGAATATTAACTATTGTAGAAGGATATAAATATTACATATTGAGGAAACATTGATGTGGATGATAAAATACACCCCAGTAAATACCAAA
This sequence comes from Viscum album, assembly GCA_963277665.1. NCBI lineage: Eukaryota > Viridiplantae > Streptophyta > Magnoliopsida > Santalales > Viscaceae > Viscum > Viscum album. Next base: position 1,923,897,224 of record OY728145.1, on the reverse strand, counting down.
GTATAAACAATCTCGGATAAAAATGAGATTGTGATATTTCCCTTACCTTTGGTCTGATATGCTTTGTACGTGTATGAACCTCCTCTTCTTTGAAGTGCTTCTTTGAGACCTCCTTTTAGGGAAATAAAATAGGTCTTTGAAGAAGACCAAAACCTCTAGGATGTTTCTAGGGAAGTGGAGAGAAGAAATTGGCAGGGGTTGGCCGAGCTTGAAGGCTCAATGTGGTGTGAGGAAGAGGGGGAAGAGGTGCCCTTTTATATGGGAGGAGAGAGGCACCTTTCGAATAACTAAAAATATTATTTTATTATAAAGTCAAGTTCGGTTTTAAATAGCTCCAAATTGAGTTATTTAGAAGATAAGGTGGGGAGGGGTCGAAATACTCTCATCTAATATAATTTAGGCATGTTTAGGTCATTATATTAACCTTATCTTTTAGTTTTAACTCTTAGTTAATTAGATTGACATTTACCATGTCACTTTGTATTTTTATATTATATAGTTAATAAACTTACCATATACATCCAAGTGACCCCCAAGCTGTGTTTTATTAATATATATAACCTAATCTAAGTCATTTAGCCAAACCTTAGATTTTTAGGAATAAAATAACAATTACTAGTATAAAATTTGTTTTAAAAAACTATTTTATGTCAATTTTGACACTATTCAATAGTTGATTTTTTTGAAACTCATAACAGAATGATTACTTCGACCAAAGTTAATTAAATCAATCCTAACATGTCATATTAACCTATAAAATTATTTTAGTTCATAAAAAGTCTCAAATTATATTTATTTGGGTATTTATAACATCATTTATGTCAATATTTCATTAATAAGATAATTACTGCATCATCGTTCTGTCATAAATAAATTAAATTATTTAATGTCTAAAAATTAAAAATAAAATACCATTATCTAGGAAATCTGTTTAGCTTTCTAATTAATATTTATAGTCGAATTGATCTTATGTATAACCCCATATTAAAAATGATTTACTTATTAAACATTGATTTTAACTATTTTAACCATTCTTTAAATAAATTAATAATAAATGTCCTAATCTAATCCAAGTAGGCCTAAATGGTCATATTGTATTCCTAAGGTTGTTTTTGGTCAAATTACACTTGTCCAATAAAATTAGGACATGTGTTAGGGTAATAATAATATCATTTTTACCCTTAATTACCCTATTTACTTTTAACCGTGGTAAAAAAAGTAAAAAGTTACTATTCACCAAAAAATTATTTTCATCTCATTGAATCACATTTTACTTACTGATATCAACCGTTTCTCTCAGATTTTCGAAATTCCACTCACAGAAGCGGTGAAAATAAGTTTTATGAAAAATTCAGTTTTTTAACTACCACTTAGTGGTTTCACTATTCATCAAAAAAATGAAAGTTTCCAGAAAAATACCAAAAATAAGATCTAAGCTATATTTGATATTATGAATTCAAAAATGATGTCTATTTTATCAAATTCAAAACATATCAGCTACATTAACTAATTTAAAAATTAATTCCCGTCGTCAAAACAAATAGCGTGTTTTTAAGAGATAATAACTATCAAAAGATTGACACTTGTTTATAACTAGTTTAAATGTGAAATTACATCCAATGACCAACATTGTATTAAATTGTAAAAATATATTCTAAATATAATTTAAAACCACTAAAAATAATAATTTATAACTATTAATTATTTTGATTAAAAAAGTTGTTTTTAATTAAAATTTAGTAATTTTCACTATTCATCATAATATGAAAGTTATCTGAAAAGTACCAAAATTTCACCGTAAGGTAATTTCGATATTCCGAATCCAAAAATGAAGACCATTTTGAAAAATAAAATTTACAAAATTTCAAAAAGTGGTTATTACTATTCATAACGGCTAGTTTTAATAATATTTTAATAGCATATTGTTTTTTAGTAAAACTCGTTATTGTGTACTACACAGCCTATCGAGGAAGGTCGTGATTGCGTGTAATGCAAGGAAAGTCAAGGATGCGTGTTGTGCAAGCTCCTTTTGGTGTAGCGTACGACACAAGACATTACTGAAATTAAAAATAATATTTTTTCATAAAATCTCGGGCTGTTACAAATACAATTTGTATTGTCCAGGAGATGGTAATTGAGTTCAATATTGACTATAAGGGTTGTATTAACCTATTGTATAAAATTACCATCCATTATTTCATGATTTGGGATATATGGGAAAATATTTATGTTTTATAAATTATCAACAACTATGGTTGGGCTCTAACAATGGGAGTATTATGGGTTACCAGCTTGATGTAGTTGGATTATTTTATTTTTAAATAGTGAAAAAAAACATATATTATAAGGAATATTTTTGAGTGAATATATTTATATATAGAGGTGTTATCAATGAACAAATATGTGATTATAATATGATCCCAATGGGGAGTCATCATATATTAAACATAACATATTAAATTCATTAAAATGTATAGAATTTCTATTTCCATTTAAGAAATTATATGCATGGATTCTTATGTATTCAATTTTTTCATTGATTGACTCTAGAGGATATCTACCTCTCATATTAATAAACATTCTTTTTTAGTGGAAATGGATCAAGGTGAGAGGCATTGACACCATGGGAGGGAAAGATAATAACAATAGGGAATTAAAAATATCATCAAACATGGCGAATAACTGTAGGTCCACGAAATTGTTATAAAACATATTGACATTATTGTTGATGAGTGATGATCAATACAATAGGTAAATTTATAACCATAGAGTTTATTGATATTCGGTGGGATATAACCACAATAACCAATATGAATAACAAGGAAGGGATTAGAAATTACACATTGAGTAGTGTAGTAGATGAAACATGTGAATACCAATACAAATAAATTAGGTGTTGATCCCCACTAAAATTTTCCCCTTAAAGGAGTTAAACCAATGTATTTCAATATTAAAAACACACAAAAAATGATCATGTTTCATTGTTATTATGATAAACTCTATTTTCCAGACAATTATTAAATAAATAAAATAACATGTCACAATATGTATACATTGTTCACACAAATTATGCTATATCCAATAAGAATACAATGTTGATGTTCTTATTTATCAAAATATAATAATAGAACTGCTTGTCCAGTTTTATTGGAATCTAACAATATATCTTGGATAAAAACCACTAATAATATCCTAAAAAGCGCTTTCAAATGAATAACATATGGTCATAACAAGTGAACACATTGTTCATATATGGAATAAAAACAAGATAGATTATACCATTATTAGGGTAAATGATAACCACCATCATTATGTAAATGATCTAATACATTATCTTCATTTACATAGTGTAAATATAATAATGAGAGATAAAACCCCATTTCTTTTCTGGAATATGATTATTAGTAATGTATTATCTCAATTTCATAAAATATCAATAACTATTTCTTTAGAATTTTTCTTCAATTCATGAGATTTTTTCATTAGAAAATATCATTATAGATTATTTTTACCTTCCCTCTCAATTCCATGCGTCTTTGTACATTAATGTGGGAAAACATGCACCAAAAAGTGTAAAAATATATTTCTTTATATCATCCAAAAAATTTTAAACATGATGGATTTGAATTTAGTATAATATACAAATATAAGTTATATAATGGAAAAAATTTAAACATTTTGGTGTAATAATTTTAAAAATATGATATTTTGAATATTATGTCACAATAAAAAATAGCTACAAATATTAATACCATAATTAAAATTATAAATATATATTTGAAAAAATATTTGATTTATATAATTATAGTTTAATAGAAAATCCTTGTAATTCTTATAACCATAGTTAATGTTATTAACCTCCTTTTTGGTTTCGAAATAGTATAAAAACCCATTTCATTAAAAATAGTTCACATTAAAATCATAGTATACATTATGGTATAACCCAAAATCCCATGATGATGAATATATTACCACCTCATCACATCAGATAAAACATAAAAGGGTATTATTTAAAGTTTAAAAATAAAAGGTCACTAGGTTCCTTGAAAATTAACAAAACTACAAAAAATAAAAACATATTGCTAATGTAATTAATTTTTAATAATTTAACTTTAATAACATTTATAACAAAAATATATTTATAATTAATACCACTAATAATATCTGCTTTTTAATTTATTGAAAATTTAATATTCAAAATCAATATTCATCCTTAATAGATATTATTTGTTAACATATCCAAAATCCTGACCATTTCATAAAAATATCCAATGAGTAAAAATTCATTTTCCTTAGAAAAAAATTATTTTTCTCATTATGAGAATAAATTTCAAATAAAAATTATTTCATGAACCACATCAATAACCATATTCTCTTCCCAAAAAATTCAAAATTTTTTATCATGAACTAAAAAAATAGTTCAAATAAGTTACTTATAATTTTTAATGTATTAATCTCTTGATAAATCATTAATGTAATGTCAGATTAGTTATCAAGCCTATGTTTTTTGTAATATACATTTTATGAGTAAACACGTGACTATACATCCCTATAAAACATTATTAATTCAATCCCATTATCAATAATCCCAAAAATATATTTTCTAATTATAATTTTAAAAAATAAAAAACTAAATAAATCAATACTATATAAAAGAATAAGTTTTCAAATTATTATTATTTATTTTCACTACATTATATACTTTTTAGAATGGAATGATAATGTTTTGAAAATAATAACGTAAAAAAACTCTCCCATGATCACTTAAATCCCACATGTTAAAAATTTATTAAGGGAGTGAGGGTCCTTCTCCAAATAATCAAGTGAATTGGTAAGGATTAACTCCAAGATAAAATAAATGCTTATAAACACATTCTTTGTAGTGTGAATCTATTATAATTTTAGAAATGTGATCTTTGGTTTTCATATACTCAAATTTCATTAATCCTTATTCCATGTTCACAATAATGAAGACGTACCAGCTCCAAATCATCTATTGATTTATGACACATGATTGAAATGTAATAATAATTATAAATACTAATATATTAATTTTATATTCTCACCATAAGAGTTTGGTAATATATTAATTGTCTAGAAAATGAATTCCTTTTGTAGAACCTAATGATATGAAATATTATTTCAATCTCTACTATGAAATTTATAAAACATCAAGACCGAACACACCACTAAATAATGATATTGAATTATTCCCAAATCCATCCCAATCAGAATATATATATATATTGATAACTCATTATACATTATATTTCACTTGAATAATAAAAAAATTGTTTCATTAGAATCCAGAATGATCCATTTCAAAAATAAATTATGATTTTGTTAGGGATTAATATAATATTATGCCAATTGTGACATATAAAACACATGGTAATGTTTTTTTAATGATTGAATAGGCTAAAAATTAGTTTCATATATTCTGATTTATTAACAATTATTTTATATGATAATCCATCCATGTAGCTACCAGTGTTTTCAAATGTTTAAATTTATCTATTCTAAATAACATTATGAGTTCTTTTCAGTAAATTGACAATAAAGTGAAAAGTCTATGATTTCATTGAGTTTCATACCAACCAATAATAATTTGAATCTCCCATCATTGATACTTAAAATCATTATTCATGAATTTAGTGAATTACCTAAATTTCTCTTCATATTATTTATCAAATATCATATCATCCATATGTATCTATACGATAATTATTTAATAACACTCATTTATCACATTGAAATTACGTTCAACTCATCATCATTAGAATCTATTATTTCATTATAAATTTCTCAATCATAAAAAATTATTATATTGTTTTCAGATCGATCATATTGAGTGAATTCTAAACTTTATTGAATATATTTAAATATTTTCATGTTTAAAATTTTTATATATATAAAATAAAAAAACTTTTTTAATTAATATATTTTTTAAATTTATTAATTGTATCTCTATAAATATCATTTGATCTATGACACCTAAAAATAACTTTAATACCTCACCAATTTAGTAAGAATTTTTTTTTAATCTGAATATTTTGATTAACATTGGTAGTATCATGTGAACCCTTATCATTCATCATTTCAAATCAATAATCAATACTTAATCAATTCATTTAAAAAAAATTGTATCTAATTAAATTCTAATCATCATTCCTTTTTATAATGCCTTACGTTTGATTGTTATTAATCGGGTTTAGCTCCTGGCTCATGGCCTTTATTAATATTTCATCTTGAGAATACATATTAAAATTCATTAGATCTAATAAATATAAAAATATTTATTTCATGGATAATCATCATTCTTGATTGTAAGGATGTTTCTTTATCACGAGAAACATTTATTTATCAATTACATTACAAATACAATATTTCCTTACTATTGATCTACTTTTGCTAGATTTATAATTATATTTATTTTTTAAAAATATTTTTATAGATAATTTACTATCATAGAAATTCTAACATCCTAATATATTTATTCAACAAAAAAACTAATATACAATGAAACGATCATTGTATAACTACTGCATTATGTATTTCAATAGAATTACAATCCTTTTTTAAATCAGTAATATGAAATTAAAAATACCTAATAAACATTTATCTATCCCCATAAAATTTAAATATAATAATACTCTTCTCTCTATATAAAATAATATAATAAGCTATATAGATTCAAAAACAATATTTCGTTGGCCACGTCTTATGAAAAATCTCATATGGTTTTATCACTTCACCATGATAGAAAAGGTATTTATTTTCAAGATAAATATACTTTTATAATTCTTATTTACATAATTTCATGGGTATGAATTTACAAATGATATTCAGCTAAAACATGTAATTTAGAATTAATTTATATATTCAACCACTCTATTCTATTCAGGAGTCTTACCAGTAAAACATAATCTCCTATCCAATTTATTTATATAAACTATTACTTGGACTTTATTAAACTTTCCACTATTGTATGTTTAGATTTTTTGAATTTTATCTCAAAAACACTTCATATAAAAAAAATTTATGCAATTATACACAATAAATGTATTAATTTTTATCCTTTTCTATGGATTCTTGTGGTAGTCCCCTTCAAAGAGTATATACTATCCTCTTTAATTAATTGATCCTTGTACAATTCATTCACAAAAGACTAAATTCAACAATTAATGAAACTATAATGATTTAATGTCCATAATATTACATGACTATAAAATGATCAGTCAATTTTTCCAATCATTTCATTTATAAATGTTCCAAAATGTTCTCCTTGGAATATCCTGTGAAACAACATATTTCAAAAATCCTTCCAACTATTTTTTTCTCGTATATAAATTATATTAATAACACTTCTTATTTTTACTCTCATTATAGAAAAATAAACAAAATATTCTCTAGTAATTTTTTTTCTTTCTTATATTCAACATTCTATATATCAAAATTTTAATGTCGATTTTATTTATTCTAAACCCATTTTAGATAAAGTGAATTACATTTTCTATGTCGCATAATTGGTATATATTGACTTTTCCAGATCCAAATGTCTTCAATATTTTATATTGTACAAATATTACGACTCCTTCTAGGTGTATTTTACATCTTCCATTTAATTATAATTTCAATACATATAGGTAGTACACCCTTTTTCATGAATGAAATGTACATATTAGTTTAATTGTTTAAGTGTAATCAATACCAATAAAACCATATCATCCCTTATATTTTTTAAACAAACATGTTTAGTCAAAACTATTTGTTGTTGATAAATAGGGCATTTCGATGCACCATTTTTTAAATTCCATCTTCTTTCAGGAGATGATTATCTACTTAATCACACCACCTTGTATTTATGACATAACATTTTTTAAAAGAAAAAATTTCAAAGTATCCAAAACCTCCAAACACACAAAACATATTCATGTTTCACTTTATTATAAAATCTATCAATACTCATATATCATAATTTATAGAATGAATAGATGTACATATTATCTGTGGTACAAATGTTTTTCTTAATGGTATATATTTATTCAATAGTAACACCTAATTTCATGTTTAATCGTGTGTATAGTAACGAATAGTCTATAGGTCCTTTTATTCTCACATAAATCAATCTAATTTTATAGAGTTATAGCATACTTCTAGGATTCAATATTATAAATATTTTATTACCAATCAATTCATTATCATATATTCATATTATTAGAAAAAACTCTCTATTTAATATATTCTTTATGAAACATTAGGGGATATTCAAGATTTTCCATCACATTCTCAACATCTCAAAAAATAAAAATTCCCAAATTCATTTTAGGAGTATTATATATTTGATAGATAATAATATTTTTTCATTTCAATGACATGTAATTTATGATATGTGATTTTAATACACTATTATTTCAAAGTAATTTAAATTAAATCAACAATTTGGGCCTTATTATTTTTATTGAACATGATCTATGTTATTTTTCATTAGTTCTTTAGATTCCCAAATTTTAGTTCATTAATATCATCCCACAAATACTATGTTTTATTTTTTTCTATTATATATCATTCCTTGAGATATATTAAATTACATTTTATTTCATTATCACTCCATAAATAAATCTCATCAAATAAAGAACCAGGTTTGAAATTGATGCCAAAACCCCTCAAATAATGCATCCGCGTGATTATTTTATCCTTATTTTTTTTATTTTTCAATTATATCTATAATAAATTCTTCATTATCTAATTTATATCCCTAATTTATTTCCCCTTTGTATTCCCTTGATCCATCCCCTTATTTTGAATGTGGATTTAGATTTTAAAATAATTATGTATTGTAATATTCTTTCCATTCACAACATTATTGAATTTCATCATCGGTTTATATTCCCCATTATTATCTTAAAATATATTTTAACACATAGAAGAAATATACATGATATTTCGACATCAATATCATTTTATTGAATAACATCCTTTAATCACCCATTTATAACTTTTTTGTTTTTATGAAATGATTTAATCTATGTTTTAAACATTTTACCCTGCCTCAATATCTGCAATGTTGGTTTTCTTTAACATGTTAAACACTATATCCTTGAATATAACATTTAAAAAAGGATCATCCTCATTAATACTCACATATTATAAAATATTTATACCTTTTAATCATCTTGAGAAACATCTTGTGATCCTATTCACTGGTCACTGATACCATTATATTAAAGTGATCAGGGATCCTTCATAATATATTCTTCAATATATTTACATCTCAAAGAGTCTCACAAATAAAAAACATATCCTATGAATGAATGTTAACATTATCAAATAATGGATTTTCATATTTAATATGGTTTATTATCATATTATTTTAATTACACAATATAGCCTAAAACTTACCACTTATAAAATTGAATCCACACTTTTTATACTCAAAAAATCTCTTATATAGAGTTTTATAACTTCAAAAACACCAATATTATGTAAATGGTTTTTGGAAAAAAATATCATGTAGCATTGTGTCATTTTTCCATAGAATAATTTTTTTTGTAATATAATTTCATAAGTGATGAATTATTTATATTTATAATTATTTAATATATAATAGTAGATTTCAATTTTATTTCAAGTGATACATGAAATTCTACAAATTATTTTTTCAAAGTGGAAGGTTATGTACTTAAAATAGTGGAACTACATTATAATTTAAGATCACTTCCCTACACATGTGATTATAGTAAACACCAAGGAAACATAACTATTAGTTCTATTAAAAATATGATTTTTTATACAGTGAATAATTCATTAATAGGGCGTTTAATGGTGTCCTGTAAATATTAAATTTATTCCCATTATTAATGTATTCAATATTTATATACAAGATCGCTATCTTCCACATTGATTAAAAAACCAATAAAATAACATTACATAAGTAGTTTATATGTTTCACTAGTATTGGGACATATTAACATATTATAAAATGGTGATGAGATGGTGTTTCAAAATTCACATAAAACAATTTGTAAATTATCATGGGATAATCATTTTCCCTTTTGGTTTACAACCACAAAACCATTCAGTGTTCACTTATCTATTTCATAAGAATAACACTACATAAAAATTAATAAACCCATTTATATTTTTATTAATAAAAATTTGACAGATAAAAACCATATTGGTATAAAAATGATCTTAATAGTCATTATATTGATGATTTCATTCATATTCTTCCTCCTGATTAGCTGATCATATCAAGGATGTAAATTATATATCAACTCATGTTTTGAGGAAAATATTCAATGGTATGAATTATAATTTTGAGGATTTTATGATGTCATCTCACAATAGTTTAGTGTACCCATTGTAATACAAAAATTACAACATAGTGATAATCCCAAAAATTGGTCCTAACATCATTCTAGTCCCCTCATCTATAATCCATTTTAATTTCCAAAATCATCCATATATTGTAGGGCCTTTTTTCTTATCCTGAAATATATCTATTAAATGATTTTGGGATCCTAATATTTCACAAGAAGGTCATGAGTAAAACATAGTTTCACAAAAAAACAGTGTATAATGAAATATCAATTCAGATAATATTGTATGTAGATATATAAATATCATATAGATATGTGCTTATTGAAATTGATTTCATAATTTAATAGTCTTAAATTATCCCTCTGGGATCATGGGTTCCAAAATTACACATATATCCCCAAACCAACTTTATCCCATGCCGAAAACGTAATCCATGTTCCATGAGGGGTTAAACACATTATTTCAAAGGGTTATTAAATAATTAATTTCATAGAAATCCTTTTACCATTTATAATAATTACAGGTAACCATAACATATAATTCAGTGATCTTTGAATCATTAATTATTTTACACATAATAATTATTTTTCATACATTAGAGCCTCTGTCCTAGTACCCATATTATTGGGGCTTGGATTATAATCCCAACATCCCAAACCATGAAATACACTAAAGGGTCCTATAGAATTAGTCTGACTAGGAACATTAAATACATTTTTCTTCTCTTAGAGAAATAGTATAGCCATCCTCGTTGGTGAGGAGACTCAATCCAACATATAACCACACAATTTATTAAACTTTTCCATGGTTTAACATCATTGAAATTTTTATTGAACAATATATGGAAGGGTAATCCATTTCAAGTGTCAACATTAACATGGATCATTCTATTAACACCATTAACTCTACTCTATAACAAATCCATTTTAATATTTATTCATAACTACATTAATTTATCAATTTTCAAACAACATTACAATCTTGAAATAACAATATAACCGTTTATCACATTTACCATTAATTAAATCATATCTCATTTAATATTTTCATATCAAAACAAACAAACCATATACCATATTAAAATGTGAACATGGGTAAAAAAATTAATCTCAATAACCGTTAATTTTTCATTTAATAAGTCATTTCATTATTTTTTTATATATTAGAAAACCCAAATTTGTGATTTTAGATCATGTATTTTAATCATTAAAATACTCTAATGAGACTATTATGGATCTCACACAAAAATTTAAATCTCTATTTCTTTTCCATATTCAAGGACACAAGTCTGCCACATGGAATCACAATAGAACAATCACCAACACCTGAAATACATCACAACTGTGGTAGAAATATTATAACCCATCTACTTTAGTGTAATTAAAAAACATGAGTGTATCCTCAAAACATGATTCGAGAATGAAAAGTTGAAAATGAAAATATTAAGAACCTCATGGAAATAGGATTAATCAGACATTGAAGAATATAAAATAACCTATATCAATTCTTTTGTGATATAAATGGAAATGATTTTTGAGACATACTTGTAGATTCTAATTTCACTAAAAAGAACACCAAATTTATAAAAATCTAAGGATAGTAACCCTTTAAAGTGGTTTGATCTTTTGGTTCATAACCACTATTGTAAGAGAAGAAAATGGGGGTGAAATACGAAATTTTTTATAATATATGGGATGAAAAACAATTAATTTCCCAATTTTCAATCGGGTCGTGGTTTGGGAACATGGGTTAACAAATTTTACACAGACAATGAGATTCCCTATTTCGAATAGGATACCAATAATCATAGGTTTTCTAGCCACACATATAATTTGACAAACCATGTATTTTCCCAAAAAATTCTTATGTCAATTTTTTTCAATCCATAGGGTTTATTGGGTCACCATTCACATTTCTTATCATTACGATTCGTCCTCTATGTTGCATAGTAATGTTACACAGTAATTATGAACCATGAACCAACACGGAACAATGAAATTTATGTACCATCCTATAACGATCCATAATTTGCATACATTGTTAATACTTTAAAATTGAACTACACATATTATAATATATAACAAAACCCTGAAAGGACCATATAGGTATAGTGTCTTTAGAAACTGGGAAACATAAAAAACTGGTTCATAATGAATCTGCATTGTCTCCCATTTATTTCATCATATCTAGGGTCCATTTTGGCATATCCTACTTAATAACCTTCTACCTGACCTAGGGAAATAAAACCTAAAAAAGGGCGAGCTCAAATGTTCAGTAAGGGTTAACAAAAAAAATATCAATTACTTCATATTCATAAGAACATAACATTTTGGAAATCTTAACCTGCAAAAGAGATCATAATTTCATAATCATGGGATAAATCATAGTAGTGAAATGCAATCCCAATAATCATAACATAAAACATGAAACATTGTGGCATACACACATAATCATATAGAATCATTTCTTAGTAGTCAAGACTCATTTCCAAGACTATCTTAGTAGACAAAGTCCATTTCTGAACTGTGTTCACTCCTCGTTTTAGTCTTGTTTCACTAAACCAGTTTAACCTGTTATTCCAGCCATGTCTATCTCATTAGATATAAATCTTTACGCAATGCATTGGAAGGAGATATATGTCCCACCCATCTCATAATGATACCATTCTTATGTGTGCCACAATATCATAAATCATGCATCATAGCATAACCCATGTAAAAAAATGGGATTCTTATACATCATGACATCATAAAACAATTAATATAAGATAAAGGAATTCATAAAAATAATTCCATCACAACATAATCAAATCAATGTAATAATTGGTATAGAAACAGAACCCTATATTATCTTAGATGGAAAATAAGTTTTATAAAATACTTGAACTCTATTCTTGAGGAAAATATCCTTTCTAAATCAAAAACAATTTTCCTTTCTTAACATGTCATACAATTTTAAACTAAAATAATTTGATTAAAAATAAACATGAAAACATATAAATGAAGCTTCATGGAAATAATGTTCCAAAAATCCATTCATTCCATATAAGTTAAAAAAACATTCTTCTCGTACTTTTTTCAGAAAATTAAAAAAGTACGTCGTACGAAAAACGACAAAATATTCATTTCATATATTTTACTAAAAACTCACCAAAAAAAAATTGGATTTAAAAAATTTTAGGAGGATATAAATAATATTAAATATTGAGGAAACATGGATGTGGATGATAATTATTCCCCAGTAAATTCTGAAGTATAAACAATCTCGGATAAAAATTGAGATCGCAAGATTTTCCCTTACCTTAGCTCCGATTTGCTTTGTAAGTGTCTGAACCTCCGGTATAATAATTTAAATAATATCATTGAATTATTACAGAATCATAATCATTGTTATTATATTATATATGGTCATATTCTTAGCTTCTTATAAGTAATATTTCATTGCTACTTGTTATTCAGGTGTTTATTACTTTTTGTTCTTATGCGTGTTTTGTCGAATAAATTTTTATTCTTCTCTTTAGGTTACAGATAACACATTCCCATAATGGTATTACTTTAATATATATCATTTTAATTCATTAAATTCATTTATATAATCATTTTGCAATGAAGATCATGTAGAACGAGTCTCATCACATCGTGGAGAGGGTATTCCGTACGTATGCACGAGCGATGATATCGTTCCCATGATCATGGAATTGTATTAGAGTGTATGTATACTATTTCAGAAACAATATCACTTAACAATAATCATATATAGTTATTCTTTACACAATTATACCCATCCAAGTAAGGTGTTGGTGGAAAATAGATTACACCACGGCGTGGAGACGATATTCCGTACGTACGCACATGCGGTGCTTTCGTTTTCTATAGGATGGATAAATAGAGAAATAGGGTTGTTTCATACTTATAATAACATATCAGTATATGAGTGATACTGATGTTATTACTTCATAATGAATCAACTAATGATAAATATGTGGAAGAAGAAATAAATTTGAATGAATCGGTAACAGACATTACCTCTTCTTTGAAGCGCCTCTTTGTGACCTCCTCTTAGGGCACTACAATTGGTCTTTGAAAAGGACCAGGACCTCTAGGATGTTTCTAGGGATGTGGAGAAGATAATTTGTCAGTGTTTGGCCAGTAATGAAGGCCCAATGTGGTGTGAGGAAGAGAGGGAGGAGGTGCCCTTTTATAAGGGAGGAGAGCGGAACCATTGGAAAAACTAAAAATATTATTTTATTATAAAATCATATTTGGTTTTTAATAGCTCAAAATTGATTTATTTAGAAGCTAAGGTGGGGATGGGTCTAAATACTCTCATACAATAGAATTTCTAGAAGTTTAGGTTTCTATTTTAACCATATCATTTAGATTTAACATTAAGTTAGATAATTTAACTTTTACCGTGTCTTCTTGTTTTTTACACTATAAGGTTAATAAACTTACTATAACAAGACAAACGAACCCCAAGTTATTTATTATTAATATATATAATATTATCTACGTCATTTTAATAAACATTAGATTTTTAGGAATAAAATAACAATTAATAATATAATATTTGTTCTAAAAACTATTTTATGTTAATTTTGACACTATTTGGTAATTGATTTTTTTGAAATTAATAACAGAAATATTAGTTCACAAAAAGTTAATAAAATCAATACTAACATGTCATATTAACCTATTAAATTATTGTAATTCATAAAACGTCTAAAATTACATTTATTTGGGTATTTATAACATCAATTATGTTAATATTTTATTAATAAGATTATTGTTGCATCATCATTGTGTCATAAATAAATTAAATTAATTAATGTCTAAAAATTAAAAATAAAATAACATTTTGTAGGAATCATTTTATCTTTCTAATTAATATTTATAGCCGAATTTATCTTATGTATAACCCTATATTAAAAATTATTTAGTTATTAAACATTGATTTTAACTATTTTAACCCTTCTTTAAATAAATTAATAATAAATGTCCTAATATAATCCATTTGGGCCTAAATGGTCATATTTTATTTCTAAGGATTTTTTGGGTCTAATTACACTCATCCAATAGAATTAGGACATGTGTTAGGGTAATAATAATATCATTTTTACCCTTAATTACCCTATTTTCTTTTAACCATGGTAAAAAAAAGTAAACAGTTACTATACACCAAAAATTATTCTCATCTCATTGAACCACATTTCTGTCCTTGATATGAACCGTGTATCTCGGAATTTTGAAATTCCACTCACAGAAGTGGTAAAATTACATTTTATGTAAATTTGAAAATTCTCCAAGGAGGTGGGTAAAAGACGTTGAAAAGTTCAATTGAATTTTTATATATCTAAAATTATTATAAAAATACTCTAATGAATTGACTTGAAGTTATATAAGAATTATGTATCAATTTTTACCTAAAAGAAATTTAAATAAAATAAATAATTATTTAAATAAAAGGTTGGTTTTTAAATAGTAACCTAGTGTTTTCACTATTCATAAAAAATTGAATGTTTTCAGAAAAATACCAAAATTTCACCCAAGTCTAATTTAGATATTCCGAATCCAAAAATGAAGTTCATTTTGAAAGATAAAATATAAAAAATTTCAAAAAATGGGTATTACTATTCATAACGGCTAGTTTTAATAATATTTTAATAGCATATAGTTGTTTAGTGAAACTCGATATTGCGTACGATGCAAGCTATCGAGGAAGGTTGTGATTGCGTGTAAAGCAAGTCAAGCTAGTTTTGTGTGTAGTGAAAGATTCCTTTCATGATTTATATAATATAAAAACAAAATATTTCTCATAAAAGTCTCCGGTGTTACATTCTACCCCCCTTAAAATGAATTTTTCCCTCGAAATTCATCACTTTGTAACAAACAAATGAGGATACCTCTCCCTCATCATGTCCTCAAGCTCCCATGTAGCTTCTTATAATTGATGGTTCCTCCATAATACTTTCACCAAGAGCATGGTCTTGTTCCATAGAACTTTTTCACTATGATTGAGAATCTCTATCGGCTGTTCTTCATAAGAAAGATCATGTTCCAGCAGTACAACTTCTGAGCTGAGTACATGTGAAGGATCAGGTATGTACTTTCTCAGGAGAGATACATGGAACACATCATGAATTTGAGAGAGAATTTGTGGAAGAGACAATCGGTAATCTTCCTTCCCAATACGATCTACTATTTCGAATGGATCGATATATCTAGGGCTCAGCTTTCCCTACTTTCCAAATCCCATTACTCTCTTCCAAATAGATATTCATAAGAACACATTATCACCCACTTAAAACTCTAGGTCTTTTCTTTGGTTGTCGGCATAACTTTTTTGTAGACTCATAGTTTCTCTTATGTGTTGTTGAATAGATCTGACATTTTCTACCATCTCATCAACAAGATCAGGTCGTAATAGCTTTCTTTCCCCATCTTCATCCCAACAAGTTGGAGTCCTGTATTTATTTCCATAGATAGCTTCATAAGGAGCCATATGAATACTAGAGTGAAAGCTATTATTATAAGAAAATTCCACCAATGGTAGATGTTGATCCCAACCACCATTGAAATCTATAGAGTAAGCTCTCAACATATCTTCTAGAGTTTGAGTTGTTCTCTCAGACTAACCGTCTATATGAGGATGATAAGTAGTGCTAAAACTCAACTCTGTATCCAGAGTATGGTGAAGAATTCTCCAGAACATTGAGGTAAAATTCGGATCCTGATTAGATATAATGGAATGTGGTACTCAATGAAATCTTACTACTTCCTTTACATATATCCTGGAAGGCTGATCTAGAGATAAATCCTCTATAATAGAAATGAAGTGTGTAGACTTTTTAAGATGATCAACTATGACCCAGATAGCATTATTGAATTTGTATGTTTTAGGAAGTCCAGTGACAAAGTCCATAGTGATGTTTTCCCATTTCCATTCAGGTATGGGTAATGGTTGTAAAATCCCCTTAGACTTCTGTCTCTCAGCTTTAACTTGCTGACAAACCAAGCATCGAGAGATATATTCAGCAAAATCTCTTTTCATTCCATCCCACCAGAAGTACTCTTTCAAGTCCTTATACATCTTCGTGCTTCCAAGATGAATAGAGAATGAAAAACTATGAGCCTCATCCAGCAGCTCCTTTAATTCTGGGATGTGAGGAACACAAACCCGATTCATGAACTTTATTATCCCATCACAATCAAGGTTGAATTCAGGAACATTTCTCACATTCTTTTGTAACTCTATATCTTCCTTCTGTGCCTCTTTAATCTTCACATGTATAGATGGTTGAACATTCATTTAAGAAAGATATGATTTTTCCCTTAATATTATAATTCTAAAATACATCCTTTGTAAATCAATAAATATTGGATTTTTTGTGATCCTCATCATGGATAAGCTAGCATGGCCTTTTGTCGACTTAATGAATCTGCCACCTAGTTTTCTTTCATAGGGTGGTAATGAATTGAGAATTTGTAATCCTTAATCATCTCCAACCATCTTCTTTGGCGCATATTCAGCTCCTTTTGAGTGAAAATATACTTTAAACTTTTATGATCAATATAAATATCACACCTTTCTCCATAAAAATAATGCCTCTAAATCATTAACGCATTCATTACTGCAGCTAACTCCAAATCATGAGTTGGGTAATTTTTCTCATGTATTTTCAACTATCGTGAGGCATAAGCTATCACGATATCATTTTTCATAAGAACACACCCCAACCCCTTCAGGGATGAATCAATGTAGATCAAAAACCTTTCTCCACTACAGGGAAGTGTGAGTACAGGTGCACCGGATAACCTTCTTTTCAACTCCTTGAAATTCTCTTCACATTCCTCGATCCACACGTACTTAACTCATTTTCGAGTCAACTTGGTGAGTGGATTAGATAATTGTGAAAAATCTTTTACAAAAAGTCGATAATATCTAGCCAAAGGAAGAAAACATCGAATCTAAATTACTGTTGTTGGTCTCGACCATCTTTCGATAACCTCTGTTTTTGCTGGATCCACAGATATCACCTCTTTTGAGATTATGTGACCCACAAATGCAACTTTTTGAAACCAAAATTCACACTTGGAAAATTTCGCATAAAGCTTCTCCTTTCTCAGGGTCTTCAATATAATTATCAAGTGATCTTCATGTTCTTCCTTGCTCTTTGAATAAACAAGAGTATCCTCTATAAAGACTACCAAAAACTAATCAAGATAGTCTCTAAAGACTCTATTCATCAGATCCATGAAGATAGTAGGGGCATTAGTAAAACCAATTGGCATCACTATAAATCCATAGTGTACATACCTTGTACGGAAATCCTTCGTTGGTATATCCTCCCTTTTGACCCTTAATTGATGATATCCTGAACGAAGATAAATATTGGAAAAGTATTGAGCTCAGTGTAGTTGATCAAATAAGTCATCAATGCGCGGGAGAGGATATTTGTTCTTGATAGTGATATTGTTAAGTTCTCGATAATCAATGCAGAGTCTCATTGATCCATATTTCTTCTTAAAAAACAGAAATGGTGCTCCCCAAGGTGACGCACTAAGGCGTATGAATCCCTTATCAAGATTCTCTTTGAGTTTCTTCTTCAATTCCTACATCTCAAATGGGGCCATTCGATAAGGTGTCTTTAAAATAGGCAAAGCACCCGTTACGAGTTCTATTGAAAACTCTACATCACGATTTGGTGGAAGACCCAGAAATTCCTCCAGAAAGACATCTTCAAACTCCCATACAGTGGAAATATTATTAATCGTGAGTTTCTCACCAACCATTTGAGATAAATAACCTTCATTTAGTGGAATCAAGACCCATAAGATGGAATAAATTTCCACTAGAAGGTTATATTCATCCTTGCATCGATAGATGATCATAGATTGATCAGGAATATGAAATGTGACTTCCCTTCATTGGAAATTGATATGAGCTCCATATAAAGAAATCCAATCCATTCCAATAATCACATCAAATTCCACTATAGGAAGGATCACAAGATTTTCAGGAATCACTTTCCCACAAACTTCAATCGGAGAAGAATTATAAAATTTTGATGCGACTGTTGTGCCATTAGGAGTTGTCACAGCTAACTCAACATCTAATTGTTGAGGTAACATGGCGATACCCTTAGAAAATTCTTCAGAAATAAAAGAGTGGATGGATCCAAATTCAAATAAAACATTTTCTACTTTAGAGTGGATGGTTAGTGTACCTTTCACCGCTTCATTATCGTACTCCACATCGCTGATACATATTGCATGTGACTTTCCGTTGTCTATAGCCTTAAGAGTTTTTTGACGTCGATCATCATCATCAACCCTTGGATTAGGACATTGATTGGAATAATGCCCCATTTCCTTGTACTTGTAACATTGAAGTGTAGGAGGTGCACTTGGTGTAGCCATTTCTTTGTTCGCATCACTAGACATCTTCTCCCTATCATTGCGGCATTCAAATGCCCATTGACCTTCCTTTTCACATTTGAAACATTTAATTTTCCATTTAAGACAACTCCCTCCATGTTTCTTTCCACACTTTGAGCATAAGGAAAAACTCATCTTTTTTCAGTGTGCTCTTTAGATTTTCATTTGAATTATATTCTCCTCTTCTTATCAAACCCATATGACTGATGGGTTACTTCAATCTCCATATCAACTTTGAGAGCACATCGAACAATTTCCTCATAGCTATTGAAGTCCCTTAAGGCTAACGCCATTCGAAGACTTTGTTTTAAGCCACTAAAGTATCGATCGATCTTACTCCCGGGTTGGATAATAATACCAGAAGCGTACCTTGCATGTCTTGTAAAATTTGCTTCATAGGTACAAACAGATTCATCATCCTTTTGCTTTAGTTCAAGAAACTCCTTCTCCAACATTCTTCGAAGAATACGAGGGAAGTACATATGGAAAAATCAGCTCTTCAACTCGTCCCATTCCATGGACTCAATTTCATCTCTTTTCCTCGTATTCTTGATAAGATTCCACCATTGATCAACATCTCCTTCCAAATGATATACAGCTAATATGACTTTATCATTTTCAGAATATTGAATAACTGAAAATATCTTTCCAGTAGTACCAATCCATTGTTCAACAACTAATGAATTAGTAGACCTGCTGAATTACGGTGGACGCTTCCTCATAAAGGATTCAAAATAATGTTGCTTCTTTGCTCGTTTGGAAGTCCAACATGATTCATAGCTTTAGAATGTTGCATGATCATGGCTACAAGATTGTGCATTCCATCTCCCATAACGTTTGGTTGCTCAGGGGGACAATCATTGCATTTCCCATTGCATTCTTCATTAACACGGTTCCTTCGGGTTCTAGCCATTGAATAAAACCAGGAAGAATAGTGTGAGCAACACTAATTATAATAGGAAAACCACATAATAAAGAATAAAATTTCACACTTAAGGTATTAACATAGGTTGTTCATGGGCATTTTTAAAACACTAAGATCGTGTTCTATTCTTAGACTTATCCTTAGGGTTCTTACTAAGGCATTCACATCCTAGTTTCTAAAGGTTGACTATACCTTTCCTCATATACCAACTATAACGACCCATACTTTACATACATTTTTAATACTTCAAAATTGAAGTACTGTTATTACAACTTATTAAAAAACCATGAAAGGACCGTATAGGTATACTGTCTTTAGAAACTGGGAAACATAAACAACTGGTTCATAAAGCATCAACATTGTCTCCCATTTATTTCATCATATCTAGAGTCCCTTTTGGCATATCCAACTTAATAACCTTCTTCCTGACCTGGGGAAAGAAAACATACAAAAGGGTGAGCTCAAATTCTCAGTAAGGGTAAACAAAAGAAATATCAATTACATCATATTCATAAGAACATAACATTTTGGAAATCTTTACCTGCAAAAGAGATCATAATGTCATAATCATGGGATAAATCATAGTAGTGAAATGTAATCCCAATAATCATAACTTAAAACATGAAACATTGTGCCATACACACATAATCATAGAAAATCATTTCTTAGTAGTCAAGACTCATTTCCAAGACTATATTAGCAGACAAAGTCCATTTCGGAAACGAGTTCACTCCTCATTTCAGTCCTGTTTCGCTGAACTGATTCAACCTGCCGTTCCATCCAGGTCAATATCATGGGATATAAATCATTACCCAATGCATTTTAGGGAGATATAGGTCCCACCCATCTCATAATGATACCATTCTTATGAGTTCCACAATATCATTAATCATACATCATAGCATAACCCATGTAATAAAAATGGGATTCTTAAACATCGTGACATCATAAAACAATTCATATAAGATAAACAAATTCATAAAAATAATTCCATCACAACATAATCAAGTCAATGTAATAATAGGGATAGAAACAGAACCCTATATTATCTTAGATGGAATATAATTTTGATAAAACACTTGAACTCCATTCTTGAGGAAAATATCCTTTCTAATTCGAAAACATTTTTCCTTTCAAAAATTTCATACAATTTTAAACTAAAAGAAGTTGATTTAAAATAAAATTGAAAACTTGTAAAGTATGCTTCATGGAAATAATTTTCTAAAAATCCATTCATGCCATATAAGTTAAAAAAACATTCTTCTCATACTTTTGTCAGAAAAGTCAAATATTACCTCATACGAAAAATGACAAAAGATTCCTTTCATATATTTTACGAAAAACTCACCGACGGGTAAAATTGGATTTAAAAAATTGTAGGAGGATATAAATAATATCAAATATTGAGGAAACATGGATTTGGATTATAATTATTCCCCAGTAAATTCTGAAGTATAAACAATCTCGGATAAAAATTGAGATTACGAGATTTTCCCTTACCTTAGGTCCGATTTGCTTCGTAAGTGTCCGAACCTCCTGTATAATGATTTAAATAATGTCATTGAATTATTACAGAATCATACTCATTGTTATGATATTATATATGGTCATACTATTATCTTCTTATTAGTAATATTTCATTCCTACTTGTTATTCGGGTGTTTAATACTTTTGGATCTTATTAGTGTTTTGTCGAATAAATTCTTATTGATCTATTTAGGTTACATATACCGCATTTCCAGAATTGTATTAGTGTAATATATATCATATTAATTCATTAAATTCATTTATATAATCATTATTCAATGAATATCATGTAGAACGAGTCGCATCACATCGTGGAGACGGTATTCCATACGTACGCACGAGCGATGATATCGTTCCCATGATAGTGGAATTATATTAGAGTGTATGTATACTATTTCAGAATCAATGTAACTTTATAATAATCATATATAGTTATTATTTACACCACTATACCCATCCAAGTAGGTGGTGGTGGAAAATAGATTACACCACGGCATGGAGACGGTATTTCGTACGTACGCAAGTGTGGTGATTTCGTTTTCTGTAGGGTGGATAGTTGGTGAAATAGGGTTGTTTCATACTTATAATAACATATCGGTATATGAGTGATACTGATGTTATTACTTCATAATGAAACAACTTATGAAGATGAAGTGGAAGAATAAATAAAGTTGAACGAATCGGTAACGGACATTACCTCTTCTTTGAAGCGCATTTTTGTGACCTCCTCATAGGGCACTAAAATTGATCTTTGAAGAAGACCAGGACCTCTAGGATGTTTCTAGGGAAGTGTAGAAGTTAATTTTTCAGGGTTTGGCCGATATTGAAGGCTCAAAGTGGTGTGAGGAAGAGAGGGAGGAGGATCCCTTTAATAAGGGAGGAGAGGGGCACCTTTGGAAAAAAAGTATCATTTTATTATAAAATCATATTTGGTTATTAATAGCTCCAAATTGTTTTATTTCGAAGCCAAGGTGGGGATGGGTCTAAAGCCTCTCATCCAATAGAATTTAGAAAAGTTTAGGTTTCTATTTTAACCTTATCATTTTGATTTAACTTTAAGTTAGATAATTTAACTTTTATAGTGTCTTCTTGTTTTCTTACACTATAAGGTTAATAAAAACACAATAAAAAGCCAAATGAACCCCAAGTTGTTTATTATTAATATATATAATCTTATATAAGTCATTTGGAAGAACCTTAGATTTTTAGGAATAAAATAACAATTACTAATATAATATTTTTTAAAAAAACTATTTTATGTCAATTTTGACACTATTTGGTAATTGATTTTTTTTTTGAAAATCATAACAAAAGGTTTAGTTCGAAAAAAGTTAATAAAATCAATCCTAACATGTCATATTAACCTATAAAATTATTGTAATTCATAAATCTCAAATTATATTTATTTGGGTATTTATAACATCAATTATGTTAATATTTAATTAAGAAGATAATTACTACATCATCATTGTGTCATAAATAAAATAAATTATTTAATGTATAAAAATTAAAAATAAAATACCATTTTGTAGGAAAGTTTTTTATATTTCTAATGAAAATTTATAATCGAATTTATCTTATGTATAACCCTATATTAAAAATAATTTAGTTATTAATCTTTGATTTTAACTATTTTAACCCTTCTTTAAATAAATTAATAATAAATGTCCTAATCTAATCCATGTGAGCCTAAATGGTCATACTTTATTCCTAAGGTTGTTTTTGATCGAATAAAACTTATCCAATAGAATTAGGACATATTTTTGGGTAATTATAATATCATTTTTACCCTTAATTACCCTATTTACTTTTAACCTTGGTAAAAAAAGTAAAAAGTTACTATTCGCCAAAAATTATTTTCATCTCATTGAAACACATTTCAGTTCATTATATTAACTGTGTCTCTCGGATTTTTGAAATTCCACTCACAGAAGCGGTAAAATTAAGTTTTATGTAAATTTGAAAATTCTCCTAGGAGGTGGATAAAAGTCGGTGAAAAGTTCAATAAAATTTTTATATGGATAAAATTATTATAAAAAGACTCTAATGAATTTAATTGAACTTATTTAGGTATTATGTATCAATTTTGACATAAAATAAATTTAAATAAAATAAATAATTTTTTAAATAAAAAGTTGGTTTTTAAATAGTAACCCAGTGTTTTCACTATTCATCAAAAATTGAATGTTTTCAGAAAAATACCAAAATTTCACCCTGGCCTAATTTCGATATTCTGAATCCAAAAATGAAATAATTTTTGAATGATGAAGTTTAAAAAATTTAAAAAAGTTGGTATTAATATTCATAACAACTAGTTATAATAATATTTTAATATCATATAGTTGTTTAGTGAAACTCGGTATTGCGTATGACGCAAGCTATTGAGGAAGGTTGTGATTGCATTAAAAGCTTGCCAAGCTTGTGTTGTGTGTAGTGAAAGATTCCTTTGATGACTTATATAACATAAAAAAAATATTTCTCATAAAAATCTCGGGTGTTACATATCCAACCCATTTTAATGTACCAATCCCCCACAACATTGTTGATACCATTCCCACTCTAAAATGGTATTTAAATAACAGATTCAAATGGAATTAAACAATAATTTAAAACAAAAAATAACATCATTATAAGTCCAGGATATTAAAAACTCCCCAAAGTAAATAATATTGTATTTAATCTTCTCTCTGAAGACTCAATACTCCTCTAATGTAATTATTTCAGGAAATTGTGGATTAATATCAACATCTATATCCATTCTAGCTTTTTGAACCAATCTATTCTACCACAACACCCTTATCAAAAAACACAAAATATATCTAAAATAATATTCCAACTATGATGCAAAATTGGAAAAAGAGGCTCTACAAAAGACACATCTGCATGAGGACCAACATCACCATGATCAATTATATAAGAAGTGTTAGGGTGATACTATTTAATTTTTCAATTTGGAAAATTAAAATTAAAAAAATCCTATATAGAATATCTAACAAATATTGTACGTGTCTAATACTCCCCACCATCTCAAATGAACCCACATAACATGATTCCAACTTTCCCCTTTTTAGGATAACATAGTGACACACCCCTAGAGAAACCTGATGGAACACATGGTCAAAAACAATAATCTAATGTTTTTAATGATTCATACCATCATATGGATTTTTTCTACATTTTTTTATTACAATATGCTTCCAGATCAACTGGAAATTCTATGATGTCTCCTACACAATATGAGTCCAATAAAACCTTAATTCTCGTGATTTCATCCAACAGAATAGGGATATAAATGTATTAAGATAAATAATATCCTATGGTATAATGTTATTAGTCTTTAGATAATTGTTTTAATGGAAATTTAAATAATAAATAAGTGTTTCTCCCATGTCACACCAAAATCATAGATGCAAGATCTAAAAAATGAAAAATACATTCTAACTTAATGTATTTATATGGGTGGAAATTTGTACTCATAAACATTTAATTACCTAGAAACATCAATTATCATTTCCTTATGTGTTAAGAAAAAATATTCTCTCTATATGAATTAATACAATGAGGTACCTGCTGAAAACATAATGTCTCTTGGACATATAACTCACTCTATGTGTCAATGTGGATGGTCCCCCTAATAGGCATGAAATATGATACCATTTTCAGCCGATACACGATCACCCAAATAAAATCATTATTACAATGATTCCATGGTATTCCAAGAAAAATTCCTTACTAAATTCATCCCACTTCCATTTTGGAATATGAAATTTTTATAGAAAACTAAAATGTCCTTGATGCATGGAATTCAAACTTTTATTGATGGAGCATCATTTCAAAAAACCTACCATCTGCATTTTCATTCATAGAACCCAATAATATCACTGAAGATCACATTACATCATGGAAAAACCTTGATGCACCTCCTACATAGAAGATTAAAACTCATGCATTAACTCCTCCCACAAACAAGTGTGCACCACAACATAGTCATGAACATAAATAACCTTATCATAATTGATAGTCCAATCGTGAGTTAATTTTACAACATTATGAATTTTCCTCAATTCCATAAACTATTAATCCTCATACATCCTACTTTTACCCATTTTAGGATAGATTTCACAATCTATAAATTCGTTTGTTTCATTTATTTATGCTCCTTCTAAATGCCTATATGATTCTCATCCAATAGGGTCACCATTTTCCACTTATAAATAAACTTATGAGATGCTGGTGTCAATGAATTCTTAATCAACACATCTGCAACATTTTTACATTTTTCTAATGTATAAAATATCCCAAAATTAAACTTATTTCATGTACTCAACCCAACTCTAGTAAATATAATTCAAATCATGATGATAGAAAACATATTTCAAGATCAAATGATCAATATAGATAATAAATATCAAACCGATAATGTAGTTTCACTAACACATCATAGAATAAACAACCAAATCTATCTAATGTTAATGTTTGGGGAAGTTCTATTAAGGTGACCTCAGTTTTTTAATCCTTATACTACTACTCTGTCTCATGACCATAACACTACCATTTGTCCGAGTCCTGATGCTTCACAAAATATATTGTACTCATTGCCTAGGTCAGATATGATCATAATTGCTATAGTGTTAGGGTGAATATTTAGCTCTTTGGAAGAATATTAACATCCCCATAACTATAAAAACTTCACACCATTCTTAGTTAGGACTAAATGTTTTACTTCCAACTGATTGTTTTTCTATAAACCTTTGATATCAATGAGCCCAAAAAAAATTGAATATAAAATACATAATTGGGTTTTTCCAGGGAAACCAATTCTCAAGTCCCCTCAAAGACCACTGATAGATCTTCCTCTGAGATGACTAGATCAATGAAATTTAATTCTTCAATCCAAAAATTATAATTAACTATCATGTAATATAGTTGATTCCCTCTATTTATACTGAGGATTTTATTATGTAGTTTAGAATGATTATAATGACTATTTGTGTAACATAATATTTTCATCAAAAAATGCTACATAATATTGGTCAAAATACTTTTATATTCAACTAATCAATTCTATAAACATAGATACAGAGTTCATCAGGCCAGACGTAACCATGAGGAACATTTACAAACCATTCCCACTTATAAAATCATCCTATGGTATATCATAAGGTTTAACCACCAAATAATGATATATTGATATAAAATAAATCATGGATAATACACATGAACCCCATATATTGTAAAAATGATCATAAATAGGCAGAATAAAATTGTAGAACTTAGACATTATCTAGTTCAACATCAGGTAATAGACACACAAATGTAAAGTTCCATGAGCCTCCTTCAAGAAGAAAATAGGTGATCTTGAAGGTGACATAATCAAATGAATAATCACATTCTCCCATATCGATTCAAACTATGTATTATTATTTTAAATTTATATGTGTTCCATTTTTTTAGTGGGATATAAATCATTTCAACCACAATTATCAGCTCAATCATATACTCAATCGATCACTCATGGGGAACTCAGTAGATATCATCATGAAAAAAAATCCAAAAATCAGTCCACTTATAGGGTAAAGACATAGGTTTAAACATCCTCATCATCCTGAAAGATACATCAAATATTATAATTTTTCATTCCCAATTATCGGGGAAATGGACTTGAATAACCTGTCTAAATATCTCGTTCTCCATGTTGTGAATAATTTTTATACTAAGCATATTTGAATGTCACTATCTTATAGTAACAATCAATTTGGGATTGAAAGGAAACCAAATAGTTATTTCCACTTATTCATTCAGAATCTAACATATCAAGAATATATAAAATGAAATGTAAACGGTACCCACCAACATCAAGGGCACATCCTGTACAAAGAAATATCCCCTCTAATTGCATCATCAATAGTGTTTTAATTGTCATTTTGACACCCAATAAAACCATATCCAGTATTAAAACATTTAAAAATATTGTTAAAAAAAATAATGAGAGGATATTATATCAAATAATCCACTAGAGAGAATGGAATCTTTAATAATTTCATCTTGGGTGGTTGATGGCCATGCATCCCAACCACTAAGTGCATGGTGAAAGGTATTATGAATACATATCTCTTTACAATGATCTCATGTCTGAGCCCCATGTACTCCACTATCCTAAAGAAATGCATTATCTTTTACAAAAGTACCACATCGACCACACAGACTGGTGTTCATAATAAAACTCAAATTACCAAATTTATATATGGGAGAAGAATCCCTTCTAGTGCTCTGTCATCTTGGGTTCTCAACCACCTCTATCAGTCGAGTTTTATATATGAACCTCTGTATTTTACCCTATATATCATAAGATGAGCACACTATAAGTGGTCAAGTACATTGACACTAAAAGTGACTTGTAATGATACAATGATATTAGAACATTCGATCACTTCCATGTTGGGTTGATCCAATCCCTTGGATAATCACTATTCCACCTCCTTATTATATGTTCCCAAAAAAGAACTTCAAACTATTGGAAGATACACCACTAGATCACCCAATAGATACATTATACCCCCCCCCCACTATAATCCTTATTAAGGATCCCATTAAGAGGAAGATTATATTCCACTAAATTAGTTATAATTTTCAAATGAATTATAATAACTTATTACGTGATCTCATATCTAATTCCATCCTCATAAATTCTTAACGAAGTTTCCTAACATATTAAAAAAAATAAGTCAAACCAACTAAAAATATATAAAGTAGCCCATATTATCTATCATTAACGTACTTCCTCATTTCAAATCAATAATCTAAAAATATTTCCCTTTACTCAATGTTTCAGGGTAGAATTTCTCAAAGAATTCCTCCAAGAATTAATTCCATTCCATTCCCTCCAACATCTCACATCAAGAATTAATATACCACCCGCTCTTCATTGGTCATTTTATCATATAATCTAGAAACATAGACCTATTATTTAATGAACTCTCCAAATTAAATATAATATAATATTTAGACTCAACAAAAATCCCATTTTCCTTTGGTCCAAGCTCTAATGAATGTTTCGGTGGATGCTACAAATGAAACTCTCTCATCTAATCAAAACAACACAACACAAACTACAGTAGAAAAATATATGAAAACTATATTAAAGGAGTTAATGTCAAAAAACCCCACATTCCCCATCCCAAAAAAATCAATTATTTAACACACTGAAATTTTAAAAAAAACTAATTTTAAAAAATAAATTTATTTGATGGCTTGTGTTACACATAAAAATGAGTTTAAAAAAACTATGATGTACTGATAAAATATAATTATCACATATCTATTGAAATATATGGTATGATTAATAATAAATAATTTATGAAAAAAAATTATTTAATCATTTATAATTTCTTTCCCTTATTTCCCATTTCAATATAAATGAAAAAAATATCATTTGAAAATAAAGAATATGTTTCCCTAAAAAGAATTTTTTTGATAGGAAATGAATTTTTAACATAATAAATTTAATTTATCACTAATAGTGAATTATTTTATAGAAATATATATATAATATATTTAATTAAATATTTTAACATTCACATAATATTATTTATTAGGATTAGTCTAAAAAAATTCATTTTTTTACTTAAAACGTTTTTATCTAAAAAATTCTTTTCACCTCATTTTGTGCAATTAGTTTGAAATTAATTTCTAATATTTATAGGTAAGTAATTATATAAACTATTTATTTAATATAAATTATGATTTTTAAATTAGGTAATGGGGCCCTTTTAATTTTGCTCAATTTTAATAGTAAACGTGGTAAAAGTTTTCACCTCATAAAATAGTAAATTAGATAAATCAAGGAGAAATCTATGTGGAAAGTCTATAATTTATCATCAAATTTTTTTTATGAATGGAAATTCAATATTATAGCATATCATTCTAAATTTATAATTATAATGTACCCATTTCCTTAAAATGACAAATAGAGACTTTGAATCAATGAATGTCTCTAAATGTCACTCTCTTTCATTTTAATATATCTTATGAATCCATATAGGAAAACAGAATGTTATAAAATAATAATGGTTTCTATATTGATATAAATGAAATTATTTTCATCATATATATTTATTTTATGTTATTTGTATTCATATAATGAGCTTAACTTCTCTTCAATCATAGATGCATTATTTCTCTATTAAATAAAAAATATTATAAATCATTTCATAAAAATTAAGTGACAGAATTTTAATGAATTAATGTGTCACATATATTTTATAAATATATATCAAATAATAGGGTGTTTTAAATTTTTATATTTTAATTTCCATCCTTTCTTTATGAATTAACAGTTAAATTAAATGACTATTTTTAAAAATCACATCATTGATATTTTGAAATAAATAATATTCTATTCAATGATATTTAATACATTTAAATAATAGAATCTTCCAAATTAAATTTATATGATTGGAAACATCAATCATTGTACATTTATGTGTCTTTTCTTATTTTATTTTAACATTACAAACCATTAAATTATAGAAAACATT
Organism: Viscum album; assembly: GCA_963277665.1. Taxonomy (NCBI): domain Eukaryota; kingdom Viridiplantae; phylum Streptophyta; class Magnoliopsida; order Santalales; family Viscaceae; genus Viscum; species Viscum album. The sequence continues at coordinate 1,923,866,475 of OY728145.1, read as the reverse complement.
TATACTACATTAATCATCAAATTGGTTAGCGAGTGGTTAATGTAACGCCCTGACCCTAGTTACCTAGAGTCAGTGAATTATTACATAACATTGGCATGATCACAACATATATCAAATCTCGAAAGACCGATTAGTTTAGTAGCCTTGGAAACACTAGATACATTCATAAATGTTTACATTACATCATAAAAAACATCTTGTCTTCATATCCCCTCATACTATCCCTGCAGGTCATTTATAAATTACTTCTTCATAATCATGTGAAAAATAAAACATTGAAAGGGGTGAGCTCAGATGCTCAGTAAAGATAGCAATATAGCAGAAGATTTCATAGATAAGCATAAACATTTAAGGCAATTTATAACTCAAACAAAAGCCTTTTAAACATGAACTTCATCATAAAATGGCAAAGGTAAAATGAAATAATGCCATTTAATTACTCACATGGATATTCTACTAGTTGAATGATCATATGTAATATCAATAACCACTTTCATAATGATGAAATGCATAATGCTGGACTATCATAACAACATAGCCAAGGCCTCGTGCCAAGACTACAAATAAGATTTTGCCAAGGCCTTGTGCCAAGACACTAGTATGTCTCATGAGACCTACCGATGCATCGAAGAGCTATAGTGGGATCCACCCGTCACTTATTAAGTCCAACGCATTCCTAATATGAACATGTTTAAACATAACATAAACATTCGTATTAAAACTAGCATACGAAATGTCAATACCTTAACCACAAACCATGAATGGTATAAAAATAGAACATCCATAGTCAAACATAACTCATTCGATACAATATGGAAGATTGTATTGTGTCACATTAACCTCAATCAATAATAATGAAGGATGTTGACATAGATGAAAATAATCATCAAAACTATTTGAGAGAAATATCCCCCTTTTTCTTGAAATCATTTAAAAGTCACACTATTTGTCAAGAAGCCATTTAAAAATAGATTTTTTAATCAAAGTGTCCCATACCACTTTGAAACTTTTAAAAGGAGTTTTAATTTTAAAACTCTAAGTCCCATATAAATAAATCCTTAAAACCATTTTTAAAACATGGACATTAATGATCATGATTTAGAAGAATAAGTCTTTAAAACATTTAAAAATGGTATTTTAGTTAGAGTTTCTAACCAAAATAGAGACACTTGAATACAAATAATTGAGGTAATCAAAACATTGTAATATCATGAGAATAAAGGAATTCATGATATATTATGTCAAAGTACATTATATACACCACATAAAAGTGATTTGGTGTATAACAACAAAGAAGTCTCAATGGAATGTAAATTGAGATAAAATCTCTCATAAAGGTTGTATCCTTAGGTTAAGGATAAATCAATGAAATAATTATGTGTGAAAAATATAAATACACTAAATATGATTGGATATTCAGTGTAAAACAATCAATGGACATTCACACATATTCTTGTAAAAACAACACCAACGAATTGGATGTTTAACTCAACAAATGGGGAATGAATTAAAATAGCTCTTATCAAATTCATATCAATGACTTGAGAATTATAAATAGAGTGATTATGTGTATCAAAAGAATATCCACAGGAAGGGGAGTGGAAATTATGGCATAATCAAATGAATAGTGATTCCACACATAATCTTTGGGTAATATAATCAATGAAATATGCGTAAATCCAAATGAGTGGAAATTGAAATTTCAAATTCCCTTATCGATTTGGTAACCTATGAAACATGCACACATGAAAGATGGATCATAAAATGATGATGTAAATACCCATAAATTAAAGTATAATACACAATGAATACAATCATGGGCAGTATACATACACCACATGCAATAAATAAGTGGTGAACAATGGAATTCTCACGAAATTAAGAGTGAGATAAGAAACCCCTTACCACGTTGTAATCAACTGAGTCATATGGCCAAAAGTTAATAACCACCAAATGATTTACATAATAACATGAATAAAATAGAATCATGATAATATATATCAAATGTCAGTACACAATACACCACTTTCAATAATTTATTGGCGAACAATGGAAATCTCACGAAATTGAAAGTGAGATAAGAAAATACCTTACTCTGTACTTTTTCCTTGGTTGATGGTAGGTTAACCTCCTGTACAATGGTGAAATAATTGTTATTGAATTATACAAGAATCATTTACTTTAATATGATATCATATATGATATTTTAACATTGATTTGTTAATAATATCTTAGAATTATCGTCATTTCAGGTGCTAACTGGTTCATTTTACTTTATATTCATTGTTATTTGAGCCATATTCGTTATTAATGAGATGTATATTATTAATATCCAGAATTATATCAAGTCCTTTTATAATATTTTTAAAACATCAAATTATAATTATACTTGAATGGATATGATGGAGAATGAATCTCATCGCGTTCGTGGAGACGGTAGTCCGTACGTACACACGAGCGACAATATCATTATTTTATATTAAAATAATATATAATTGGATGGTATATCATATATACAGAATCATTATCATTTTATATTTATTATTTACATGAGTTACACATCATTATTATACCCATACAAATAATAATATATTGAATAACAATTACACCACGACGTGGAGACGGTAAGCTGTACGTACGCACGTGTGGTGACATGTTATTCAAAGGGTGGATAGAATACTGAATATGGTTGTAAAATATTTATAATAACATCACAGCATATATATTATACTGGAGTTATTATTTTATAATTGTAATAACAAGATAGAAGAAGTGGAAGAAGAAAGGAACTTGAAAAGGGGTGGTGAAAACATTACCTCTTCTTCGTGTTCTTCCTTTTGATTTGATCAAAAGGGCTCCATAGGTTGGCTTTCTGATCAAAATAAGGCCTCTAGGTGGTAGTGGGGGAAGTTGAGAGAGTATTTGGGTAGGGTTTGGACGAACCAATAGGATTTTAAGGTGTTAAGAAAAGAGGAGGAGTGCCCTTTTATAAGAGGGGTGAGGGGCACCTTTGGAAAAGCTAGAAATATAAATTTATAATAAATTAATATTCGGTTTCTAATAGAAAAAAAGTTTATTATATAAATTTTAAGGTGTGTATGGGTTGAAAACCACTCAACCAATAGAATTTGAACAGGTTTTAGGTATTATATTAACCATATCTTTACGTATTAACTCTTAGTTAATTAGTTTCCCTTTTACAGTGTCTCTTTGTATTTTTATATTATATGGTTAATAAACTTACTATATACTTCCAAGCGACCACCAAGTGGTACATTAATGATATAAATATCCTGATATAAGTATCTTGGCGGAACCTTAGATTTTTAGGAATTTAATATCAATTAATAATATAATATATTTTTTAAAAACTCTTTTATGTCAATTTTGACAATATTCAATAGTTGATTTTTGTGAAACACATAACAGAATGATCACTTCGAAAAAAGTTAATTAAATCAATCCTAATATGTCATATTAACCTGTAAAATTATTTTAATTCAATAAAAGTATAAAATTATATTTATTAGGGTATTTATAATATCAATTATTTTAATTTCTCACTATTATGGTAATTACTGCATCACCATTGTGTCATACATAAATTAACTTATTTAATATCTAAAAATTATAAATAAAATATCATTATGTAGGAAATATTTTTTTCTTTCTAATTAATATTTATAGTCTAAAATTAAATATATATATAACCCTATGTAACAATTGTTTTTCTAAAAGATATATGCTTGTTTCATTTTTGTATTTATTTTAACTTAATTAAAATAAAGTGTCATTATCACTTACAAGTGGATCCATGGGGTCCCAAAATCGACCCAAAGATGCCCATGGTCGACCATGTATTAACCAATAGGGTTAAGACATGTTTTAGGGTAATTTAGTATTATTATAATATTATTTGTTTTATCCCATGTTTACCGGATTTAACCTTTAACCATGGTAAATAAAATATTTACCGACGTAATTATCCAAAATGTCTAAAAATAAAAGTTACATATTTACACAATTTGAACATCCTGATTCCAAATATGGAATCTATTTTTCCAAATTCAAAACACAGAAGTGGCAGAAATTAATTTAAAATTAATTCCCGTTGTTAAAACTAAAAGCGTTTTTTAAGAGATAATAACTATCAAAAGATTGGCACTTGTTTATGTCTTGTTTAAATGTGAAATTATGTTCAATGAACCACATTTTATTACATGGTGAAAATATATTCTAAATATACTATAAATTCACTCAAATTCATAATTTATCACTATTAATTATTTTGATTAAAAAAGTTGTTTTTAATTAAAATTTAGTTATTTTCACTATTCATCAAAATATGAAAGTTATCCGAAAAGTACCAAAATTTCACCCTTGGCTAATTTCAATATTCCGAATCCAAAAATGAAGTCCATTTTGAGAGATAGAATTTATAAAATTTCAAAAAGTAAGTATTACTATTCATAACGGCTAGTTTGATTGGTTGTGGTGTGTTAAAATCTCGAAGTTACGTACAATGCACGCCATTGAATTATTCGATGGGAAACGTACCGTGAAAGCTTGGGGTGTTACATTCTCCTCTCATTTAATAAATTGCCTCCTTGAAATTTTTAAAATTGTGCTTGGGAATATAATGGAAAGTCCCACATCGAAAAAAGAGTCAATAAAACTGTCACTTTAAAAGAAAGAAGGAGAGGTATAAAGGTCATCCAAGATAACCCATACTCGGATTCCATGTAGGAAAACATGGATATGGATGATAAAATAAGTGTCATGTTCTGATGGAGAGGGATAGAAATCATGATCAGGAGAAAGTTAACAATAAGAAAACTACAAACTTGTGTTGGGACAAACGGCCATTAGTCTCCTAGTAGGAAAGTAAACGGACAACATTTTTTTATTTAAGTTACATTGCATAAGGACGAGGAAATCATTTATGATATTGACTAAGAACATAAAGAGATATACTTACTTTTTAAGTAGAGTTTCATTATTTAATAACTTTTTACCACTAACTTATTTTGTTTGAACAATGAGTATTCAAGAAGAATTGCTCACAATAAAAGAGCTAGAATAAACTTCTATAGAAATACATGATCCATGTAGGATAAACTATATATTTAACTTGACATTAAAGATTAATCAAAACCAAAATGGTTAGTATAAGATCTGATGATCCCCCATATGTATATTCCATTAGAAAAAAATACTAATCTTAATTTCTAAAATTAAACCAACAATACCCCAAAGTTAAATAAATACCATTCAATAATCAATTTCCCTTAAAATCCTTCAATATAATAAAAACTAATATTGAAACCCAAAACATAGAAGAATTTGATTATGTAGTCTCCCATGTTAAATTGTGTCACCAAATGACATCAAATACTATTAAAGTCACATACTTAAAAGTAATTAACCTCATCACATTTTCTCTATTATAGGTTAATCATTTCCATAAATAACCCAAATCACTATAAATCCACAATAAAAACGTAGATAAAAATCTACCATTACTCCCCAAATGAAACCCCAGAGTATTCTATTTTCCTTGGGCATATAGTGTTCCCAACAAAGCCAACATCTTTCAAAATAACATTTATCACTTAATCACCAAATCATTTTCCTGTACTAATGGTATTCATTTGATAAGACATAAGATCCCAAATCAAATTATTATTGATCAATAAAATCATTTGACTAAAAATAATAGTCACACTAACCAGGGACTTCACGTAGTCCAGTGGTACGTGATAAATCCCACTCGCACTTTGGTTGTGGGTTCAATTCTCACAATTTTGTCCGACGCGACAGGTTGTCACACGATCTACGTGTTGTCCTTTTTCAAAAACTATATTTTATAATATTACCAAAATGAGATAAATTCCTCAAAATACCATAACATAATTTAACCACAAATGTTATATCATACCTTGCATTTTCATCTAAAATTATAATAACTTATAATTCTCTCAAACCCCAATGATCATATAAAACCAAATGGCTATTTATACCTATATCTACAAGAGAAGAGATAATTCTTCCTCAAATATAATTCTCACATGAAAAACTGCGGGGTTACAAACACAAGAGAAAATTATTCCAAAGTAAACCCATCAACAAGGATCACTAATACTTTTTAAACATTTCTCAAACCATTTATTTCCACATAGCTTCTTCTTTGACCAAGAAAATATCCTATAGAATAGGGCATTCACTCGGGTAATGGCCAGGTCGCCTAAATTTACGGTAAATGACTGTAAATGGACTCTTGGGACCATTTTTATCTTATTCCATAGTAATCTTCATTTTTCTTCGGTAATTATTCACTTTATGTCCTTCCTTCCCGCACGTAAAGCATTTCGTTGTTCCATTGAGACACTTTCATGGGTTTCTCCTTCCACATTTCTTGCATGATGAAAATTGAGGGTTATTTTCTCCATGGTCTCCATTGTTGGAGCTCTTATCATTCATCACCTTTCACTTCCTTGTTGAGTCTGGGAGTTGGTTAATATATATGTTGTTGATCATATTTTTGGAAAACTGATTTGGCATAAAGACGATATCTTTTACACCTATCAACATTCCATTTTGTTTCTCATTGACACCATCGTTCCCACCTTGTACATCATTCTCAGAGTCACTATGACTTCCTTGGAATCCATCCACTGACTAAAACCAGAAAGCATTGTGTGAGTAACAGTAGTCAAATAATCATTTAGAGATTAACATGTCACCATATTCTCAATTTGAAACATATTAGGATTAACCAAGTTCATTTACTCTCATATTATATATATATTACTTAAATAGGTTTGTAAAGAAAATGTAAATTATCCTAATCATATCCCCTGGGAGTGTCGTAACAAAGAGTGCAGCAAGGCCCATTGTCGTGCACCAGTTCCCGTTCAAGTCTAGCTCAAAGTTGTGTTTTCGGGTTTTACCCCTAGGTACACCTGTGCCAGAGCCTCCTCTACCAGGTCTTATCCAGATAGGGATGTATTTCTTGGAAAAATCACAAAATATCTACAATACCAAAATTCTAGGAAGTTATTTTATACTAATCCTCAAATTTCATCTTAGATCTATGTGCTCTAATCAGAGTTTATCTAAATATAGCTTCCAATGTTTGTACTAAACTTCCTCTGATACCAACTGTAATGCCCCGAACCTAGTTACCTAGAGTCGGTGCATTATTACATAACATTGGAATGATCACAATTAATATCAAATCTCGAAAGACCGATTAGTTTATTAGCCTAGGAAACACTAGATACATTCATAAAATTTTACATTACATCATAAAAAAACATCTTCTCTTCATATCCCCTCATACTATCCCTACAGGTCATTCATAAATTACTTCTTCATAATCCTGGGAAAAATAAAACATTGAAAGGGGTGAGCTCAGATGCTCAGTAAGGATAACATTATAGCAGAAGATTTCATGGATAAGCATAAACACTTAAGGCAATTTATAACTAAAACAAAATCCTTTTGAACTTGAACTTCAGCATAAAATGGCAAAGGTAAAATGAAATAATGCCATTTACATACTCACATGGATAATCTACTAGTCGAATGATCACATGAAATATCAATAACCACTTTCATAATGATGGAATTCATAATGCTAGACTATCATAACCACATAGCCAAAGCCTCGTGCCAAGACTACAAATAAGATTTTTCCAAGGCCTTGTGCCAAGACACTAGTTTGTCTCATGAGACCTACCGATGCATCGAGGAGCTACAGCGGGCTCTACCCATCACTTATTAAGTCCAATTCATTCCTCATATGAACAGGTTTAAATATAACATAAACATTTGTATTAAAACTAGCATACGAAATGTCAATATGTTAACCACAAACCATGAATGGTATAAAAATAGAACACCCACATTCAAACATAACTCATTCGATACAATATGGAGGATTGTATTGTATCACATTAACCTCAATCAAGAATAATGAAGGATGTTGACATAGATGAAAATAATCATCAAAACTATTTGAGAGAAATATCCCCCTTTTTCTTTAGATCATTTAAAAGTCACACTATTTGTCAAGAAGCCATTTAAAAATAGATTTTTGAATGAACGTGTTCCATACCACTTTGAAACTTTTAAAAGGAGTTTTAATTTTAAAACATTAATTCCCATATAAATAATGTAACATCCCAGGTAAATAATGAATAAAACATTTTCTTATTTATTAATATTTACGAATTAAATATTAATTTTACTTTAAAGGGGTTTCTATGTTCGATAGTGTACCCGATACGCAACGATGAGTTCCTTTGAAAACTTACGTTGCACACTAGTAATATAATAATATTATTTTAAATGTTAGTTAACATGTAGCCGTTGTATTGGCGGTAATGGATAGAAATAACTAAAATATGATTATATATGTTTTTTTAAATGTTTTTACATTTATCCAATAATAGATAAAGGCTTAAAATATGGAAAGAATTCAATTTCAGGCATTTATACCCTAATTTTCACTAAAGGTTCACTTATCACCTTTTGATGGAAAACCGTCATTAAATATAGTTTTGATCAATCTTATAAATTCTATTGGACCAAATATAACTCTTCTTTAGAATCGGGACATCAAAATTTACTTTGTGTAAATTTTTGGTATCTTTCCGATAAAGTTCATTTTTTTATGAATAGTGTAAAATGTTGTATTTTAATTCAAAACCTATTTTTAATCTAATTTATTTATATTATTAGATTATCATTTGAATTGGTTTTAAAGTGAAATTAGAAAATATTTTTACCATTAAAACCAATAGTGGTCGTTGTAATTAATTTCACATTGAAATCGGACTTAAACTAGTGTCAATCTTTTAATACTTATTGTTTCAAAAAAAGACGCTATTTGTCATGACAGTGGGAATTAATTATGAAATTAATTAATGTGACTTATATGTATTGAATATTTTAAAATAGACTTCATTTTTGAATTCGGAATATCAAATATAGCTTACGGTGAATTTTTGGTATTTTTCTGAAAAACTTCAATTTTTGTTAAATAGTGAAACCACTAAGTGGTACTTATAAAAACTGATTTTTCGTTTAAATGAAATTTTACCACTTCTGTGTTTTGAATTTCAAAAATCCGACATACATGGTTGTCATTTAGAAGTAAAATGTGGTTCAATGAGATTAAAATAATTTTTTGGTGAATAGTAACTTTAAAGTTCTTAATCGTGATTAGTGGTAATTAGTGTGGTTTAAGGTAAAAATAATGCTTTAATAATATGAAATGTCCCAGAAAAATGTCGTAACCTTATTTGATGTGTCATGGCCGACCAAGACAAGACATGGGTTAACTTGAGGACCCCATGGAGCCACTTTGGTTGGGAAATGACATAAATAACTTTTTATTTAATGTTAAAGTAAAAATGACACAAACATAAGTTATTTTACTAAAACAATTTTTACATGGGGTTATAAAAGAAATGTTTTTGACTATAAATATTAATTAGAAAGCTAAAAATATTTCCAACATCATAGTATTTCATTATAATTTTTAGACATTAAATAAATTAAATTATTTATGACATCATGATGATGCAGCGATGAACTCATTATTTAACGATTTAAATAAAATGGAAAGATAATGTAAACTCTAAGACCTACACATGGCCAAAACCAATTGGATGAGTGTGTTTCGAACCATTATCACCTTATCCTTGAATTATATCAATATGGGACCTTTTGAATCCGAATACCATTTTAAAATAAAGTAACTTATATTTACTTTCCAAGAGTTCCCCTCCTCTCCTCTTATAAAAGGCCCCCACCTCTACCTCCTTACCCACACTCCCAAAGCCTTTGGCTCGGCCAAACCCTTCCAATTTTGGCTCTCCACATCCCTATATTACTCCTTGAAGCCTCACATTTGGCAGAAGCCCTCCCAAGGAATCCTTTGATCTCAAATCAAAGAGAGTTACCCGATTTTAAGGTAATGTCTTCTTTTGAGTCCTTTTGTTTTATTTTGCTTCTCCAACCACCTAAACTCTTTTTATTATTTTCTTTTCTAACAACTCCATTATACTAAATATACTAGGATGTTGTTATAAGAAGTATTAGAGCTACACTTACACACACCTACATCTAATGGTTAAACAACATACTGTTTCCATGGATGGTGACTTTCTGCCTCCCGAAACGATGATTGTTCAAAATTATTTTAACACCTTCAAAGGTGGCCATTAAGATGAAACTATATTTATATATGATATATAATATTTTTATGTTTTCCTTAAGCTTATTTATTTTTAATTTTGGGAATACCTTTATGGTTTCCATTATGGGTAAACGCGATATCTTCATTTAAGGAAGTGCGGACTACCGCCCCCTCAAAATGATTTGATTTAGTTAATGCCATATGTGGGACGTATAAAGGATGGGGTTATGATATTATATATGATATTAAACTGGAATTATAATATACCTTTATATCATTATGATTCCATTCTATAATAGAAATGAAAGTAGTGCTCATGCGTACGTACGGCTTACCGTCTCCATGAACGGTGCATTTCATTTCTTACCTCTAAATGATTATGTAATATTATAAGTGCATGAATATACTGGATATATATGACATATATGATATCTACATCATGAATAACATTCTTGATATAATGGATACATGAACAACTTATAATTATAAAGGGCTTACTTTTGACTCAAGTACCAATGATCATTAAAACGAACTTTATTAACATAAATAATTACATAGTGTTCACGACATGGAAATAAGTAATATAAAAGGAGTAATGAACTTGAAAAAGGTTCTTAAAAAAGTATAAATTAACTCATGTTTATTTTTCAGGAGATTAAAGAACGACCGAGTCAAGTCGGACCCGAGGTATGGGACTTCGTCTCAATCTCCTTTCATTGAGGCATATTTTATTTTATACACAACTTTCTTTTATACAGTGTATAAACCTCTTTGACTTTTACGTTTATCCAAAATGAATCTTTTTTATACAAAGCATTTACTAAACAAAAAAAGGGAATTTTTTTGTCGTACGTATGTGGCAACAATGACTTCTCTGCCGTCGTGACTGTTATTTGAGTTTCGGCTTCCTCTAAAAGCCATACATTCTTTTAAAAAGAAAAATAAATACCATGTTTTAATTTTCTTTTATTTTGGTATTGAAAATGGTTTTCATGTTGTTTTTATATCACTGTGTTGTATTGATATCTTGTGATTGAAAGGTGGAAATATTATTTTTCCTTTATTCATGTTTTATGTGATACGATTATGTTGAGGTTCTTGGGCATTATTATGAAGATGGGTGGTTCCATGATAGACTAAGGGTGGGTGAGCCTGATATAGCTCTCCAATGCATTGGGTAACGCGAAGGAGTGAAACGTTAAGGTTTCTCCGAAGAGATTTAGGGAATATACTGTGATAGGTATTCCAAACGTAACCAAGAGGGTTACTCCCTACGTAAGAATGTTATGAATGCCTCAAGTTACCTTTATGTGTTATGATTTCTATGATTTATTCATGATTTGATGAGTTATGATAAAGTGCTTATGTATTATGGGTAAAGTATGATCTCATTCTTATGTATATGTGTACCCATGTTTCCTTTCCATATTTTTATATCGCTTACTGAGGTTTTTATGCTCATCCCAAGTTTTTTTGAAATGTTTTTCACAGGTCAAGGGAAAGGTACATGATATGATGATAGTGTCAAGGAAGTGTCAAGAAAGAATCCGTGTTTTATTTTAAATATGTGTCCATTGATGGGAATGAAGAATACTATCTTTATATAACCACTTTTTTTATATGTGGAATGTAATGCACGTTTTATGATCTAATTCTCTAAAACTCTAAACCCGAAAAGATCCTCAATGTGTAATCTTGTAATAACTAAAGATTAAGCAAGGTTTAAGGCTGGGGACTTATAGTTGTTATCAAAGGTCGGTTTTGATTACTTTAGGAGTTAGAATTATATTAAATGATTATCCAAAAATATTTTTTTTTGAAATAATATAGCATTTGAATATTACCATGTTGCTTCATCTAAGACATGTTTGTTTAGAATGGTTTTCCGCAGAGGAAACATGGAAGCAGTGCTAGGAAGGCATACAGATGGAAATAACCTTCTGAATCAGCATACCGAGATGGTCGGAATTGTAACTGAACAGTTTGTTGCAGTGATGGCACAATTGACTCAGGCTATAAATGGTGGTGGTATCCATGCACGAGATCAGCCAGATCAACCGCAGAGGAACATGTCAGTGGTGGAACATTTCATGAGGCAACATCCCCCATCATTCAGAGGATCATCTGACCCTGTGTTAGCTGAAGGGTGGATTAAAGCACTGGAGAAGATTTTTGATGTCATGGGGTGTTCAAACAATCAAAAGGTTAGTCTTTCTATTTACCGTTTGGAGGGTGAGGCAGATTAATGGTGGTCGATGGTTAAAAATATCAGGGACGCTGATGAGATTGATGCTCTCGACTGGGAAGAATTCAAAGGTATGTTTCTTGAGAAGTATTTTCCTAAGGCTGTTCGACTTATGATGGAAATGTAATTCTTGTAATTGAGGAAAGAGGAAGACTCAGTGGCTGCCTATGACGAAAGGTTCACTCGATTCGCAAGGTATGCTCCAAATTTTATCTGAGACATTGATAGTAAAATCAATCATTTTTACTCAAGATTAAATGCAAAATATCGAAGGGCATTAGCTTCTCGTGAGTTTAAAAGTTATGAAAATCTTGTTCTATGTGCTGAGAAGGTGGAAATGGAGTTTTTCGATGACCGTGTGTTATATAACAACCAGCAGAAGAAGAGACTGAGGTGGCAGGAGAAAGGTAAGAATTCTTCAAAAAAAGTCTGATGGTAAGAAAACTATGTTTCCAGTTTGCGATAAATGTTGAAAAAGGCATGCGGGGGAATGTCTTCTGAATTCTGGAAAGTGCTACCGATGTGGTAAGATGGGACATAAGGCTCGTGATTTCACTGAAAAAGATTAGGCTGATGGTAAGACCAAATTTTATTTACAGTTAGTAAAATGTTATAAGTGCACTGAGATTGGTCACTATGCAAACGAGTGTCTGAAAAATAGCTTGAGTGATGGGAAGCAGTTAGACTACAAGCAGAAAGGGGTGGTGAAATCCATTGCAACTACTTCAGAAGATGTCGGGCCATCAAATGAAGTTGTATCAGGTACTTTGTTTGTTTTATCATATTATGCCAGTGTGTTGTTTGATTCGGGGTCTACACATTCTTTCATCTCTGAAACCTTTTCTAGTAAAATGGGAATACCATCTCAAGAAGTGACTCCTGAACTTGTGGTAAAAACACATGGGGGAAATGTTTAGGCAAGAAGAATTTATAAGAATCTTCTTATCCTTATCCATGGAAATAACCTACTTGCAAACCTTATTGTTCTACATCTAGTAGAGTTTGATGTTATCCTGGGTATGGATTGGCTCTCTATTTACCATGCTAAGATTGACTGTAGAGCTAAAGAAGTTTCATTTCAGAAAGACTTTCAGTTTGTGTACAAGAATGAACCCTTACTGATGATAACTTATCAAGAGGCCAAGAAACTTGTAAAAGATGGAAATGAATGTTATCTTGCACACATAGTTGAAAATAAAGGAACAGTTCAGATTAATGATGTGCCAGTGGTAAATGAGTATCCTTATGTTTTTTCTGATGAGTTGCCTGGAATAATACCAGATCGGGAAGTTGAGTTTACTATTGACTTAGTTCCTAATGCTAAGCCAATCTCAAAACCCCCTTATCAAATGGCTCAAATTGAACTTTTAGAGTTGAAGGAGCAATTGCAAGATTTATTAGAGAAAGGTTTAATTCGACCTAGCACATCACCTTGGGGTGATCCTGTTTTATTTGTTAAAAAGAAAGATGGTTCTATGAGACTTTGCATTGATTATAGAGCCTTGAATAATATCACTATTAAAAACAAATATCCTTTGCCTCATATCGATGATTTGTTTCATCAGCTCCAGGGAGCTCAGTTGTTTTCAAAGATTGACCTGAGATTGGGGTACCATCAGCTGAAGGTAAAGGAGGCAGATATTCCGAAGACCGCGTTCCGTACAAGATATGGCCGTTATGAATTTGTAGTAATTCCTTTTGGGCTAACCAATGCACCTGCTGTATTCATGGACATAATGAATACAATTTTCCATGAGTTCTTGGATATGTTTGTGGTGGTTTTAATTGATGATATTTTGGTGTTCTCTAAAAGTAAAGAAGAGAATGAAAGACATTTAAGGGATATCTTGCAAACCTTAAAAGAAAAGAAACTGTATGGAAAATTCAGTAAGTGTGAGTTTTGGTTGCAAAAAATTTCTTTCCTTGGTCATATTGTTTCTTAAAGATGGAATAGCTGTTGATCTTGCAAGAACAAAAGTTGTGGAAGAATGGCCAAGACCCACAAATGTAACTGAGATTCGTAGATTCCTTGGTTTGGCAGGCTATTACCGAAGGTTTGTTAGAAATTTTTCACGGTTATCTAGTCCAATGACTAAGCTAACTCGGAAGGGTGTTATGTTTATCTAGATAAAAGAATGTGATGATTGTTTTCAGGAATTGAAAAGAAGATTGGTGAATGATCCAGTTTTGGCACTACCTTCCCGGAATGGTGAGTTTGTTATATACAGTGATGCTTCATTGAAAGGACATGGTTGCATCCTAATGCAGAATGATCAGGTAATTTCTTATGCTTCACGTCAGTTGAAAACTCATGAGGTAAATTACCCTAAACATGATTTGAAATTTTCTGCTATTGTTTTCGCTTACAAAATTTGGAGGCATCATTTGTTTGGAGTAAAGTTTGAAATATATACCGATCACAAAAGTTTAAAGTATATATTCACTCAGAAAGAATTGAACATGAGACAAAGGAGATGGATAGAATTAATCAAGGATTATGATTGTACAATTCATTACCATCCGGGAAAAGTAAATAAAGTGGATGATGCTTTGAGTCGAAAAAGTAATGCTTCATTAGCAATGTTGCATTTGGAACGTGATCCTTTGGTTAAGGATTTGATGAACTTTGGCATAGAAGTTATTGGTGCAGGAAGTTCTTCTGTTTTGTTTCAGGTATCAGTGAGATCATCTCTAGCAGATTGAATCAAGCAAGAAAGAAGAAAGACAGTGAGTTGTAGAAAAAGGTAGATCTGGTTCAGAAAGGTAAGTTGCCTGAATTCAACATTGATAATGATTAGGTTTTGAGATTTGGGAAGAGATTGTGTGTGCCTTGTGATTCACAGTTGAAGAGAGAGTTGTTATGTGAAGCTCATAAGTCTCTGTTTTCAGTTCATCCTGGTAGTACTAAGATGTACAGAGATCTGCATGAGTATTACTGGTGGGATGGAATGAAAAGAGATATTGCTGATTTTACTGTGAAGTGTTTGACATGTCAACAGGTTAAAGTAGAGCGGCAGTTACCTAAAGGGATGCTTCAGCCTTGACCAGTGCCAGAGTGGAAATGGGAAAACATATCCATGGACTTTGTTGTGGGATTATCGAGGACATCTCAAGGTAATAATGCAATCTGGGTTATTGTTGATCACTTGACTAAATCTGCTCATTTCCTTGCTATACGAGATACTTTTTCCCTAGATCAACTTTCCCGTTTGTATCTTAAAGAGATAGTCAGGTTACATGGAGTTCCTCTCTCCATTGTATCTGACCGTGATCACAGGTTCACTTCTATCTTTTGGAAAGGCCTTCAGAAGTCCTTGGGTACTGAATTAAATTTTAGTACAGCTTTCATCCTCAATCAGATAGGCAGTCAGAACGAACAATTCAGACCTTTGAGGATATGCTATGAGCCTGTTCGATGGATTATCAGGGAAGTTGGGACCAAAATCTTTCTTTGGTTGAATTTTCATATAATAACCGTTTTCATTCCAGTATACAGATGTCACCATTTCAGGCATTATATGGGAAGCAGTGTCGAACTCCAGCTTTCTGGGATGAAGTGGGTGAAAGGAAGTTAATGGGACCAGAATCGGTAGAAGAGATGGAAAAAAAAGTTCAGCTAATTCATAATCACATGAGAACAGCTCAGAGTAGGTAGAAGAGTTATGCAGACTACGGGAGGAAGGATCTATCTTTTGAGGTAGGTGATCATGTTTTTATCAATGTATCACCATGGAAAAGTGTGATGTGATTTGGTAAGATTGGAAAGCTGAGTCCAAGGTTCATTGGACCAAATGAAATTATGGAGAGAGTTGGATCTGTTGCTTACCGGGTAGCTTTACCTCCGAGTTTATCTCAAGTACACATTGTTTTTCACGTTTCGATGTTGAGAAAGTATATGCCAGATCCATCTCATGTTTTGAGTCCAGAGGTAGTTCAGCTGGAAGAGAGCCTATCTTATGAGGAACAACCGGTCTAGATTCTTGACCACAGGGAGCAAGTGTTACGGAATAAGGTGATTAATCAGGTAAAGGTTTTGTGGAAAAACCACATGATGGAAGAGGCAACATGGGAATCTGAAAATGCAATGAGGGATAAGTACCCCCATTTATTCGATAAGTAAATAAATTGCAGGGGCGCAATTCCCAAAAGGGGGGAAGGATGTAACATCCCAGGTAAATAATGAATAAAACATTTTCTTATTCATTAATATTTACGAATTAAATATTAATTTTACTTTAAAGGGGTTACTATGTTCGATAGCGTACCTGATACGCAATGATGAGTTCCTTTGAAAACTTACGTTGCACACTAGTAATATAATAATATTATTTTAAATGGTAATTAACATGTAGCCGTTGTATTGGCCGGAATGGATAGAAATAACTAAAATATTATTATATATGTTTTTTTAAATGTTTTTACATTTATCCAATAAAAGATAAAGGCTTAAAATACGGAAAGAATTCAATTTTAGGCATTTATACCCAAATTTTCACTAAAGGTTCACTTATCACCTTTTGATGACGAACCGTCATTAAATATAGTTTTGATCAATCTTATAAATTCTATTGGACCAAATATAACTCTGCTTTATAATCGGGACATCAAAATTTACTTTGTGTAAATTTTTGGTATCTTTCCGATAAAGATCATTTTTTAATGAATAGTGTAATATGTTGTATTTTAATTCAAAACCTCTTTTTAATCTAATTTATTTATATGATTAGATTGTCATTTGAATTGGTTTTAAAGTGAAATTAGATAATATATTTACCATTAAATCCAATAGTGGTCGTTGGAATTAATTTCACTTTGAAATTGGACATAAACTAGTGTCAATCTTTTAATACCTATTGTTTCATAAAAACACGCTATTTGTCATGACAGCGGGAATTAATTATTAAATTAATTAATGTGACTTATATGTTTTGAATTTGGTAAAATAGACTTCATTTTTTAATTTGGAATATCAAATATAGCTTATGGTGATTTTTTGGTATTTTTTTGAAAAACTTCAATTTTTGATGAATAGTGAAACCACTAAGTGGTACTTATAAAAACTGATTTTTCATTTCAAGGAAAATTTACCCCTATGTGGAGCCACTTTGGTTGTGAAATGACATAAATTACTTTTTATTTAATGATAAAGTACAAATGACACAAACATATGTTATTTTACTAAAACAATTTTTACATGGGGTTATAAAAGTCATATTTTTGACTATAAATATTCATTAGAAATCTAAAGAGATTTCCTACATCATATTATTTTTTTAAAAAAAAATTAGACATTAAATAAATTAAATTATTTATGACATCATGATGATGCAGTGATGACATCATTATTTAACGATTTAAATAAAATGGAAAGATAATGTAAACTCTAAGACCTACACATGTCCAAAACCAATTGGATGGGTGGATTTCGAACCCTTATCACCTTATCCTAGAATTATATTAATGTGGGACATTTTGAATCCGAATACCATTTTAAAATAAAGTAACTTATCTTTACTTTCCAAGAGTGCCCCTCCTCTCCTCTTATAAAAGGCCCCCACCTCTACCTCCTTACCCACACTCCCAAAGCCTTTTAATCGGCCAAACCCTACCCATTTTGGATCTCCACATCCCTCTCTTACTCTTTGAAACCTCACGTTGGGCATAAGCTTTCCCAAGGAATCCTTTGACCTCAAATCAAAGAGAGTTACCCGATTTTAAGGTAATGTCTTCTTTTGAGTCCTTTTGTTTTATTTTTCTTATCCAACCCCCTAAACTCTTTTTCATCTTTTATTTTGTAACAACTACAGTATCCTCAATATACTAGGATGTTGTTATAAGAATTATTAGAGCTACACTTACACACACCTATATCTAATGGTTAAAGAACATACTGTTTCCGTGGATGGAGAATTTCTGCCTCCCGAAATGATGATTGTTCAACATTCTTTTAACACCTTCAAAGGTGGCCATTAAGTTGAGACTATATTTATATATGATATATAATATGTTTATGTTTTCCTTAAGCTTCTGTATTTTTCATTTTGGGCATACCTTTATGGTTTCCATTATGGGTAAACGTGATATCTTCATTTAAGGAAGTGCGGACTACCGCTCCCTCAAAGTGATTTGATTTCGTTAATGCCATATGTGGGATGTATAAAGGATGGGGTTATGATATTATATATGATATTACACTTGAATTATAATATAACTTTATATCATTATGATTCCATTCTATAATAGAAATGAAAGTAGTGTTCATGCGTACGTACGGGTTACCGTCTCCATGAACGGTGCATTTCATTTCATACCTCTAAATGATTATGTAATATTATAAATGCATGCATGTACTGGATATATATGACATATATGATATCTACATCATGGATACCATTCTGGATATAATGGATACATGAACAACTTGTAATTATAAAGGGCTTACTTTTGACTCAAGTACCAATGATCGTTAAAACGACCGTTATTAACTTAAATAATTACATAGTGTTCACGAAATTGCAATAAGTGATATAAAAGGAATAATGAACTTGAAAAAGGTTCTTAAACAAGTATAAATTAACTAATGTTTATTATTCAGGAGATTAAAGAACGACCGAGTCAAGTCAGACCCGAGGTATGGGACTTCGTCTCAATCTCCTTTCATTGAGGCATATTTAATTTTATACACAACTTTCTTTTATACGGTGTATAAACCCATTTTACATTTACATTTATATAAAAGGAATCTTTTTTATATGGAGCGTTTACGAAATGACAAAAGGGAATGTTTTTGTCGTACGTATGCGGCGACAACGACTTCTCTGCCGTCGTGACCATTATTTGAGTTTCGGCTTCCTCTACAAGCCATAACTTCTTCTTAAAAGAATAATAAATACCATGTTTTACTTTTCTTTTATTTTGGTATTGAAAATGGTTTCCATGATGTTTTTATATCAATGTGTTGTATTGATATCTTGTGATTGAAAGGTGGAAATGTTATGTTTCCTTTATGCATGTTTTATGTGATACGATTATGTTGAGGTTCTTGGGCATTATTATGAAGATGGGTGGTTCTGTGATTGACTAAGGGCAGGTGAGCCCGATATAACTCTCCAATGCATTGGATAATGCGAAGGAGTGAAACGTTAAGGTTTCTCTGAAGAGATTTAGGGAATATATTGTGATGGGTATTCCAAACGTAACCAAGAGGGTTACTCCCTACGTAAGAATGTTATGAATGCCTCAAGTTACCTTTATGTCTTATGATTTCTATGATTTATTCATGATATGATGAGGTATGATAATGTGATTATGTTTTATGGGTAAAGTATGGTCTCATTCTTATGTATATGTGTACCCATGTTTCCATTCCATATTTTTATATCCCTTACTGAGCTTTTTATGCTCATCCCATGTTTTTTTGAAATGTTTTTCACAGGTCAAGGGAAAGGTACATGATATGATGATAGTGTCAAGGAAGTGTCAAGAAAGAATACTTGTTTTATTTTAAATATGTGTCCATTGATGGGAATGAAGAATACTATCTTTATATAACCACTTTGTTTATATGTGGAATGTAATGCAAGTTTTATGATCTAATTCTCTAAAACTCTAAACCCAAAAAGATCCTCAATGTGTAATCTTGTAATAACTCAACATTAAGTAATGTTTATGGCTGGGGCCTTATAAATAAATCCTTAAAACCATTTATAGAACATGGACATTAATGAGAAAGATTTAGAAGAATAAGTCTTTAAAACATTTAAAAATGGTATTTTAGTTAGAGTTTCTAGCCAAAATAGAGACACTTTAATACAAATAATTGAGGTAATCAAAACATTGTAATATCATGAGAATAAAGGAATTCATGATATACTATGTCAAAGTACATTATATACACCACATAAATGTGATTTGGTGTATAACAACAAAGAAGTCTCAATGGAATGTAAATTGAGATGAAATCTCTAATAAAGGTTTTATCCTTAGGTTAAGGATAAATCAACGACATAATTATGTGTGAAAAAATATAAATACACTAAATATGATTTAATATTCAGTGTAAAACAATCAATGGACTTTCACACAAATTCTTGTAAAAACAACACCAACGAATTGGATGTTTAACTCAACAAATGGGGAATGAATTAAAATTACTCTTATCAAATTCAAATCAATGACTTGAGAATTATCAATGGAGTGATTATGTGTATTAAAAGAATATCCACAGGAAGGGGAGTGGAAATTATGACATAATAAAATGAATAGTTATTCCACACATAATCTTGGGGTAATATAATCAATGAAATATGCGTAAAGCCAAATGAGTGGAAATTGAACTTTCAAATTCCCTTATCGATTTGGTAACCTATGAAACATGCACCCATGAAAGAAGGATCATAAAATGATGATGTAAATACCCATAAATTAAATTATAATACACAATGAATACAATCATGTGCAGTATACATACACCACATGCAATAAATAAGTGGTGAACAATGGAATTCTCATGAAATTAAGAGTGAGATAAGAAACACCTTACCAAGTTGTAATCAACTGAGTCGTATGGCCAAAAGTTAATAAACACCAATTTATTTAAAGAATAACATGAATATAAAGAGAATCATGATAATATATATCAAATGTCAGTACACAATACACCACTTTCAATAATTTATTGTCGAACAATTGTAATCTCACGGAATTGAAAGTGAGATAAGAAAATCCCTTACATTGTACTTTTTCCTTGGTCGATGGAAGGTTAACCTCCTGTATAATGGTGAAATAATTGTTATTGAATTATACAAGAATCATTTACTTTAATATGATATCATATATGATCTTTTACCATTGATTTGTTAATAATATCTTAGAATTATCGTCATTTCGGGTGTTAATGGGTTCATTTTACTTTATATTCTTTGTTATGTGAGCCATATTCATTATTAATGGGATGTATATTATTCATATCCAGAATTATATCAAGTCATTAGATAATATTTTTAAATCATCAAATTATAATTATACTTGAATGGATATGATGGATAATGAATCTCATCACGTTCGTGGAGACGGTAGTCCGTACGTACGCACGAGAGACAATATCATTCTTTTGATATTAAAATAATATATAATTGGATGTTATATCATATATACAGAATCATTATAATGTTATATTAATTATTTACATGAGTTACACATCATTATTATACCCATCCAAATAATAATATATTGAATAACAATTACAGCATGACGTGGAGACGGTAAGCCGTACGTACGCACGTGTGGTGACATGTTATTCAAAGGGTGGATAGAATACTGAATATGGATGTACCATATTTATAATAACATCACAGAATATATATGATACTGGTTTTATTATTTTAGAATGGTAATAACAAGATAGAAGAAGTGGAAGAATAAAGGAATTTGAAAAGGGTTGGTGAAAACATTACCTCTTCTTCGGGTTTTTCCTTTTGATTTGATCAAAATGGCTCCTTAGATTGGCTTTCTGATCAAACTAAGGACTCTAGGTTGTAGTGAGGGAAGTTGAGAGAGTATTTGGGATGGGGTTGGACGAACCAAAAGGTTTTGAAGGTGTTAAGAAAAGAGAAGGAGGAGTGCCCTTTTTTAAGAGGGGTGAGGGGCACCTTTGGAAAAGCTAGAAATATAAATTTATAATAAATTAATATTCGGTTTATAATAGCGCTAAAGTTGATAATTTAAAGGTTAAGGTGGTGATGGGTCGAAAACCACTCAACCAATAGAATTTAGACAGGTACGAGTCATTATATTAACCTTGTCTTTAAGTATTAACTCTTAGTTAATTAGTTTCACTTTTACAATGTCTCTTTGTATTTTTATATTATATGGTTAATAAACTTACTATATACTTCCAAGAGACCACCAAGTGGTCCATTAATGATTAACCTATCATGATATAAGTCTCTTGGCCGAACCTTAGATTTTTAGGAATTTAATATCAATTAATAATATAATATTTGTTTTAAAAACCATTTTATGTCAATTTTGACACTATTCAATAGTTGATATTTGTGAAACACATAACAGAATGATTAAATCGAAAAAAGATACTTAAATCAATACTAATATGTCATATTAACCTAGAAAATTAGTGTAATTCAATAAAAGTCTTAAATTATATTTATTTGGGTATTTATAATATCAATTATTGTAATTTTTCACTATTATGGTAATTACTGCATCACCATTGTGTCATACATAAATTAATTTATTTAATGTCTAAAAATTATAAATAAAATATAATTATATAGGAAATCTTTTTAGATTTCTAATTAATATTTATAGTCTAAAATCCAATATATATAACCCTATGTAACAATTGTTTTTCTAAAAGATATATGCTTGTGTCATTTTTGTATTTATTTTAACTTAATTAAAATAAAGTGTCATTATCACTTACAAGTGGATCCATGGGGTCCCAAAATCGACCCAAAGATGCCCATGGTCGACCATGTATTAAACAATAGGGTTAAGACACGTTTTAGGGTAATTTAGTATTATTTTAATATTATTTGTTTCAACCTTTGTTTACCGGATTTATCCTTTAACCATGGTAAATAAAATATTTACCGATGTAATTATCCAAAATGTCTAAAAATAAAAGTTATCTATTTACACAATTTGAACATCCTGATTCCAAATATGGAATCCATTTTTCCAAATTCAAAACACAGAAGAGGCAGAAATTAATTTAAAATTAATTCTCGTTGTTAAAACAAAAAGCGTGTTTTTAAGAGATAATAACTATCAAAAGAATGGCACTTTTTATGTCTGGTTTAAATGTGAAATTATGTTCAGTGACCCACATTGTAATACATGGTGAAAATATATTCTAAATATACTATAAAATCACTCAAATTCATAATTTATCACTATTAATTCTTTTGATTAAAAAAGTTGTTTTAATTAAAATTTAGTAATTTTCACTATTCATCAAAATTTGAAAGTTATCCGAAAAGTACGAAAATTTCACCCTAGGCTAATTTCGATATTCCGAATCCCAAAACGAAGTCCATTTTGAGAGATAGAACTTATAAAATTTCAAAAATTAGGTATTACTTTTCATAACGGCTAGTTTGATTGGTTGTGGTGTGTTAAAATCTCGAAGTTGCGTACAATGCACGCCATTGCATTATTCGAAGGGAAACGTACCGTGGAAGCTTGGGGTGTTACAGTTAATACTATAATATAAGGTTACAAATGTGATCCAAACATGTGAAAATATTATTATAGGTGATTATTTTAACTCTTAATTATATTATATTTTAATATTATCAATTTTCATCAATTTATACATTATAATTAATATGTTTTTATATATTTGTTTTAAAAATATCAACATTACCCCTCAACATGATTATAAATGTGAACCCTCCATTATCATATTTAAAATAAACTGTGAATTATATCTCCACCAACCTCATCTAATTTATCTTCTATACATCATTAGAATCATTGAATGGTTTTTTCATCCCAAAATAACAAACCTATAGGCCTTAGAGGATATCTAAATGAGTCGTTTCAATGAAGAGGTAATCACCTTTACCGATCACATTGAGTAAAATATGGTTTTCAAATCCACTATATGTATTATATTCTATAAAAAAATAAAAATTAAGTATCCTGAATAGACATAAATTTTTATTATTATTATTAACTATAATTATACATCCACTTCCAATCAAATGGTCAGTTAAAATATCATTCATAAGAACATAGGGTTTACCATCTCCACAATGTGATACAATTCATTTCCCATGACTATTTAATGTAATGGTTAGTATTGGTTAAGGTTTATATATTTTTATTATGAAAATAATTACTTATGGGTGGATAATATCATATCAATTTCATTACCCTCCAAACAGTTGGAAGATGGTAAGGGTGATCATTTTTATCTGGGACTACTACATCCGTTAAGAGTTGTGATTCAATTTTCATTTCATCTTTAAATGGATGGTAATAATGATAAATTTAATGAATATATATGACAAATTTAATATTATAGTTATTCTAAAAAGTAAATTTAGTATTTAACTTTTTTCGTTCCATCCATTGAAAAATGTAAACCACTTTCATGCATACATATGTCCTACTACCTCCATAGTCGGTGTAATTCCTTTTTCATTCTTGATATATTATGAATAAATGAAAATATTAAAGAAAATATCATATATTTATATAATTAATAAAATTATTTACATAATGTAAGAAATATAAAAATAAATTGACCAAAACTACCGAACTAGAACAAATTTGAAAAAAGAACCAAATATCACAATGAACAATGAAATAAATATTGATGTAAACAGAAAAGGGTGGAAAAAGGTTCAAGTAAATAACATGTGGTTTGAAATATATTATTGTGGAAAAAAATCATATTATAATGAATATATATTTATTATATAGGATATTTCTATGGGTATGCAGGATAATGAGCCTCATTTAATGAATTTACATCTATCTTTTATTTATATAGAAAACAAGAATTACACATTACTTGTTTATTTTTTGGGGGTATATACATTCAATGATATTATATAATGATGTTTTATATGGTATTTATATGGAATTAAATATCCCCATAAGTATATATCATTAATTTGACTTATGATTCAAATGTTACCAAAGTGGTTACAGTTTTATGTACCATTCTCATTATTTTTCAGGATTATTTATTAATATGTTTTTGATGACGATACTATTTGATCTACCTCCCCTAAAACATATAAATTTTAATTATGAATGTTAATATCATAAAAATTCTTATTTTTCATTCATTTTCTCCTTCTTATGTTCTAAAGAGACTAAAAATATGCATTCCAGGAAAAAAAATATAATTTCACTCTTCGATTGAAAAACATTTTCCCAAAAAACCATGTTTCAAAAAACATATTAACGAAGGTTCAATTGTTATGCTAAAATTTATCAATTTAATTGTTAAAACTATTATACATTTTACAAAATCGAAAAAAGGAACCATATTTTCATTTTCCAAATCATGCCATTTTTAATTTTTTTTTTGAAAATTTTAAAGGGAATGTTTTATTTCAACTTATATGGTTTGAAAGGATTTTCATATCATCTTGAATTATTCATACTTTCAAAAATACATTAAAGTATCCATGGTTACTATAAAATAAATATATTACCATATTATATTATAAATATTTATATTTAAAATAATTTCTTTCAAGATATAAAGGTTACATTCCTCATTAATGTTTTAATAGTGTTTTAATAGTATTTTTATTCAAAAATTACAAGAACATATTATTTAACCAAGGATTTTCTAGGGTTATGATACTAGTATAGAAAAAATATTCATTATATTAATCCATTATGATTATGGAATCGTTTTAATGAAAACTATTGTTTTTATGAGGGTTACTCTATGATAAAATGATTATGAAACCGATTTATTATCATGGGTTTTGATATGATCAATTTTTAATGATCATGTGGCTTATATATGTATGATTTATATTAGATGATTATTAAGACCTATATAACCCTCTAATGAATTGTATGAATATTTATATCTCATGAGATAAGTAGGACTGTTATGTGTAGTGAACCTAGTTCAGTGAGGGAATTCATCCATTATGATAGTATCTGGAGTGAACATTGACTACAATGACTCTTTTGGGAGTGAAACCATTCCATTGTGATATATTTAAAATGGGGATTCACTACTAAAGAAATTTTTTTGTATTTTAATGTTTATTCCCCAGTCTTAAACATTATGTTAATGTATTTCTCTAATGGCTTGCGTTCTATGATTCATTTATTATTCAAGTCACGTGAATTTTTAATCATTAGTCCATGAATTTATATTGTGATCTATTGTTTGTAGGGTATGATTTTAAAATGGTATTCACATGTCCACATATTATTATTCTCATGTTATCCTTATGTTATCACTATTATCTCCCTTTTATTCCCTTACAAGGCATATGATATCTCCCTTTGTTATGTTTCCTTTTCCCATGTTATGAACAATGATTTTAAATATGATATCTCTAATAAGGGTGATTTTTATAAAAATATTAGTTGGAGATGATGTAGAAAATTTTTAAACCGATTTTTTATGAGCAAATGTTTCCAATGATACTATACATATATGATTCTATAATGGATTTCCCTATTATGTAATGAATATTCACTTTTTTTGGATTTTATATCTATGAATGAAATGTATGTGTCACTATATTAGGTATCATATCAAGGTTTACATATCCTTTCGATTCATGGATTAGAAAATATTATTGAGAACATTGGGGATAAGTCTATGTATATGATAAAATCCTAGTATTTTGTAAAACCACAAGAATGAATAAGGGTAGTCCTAGGTGTTCATAGAAGAAGGGTTCATGATTTTGACAACATATAAATGGATTTTTATGATTATGTGGATTCCAAATATGGTAATTGTTTATCAGAAAATGATTTTGGGTATAGTAAAGGGATGTAATAAGAAGGAATAATGATAATGTTGAATTATATGTACAATGAAATTATTTTACTATAGATCAACGGAATTATATGGGATATATAATAAAAAATTCACATTTCTAGGATCACATTACATTCTCGGTATATGAAAAATAAAAAACATACAAATGAGAAATTGGGGGAACAATGAATTGTTCCATCCTTCTGGAGGGACAGTACACCATCTTTTTTTATGATTTCTTATCCACTTTTCATTGAGAAGTTTTTTAGAACAGTGACAAGTTATTTTTAATACATTAGTTTTGGAAACAAGATAAAATTATTTTGGAAGTTTATTTTTTGGAAGTAAAATTACATTAATGATGGAATCTTAACAAGAATATGAAAAAATAGGACGAAATTCACTTAATGGTGTGGGTTGCGTTTAATAGTGTATTTACCTATACATGTGTTTATCATATTATTAAATTGAAAATAGAGAAGTAATTTTTTATTATGAAAAGTAAGGATGATTTATCCATTATTACATGTAATGAAACATTTACAAGTCAGGTTATGTATGCTTCTAGTATTATCGTCCAACATGAATATAAGAATGATCGATTCTAAATTGGATGGAAACCATGTACTTTAAGGGTGTTATCAATAATGTAAATCAGTTTCTACATGGAAATTGATTGATTTGGTATAATGTGGGAGATGGATAATAGAGTTACCCATCATCTGCATTGTTTTCATGAGAAAATAAAAAATCGAATTCAAATTAAAATCTAAAAAACATGTGGAGAAGAAGATGATATTTCCCTAAAGCTCAAAATTTTTAAGGAAACATGAATTAAATTCTCATAAGGGACTTCATAAAAGATTCATTCTGGGGAAAGAAGGTCACGATCAATCGAATTCTAATGTGGTGGGAATAAGTTAACTTATGGTGTGAAATTAGAGAAATCACAACATAATGCACTACACTAAACCCAGTGGATTACATGTAAAGAGTTCGGAATTATGCTAAGAAGTGTTGAAATTTTATGGTTATTGTCACGAACCATGGCAGGATTCCCTTTGACCCGACACACTACCCGGTTCAAGACATGTCCTAAGGCATTCCTGGTCCCCATTTACTGATAACTTGTCTTGATCATCAATGTGAACACTCTGTGGATGATTTTTCCCAAACAAATCATGATCAAATTTTTAAACTAAGCGGAAAACATAAATAATAATAACTTTATATCGATAAAAAAAGTTCTAGATAGAAAAATATCTGAATAAAACGAAACTCCATAAAAACATATACTGATCCATACAACATGATATCCATGTGATCTCTTGGTCACCACCAACCACAATACTGACCTTATCCAAATGAAAAAAAACCAGAAACATGATAATGAAAAATACCAGGGGTCAACCAACATTGAGGGACACAAGTAGGGTGTCAGAATAACAATCTCAATAGGTAATCACAACAGAATTCATTCATTTTCTTTCCCTAAATAGTCTACAAAAAAAATTCATACTAAAAATGAAAAACGTCATTTAAATCATTTTGAACAAAAAAAAACATTCCAAAAGTTACATTTTTAAAACCACACACACAAAATTATTTTTCAACATATTTTCCATTTCAAAAACCATTATAAAATACAAGAAAAAATGAATATTAATACCATGGGAGAGAAACAAAGGTGTATGTAGAAGGTAATGGAAATATAATAATCATGAATAAATTGGTGGGTATAAAATCCAAACAAGTAGATGAAACAAAAAATAACATGCAGGAATTCATCAGAGGGACATACTAAACATCTCTATATGTTATCCCTATAAGTACTCAGTTTGGACTTACTTGTTGTCATGTTTTCTAGCTCCATATACAATAACCAACTAGCCTCTGTAAACTATCCAACATAGTGTCATATCCACCTTTACTCTCATAAAATATTAGGGGTACAACCTATCTAATTTGGTGTGATAATAAATCATCACTCAACCATCTATATGATTCACAAGAATCCATTGATAGTAATAACCCTATATGAAACATGGTATAGAAACCATGAACTACAGTTTTCTCTTGCACATGACACTAGAGGGGATCTCATCCCAAGGTTTAATGGTTTCGTTAACATAAGACAAAAACAAAAAACATTCTTGTGTATGATCCATTATATTTGATCATATATTAAGGTCTAGTGGTCTTCGGCATATTCCATGTATCACAACCACACAAATGAAAAAAAATTTCTTTCATAAGTTCCAATCAGGCTGTCACATCTTTTATGTTTCAAAAACAACTTTCCCAAACATTTAAAAAGTGTATCTATTATTTCACAATACCCAATCATTCAATCAATTTTATCAAATCATTCTAACATTCCCACTATCCCCACACATCACATTAGTTACAAAACCAATTTCCATTAAATTATAGGGATCCAATAGGGACTTAACATCACTTCACATCAAAGATATATTTTTAAAGACAACACAAAGTTCCATCCATTCCTTCACATCCCATAACATAAAAATAAAAATTTTTCAAAAAAAATATAAATAATACACTTTGCCTATAATATTTCCAATCCAAAAAATCTAAAAATCAATTTTCAAACCATTTCTAATATAAATATGAAACACCACATTCACGAGATCAATGTGAACTGGGTCCTTAGATTGAAAATGTGAAACCATTTCTAAGACCAAATAAAAACATTAAATAATATATAATTTTCTAAATGAGTCATTATTCCCCATTAACAACTCATGAAACCCATATGGAAAAAATAACAATGGATAACATAATAGATCCCACCATTCTGATGAAAAAACAGTCTTTTTAAATCCACACACACACAAAAATCCATTTTGAAAACACATTCCAAAACACTTTCACCATTCCATCCCCCTATTTAAGGTGAACCACCATAAAGACAATAATAAACAAAGTTCACATCTTTTGTAAAACAAACATTAAACACGTTCACACCAAAAAATCCCTTGAAAACAAGTATCAAACCATTCAAAATTTACATTGAACACATATTAAGAGAAAACATATATGGATATTTAAAACACAATAAATATATTTTAGGAAACCATTTTTATACACATTGTCTAATTAATAAACTTTGATATATCCCTTATTAATGTAACATCACTTTCACTTAAACCATCCCAAAAAGACACACATACAAATTATACCATAAAATTCACCAAATTCCACATCCAACACCCATTTCACAACCCATTTACATTTACAAAACATACCTGATGAAAAAACACCACCCAAACCACTAAATTTCACCGTGATGTTCAAATATAATTTTATCAGCAATGTTGCAACCATTCAAATCTTTGAATAATTAAAGATTCCTTTGAAAACACATTTTTGTCAACTTTTTAGTCATTAAAACCAAAAATCAATTTATAATAACACATTAAAATCTAAGGAAACACGATTATAGTTCATTTAGGAAAGATCAACCATCAAATAGATGTTTCTTCAAAATAAATGATTAGAAACACCTACCTCAATGATGTGAGAACATAACAAAACATCAAGAGAGGGAAGAGGAAATCCTGAGAGACAATCCGCAAACCCTAACATCCATGGAAACATCCCACACATCAAACCTAACACTTATGTTTCGTTGAAAATTAATCCCGACCAAGGGATACTATGAAATAAGGAAAGAAAAGATAAAATATGATGAAATCACCCAAAACCATGAATAACTCACCATACAACCTTAAAAATACATCCATTGATAAAAGGGCCAAATAATGATATATTGGAGGCTCCTATATTGTTCCAAAGATCAAAAAGTGGATGAAATCCAGAAATTAGGATTAATATTTTAAGAGAAAAAGGGAAATTTCACATATATAATGATCTGGGAAACATGTATGGTTTGGATACGCTAATTTCCATACATATCACTAATTATGTACCCCCCTCTTTCCAAGAGGGACATGCTGCATAATTATCCTACATAGTTTTCCAAACATTGTTTCCACTATGTGGACCCCACTATCCAAAATGGATATATTCAAAATATGTTTCTGGAAGATATTGAATAGTTTCCCCAAACCACATTCCAAAATTTTTCCACCCTCAATCAAGTGAAAAAACACTATTTCCCACCAATGGATCACTTGAAAACACACATTACCTGAAAGTTAAATCTTGGAACATAACCTAAATCCCAAACCAAAATATCTATGGCCTAGAAAATAATAAAATAAAGTCATTTCCATGGTCAGTGTGTGACTAGTCATCCCTTTAAAAAAACCTTCTACCCCTATAATGTTACCCTATAGGATGATAAACAAAACACAACCCCAAAACTGAATAAAGACAAACAAAAAATGAGAATATATGTAAAAATTCACAAAACTATTCACACCTAACCATTTCTAGAAGAATCCCCAAAATAATGAACAATGGGAGAATATGATAGGATCATATCCATCATAAGAACTTGGATAAAATGAACAGCATTAAAACTCCCAAAAACACCACCTTAGAGAGACCATCAAGGTAACTCACAACATGAACTAACCAAAAATTCACCACATAGTATTAAAAATAACACCATTATAACTAGAAATTATATATATAAACTAATCCCCAAAAATAAGGAGAAACCCACAAAACGAACCCAAAAAAATTGTATTCCCAAACACAATATACAAATATCAATTTTCACATTCATGAATATTTCCAAATAAGCATAATAGAAAACTAAAACTGATTCAAAAAAGTATAACCATTTAAATATCCATATCTAAGTCACAATAATGAGTCTATATGAAAATAGTTCCATCGAGTCTACTATAAATAACTTAAAACATCTGAGAAACTACAATAGTAAACATAAATTGTATCCACTCCGATACTGCATACAAGAATTGATCCAAGGTTCCCCACTCCTCTAGTGATTCCTTACTAAGTGAATAGAATCACTCTAAGGACTGTAGATGGAGCCTTGATGTCTTGAATCATCTTCATACCCATTATCAATATATTAAATCCTTCTATAAATATTTATTCATTGTGAAATGATTCTTAAAAAACATATCCAAATGAACCAACCATCTACAACTGAAACATGTACATGGATGATGGTGAAAAGATAACTTTAAATTCCCAAGCTGGCCATATTGAGGACATATAAGTGAAACCTCTAAAAAACTAAAAGTCAGATGAAATTAAGGTGACTTCCCAAGAAATGGATTCTTTGGTATACACCTCCCACCAGATGGGGAACCTTCAAATGTGGAAAGATATAACAAAATTCTAGCTACCTGTGCTCTAAAAACAAACTCAACTAATATCAATTCATCTAAAAACATCATCAAGTGATGATTCTTTGAAGATATGACCCACTCCTCAATATCTGGGAAATGAACCCATATCAAAATTTGATCCTTCAGCAGATCCTGTTATACTATCATTGGAGAGAATAAAACTAGATCCATAAAGTTTTCAACATAGGCCTTAACTATGTGTTGTCCTTGATAAATACTCATGAGCTCTTTTAATTACTTTTATCCACCTCCTCATGTATAAATCATCATAAAAAGTGGTATTACACACATACCATGTCATCCAAACATGCACCGATGATAGAAAAATTGCATTTCTTAGAACAAAAGTTAGACCCTTGAACAAACCTAGAACATCACACACTCTCATAGCAATAGGAATTCCCACCGATAAAAAACCATACTAAACTTTATCAGCCCATTCCACTACATCTAACGTACCTAGATCACCATAAAAGTATAGAAACAACTGATAAGTACATAAAAGTGGAAAAGAACATCTTTAAATTTATAGGACCTTTTTTGGTGGAATATTCTAGATAAGAGAAATTCATAGAACCAAAATCCACATCTACCAAAACATAAACAAAATAAATATCACAATCCCAAACAGCAGGCTCACAATCCAATCATTACATATACAAAAAATTCTCTTTTCAAAACCCATAATTTCATTTCAATTTCAAAAACACCATCTTCCAATTCCACTATCCAAATACAAAAAAACAATTTTTCACAAAAAATAGAGTTTTTTTAGAATACCAAAACCTGGAAATATTTTCCATTGAATTTGTTTTTTGGAAATGTTGTGCCAACCCTTTGATTCAAAATAATCACCCATGGAATCCTATGAATCATCACATATGAATTCATATCACATATACTTATATCATCCGTACACACATTCCAACATGAAAATTGCACACATACCAACACATATGAGAATGTTCATAAGATATACCAAGGGTCACCCAAAACATTTTAGAATCATACCCAAGAGTTCTCCAAATTTACAATCCAAATCACTTTATGTTCTAAAACACAATCATTTTAATTTGAAAGAAAATAAAAGAAATAATTTCCATTTAAAAACTATTTTCATTTTCAATGAACACTTACACCAACCGAAATTAAAACAAAACACAACTCACACCAAACTATCAGAGTGGGGAACAAATGTCCACGCTTAACAGATAACATGGTTAGTGGTCCATGCCCCATGTAATAATTAACCACTAAAATAACTATGAATTATGTACTCAGAATCCATAGGAGTCACTACTCTATGTGAGAACACAACATGAAATAGGATCGCCTCTGTTTTCATTCCTCATCCACGAAAACCAAAACAAAACAATTACTCAAATCATGAACTACCCATGGTAAATCAGGTATCAAAACAATGAAGGGTTCATGAAGTTCTTCATGTACCAACCTATAAAGTACTGACAGTCATAATATTGATTCTAACTGACATCCCAAATTGCAAGGGCCTACTCTAATATCATTTTTTATAAGCCAGGATGGGATTCCATTCGACCTGATACCCGCCCTTATTCGAGTCATGTATTGAATAGAGATCTTGATCCCCACGGGATAGCAATTAGTATTGGGCACAAAACTGATCAGAATGGTAATTTTTTTCCAAATAAACCTACATCAAATAAAGAAATAGACCCTTCTGGATAACCAACATTAATTGGATATCAATGAATATAAAACTGGCCTAGATACAATAGCTTCTGAACAATACATATCTGAATACAAAACTAAAAATGAAACTTGAAACATGATCTCAATGTGACCAGTTGTTTTCCGACATCTATAATACTATCTTTTACCAAAGTAAATCTGAACTAGAATCCTAATCCTTTCAAATAGATCATGTCTACCGATGTTGAGTACAAAAAGTTGGATGTGAGCTTACACATCTTTTTAAGAAATCACCACAAAATCCATACATTTTCATTCCCAAAATATTCCAAAAAAAATAGTATAAAATACATTTCTAAAACATGTTCATAATCATTTTAAAGACCCATACACCACTTTCAAAATGATCCCTTTTTAAATCAACAAATGCAACATTAAATTTCCAAACAATTAAATTTTCACAACCTAACTCAAAAGAGTATCCCAAATGTGAATCCATATCATGTAATAAAAAATTTGGCAAGAAGATGGTAAAGTAAACAAAAAAACTAGTCATAAATAACATTGGAAAATTAAAAAATAAGAATAAAAAATAAATAGAACATACAAATAGTAATTTAGGGTACTTCCTAAACATATCTAAATTTAATACCTGGATGTACCTAGTTTGGAATCACCTAATAACATATGGTGCATCTCCATAGACAATAATCAATTGGAAGATCTAAAAAATCAAATCTAGGGAACTTTACACATAACCTCTAAGAAAATACATGGGGTATAACCCATATAATTAGGGTCAATAATCAGCTCTCCCTCAACCATGTAAAAGACTCCAAAACATCCCAAGATAATAATAACACTCAGTGTTACATTGAATATCAGCCATTTTTAATAGCATTATCTTGAATGGTATATTATTGGGGATCTCCTCACAATGTCCAATAGTATTTGTATCATAACATAAAAAATAATAATATTATCATACTTGAGCTACTAGAGGTTATCCAATCTGAAGATCTAGTGGTCCCTGACATAAGCCAAGAATTACGATAACACAAATGAAAACACATTACATTCACCTATACAAATGATGTTTTAACATTTTTTATGTTTTAAGCACCACATTATTAAACATTTTAAAATTCCAATTATTCCTTCATGCTCCCCAAATAGTCAATCCATTTTTTAATTCATGATAACATGCTCACCAGGACCATACATCACATGAGTTCCAAAACCAATTTCTATTACATTATAATGTGACCATTAGGCCATCACATCACATCGCCTCAAAAATATCTTTCCCATTATAGAAAAAAGGGATATCCAATCCTCAACATACCATAACATACAAATCAACATTTTCAAGAACAGTAAAAATCATCCACCGAGCCTTTAATATTTCCAAACCAAGAACATTTAGAAACTCATTTCGAAGCAATTTATAAATTCAATATGAAAGAACAAATACATTAGTATAATTACAAACATAACCTTAAATTTTAAATTTGAATCCATTTGAAATCCCATTTTAAAACGTGGAATAACATAGAAAGTCAAAAATGTACCTTTACACCACCTACAAGACTCATGAAACCCACCCAAAATACACAACAAAGGACCACATAATAAATCCCACCATTCCCATGTGAAAATATCCTTTTTGAATCCACACACACACACAAAAATTTCATTTTTGGAAAAAATTGCCACAACTCATTCATAATTCAAAAAGACACATTCATGGTGCACAACCAAGAATCCCACAAGCGACAAAGTCCACCTATTTTGAAAAATCCCACATTAAATACATAATCAAAAAAAATTAATTTCAAAAGAAATTTATCAACATTCAAACAATACATTGAACACATTTATATTGAACAAAAAATAGGTGAAAATAAATTTAATCAATATTTTTTAGAATAACGTATTCCAACACATGTGCACATTAAACCACCTTGAATGAGACAATTTTATAGAAACATCACTTGCTTTAAAAAATACGAACAAGACACACAAAATCATTACACGATAATTGTCCCCAAATTTCACTAATAATACCATATTCCCAATCCAGATGCATTTTCAAGACATACTATTTAAAAAACATCTCCCAAATGACCATCCTTCACCATTAAAGTTCAGTTTTCATTTTATCAAACACCTTTCATGCATTGATATCAAGGAAAAAGTAATGAAACCCTTGAAAAAAAAATCCATACAAATTTCCCGTCTTAAAAACACCAAATCAATACATACCAACACATCACAAGAATATGAAACACATTATAGATAATTTATGAATTTTCAAGAATCTAATAGCATTTGATTGATAGTAAATAGACATAAAAACCAACATAAACAATGTTCGAATGCAACCAAACCTTGGTAAAGGGAAGAACCAAGCCAATGAGACAATATCAACACGTTATCAACCAAAGAAAACAACCAACGCATCAACCCTTACTCTTAGGGTTTAGAAAAAATGTGACCCCATAATGGGAGATGTTGAAATCAAGGGAGAAATGAGAAAAGAGGTTGAATTCAACCAAATCCCTAAAAAAGTCACCTTAGAACCTTCAAAATGAATCCATGGAAAAAGAGGGCCAAATAAGGGATAGAAAGAGGATTACATGGTACTTTTAGGTTGATAAAAATGAGTAAATGGAAAATTAAGGTTAAAATAACAGAGGGGAAAAGAGGAGTTTCATACGTTCAATGATATTTCCAACTCGCATAGTTTGGTGGCACCATTTTCAAAACATTGTGCCAATTGTGTTCTCCTAGCTATCAATGTGGAACATGCCTCATGGTTGTCCAATATGATTTTATAAAATGTTCACTTTTACACACCATCCCAAGTTGACCCTGAACTAATCACCTAAGCCAGTCTGTGACAAGTCTTGAAGGGATTTCCCGATCCCCGTGGTCTGAAAAATAGTTTTAGACATAAAAATAGGGTTGGTTTGAATGATTTATCCCATAAAAGGAAATTTAAATAAATATAATAATAGAAATAAAAAAAAATAAAAACAATTAGAAGAAATTTAGAAAACTATACATACCTAGGTGTGACCTTGTGGGTCACCTCCAACCACAAAACAAACAATGCCCCCACTACAACCGAATAAAATCTAGAAGAAGAACCAACTAAAAATAGAAATATATATATATATATAGGTGTTTTTTCTGAAACTCAGTAGGTATTCATGAATAAATTATTCCCTCTCACATAATAATAAAAATTATATCAATTAATTCTCATTGGAAAATACAACCACATAAAAATAAGGCATTATAGTATTTTTAAATCGAATCACAAGATTACATTTTTCACAATAATTTATTTTTCTTCCCTCACATATATTAAATAACTTTCAACTATTTATATACAATTAAAAATTAAGGGAATACTTTTATGATTAAAACATGGCCTTCATAAAAGAAAAAATAATGATGTTTTAACTAAAAAGAAAAACTCATCACATTAACCTTGTCACAAGCAAGAACCCTGGTCAATCTCTATAGGTAACTAGAAATAGTAGGACCTAAGAAACCACGTATCATGGTAAAATGTGGTATGTAATCCAAAACCCATAGCATACCTATGAAAAATCAATAAAATAGGAATCAATCCAATGTTCCAATAGTATCTAATGATCTTCATAATTTACTTCATATTGTCATCGAAAATCAATATAGAAGAATCTAACCCATTCCACTTATAAGTATACTAGAATAATAGTTCTAGATAGACCATCTAGGAACCTAGGTTCCCCACGGGATCTATTTCAAGCAATGGTGAGTTTTTCTCAAACTAAAAAACATGATAACATCGTTTTCCTTACTCAAAAACTCATCAAACCGCTAACCTCTGTTCTCCCTGATTTAGTGCATCCCCCTTTTACGTCATGTTAAATTTTAAAAGCCTATTTACAAGACACATATCACATATCCCACATTTAACATATATATAATATTTCTAAAACTAGGGGGAATGCCTTATGTATGACATTCCACTCCCATTAAAAATTCTCAATGTGCCAAACATGCCTCGTTATTTTAAAAGGTGCACTTTTACATGGGAACACACTATTTCCTAGCACATTAAAATTACAAAACCATATAAAAATTAAAATTTAATTACAAAATTACAACACATTTAAAATCAATCTTGAAATCATTATTAAATAAAACAAAACATTTTAAAAGATTAAAATAATATCTAACAACCAAGTTTGACAAAATTTTCAAAGAACCATGCCAAATTATATATTTATATATTTATATATTTAGAGAATATATATTTAATATAAGAATAGGAATCAAATTTTACAAAAAATCAATCAATCATTGAAATTAAATTAAATGCCCCCTCATAGGGGTCCTACACAAACTTGCCTCTTTTTTATGATGACCAATCGAACCATCCCTTCTCAGTTACACTCACATGAATTTGTATATATATATATATACACACCCCTTTCTACATTACACATTACCCCCTATACATGAGGTAATATGTAAAAATGTGGCATATATATATATATATGAAATAACTATGTGGGAAAAAGTGGGCACTCTCATCTACTATGACACAAAACCACATCAAAGGGACTCAACGTACTCTATAAAATTTTCCAACAACTCAAAAACCACAAAAAAACCATAAATTATAATCATTCCCATGCAAAGGAAAAAAATACCACTTAGCTCAAATTGATTTTTTTTGTACTGAAATAGTTTAAAATGATTCTCCTTGGGTGGTGGACACCAAAACATGCATGTAGGAGGCATGAAGGACCCATCACAAACCCTAGTATGAAGAGAATAATAAAAATTCGAATCACATCGATCCTTGGGGTTCATAAAAAATGCACGCACCACCCAGTAGAGAATAAAACAAATAAAAAATGTAAATAATGGGGGATGAGACTCACTGGAGATATCAACACTGAAAATTATGAGGATCGGTCATCAGAGGGAGGGATGTGGCATGGATGAGGGATTTATATGAGGTGGTCATTCATGAAGGGATGGGGATGGGGGGTTTGGGTTGGGAGGTGTAATAAGGAGAGGGGTAAAGGGGTCCACCGCATGTGGAGATCAGGGGTTGAAGGGGGATCCCACCTTTGATGGGTTTATTAATAACCTAGTTATATTAAAAATATTATCAATAATAATAATAAATAAATCATTATTTTTATCATAAAATGTATTTAATTTATTTTATTCATTATTTTTTTATTTTCATTTATTTTATTACTTTTTGAACACTGATATGGTCACATGATTTTGATACATGGTCTTCCAGACCATGCGACAACCATACTTATCTCACTAGAGGGAAGGAACCATCACACAATCTGGCCGCCCGATATGAGAAACTATGAAACAATCATAAATATAATCTCTTTCATTTGACCATGAAATTTCACACCCTTGTTGAATAGTTTTCTCTAACTATGCCCAATCCGTGAACCCTATACCTTGAAACAAAATAAGGTTGCATGGTCACTACTGGGCCTCATACAGTTTGGTACAAACCATGATCAAACCATGAAAAGTAAAAACAATGCATCCAAGGGATATGAAACTAAATGTTTTCACCAGAAACACGACATGAACATCAACCAAAGGATCTAACATAACAGAAATAACAAAATAGAAGATTTTCCAAGGTTGGTGTGTCACAATTCTCCCCATCACAAACACTTTCTTCTCCTACAAACTCAACTAGTCGATCAATAAAAAATTCTACACTAGAAACAGAATGAAGTCAGATAAAACAATGAACCTCAAGGTTATATTTATATTACACATGTCACACCCAAATTCTTATAGGAATACTATCAACGAGAAGAATCACATGGAAAACATGAGGTTTCATCCATCTATAATAACCCAATTATAATATTTCTATAACTGTGGACTAGACCAAGCCAGGTAGTCACAACAAGAACCAACCCCAAGCTTGTCTTCAGGAGATAAACTATACCACCTCTAGAACTGGAAACTCCTATCCCAAACAAAATTCCATGTCAAAAGGGGAACCCATAGAGAAACATGAATCAACAAACACATCAATCAAATAATCATTAGATCTACCGAACGTGAACATCCCCATAAAATGAAGTACAGAGAACCCAAAACAAAAACTAATCTATCAATGATAAGCACACACCATAAATAATCTCAATTCAATGACTCTTGTTCCAAAAAAGAACACAATCACAAGATATACAAAAAACAAGCCCGTTAAATTTTCAAGAAAGTGTGTAAATTACAGCAATAGAGGAAACCAAAAAAGAGAACATCAAAATACTCTCACCCCATTGTTCCCCAAACCCTAGGAATTACTAAATGTGAACAAGCTTTACTCCCAAAATATGGCTAGATACCTATTGAATGAAGCATGCATCGCCTCATATTCACAATCTGACATGCTCCGACCAAGACTCCTTCTAATGAAGCTACTTTAAAAGCTTGTCCATGTGACCCAAATTACCAATCCGATGGTAATAAATTAGAGGATTATGAAAATATGACTTAATGTACCTAAATTTACCACACCTGAAGAAAAAAATAGCATGTAATGACTAATGAAAATATGAAACTCCAAAGAATTCTTGTCTATGATATGTTCCTCTAGTTCACTCTCCTCACTATATGGGGAACATTCATAGAATCCCAAAATCATCAGTCCTTATAATATGGATGGAGACCACACATAAGATGAGATTTCAACTAATTATATGAGTCAACCCCCAGAGAAAAAGGAATCAACTCCTTCAAATCATCAACATAGTCATTCATTGTATGCTAGCCATGATGAACACTGATGAGATCTGGCACTTTCCTCACCTTCACCACTTCTAGTATAAGCCATCAGACAAAATTGGTATTAAAGACATCACTATATATCCCATCCTACAACATTGTTGGGATGATCACATTCCACCAATCTGATGGTGAAACCTCAAACAAACCAAAAATATCACAGAAACTCATAGTTTTGGGAGTTATCAACAACTTGAAGACACCATCAAATTCATATAACTAGTTCGATGCATCTAATGAATCATGATCAAAACAAAAGAGGAGAAAAACCAGGAATAACTCAGCCCCACCTCACTGTTATGAGTCTGGGTAGAACCATCAACTAGAATAGGCTCACTAGTCCCTCTGGGACTTTTCTGTGAGGCATAGTAAACAATAAGAAGTATAAATCTTAATCAAAATGCATCATAAAAAATAACCCACATAAATAATAAATAAAATCCCAATAAGAAATAACCATATTGACCAAAATTGAACATTTAAAAACAATGGACCCATGAAAAAAGATTCAAAACATGAAAAGAAAACACTGAAAGTCAACTCACGCACATTTCAAAACATTGAAATAACCAATTTTGAATGCTATTTTTCAACATTCATCACAACCTAAATACCCACCATTGGTAATCCATAATTTCTAATATATATATATATACATATACATATATACTTGTTCTAGATTATGCACCCATACACCCATATCAATACATTTCCATGTTTCTCATACATACATCCATATATGTGATCATTCAAAAAAATACTAAGGTACAATTAAAAATATTTATCATTTCAAAAATATGTCATTCAATCTATATCCCAAATTCCACACCAATTTTAAGTCACCCATTATCATTAAGAAAAAAAATTCCAAAACCCAAAAAAAACATTCAATTCAAATTCCAAAAATTATTTCCAAGGTCCCAAAATGAATTCCAAATTACATTCTGTTTTTTCCTTCGAAAACACACATTTGGTTAAAAGAAAAAAAATTCCAGAAATTATTTTCATTTAAAACCCAAATTTTTCCTCTGAAAAAAATTCCATTTTGAAAACCCATTTCCAAACAAATAATTTTTTAAATCCACTCACACCAATGAAAACTGATCCCAAAAATAACTCACATCAGAA
Organism: Viscum album; assembly: GCA_963277665.1. Lineage (NCBI taxonomy): Eukaryota > Viridiplantae > Streptophyta > Magnoliopsida > Santalales > Viscaceae > Viscum > Viscum album. Next base: position 1,923,824,566 of record OY728145.1, on the reverse strand, counting down.
CTTCCAAAAAAAGATCGAGTGGGTATGACTAACCCAAAAATAAGGATTTATAGACCATGTTCTCTATGGGAATCAATCCCAAGAAGTATCTTGAACCATTTAATCAAGATACACATGATTCTTTATTCCTTGAATGTTTTTCATGTAATACCATCTCACTCCCATTTTTTTCCATTACAAATAGAGATAAACAAGACTCAAATATAGAATTACCCCAAAAAACTATAGGATATATACACGAAATTGTTCCTGAGTTCATTCATACACCATTCCCTCAATCCACTATAGTCCTAATCTCCATGATACCTGACTCCAAAAAATGGACTCCTTTGATACATTTTTTTTTGGAACTGACCTCAGTGTACCCTAAACCAGTCACCAAAGCCAGTCTATCACAGGGCTCGAAGGGTGTTCCTATTACCCACATCCTAGTTACTAGTTTTGGTAATCAAAATGAATCATTTGGGAATGGTTTGTTCCATATAAAATTATAATTAGTTAAATATAAACTGAACAATCAAAAGATAAATCCCAGTGAAGAAAATAAATAAAACTATACAAACCTCCACATGACCTTGTGGGTCTCCTCAAACCAATAAACCAAGATTATGCCAAGGCGATCAACTCTATAATATCTGTAGAACAAGCTAAAAGGTAAATAAATCTATAGTAGTGATTAGTAATACCTAGTATGAATTATTGAATAAAATGTTCCTTCTGCATTTCATTTAATAAGAAAACCAAATCAATATACTTAGAAAATACCACCATATACAAATTTGGGTTTCTGTTATTTTTTAATAAAAATCACAAGATTACTTTTTTAAATACTACTCATTTAATTTTCCTCACATATTCAGAATAATTTAGAATAATTTTCAAGTATTTAATATTAAAATTTAAATAGTTTAAATTAAAACATAGATTTCATTAAAGTGAAAACAAGAATGATGCAAATGAAAATAAAATAACATCACAACTATCATGTCACAAGAGAGAACCATGGGAAATCAATATAGGTAACTAGCAAAATTGGGACCCTATAAGTATAGTATCTTAGTGAAACATGATCTAGAAACCATAACCCAAAATGTCCTTATGAAAAACCCACTTGATAGAAATCCATCAAAAATTCTAGTTGTATCCAATTGTCATCAAAATTTAGTTAGTTTTGAAATCTTAAATCCTGCTAGATGAATTTTGTCTATGTCATATCTATGTCAACTAGCATACTAGTTCTACTTATCCCACCGAGGTACCAAGGTATCCCATGTTCTCTATTTCAAGTTATAGTGTGTTTTTATCAACCTAACATACATAAAAATACTATTTTATTTACTAAATAATGCATCCAACCTCTCACTACAGATCTACCTACTAGAACACACCCCCCTCTTACATCACACTCCAATTATCCTACCACATTAATAAGAACATATCCTAGATCTCACATTTAACGCATCATATTTCTAAAACAAGGTGGAATTCCAAAAGAGGATTTTTCCGCTCCCACAAAACATTTTAAAGTGCCAAACATTCATAATTATTTTTTAAGGAACACATTCACATTATAAAACACTAATTACCAACACTTTTGAATTCAAAAACAATATAAAATGTCTTATTGAACAACTAAATCACCACACATTTAAAATAAAGTGTGGGACCATGCTTAATTCAAACAACCCATTTTAAACTCTTAAGATATTTTCTTTCAACTGAGTGTTGATCCACTTTCCAAGAACCACACCCTTTTAAATATATATATATATATATATATATATTAATATAATATTAATATGATATAAAAATTGAACAAACATTCTAAAGAAAATCATGAAATCATGGAATATAAATTAAATGCCTAAGCATAGGGTACCTACCTCAATCTTATATCTTATTTTGGATGATGACCACTCAAATTGACCCCTCAGACATACACACACGTTAATTTTTACCAATATTAAAATTCCCCTAGTAACCTTTCACATATTCCCCACTCCATTTGGGAGTATGTACCATGAGGGAATATGTATGTCTAACCTATTCATGCACATGTAAGTTCTCTCAAATCCCTCACCTAGAAATCAAATCAAATTGATTAAACTCACTCGAGAAAAATTACCAAAAACACAAAAAAACATAACACCATTAAATTAAAATCTAGGCCAAGAAAAGAAACTAAAAACCCTTGCCCAAAATTGATGGTGGGTGGACATAAATAGTCTAAAATCATTCCCCTTATCTGGTGAGCACTGAAATATAGATAAAGGAGGCTCAAAATACCCATCACACTACATATTGAGAATAGAATCATGAAAAAATTAATAAACCAGAAGCCAAGGGTTCATCCAAAACTCAAAAAATACCCGGGAGAGAAGGAATCCCTGTAAAAATAAAATATGGCGGAGAGAGACTCACTAGAGAGATCCACACCTAAAATTAGAAGTATGAGTGGTCACTAGAGGTAGGAAGACAATGCACTAGATGACTTCGTCCTAAGGGTCACACAAGCAGTGAGAGGGAAGGGGGAAAGGGATTGGGTCATGTGATAGGGATAGGGGTAAGAGGGGTATGCCGGTTATGGAGAAGAGGGGGATGAAAAGAGGAGACCACCTTTGATAGTTTAATAAAAATCCTAGTTATAATAATAATAATTTCAATAATAATAATATTATTATTATTATTAACCACTAAAATAATAATAATAATGTAATTATTATGATTAATACATTTCTTTAAATGGTATATTTTATTTTAATTTCCTTATTTTCTTTTCATTAAATTTTATTTATTTATTTATTTATTTATTAAGATTACATTGGAAGCATAATTTGGTAGCATAGTCTTCCAGACAAAGAGCTAATTATGAAACACCCTTGTGCACCTTACTGGATGGAAATGACCCTCACATCAGACAATCGTAATTTTTGAGAAACCATGTTCCAACTGTGCAATATCATCTATTTCATTTGAGAGAGCCATTTTAAATGTTTTTCAAATAGTTTTCTATGACTATGAACAATTGTGAACCTTGCCTCTAACACGAAAATATGGTTTCACTGTCACTACTGAGAATTTCCCAGTTTGGGAAAAATTATTCTCAAACAATTTATAGGGTCATTAACCACCCAAAGGCTCTAAAAGTCAAAAACAATCACTAAAAAAATGACCTAAACATCAAATAAAGGATCTGAAGTACAGAAGAAAATTAATAAATCATATATTTTACAAGGATAGGGTGTGACAAGCATTAAGGTTTTGGTAGAAACTATATAAAATTGGCATATTCCACACAGTTTACTTGGTGAAGGTTAACATTTTCTCATATCAAAATTCCAATCATCTGCCACATGCTATAAAGTCCAAATTATTTTCTTTCCACCAAATACTCACCCTAAAAATTCCCAAATAAAAATGATAAAATTGGAAATTCAACCAGAATCCCAAACATAATATCCAGGAAAAAATGAAGAAAATCAAAGAATATATAATGTTGGGTGTGATGGTTAATGATGATGATCGAAATAAGAACCATCTCTATCATATATAATAATGGAAATAACATGGAATTATTATTTCTGATTTGGGGTAAGATAGAGACATAGTAAAAGGTACCCCTTCTATCCTCTCTAGAATTGAAAATTTCTTCTTTGATTATGTTGCTACCCACTCGTTTAGACAAATTATTTTTTAAGGTTCTCACAATACCCTCTAAAAAATTATATTTTGGGTTAACTGTAAAATCCCCAAATGGTTTGATGATCTCATCCTAAGCCTATAATTATACTTCGGTCGATGTTTTTGGGAATGTGTTTCCATTAAATGTTTACATTCATCATATTTCATTAATTTGGTGTTGTTTTTATAATGTATTTTCCTTATTTACTTATAAACTACATCTATTTCTAAGTAAATATTGTTACATTTGATATTTTAAAAAACTTGTGATCATATATCATTTTAATCTAAATTAAATCCATTATTTGGGTGATGAACTCTATTCTAAAGAGGTATTTATCTTAGATGGTTATGGAGTAACTCAGTATATAAGATAGGATTATAGTGAGGTATTTTATTAATGTATTTTCAGAATAATTATCTGGTCATACAATGAATCATGAAGTATATATTTCAACAAAACTCATTCATGTTGGAAAATATATTTTCAATAAATCTTTCACAATAACCTTGATTGAGTTATAAGAATTATATAAACAACTCTGACATAGTATTTTCAAGGGATTCATTAATCCATGTGTGTCACCTTGGGTGAAACTAATTTATTTTTTATGAAGATAGATAGATCAATGAATCTCTAGAATGATTATCGAGTAAATATCAAGAAAACAATCTAGAAAATGAATCCTATAACCTATATATCTAACAGATTGGATCAAATTTGTTGGTGTCAATACATTTCCAATAGTGGTATTGGTTCTAGAAATCATTAATTAAAGGTAATGAAAATGGATTAACCCAAAACAACATTATGTACTTTGTATGGACTTCGTAAAATTATATATATGTAATTTTCTCTTTCAAATTATAATTCTATAGTGATGGATTTAATTAATATAGTATTTGAAAAATAATCTGATCATTATATGATATTCCATATATACTAATTTAAAATATATTCAAAGAGTAAGGAATGGAATTAATATCACTTAATTATTGAGATGAGTGCCCCAAATTATAATATGTTTTATGAAAAAATTACCAACTGTGAATTTAATCTATGGAAAGTTTCATTCAGAGGTCATATAATCACTTAAGATGGTATATCAGTATACCCTTTAATGATATATGTTATTGATCTTCATCCTCGACCAACCACTTTAACTGATATCATTATTTTTCTTCGTTTTCATGATATTATGAGTGATTTATGGAATTATTAATGGATATTGAATCCACTAACCTATTTTATCTAGAATGGATCCATGTTCATTTTGAATGATTGATGTAAATAATAGTATAAGGAACTAATGATAAATATAGTCATCACACATGGTCTTACACTACCATTTAGTGAACGAGGTCTTGTAATCTATTGCAATTCCTCACAGATGAGACTCTAATGTGTCCTCAAATGGAATGATATGGTTATATTGTATGACTCACATAAATTTATTTTCCACGATAAAAAATATCTCAAATCATTATTTAGTTTTTGATGTGGATATGTTATCATTAAATATATGGAATAATTATTTCTATAAATAATGTTGTGACATATATAATGATCAATAAAATTATGTTGTTTTTTCAATCAAAATTATCTATATATGCACCAAAGAATATGGTTGGGGATGAATAATTATTTTGAATACTCTATACATTACAACATGTGGAAACTGGAAGAGGTGTAATGTAGAGATCCAAATCTTAATGTAGATAGACATTACATTACTTTTGAGGATTACTTAATACATGACACAATAAAACGCCCAAAGACCGTATTAGTTTAGGTTTTTTGGAAACTCAGATCATAATCTTCTAATCATGGTGGAAGATCATCAAAATCTCCCATAAATATATTTCCTTTTAGTATCCTTACCTAAAACCTTTCATGAAATCATGGGGAAAAGAAAACATATGAAGTGTGAGCTCAAATGCTCTGTAACGGTAAACCTGTAGAACATAAAAAAACATATACATTTGAACTTCAAAACATGAACATAAGGTTTAAACATAAAAAATATTGAGTCATGAAAAAAATCTTCGCATTACATAAGGAATAGATCATAAATGAACATTAATAATGATAAATAACATGGGAAGAAAACATAGAATTGTGGAAAACCATTAATAATGTGATATGATTTCCATAGTATCCAAGTCATTACTGCCAATACCATCATAGTGGTTAAATTCCATTACTGAACCGGGTTTACTTGCCATTCCAACCCTGTATTGCTGAAACAGATTTACTTTCCATTCCATCCATTTCTTTCTAATGAGATATAAATATTTACACAATTCACTGGAGGGAGATATAGGTCCCACCCATCTCATATTGAAGTCATTCTTTCATGGGCCACAAAATAAACCGAAATCATTCATCATAACCCAATGAATAAAATGGGTTTCATTAACATCATCCAATCATAACATAATCTATATAAAAAATGGATATAATATCATCATAAACAACATCAAAACTTGTAAATAATAGGATCATTATACATGAAACGTATTCATATTAAATAATGTCATCTTATATGGAAAATAGTTTTGATAAAAAACTTGAAATGAATTCTTCAGGAAAATATCATTTATTCATTCATATCATTTTATTTTCTCAAAAAGCCTCACAATTTAAAATGAAATTAATTGTGTTGAAAACATTCATGAAATCTTGTAGAAGAATCTTCATGGAAATAATTCGTTATGAAACCATAAAAATACGATCATACAATATAAGTTAAAAAACATCCTCCATGTACTTTTGTCGGTAAAGTAAAAAAGTACCTCATATGGTAAACAAAGAAACATTCCTTAAATACCATGTAGTAAAAGTCCAAAATGGGTAAAAAGTAATTAAACATAAATGAATACATTTTTATTGATAACATGAACAAGGATGATAAATATAACCCCAGTGAATCTTACGAATAATCAATCTCGGATAAGAATGAGATTGGAATAATTATCCCTTACGTTCTGTCCAATTTCTTCTATATGTGTCCAATACTCATGTATTGTGGATTTAAACATATTATAAACTTGTAACAGAACCATAATAATATTTATCATATCATATAATATTCACATATGACTTTATATTACCCGTTAATTTGTCAATTCCATGTTAACGAAGCATTTTGGGTTAAATTGTTGCATTTTCCGTACATGTTTTGACTTCTAATTATTCATATGATTACATAGATAATGATTAAATACATCCAGAATGTAAAACATGATTTATATATAATATATATTCAGAATATATAATATATATATATATATATATATATATAATAGATCGATAAATGGAATAGAATACACCATTTATGGAGACAGTAGGCCGTACGTACGCATGAACGTCATTTTCGTTTCATTATTGAATTAAATGGAAGTAAGTAAATAATATATACTTAAATCCAGTATCATTATTATTTCATATATTTCATGATTATTTATTGTATAAAATTATTTAATGGTTAAGATGGAGAATGAATCTCATCGTGTCGTGGAGACGGTAATCTGTACGTACGCCCGAGCGATGATATCGTTCCCATAATTATGAAATGGAATTGGAGTGGATGATATAATATCTCAGAATTATTATGATGTTATTATAATCATATATAGTTATTATTTATAGCATTATACCCATCCAAGTATGGTGGTGGTGTAAAAACAAATTAGACCATGGCGTGGAGACGGGAAGTCGTACGTACGCACGCGTGGTGATTTTGTTTTCCATAAGATGGATATAAGGAGGAATAGGGTTGTTTCATATTTATAATAATAGATCAGTATATTAGTGATACTGATGTTATTACTTTATAATGATGAAACAAATGAATAGGAATTAGAATAAGAAGGAAACTAGGGAGAATTGGTAGAAGGTATTACAACTTCTTCGAAGTGCCTCCTTTAATCATCTTCTTAGGGCACTAGAGTTGGTCTTTTGAGAAGACCAAAACCACTATAATGTGACTATAAGGGTTTAGAAGAGTAATTTTTAGGGTTTGGCCGAGCATGAAGGATCATTATTGATTTAATAGGAGAGGGAAGGGGTTCCCTTTTATAAGAGAGGGGAGGGGCACTTTGGAAACCTCAAAAATATTAATTTGTAATAAATTCAGACCCCACATAAAAACCTCCAATGGGACTAAAATCCAGATATGAGGTAATATGTGGTTGTTATATCATAGAACAATAAAATTTATACATGTTTGGAAATTATTTTAAACCTTATCAATTTGATTTATCCTTATTTGACATATTTAATTTTAGTTGTGGTAATAATATTCTAAATTTTATATTGTTATAAATACATACTTATGTGTTGTTAATTGTCCATAATTGGATAATGAATGACATTTTCAACCATATAAATTTCAATTTATAATTTTTAGATATTTTTGTGATTTTTAAACAATTTAATAAAAAACAACTTTTATAAAATATCAATAGTGTCAATTTTGACACTATTTAATTCTTTGAATTGAAATTAAATATACACAGAAGATATAATCAAAAATATATATAATAGTTTCTAAAAATGTAATATTCATATAAAAAATTCATGGTGTACATTAATTTATTCAAATAATATTTATTTTAATATTTTTAAAACCATTTATTTGATATTTTACTTGATAAAATAGTTACTACAAAATATTTTTATAATTATTTAATATTTATATTTTTGCATTAAAATTAAAAAAAAAATACTATGATGAAGATAAATCTACTATATTCCATAATAATGCATTACTAGAATTTTTCATCTTAAAATCACAACATTTAAATTGTTATATTTATTAAATTATGAATGTGACAACTTTGACATCATTTAAAATAAAATAATATAAGTGTTATAATTTCATTTATAAGGCACAAAATGGTGAATTATTCTAAAATTGGATGATTATGGTTTACATGTACACGACCAATATGTTTTGGTCCAGTTTTTGTGCCTTTTATGGTCACTATATGTTTAATAAAAACTATATTATTGATTTTTCAGTAAATAAACAATTTCTACATCACTATTGTGTCACCATTAATGATAATTATTTAATCCCTAAAAATTATAAATAAATTCAATTGATGTAGATAATTTTATTATCATTCTGGTGACTATTTCTATTTGATGATTTATGAATTTTATCACTAAATTAAAATTATTACACTTATAAGATATAAGAGAGTGACAAGTTGTAATTTTCTTTGGTTTTAGTAATAATTACATCATAATCATAGTCAAAAGTCAATGCAATAAATCTATTCTGACAATTAGGTGGTATGGGTCGACTTTTATTCACCCAATAGAATTATGGCATGTGTTATGTTAATTTTATAATCTTATGTTTACCCGTAATTACACTATTTACCTTTAACTGCAGTAAATAAAAATTACCGTCGTTACTATTCATAATATCAAAACAAATAAAATAAAAGTGACATATTAACATAATTTTTACCCAATAAATTCATATATGAAATAAATTTTTCAAAATTCAAAACACAGAATGTGTAGTAATTAATTTAAAATTAATCACGTTTTTAAGAAAATGAGTTTTAAATGATAAAACATTGCCAAAGATTGAAATGTTTTTACCTATGATTTCAATGTAATCTAATGATAATGAATTAAATTATATTAATGATTAAAAATGAATTCTATTTATACTGTAAAACCATTAAAATTTATAATTTAACCATATAAATTATCTTGATGAAAATTTTGTTTTTAAGAAAAATTTAGCATATTTTTACTATCCATCAAAATCTGAAAATTCAAAAAAAAATATAAAAAATTTATCCAAATTAAATTTTAATATCTGTATTGAAATGAATAATATTATTTTTTAAAATTGAACTTATAAACACTTCAAAAACTAGATTTAAAGTGGGTGCAACATCAAAAGGTGGAAAACTGTATTTTTTGAAAAATAATTATTTTACCCAAAAATTTTATTTTGTTCACATACCATATTCTAGAATATGTGTAATATTAATTATTATTTAATAAAATTAAAAATATAGTTAATACTATTGATAACGGCTAGTTCATAACGATATATCCTTGTTTAGTGAAAATCGGTATTGCGTACAACACACGCTATCGAGGAAGGTCGCTCCTGCGTGCAACACAAGCTAAGAATAGTGTTTGTGTATACTACAAGAGAATAAAGTGTTTTTTATATCACAATATAATCTTGGGGTAGCGTAAAACACAAGACATAAAAGAAATTAAAAATAATATTTCTCATAAAATCTCGAGGTGTTACATTCTACCCCCAATAAAATAAATTTCTCCTTCGAAATTTATCTGGGTTATAAACCATTTACTACATGAAAGTTTCTTTCATAGAAACCCACATCGTAAGAAGGAATACTAAAACTTAATTTTAAAAAATAAAGTATGAAACGTAAAGGTTAACCAAATTAACTCATCACTGGTAGAGAACATGGCTATGAAAAAGCCGACAATCACAAAGCCATAAATTTGTGATGATATATGGTATCATCTGATTCATTGGATATGAGGGTACTAGGAAAACATTTTTGGTTTTCAAGATCCTTTCCATAAATTTGAAAACATTGAATTAGAAGAAATACTTTCCTGATTTTGGTACAATCTCACTATTGGTTGTGCATTGAACAATTTCCCCTACATATCTTAAATATATGAAGTTGAATTTGTCATTCGTGAAGTATTACTAGATTGTTTGATAGAATGATGGGTCATTCCGTCTATCTCAAACATAAGTTTAGCAAATGTTAGTAAATATAAATTAGAACATATATGGTGATATTAATCGTATATGGTTCCAAAACATGACTTATACTTCATTTATCATACTACATAATAATATAAAACTAACTTATACTAACCAAAGACATCTGGTTGGCTAGTGGTAGGTGATAATGGCCTGTCACACATCAATTGTGGGTTCGATTCCCGCAGCCTTATCTGACGCGACGAGTTGTTGTCCGTACTACAGGTTGGCCTTTTTCTAAAACTATACTATTATAATATTTCAGAAAATAATATCAAAAATTTCAAGCCTTAAACAATATAATCGGATGTCTAACTTAATCTATTTAAATCTTTAGGATTATCCAAAATACTTCTTTCTAATCTCATAGTATAAAGAAAAAAATTACTAGATAGGTCATCTATGAAGCATGTGAATACCATAACTAATCCCTCGTATATCATAAGATATATCTTTTTGGGCACATTCCAAACATGTGAATACCTTAATCATGTATTCTTTGATCATGAATTACCTCTCAAAAGATAACTGTTTCCACATACCAAAATCCCAAAAATTTCTATAAACTCAAACCATGATATCACATTGTCCTTTTATCAATCATGAGCTCATTAATACTATCAAACATATCATTATCCCTTTCTGCCTTCATTATGCGCATATCATCTGCTTTCGAAAAATATTTCAATCACTTTTCATGGTTACTGGTTCAATTCAACATATACTTTCAAATTCTCAAGGAAAAACAATAGTGTAACAATCCTTATATTTTTCTTTATTCCATATTACCATACATTATTCATGATAAATATGAAATCATTCGACTACCTTCTTAAGACATTGACTGTGCTTCATCATTTTATTCCTCAAAACTTCTTTCATCTCTTATATCACTTGTAGTCTCTTCATCATTATCCACATAAATAGAACCCATACGACCATGCTGATTCTCTTCATGAGATTTTCCCTTATCACATTGGTTTGCATAATTCCACTACATTTCACATTTAATACATTTAACCGTTGTTGATGTCTTTGGAATAAAATTATCCTTGTCCATTGTGTTAACTGAACATTTTACTTTTCAATTACTGGCTGTGTATCCATATTTTCCTCACCCAAAGAATCTTCCAGTTCATCTGAAACATTCTCCTTGATGCCTTTTCCCACATGATTTACATGAGGGAAGTTGAACTTTCATTCCTCAATGATCATTATGAAAATCCATCATTCTCTTATCAGACAAGTTAGGAAACTTACCAAAGTTTAGATTATTGATAATGTTATGAGATTTCTGATTAGGAAGAATAATGATGTTTCGCCTTCCAAATCCTTTTTCATTCAGTTGATCATGAAGAATATCATTCCATTGTCTATCATATTTTCCATTAACATGAATCTCTCTATTTCCATCCATTTTCTAAAACCCAAATAAAAATAGAGTGAGAGGCAAAAATAATATCAGGAAAACAACCTAATAAAGGGGGAGTACCTTCATTCTCTAACATCATAGGTTTTATCCTAGTTTATTCAAGAATGTTATCATAATTCTAGGATTGTAACCTATAATTATACTAGACCTTAGGGACATCCCTATACATAACTTAGAAATATATCTAGGGATCTCAATAAAGATTTCACATCCTAGTTTCTAAAGGATAACTAAACCTTTGCTATGATTCCTACTGTAGAGACACAAAGCATGATGTACATAGATACTAAATTAATTTTTCGGAATTCTTAATACATGACACACACAAAAAATCCCAAAGACCATATTTGTTTAGTGTCTTTTGAAAATCAGAATATAATCTTCTAATCATGGTGTACGATCTTCAACATCTCCCATAAAGATCTTCCCTTTTAGTTTTCTTACCTAAAACCTTTCATTAAATCATGGGGAAATGAAAACATATAAAGGGTAAGCTCAAATGCTCAGTAAGGGTATACCTGGACATCATAAAAAGTATATACATTTGAACTCCAAAACATGAACATAAGGTTTAAACATAAAATATCATGAGTCGTGTAACAAATCTTTGAAGTATGTAAGGCATTGATCGTAAAGGAATATTAATCATGATAAATAACAAGGTATTAAATCATGGAATTGTTACAAAATGTTAAGCACATTATATGATTTCCATAGTAGGAAAGACATTATTTCCAAGACCATCATAGTGGACAATGTCCACTACTAAACCAGGTATACATTTCGTTCCAGACCTGTATTACTGAACCAGATTTAATTTCCATTCCATCCATGTCTATATCTTGAGATATAGAGTTTTACCCAATGCATTGGAGGGAGATATAGGTCCCACCCATCTCATAATGAAATAATTCTTCCATGCGCCACAAAATAAACATAAATCACTCCTCATAACCCAATGAATAAAATGGGTTTAATAAACATCATCCCATCATAACATAATCCATATAAAACAATGGATATAATTTCATCATAAACAAAATCAAAAAATGTAAATAATAGGGAAATTATAAATGAAAAATATCCATATTAAATAATGTCATCATAGATGGAAAATAGTTTTGATAAAATACTTGAAATGAATTCTTGAGGAAAATATCATTTCTTCCTTCAAATCATTTTCTTTTCTCAAAAAGATGTGAAATTTGAAAAGAACTTAATTTTGTTGAAAACAATCATGAAATATTGTAGAGTATGCTTCCTAAAAATATGTTTTTATGAAACCGTAAAAATATGATCATACAGTATAATTTAGAAAAACATTCTCCTTTTACTTTTATAGGAATAGTCAAAAAGTACCTCGTATGGTAAACTATAAAAGATTCCTTACATACCGTGTATTAAAAGTCAAAAAATGGGTAAAAAGGAATTTAAAAATACTCGAAATCATTGTTTTTTGGGAAACATGGACATGGATGATAAATATAACACTGGTAAATAATTAGGAATAAACAATCTCGGATAAGAACGATATTGGAATAATTATCCCTTACCTTATATCCAATTTCTTCCATATTTGTCCGAGACTCTTTTATAGTGGTTTTAGACATATTATTAGCATTGTAACTGAACTATAACAATATTTATGATATCATATATGATTCACTTATGACTTTATATTACCCGTTCATTTTTCAATTCCTTGTTAAAGCAGTGTTTTGGATAAAATCATTTCATTTGTCGTAAGTGTTTGGACTTCTAATTATTCATCAGATTTCATAGATAATGATTACATACTTCTAGAATGTAAAACATTATTTATATATAATATATATTCCGAATATATAATATATATAATATATTGATAAATGGAATCAAATACACCGTTCATAGTGACGGTAGGCCATACGTACGCATGAACATTGTTTTCGTTTCGTTATTCAATTTAATGGAAGTAAATAACATATACATAAATACAGTATCATTATTATTTTATATATTTCATGATTCTTAATTATATATAATTCCATAATGGTTAACATGGATAATGAATCTCACATCGTCGTGCAGATGGTAATCCGTACGTATGTAGGAGCGATGATATCATTCCAATAATTTTTGAATAGAATTGGAGTGGATGATATAATATTTAAAAATCATAATGATGTTATAATAATCATATATAGATTCTATTTCCACCTTTATACACATCCAAGTATGGTGATGGGAACACTAGTGGAAATACAGTTTTTAACGTCGTCGTAATAACGTTGGTTTTTAAAAACCGACGCGAATAGTATGTGCGGGAAATTTTTGGCGTCATTTTTACAAAAAACTGATGCCAAAAACAAGTATCTGATGATATTTCGCATCGGTTTTCAAGAAATTGACGCCGAATTTTATTAAAAAAATGTTTTGCTGTCGGTTTTAAAGAAAACTGACGCTGATAATAATAATAAACCAATTTACCGTGTCGGTTTTGAGGAAAACCGACACCGAAACTAATTTTTTTTAAAAAAATTCGACGTCGGTTTTTAGTAAAACCGACGTGGAAAATAATTTTAAAAAAACATTTCGGCATCGGTTTTCAAGAAAACCGATTCCGAAAATAAAAAAAAATTTGCGTCGGTTTTTTGGAAAACCGACGCCATAAGATTTATTTTCGGCATCCGTTTTCTCTAAAACCGAGGACAAAAAAAAATTAAAATATTCGGTATCGGTTATTTTAAAAACCGATGCCGAAATTTTTTTTTAATTTTCGGCGTCGGTTTTCTGTAAAACCGACGCGAAAAGTCATTTAAAATTATTCGGGGACCGAAACCCTCATTTTGTTCAATCGTCGAAAATGAGTTTCGTTGCAGCGCTTTGGACACCCGATGACCTTCAAACATGATTTGCAATCTTGGAAAGCCATTTTTAAAGGTTTTGTGCCATTTTCACGATTTCGGGTATGCTTTCTTCTTATTTATCTCTTTTTTAATCTCCCATTGTTTATTTCTTCTTTAAGAACCCTATTTTGCGCGATTTTTATTATTGGTTCGGTTTTAGTTGTATTTTATCATTATTTTTTGTTTATATTTTCATTGTTGGTATAGATTTGTTTGTATTATCATTGTTTGTTTGTATTATCATAGGTTTGTATTATCATTTTTGTGCGATTTTCATTATTTTATGTATTATCATTTTGGTATAGATTTTATTGTGTTTCTTCAAACACTATAGTGTTTGTTTGTATTATCGTTGTTGGTTTGTATTATCATTTTTGGTATAGATTTCATCTCCCTATTTTTGAGTGATTTTCATTATTAGAGTTTGTTTGTATTATCATTGTTGGTATAGATTTTATAGTGGTAGTTTATCATTTTATAGTGTTTGTTTGTATTATCATTGTTGGTATAGATTTCACTAGTTTATTTTTGGTTTGTATTATCATTATTTTGGGTTTGTATTATCATTATCTCTAGAACTAATTCTATATTCACCGTCATATTAATCATGATACATGTATTTGTTAGTACATTGGTATAGATCATACCACAAAATCCTCAATAATTTATACATAATTCCATGTAATCCCACATTTCACTTAGTGCATCCTTTAAATTAATGTACTCTTCAATATTTTTGACACATGAAAAATCGAAATATTGCAATTATGTAAAATGAACTAATAAATGTTAAAAGTATGATATTATAATTAAATTATAATATCAATATAAAACACATGTATATAATATGAAAATAAACTGTTTACTATTATTTTTAAACATGTTTCATATATGATGTCTTTTATCGTATTATCAATAGTTTTTATTAAATATGTTTTTCTTTACAATTTATTCGATAGATATTTAAATGTTTATATGTTTTAATATATTTATCAATTATATTGTGATATTAGGTTTTAATGGATCATAATTGGATTTATTTACGGAGAACCACTATTGAATATGAAAAAGGAGTTGATAATTTTTTGGAATTTTCTAAATGACATCTTCAAAATATTGATTTGATTTTCTATCCATGTGTGAAGTGTGTAAATATGAGAAAGTTAAACTCTAGAGAAATCAAGGATCATCTCATTTGTTATGGTTTTAGCCTTAATTATACACGTTGGATTTTGTAGAGTGAAGAAACTGAAAATTCAACATCCAATGTTGATGGTGATATTCATAATGAGGTAGAGGGTCGTATTGAAGAATTAATTCATGATTCAGTTGTGGAAACCATTGAAAAAACACCAACTGTTGAATGATTGTATAGATATTCTGAGAAACCATTATTACCAGGTTGCAGTAAATATACAGTGTTATCAGCAGTTTTGAGATTAGTTAACTTAAAAGAAAAAAATGGGTGGAGTGATAAAAGTTTCTCCAGTTTACTTGTGCTTTTAAAAGAGCTACTTCCAGAAGGCAATGGGCTTCCAGATTCCAATTATGAGGCGATGAAAATATTATGCCCAATGGGATTGGGGTATAAAAAGATACGTGATTGCCCCAATGATTGTGTACTGTATAGGAAAGAAAATGAACATTTATCAAGTTGTCCTACATGTGGGACATCACGCTATAAGAGGGATGAGAAAGTCAACTTAGATTCTTTCTTAGGTGATGTCAGGTAACATTATGAAAAATCAATTTTTTACTTTCCAATGATATCATCCAATATTTTTTGCATACAATTCTGATAATTCAATTCTGATTTATTTTTAGGTACCAGAATCAAAACTCCAGCTAAAGCAATTTGGTACCTTCCAATAATTCCCCGTTTGAAGTGTCAATTTGTAGATTCAATTGATTCAAAAAGGTTAAGATGAAATTCAGATGAGCGCATCACTGATGGTAACTTAGGTCACTCTACCGATTCACTACAGTGGAAGAAGTTTGATAAAAAATTTCCTGATTTTGGAAGTGAAATTAAAAATCGCAGAATGGGATTGTGTACTGATGGAATGAATCCATATCGGAGCCTCAATAGCCAACATAGTTCATGGCCTATTTTTCTGGTACTTTATAACTTGTCCCCACATCTATGTATGATGGAAAAATATGTTATGGTGATCTTGATGATTTCTGGACAAAAACCACTGAGAAATGATATTTATGTGTATCTTACAACATTGATTGACGATTTGAAACTACTATGGGAGGAAGGTGTTAAAGTTTTCAATGCATACAAGAATGAGTTTTTTCTTTTGCGTGTTATGATAATGTTCACTATAAATGACTTTCCTACATATGGAAACATATCTGGATATAGTGTTAAGGGACATAAAGAATGTCCAATTTGTGAAGAACAAACATCATATTATCAATTGCTGAATGGAATAAAAACAGTGTATATGGGACATCGAAGATTTTTTCGAATTGATCATCCTTATCATAGATTGAAAAAAGCATTTAACAGTTTACAAGAATACAACATCCCCCCGAAACCATTATAAGCTGAAGAATATTATGACAGAGTGAAAGATATTCATTCGACATTTGGAAAGAGAAAAATTTCTGGTTTACAAAAACATATCTGGAAGAAGCAGCCTATTTTTTTTCAAACTACCTTATTGGAGATTTTTGAGATAAAACATAACATTGATGTTATGCATGTTGATAAAAACATATGTGATAGTTTTATTGGAACTTTGTTAGACATAAAAGGAAAGGAAAAATATGGCTTACATGCTAGATTGGACTTGATATTAATGAGAATACGTTTTGATTTAGCTCCCACTGTGAAAATAAAGAGAACATATTTAACTCCGGCTTGTCACACATTAAGCAAGATTGAAAAGATGAATTTTTGCCAGTGTATTCATGGTATTAATGTACCCAAAAGTTTTTCTTCAAATGTGAATAATTTTGTGTCATTGAAGGATTGTAAATTAATAGGTATGAAATCACATGATTTCCATGTGTTGATGAAACAAATTCTACCAGTAGCAGTGCGTGGTATATTACCGAAAGCTATCAGAAAGACAATCATCAGGTTATGTAATTTCTTGAAATCCATTTGTAGCAATGTCGTTGAACCAAATTTCTTAGATATGTTGGAGAAGGAAGAAAATCTTATTCTTTGTCAACTATTAATGTATTTCCCACTACATTTTTTGATATAATGGTTCATCTATTGATTCATTTGATGCGTGAGATAAGAATATGTGGGCCTGTTTATTTAAGATGGATGTATCCTTTTGAAAGATATATGAAAATTTTGAAAGGATATGTTAAAAATCCTTATCGACCAGAGGCCTCGATTGTTCAAAAATATGTATCAGAAGAGGTGATTGAATTATGTACTGATTATTTGAATGAGGTGGAGCATATTGGTATCCCTCTATCTCGATATATGACAGTTTATAGAGAATGTAGAGGGGTTCAAGGCATAAAGGTAAAGTTAATTCCACATGATGAAGTGATTCAATCACATTTATACATTTTGAACAACATAGATGAGGTTCAACCATATATATCCTCACATATTGCTAAATTAAAGTTACGATATCAGAAAAGAAATGAAAAGTGGTTGATGATTGAGAATAAGAAGACATTTGTTTCATGGTTTAAAGAGATAGTCACCACAGATATATCTGTATCAGAAACATTGAAGTGGTTAGAAGGGGGACCATCTCTTAATGTGATCACTTGGTCTGGTTTTGATATCAATGGATACACATTTTACACAAAAAACCTGAATGACAAGAGTACCGTTCAGAATAGTTGTGTGATGGTAGTCGCTGAAGCAGTTCATTTTTCGAGTGACAAAGATAAAAACCCAATTTCTGCATCAACTTCATATTTTAGAGTTATTGAAGACATATGGGAAATTGATTATATTAAATTTCGAGTCACTGTTTTTAAGTGTAATTGGGTTGATAGTAATAGTGGCGTGAAGCATGATGAATATGGGTTTAAACTGGTTGATTTGAAAAGATTTAATCACAATGAGGAATCATTTATCATGGCGACACATGAAAAACAAGTTTTTTATGTCATTGATCCGTCGAATGATCAGTTGTCAGTTGTTTTGCAAGGAAAAAGATATCATTTGGTTGTTAAGGATGATTCTGATGATGGTAGTGATTTACATGAGCCTTATTCATCTATTGCACAATTTCCAGATGATTACAATGAATATAAGATAGACATAGTGCATACAGTACATACCGATCATGATGAAGGCATGTGGAAAAACACTAAATTAGTCTCCTAATTTTTCTGGTAAATATTTATATTTTGTGTCTATTTTTAAAACTTAAAAATGCATGCCTCTATTTTTACATATTTATTTTTTCTTCCTTGTTTCTAATTATTCAGTTTTCTAATGATATGTAGGTACACAAAATTTCATTACAGATTCTATTAGCAATGTCAGATACAGATAGGGAGGAGTAGATACTGAGGTATATCTATTTTGACATATTATTAAATATTCAGTAATATACTTATTTAATTAAATAAAACTGTTAATTTACAAAAAAATTACAGGACTACTGATGCGTCCTCGGCGGAGGAGACTTCTCCAGTTAGTACTCAAAAATCATTTTCTCTAGTTGGTAAACGTGGTATTACACGTTTACCAAAACTATCACTTGATCGTGATGACAACAAAGTACACATCCATTTTGATGATAATAATAATGCAGTTGGCCCAAATACAGTTCAGTTTGACAGTTATATAGTGATATAGAGTCGTTGCAGGATTAGTATTTTATATCCTGATTGGAAGTCAGTGGACAGGACGTCGAAGCAACAGCTTTGAATGGCCGTGACTGTAAAATATATTTATTTATTTATTTTATCTCATTTTTTTAATATTATTTAGTTTAAATGACATATTTAATTTATTCGATTATATATGACATTTAATTTTGAGGAAACCAAAGAAATTAGGAAAAGACATCTCTCTTTAGCGGCAGTTCGATGGAGATATTTTAAAAGAAAACTGACAAAATATTATGTTTTTGAAAAGAGAAGGTTTCAAAACCCATGTCTTAAGTATTTATATATAGTTGAAGAAACATGGAAGCGATTTGTTGGTAGTCTGTTAGGAAGATAAATTTCAGGTATTTTAATTGTTTTATATTTTAAAATTTATGCTATATTTTCTTTATTACTTAGTAATTTATTTTTATGTAACAGGCCTCCAGGAGATCTCATTCGGAGATCCAGTTACAAATCGTATACCCTCATACTTTATCACGTGGAGGGTACTCATATTTGGAGCAGAAAACGATTGAAGAAAAATTTGAAGCATTAAGAGCTCGATCATGTAGTGGTTCAAAAGAGGTCCAGTACGGTCCTCCATCTCCTCCCACTCGCCATGAGAAATGAAAACGCGCAAGAAGAAAATAAATTAACAATATCTTACAGAGGATGATAATCAAGTGGCTGATAGAATTGTAAGTAAATATTATTTTTTTGTTTACAATTTTTTAATTTTATAATTTATAAACACTAATATAACTTTTTATTTTTCATTTCAGGATGAACTTCAGGAGCAAGAGACACATGGCTCTTTTATCCCCGAGGGTAGGATGGATATCCTAGCCACTGCTTTGGGAAAGGTAGAACACCCCGGACGTGTTAGAGGATATCAGGCGGGTATTAGTATTCAGAAGGTTTTTGGTAAGGGTAAGCAATCAGGAGACCCAGAAATCGAATCCTTAAAAGAAGAGCTGCATGATATGAAATGGTCTATGGGTGATCAAATTCAAGCAACAGTACATAAGGCTTTATTAGAACACATGGAAAGACAATCACAATCTGCGCAGTCTTCCGAGGTATATTATTTAATTGTAATCAATATTTCTTTTTTATAAATTATAAACACTGATATAACTCTTTCATTTTTCAACATTCTCATCCTACTCACCCGAACTACCCTGCCTCATATGCTTACCCAGCCCTGTCTGGGAAGCCTTCCGAGGTATATTATTTACTTGGCATCAATTTTTCTATTTTATAAATTATAAAAACTAATATAACTTTTTCATTTTTCAACATTATCAACCTACTCACCTGGACTACCCTGCCCCATCTGCTTACCCTGCCCCGTCTGCGCAACCTTTTGAGGTATATTATTTTATTTAATTTTTATACAATTTTTCTATGTTATAAATTTTAAACACTAATATACCCTTTTCATTTTTCTGCCTTCTTTGTCGGCTCAACCGGACTACCCTTCCCCACCTACTAACTTTTAGTCTCCACCTCCTCCCTCAGATCAAGACTTATATTGTGAGTTGTTTGTGGGAGATCCTCATGTACATATTGTTGCATTAGGACATGTGTATTTTTTGGGGGACTCGGTATATCATCATCCTATGCAGATGGGTCATGTTAGAGTATCAGTAATTGTTATTATAGATCCTACTGCTCTACTACCATTTCCTACTTTGGAGATCACCAGTGTTGGGGAATTTATGGGCCATTTTTTACATTGGAAAACTTCCCTACTTCGTTATATTTCACATAAGTTATGCGTTTTTTTAAATATTAATTACAAATGATTCCAAATTACTTATAATGTTTTGTAAAATTTAACTTATATAGGAATATCTGAAAGCAAAAGAAACTATAAAAATGCAACAAAATGTTTAGGAACAGTTGGTTGTAGATACTTCTGATATTTCTTATGGGTTGAAAAGATTATCTGAGTCCTCTTCTTTCATGAATTTTATCTATGAGTTTCGGATGACGCCTAATATATGTGGAAGAAATTATCAATTGAGAATACTAAAACAAGATATCATGAATTTAGTTAATTTTGAAGAGATCGGGCTGAATGTGGTGCAGTTGTTTTCTATGTAAGTAAATTGACGTTTGAATTGCTTTTTCTTTAATAAAAGATTATTATTTCATTTACTAACTATATTTCCAATTAAATTAGGTATCTAAACACGATTCTTTTACAAAATGAAACAAAAAGAATTTACAGCTTTATTGATCCAGAGTACATTTCCTTGGATGTCAAAAATGTGAAGAATGAAGAAAGCGTTTAACATATATCCGAGAGATTATCACAAACAGAGATTCAGTGCCGGTTTTTGCCATTTCTTGATAAGTAATAATGTCAACATAATTTTAAACTAATGATCATTATAATTTCATTTGTTGCGAACTTTTTGTATTATATAAGGCATTGGATGTTAGGCGTATTTTTCCCAAATGAATGCACCTTATATTGGTTTTTCTCTTTATTAAGAAAAGTGCGTAAACCATTATCCAACTTATTAAACAGGTAGGTTGTTTTTTATTTTTATAAGTTTTTTATGTTTAATTTTCATTGTTTACACAAGTTTTATTAGTTCTTATATAAAAAATGATGTTCATGGAAACATTTTACAAAGGAAAACATGGTAAAAAAGAAACCAAATAAAATCAAATTTGTGGACGTATAGGTAATTAGTTTTTATATTTTTGTAATATAATGGTTTTTATTATTATTTAAATGTTTTATAACTGTAGTGTCATCGTCAAAATGGACATGTTGAATGTGGTTATTATATTCTACGATTCATGTACAAGATAATCACTACTGTGGAAACTACTGATTTTCATAAGGTCAGTTGTATTAATTTTTTTATATATTTTCTGCCACTTTTTTCTATTTATTAATTTCATATAATTCAATATTATTGTAGGCATTCAATGATTCATAGTCTTATTCCCAATCTGATATTATCCATATTCAATCTACTTTTGCAAACTTTTTGTTAAGTCTGATTAAGATTTGAGGTCTGTATTTTGATTAAGATTTAAGGTATGTAAATTCTAATATTTTAGGTACGTGTATTTTAATTCTACATTACTTTGAGTTCTCTCAAGTGCCTCTATAAAAATACTGTTTGATTGTTTTTGTATACTGTGTTTTTTTTCAGGGGTTTCGATTTTTTTGGAAGTGGAATTGTAATTATTTTATAAAAATAACTATTATGGCGTCGGTTATTTTCAAAACCGACGCCGAATGTTTTTTTGAAAAAAAAAATGACTTATGGCATAAGTTTTATCTAAAACCGACACTGAAGAACAGATTTTTGGCGTCAGTTTTATAAAAAACTGACACCTAAAAGCATGTCTAAATGAAGTTTCGGCATCGGTTTTCTATAAATCCGGCACCCAAACTCATAAGAAAATTAATTTTAGCGTCGGTTTTTGAAAAAACGACGTGAAAACAAAATTTTTAATGTCGCCTTCAAAGATGTCGGTTTATAACTGATGTCAAAAATCAATTAAAACCGAATTTAATAAGTGTTTTTAAACTTGTGTGAAAATCAGATTACACCACGATGTGGAGACGGTACGTCTTACAAACACATGCACGGTGATTTTATTTTTCGTAAGATTGATATAAAGTGAAATAGGGTTGTTTCATATTTATAATAAAATATCAGTATATTAGTGATACTTATTTTATTACTTTATAATGAAACAACTAAATAAGAAGAAGTAGAAGAAGAAAGAAACATGGGAGAATCAGTAGAAGGTATTACCTCTACCTCAATCTGCCTCTTTTAAACATCCTCTTAGGGTACTAGAGTTTATCTTTTGAAGAGACCAGCACCTCTATAATGTAACAAGAGAGGTTGAGAAGAGTAATTGGCATGGTTTGTCTGAGCTTGGATTCCCATGATTTATTTAAGAGACGATGGAAGGGGTTGCCATTTATAAGAGAGGAGAGGGGAACTTTTGGAAACCTCAAAAATATTAATTTATAATAAATTCAGACCCCACATAAAACCTATAAAATGACTCAAATTCTGATATGCGTTAATAAGCGGTTGTAATCTCATAATCCAATCAAATTTAGACATGTTGGAAAATTATTTTAAACCTTATCAATTTGATTTAACATTATTTAATATATTTAAATTTAGTTGTGGTAATAATATTATAAAGTTTAAATTGTTATAAATACTAACTTATGTGTTGTGAATTGTCCATACATGCATACTTAATGACATTTTAAACCATATAAATTTCAATTTATAATTTTTAAATTTTTATGTTATTTTTAAACAATTTAATAATATGATATTTTTATAAAATATCAATATTGTCAATTTTGACACTATTCAATTATTTGAATTTAAATTAAATCTTCAAAGAATATATATTCGAAAAATATATATTTAATAGATTACTAACTTGTCATATTCATCTAAAAACTTCATTGGGTACATTAATTTTTTCATATAAAATTTATTTTCAAATTTTTAAAACCATTTATTTGATATTTCCTTTAATAAAATAATTACTACAACTTTATTGTATAATTATTTAATATACTTATTTGTTGCATAAAAATTAAAAATAAAATATTATGATGCATATAAATCTATTATCTTCCATAATAATACTTTTTCATGAATTTATCATTTTAAAATCACAACATGTAAATTGTTATATTTATTAAATTATGAAGGGGAAATATTTGACCTCATTTAAAATAAAATAATATAATTGTCATAATTGCTTCTATAAGGATCAAAATGTTCACATATTCTACCATTTGATGGTTATGGTTTAAATTTACACTAAAAATAAGTTTTGGTCAGGTGTTTGTTCCTTTTACGGTCACTATTAGTTTAATAAAAACTGTATTATTGAATTCTCACTAAATAAATAATTTCTGCATCACTATTGTGTCATCATTAATGATAATTATTCAATGCCTAAAAATTCTAAATAAATTCACATAATATAGATAATTCTTTGATATTTCAGGTGACTATTAATGTTAAAAGTGTAATGTATTTTATCACTAAATTAAAATTATTACACTTATAAGATATAAGAGAGTTACATGTTGTCACTTTCTCTTGTTTTAATAATAATTACATACTTTTGATGGAACAAATTCAATTAAATGAGTATATTACAACCCTTAGTTGATATGGGTATAATTTTATTCATCCAATAGAATTTAGGCAGGTGTTAGGGTAATTTTCTAGTCTTATTTTTACCCTTAATTACCTGATTTACCTTTAACTGAAGTAAATAAAAATTACCATAGTTACTATTCATAATATCCAAAAAAAATGTAACATATTCACATAATTTTTAACCACATTATTTTAATATGAAATCAAATTTTCAAAATTCAAAACATCGAAGATGCAGTAATTAATTTAAAATTAATCTCGTTTTTGAGAAAACAGGTTTTAAGTTATAACATTGCCAAAGATTGAAATTTTTTACCTATGATTTCAATATAAAAATAATGATAAAGACTTAAATTATATTAAATGGTAAAAATATATTCTATTTATACTTTAAATCCATTAAATTTTATAATTTAACCGTATAAATTATCTTTATGAAAAAGTTTTTTTAAGAAAAATTACCGTATTTTTACTATTTATCAAAATATTAAAGTTAACAGAAAAATATAAAAATTTTATCCAAAGTAAATTTTTATGTCCTTATTGAAATTAATAAGTTTATTTTGTCTAATTGAACTTATAAACGTGTCAAAAACTAGATTCAAAGTGGGTGTTCCATCAAAAGGTAGCAAAACTGCAATTTTTTTAAAAATATATATCTTACCCGAAAAATTTATTTTGTTCTTATACCATGTTCTATAATATGTGTAAGATGAATTATTATGTAATAAGATTAAAAATTTAACTAATAATATTCATAACGACTAGTTCATAACAATATATCGTTGTTTAGTGAAACTCGGTATTGCGTACAACACACGCTATCGAGAAAGGTCGCTCTTGCATGCAACACAAGACAAGAATAGTATTTTCCGATACTAATATCTAATAAAGTGTTGTCTATAGCGCAAGATAATATTGGGTTTGCATACAACAAAATACATCAATGAAATTAAATAGAATATCTCTCATAAAATCTTGTGGTGTTACAAGGAAGATGTTCAAAATTGAAAGGATCAAGGTAGATTTTTTTTAATAAGGATTACAAAATATCCATTATTTTTAAACATGAAAATATGCATCCCAAAATCATGTAGGAAGGGGAAAATATTATATTTCACAAATGAGTGTTCAACCATATATCGAAATGAAAATTAAATAATCACATAAGGAAAATATAGGCATGTAAAAGAAGTTAATGAATTTTTTTGAGTTCGAAATATATTATGTTGTAATAATAATATTTTGGAACTATATATGTGTCCATTTGATAAAATATTTTAAGAATGATTTGTTTGATGAAGTTCATAGTTCTTAATTTTATATTTATCTAGGATTAATAATCATGTATAATTATTTGAGAGAATATTTTGTGTGTGATAACATAAAAAGATATCTTGAATATTATATTTCTCTATAAATGTAATTTAATATATTTTATTTTATAAAAGAGAATACTGAGGGGGTTTTACAAGAATTACTCATAGCATAATTTTAATGGGAATACATCATCTTGGATTTTTTAATTGAACTCACCATATAGTATAAAGGATATAATTTAAATGGATTGAAGTCAATATATTTATAAATTCAGTAATTATTATTACTATTATATAATATTTATAACTTGGAAAAATTACTCGGTTATATATAATGTATGTAGTATGATTTTAATGTGTGACACAATAAATTGTATCTAACTGGGACACAAGGATTACATAAAATAAAATTATAATTCTACATTAGGATCTATATACATAGTTATGTTTCAACACTAATTGTCATCCTCATGTATATGGTTTTTCTAAGAGGACCATTTCAAATATTTAATACATATTGAGAAATTAATCTTTGCATTTCTATTATGGTTGGGATCGACACCTTCCATTTGTATAATCATCTTACAACAACAATTTTCCCTCCAGTATTCAGATAGATACTTATGAATCAATATATTACAGGAATTTAATAACTCCAACATTCAAAAATGAAGTTAGAGAAACTAATCTGTTGATATTTGATCTATCTAGGGAAAGGCCATTGCTGGTTAAATCGATAATGTAGCACAGAAGAGTATCTTAGTGTCGAAAAAAAGTTATTCTAAAAATACTCAAATGGATCTAGATTGTGAAGTTTGGAAAAAGGTATTACAATTTTATATCTACCAAGAATTGGATTAATAAATTTCTAATGAAGTGAAATCTAATACTCATATATTTCGATCTCTAATATATTATTGATTGTATAGGGGTAGCATATTGATTGGTACACCCATTAAATCTCTATCAAGTTCCTGATATGTTCCATGTATATCTCTAGAAGAAGTAAATACTTAAACCTACGCATGTAATGAACATAGATGTCATACCATTGGATAATGTTCATTCTTATGTGGAACGACAAGGGGATAATCTATCTCATTGAGATAAATATCTATAAAAAAATATCACATGAATATTAAATGTTTTTTGGTTAAACCACTTATTTGATGAAGATACATGGGAACCTGAGAACATTATTAATTATCAGTAACCATGATTGTTTTTTTCAAAGTAAAATAATATTTATGGAAAACATATTTTAATGGGGTATCACTTAGCACACTGATATTTTATGAAAGTTGTTGTTTCAATCCATTTTCTTCTATTGCATTTATTACACGTAACAATGAGTTTAGATGAACCATGATATACTCTTAAATTATTTCACTCACCTAGATAATGGATTAATGGTTTTTGAATATGAATAAATAAATTATGAAAATATATCATATACACATGCATAAAATCAATTCATTATTTAACAATTAAATTTATATAAAAAACAATAATAGTTTCTAGATATGTGAGATATTTTTAGGAAAAACAATTTTATTGTTTGCAATGTATATTTCTCAAAATAAATTAAATTTATCACTATTTTAAATTAATTTTAATTAAATTTATATATTTTAAATTTAAAAAACTTTTTATCATTTATTGAGTATTTTTTTATTGTGCACTAAATAATAAAAAATCATGTTTTCATCTTAATAATGTATTTTTTTGTAAAATGATATTTTCATCTCCATATAAGAAAATAATTTAAAATAAAATGAAATAAATATTTGGTAATAAATAATACAAACATAAATAAATATTTATAATTATGGGGTTTGAATAAAATAAATATGACCCCTTTATTTTTGGACGACATGAATAGAAGCTGTCATTGAATTTTTCACCTCATTAATGTATAAATCATGTTAATAAATAATAAATGTTATTGGTAAGACCGTTATTATTCATCATAATTCATATATTATGAATTTTATTCTAAACTTATTATTTTACCACAAATATTTATTAATTTAAAAGTTTCCATGAAAATTACCAATAAAATATTTCCATTATTGAAAGATAAAAAATGTCACTCTCTCTATTTTCAAAATATCTTATGTCTATAATTATGGAAGAACCAAGTTTTGAATGAATCTAAGTGACTTTTTTGCGGTAAAAAAATATTTTGATGATATAAATTTATTTATAATTTTTATTAATCATACAATGACCTTAACTGATAATACAGCACCTATAAGGTATTTCTCCATTTAATAAAAAAAATTAATAAACGATTTAAAAAATGTTAAATTATATATAATTTATATGATTTAACGTGCCCCATTAATTCAATGTCTCTATGTTAAATC
Source organism: Viscum album (assembly GCA_963277665.1). Classification (NCBI taxonomy): domain Eukaryota; kingdom Viridiplantae; phylum Streptophyta; class Magnoliopsida; order Santalales; family Viscaceae; genus Viscum; species Viscum album. The sequence continues at coordinate 1,923,796,100 of OY728145.1, read as the reverse complement.
GTATGGAGGTTTTCTAGTGTTATATTAGAATTACCCCTTATATTTAAGTATTAAAAGTTACATTAAATGTACAGTTATAAAAATGACAATCGTGATGTTTTGTTAAAAATAATATTTTATTAAATGGCATAAAATTTCTAAAAACAACTATATTCATTAAAGCTATTGGGATTTGTTTTTAAACAAAAAAATGGTCCATTTATAGGTCATTTGTCATTTTATTGTAATAATAGTTTCCCTTAAAGGGAATGAAACTTTAATATTATAGTAATAGTTAAAAGTGTTAAGGGGGGATAAAAATAAATGATAAGGGTGGAAATTTGATTAAACCATGTAAAATATTTATTAGATGATATATTTTTCACTAATAAGAATATTAGATTCTAATATTATCATTTTTATCCATTTTTACAATAACATTAATTTAAATTAGTTTTCTGTTGGAAAAAATTTCCACGAGTGCCCCCTCCCTCAATTATAAATTGGCATAATCATTTCTCTTCTTGAAACCACACTAAGACATATAGATTGAACAAAAACGTCCAATTAAAATTCTAAATTTCCTTATTCACATCCTATAGTTTTTTTCTACCAAAAATGACCAACCCTAGATCCCATTATAGGATATCTAATGGAGTCATTTCAATGGATAAATGATGACCTTAACCGATAACTTTATTAAAAAACAATAATGTGCCTCATCAAAATATTTTATATTAGTCAAAAAATAAAAACATCATTGTCCTAAATAATATAAAATTTTATTATCATTATAAAACAACCTTTATTAAATCCCTTTACATCAAATGGAAAGTAAAAATATTTCTAGAACCTATGTAAAGCTTACATTTTTCACATGGGATACAATTCATTTCTCATCACTATATTTTATATATGGGTATTATGAAGGGTTAATGAATATATATGAAAATTATGAAATATTTATTCTTCCATAATTATAATATCTTAAAAGACATCATAACTTACAATCCATTTTAAAATGACAATGTCTATCATGTGAATGGGTGGACAACCACCTCCACAAAGCGACTTGCTTGATTTTTAATTTATATTTTAATTGTATGGTAATAATGATGCATCAAGCGAATATATATATATATATGATACAATAATGATTATATGATGGTAAGGATTTATTTTAATTTCTTTTATTCCATCCATTAATAATTTGATATTGCATTCGTTCTTACGAATGACTTACTGTCACCATGAATAGTGCAATTAATTTTTCGGTCTCTATATTTTATGAATGTTTATAAACTTGTATATAATGACTATATATTATATTTATATCATGATTATAATTATGGATATTATTGTTATGTGATATTAATATAAGTACAAGACTATTGAACATTAAAATTCAAGAAGAACGAAGAAGATATCACTCTAAAGAGTGATTTTAATAAGGAATTCTTAAAAAATGGGTTATAAATGGTTATTAGTAGAAAATATATGTTATTATATATATTATTTGGCTATATAATGAATTTATAAGAAATATATATTTATTTTCATGTAGGTTTCAACACATATGAAATAATTTATGCATAAGGTAAAGAATTTTCATCTCATATTTATTTTATATGTTGCATATATTACTCATGAATTTATTTTATGATAATTATTATAAAAAAATTATATACAAATCCATTTAATGATATTTCATTTATTCTACATTTGAATCATAATTTTAGAATATCTTAATGGTTTTATGTTACAATCTCAATGTTTATTAGGATTATATATTACTAAGTTTTGGATGATGAAATATTATTATCTAACTCTCAAAAAACATATGAATTTTTATCTACTGTATTTATTTTTTAAAAATATATTTTTTCATCACATTTTCATCCCCTTATGTTCTCAATATATTGATAATACGTTTTTATGAAAAAATTAACTCATTTCACTCTTCAATCGAAAAGGATTTTTCTTCTATATCGTTGTTGTCAAAAATTATTTAACCAATGATTTAAGAATTATCCACTGGTTGTTTAAATTCATTTTTAACCATGTTTTACATTTTATAAAATGGTTCAAATGGAATATTCTTGTCATTTTATAAATTAGTTTCTTTTTGAATATTTTTTTTTAAGATTTAGAAAATGATTGTATTATTAAAACATATATTTCCTTAACACAGCTTACAACCACCTAGACCTATCAATTATTATAGTCATCATTTAAAAGTATAAATTGATATTTAAAATGAAAATTTCTAGCATAATATTTTATAAATGTTTTAGTGAAATGATTTTAAAATTGAATTATTATTTACCCCAATAATGTTTAAATAATATTTTAGTTGAATTTTTATTTAATATAGATAACATCCAAAGATTTCACATTTACATTACTAAGGATATAATCAAGTGATTCCTAACTTATACATTATATAGATCGTTTATGTTTATGATAAAATTTAACTGAACCCCACTCTTGTTCTATATTCTATACAATTATGAAATTATGAAAAATTTATTAAAATAATACATTTTCTAAAAGTTAAAATATAATGGGATATATATGAAAGAAATTCATTTGATGGGTTCTTATATATTGTTTGTTATTGATCTTGTGGCACACATATTTATCATTTTTATCATGGGATGAATGAGTGTTATATTTACCTCCAATGCATTAGGTGATGACCGATATCTAAGGAGATGAATGACACTGGAATAGAGAGTGAACATAGCTGAGTATGGGAATTTGTATATTATTATATTCTAGTGAGTGATTCAAGAATACTATAATTTTATGAGGAGTGAACCCATTCTACTGTTATAGTGCTGGATATAATCCTTAACTAATAAGGAAATTAATTTGTCTTCATTTGTGTATTCCCTATACTTATGTCTTGTTCTAATTCTATACTCTCATGGATCGTGTTTATTGATTAATTTATAATTCATATCATTCGAAATATCAATATCCATTCAATGAATCATGATTATGATTTATGATCTCCAAGGTATGATTTTATAATTCAATTCTCATGTCATTGTAAACTTATTCTTATGCTATGCACAAGTGATTACTTTTACCTACTTTTTTTTTACCCTTACTGGACATCTAATACCACCCTAAATTATGTTTAATTTACCCACATTACTGTGTATCATTTAAAATTGATATTTCCTAGAAGGGAGATAGTTATGAATATCATAGAGTGTGATGATGTATATGTTTTATTAACCATTTTTTTATTGTTCCATGTTTACAAAGATACATGACCTATAAGATTCTTTAATGTATAGTTACATTATGTAATTATTATTCATATATTAAGATGTGATAACAGTTTTATGAATAGTCAAATTTGTAATAAACGATGCATCGTATCCTACTATTGCTAGTCCATTATCAACAATGACATCATGCTCCCCACTAGAAACCTTCATCATGATATAATCAATCTATAATTTAAAATTAATATATCTGGGAACATAACATATAGTCTACATATTTTCACAAATGTGGGCTCAAAACTATCCACTGGAAATTCACCCTGCATACACTATCCATACGTCCACAATAACAAAACCATCAATACCCTGAATCATCCCTATCATTACATATGGATAGAGTAAGGTAAAAACATTCAAATTTATAAATTTTCATTAAAAAAATTTATAATCATACCAATTTTTACATCTTTTAATTTACACTTTTTTATATTCTTTATTATGAATGATATTTCCAAAAAATAAAATACCATTAAATGATATGATATCCCTAATAAAACCATACATTTTCTCTCATGTAAGGTTAACATGTGGCATGTTAAATAAATATTTTCTTGCCTTAAATGATGAATAAATTAAAAATGATAATCACATTATATCTCATTATTAGAAAGTATATAAATAAATAAAAAGACACAATAATTGTATCACTGTTAGTGAAATAACGTCCAAAATAACTATAGAACATCAATGACAGAAATTCAACCAATAGAACTTGGGTTTTGTCTGACATATGAGTTACCTAATCATATGAAGGGTCTTAGAGATATGTAATAAAACATACTTTTATATTTTATGATTTTATTAAATCGTAAAATAACAAAATAAAAGTATGTGGTTCGTATTTATAACATCCCTTTATGGGTTTCCCTAAATTAGTGCTTTAATTATATTCTTAACTTGATCATTAGTATGCCTCCCTACATGCCAGAGGCTACCAACTTGCAGAGAATGTCTAAAGAGGTTTGTGGGGACACTATAAACCCTTAATCATATTAAAAAACAAAAAATAAGAAATGACCCAAATATTAAAACCAAAAACCATGAATCAAATAATAAATTCCCAAAACTAGGTAAATTCCCACAATTAAATATAAAAAACATTTTGGATCATATCAATGCCATGTACATAAGGAAAGAAAAAATAAATACATAATGAAAATCTCCAATATGGTTCTCGGCATCATCAGAACCCCCTCATCTATGATCAATCCCAATATCCCCACCCAGCAGTCTGTCAGAGAGAAGTGTCCCTTATCCTGAACAACAACCATGAAATCTTCTTGGGTACTAATGGAGACCTTAGAAGGGTGTTAGTAAAACATTAAAGGACAGAAAAAATGCATCTAAAGTAATTTAAATTATTATTATATTATATGTACAAATATAAATTATTTATATACAAGCACATAAAGATTAGGTTTCATAATAAAACAGTTTTCTACTTTCCCAATGGGATTCTGAGTTCAACAATAACAGATTTCTCACTGTAACTAATTCGTCCGATTTTAGATATCTGACCCATATTCCATGAGTGCTTAAACGCCATATGTTTTAGGGGAATTAATTAATTAATCCCATATAAATCATTGTAACCTGGATCATGATTCCATGTATTCATACCATATAAATCATCATACCTTCAAGCATCAGTCTAAGAACACTTACATATTAATGATAATACCTTATACCCTTAGTATTGGTACCCATACCATCATAGCTTATATAATCAGTCTAGTATCTCTATCCATGAAACACATAGGTGGGTAGTTGAGAATCATTTTATCCCAGACCATGCGATGTATTATTGGTGCCTAGAGCATCAGTCTAGTCCACCTTAAGGATGAGGGCCACCATTGAAACATCCAACCATACCATTTATTATAATTTTACAAGGATCATCATAATTGACATTTCTATTAAACAATATTTACAAGGGTACACCATTTCATTCATCAACATTTAAATAGTTCATTTTATTTAAAACCATTAACAATACACCATAAATATTATATTTTAACATTTATTTATAATTGTCACCGGTAAAAATTCTTCCATCCATTTTACAATATGGGGAAACCCCTTTAACCTTTTAACAAAATTATAACCAATATTATTATATCCCATTTAAACAATCCATTTCAATTTAAATATCCCTTATACAATATTAACATGTCGAACACATGTAAAAATTTATTAATGCCATAAAACCACTAATTTTCTATTTAACAGCTCATTTGAATATATTTCAATTGAGTGGAATAGCCCATGGATGACCAAAGTTCCAATCTTCCAGTCATTAACTGACCCTATGGGGCCTATTAAGGTTCTCAACCCACAATTTAAGGCTTAATTTATTTTCATTATTCAATAATAAGAATATGAATCACATAAGTGCAAAGTAACATCCACATACTCATGAATACCATCACACTGTGGGAGAAGTCATGTAAACCACATACCTTAGGACAATTAAACAACAGTAAAAAAACTCAATCCTCAATTCAAGGTAGAACAATAACTATAGGACATACGGTCAATTGGCATTAGATGAAGAGGAAAATCCATAGAAATTCTTCCAAAAAATTGTAGGAATTACAGTCAGAGACATACTATGAGTTTGAATTTTCACTAAAAAGATCTCCAAATTCCTATGAATATAATTATATTGGTCCTTGTAATATGGATAATCTTTTGGTTCATAGTTATTGCTGTGGAGAAGAAAATGGTAATGCAATTTGAGGAAATAATATAGTGATAAGGAGGGTAAATAGTGAATTTCCACATTTGTAAATGGGGAATGGTTTGGCCCAATTGTTAACCAAACTGGGAATAAACAATAGGATAGATATATTAAAGAGAAATAGAGGTACATTTTTTGTATTTCCACCAGCAAATTTTGATAAACCATCTGGTCATTTTGTGTTTTTCTCTATCGAGGAGGATAAAGACACATAGTTTCCTAGGATACCATTCATAGTAAATTAATCATTCTTTTTCCACCACTATTTTTCAAATTTATGGCACATAGTTATTTTTAATCATGCACCAACCATGCACCATGCACATGATGGACTCATTTCCTCCATTTTCATGTCTTGTACCCCCGGGACACTATTGATACAATTCCCACTCCAAATATGTATTTCACTAACAAATTTAATGTTAGTCAAAAAAAATTAACAAGATAATATTCCCCATGATAATTTAATGATATTAAAATATTCTAGGAATATATCCAAAGTGTACCAATTCTCTAAGATATTATGGGAGTTCCCCTTGTTTGGATGAAAACTTGTTGTTCATATTATACCATTTTGATATTAGTTGTAACAACCATACTATAGTAACTAATAATTTCTATCTAATTAATGAAATTGGGGTAGATACAAGTAATCACATAACTATGGATCAATTAGTTTATTATTCTATAAAAAATATATATATAAATGATTCCCTTATTACATCTTTATTATAAAATACATAAAATAATATAATTCTAACTTCTTAGATATTATTCATAATATTCTTCTTCATATCTTGGGGAAAGAACCAAAATAAAGCCTCAACTAAGATTCTCATTGTTGGTTTTGTATAGTGGAATTTATCATGATTAAATAAGGCATAATCTATATGTAATTGTAAATAAATTAAAACAAATGTAATTTATTCAATAACTAGACTATGGAATTAATACATGGATAACATAAATATAATGATCTCATAGATATTAATAAAAATTATATTCTAAAATAAATAAATAAATAATATTATAATTAATGATCTAATACATCGTGATATCTCTACCCTCATGACCTTATTCCATGATGCTTTAAAACAATTGGAAATACCCATTAGATTTGACCCACTAATTTTCTTCTGGAGACCTAATAATTCATTTCAGGGATATATAATTGTGGTCAGGATCCATAATTTCATTTTATATACATTCCTTATATGTTAAATGGTCAAAAAATTGATGAAGAATATTCAATATAAAAAAATCATATCTAGTAACATATATAGATTATAAATAATTCCCTAGTTAATCATATAACTTTCAAAGAAAAAAATCAATATGTTGTAATCATATACATATTAGGAAATAACAATTTTTATGATACAAAGAATATGGATATTTAGAATAGTGGTTATTTTCACTGAATAATGATCATTAATACATTAAAGGGACATTATATACCCTATATAAAAGACATTATTTTCTTAATATTAAAATATTCCACAACGAAAGGAAATTGAGACGAAATCCCCATACCATAACTTTGACTCACTTTGTAGGTTATTTTAACATCAACTAGAATAAATTTATATTAATTATATTTATATAATAGAACAATATACATATTTATAATTTCATATATGATTAATTTATAACATTTTATCACCCTATTGTTAATAACCATTTTATGGTTGTCATTATTTATGTTGTTAACTACTTTATTTTTCATATATGTTTTTATTAGGTAATTCTGGTCCTTGTACATTGATTTTGGTTTCAATATCTCCATAATTTATTTATTTATATATATTTATATATTATGTATTCAATATATTTATATTTAGAGTTATCCATCAAATATTCAGATATGAAAATGAATTACCGCATTCATGAAGACAGTAAGTCAGATGAACGCATGAATTTTGTTTTCAATTTTCGACGAAGTGAACTTAAGAAAGGTTAATAATAAACAAAACATCCATAATTATTATTATATCACATATATCATGCATATTCATTAAATATGTCATCATTAAAATCCTTTTTAATAAGTAATAGAAAATAGATCAATTCGCTTGGTGGATGTTGTAGTCCGCATGTACGAATGAGAAGTGTTATAGTTTTCCAATGAATTGGGTGGTTAGATTTAGATATAACATTATAATTTTAGAATAATTTTTATTTCAAATATATCATATATGTTTATTTTATATATCATTAAAACCGTACATGTGAAATTTTGATGAAAAATTATTTGCAATGCTACAGGGTGACGATAAGTTTTACATACACATCTGAAATGTTTTCTCTTTTTTAGGGTAGATTGGTGTTAAAATATTTCTTAAATATTTCTACTAAAAATTATTATTATAGTTATTATACCTTATATATTAAATTTTTCTGTTTATAATTCATTAATATGATGAATAATATTAAATATTTTTGAAGGAGTCTGTAAAGACATTTACCTCTTTTGCAAAATATATACTTTGGATATTTTCTTAAGTGACCTATGGTGGAACTCTTGGGAAAAATCCTCTAAAACATATTTAATTATGTAGAGAAGATACTTTTTTAGGGTTTTGTTGATATATATAGATAATATTAATTTAAAACATTTAGAGAATTAGTGTCCTTTTTTAAAAGAGGTTTGGGGAATTCTTGGTATTTATTAAATAATGATTTGATATAAATTATATTTCAAGTAAAAAAGAATAAAAATTTCAAATGATATTATGAGTAAGAGTAAAAAATCATAAATAAAATTATGAAATTTTTTTGTTGTTTTTTCATCCTTAACTTTTTGTTTTAGTCTCATAGTAACCCCTTTTAAAATTACGATAATATTAATGTTTTCTACACTATAATGGATAATAAGGTTTGAATAAAATTAGAAAATACCCATTGATAGACAATGCTTGATGTTTAAAACCATATCCCAATCATGTTTCTAAATCATTTATTTTTGTGAATTTTTAGTCATTTAATAAAATATTTTTTCTTCAAAAATATCATTAATATAAATTTTGGATCTATTCATCTAATATGATACCTAAAAAACAAATAAACCTTTAATTTAGAATAAAATGCATAAAAATATAAATATAATGTAATTTGTTTCGATTAAAATCATTAAACTAAACAATTTTTTAAATAATATTGTTTCCAGGGTTTTCAAAATCATTTTATTTGTTTTTTTACTACTTTCACAAGCATTGTGTTTTTGGTGCATAAGAATTTAATGAAATAATTTATTCTCTAAAAATTAGATTTAAAATAACAAGATGATTGAAATTAATATTAAAAACCAAACATATCATGTATTTATCACTATACTAATATGACTAAGATAATAAAATAAATAGAATGGGAATTTATTACGTTCATTTATGTAAAATAATATAAGGGGTCAATATCTGGGAAATATTTAAAAAAGACATATTATAAAAAAAATTAAAATTATTTACGAGGTTTAATAATATAATAAATTTATGTTAAGTGATATGATTATCCTTTAGTCCTTATTTTCATCCATAATTTTCTGATTTACCCATCATTTTCAAAAATAATTTACTAAAGTAACTATTCACAATATCAAAAAATAAAACAGTCCTATTTTATAAATTTGGACATTGTGACGCCAAATTTTTAAAAACTCTAGTAATATTTAATTCACATAATTACACTGAATTTAATTTTAATAAATAAGAAAAACATAATAAAAAAATTGTTTTTACGAAAATGTTTTCATATGCCTAAAATGTACTTATAAAAAAATATAGTATAATGATGATTCAGATGATGTTATTTATATTATATATAACTAAATATTAATCTATGTTACTTTGAGATAAATCTCATTTCATTAAAGACACTTTTAAATGAAAAGAAAATAAGTGTTTGAAAAAAATTATATTTATAACTATTCACTAAAAAACACATGTATTTTAAATCTCAAAAATTAGTTATTATATAATTTCCATATTATTATTTTAAAAACTATATTTATTTAATAAAATAAATTTCATAAATATTGAAAAAAAATATTTTGTTTCTTTTTTCTTACTAAAATCTATAAATATTATTTTTCAAGAAAAAGTATTTTTGAAGAATAAATTGACTTTGCTTAAAATTTAGTGTCATTTTATAAGAAATAATTATATTGAGAATGACCATAAAATATGTTTCATAAATCCTTGAATCCTTTTTATACCAACTCATTCAATGGAGAGGATATTATGTTCCTATATAAATAATATATTTGTACGTTTTTGTGCACAGTGTTGCATGTTGTTTACAATATCAAACATAATATTATTTTAAAATATGGGGATATTATAATATTTCCAACATTGAAAAACTTTCATGAATTTTTTTTTAAACAATTGATTTGTCATATTCCTCTACACATATTGTATAGTCTCAGGAATATCTATAGGCCCTTTATAGTATAATAGATAAGGTTCTAGTTCTATTTCTTCATAGGTGAGAATAATTTATGGGTATATATAATAGATCCTTATAGAATTGGTATGGAATACATCATGTACAATATATATAGTCTTGGGGTAAATTTCAATTAGCAATCCACCATTCTAATTTATTCCAGAATTTTATAAGGTCTTATGTACCTTGGGATCAATTTTTTGTTGTTGTAAAACAATATAAAACACTTATTTGGGTACCCATTTAGGAATGTGTGCTCTCCAACATTAAATTTCAGTCATACCCTTTAATTACTAGAATAATTATTTTTCGTAAATTATGATTCTATAATATGTGTCTGAATAAACTTTGACATTGTCATTTTATCCTCAAAAATTTCTAGGCCTATCTGCTACCATTCACTAAATTCCTCCCATCAAGTTAGTGTAAAACATCGCTTCCATATAATTGTTAATATAGTTACATATGAATACATGATTACATACTATTATCATAGAAAAAATCTAACAAAGGATATTTAGGATCCCACATACCTTGAATGTGTTGTGAGAAAGTCCTAAATATACCTTCCATATGTTCAATAGATTTTTCAGACATTCTAATAAATTGGGGGTGATATATAGTGCTCAAATGGTTCTCCTTATCCAGATCCTTTGGAATAATTTTCTAGAATATTTATGTAAATCATGTATAATGATCAGAAAAAATTGATAAATGTGTACCATGATGTCATAAACATCATTATTATAAAGTAGTTCAAGGAACTCAAAAGGTAACAATTTCCACATAATGATAAAGTGTAAAGATTAGGTATGAAAATCAATAATAACCTGTATTGAATCATACTTTCTATTAATATTTATTAACCTACTGGAAAAGTCCATAGTAATATTATCTCTCTTATACATTGAAAAAGGTATAAGTTCTCATGAATCCCCATGGATTCACTCTTTAATCCCTCACATGTTTCCAAAACAAGATTCTAACACATAATCAGTAATTTCTTACATCATATTTTCCCATCAAATATATTCCATTGAGTACTGATTTATCTTAATTCAACCAAGATTTATTATGATATTAAATAAAGTAATATCATATAATAAATACCTTTTATGTTTAGTTATAGAGTGAACATAGAGCCTCTTTCTATTTTTTAGAGAAACATTTTCATATAAAAGTCATCTAATTTCCCATCATTCATGGATTTAAATGTATTTTTAAAATAAATTTCATCAGGTTGACATGTTATTAGATTTTATTGTAAATATAGTTTAGAAATAACTTGAAAAAGGGAGAATGATTCCCCTTACATAATAATTCTTATATCTATTTTATGAAATCCATGAACACAAGATCCATATTAATCGACATCATTCTTGAGACCCAATGATCTTTCCTGTTTAATGAATCTCATAACTTATTTTTCATCCATATGTGGTGTTGTATTGATAGATTATAACCCTTGAGTACTTTAATCCATCTCATTTTTCTCACATTGAATCCTACTATGATAATATGTATTTTAGTCTCTTCTGGTCTATGTATATCTCACTTATCTCACTATATAGATAATGTATCCATATTTTCAATGAAATGATTATGAAATCCAACTCAAGATCATGAGTTATATGTTTATATTAATGATTTTCGAACATCCATGATGTATATGTTATAATGTTTTCATTCAACATAAATACACAACCATGTCCCTTCTTCGATGCAACACTATATATCACAAAAAATATAATCCTTTTGGTAGAGTCAAAATTTGACTATTCACCAACATCCTCTTCAATTATCTAAAACATTTATCCTATTCTATTATCTATGGGAATGTAAACGATTTAAATGTACCCTTGGTTAACACTTAATCCAATCGAGAAATCAATTGAAAAAATCACCTATAGAAACCTACTAAACCAATGAAACTGCATTCATTTGTTATTTTCATTGGTGTAGGTCATTATTTGATGATTTTTTTTACAAGACAAACATATATTCCATAATTGAAGACAATATTTCATGAAAGTAATCATTCTATATCATGAATTTAAACTTCTAAAATTTCCCATATAACACTTTCATTCTAAGACACTCAAGAATGGTTTAAAATTGACTCTCATTATCCCCATATATTTTAGATAACCCCAAGTTATCCTTGATAAATAAAATAAACAAATAAAAATATCCCTTGAATAATATGATTTTTAAATCCATAAAAACATAGGGAGCATTGGCCATTAATAATTACATTATTATAAACTTTTATTTTGCATACCTCATTCTAAATGACATATTCAAAATATATTCCTTCAATTATCACAATTGGTGATACATGTAATGAAGGTAAAACATTGGAAAATATCCATCCCCATGAATTTGACCTAATTATACATCAATATGATCCATAAGATACTTTTTCTTTTTCATATTTTTATTGATTTCACTATAATAAGTACATGGGATTGTGGATATATATTTCATCTTTTTTAATGAAATATGGTCTCCCCAAGGGGAAACACTAAGGTGTATAAATTCTTTTTGGAACTACTCTAAAAGTTGTTAATTAAAATACAATTATTGAAAAGTTTATATTCTATTGGATTTCTTTAATATTGGTCTTTTATTAGAGATTAAATCAACATAAAATTCAACTTCATAGGATGGTGGATGTCCAGGTAAAACCATGGGAAATACATCAATGTATACTAGTATAATCAAAATATCCCAAATTACATGATCTTCATTTTCAATAATATATTATGTCCTCCACTCCCCTCCACCCAAAATCATTCAGAGGAAATACTAGAGGTGGATTTAAAAATTAATCAAATTATTAGGCCTCCACTCTAGCAAAAAGGTATTATACATCATCAACATGAATGGTAATTTCATTCCATTTAAAATAATATTATTAATTATATTTTGAAATCTATTCTTTATCATGGAATATATCAAAATATTTCATACTTATAATAATATAGTTTGAAATTTGGGAATGTTTATGTGTTGTACTAGGAATATAATGATGCATCCTTGTTACATAGATATTTTCATTGACAACTCTGTCCTTAAGGTGATTGAGTAATATTTAATTTTCAAGGAAATTATGGAAGTTATAAAACTGTTTAAAAATCCATAATCCCAAAATACATTAGATAAATATGATGTTATGATGAATATTCATACCATGAAATCATTGGAAAATGAATCCTCATTTATAGTTGTTTCTGAAGATTGGCATTCTCTCATTGGCTTATTCTGAAGTGTGTTCCCTTAGCAGTTGTGGTAATTGTGAGAATGTTTCTCTATTACTCTATAGTTCAAGCACATGATATAATTTTTTTGTTTCTTCACTGTAAATTTATTATTAAGATGACAATTATCTCCACACCTATAAAAAAACACGCATTCCCTTCTTGAATTTTCTAGGATGGATCCTTCCATAATTTCCACATGATATTAATTTATTTGTTCCTAAATTCTTCTTTGATTCATTATATTATCCTGGTTCATATTCAACCACTTATTCCATTTATTACACTTTAGGATATATGTTCTAGATAATTTTATCAGTTTTTAATGGTTGAAATTAAAATTTCATCATAAGATGAAAAAAACATATGAACTAGTTACCTCTAGAGGTTTTCATTAAGGCATGAAAATAAATGGTTAATGTTTATTAATGGATTATGTATATAAAATTCAACACAACTAGATTTTATTGTAAATGTATATTCATAACCTATAACACATTCTTCCTACATTTCATTTAAGTTGATAAACATTCAATTCATTTCAATTCATTAATCACAAGGAAAATATTCATCAAAGCATATTTAATTAAAACATAAAAACCCCATATGTTCTATTTATTATTCCTCACAAGTATATAGTATCAATGAAAAACATTGAGAAGCATCAACTCTAAGATAATATAGTTCCAACATAACCTTCTCCCATTTATTTAACCATATGGTTAGAAATATATTTTCTGGACACATGATCCATTATTCATATACCACTAGATTATTATTTCTCCTAAGATATAGATTCTTATGTACCATAAAACCATCCAATATAGGTGTGCCATGTTTTGTAGCATCATAGTTCCCTATGTGTTCAATTTCATTAAACATAACTTGGGTCATCTCCCTTTACATGGTCCAAATCTATTCTTCACCAACACTAGCTATATTGTCTTACACAATGGGGAAATCCATATACCGACTGTGGGTATTTATTATCTTTCTTTCATTAGGATTGATCTCTAAATAATGTCACAAACATCCTTATATCATAATCACCAAAAATATATAGCCATAAAATAAATACCCCTCTAAAACGATTTGAGACACCCTAATGGATTATCCCAATTTTTTGATAATTGTTTTAATTTAAAATCTAGTTTCCAATGTATCTACTAAACATACTCTAGTACCAACTATGAAAACCCAACTCTAGAAACATATAATTTGTGTTTATATTATTACATTGGTATAAATACAAGTGATCACATCCCAAATTATCAGTTATTTTTTAAGTCATAAAAAGCTAGATAAATATATGGTTCAAATATTACATTGGAAATATCATATACATGGGATAAATTCCATATTCGATCTTCTATATTATTCATAAAATCCTTCTTTACATTATAGGTAAAATAATTAGTAAGATAATATTTATAGAAAGTGTTATATAAAACATAATATATCATGTGTAAATGAGGAATAATAAATATTTTAAGGTAAATAAGTGATAAAACATTCCATTTAATCATTAACATGAGTATAAATGAATCCATAGATAATGTCAATAAAATAATTTTAAGGATAAAATTTAATAAATTTTCAATGGAGGAAATACATATATTTGATTTATATAAACTAATGGTGGTCTATAATTTTCAACATGGATTCATATGATCCTATAAATAGTGGAAATGTTTCAAAAACAAATAACCTAATATAAACATGAGATAATGAAAACTATCTAGAAATTATCACATATTGGAGAGAGTCCCAAAATTGATTTGGTTTACTCTTTAATCACCATCATAAAATATCATGAGACAAAAAAAGACCTAGTTAATATGATATCATTCTGGGAAAACCCCTTATTACTCTTTCATGAATATGTTATCCATATAATGAAATCAAACTAAGAGAATAAACATATGGGTTACCAATGGAAAGTAATGGGTTCCATAATCATCTCATAAGGCATAACCAAAGGGTGTATCATAATTGTATCATGGAAATAAGGGATTCAAATAATTATTATAGATCCCAAAATTTAATATAATAATATATCATCAATAATTAAGTCCAACTATAGTCAAATCATTAGAAAGAGTGGTTATGTGACATTATAAATGTTCCACATATGTATAGTTTTAGGGAACATAATAAAGAATATTTTAAATAGGATAATGTAATTATTATTTAAATAAAACAAAAAAATTAACCTGATACAAAATAATGATTTCCTAATATATTGGTTATATAAATCATTGAATGGACTGTACTAGAAAACCAGTACGAAACTTGGAAGTTTCCTTTAATCGGGTTACCTTATCAAGATAAATTGATAAGAGGACCTTTTAAAACATGTATATACCCATAAAATATATATTAATTTAGATATATATATATATATAAGTTTTATACAAAATATGGGATAGTTATATAATAATATTGAAGAGGAAAATTGAGAAAAATAGAGAGAAAGTGTAACCTAATGAAAATTAGGAGGTTTTGAGAGATCCATATACTTATGTCAGAATTCATTATTCAGGTGAAAAAATTGTCCTATATAATAAAATTATATTCAATAATTACTTAATCCCAAACCTCTAAAACATATATTTGATTTATTATATTTTAAATGGGTTCATTTATGACCATTTTGATCGATTATAAGGCTCAATTCTGTTGTTTCGGGAGGGTACATTTTATGGTTTCATCATCAGTTCAGATGTGCATAATTATGTGTCATCATATAAAATGGGAATATTTCTCAAAAATTTAAATGAAATATTATTAATGATCATTCATAATTTTAAATTGTTCCATTCATAATTTTTCTTCCTTGTGAATTATTCTTTTAATAGAATATTATTGATAGATTTTTAATTTTATTGGAAATTATTGCTAACTTTGTAAACTAGTTTTTTATTATATATTAATGAAATATAATCTATCAAACTCTAAACCAACATATAATTATAATAATGAGATCTTATTAAAAATTTAATTGTGAATTCAAACAATATGTGAAGGAATTATTCGAAAATGATAACTCAGCATCGGTAAAAGTGGTTAACTGACAAAGCATGAATAATGTGATCACTTATCCCTGAACAGGAGGATATGATAAATCTTTTGGTTATGATATATTTAATTATAAATATTAAATTGTAGTATATATTTGATACTAGATTGATTATTCTATTTTGGATAAATTAGGAGTTGAGATGGCATAAGAAGATGAAAAATTAAAAGATGTAGTTTGATAATGATACCTCCTGAATATGAACTCCTCAATAAACCCTTAATGAAAATTTTATTAGTAATTTTGCGAGACCACAAGTCAAAGGAAATATATAGAGTGGTAGTAGATGTTTTTAATTTTTTTTTTAAATCCTAAATTTGTAGAAAGTGTTAGGAGAACTGGTTGTTGGTGGTGGTATTTGTAAGGGGAGGATATGTGTTTTCTTGATTATTATATTCATTATTTTATTATTTTGGAACAAGACTATCAAATTTATTTATTATAGTCACAATATATAGTTAATTTTCAATGTGGTTTTGAACTAATGGGTTCTTCAATCATCCATGACTTACAAAATTTGTGACTTTGGATTATGATTTCAAATACTATATATTGCCATATTTCACTACTCCAAAAATATTAAACAATTTTTGAAAAATACCAAAAATTGACCCTTACCATTTTGTAATGTGTATATTGAAAAATGGGTCTATATTATGAAAATTATTTTCGAAATATAAGAAATTTAATTTGTAAATATATTCATAATTTTTTAAAAAATACTCTTTTTAATGTTATAATAGATATTAAGACCCTTTTAAAAAATAATTAAGGTCTCATAAATTTATTTTATCATCATAATACAACATAGTAATATTTCCTCAATCAATTATATAAAAATAAATTTAATTTTCAATCATTATATTAATTATAAAATAAAAATAAATCATTTACATTTAAAAAACATCAACGCAGAATTTTCCATTTTGAAACTTATTTACCTATAGAATGATATAAATATATCATATTTGTATTTTATTTGGTAGCTAAATGTTATTTTACATTTCCATTGGTGATTTCTTTATTCTACCATCCAAATTACAATTCTAATGTAATGATTATTATTCTAATGTTCATGTTTCTATTACAACAGTTAGATTACTATTCCCAATGTCTTATTTATAACAGTAATATTGGTTCCCTACCTCCAATAAATACCTGTAATTTAATTAATATTTCATTTATTTATATTTTATATAATTTATATATATAATTCCATTATCATAATAAATATTTTATTGTTTACAATGGATTTTATTTCTATATATGAATTCATGATTGTGATCATTTTAGTGGATCTTGAAGATCCAAATTATCATATATTTATTCCCTGATTTTCTATTTATCTTCTTGTTATAATATTTGGATTTATTATTGGTTAAGATGCATACAAATGTATAATTATTCATTCATGAGAATATTTTTTTGTCGGTTTCTTTATATGAGGTATGCGATTTATACTAGATGACATATTTATAAGAATTTAAAATTCATTGTTAAAATATTCATCCATTATATTATACTCCCTTACTAAGTTTCGCCATTGAATTTTCGTTTTACATTCTATCATAAAATATTGTAAGTTAAATTCGTCATCGATACTTCCTTAGGATCCCATGTCACATCCGCATCCTTTTGGCTTCTCCATAATACGTTAAATCAATGAGTTTTACTATTACATAGAATATTATCTCTAAGGTTTAATGTCTTCAATAGTTGTACCAAAAAACAGAGAGATCATTTTCTAGATCTACCACCTCGAATTTAGTACATGTGAGGGTTATGAAATACACTACGCCAACAGGAATTCATCATGTACATGAGACATAGTTTATGGATAATCTAATTAATATTCTACTACTCTAATGTGATAATGAATCTCAAAGGTGGTAATTTTCATAGGACATAGCATTCCCTACTACTAACATATCATTAATCTTTACCATAGAGATATGTAGAGAAATACCTAATCTCAAATCTCTAAATCTATGTGTCATTGATGAACTTTTTATAGATATTCTATTGAATATGGGAATCCCTGAAGTGTTGTTGATCGGTCTTCCCATTTGCTACAATTTCATCGACCATTTTATGTCTCAGCATCTTCTGTCCTCTATCTTCATCCAAACATGTAGGTGTTCGACTCAGTTTACCATAAATGGAATCATATAGATGAAATTGGATATTTGTTAGGAAAATATTATTGTAAAATAATTCAACCATATAAATATGTTATTCCATTCAACCATTAAAATAAAACGAGCATTCTATCAATATATATTCCAATGTCTATATTTTCCACACAAATTATCCATTAGTCTAGTGGTGATAATCCATACAGATGTTTAACTCAGGTTTAAAGTATTTTTGGAGACTTTTCTGGAACTCGGATGTAAATTTCATATATCAAATATATATAATCTATAATGTTACCCCATATAGCCTCATCAATTCATTGATTAATATATGATAATATTAATCGAGTGATAATTACACTCACGATGAATTATTGTGACAATCCTTTATAAGATAATCCACAATAACCCTATAGTATTATTTCACCTATATGGCTTTAGACTTCAAGTGAAAAAATGCCGATTTTGATGTTTTTCCATTTTCATATAGGTATGGGTAATAGTTATATCATCCCCTTATACTTTTTACATTAAGCCTTTATATTCTATAATTCTAGGTAGTGTGATGTGTATTGATTGATCTCCTTGTCTATATTCACTCACTATTTCTGATCTCAGATATCATGATACATCTTTTGGTTTCCTATGTGGTTGGAGAAGGTTGAGCTATGTGAATCATTCAAAATATACCTTTTTAACTTGGTATTTGGTGGAACACATATTTGTGAATCAAATCTTATGACTTTTTCTTTATCAATTTTGAACTCCAAATATAACCCATTTTGATAGCTTTCACCTTCTTCTGAATTTCCATATCTTCTCTTTTATAATTTCTTATCTTCTTTAAAAGGGATTCATGATAAATATTTTATGAAAATACTGATGATGTTTGCTACATTATTATTACCATGTCCATCCATTTCAATTATATAATGATCATATCCTTATCAATTCCCATCATTGATAATGATTTAGGATCATTTCTAATTAAATAATTCACCACATTATTATCATTACTAGGATGGTTTTGTATTGCGGTTTCACAAACCTTGATGAGATATAACTATCATTTTTGGTGATTATTATATCACTATGTGTGAATATATATTTAAGCCTCTTATGATCATTATTTACCTCAAACATCTCCCTATAAATATGCCACTATATTTTCAACATGAAATTCATATCCGGCAACTCCAGATCATTAATGGGATAGGTTTTCATATAAACATAAATCTTCATTGATGCATATGATATGAGTTTATAATTTCTCATTACTAAAAAACATGATCCATTCTTTTATGCATCCATATATACCATGATGATTTCCCAACTATGAGGTATTGTATGTACTGGTGTAGTGGTACACATATTTTTCAACTCTTTAAAATAGTAATCATATTCAATAGTCTAGAAAACCATTAATCACTTACGAATCATCTTCATTAGTGTGTTTGAAAATATTGAGTTGTTCCAAAAAACAATTCTGTAATAACCATGTAGATAAACTAAATTACATATCATAATTATGTATATTGGCATGGGCCACTTCTTAATTTCCATTTTGATAAAAGGATACACATATATCCAATTTATGGTTATACCATTCCCTAATAATGATTCTTCCCCCATAAAAGAGTCACATTACTATAATTTTCATATAGTATCTCCAATTTCATATACTTTCTCATAGTATACAAATGGTACTCATGCGCTTCATTGAACATGGTGTATATTAGAATTTAATCGAAAATGATTTCACATTTTTTTGAGGTAATATATAATGAGTATATTCATAATGTCCAAGAATATTGCACTAGTATCGGTGAGTCTAAAGGGAATCACAATAAAAACATAGTGTACGTACCTTAATTGAATGGTTTCCTTGGGAATATCTTCCTTCTTCTCCATTAATTGTTGATATCCTGACCATAGTTTTACCTTAGAGAATTACTTTTCCAATCATATAGGATTTTACAATTAATCTATATGTGGAAAGATATATATTTTCTTTATCATGATTTTTTAAGCTCATGATAAGAAATACATATCCACATTGATCCATTCTTCTACTTGATAAAGTTGATTGGTGCCCTTCATGATCAAGAAATAAGGAATATAAAACCATTGTCCAGATTCTATTGTTATAAATTATTTAGTTACTTAATATAAATTGTTCCTATTCGATAAGGTGTATTTTCTATTGACATAATTCTAGGTAAAAGTTAATTTTTGAATTAAATCTAGTTTTTAGGAAGAAGACCCTGAAATTATTAAATTAATACATCATTGTAATTCATCACAATTGGAATGTCTTAATGAGTGATCATATCATTTATATCAATCATTTGAGTAAGTAATTCTAGATCATATTTAAATAGAATCCATGATTTTGTATACTATTAAAAAAATTTCTTTCTCATCCTTATATTTTTACAAAATCATATGATGCCTTGGGATGTGAAGAGTGATCTCCCATTATATATATTAGATATTAGGGATAGTTGTATTTCATACATATATTTTTGGGTATTTTGATATAATCATTTTCATAATATAATTCATATTATTTACAATATTTTTTCTATTTTACTTGTAGTTTATGTATTGAAGGATACAACAAATAATTAGAAATGGAATAAAAAGATGTTAATATGAGTAGAAAATATACATCATGTCATGATGTCTAATGTCTAAGGTAAACACTAGAAAAATAATTTAACCACTATGATGGATGCCTATGGAAACCTCTAACATGAAGAAACTAAATAACTTGTGAAAAAATAATCATTTTGAGTTTGAAACACAAGATTCACAACATTTAATAATTTAATGATGTAAAAACATTACAGGTCATGAAGTGGAGAAATAGTGTTATGCAATAAAAAATCAATAAGATTATTTTCGGACATTTACATATCATTTAATGATTGAACAACAATAAAATCCAATTGATTCACAAGATGTTGAATCAATAAATTAATATTCCAAGGCAAAAACATTACACACATTTTATCAATTACACGATATGTAAATGTTGGGATGAACCAAAAATGGTAATGTTTTGACATGTTTATTAGGGGATCCAAAATTTATCGCTCATGGACCACCTGTTTCCAATTCATGTATCATTTTAATTCCGATTAATTCTACCTCATATGTAAGACTACCTATAAATAAAGGGACTTAACCACAAACCAATGTAGAACCCATACACAAATTTCTAGCATGATAAGCTTCAATGTTGTGAGGTACTCACCTAATTTGTCTCTGTTTTTCATTCATGTATTATTTTATTTATTTCCTTCCAAAATAGACTCTCATCAAAATGATGATTGGGTAATACCCACCTTGTTCAAGGGTCATGTATATGAAGGGTAAACGTGTAATTGTATTTATTTCTTTTATTCAATTCATGTATTTAGTTTACGATAATTTATTTATGCAATTCCAACCCCTTTATTTTCTTCAAACCACATCCCATGGTTAGTAAATCTTGAAGGAACCCATTAATTGTGAAATAGGGTACCTTGAATTGAGGCATGACCATTCTCTAATTCATGGAAGCATGTTTTAAAAATCTTATTGACAAAATTTCATATCTGAAAAATGATTAATTACTTATCCAAGGGAAATAGGGGATTTCCATATTGAGGAGGGGATTACATGACCATTACATCCAAATCATCTAGAATATAATATTACACATGGAATAATAAATTTTTTCAATCTAATTTCACATTAACACTGAAACAATAAAACTATAAAACACCATTCAAATATGATTTCAAACGGATTAATGTTCTTTGTTTTCACCTTTCATTTTCTTCCATTCAATCAATATTATATTCTTATTGTCTCTTTTATCAATTTAATTTAATAAATTATTTTAAGTATCTATCTAAAATAATTTACTTGCCTTTTTTATATCGATATTGTTCTTTATATAAAATTTATTTTAATTAATTATGTATCATTGATTTGAGATGTATTAATATATTATTTTGATTAACCTGAGTGGAATAATGACCTCTTTGGACCTTTCAAAATGAGAACAATTTCCATGGATAGATATTTATTATTTTTCAAAAAAAACATTATATTGTATTAGATTCATAAATTTCATTTTCCTTGTAGGGTATATTATGATGAAATTTTCAGATTAAAAATAATTAATCTACAATTACAAACCTTGAGAATAATCAATATTGATATTTGAGTCTAATCCATGATAGAACACATTCTAAAGTGTGAAGTCACTATGACCATGTTGGGTGTACAACAACATCTAGATTCAATATGAGTTTTTTAAATAGATCGAGGGCTATGTATGCTCCCAGACTAATGGAATCCATCATACATGGTATTGAAACACAACATCCTAAAAACCAAAATACTTGAAAAAAAATTTGAGATCAAATTGGAGATCATTCATATTATTTAAAAAACAGAAAATTCTAAAATCCTACATCATGAATAACCATAGAAACTTCTACAGAATATCATTTATCTCCAAGACACATTCCAATTCAAGAATGTTTCAATAAATGTGGTTGTAGTTCATCTTTTTTTATTTTAATTTTGAATTTGAGTCAACGATTGAATCCAAATCCTTCCTATAAATTCTATCTCTAGATGCGATGAGATGGTTAAAAAAATATAATGCTTCATCTTTCCATAAAAATCATTAGAAACATGGGTAAATATTTTAATCTTTTTTCAATGTAAATATGAGTCCCTCTATTCTATGTGTGAAAGATAAAAATAAATGACTCAAAAATTCCTATATCATGGTATAGAGTTATGGATGCTAAACCTAGTTTTTATAAGGTTTCCCCAAAATGAAAGACAAGTTGATTCTTGATGTTTTGGATAGAGGATCATTGATGAAAAATTGTACCAAATATGTCTATATCATTTATGATTAAATGGTGAGAAATAGTTTCTAGTACCAATTTTAAAGGAAACAACCAATATGAGTTCATATGATCAACCAGAATGAATGGATGGAGGAATAGAAGGAGTCATGGACCGAGATGTTGGATATGGTGATGGGCTAGATGAAAAACACTCAGGGTGGATATATAGAAGATAAATTTTTTTATTATTACTATCATGGTAATCAATTTCAGGTTTGGAGTCCACAACACCAATAACATTAAGGGTTTCAACAAAGAGCACTATGATAACAACAATAATAACCCCCAAAAATGACACCAAAAATCTAGGTCCATATATTGGAAGAGAAACTGCACACATTCCTGACAACACTGAGAATATAATCCAAAAAATAAATAAAGACACTATAATCTTAGAGGCCTCACTATAGAATATAGAGGATCATGTTGTCAAGATATCTAAGCAGCTATGAAATACCTAGATAATCACTATATGGTGGCCCCAAAGTGAAACCCCAAAAATAGCTGAATTTAATATCCCTAAAA
Organism: Viscum album; assembly: GCA_963277665.1. Classification (NCBI taxonomy): domain Eukaryota; kingdom Viridiplantae; phylum Streptophyta; class Magnoliopsida; order Santalales; family Viscaceae; genus Viscum; species Viscum album. The sequence goes on along the minus strand of OY728145.1, from coordinate 1,923,771,721 downwards.
AGTGGAAAAATCACTCAAAATTGTTCTTAATATATTAAAAGAAAAAAGATGAAAATAAAAAAAATGAGAATATGACAACTAATCACCATAGTACACACCATGTTTAACATTTCCAGAATGCATTGAGCATATGAAGAATGATTCATAAAAATTTTAGATTCTCAAAATTATTAAAAAAATAATTTAGAATTTAATATCATAGAGGTAAAAACAAACATTTTAACCTATGAATAAATGAATTAGTTGATGGTAATCTGTTAGAATAAGATGGATGAAATTTTCCCCATTCCACTAACTCAGGGGAGTTATGTGGTGGTTTCAAGTGACCTACCTAAGAAATGTGATCCATGTAGGTTTTAAAGTACCAAATATATCAAATGTAAAAAATGTAGAAAACAATTTTTTGAAATGCGTGTTAATTTCAATATATGGCCACACATGACATTAAATATTTTTCGATTAGATGTCTTGGATCCAAAAATTGATTCAAATAAATTAGAATGCTCAACAGTGATGTACCGCCAATGGGTAATCAATGATATTCTAATTAAAATTAGTAAATTATAGATCCATGTTGAATTGATAGTGTTTTATATTGAAGATGATTAGAATACACTCATTGTTGTGAGACCATTTTTATCCATTTGGTGTGCACTGATCGACATCCAAATTAGACTCTATATAAAATCTAGATGTGAGTTGATAAGTTTCATTATTCATCGAGTGATTAATAACCATTATGAAAGGTAAGAAAAGAGTTTATATAAAAAAAATCAAATTTAGGGTAACACTGATGTTGAATAAGTACATGAGATAGTTTTATTTGGGGGATATGATAGTCCAAATAAATTATATTATAAGAGGAAAGAGAATATTAAGAGTATGAAAGTTTAAACCGAAGGAGTGAGAAAATCGATCACATTTGAGAAAGATAAATAGTAATGGGTAGTACATTACCTTTTATTTAGTTTATCAGGATTAAGTAATAAATGTTGGATTGACCCAATAAAATATAAGAAAGTTTTTCCATTAAAAATACATAAACTTTTTAGGGAGGAAATGTAGTGACCAACAATATGGACATGAAATAACTGATACTATTCATTGACCCATATGAGGTAAAAAATTCAACCATTTACCACATGAGTTTGATATGAATGTGAAAAAGTATAACCAAAAGAATTAATCAAAATTTCTATCGAGATTCAACCTGAGTTTTTTGTTTTTTCTTTGTTTCTTTAATGTTTTTAGAGGTGGTTATACACATACCTTAATATTCGAAAATCTAAATGGTAATGGAATGTCCTTTGACCTTTTTATTTTCTAATTATTAAAAGAAAAATGGATCATTAAATAATAAGGAATGAGGAATAATAAAATTATGTTGGGGGAAAAAGGCACAACTTCAACCACTTTCATGTCATGAATCTGAGGAAATACACATCATGAATATGGATTATGAATAACATGTTTATGTGAAATAAAAGAAAAATTCAATTGGGTAATAAGTGTTTAAATTCATAATTTTTTGTGATGTAATACCTAAAATTAATTTGTATATATCCTTTAACATCCAATTATATTCCCCAAAATTTATTATTTCTTTTAAAAAATAAAATATGAGACATAATATTCCTCGAATAATTACCATATAATGAATTTTTATTTCCTTTTCAATGAATCTGAATATGAAAATTAATGAAATAATTCGTATGGATATACATGTGGATTATCATTTTTTAAAATCAAAATTTAGGGTAACATGTTTATTTTTTAAAATGAAATTTTTCCTAGGATATCTCTTTCCTTGATATTATGCTTATTTTTCTAATTAATTTAATTATTAATATGTATTTATAAGATTTTTTGTTCTAAACATACCTTATTATTATTCAAAATTCGAGATATAAAATTATTTTCCATTCCATTTAGATAAAATTTCTTGAGTTATATTTAGTCATATTATCTTTTGAAACAAAATTGGATTATTATAACATTTATGACAGAAAAAAATAACTTTTAATGTGAATGTGGAATCTTTTTTAAACACATTTATTTTTGAACCAACTAACAATTATCATTATTAATTCCATAGAATCCAGGAATATCCATGTTATAAAATGATCCATGTTACAATACTATATTATTCATTATTAAATTCATCCAAAAATATTTCATTATATTTAAATGAATAAATTTGGTGGAGATACATTCCATGGTGGATGTGGATATATTTCATTGATAAGAAATATTTAGGGTTTTTATGATTTTGGGAGGGGCCATGATATCATTCAATGTATCTTATTATTTACAACTCTTTATAAAACATTGGGTTTTGTATTATGAATACCATAAATAAAAATTACTAGATAGAAGATATTTTGATCGTATGACATTATGTTTTGGATGTGATTTTTTTATTAAGAATAACTTTAGAAAAATAAAATTATTTAATAAAATTAATATATATATATATAAAGAAAGAATGATTGGTCATTTAATTCATTTTGTATAGATGTATCATTAGCCCACTGTAAGATTTTTTGAGGTAAGAGTTAGATGAAATCTATGGAGGGATATTTTAATAGGGCACATCTTTTGATATGGTTCATTGTAATATAGTGTTAAAAATATTTTTATCCAAATTTGTCCATATTCTTCACCCACCATCCCTAAACCCTTAGAGACCGGTAAACCTGACAATGAATCCCTCAAAATTTATTGTGATCATTGTCATTACATGGTAATGATGATAGATTTCTTTCAACTCATTAGTAAATGACATGTTCATAAAGTATGTGCTAAAATCCGCATTCATAAATACCGTTACGATGAGCCGAAAAGTTCTCATGAAGTAAATTGAAAAAAATATATTTTAATAATTAACTGAAAATGAAAATTGAAGATTGGAAAGTCTTGACTATTTCAAAAGGGGGAGGGAAAAATATATGATTTTTTTGAGAAAAGGAAGAGTTGATGAGTTCACTATTTGTGATGCTAGAACATTTAATTACCCATTTGTACAATTTCTTTAATTTTCATAAAATTTAAAGAATTGTGAAGTGATCCTCTTTTGTATTACATTGAGATTTCATCATTGGAGACAAGTTGGAATTCAAGTGCAGGGGTGTCTGATATTTGTATTTCTTGAAAATATTTTTGGCTGTTTTAATACTATAATTTATATTATATAATTGAAATACTTTATTATATTTGGATTTTTTAACTTGTTTTTAGTTTATTTTATTATAAAACTGTTAACTTGAAAAGGAACATAAATATGAAAATATTAGGAAAAAAATGACTTCACTCCATGACATTTCACATCATAGTGAGACACTAGAAAATTTAAGGTTTGCCACTATAAAGGTTTCCTATTGGAAACTATAGAGTAAAAAAACAAAACAAATAGGGGTAAAATGAAGATTATAATGTTGGAAACACAAGATTCACATCATGTAATCCATAAAAATATGAAACAACTATTGGACATGAAGTGCCTATAAAGTATTGAGAGAATTAAATTCTATCCATGGATAGCCTAAAATTTACTCATCGTGTATCTTTACATGATGTTGAAATTATCATGGTTTATAGTATTTAGCATCAAGTCATTAATATTTTATGGCCTGAATATTACACATCATCAATCAGTTACAGGATGTGTAGATATTAGGATAACCCAAAAATGGTGAGGTAATGATGTGATACGTGGGGAAGACCAATTATTTTGCTCAAGGATCATACGTGATAACTTTCAGAATCGTTATAATGATAATGAATGTTGAATAAGACCCAAGGGAGTCAATAAATAGTTGATCAAGCTTCCGCACAAAGGGGGATCCTAGAAACTAATGTAAAGGAGAAATGTTACACTACTAAATGGTCCATGAATACTTTCTCTCAAGTTTTCATTTATATATTCTTCTATTTGGTTATTTACACCTCCCTCCCTAACCACTAGAATGAGGGGGTAAAACCCATATAGTTATATGGTTATGTAGAAAAAGGGAGGAGGTTATATTGGATTTATTTCTTTTATTATACTCATGAATTTTTTTGAGATGAAATTTATTTATCCAATTCTAAGTATTTTATTTTTTATTAACCATAGACATTTGTTATTTAGTTTATAAAGAACCATTTAATTATGTTACTGAGAAACCTCAATTATGGTTTGACCATTTTAATATTTAGGGATTCTAGGTTTAAATAAATCATCGAGAAAAACATGATTTTCCAAAACACAAGATTATCAAACCATGGAAAATAAAATATTTTCATATTGAGGAGGGGATACCATGACAATTAGATCAACATAGTTTTTTCTTTGATTATAAAAATTGATTACATAATTTATTTTCTAAAATACAACTTCACCTAATCCTTGGAACAACCAAAATCTAGTTCACTTTTCAAATATGATTTCACAAATATCAATCTATGTTATTCATTATTTTCTTCAATTTAATAAAACTCATATCTTCTTAACTTTTTTAATCAATTTAAATAATAAAATTCCTTAAAACTCATAATTAAAGTAATTTCACCATCTCTATGGGATCGATCTTGAACATTATACTATATTTAATTTAATTAACTGTGTAGAATGTTTTTGAGTTTTATGATTTTGGATTTTGATTTCTATCAAGCGAAATAAGAACTCCCTGTTGGTACGTTACTTGTATTAATATAAATATTCCATATTTATTCACAATATAGAATCAAAATTCACCAAATGATGTAAGATGAGAGTTTTTGGGAGGTTTATCACACAAAAAATCATTGGACGATTTATATATTTAAAATTTAATAATTTTCACATTTGATATTCTCAAGGATCGCCCGAACTTCATATTATGAGGTGGTTTTTAAATAGATATTCTAAAAATGCATGATATAAAAGAATTTGTAAAACTAGAATCAAAATGTCAGTTTTTTATTCTTCAAGGAAAAACTTGTGTACCTCTCACCACATCATTATAGTGATCCACCATTATAGTAGTTATATAATATGCCCTTTCTGGATTCCTCATAGGTTATTTTCATTGATTTTCTCCAACAACTATTTTTTTGGGAATTGGATAACATTATGATCATGTTACATGAATATGAAAAACTATTCTACATGATATGTTTTGATCAAAACCTTACTTTTTTTATTCCTCATTATTGGGATTCTTCAGATCCCTTTATCAATTATAAGCATGATTCCCCCCATTTCTAAATTATAAAAATCTCTTAGTTTACATTACACAACTCTTGGTTTACTTATTCTTACACTTTTAACATGTGGGATGTTGGGTTTTTAGGACTCCATGGTGTTTTTCAATTGATACTCCAATATTATTCTCCATTTTCTAGTTTTTATCTTTGACCCCACAAGACCACTAAGAGTATTGGATCATCATCTAAAACAGAAAGTAACAACCAAAAAATTCATCAAATTTATAAAAATATAGAGTATTCAAGTCTTTAATAAACTCACATTTATTCCAATAATTAATTGATCAACTTTTCATTAATTATTCATGAAAAAAGTAGAAGAATATCATAAAAGAGTTTTAAATTTTTCCACATATTCCTCCATAGACTCTTCTTCCTTATGTTGAATCATGAGGAACTCCCTCTCCATCATAATACAAGGATATTAAAGATAATGTTTATTGTAAAATATTTTTTGGAATCCTTTCCATTCCACGGAATTGTATTCTTCATTAAACTTCATTTATTTTTAATTATTCACCCCTGATCAGCTTCCCCCGAAAAATGGTCGACCACCATCATGAATTTATTTTGTTGTGTGAATTACAGGATATGGAATATATTCTAAATGGATTTAACCATTTATTTTTTGATAGGGGGATCAATAGATCCACTAATGTTATAAGGAAAGTTTTTCAGAATCATTTTAATTAAACATTAACTTTCAAAGAATAATGAACTTTTTCCACATGATTCATGTCATTATTCATAACTTGATCAAGTAGAGATATTACTTTCACGAATTTATAATATCCTAATCTAATTAGTTTTTCCATCTAATTTGGTTAACTCTTACAATTCCTAGTACATTGGTTATTGGAATGGGTTCTCATATTTTCGGACATTATCTAAAAAATAAAATTAATCTTAGGATGCTTCAATAGATTTAAAATGAGAAAATAGAAAGGAAACTATGAAAAAATAATGAATAACATATAAATATAATCTATGAACTTATGATTCCCCATAAGTTTCAATATTTGTTATCCATGTAAATTTTTATTATACATAGAATTATCCGTAGGGTTCATACTAAGGATTTAAAGTCGTAATCCCTAAAAAATATGTAAACCATCCGATGAAAAAAACTATAGCATCACATGGATTTTTCACATACTATAATATGATTTCAAGGATAAATATTCATTAAATGTAATCTAAGGATTAAAAGGTATAGTGTCTTTGGAAGACTAGGAATGTAAATAGAAAAAAATAGAACTATAAAAAAATGTAATCTCAATAATGTGAACATTAGTCCATTTTATTTCCAACAATTTCATAAAAACACCTTAGGAATACATAGAAACAATATGCAAGCTACAAATCCTAGAAATGGTAAAATTGGAAATGAAGCATATAACAATAGTTGGAAGGCCAAACATAAAAAAGGCATTGATCAAGAATAAACCTGTTGGGTCAAAACGTATATAACATTTCATCATATTATCATGTAAACATATGAAATATATTAACAACATATAACATGATATAAACTTGAGGTAGGGCTAACTGCCAAGACAATATCACATAGGTAACAGAGTCCCATAATGTCTTAAAATTACTCCCTAATCCCATAAATAGTGTATCTTGGGAATAAATTATTTCCCAATTAATTTGAGTTCTATATTGGTCAACCCATCATTACATGTACATTTATATTTGTTTCGCATAACAAAATCAAACGAATGTAATGAATATAAGGGTTACCCATGGAATGAAATGTGTTTTTTCATCAAGACATATAATGTAACATCCCAAGTAAGTAATGAATAATAGATATTTTTTATCTATGTATATTAATAATTAAGATAGTGTTTTAGAGGCTTAAAATGAAAATAAATCCAATCTTAAGCATGGAATACACTAATATTCTTAAAAGATTGTTTTCCTTCCTTATGATGGAAAACCCTTTTTAAATCTATCTTTTGACAATTTTATAAACTATGTTTTCCAAAATAAACTTATCTTTATGATTGGGACATCAAAATTTACTTTGTGTGAATTTTTGGTATTTTTCTGACAATGTTCATTTTTTAATGAATAGTGAAAAATACTGAATTTTACATCAAAAGTACTTTTTAATCTAATTTATTTATATGATTAGATTATCTTTTTAATTGGTCTTAATGTTTAATATGAATATATTTTTACCATTTAATCCAATGGTGGTCATTGGAGTCAATTTCTCTTTGAAATTGGACTTAAACTGGTGTCAATCTTTTGATACTTATTGTTTCATAAAAACACGCTATTTGCTCTGACAGCGGGAATTAATTATTAAATTAATTAATGTGACCTATATGTTTTGAATTTTGTAACATAGTCTTCATTTTTGAATTCGGAATATCAAATATAGCTTAGGGTGAATTTTTGGTAATTTTCTGAAAAACTTCAATTTTTGATGAATAGTGAAACCACTAAGTGATAATCAAGCAAACTGATTTTTCAGTTAAATGAAAGTTTACCACTAATGTGTATTGAATTTTGAAAATCCGACATACATGGTTGTCATTAGTATGTAAAATGTGGTTCAATGAGATTATAATAATTTTTTGGTGAATAGTAACTTATTAAGTTCTTAATCACGATTAGTGGTAATTAGGGTAGTTTAAGGTATAAATAATACTTTAATAAATTTAAATGACCTAGACACATGTCCCAACCTCATTGGTTGTGTCATGGACGACCATGAAATGCCATGGGTCAACTTGGCGACCCCATGGATCCACTTTTGTTGGGAAATGACATAAATTACTTTTTATTTATTGTTAAAGTGAAAATGACACAAACATAATATGTTTTACAAAAACAATTTTTAAGTGGGGTTATACAAGTCCAAATTTTGATTATAAATAGTCATTGGAAAGCTAAAAAGATTTCCTATATCATAGGATTTTGTTTATAATTTTTATACATTAAATAAATTTAATTATTTATTACATAATAATGATGCAGCGATGACATCATTATTTGACGATTTAAATAAAATAGAAATATAATGTAAAATCTATGAACTACACATGTCAAAAACCAATTGGATGAGTGGAGTTCGAACCCTTATCACCTTATCCACTACTTATATCAATTTGGGTCCTTTTAAAACCGAAACACATTTTCAAGTAAAGTAATATTTCTTTACTTTCCAAAAGTGCCCCTCCTCTCCTCTTATAAACGGCCCCCACCTCTACCTCATTTCACACACTCTTCAAGCCTTTGGCTCGGCCAACCCCTGCCCATTTACTCTCTCCAAATCCCTATACTCATCCTAGAGGATTCCCCTTGGGCAGAATCCTTTCAAAGGAAGCCTTTAGGCTCAAATCAAAAGGAGTTACACTTTTAAAGGTAATTCTTTCTCTCATGTTAATTTGTTTTATTTTGCTTCTCCAACCCCATAAACTCTTTTTATTTACTTCTTTTGTAACAACAACAGTATCTTCAATATACTATGATTTTGTTATAATATTTATTTGAGCTACACTCTCACACAACTAAATCAAATGGTTAAAGAACATACGGTTTCCGTGGATGGCAAAATTCTGCCTCCTGAAACGATGATTGTTCAATACTCATTTAACACCTTCAACGGTGGACATTATGATGTCACTATTTTTATATATGATATATAATATGTTTATATTTTCCTTATGATTCTGTTTTTTTTTCATTTTGGGCATACCGTTATGGTTCCCATTATGGGTAAACACGATATCTTCACTTTAGGAAGTGCGGACTACCGCCCCCTAAAAGTGATTTGATTCGTTAATACCATATGTGGGATGTGTAAAGGATAAAGTTATTGATATTATATATGTTATTATACTGGAATTATAATATACTCTTATATAATTATGATTCCATTCCAGAAAATACGAAATAGAAATGGAAGTAGCGTTCATGCGTACGTACGGCTTACCGTCTCCATGAACGGTGCATTTCATTTCTTACCTCTAAATGTGATGTAATATTATAAATACATGTATATGATGAATATATATGATATATATGTTATCCAAAACATTAATATCATTCTGTATATAATGAAACTTTGACCAAATTAACAACATGTAAGTGTAAGAGGTCTATTTTTGACATAAGAACCAAATACCGACAAAATGAACATTATTAACTTAAATGAGTACATGATGTTCATAACATGGTATAAAAGGAATAATGAACTTGAAAAAGGTTCATAAGCAAGTAGAGATTAACTCAAGTTTATTATTCCGGACATTAAAGAACGATCGAGTCATGTCGGATACGAGGTATGGGACTTCGTCTCAATCTCCTTTCGTTGAGGCATATTTTATTTTATACACAACTTTCTTTTATACGGTGTATAAACCCCTTTGACTTTTACGTTTATTCAAAAGGAATCTTTTTTATACGAAGTGTTTACTCAACGACAAAAGGGAATGTTTTTGTCGTACATATGCAGCGACAACGACTTCTCCGCCGTCATGACCGTTATTTGAGTTTCGGCTTCCTCTACAAGCCATACCTTCTTTTTAAAAGAAAAATAAATACCATATTTTACTTTTCTTTTATTTTGGTATTGAAAATGGTTTTCATAATATTTTTATATCAATGTGTGGTATTGATATCTTGTGATTGAATGGTGGAAATGTTATGTTTCCTTTATGCATGTTTTATGTGATACGTTTATGTTGAGGTTCTTGGGCATTATTATGAAGACGGGTGGTTCCGTGATAGACTAAGGGCGGGTGAGCCCGTTATAGATCTCCAATGCATTGAGTAACGCGAAGGAGTGAAACGTAAAGGTTTCTCCGAAGAGATTTTAGGGAATATACTATGATGGGTATTCCAAAACTTAACCAAGAGGGTTACTCCCTACGTAAGAATGTAATGAATGCCTCAAGTTACCTTTATGTCTTATGGTTTCTATGATTTATTCATGATTTTATGAGGTATATTAAAGTGCCTATGTTTTATGGGTATAGTATGATTTCATTCTTATGTATATATGAACTCATGTTTCCTTCCCATGATTTTATAACCCATACTGAGTTTTTATGCTCATCCCAAGTTTTTGAAATGATTTTCACAGGTCAAGGAAATGGTACATGATAAGATGATAGGGTCAAGGATGTGTCAAAAAGAATCCATGTTTTATTTCAAATGTGTTTCCATTGATGGGAATGAAGAATACTATCTTTATGTAACCACTTTGTTTATATGTGGAATGTAATGCAAGTTTTATGATATAACTCTCTAAAACTCTAAACCCGAAAAGATCCTCAATGTGTAATCTTGTAATAACTCAAGATTAAGTAAGGTTTAAGGCTGGGGCCTTATAGTTGGTATCAAAGGTCGGTTTATATAACATTAGGAGTTAGAATTATATTAAATGATTATCCAAGAATATTTTTTTTTTGAAATGATATAGCATTTACGGATTACCATGTTGCTTCATCTAAGACATGTTTGTTCAGAATGATTTTCCGCAGAGGAAACAGGGAAGCAGTGCTAGGAAGGCATACAGAAGGAAATAACCTTCCGAATCAGCATCCAGAAATGGTCGGAATTGGAACTGAACAGTTTGTTGCAGTAATGGCGCAGTTGACTCAAGAGATAAATGGTGGTGGTATCCATGCACGAGATCAGGCAGATCAACCGCAGAGGAACATGTCAGTGGTGGAACATTTCATGAGGCAACATCCCCCATCATTCAGAGGATCATCTGACCCTGTGCTAGCTGATGGGTGGATTAAAGAACTGGAGAAGATTTTTGATGTCATGGGGTGTTCAGACAATCAAAAGGTTAGTCTTTCTATTTACCATTTGGAGGGTGAAGCAGATCAGTGGTGGTCTATGGTTAAAAATATCAGGGACGCCGATGAGATTGTTGCTCTTGACTGGGATGAATTCAAAGGTATGTTTCTTGAGTAGTATTTTCCTAAGGCTGTTCAACATAGGATGGAAAAGCAATTCATGGAATTGAGGCAAGAGGAAGACTTAGTGGCTGCCTATGAAGAAAGTTTTACTCGATTGGCAAGGTATGCTCAAAATTTTATCCGGGACCTTGATAGTAAAATCAATCGTTTTTACTCAGGATTAAAGCCAAAGTATCGAAGGGCATTAGCTTCTCGTGAGTTTAAAAGTTATGAAAAGCTTGTTCAATGTGCTGAGAAGGTGGAAATGGAGTTTGCCGATGACCATGATTTCTATAACAACCAGCAGAAGAAGAGACCTAGGTGGTAGGAGAAAGGTAAAAAATCTTCAAAAAAGTCTGAAGGTAAGAAAACTAAGTTTCCAGTTTGTGATAAATGTGGAAAAAGGCATGCTGGGGAATGTCTTCTGAATTCTGGAAAGTGCTACCGATGTGGTAAGATGGGACATAAGGCTCGTGATTGCACTGAAAAGGATCAAGCTGAAGGTAAGAACAAATTTTATTTACAGTTAGTGAAGTGTTATAAGTGCAATGAGATGGGTCACTATGAAAACGAGTGTCCGGCAAAGAGCTTGAGTGATGGGAAGCAGTTAGACTACAAGCAGAAAGGGGTGGTGAAATCCTTTGCAACTACTTCAGAAGATGTCGGGCCATCAAATGAAGTTGTATCAGGTACTTTGTTTGTTTTTTCAGATTATGCCATTGTGTTGTTTGATTCGGGGTCTACACATTCTTTCATCTCTGAAACCTTTTCTAGTAAAATGGGAATACCATCTCAAGAAATGACTCCTGAACTTTTGGTAAAAACACCTGGGGGAAATGTTGAGGCAAAAAGAAATTATAAGAATCTTTCTATCCTTATCTGTGGAAAGAACCTACTTGAAAACCTTATTGTCCTACCTTTAGTAGAGTTTGATGTTATCCTGGGTATGGATTGGCTCTCTATTTACCATGCTAAGATTGACAGTAGAGCTAAAGAAGTTTCTTTTCAGAAAGACTTTCAGTTTTTTTACAAGAATAAACCCTTACTTTTGATAACATATCAAGAGGCTGAGAATCTTGTAAAAGATGGAAATGAATGTTACCTTGCACACGTCGTTGAAAATAAAGGAACTGTTCAGATTAATGATGTGCCGGTGGTAAATGAGTATCCTGATGTTTTTCCTGATGAGTTGCCTGGAATAATACCATATCGGGAAGTTGAGTTTACTGTTGACTTAGTTCCTGATGCTAAGCCAATTTCAAAACCCCCTTATCGAATGGCACAATTTGAACTTTTAGAGTTGAAGGAGCAATTGCAAGATTTATTAGAGAAAGGTTTCATTAAACCTAGCACATCACCATGGAGTGCTCCTGTTTTATTTGTTAAAAAGAAAGATGGTTCTATGAGACTTTGCATTGATTATAGAGCCTTGAATAATATCACTGTTAAGAACAAATATCCTTTGCCTCATATCGATGATTTGTTTGATCAGCTCCAGGGAGCTCAGTTTTTTTCAAAGATTGACCTGAGATCGGGGTACCATCAGCTGAAGGTAAAGGAGGCAGATATTCCGAAGACCGCGTTCCTTACGAGATATGGCCATTATGAATTTGTAGTAATGCCTTTTGGGAAAACCAATGCACCTGCTGTATTCATGGACTTAATGAATAGAATTTTCGATGAGTTCTTGGATAATTTTGTGGTGGTTTTCATTGATGATATTTTGGTGTTTTCTAAAAGTAAAGAAGAGAATGAAAGACATTTAAGGGTTATCTTGCAAACCTTAAAAGAAAAGAAACTGTATGGGAAATTCAGCAAGTGTGAGTTTTGGTTGCAACAAATTTCTTTCCTTGGTCACATTGTTTCTAAAGATGGAATAACTGTTGATACTGCAAAAACAAAAGTTGTGGAAGAATGGCCAAGACCCACAAATGTAACCGAGATTCGTAGCTTCCTTGGTTTGGCGGGCTATTACCGAAGGATTGTTAGAAATTTTTCACGGTTATCTAGTCCAATGACTAAGCTAACTCGGAAGGGTGTTAAGTTTATCTGGACAAAAGAATGTGATGATTGTTTTCAGGAATTGAAAAGAACATTGGTGAATGCTCCTGTTTTGGAACTACCTTACAGGAATGGTGAGTTTGTTATATACAGTGATACTTCATTGAAAGGACTTGGTTGCGTCCTAATGCAGAATGATCAGGTAATTGCTTATGCTTCACGACATTTGAAAACTCATGAGGTAAATTACCCTATACATGATTTGGAACTAGATGCTGTTGTTTTTGCTTTAAAAATTTGGAGGCATCATTTGTATGGAGTAAAGTGTGAAATATATACCGATCACAAAAGTTTAAAGTATATATTTACTCAGAAAGAGTTAAACATGAGACAGAGGAGATGGCTAGAATTAATCAAGGATTATGATTGTACAATTCATTACCATCCGGGAAAAGAAAATAAAGTGGTTGATGCATTGAGTCAAAAAAGTAATGCTTCATTAACAATGTTGCGGTTGGAACGTGATCCTTTGGTTAACAATTTGATGAACTTTGGCATAGAAGTTGTTGGTGCAGGAAGTCCTTCTATTTTGTTTCATGTATCAGTGAGATCATCTCTATCAGATAAAATCAAGCAAGCACAGAAGCAAGACAGTGAGTTGCAGAAAAAGGTAGAGCTGGTTCAGAAAGGTAAGTTTCCTGAATTCAACATTGATAATGATTATGTTTTGAGATTTGGGAAGAGATTGTGTGTGCCTTGTGATTCACATTTTAAGAGAGAGTTGTTATGTGAAGCTCATAGTTCTCCGTTTTCAGTTCATCCGGGCAGTACTAAGATGTATAGAGATCTGCGGGAGTATTACTGGTGGGATGGAATGAAAAGAGATATTGCTGATTTTACTGTGAAGTGTTTGACATGTCAACATGTTAAAGCAGAGCGGCAGTTACCGAAAGGGATGCTTCAGCCATTACCAGTGCCAGAGTGGAAATGGGAGAATATATCCATGGACTTTTTGTTGGATTACCGAAGACATCTCGAGGTAATAATGCAATCTGGGTTATTGTTGATCGCTTGACCAAGTCTGCTCATTTCCTTGCTATACGAGATACTTTTTCTCTTGATCAACTTTCCCGTTTGTATCTTAAAGAGATAGTCAGGTTACATGGATTTCCTCTCTCCATTGTATCGGATCGTGATCCCAGGCTTACTTCTAACTTTTGGAAGGGCCTTCAGAAGTCTTTGGGTACTGAGTTAAATTTTAGTACAGCTTTTCATCCTCAATCAGATGGGCAGTCAGAACGAAAAATTCAGACTTTGGAGGATATGCTACGAGCTTGTTCTATGGATTATCAGGGAAGTTGGGACCAACATCTTTCGTTGGTTGAGTTTTCATATAATAACATTTTTCATTCCAGTATACAGATGGCACCATTTCAGGAATTATATGGGAAGCGGTGTCGAACTCCAGCTTTCTGGGATGAAGTGGGTGAAAGGAAGTTGATGGGACCAGAATTGGTAGAAGAGATGGCAGAAAAAGTTCAGCTGATTCAGAAACACATGAGAACAGCTCAGAGCAGGCATAAGAGTTATGCGGATAACCGGAGGAAGGATCTATCTTTCGAGGTAGGTGTTCATGTTTTTCTCAAGGTTTCTCCTTGGAAAAGTGGGATGAGATTTCGTAAGAAAGGAAAGTTGATTCCGAGGTTCATTGGACCATACGAAATTCTGGAGAGAGTTGGATCAGTTGCATACTGAGTGGCTTTACCTCCGAGTTTATCTCAGGTACACAATGTTTTTCATGTTTCAATGTTGAGAAAGTACATGCCAGATCCATCTCATGTTTTGAGTCCAGAGGTAGTTCAGCTAGAAGAGAACCTATCTTATGAGGAACAACCGGTCCAGATTCTTGACCACAGGGAGCAAGTGTTACGGAATAAGGTGGTTCACCAGGTAAAGGTTTTTTGGAAAAACCAGATGATTGAAGAGGCAACATGGGAATCTGAAAATGCAATGAGGGATAAGTACCCCCAGTTATTCGATAAGTAAATAAATTGCGGTGACGCAATTTTCTAAAGGGGGGAAGGATGTAACTTATCAAGTAAGTAATTAATAATAGATATTTTTTATCTATGTCTATTAATGATTAAGATAGTGTTTTAGAGGCTTAAAATGAAAATAAATCGAATCTTAAGCATGGAATACACTAATATTCTTAAAAGATTGTTTTACTGCCTTATGATGGAAAACCCTTTTTAAATCATTCTCTTGACAATTTTATAAACTATTTTTGTCAAAATAAACTTATATTTATGATTGGGACATCAAAATTTACTTTGTGTGAATTTTTGGTATTTTTCAGACAATGTTCATTTTTTAATGAATAGTGAAAAATACTGCATTTTACATCAAAACTGCTTTTTAATCTAATTTATTTATATGATTAGATTATATTTTTAATTGGTCTTAATGTGTAATATGAATATATTTTTACCATTTAATCCAATGGTGGTCATTGGAGTCAATTTCACTTTGAAATTGGACTTAAACTGGTGTCAATCGTTTGATACTTATTGTTTCATAAAAACACGCTATTTGCTCTGACAGCGGGAATTAATTATTAAATTAATTAATGTGACCTATATGTTTTGAATTTTGTAAAATAGACTTCATTTTTGAATTCGGAATATCAAATATAGCTTAGGGTGAATTTTTGTTGATTTTCTGAAAAACATCAATTTTTGATGAATAGTGAAACCACTAAGTGATAATCAAGCAAGCTGATTTTTCAGTTAAATGAAAGTTTACCAATAATGTGTATTGAATTTTGAAAATCCAACATACATAGTTGTCATTAGTATGTAAAATGTGGTTCAATGAGATTATAATAATTTTTTGGTGAATAGTAACTTATTAAGTTCTTAATCACGATTAGTGGTAATTAGGGTAGTTTAAGGTATAAATAATACATTAATATAATGAAATAACCTAGACACATGTCCCAACCTCATTGGTTGTTTCATGGCCGACTATGACATGCCATGGGTCAACTTGGGGACCCCATGGATCCACTTTTGTTGGGAAATGACATAAATTACTTTTTATTTAATGTTAAAGTGAAAATGACACAAACATAATATATTTTACGAAAACAATTTTTAAGTGGGGTTATACAAGTCCCAATTTTGATTATAAATAGTAATTGGAAAGCTAAAAATATTTCCTATATCATAGTAGTTTTTTTATAATTTTTAGACATTAAATAAATTTAATTATTTATGACATAATAATGATGCAGCGATGACATCATTATTTGACTATTTAAATAAAATAGAAAGATAATGTAAAATCTATGAACTACACATGTCCAAAACCAATTGGATGAGTGGATTTCAAACCCTTATCACCTTATCCACGAATTCTATCAATGTGGGACCTTTTAAAACCGAAACACATTTTCAAGTAAAGTAATATTTCTTTACATTCCAAAAGTGCCCCTCCTCTCCTTTTATAAAAGGCCCCCACCTCTACCTCATTTCACACACTCTTCAAGTCTTTGGCTCGGCCAACCCCTGCCCATTTACTCTCTCCACATCCCTATCCTAATCATAGAGGATTCCCCTTGGTCAGAATCCTTTTAAAGGAAGCCTTTAGGCTCAAATCAAAAGGATTTACACTTTTAAAGGTAATTCTTTCTCTCATGTTCATTTGTTTTATTTTGCTTCTCCAACCCCCTAAACTCTTTTTATTTACTTCTTTTGTAACAACACCAGTATCTTCAATATACTAGGATGGTGTTATAAGATTTATTTGAGCTACACTCTCACACAACTACATCAAATGGTTAAAG
The DNA here is from genome assembly GCA_963277665.1 of Viscum album. Taxonomy (NCBI): domain Eukaryota; kingdom Viridiplantae; phylum Streptophyta; class Magnoliopsida; order Santalales; family Viscaceae; genus Viscum; species Viscum album. The sequence goes on along the minus strand of OY728145.1, from coordinate 1,923,754,717 downwards.
AACATACGGTTTCCGTGGATGGCGAAATTCTGCCTCCCGAAACGATGATTGTTCAATACTCATTTAACACCTTCAAAGGTGGCCATTATGATGTCACTATTTTTATATGTGATATATAATATGTTTATGTTTTCCTTATGCTTCTTTTTTTTCATTTTGGGCATACATATATGGTTCCCATTATGGGTAAACACGATATCTTCACTTTAGGAAGTGCGGACTACCGCCCCCTAAAAGTGATTTGATTCGTTAATACCATATGTGGGATGTGTAAAGGATAAAGTTAATGATATTATATATGTTATTATACTGGAATTATAATATACTCTTATATCATTATGATTCCATTCCAGAAAATACGAAATAGAAATGGAAGTAGCGTTCATGCGTACGTACGGCTTACCGTCTCCATGAACGGTGCATTTCATTTATTACCACTAAATGTGATGTAATATTATAAATAGATTTATATGATGAATATATATGATATATATGTTATCCAAAACATTAATATCATTCTGGATATAATGAAACTTTTACCAAATTAACAACATGTAAGTGTAAGAGGTCTATTTTTGACTTAAGAACCAAATACCGACAAAATGAACATTATTAACTTAAATGAGTACATGATGTTCATAACATGGTATAAAAGGAATAATGAACTTGAAAAAGGTTCACAAGCAAGTATATATTAACTCAAGTTTATTATTCAGGACATTAAAGAACGATCGAGTCAAGTCGGATACGAGGTATGGGACTTCGTCTCAATCTCCTTTCGTTGAGGCATATTTTATTTTATACACAACTTTCTTTTATATGGTGTATAAACCCCTTTGACTTTTACGTTTATTCAAAAGAAATCTTTTTTATACGAAGCGTTTACTAAACGAAAAAAGGGAATGTTTTTGTCGTACGTATGCGGCGACAACGACTTCTCCGCCGTCATGACCGTTATTTGAGTTTCGGCTTCCTCTACAAGCCATACCTTCTTTTTAAAAGAAAAATAAATACCATGTTTTACTTTTCTTTTATTTTGGTATTGAAAATGGTTTTCATAATATTTTTATATCAATGTGTGGTATTGATATCTTGTGATTGAATGGTGGAAATGTTATGTTTCCTTTATGCATGTTTTATGTGATACGTTTATGTTGAGGTTCTTGGGCATTATTATGAAGACGGGTGGTTCCGTGATAGACTAAGGGCGGGTGAGCTCGTTATAGATCTCCAATGCATTGGGTAACGCGAAGGAGTGAAACGTTAAGGTTTCTCCGAAGAGATTTTAGGGAATATACTGTGATGGGTATTCCAAAACGTAACAAAGAGGGTTACTCCCTACGTAAGAATGTTATGAATGCCTCAAGTTACCTTTATGTCTTATGGTTTCTATGATTTATTCATTATTTTATGAGGTATATTAAAGTGCCTATGTTTTATGGGTATAGTATGATTTCATTCTTATGTATATATGAACTCATGTTTCCTTCCCATGTTTTTATAACCCATACTGAGTTTTTATGCTCATCCCAAGTTTTTGAAATGTTTTTCACAGGTCAAGGGAAAGGTACATGATAAGATGATAGGGTCAAGGATGTGTCAAAAAGAATCCATGTTTTATTTCAAATGTGTTTCCATTGATGGGAATGAAGAATACTATCTTTATGTAACCACTTTGTTTATATGTGGAATGTAATGCATGTTTTATGATCTAACTCTCTAAAACTTTAAACCTGAAAAGATCCTCAATGTGTAATCTTGTAATAACTCAAGATTAAGTAAGGTTTAAGGTTGGGGCCTTATATATAGAATAAGTAATGTGTTTGTCATAACTGTATCAGAAAAATTTGGGATTTAAAATAATTATTGATAATCAGTTAAGAAAATATATGAATAGATCAAGAATAAATAATTTCCACTAAGAAAAAAAAATTAAAAAGATTTATTATACAAATTTATAAATGTTACACTTATGAATAGTTTTAGAGAATAAAACAAGGAGACTTTAATGAATATAAATGAATAATTACCCACCTAAAACTAGAAAAAATTATTTTTAAATAGAAATTTGTGCTTTTATAAAAATATGATATTCTAAATACATTTTATAGAGTTTACATAAAAATTGGTAAGAAATGGAGAATTTACCATTAATTGATTTTTCTTATCGAGGGGAATTGAGAAGGGAACATTTTAAAACAAGTATTTCTTACTAATAGAAATATTAATTAATAAATATATATTTGTGGAACATATATACATAATATATGTCTTTAATATAATAGTAGCGAAGAGATAAATTGACTTAATGATATATAAAGCATAACATGATGGAAGGATGGAGGTTTGGAGAATTCCTTTTCCTTATGTATGAACGTGTTCTTTAATTTCACAAAATTTAGTATATAAATAAATAATTATTATTAAATTCTTAATTAAGAACCTATTCCACATACACTTGATTTTTAATATTTATGCCCATTTTTATGAGTTATTATGATTAACATTATTATTCGAAGAACATTCATTAAATGGTTTCATGGTTAGTTCACTTGTGTATAATTATAAAAGATCATTTAAAATGAGAATAAATATCCATAATACAAATTAAATGGTATTTTTTAATTTAAAATGGTCTTAATGGTTCCATATATCATTTTTTATCATGATTGTTATTTTTTTAATAACATTTGAATTATATAAGTTTAGTTTATTTAGGCAGTTCTTCCACACATCTAAAAGTAGTTCTATTTTATTTAATGTTATTACTATATACTATTTCCAGAATATGAAACCACATGTAATATAAACAATTAGTTCATTTTGTATTTTCATAATTGAGTTTATACCTTCCATAAAGGAATTATTGGAAAATAAAAATTCATCATCCACAAAGGCGGTTAACTAGAATAACCAGGAAAATGGTTTGTTTTATTTTTTAAACAATAAGAGATAATAAAATTGGTGGATATAATATATTACATTAGAAATATATTATTCCAATATATACATGATAATTAAGTCATTAGGATTTATTGGATGGAAGAGGTGAGAATATGGTGGCAGAATAAAAGAAATTAAAATAGGTTGTTTGAGAATGGTACCACTAGAATATCACCTCTGTGCAGATCCACTTAGAGAACTTTTAATTAACATTTTTGTGATTCCATAATAACTTTTATATAGAGATGGTGTGTAGGATATGGTTTGGAATATATTTTTCAACTTACTGTGTTAGAAGGTGTGGGACAAAGACGTGGTGAGGGGGTTTGATTATAAGGGAAAGAGAGCGGTGTTTTGGTTATTATATTTATTATTTTATTATTTTGGATCTGGTCTAAGAATGGTACTGATACATGTTACTATATATGGAAAATGGGGTATGTGAGTTCAAACTAATTTTTTTTTACAACATCCATTAATTACAAATTAGGTATTTGTCATGTCATGAAAAATACCATAAATTAAAATATATCACTATTAACCAAAAAATCAACTATTTTAGGAAAATAACTAAAATTCACTGTAACAATTTTTTTATTTTTAGATTATAAAATAGAATCCATTTTATGAAAATAATTTTCTATATTTTAAAATTTTAATTTTTAAATAAAATCTTAATTCTTTAAAAAAGTACATATTTTAATATTATAATCCATTTTACGCCCCTTTGAATGAGTAAATATGGTATTATAAAAGAATGATATCAATATAATAATATTTCATATCAGTTAATGAATCATTTTTATGAAAATAAATTTTATTTTCTATCATTTAATTAATTATAAAATAAAAAAACAAGCATTTACATTTTACAGAAATTCCAACACTTAACATATCATTTTTAAAACAATTATTTACTTTTGACAAGATATAAATATATCTTTTTTTCATTTTTTATGATACCTATATATTATTGTACACTTCCATAGGTGATATTTCTATTCTATCAATATGAATATTTTTCCTAATATTCATATTAATATTCTAATGACCAGGTTACGATTCTAATAAACTTATTAATATTTTAACGGAAATATTAATAAAAGTTATAGAGGTCCCATAATTCATAAAAATACCTCTTTTTCCATTCATTCTTCATTCCCTTATCTTCTGTATCACTTTAATATAATCATTAATATTTAAAGGTAATATACTATTATTAACATTGTGTTTTATTTATATATTTATTTTCATGAGTGTGGTCAATCTAGTTCATCGAAAAGATCCTAATTATCATATTTTCTATTAATTGTACTGTTATAATATTTTGAATTATATTTGGATTAGTTTTTGACTAACGTATCCATATTTATTATTGAGAATAATGCTTTTTTTTGTTTCTCTGTGTTATATATGCTCTCTCGAACACAATAATATTTTATAAGAATAGGGATTTAATTGATAATATTTTGGGTCATTATGTAAATTCATCCATTAAATTTAGATATAGAAAAATGAATTACACATCCTAGTGTGGCAGTAGGTCATACGCATTCATGAACACAATTATCACTTTCTGATGAATTGAATGAAATAAATGCGATTAAAAAATAAAAATTATATAAAAATTATTATTTTATATAAATCAAATATATTTATTATAAATTTCTTTATTACTATCCACGTAATCCATAATCAAAAAATGCATTGCATTACTTTGTGAAGGTGGTAGTCCACATGTATGAATGCACGACGTTATCCCTTTTTAGAGGATTGGAAAGAAAAAATATAGATACAATATAATAATTTTAGAATCATATTTATATATAAAATATCATATATAATCCTTTATTCCGTATTTATGACCAAACAACTAAAATGGAGATGAAAAAATGTATTACACTGCTATATGAATATGTTAAGGTGAATATACACACGAGAAAAGTTTTCATTTTTTATAGGGTATAAATGTGATGAAATATAGTTTTCCTTTAATTATAACAACATCACATAATTTTTCTGAAACTCAATTTATTATTTATAATGATTAAATATATTAATTGTAATTATAAGAATAAATAAATTTGGAAGAGTTAGAAAAGATTATTACCTCTTTCATGAATTTTCCATTATTTATATTATACTAAGAAACATATGGTATGTGTTTGGGAAGGATAACAACCTATACAACATAGATATAGATGTTTATAAATGAAGTGGGTATGGTTTGGTCGGTCTATATGGCTCAAAGTGTTGTAATTAGTTTAGAGAAATTGTTTCCTTTTAGAATATAGGGGAAGGAAATTCTTGGAATTTACTTAAGTAATAGTTTTATATCAATTTTATTTCATGTAAAAATCGATTAAAATTTAAATTTCTTTCATTTAATATATGAATGAGTCTAAATAATTTCATCCATGAAAATTTCATGGTTTTTTTGTGTTTCCATCCTTATTATTAGCATTAAAACCTCATTAACTCTTCTTACAAGTACTATAATAATGGTGTTTTATACTTTGTATGGGTTAGTTATAATTATTATAAATTTTAAAAACTCTTTTAAATGAACCAAAAATATTTTTTAAAACCATATCCCATTCATTTTTTTAAATCAGTTGTTTTTTATTAAATTTAAATATTTTGAAATTTTATTATTTGCTATAAGATACCATTAATGTCAATTTTGTACATATGAATTTAATTAGACATTTGAATCTACAATAAAATGTTGAGTAAGAATAAAATGAATCAATACATCTATTAAATTCAATCGTTGTCTATGAAAATTGTAGATCCCAAAAACATACTAAAATAATTGTTTCTGAAGATTTCGATGGGGAACTCATACAATTCGCATGATTTGTTTCCCTATATTCCTTTTTTCACATGTTAGGAAACTTTCAACAATTTGATCAGGGAAGTTATATCATTGATAAAATTGGAAATATGAGATTTTCATTATTCCATCCAGGGTTTCCTCCTTGGGTATCATTTACTAGTTTATGTCTCCATCAATGATTTGAGTCATTTTTCTGGATCTCATTTATAGTGACCCCTATTAATTGAAATATATTAAATACACTACCTCTTCCACAACAGGGTAGAAAAAATCAGTCAGACAAGTAGTCATTCAAGAATTGTCAGGGAATGTATTGACATTGGGAAAATTGGGAACCGGTAAATTCTTCCCCCTTGAATTGAATATCATATGGGGAATCAAAGGTGTAGAACCTAAGGCATACCTTTTTTACCATGAGGCATTTAACACCAAAGGAGTAACTATTACGACTATTTTAACCTTAGTAATCATGTGTTTATGTAATGGGGAAGATATTATGGGTGATTTTACAATTTCTACATTTTATGGAGACAAATCACAACATCTATTTTATGTGGATCAAGGCATGATTATAAAATTTTGTAAAGAAGGATTTGAATGCAATGATGAGACAGATATTGGCACTAGATTACTACTTTTTGATGATGGGGTGGAAGATCAAAACACTCCATGGAGAAAAATCTAGGGGTTGTGTCCCTTTTAGATAATATATAACAACTAGCTAATTTAATATATTGGATCAAAAGGCCATTGATGCCGATCTACAGGTGAGTCCCTGGGAGGAAGATTTCACAACTGAGTTTTACATTTAGGATTTAATGACCATTGAGGAGGATCTAGTGTTTCCAACCTTTTAAGGAAGATGTCACTTATGATTTTACTATTTCGATTAAATTCCATATGAGGTAGATCTGGATGTATATCCCTAGAAGGGAGGATGAAACACATGTTTTTACCATTTGTTATCAAACATCCATTGAGGTAGATCTAGTAGACATCCCTAGAAGAGAAGATATGACACCTGAGTTTACCATTTTGTATTGAGTCTCATGTAAGCTAGATATTGTTGTGCATCCTGAAATGTTAAATGTCATTCAATATTTTTCCATTTGGGATAGAACGCCATGTCAGTCGAATTCGTAGGTGTGTACCAAGAAGGAAAGATTTTATACCTGATTTTTCCATTGTTGGGACTAAACCTTAAGGATGAAACCTATTTTTCCTTCTTTAGAGATAAGTTTAAAAACCCACATAGTTTGATGTCACAATTTAGGATCATGTGATAGGATAGATCCATGCAGCATAACATCATTTGATAAGGATCATTGGGATATGAAAGAATTTTTGAGCAGGGGTGGTGTGGGGATTATATGTGGAATCTACCAAGGTGTGGAAATTTCATCAATATTATGGGTGTTTCATCCCATGGTGTGGGAGAAGGTGGCATCCCACGATGATCAAATATGGGTAATTATTTGTTCATTACACATGGTTAGAGGTGTGGGGTCACCCAATGTCAATCAAACATAGGCATCTAGGATTCATTTCATAGTGTAAGACTATAGTTTTACATCATGTGATGAAGAAAATTTTGTTTCTTTTAACATCGTATGAAAATTTAGTGGAGCTATGTAGTTTTACTTCCTACAATTTATAATTTTAAGGGATCACTCATAGAGGGGTTTCATGTCATGGTGAGAGGAAGATACAATATTTGAAATCTTCTCTAAGATAGTTGAACATTTTCCCTTGAATATTCCACTCTTAGAGATTATGTGCCCTCCACTCAAATGACTTCGTGTGCGGAAGAGTGTTGGAACATCCTTGGACGACTTTTCAACCATGATTCCAACTTTAGGGTCCCAATTAATAGAAGAAAATGGGGTTGGGGAGAAGTGTTTTAGAAGATATTAGTAGGATGGAATTCCATTCCAAATTGGGAATTAAGTGGGAAAACATGGAAGTTAGTGGAACAAGTCATGTGGATACTCGAGGTGTAGCTAAACTGATAAAAGATTTCTATTGGGGGCATGGTCACTCGACCTTCATAAAAGTGGTTCAATATAAAGGTGTCACAATTGATAGGCCCTAGAGGGGATATTTTTAAATATTTCAGGATTTCATGGATGTGTCTCATGAAGCTTAGGTTCCTTGTAGAGGTCTGGTAATTCACAAGGGGTGGTATTAAAGAAACATAGTGACCCTACCATTGGTTAAAATCCTAAATCCCACAGGTGGGATTCATGAAGGATAGGGGCCCCATGAAGCACCAAGTTCCTAAAAAAGGATTTCTTTCCTCAAGGGGATTTCTTCATCCCTGAACTATATAGGTCGTCATGAAATGAATATTTATATTGGGTGAAGGCTCTTAAGAATGCATGGGAGGTGGTTTCGCTATTCTAGCGTAACATGGGGGATCTATCTCCCCTTTCACATGTGAATATCTAGTTGTTCACAAATAGGGAGAAAATTGTTAACATTTAAAGGGTTCACTATTTCAATTTTAGAAATAAGGAGGTATTTATAGGGATTTGGTTTTCATGATGACATGAGGCATTTGAAAATATCTATGAGCTTCAGGAGTGATGGTATTTATGATTCTGAATGATGTGGAATGAAATATAACATCAACCCTTCAAATATTCATAAAGAGCATTATGAATCATGATTAACTCTACCTGGAGGCACATTAAACCCTTATATCATACACTAAGTAACCCCATATCTATTTATTGACACATTATGGAATTTTTCTTTAGTTCTCCTTTTTTTATTTCTTCTTGATCTTAACCTTTTAAAAAAGGTGTGGAGCTTTGTAAAGAAGAAACATTATATGGTTTTTGGGCTATATGGGATCAATTTTTTCCCAAACCCATCATTAATTCCTTGAAAGTTTCCATAGAATACCTATTTTTATGCCAAAAATTCCCCCGTAATTTTATCCAAATTTAAAAAAAATGGTCATATTAAGAGGGAGAATCTATAAAAATTGGCAGTAAACTAATGTTAACACAATTAATTTGTCGAGCCTTTTTTATGATACTGAAATTGTGAATACAATTTAATATCCATGGGTGATCATACAATTATTAATAGCATATGGTAACCTAAGAGGAAAAACATTAATTTTGTGAAGAGAAAATAAAATTCCCCATTTTTGATAATCTCATGCCCTCTATGAGTTGTTTGGGATTTTGAACACCATTGCTCAGGAAGCTTTCTTTTTCTATGATTGAAGCTCCGTGAAAAGTTTAAATGAATATTCCTCTATGTACAAAACCATTATGAACTAACCTCAATAATCATAACCCTGTTGATATGATCTCCTCGATTAATGCTTCATGAGTTATACCCATAAAAATTCATATGTCATGAATGAAGTGACTTCTCAAGGAGATAATGTTTTTTTCCTACATCATCAAGAAATGGATTAGAATATAATGATTGAGGAGATAATTCTATGTTCCTTATATCATTATAACACTAACATATATTCTGAAGGAGTATCTTCTATTCAAGAGACCAACATTTTATATCTTTGGGATAATGGATAATGTATTTATCCTTATAGAAAAGAGAGATAAACCAATATACTGGGTCATTTGCATTCATGGACAATAGTATTGATATAGGGATTTCAGGAGCCATGTCTAGATAGACAATGAACCAATCAAAGTGGAAAATATTTGCACTGAATCAATTACATTGATGGGAAAATGTTTTGGAATGTTACATCCCCCACCCTCCTCATACTATTAGATGATTCTGATAGTTGGTTTGGGGGATTTAATCATGGGGTGGACGAAAAATTGAGATTTGTGCCAGGGGAAATTTTAGTTAAAATTACATCAACTTATTAGGTGTTCACATTTTGTCACAAATATCATTCCAGGATGAATAATGTAACACTATATTAGGTGGAATGGGCCTCTCAATTCAATATATACTACCACCAGGATTTCATGTCGGAGTTGTTATGTAGCTGGTCCTCATGGACCAAAGTAATCTATCTAAATCATGGGTAGGTCAACATCATCCTATGGAATATTTTAAAAATTGATGGGATACTTATTCAAGGGGTTCTGGATTTTAAATTGTTCCACATAGAGAACATGTGGGAGGATCTCGATTAGAATACATATCTTGGAAGGGTGTTGCGGATCTTGCGATAGGGGACCAGCAGACATAAGTTGGGGGTGATGGACATCCCCATCAATTAATGGATTTGGAAAATCTTGTACAAACTAGTGGATGTTCTACTCAAGGTGAATGATCCAACAGAAAAGATACCTAGGAGGCCGCACACATTCCAAGTGAAATTTCATTGGGGAATGGTTCACTCCTACAAGTGGATTTAATAGGGGATCTAGTGGACGCTATGTGAATATAGAATAAATCATAATTCACTCATTTTCATTATGGATGAGACTATTTCCACACTAATTTGTATCTGGTTAATCCCAATGAGGGATTCACGCATGAGGGTCAAGCTGAGAACAAATATTATATCAGTCGTGATGGTGATGTGGAAGCATGTCAATTCGGTTGTTCTAGTATTGGATATGTGATATAAGGTTCCCTCCAATGTCATAAAAACAAAAAAAAACTCATCTCCATGTGTGTGGTCCTTAAATTTCTTATATAGCTGGGTGTGTGAATACACAGTGGTATATCAATAAAAAAACCTATCTCTCCCCAAACATGAACTTATGTCCCGTAATCCTAAACATTGCTGGGAGTCCCCCATTTATATGGGCCCTATAGATGTGATAGAAGGGGTTGGTTTTCTATAGTGTTTCATGGTTCACATATTCCTTCTTTCAATGGGAATGGTGAATGATGATGGAAGGGGGACATCAAGAATATATTGTACCTCCTAGCCTTCTGAGTCATGGAACTGGTGTCAAGGGTTGACCAGAAGTTGATCAATGATCCATAAAACCCACAATGGTTTTCAAGGTAATTATGATGTTTGTATTGACTGACACTAAAAATTTACATTATGGTACATCATGAGTGTCATCCTTTGGTCCTATGGTATATTTATTGCATGTTTATGCATGAGGATGGAAATGGTCAAAACAATCTACCGTCATCAACTACCACCAATGGCATCGTCCATAAATATGTGTTTAGCTTGGAGAGCATGGGTCCTAAGAATATTATGGGGGACTAAACCACTGGGTATGATTAAGTAGATTCCTCGAAAAAATTTGGATGAGAGTGATCAGTGGTCATAGTTTTCAATTTATGCGGGGTCAGATTAGTGTTTAGCGCAGCAGTTACATGGTTGGCGGTCCATGTCATAGAATATGTAGAAGTTTTAGGGAGATGGGAATCATTAGGCTCGACTCTCCAATAAAATATGTCTCGGAAGAATGAAACCCTTCTTGGGTGGTCCATCAGAGGATTCTTCAAGATACGAGGGTTTTATTTTACCATACATACATTCCCTCTGCTTTTGTCTTCCATGTCTCTTGGGAGAGTTTAGGGCTCTTCAGGGAGCTCATCACCCTCCACAGGATGTGGGGGATCTCAATAGAGAGGTAATATTAAACACTAGGATTATACATGCAAGAGATGGGTTCTATATTCCTTTGATTTATGAGGTTTAATATATGTTATAGTTGTATGATCTAGTCCAATACTATTCACTTCACATCTGGTGACCACCCACAAAAAGGTGTTGTTAGGGATGACCTCCTCTTAGTAACTCTCTACCAATATGTTAGCTACTTGTGAACCTCTACATGGAGACTCATATGATTCATGGGGGAGAGAATCCTATTTGGACTCTCCTGTAGAAGGAGGCCATACCATCAATCAATCAAATAATACTATTTCATATGTTTTGAATGAATTTAGACACCTTAGTGAGTTTTTTATCTCTTCTTATACTTTTATTGGGAGCATAGATCATGGATGAGGAGGTGGTTCATTATGAACCTCATCAAGAGGGGGAAGTATCCTGAAAAATTAAAGGGGGTGTGGGGTTATATACCAGATATCATGGCTATGGGAATCCAACAATCTATTATAATGTCAACCATGCTTGGGGTGTCGGCCACAGAAGGAATACACATGCTAAGGGGATTCTTGTAAGTATTCATGAGCTCCTCACTAGGCTATATTATTCACGTAATCCTCTAGCACTTCTTAGTTTTCCCTCATCATTTCCCTTCTTCATTTGATTGAATAATCATTAAATGGTAGTTAAATTTTTTTTGTGGGCCTCTATGGCCAATGTCGATATTTTATTCCGTGGCCCTAAAGGTCAAGGTGGTGACATCATGTTTTATTCTCCTGCTGTAAAGGGTTGGAGAAGTTGTCATTTTTAGACTAACCATGAAGGATAGGATATATAGAACAGATTAAATGTATCCCATGATGTAGGGGGTCAGTATGGTTCCCATTATCAGGATATTTTCATGATATTTGGTGGTGGGAGTTATTATAGAGGATCCATTGGAGGTAGCCCCTGAAGATTATGTTTCCATGGGGGAGGTAGAAATTATGCCAGAATGTGAAGATATTGAGGCTATAACATGGGATATTCCTGCCATGGAATTTCCAATGGTTATGTTGTGGTTGTTGAAGCATAGATCATGCCACTATTATGTGATATTGTGGAATTTGGGATTGTTTTTTCCACCTCATAAGTGACATAAGCTGTGGTAGAGGCTTATGTTATTGGTGATTGAGATGATGAAGATCTTTTCCTAGGAATAGATTTCAATATTCTCACAAATGAGGACATTCTCTTAGATGATCCATCCAATGATGTGCTTCCGTTCATCCCTCCATATTATCTCACATCACCCAAATACTTTGAGGATTCTAGATTTGATGTCATCGAGCTGTGACATTCATCATGAGGAGTGGTGTTACGTGTCAACATCAACATTTATAACTAGGTAGTATACCTACCATTTTTGGTGTGATATCTCTATCATTTCCTAGTTAGCCTACAGACCAGTGGGGTGGAATCTAGCAACCATCCCACATTAGATCGAGTCTTTCTTATCGAGTGGGTGCATGTTAAGTGGAAGGTTCTTGAAATTTATTGTAAGAATCAAAATTCAAAGGTATATAAAGATATAGAGGTAGATTAATGGGATATTTCCTAACTATAAGGGTTGGTGTAGGGGCACACGGTTGTGTTTGTTTCTTCAACTGATATCATTAATCATATTGGGGCCTAATTGGATACAGTCAAGGACAATGTGTTTGAGGAGACATATTTTATAGCTGATTTCTTGGATGAGCCCCGCCAGATGTGTGTTATGGTTGAATAAGTCCATCTTGATGCTAGTGAAGAGAATGATAACATGGTGGAGTAGTAATGGACCCTGTAGTTCACTCAACTATGATAATATTAGGTCCACGGCTCAATCATTGGGTCAATCTCAAGGATAATTTTAGAATGTAGGGGCTCTAACATGTGTATGACCATCTAAAACATTGGTTGTTTTTTTAAATGAATTCATGCTTTAACATGTTTCTTCCATTATATTATTGAACATTTTTCATATTCATGCAATAATCAATTAATAATACATATGATAAAGTGAGTCATGGTTATTGTGAGAACCAAGAGATGACCATGTGATTTCTCATTCATGTGAAATGTCAGATGATAACCAATCACCCATGGTCTTCATTTGCTGTCTAATTGTATGGAATGTTTGGGTTAAGAGGGGATGTGGCTAGAGAACAGGTCTCTCTGAACATCTTACTTCCATCACCAACAAGATTTAGTACACTAATGGGGATACACTATAGGAATGTAGTTAAATAAAAAAAAGGGGAATGAAGAGTGTGAATCATGATGAAAAAAATTTGGAACAAAAATGGAGTGGCATAATGATGCATGATGATAGTTGATCATGTTTGAAACAAATATCTAAAATTTTACATGGGATTGGGGACAAACAACTATGGGTCGACTATTGACCATGTTTTAAACATTGAACCTATCTCACAATTTCATTCGATGACTTATGTTTTAGTTTTCTTGGATGTGTGGTGATCCATTTTTTCTAGTATCCCTTATAGTTAGAGAAGCCTTTCATACATGGGGGGTGATGATCGAGATAAGGATATACAGAAATCATGTATATGAAGTGATAGAATGATTGAATAGATTCCCACATTCCCCCAATAATACCTCAATGAATTGAAACTCATTTGGTAAGCCTATCTATTTGAACAATGTATAAACTAGTCTTTTATTGGATGCATCATCTCAGATAATAGGTGACAGTTGAAGATCCTAACCAATGAGGTAGGTGTCCCTCTTTGTAGGAAAGCAATTCTAGGGGACCTAGGAAACATCACAGTTTTATGTTGTGTGATGGGAATGATAAACACATAGTTCAAATTCATATTTTTCGGAAATTTGAAACATAGTTAAACATCATACGGTGAGAAAAATATATCATCATGTTTAATGTTATCTTATTGGGACTTGGTGTGTGGGTAATATTCACTAAGTTACCGATCATTTCATTCCCATGTTATGTCAAAAAGGAACATCATTTCCATTTCATGGTGTATGGTTGCACTATAATTTCATGTTAAAGAACATGTGAACTAGCATAAATGATTATCCTAGAATGCCCTAACTCATTAAATAACCTAAATAAAGCTTCTGTGTAGATAATTTAAGGTCTTGATTCTTGGTTCATGACTCTTAGATTAAAGTCGTATTGTTTGGACCATGAATTCTATTTTACGGTCATAAATCATGGATATAGAGTTAAAACCCTTAATGTATATTATTCACATGAAATAGTAACATTCTGAAATGAATGATGTATAATGGGGCCCAACATTGTGGAACACATTCATGGGGCGATTCACACACAGTTTAAAGTCATGATTCTAAGACATGACCATCAATTTTATGGTCATTGAGATCATAATGAGGTAAAATAGTTTATGGTCATAATTCGTGGACCATGGGATAGTGTGTCTTGATGGAATTTGTATGAAATAGAAGTTATGTCACCTAAAATTAATTTAGGGGAAAATATGGAGACCTCATTTCCCACAAAACAACTCTCAGAAAACTCACAGATAGTTTATGGTCATGATTATTATACCCATTGAAAATAATTTATGGTCATATTGATTGTAACATGGTAATATCAGGTGCGTATGTGTAGTATAGGAGATTCAAAAAACCAAGTTTGAATTAGGGGCCTAAGAGGCACTTACGCAACACAGTGTGTCCCCATAGAAGGTTTCAACATAGTTCATAATCATGAGGTTGGGACCTGAACACCTTTTTAAGGTCATAGAGTTTGGACAATGGGTTCTCATTTTACTCAAACATTCATAGGGATGTCCCCCTTCACTATCCTAAGCTTTAATGAGACATGATTTATGAGAGAAACATGGAGCAGTATGATTTTTTTATTTTTTTTAATGAGAGGAAAAATGATGGAAGGATGTGACTGACAAATACCATAACATTGATTTTGAAATTCATGATATAGATGGTGATAGGGAAATAACCAATTGACGTAGAACAACTATTGATGATGTTTTAAACACATCATCTATACCCATGTTCATTGTATATGAGGATAAAAAATACTAGATCTACTGTTGATCCATTATTATCCATAGGATGAAATTTTTGATATCAATGATCCTTCGACAAATGAGCCAATGAAAGTTGATAAGCCTGCGGGGAATGAGACAATTTAGTTAGGGTGCCTGTTCGAACTAGATGGATGATGGTAATTAAAATTGAAGAATGTCCTATGTGTTGATGTATATGTGGGGAAAATTCCATAACTATATTGATTGAAGGGATGGTTCAGATATGGAATATTTAGACATCACTGTGTTTCCTATAAGAATAGGGATCAAGAAAATTTTGTTCTGAGGCATGACGTTGTAGGACACCGATGTTAGTATGGTTATGTACTCTCAGTTAAAAATGTTATATCATATCACTTAGTTGGAAACCATGTTTTACATGGGGAAGTCCTCATATAGAAATGTATTATATGTAACATATTGGATTTTATTTATTACCATTGTAGTTTAACATCATGTACATAGAATTTTGGGCATGGAATTTGGATTTCATACAACTCAGACAATATGGATGGTCACTCTTTTATGGTAACATTGCCTTGAATATGGGGGATGGGTGCCCCAAAGAGGATTTTGTGACCTCAAAGAGGGAAAATAAAACTTGAAAGAAGGTTCTAAGAGAAAATCTACAACATAAATCACGAGAACCCTTACCATGGGTGAGCATCATGACATTGGGGAAGGTCAGGCCCAATAAGGATATGACCATATAGAATGGTCCTAGGATGAGAGATTTTGGTATCTCTATGTAATCGCATGAGTACGGGAATAAACCCATGTATAGAGCTTAAACATGGTGTGGAAGGAGGATGACAATAAAAGGGGATAACCTATCAATCTATGTTATGGAATATCCACATATTCATACATTAGGCATTGAAAATCTATATGGGGTAATATTCTCTCTCTATATAGGTATCCTAAATTTAAATCTATTAAGATAACAATTCAATTATGTTTGAAGAGGATATTGGTTTTATATCCGATATTTTTCATTTGGGGAACCCTAGTTAGATATCAGGTAAAATAATCTCTCATTAATATGAATCTCAATATTATATGGGGTAAAAAAATTGTTTGGTTTCATGTTCTAAGGACATTGTTGGGGACTTCACATGGTGTGTATCATTATTCCTTTTCTCACATTAGGTCCTGAGGAAAACTCAACCAGAAAATGGGTCCCAGGTAAATGAATGGGGATCATACCAAAACGGATGACCACATTAGAATTTTAATGTGACGCTACATAAGTTAACCTGGGGTTTATAAAGAGTCTTCAATTGTCCCTGGAGACTAAAATTCATGGATTCACTATGTATCCCCAAAATAATGATGTCAACCCACACCTTGTTTTGAAAATGGAGGGACTTATGTGTTCATTGTAACACTAAGGATGAACAAAAACATAGATAGTATGGGTTCATGCATATAGTTTAGGGTCATGGATGTTAGACCAGGGCTGGTAGTTTAAGGTCATAGAGATTATGACTATGTTGGTCCTTTTATGGTTATAATTCTTGGACCATAGAGAGTGGAAATTAAGGATGTTTGTGTGGTGAAATTATTAGGACCTGATGTGAATGGATGGAATAGTCTATTCACAACATGAAGCAATACTAGAACCTGTCTATAATATGGAAAACAATGTTTATGGTCATCCAGTATAGACATTGGAAAAAGGTTCAAATTCATATTTTTTTATCTATGATAAATCAGTTTAATGTTTTCTTTCATAGACCATTGAAAATTTGTTTGAAGTCATGACACATGGACTAGAGAAATGTTTTTTATGGAATGTTGTGTGACATGAATAATGTATAACCTAACATTAAATGAGGGAATATTCCGAGATACCAGAAAAGTACCATTAAAAAATGAAACATAGATTAGGGTCGTAATTCTTGGATCCTACCAAAGATAAATGGATAAAATGTATCAATTCATGATATTTGGAATGTAATTATATTAGTCTCAAGGGTATTCATGTGGATTGGAAGAGGTAAAAATTAACATTAAAAGGGATTAGGGGTCTAATATACTATATAAAACCATTGAGATATAAAAAAAATTATTTCATGATCCTGGGACCATGAATTGGGACATGGTGTCTATGTAGTGTATTTTTTTCCAATGGGCCAATATATAGAAAGTGTAGGAATCTCTATATATCCAGTGAGGATGGAAATGAAGAAACATGTAGTTCTAGGATATGGCATGGTAGAATATTAGAAACCATTGGGGAAATCATCTCTGATTAGGGAACTGAGGAAACCCTTTTCTTCTATGGGGCATCTCATATTTAGATTATAGGGTAATGCTATAGTTTAATGTCATGTGTTGATGATTATAAACTTCATTCATCACATAACAAATGAGGAATATTTATTTTAAATGTTGTATAACATTCTAGATAATTCCATAAATATCATATGTGTGATCTTGCTTTTACGTGGTAATATAATCTATCATTAAGAGGCATCTTGGTCGTACACAGGGAAAAAACATATTTTAATATCACACAATGAGGAAATCTTACATAGTTTTTTAACATAACACAACTCAGTCTATAGGGTATGTAAATATTTTAAATTCATAATTCATGGACCTATTGAAAACCGATTAAGTTTATGATTCTTGACTATAACTCATAGCTTATGGTTATTGGGTATGGACCAAGGGTATCGTAGTTTATGGCTATTGAGTTTGGACCATAGGGATCTTGGATTCAGGTCATGTAGTTTCGAAAAAATGTATCTTAGTTTAAAGTCATTGATTTTAGACAAAAGGGATATTAGATAATGTTAATTGAGTTTTTACAATGGTTTAGTTTCTAAAATGGATATGTTTTATGTGGTGACTTCCAAACCTGAAATTAGTGAGGGGTGAAAGAATCCAAACACCCTAAAACACATTCCTAGGGGGAACACACACACAGTTAAAATTCATGATCACTAGAATTCTAATATGTTAGAGAGTGTATTTTGAAGAACCTCAATCTATTCATTTTCCTATTTATTGTACAAAGAAGTATGGTTGCATTGGATTTTGTACGTGGAATATGAATTCATCATCCTAACAGTTTGTATGTTGGTGTCATTATTAGTGGTAATATAGTGAGGAACTAAAAAAGTGGTGGATGATGTGGGAGCTCATGAACTAAATCATGCATCGGGATTTGACTTCCTTTATAAGATTCACATCCACCCATTTGGAGAAAAAATCTTTTATGGTTAGAATGAACCTTCACTAGTGAACATTCACTGCTGGTTATGACTGCATGATGTCGAGTCCCAACACTAAAATGGTCCAAGTGTATTTTGTGGTGGGGATAATATCTGATGTCAATGCGCTAAATTGGATTGAATATGACATGCATAAAACCCCTGGAAAAAATAAATGAACTAATGGACCATGGGGGTCCAGAGGTAACCTAATATCTAGATTTAGTGGGAGATATTCAATACCACTTGATGGGAACCACAGGACCCCTCATGAACCTCTTTCGTTACCTAGGGTATCAAATCTAAATGAATGTAACAGAGGATAATTCCATCAAACCCACACTTATAGATAATTTTCTTGACATTTGGCCCACAATGGAGGGTGAACTATGTTGTGTGCCTATGTATTTCCTCACTCTCTACCTGGTATGATGGTATAATTCCATATTAGAGATACTAAACCAATGGATTATTCTATTAAAGTGGTTCATCTAGTGAGTTGAAACCATAAGGTTTAAGCTTGAAAATTATGTAACTAAAGGATATAAGCCACTTCCTGTTGAATAGTGAACTAGTCCCTCACCTTGCATGTATACTCTACTAGTGGAAAGAGACATTTATTTTTGATGATCTAGTCACCATTGATCTGTTTGATGACAATCATAGAGTCTATGTTCACATGTAAGCTGGGGAAACCAATATCAAGGCCAAACTCAAGACTAGTGATAAGAGACTCATACTCTTACTCATTTTTTGTGCGGCCTTCCGATAGTATGAATGAATATGGAATGATGCCCTATAGAAGAGTAATGATAAAGATGCACAAGAATAATCTATTGAACATGGGATTTTTTATCCTTTTATCATTCAAGATCCAGGAGGCATCATCAAAATTAATCCTCTAACATGTAATCTCTCAATTCACTAAAAGAATATCCTTATCTAGGAAATCAACATGTTAGGGACGTTTTTTGGGGGCTGGATGGTCGGAAAGAAAATTTTCAATATTTTTCCCCATTGACAGCATTCGGTGATATCAACCTAATGTCATATTGTTGTAGGATCACTGGACTATAATATAAGTTTCCTATTATCATTGGATGACTGAGAATATACAGCAGTGGGTCCATGTGGGAAAACATCCTTATCTTATGATTCTGAAAATAATTTCACAACACCAACAATATAAAAACTACTTATAGTCATATCTTATCGATTAAGGAGTATTTGGCCTCTATTTTTAGGAGTAATCAACAGAGATAGTATGAAACATTTTCTCTTCCCTCATCAGTTTTCTGTGTGAGAAGGGCATTGAGGGATTATTCTAGAGTGGTCACAAAAAGGGAATGAGGATTATGTGAGACACGAGGCATCAAAATTGTAGGTTGTTGCATGAACTACTTGATATCCTTGGATCCGTTCTAGCACTACTCATCCCATTTGTAAATGGTTCCATTCTTGATGATAATCAAAAGGGACTTACACATTCAATCTAGATTCGCGATAAATCAATGTATGTGGGTAAGTACATTTGGAGATCCCACATCTCCCAGATATTGTTCAAGGGTGGAATTCGATTTATATCCTTAATATTATATAGGACTATCTAAATGACATAGTATATTATGATGAAGCCAAGAAATTTTCCATATGTTACCAAGAATGCACACATAATGGGATTTATCATCATATATTGAGTGTGAATGATGTCGAACACTTTCTCAAGGCCCTTAACATGGTCTCGAGGCTTTTTATATTTGACCAAAAAGTCATCCACATAGCATTGTTATAATTTCCTAAGAATGGGTTTGAATATGTGGGGCATGACCTATTTATGAGTGGATTGTAGAGACCCAAACATGACGTACATGGAAATTACATTACGTTTATATTACTTTTTAGGAATACTTAATACATAACAAAAACTAACATCTAAGGACCATAATAGTTTAGTTTCTTTGGAATATTTGAACATAAACTTCTAATCATGTTGAAATATCTTCAACATCTCCTATAAAAATCATCCCCCTTTTTTTTCTTACCTAAAACCTTTCATTATATCCTGGGGAAATGAAAACATAAAAAGGTTTAGCTTAAATGCTCAGTAAGGGTAAACATTAAGAACATATAAACAATCCATAAACATTTTAACGTAAAAACATGAACATAATACATCAAAATCTAGAGAATTGACATGAATCTTGAAAGTACATAAAGCATTGATCTTAATGGAACATCAATAATGATAAAATATCATAGGAATAAAACATGTAATTGTGGAAAACTATCAAGCACATGATATTATTTCCATAGTAGCCAAGGCATTACTTCCAAGACCATCATAGTGGACAAAGTCCATTACTGAATCGGGTTTACATGTCATTCCAATCCTGTATTACCGTACTAAATTTACATTCCGTTACAGCCATGTATATCTCATCATATATAAATCTTTACCCAATGAATTGGAGGGAGATATAGGTCCCACCCATCTCATAATTATATCACTCTTAGGTGTGCCACAACATAAACATAAATCATTTATCATAACCCACAAAATAAAATGGGTTTCATAAACATCATCCCATCATAACATAATCCATATAAAACAAATGAATATAATATCATCATAAGAAAAGGGAAACCATTTAAATCATAGATACATTATACATGAAACATACACATATGAAATAATGTCATCTTAGATGGAAAATCGTTTTGATAAAACACTTGAAATGAATTCTTGAGGAAAATATCCTCTCTTCTTAAAAATCATTTTCATTTCACAAAATGCCATGTAATTTTAAAAGAAAAGGTTTTTGTTGAAATGGTCATGAAATTATGTAGAGGATTATTCATGAAAATTAGGTGTTATGAAACCATAATAATCTATTCTTTCCGTATAAGTTAAAAAACATTCCTCTCGTACTTTTGTCGGAAAAGTCAAAAAGTACATCCTATGGTAAAAAAAAGAAATATACCATCCATACGATGTGGTAAATGTCAAAAAATTGTTCAAATGACTTTAAACATACATGGAAGAAAATTAATCATTTTATGAAAACTTTTCGCGAACATATGGACATGGATATTGAACATAACCCCAACTAGTACTTACAAATAAACAATCTTGGATAAGAATGAGATTGCAATAATTATCCCTTACCATATGTAAAATTTATGTTGTATGTGTTCGAGACTCCTGTATAGTGGGTTTTAACAAGTTATTATCTTTTTAAAAAATCATAATAATATTTATGATATCATATACGATTCACTTATGACTTTATATTAACCGTTCATTTGTTAATTCCATATTAATAAAGTGTTTCGGGTAAAATTGTTTCGTTTATCTTACATGTTTAGACTTGTTGTTCTTGATATTATTATTACACATATAATGATTTACTTACATCCAGATTTTAAATCATAGTTTTTATATCATATATATTCAGTATATATATAATAGATAGATAAATGAAATGAAATACACTATTCATGGAGACGGTAGACCGTATGTACGAATGAAACCTGTTTTCATTTCCTTATTGACTTGAATGGAAGTAAGTCGATGATATATATATATATATATAAATCCAGTAGAATTATTATGAAATATATTTCATTATTATTTATTATATATACTTTATAATCATTCTCGAATGGTTAACATCGAGAATGAATCTCATCGCGTCATGGAGACTGTAATCCGTGCGTACGCACGAGCGATGATATTGTTCCCATAATTATTGAATGGAAGTAGAGTAGATGATATAATATCTAATAATTAGTATCATGTTATAATAATCATATATAGTTATTCTTTACACCATTATACCCATCCAAGTAAGGTGGTGGAAGAAAAACCTATTACACCACGGTGTGGAGACGGTTTTCTGTACGCACGAACGCACAACGATTTCATTTTTCGTAGGATGGATCGAAGTTGGAATAGGATTGTTTAATATTTATAATACAATATAATTATATAATTAATAATTATGTTATTACTTTATAATGAGTCAACAAAATAATAGAATGTAGAAGAAGAAAAAAACTTGAAAGAATCGGTAGAATAGATTACCTCTTCTTCGACGTGCCTCTTTTAAACTCCTTCTTAAGGAACTAGTGTTGGTCTTTTGAGAAGACCAAAAACTCTGTGTTATAACTAGTGAGGTTGAGAAGAGAAATTGTAATGGGTTGTCCAAGCATGAAGGCTCAAAATTTTGTAAATAGGATAGTTTGGAGGTTCCATTTTATAAGGGAGGAGAGGGGCGCCATAGGAAAAACTTAAAATATTATTTTTTAATAAATTCATATTCCATTTATAATGGCTTCAAAGTGAGTTATTTAGAAAATAGTGTGGATATGGGTCACAATCCTCTCAACCAATAGGTTTTATAAAATTTTAGGTTACCATTTTAACCTTATCATTTAGATTTAACTCTAAGTTAAATAAATTAAATTTTACCGTGTCTTCTTGTATTCTTACAATATATGGTTAATAAACGTACTACAAACTACCAATATAACCCCAATTGGTTCATTAATTTCATATATATTATTATATAAGTACTTTTGCCGAACATTATATTTTTATAAATAGAATATCAATTACTAATTTAATATTTGTTTTAAAACACTCTTTTATGTCAATTTTGACACTATTTGGTATTTTGTTTTTGCTAAATTCATAACAGCATTATTACTTCTAAATAAATTCATCTAACCAACAATAATATGTTATATTAACCTATAAAATTTGTGTAATTCATAAAAAGTCTCAAATTACATTTATTTGGGTATTTATAGTATCAATTATGTTAATATTTCATTAATAATGTTATTACTGCATCAATATTGTGACATAAATAAATTGAAATTTTTAGTGTCTAAAAATTATAAAATAATACCATTATGTAGAAAATATTTTAAGCTTTCTAATTAATTTTTATTGTCGAATTTATCTTATGTATATCCCTATATTAAAAATGTTTTACTTATTATGCGTTGATTTTAATTATTTTAACTCTTCTATGAATTAAATAATAATAAATTCTGTAATCTAATACAAGGGAGGATAAATGGTCATATTTAATTCCTAAAGTTATTTTGGGTAGAATTAAACTTATCCAATATAATTAGGACATGCTTTAGGTTGATAATAATATCAATTTTACCTTTAATTACCCTATTTAATTTTAACCGTGGTATATAAAAGAAAAAAGTTACTATTCACCAAAAAAAATTTATCTTATTGAACCACATTTTACTCCTTGATATTAACAGTTTCACTCAGATTTTGGATATTCAACTCACATACGTGGTAAAATTATGTTTTATGTAAATTTGCAAATTATCCTAGGAGGTGGGTAAAAGACGGTGAAAAGTTCTATAAATTTTTTATATATCTAAATTAATTATAAATTGAATCCAATAAATTACATTGAACATATATATGTATGATGTGTCTATTTTGACCTAAAATAAATTTAAATAAAATAAATAATTATTTAAATAAATATTCTGTTTTAAACTATAACTTAGTGTTTTTTCACTATTCATCAAAAATAGAATGTTTTCATTAAAAAACAAATTACCGAATGATAATTTTGATATTCCGAATCCAAAAATGAAGTCCATTTTGAATTATATAATTTATCAAATTTCAAAAAGTGGGTATTACTATTCATATCGGCTAGTTTATATAATATTTTCATAAAATATTGTTGTTTTGTGAAACTCAGTATTTTGTAGAACGCAAGCTATCGAGGAAGGTTTCTCTTGCGTGTAACGCAAGCCAAGAATATTATTTCATATACTACAAGCTAATATGGTGTTGCGTATAGTAAAAGATATTCTTGGTGTAGTGTACAAAAAAAGATATAAATGAAATTAAAAATAATATTTCTCATAAAATCTCGGGGTGATACATTCTACCCATTTAAAATGAATTTTTCCCTCAAAATTCGTCAGGGTTATAAATGGTTTTATAATTAGAATTTTCTTTCATAGAAACCCATATCTGAAAAAGTAATACTAAAACATCATTTTAAAATGGAACGTTAGATACATAATAGATACCCAAAGTAACTCATCACTGGGTTTCCACATAGGAAAATATAGGTGAAAATATGGATATAGAAGAGAAATCTAACCATCATGTTCTGATGGAGAGTGGTAGAGAACATGGATATGGAAAATCCAACAATCAAAAAGCCATATATTTGTGATGATCTTAAGTACCATCAGATTCATCAGATATGAGGGTACTAGGACAACATTTTTTGTTTTCAATATCATTTCCCTAAAGTTGAAAATTTTGAATTTGAAGAAATACTTACTTGATTTTGGTACAATCTCACCATTGGTCATTCCATGAACAACTTTCACTTCATATTATAAAGAAATGAAGTTGAATTTGACATTCGTGAAGTGTTAGCAGACCATGTGATAGAATGATGGGTCATTCAATCTGTCTCAAACAAAAGGTTAGAAAAAGTTATCAAATATACATAAGTCCATCTATAGTGAGGTTAATCATATATGATTCCAAAAATGGACTTATACTTCATCTACCATATCACTTAATAAAATAAAACTTGTTTCTACTATCATGGGACTTCCTTTTGGACAGAGGTAGGAGACAAAGGCTTGTCGCACGTCGGTTGTGGGTTCTATTCCCACAACCTTGTCTAACGAGATGGGTTTTCGCCCATCCTGAAGGTTGTCCCTTTTTCTAAAACTACATTATTATAACATTCCTGCAATAATATTGAAAAATTTCTAGCCTTAAACAATACTATCTTATTTCTCACTTAAATAATTACAATCTTTAGGCTTATCAAATATACTTTAGTCCAAGCTCATAGTATAAAGAAATCAATTACTTGAAAGGTCACATAAGAAGTACATGAATACCATCATTTTTCTCCCATATATCATAAGATATATCTTGTTGGTCAGATTCCAAATATGTGAATACCTTAATCATGCATTCTCTTAAAGAATGAATACCCATTGAACTTTAGTGAAAACATGAATTCTGTCAAAAGTTAACTCTTTCCACATACTAAAATACCAAAAATTCTTTATACTCAAACTATGATGTCACTTTGTCCTTATATCAGTCATGAGATCAGGAATACTATCAAACATTTTATTTTATCCTTATCCCTTCATTATGGACATGTCATCTGCTTTCCAAAAATACTTCAATCACTTTTCTTGGTTATCAGTACCATAAAATTATTGATAGCCACAATAGACCAATACATAAATATTCAATTATTCCACGATACTATATACAACATTATTTTGGAATCCCATTCATTAACAATTAATCATTCCACCACATCGTTGTCATATTCAACACTACCAACAGTGATCGCATGTGACTTCCCTTTGTCCTTTTCCTGAAGTGGTTTCTCACATTGATCATCGTTAACCCTTGTATTAGGTCATTGATTAGGATAATGCTTCATTTCCATTCACTTGAAGCATTGAAGTGTTTGTGGTGCGTTCTCTATAGTCTTTTCCTTATTCACCTTATTAGCTACCCTTTTTCCATTACTTCGACACTCAACTGCTCGATGACCTTATTTTCCACACTTCAAACATTTTCTAGTCCCTTTAAGACAATATACACCATGATTATTTCCACACATTGAGCATAAATAAACATTCATCTTCTTCTCACCATTGTTTTGAGATTTTTCCTTGAACTCCATCTTTAGTTTCTGGTCAAACCCATGAGATGGAAATGTAACCCTAACTTCAAGTTCTACCTTGATAGCACAATGCACAATTTCTTCATATCTATTGAAGTATTTTATAGCTAATTCCCTTCGAAGACTTAGTTTTAAATCAGTAAATAATCGATCAACATTACATTCAGGTTGGATGATAAAAGCAAATGCATACCTTGTAAGCCTTGTAAAATTCGCCTTGTATATACCAACAGATTCATCATCATTTTTTTTAAGCTCAAAGAACTCCTTTTCTATCTTTGTTAGAAGAATAGGATGGAAGTACTTACTGAAAAATAATTTCTTGAACTCATCCTATTCTATGGATTCATTTTCACCTTGGGGCTTGGTATTCTTAATTAGAGTCCATCGCTGTTCTTCTTCACCTTCTAAACGGTTAACATCCAGAATGAATTTTTCATGTTCCGAACATTGATGTATGAAAAATATCGATTCAATGGTACAAATCCATTTTTATGCAACAATTGTATCAGAAGACCCACTAAAAGAAGGAGGATGTTGGCTCATAAAGGACTCAATTGAATATTGTTCCCATCTCTACTCATTCAGATGTCTAGAATGATTCATAGATTGTGTAATTATAGAAATAATATTTTGCACTCCAACTCCCTTAACATAGTTTTTTTCAAGAGGACAATCATTGCATTCCCATTACATTTATCAACACAGTTCCTTTGGGTTCCAGACATCGTCTAAAACCCCAAAAGAATAGTGTAAGAGGCAAACATCATGCTAGGAAAACAACATAATAAAGGGGGAGTACCTTCAAAATCTAACATCTTAGGTTTAATTATATGATTGTTACCAAAATTATAGGACTATAACCTATACTTATACATAACATTAGGGAAATCCCTAGACTTACCTTAGAAATATCTCTAGGGTCTCACTAAAGTTTTCGCATCCTAGTTTCCAATGGTTGACTAAAACTTTCCTCTGATACCAACTTTAGAGACCTAAACATGATGTACATGGACATTACATTACTTTTACATTACTTTTGAGGAATACTTAATACATAAAAAAACTAACATTCAAGGACCGTAATAGTTTAGTGTATTTGGAAACATGGAACATAAAATTCTAATCATGTTGAAAGATCTTCAACATCTCCCATAATGATCTTCCCCTTTGGTTTTCTTCACTAAAACCATTCTTTATATCCCTGGGAAAAGAAAACCTAAAAAGGGTGAACTCAAATTCTCAGTAAGGGTAAAAAATAAGAACATATAAACAATCTATAAACATTTGAATATAAAAACATGAACATAATACAACAAAATCATGAGCAATGACCTGAATCTTGGTCATACATAAGGCATTGATCATAATGGAAAATCAAAAATGATAAAATAGCATGGTAATAAAACATGTAATTATGGAAAACCATCAACCACATGATATGATTTCCATAGTAGCCAAGGCATTGCTTCCAAGACCATCATAGTGGACAATGTCCATTACTGCATCGGGTTTACCTATCATTCCATCCATGTATTACTATATGAGATTTACTAAGTGTTACAACCATTTCTACAACATGAGATATAAATCTTTACCCAATGCATTGAAAAGAGATATATTTCCCACCCTTCTCATAATTAAATAATTCTTAAATGATCCACAATATAATCATAAATCATTCCTCATAACCCAAAGAATAAAATGGGTTTCATAATCATCATCCCATCATAACATAATCCATATAAAACAAATGGAAATCTTTTTTGTTTCGGACACTTTCTGCCGGGGCACGCGCACACATCCGTCACACAGGGGGACGACGTGCGGCTCGTTGCCTCGCATTCCCGCATTCTAAAGGCGGGCGGCATCCGTTCCTTGTTCAGGGAGGTCTGCTCTTTTATCGAAACCAGGATGATGGGATGTCGGTTCTTCCTTCCATGGATTCCTCCTCGGAGCTCGTCACCTAGTCTGGGTCTCCCTCATAGATTTAATGCATATTCTTGAACCTTTTTCCTTGTGCCATATTTTCATGGACACCGGTTAATTACACTGCTTCCGTCGAGAGCCTCCAAGGTGTATGGTCAGGGAAGCAACCTTCGGTGAGGAGAATGGTCACGCGGGGTGTCGTTGACGTGCCTTGACACTGGGGGATTAGCATTTCTGTCTTTTTTACCTTATTATAGGGCTTATCAAGGTCGCGGAAGCCTGAGGCATCCCACATAGAATGTGGGGAATCGTGTGCCATCTGAGGTTTTCCTCTGATTCCCGTGTTTAACATGGGTTATGCCGCGAGTTTAACGACTGGCAGAGGATGGATCAAACTGATCGGAACACTGAGAGTGGATCAGATTGAAGACCACCTAGGGGGAACATCGATATTAGGGCAAGCACGTGGGTGGCTTCCAGGATACTATGGAGTGGAATGAGGTGGCATGATCCCTCCAGGATGTGGCGGCCCGGGTAAAGATCAGTATGGTTGATGGAGTAAAGAGGGGCTTGAACCTCATGGAGGCTTCCTACATATCCCCATGGTGGGGAATCAAAGTCCTCGTAGTTCGGTGATACGGTGGGACATCTGAAGAGGCAACCCGTGAGAATGAACGCATGGATTGGGGCCTGGAAGAAGTAAGACCTCCAGGCTAGGTCATGAGCTTCCCGAGGCACGTGGGCTCGAGAGAGAGGTCAGGATGAGACATGGGTGTTGGATATGGGGGCTTACACTCTGAGGCATCCCATGATGGTGGATATGGGGCTTACACTCTAAGGCGGCCTGTAATAGTGAATATGGGGCTTACGCTCTGATGTGGCCCGTATTGGTGTTGGTGAACCAACACGAAGGGGGTCAGAACAACTGAGTTATGGGCTTGAACCACATGGAGGATTCCTACGTACCATGCGTTATCACAGATCAAAGTCCATGTAGTTCGGAGCATATAGTTTAACGTCATGCGGACACAGTTTAAAGCCATACGGGACGAAGGGAATATATTTTAACATCATGCGGGACGAGGGAATATAGTTTAACATCATGCGGGATGAGGGAAAACAGTTTAACGTCATGCGGGATGATGAAATATAGTTTAAAATCATGCGGGACGATGGCATGGGGCTTACGCTCTGAGGTGTCCCATTATAGTGTTGGTGAACCGACGCGAAGGGGTCGGAATGACCGGATGGTGGGATTGAACCTCAAGGAGGCTTTCTACATACCGTGTGTTAGCACGGATCAATGTCCCTGTAGTTCGTTGGGATGGGGCTTACACTCTAAGGAGGACCATGATAGGATGTTATGGTCGATGCTCACTCTAAGACAACGGGAGTCATGCTCGGTGTGAGAAACAAGAGGCAGCAGGGACCAGACGATCACGTTGCGAAAGGGTGCATCCGTGAGAGGCGGAGAGGGGCTTACTCATCGAGTAGCCAAAAGAGGAAAAAGGGGCTTACACGTGGTTAACAGCCTTTATTGATGGGAATTACTCCAGGGTGGAGGCCCATGGTGCGACAAAGAGCAGTGTGAAAGGGACTCCACTGGCCTTGGCAGTGGGGAAGTACGGAGGTGCATGGGTGAAACCTTCCGCAAGAGAGGCTAGGGGATTATGCTCTGAGGCAGCCCTTCCCCTGTGGAAAATGCCACTCTAAAAGTAGGATATCATTCCATGTGAGGAATATTCCATTATGGTGGAGACGTGTTGTGTAAAGAATGTCAAAGCCGGGGGGACCCTGCGTGCGAGGCATGGGGTCGGATCACATTTTAAAGTAATGTGTTGAGGATTAAGTGCTTGGCAGTTTAACGTCCTTCAGCTCGGACAAGGTGGGTTTGCTCCACACCCCTAGGTCTTACATGCCCAACACCCTCTACCCCTTGTGGGATGGAAGGCATCGGTAAGGCCGTAGTGAAGGGGGGCCGCAGGGCGAACCATCGAGGTGTCCACGTTAGCGTGGCTATGCGAAAAGCAATATCTGTTAGCATGCCTATGCAAAGGAGCATAAGGCAAAGCAACGCAACGGTAAACACTACCCAAAGGACCTTGAGGTTAATTCCTACGAGCCTGGAAGGTGGTATAGGAAAACAATGCATGGCGTGCATGCCCTCTATGGAAGACATTGGGCACTGGTGTAGAGAGGAACTCAGGGGGTGCCAAGGTGAGGGGTCATGGGTTTTGCGCGCAAAGATAAGGGTTGCATGAAAAACACCGGGATGGCATGAAATTGAGGTAGAAGGATTGGGCACGACTAGGGGGACTGTGTGAAAAGGTCTTGGATTGCATGTGGGGGCACTGACCGATCCATAAGGTCTAGAGAAACCCAACAAAGGAGTTTCAAGCAATTTGGAAGGGATAGTGCACAATTGGAGTGGATTGCGTGCAAGTGGAACAGATTGCACGCAAAGGAAGAACCTGGAGGAGTTGGCAAATTCACTTCAACCAGTGGGGTTACACACAAAGGTGAACCCCGAGGTGAGGTTGCACGAAAATCTGTATTACCTAGAAGCCATCCTGTGCATGTTGGAGTTTGAATATCATGCACGGGTGCTGGTCCGAATTCCTAAACCCCGAAACAGTTGGGGTCGCCTTCTATTTTTAGGCATCTACCATTACAGAATCAGGATGGTGCATGAAATCTTCCGTCTCGGGACCAATCGGCACGCAAGGCCTCCCCGTGCAGAACCAGGCATGCAAAATTACGCACCACGCTGGTTGTTTTTCACAAATCCCGGGACTCATTCGCGTGGAAAAACTATTTCCGTGCGAGTACCCCTTAAGTTCGCGCACCACATCTGGGTCCCCTAAACCAGACCTCGGAGTCCGAAAATGACTTTTCTTCAATCAGTTCGAAACTTCCTCTAGGAGTTACGGAATTTTTCCGGTGTCTCCAAATTCCCCCCCTTGGAATTGGATCAGCGAGAGGTCGTAACGATTGGATTCCGAGGGAAACTCTGAAACACCGAAGTGGTGGATCTACTGGGCACTTTGCGCGCAAAAATCCAATGGGGCGCGTAAAACTTTGGATCGGCGTGGAATCCACTTTACGTGCATTGCGGAACCCTGGCCCTGCCTATAAAAAGGGGTGATGGGTCCCAAGTTCCGTACTCATACATTTCCACGCAATAAGCACAATGCTCTCGTGCGCGAAATTGCTTCCGTGGCTACACGTAAAAACACTCTGGAAGTGCATAATTCCTTCCAAATTTCGACCGCATTTGCGTGCAAACTCAGGGTATTGCGCGCCAAAGGTTTTGATTGCGCACCCAACTTCTGGATTTTTCTCAAGCCTCTCTGATTCTGTGCACCTCATCCTGGTTCTGCACACCACTCAAAATTTTCAAGATGGTCGCAAACCAAGTCGATGGGGGGGGGGGGGGGGAAGCAGCCACTCATAGAGGCGAAATGGAGGTGAATGAGGAGGTTTATGGGACCATGGTGGTCATTTCCAACAACCTAACCTTGTTCAACCTACTGACCTCGCACAGAAGGAGTATCCCTTATCTGACAACCTCCCACTCTGGAACATTGGAATCTGGGAGGAGGTTCCTCTGCCAGGCTTTGATGTGGACACACCGCGGTCATGGGTGACCACGAAGGATGAGATTCCCCGCTACAACATCACAAACAATGGCCATCCTGCCAGGGAAACCAGGCACATAGACGTATATGTCCTAAACCCGAGGACCAGGACCATGATCGGGGATGTGCCTATCGTAGAGAATTCTCCAACCCTCTACGCAAGCAGGTTCCGTCAGAGAATCACAGATGATACAATGGGCTGGCTGAAAGATTGGGACCTGTGGTCCGAGGGAAACTTTACTAGTGAGTGGGCCTGGGTATTCTGGGTTTTCAATACATGCGACCAATCTGGGGAAAAGTTGTGGCATATTGGCCTATTTGAGGTGGTATGGATGTCACAGTTCCACTTCCACTGTCAACCTGATCTCGGCCCGGATCTATTCACCCAGTGGTCCCCTGATACCAACACATTCCACCTTCACCATGGGGATGTTGGCATCAGCCTTTGGGATGTTCACTGCATCCGAGGTATCCCACTGGAGGGCTACCAATAAGAAGAGTTCATTCCTCTAAATAACACCTGGGAAGACAGGTCGCGGACCCCTATGCATACGTGGAACCTGTTGGAGCTCAGAAAAGAGAGGATGGGGGTCAAGGACTTCCAGAAGGAAATCGCCTATAATGACTAGTTCAGCCAGTTCCTGGAGAGGGACTCGGTGGTTAAGATGCCGGGACGGGGAAAACGATGCCCAACCACGGCCCAGAGGAGCAGGAATGGGTCATACTAGAGGGTCCTAGAGACAGGGAACTACCAATCATGGGGATACCGCATCATCAAGGCCTGGGGCCTGAATGTTCGGTAAGCCGGGTTCCTTGCCGCCTTCCTGAGCGGGTGGCTCCTACTGGTGTAGGACGTGAGGATGGGCATCCGTCCAACAACACTGGTGATGGAGGGCACCATGGCCGCCAACAAAAGGTTCAATTTTGGGGTCCCCATTCTGGCCCAGTTGTATGCCATTCTGGGACACATCTCATGAGGAGGGTCACCTTGGACGTTATATGGCCGCTTCCAGATCTTCCACGGCTGGGTGGCTGCTCTTCTCGGTGGGTATACTTTCCCAAATTCCATCCGTCCTCCGGGCAACGGCCTGCGACCGTCTCTAGTGAACATCGCCAGGGTGGCACCGATGATGCTCAATGAGGACAGTGTAAAGATCCGAATTGGTAAACATACCAATTTCAACTTCAGACCATTCCCCACCCCAGTCGACTAGATGGTGGACAATGGGAGGGGATCACTGGAGTAGCAATAGTATTTCTAGAGCATCCGGGGTGGGGTGCTCATGGCTCGGATCGACGGGAAGGTGATCTGTGAGCATTACGTGCCATCCCGATTCACCAGGCATTTCAGGAGCCTCCAACGGATGTTGAAGAAGGTATTCACGGATATACATGAGGATAAGAATCCATGCGTTCTGCACCAGATGTGGTTGATGTTCACCACTTTCGGCTCCAGAGACGTTATCACCTTTCCTCCCCTCGGGGTCGATGCTGGAATAGCAACTGAGTACGCCGAGCATTGGACCATTGCGTACCCTGAGGGGATTTTACGCAAGTGAGTATGAAAACTCGAGACCACACATGTGGAAACCGGGCAACGGGGGAGCATGCAAGGTGCTTCTAGAAGGGGGAACCATGGGCGCGTCAGGCTGTGAGGCATGTGCAGGCCGGGACTTCAGCAGCGACGACATCACACGGTGTCGTCGTGACCTCGTTGCCCACAAGGGGGTCACACGAGGCGGCCAGGGAGCTTCATGGAAAGCAGATAAGATACCTACTCGAACCTTCCAACGATGCAATCTTTCTCTCATTATGGTCATCATGGATGACTCGGTGGCAATCACTAAGCGTTGAAGCCATCTGGCAGAAGATAATGCAGAATGGGGTCCAGCTTCCAGAGGTCGGGCTCATTCGAGTTACCGACAGAGTAAACTTACATCAGCGGCATGCCTATCTGACAGCTATGGACACATACGCGTTCCATATGGGTCGGCGTGCAGAGCCACCTTTCCTGGTAGAAGTGTTGCTCGACCAAAAACATGATCCATAAGTGATGCCGCTGAGAGAGGGAGACAGTGATGATGAGTCGGAGGGAGAGGAGGAGACCGGAGAAGATGAAGGCGAAGGAGAATATGAAGGTGAAGGTGAAAGAGAATGAGAACCCGAAGGTGAGGGGTCGCAGGGGGAGGCCCACCAAGGGAACTTGTAGGAGAGAGGTGAGATTGTCGGCTCTGACATGGAGATAACCGAACTGCTCGAGGTCCGTCTCTATCCTTATTCATCTTCCTTCTTCGTCCATTCTCTTCTTCAATTTCTAACCCATATCTCTATCTTACATAGAATCATTGAGGTGTTGATCAAGCGTCCCCACTAGATGAGGTAGGAGAGTAACCGATGGGATAGGTTGGGGCTCTGACGCCCATGATTGAACTAACAAGCCCTGAGGGGTCTCCTGTTACGACAGCTCCTGTAGCAGCCAGAACATTGGAGGCCGATGCTCTGGGTTCCTATAAGTCCAATGCTCTACTACTGGTGATTCTTGTCAAAGACCTCCACTAATCAGGGTACGTATTGCACAGTGATCTCGACATTGGAGGCTCGTCGGGCTGCTGAACCCGGGCTATCTGTGAGCGAACCAGCGGCGGGCATACCACCTCGTCCAGAACATGCTTCCCGCACTGAGTAGGCCCCGACAGCTGGTGAGCAGGAGGCGATGGACATCAGTGAAACTGGCATTGGAGCGGGGCCAGAAGCTGATGGAGGCACCATCGCTATCAGGGCGAGATAAGAAGGTCTCCCAGATGTCGAGGATCCTATTCCTCATGAAGACATCCCTGAGGCAGACCCTTCTGCTGACCGACTGGCTGCCTTTCCTATGTACTGGCCTGCAGATCCCAAGGAGGGAAACGACTCAGACTCAGAAGCGGCCGAGGAGAGCCCGATGACATGACGCAAAGGGTGGAATTGTATCCAGTACTTTCTCAGGCATCCCCAATTAGACTGGATGATTTAGATGGGATCACTCCAGACCTGGCTGCGATTCCTGTGCGCCGGAGGGGCTGACGCTCAATGCCTTCATCTGACGGTCTGTGATTACATGACCGAGAAGATACGCGAGAGCATCCGATGCACATATGTTTCCCAGTTTCGGGAAAGATCGGCGCGCATCCACGCGTTTCTGAGGGTGGAGTAGGAGGTCTGACGCCTTGAAGGGCAGGCGACAGAGAAGGATGTCTTTATCGCAGCATTCTCCGAGCTCGTGGAGCAACTGATGGCCTAGATGGATGACGCCCAAGAACAACTGATGGAGGCGAGTCACCAGATGACCGTACTTCAAACCGAACATGCGCGGGCACAAGCTAGGGTTGGTGAGTTGCGCTCTGCGGCTGCTGATGAAGAGAGAGTCTTCAAGGAGTGAGAAGAAATTCTAGAGGCCACTAACCAAAGGGTAGCAGCACTGGAAAGATAAATCCAACATGCTGATCCTTAAGGGCTATGTTTTGGCCATCTCATGAACTTTTTGCTTTTACTGCTCAATATTTCTATCTAATGTATGGACCAATCTATTTATCTGTACCCATGGTTTAGTATGCTCACCATAATTATGAAATGAATAACCCACCCATATGATCCTATAAGTCGCACCCAACGTGAGATATGAAGGACTCTTGTGATATCATTTCACCCAACTGTGGGGCGTTAACCAAGCATCAGGCATCCGAAATCAGGCCTGGACTTCTGAGGAGAAGAGGGATGACCAGCCGATGGGAGGGGACCTCAGACCGATCGATGTATCATCTCCTCAACGTGCCCTAATACATGAGCGGGGAAATGATGGGGGCATTGGAATCTATCTAAACACAGGGAGATGAAAGATGTGAATCATGTTACCCAAATTCGGAACTATATGGGGGCATGACGATGGAGGATAACTGTTAACCGTGGTGGAAATGCAGCATCCATATCGCATTGGCCTAAAATGGAGACAATAAATGAGGGCTGACCATTGACCATGTTTGCCACACGGGGCCTAACTCAAATATCGTTGATCTGTCTTCCAGAACATTGGCCCAGGAGATCACGCAGACTATAGGTCTATCATCCATATTGCTACAATAGGCATACCGGAGGTCTATCATCCATATTGCCACAGCATGAGGACCATGGTCTTTCATCCACACTGTTAGGGGGTCCCATCAAACATGACCAGCCCTCCAGGACGTTGGCCTAGGACAGTAGGCGGACCACGGGTCAATCATTCATACTGTTACAATAGGCGAACCACAGGTATATCATCTATACTATTACAATAGGCGGACCACAGGTCTATCCTCCATATTATTCGGAGGTCCCATAAAACATGAAAGAGGATGAGGATCCGAATTAAGGGGTACGAAAAGCGTGGAAAGTGGAGTGGTGGTTTGTTCAAATAGAGTCCAACACTCCCAAAATTGTGCCACCGTGACTGAGGCACATTAGGCAGATGTATTAATCTGGTCACAGGTCATCCCAATTTTCAGACAGGACTACTCTGGTGAGATAACTATCGCATCCCAACATTATGATGGGGTATCCTGAACTTATTAGGGGTAGGTGTCGCAATTACACCACTCCACAAGAAGTCAGGCCGAGGGGTCGACAGTAAGGAGGGATGGGATTTGGTAATCCATGGGGCTGGACCCAAGATGAAATGTCTCAGCATTCCTACGTATCTCATTAGGATGATAATTAAGCCACAGGTAGTTCTAGAAGCATAGTTTAACGTCATGTAGGACGACAAGACAAGAAGGATTATTCTTAGAATGGGGTGTACGGGGTGCAACTGTTGCAAACCCGATGTGAATGAGGACATAATCCTGCACTATGCCACGCAGTCCTGTTGTTGGGGTCCCGAAGGCGGGACCAATGAGACGAACTAGCTGAACTTGAGTTGAACCCAAAGACAGGAGGTCTAACTGTTCCTACGTATCCCATTAGGATGGGAATCAATCTAGACGTAGTTCTTATGAGATCTTAGTATATGGTCTTA
This sequence comes from Viscum album, assembly GCA_963277665.1. Lineage (NCBI taxonomy): Eukaryota > Viridiplantae > Streptophyta > Magnoliopsida > Santalales > Viscaceae > Viscum > Viscum album. The sequence goes on along the minus strand of OY728145.1, from coordinate 1,923,717,779 downwards.
GAGCTCGGACCAAGGATCAGTAAGAAGGGAATGAGACACATATTAAAGTGACTAAAGAAACCCAACGTGAATGAGGACGGGTTCCTGCTTACCATGCGTTACTTGGAAAAGTGTTTAGGCCCGAGGGACCGAACACGGAAGTTAGGCTGGGCCTGTGGGGAAGTACCCAGGCATTCCGATGTATCTCATAAGGATGAGAATCAAGACATACGTAGTTCTTGAGAGGTGGCGTGGCACGACATGGCACCTGCGCAAAGGAAGAAGGAGGCGTGCGGGTCTAGCCCTCGCACCAAAGAAACGACATTAGATATATCTTCTTTGTCCTTGAAGGTGAATGGTGTTTCTTATGTGGAGCGACTGGCCTAGGGCAAGAATTCTTGGCGTCACCACTATAATCAAGTCGTAACAGGCATTGAAAAATTGTATGGAAATTGACCAATACCCAACATGAGGTCCCCTATGGGGAGGTCACCACAACGTAGTTCCATTTTTCGTCGCGTGGATAGGATGATATCGTCACATTTTATGGTCATGTGGTGGGACCAAACAACTCAGTTTAAGGTTGTATGGCTTGGGCCTTGGGGAACATGCACAATGCGATAAAGCATACCGAATGAAGATGAGGGAATATCCTCATACCGTCACCACGCATGATTCTCAGAGATGATCCTTGGGACAAGGAGCTGATGAGGGTCCATCAATCAGGGGGAAGGAGACAATAGATTCTAGCTGAGCTAGGCCAGAAACATAATGTTTGGAGGACTCCACATTTCCCATGGGGATGAGGGTCAAGTTGTGCACAATCCTTAGAGAAAACCCAAACACAAACTCTAGTGCTCAGATCGTGGGAGACCCTAGAGACATCGTTACGCAGCCTAGTCCGTCTAACATGTAAGGTTTCACTGAGGGTTAGTGCGAGGAGTGTCGACATTCCACCTTGACACGATGGGGTGGAACATAATGCAAATCATGGAACCAACATTCATGGCCCAAAGGAGCCGGTGTGATGACTGAGTATTACTACTGACCATGTTCTTAACATAGCATCTTGTCGAGCAAGCCTAAAGATAGGGGCAAACAAATGAGCATCAACCACTAAACATATTCGCAACATGGGATTTGTATCAAATTTTTGCCTAAAACCCTCAGGGGTGTTGGCCCGAGATGGTAGGAGATCCCTTAGGTGTTGTATCCAAGCCATTCTTGGTGTTCCCTCTGGGTGTGAGAGATAATGGGGGACTGAATGAATGGGAGCACGAAGCTAGGAAAGTAGACGGAACTTGTCTCAGATGAATCTCAAACTCCAGGTCCTAGACCAGAGTACTCTGAAAACATTAACAGACCACTGGAAAGGGTCGAAGGGCTTAGTTTGAGAGTGGCAAAAAGATGGAGGATTCTCGGGAGAAGGGGGTATAGTGCCAAAAACCCTGTACCATGCCTATATATCCCCCCGTGCTGAGGGACATGCCAAGAGACCGAGGAGACTGGGAGATTGTGTGATCTCTTAAGAGATGTGGCTGGACTTGAAACCTAGGTGTTCAGGTGGTCCTATGTATCCCAAAAGGATGGGAATCAAGCCACACATAGTTCATGAAGCACATTTTAACATCATGTAGGATGGAAAGAGGTATTTCATCCATGGAATGTGCATGGCGTGGTGGATAACCCATCGTGAATGAGGACATAATCCTACACTAAACCACGCTCTAGGTGAAGGATGGGGCTGAGAGGCTGGAGAAGGCCAATGGGCCTGAGGTTGGGCCTCGGTCGGGGATGCCTAACCAGCTTGCAGTTTAATGTCTTGTAGTGAGGATGGGCATACAGTTTAAGGTCATGCTAGACCAAGTGAAGTTTATGGTCATGTGGGACTGGGTGCAATTTAAGGTCATGAAGGACCCTTAAAAGATCTTAGTTTTAGGTCTTAGAACTCAGACCGAAGGGATTCAGGAAAAATATTGATTGAGTAACCTGTAGTTGGTGGGAGGAGTGACACGCTCACCATCCATAGTCACCAGGGAATATGTGCCATTGGGATAAACCTTATGGATGATGAAAGGCCCCTCCCATTTGGGCTCCAATTTGGGTGGTTTCCTGCCAGAAATAATTGGTACTCTAAGAGCCAGTACCAGGTCACCTTGCAGGAAAGAGCGAAGGAGAACCTTCTTGTTGAAGGCTCGAGCCATCCTGCTATGACGCCTTTGCATGTTATATAAAGCGCAAAGCCTATTCTAGTCCAGCGCTTCCAATTCAGCTAGACAGATTTCGGCAACTCTATCCGGTACTTGCTGGTCGTAGACCGCTGTGTGTAATGAGGGAAACTGAGTCTTGATGGGCAGGACAACCTCAGCATTATACAACAGGGATTACGGAGTCGCCGGGGTGGAATTACAAGTCGTCGTCCGATAAGCCCAGAGGGCATTGGGGAGCTCGTCTGGAAAAATTTTCTTGTTCTGACCAACCATTTTCTGTAGAATGTTAGAGAGGGTTTTGTTAAATTCCTCGATCTATTCATTCGCCTGCGCATGATAGCGGGTGGTGTGGTTAGAGAGAATGTTGTACTTGGCATACAATTTCTTCAGCTCGGCTGCTCAGATGTTGGTTCCGTTATCCGTGAGTATATCGTGTGGTACTCTAAATTGATAGATGATATTGGAACCCACGAAGTCAGCGATAGAACGATCTTTGACTTCTTTGAGAGGAATATCCTCTGCCCACTTGGAAAAGAAATATGTAGCGGTCATAATGAACTAGCACTGGCGAGTTGTCGCCTGTGGGTAGGGCCCTACGACATCAAATCCACAAACTAAGAAGGGCCAAGAATACTTGGTAGTGTGGAGAGGCTCTTGGGGCCAATGCACAAAGTTAGCGTGAACATGTCACGCATGACACCTCTTGTAAAACTCGACGTAGTCATAAATCATGGAGAGCCAGAAGTACCCCAGCCTCCGAATCTGGTGGGACAACTCCGACCCGGCCTGGTGGCACCATAGGAACCAGCATGAACTTCTTGCATGACCTATGGGATCTCGAATCCTCGAAGGCAACGGATGATAACACCATAAAATAAGTGCCTGTAAAGGACCTTCTCAAGGCTAGGACCACTCTGAAGGGTAAACTGTAGTGCGCGACGTCGGATTCACTCGCGCTCGGCTCGGTCCGATGGAATATTGGCGTGTTAGAGATATTCAACCAAGAGTGTCCCCCAATCAGAAACTATTTCGATTACTGCATCTTAAATCCATGGGGATCCTGACGTAGGGGCACCAGGGTTGAGATGGTTCCCCCACAGGCCACGATCATCCTCCGGGATGACGGGATCAATGACTCTCCAGTGTTCCACATGGATAATCCAGTCATACTGTTCGGGCTCCGCACGTGATGCGGCCAGGCTGGCCAAAGTGTCTGCCAGACCATTCATGTGACCGGGGAATATGAACGACCTCCGGCCAAGAAGGGAACTGAGCCATTAGATGGAGGGTTCACTCCATAAATGTCACGAGTTCTGGCTTTCTGACAACATTGTCACCATTGACTTGCTTGATTACCAGCTCAGATTCCCCTTTTACATGCAGATGGGGCACATCAATCTCAAGAGCCAGCTCAAGGCCAGTGATGAGGGCATGATATTATGCCGCATTGTTGGTGCATCCTTCTGACAATAGGAATGAATATGGAAGAATGGCTTGCTCCGTGGTGATGAAGACGACAACCGGACCCACTCGGTTGAGCCTAGGATCGTTGAGCCTTCTAACGGTGGGGCTTTGGGAGGCACCATCAAAATGCATCTACCAGCATGGGACGGTATGATCGACTGAGAGGATTACCTCCTCAGGAAAGCCTAGATCCATTGGATGATCAACAGAGGTTGGATGAGTAGCTAAGAATTCTGCCAACACCTATCCTTTGATAGCCTTCAGTGGTACGAACCTGATATCGAACTGTTGAAGGATCACTACCCACCGCGCTAGTCGGCCAGTCAACAGAGGTTGGTTCGTGATATACTTCAACGGGTCTACCTGAGAGACCCGTTGTACCTCGTGGTGCTACAAGTAGTGCTACAATTTCTGCACGGAAAATACGAGCGCCAGGAAGCTCTTCTCGATGGAAGAATATCTAACTTCCACATCGAGGAGCATGTGGTTGAGGTCATAGAGGTTGTTCTATGTTCCCATATTGTTCTTCTGAGCGAGAAGTGCTCCGAGGGACCATTACAGGGCGGTCACGCAAAGGACCAATGGCTTTCCGGAAAGGGGTGGCATCAAGATCGGAGGTTGGAGCAGATACTGCTTGATTTCCTCAAAGGAGATTTGACACACTTCATCCCAATCGTCGGTGTCACCTTTCTTCATGAGCCAGGAAAAGAGATTACACATGTCGGCTAGATTCGCAATGTATCAGCATATATAAGCTAAGTGGCCTTGGAGGCCTCTGAGCTCCTGAATATTACTCGGGGGAGGAATCTAGCTGATGGCCTCGATCTTCTCCTGGTTGATCTCAATTCCTTGGTATCTGACAACAAATCCAAGAAACATTCCAGAGGTGACCCCGAAGGCACATTTCAACAGGTTCATCTTCAGGTGGCGAGAACGGAGTAAGCTGAACACTTTCTCAAGGTCTTTGAGATGGTCTTGGCACTATATAGATTCAACCACCAGGTCGTCCACATAGTATTCCACCAGTGTGCCGAGGATTGGATTGAATATGCGATGCATGGACCGTTGATATGTGGCACCCGCATTCTTCAGGCCGAAGGGCATAACCTGGTAACAGAAAGTACCTTGGGGGCCCTGAAGGCAGTGAACTCTTCAACCTATGGGGCCATCCAAATATGGTTGTACCCATAATACCTATCCATGATGGATAGGGCTTGGAACCTGGCTATGGCATCGATCAACAACTCTTTCACTGGGAGGGGAAAATCATTCTTCAGACAGTGGCGATTGAGATCGTGAAAGTCGACACAGACCTTGATCCGTCTGTTCTTCTTCTTGACTGGCACAATGTTGGCTGGCCACATGGGGTACTGAACTTCTTTGATGAAGTTGGATTTGATGAGCTTATCAACTTCGGCCTCAACCCGGGCACCCTGAGTGGGGTGCATATTTTTTGGAGTATGTTTGAACCTGCGATGGTTTGCCGGAAGGCCAAGACGGGGGACGGCTACTTGAGGATATAATCATGGAATCTTGTTGTAACTCCAAGCGGACACATCACGGTACTATCTAAGAAAGTCTATGTGGTGTTTCCGCTCCTCGGGGGGCATAGCGGCGCTGACAAATGTGAGTCTTGGGTCTGCCTCACCACCGAGGTTCACCTGCATAACTCATCAACCCTGGCTGAGACACCCTCCCCAATGGCAGGGGGAGCATCTTCCATGTCCTCCACTCCACTGGTGGAGGGGTCATCCATCGGGGGGAGCCGTTTCGGGGCTACTAGGCCCTGATGGGAAGCTGGTTCCAGCTTGGGCGGCAGTGGTCATCATGTCAAGAGACTCATGCACTACGGACACCATGGAAACAAAGGTGGTTGATCCAATCCCATCTTGTCCTCAGCCCAAGGGACCATGCTTGATGACATCAATGTAGTAGTGGCGCGTCAGCTTGAGCCGGTCGATTTTGTCCCAACGAAACAGACACGTATGACGTACCGCCATTTCCATGAGCCTAACATCATGATATCATATAGGGGTAGGAGGTTCGGGGATCACCTGAGCACGGTTGGAGTAGGAGTACGAGGTGATTATCTGCTGTCGCTCGGACATGAAAATATGCCTTCCTCTGGTACCCAAAAAAACAAAACACTTCCCCATGTCGGGGGTTGTGGCCTCCAAACGATGGATTGGGAAGACATAAGAATCATCCAAACCCACCCAGGGATCACTGGTGACAGTGGCGAGCTCGACCTCACCTGCCATGATCTGCTTATCCTTGCTCTTGTAATAGTCAGCATATAGATAACGGGCTTTACAAGAGGCAAAAGGAGACGTATCTACTTATAGCACACCTACTTGACCATTAAGGGAGTATCTGAGGCATTGGTGATACGATGAGGGGACCGCTGCATGAAGGTGGAGCCATGGATTTCCCATCAACGCGTTGTAGGTGGTGTCCTAAGAGACAACCATGAATTCTGTGCTGGCAATTAGGCCATCGAACTGGGTCATCAAGAAAATCTTGTCAAGTGGAGTTTGCTCGGTCCTATCATACCCCTGGATCCTAAGGTCGTTGGGAGTTAAATCATCCTCAGACAACCCCATATTCCACAATGTATGAGTTGGGATTAGGTTAATCCCAGAACATGTGTCAACAAGATAGTGTCGGACTTCCACACCATTGAACTGGCTGATGATGTACAGTGTGAGAATGTGCCCCTATATGGGAGGGTCTTCATCTTCACCAGAGAATGAGATAACTTCCCGACATTCGGCGTCCTCAATCGCGTCGACGTGAAAGGCTTCTACAGCTGCTACCTCCGTCTCAAACTGGAGGGGCTCTTTAGGGCCTCAGCGAGTTACTCACGCATTTTAGACAACATGTGAGGAGCCTCAAGGATAGAAAGCCTTGCTGGAATACTGGATAGGTGCTTCAGGACATCATACTTTTGGGCCAAACGTGAGCCTCTTCTTACATGAGGTCGCTCTGCGATTGGGGACATGATGGGCTCCGTCGGCTGGACCGGTGACTAACTTGTACTAGGAACGTCTCACAATTCACCAATCTAGGTCCATAGATTAGGACCAGAAGGCTGGGGTTAGCTGGTGGTAGGGTAGAGCTGGTCACTGCATGGCCGAGGCTGTTCTGCCTGATCCAGCAACACAAACGGTGGTAGAGGCGAACCTGTAGACACCAGATGAAGAGGTCGTGTGCGCTGAGCTCTGTGTTGGACCTCCTACCTGGTCTTAGTGGCATGCACGGCCTAGCTAGAGGTGCCAACTACCATGCCCCGACAATTCATGTAGTCATGGCTCCACTGATGTTGGCGATGACTGGGGACATTGGGGAGGTCCACCTAGCATTCCTCATCGTCGAGAGTCAAAAAGGGATTTACAAACTCTACGGTGTTAACCAAAGTGTACCCCGGACTATCACTCGAGGATTCATCCACTACCGAACGAAGTCTCGTAGGGATCCCCATTTCTGGAGGCATAAAATCGCCAAGAGTGCGGGATGATGATGACATTGTCAGGGCGCATTCTTTTTTTTTGTGCCACCTCTTTCTCTTCTGGGAGGAGGTAGGTTGGGACGATGATACTGAGGTAGCGCTCACGGATTCTGAGGGCTATGGCTGATTTAGGCGGGCACAGATGATGCCATGGGAGCGGGCGACCATCTTTCAGGCCATCCAGTCGTTATACTTCCGGGACCCATGGTCAGAAACCTGCTACCACTCATTCTCGTTGCCACTACTACCGTCTGATCTCACAAACACACCTGCCAATTGCGCTGGGGCTAGGCCCAACCTGACTATGTTATTGTCAATCTGGTCTTGGAGCCAATCCTTGAACACATAGAATCACTGGATGGTGTGCCCCAGAGTCCGGTGATAAGGGCAGTAGTTGGGGTGATCAATGAGGTGCACTTCTTCTGTTATCTGGCTCTCAGGCAGCCGCACGATTCTCTGCTCCAAGCCACTATGGAAGTAGATGGGGTCCTGGGCCTAGTCAAAAAAGTAAGTTTGATTGCTTCTTTCTAGAAAGTGGGCTCTAGGAGGCTAGGCCTCATGAGGTTCTATAGAAGCATGCTGAGGAGGTGGAACCTAGTTATCTCTCCTAGGTGGTGGTAGTGTGTTGAGCGGAGGCGATTGCTGATTTTGAGGCGGTCGCTGCTGGGCCGGAGGCTATGCCCGTGGGGCCGAACCCCTATGGGGATATGGATCTGGCCTCACTGGAAGCAACTCTAGCTGCCATGGGGCCTCTATCTGGGCCACAGTAGCGGGCTCGGTTCTGGCGGCTCTCTTTGCAAGAATCACAGGATGCAGCGGGCGTGCCTGGTTGGCCTATTGAAGGGCTTATTTGAGGCACTGAGCCTTGTCTGAGAAGTCCCAAAACCTAATGGGGTTATTATGAGGGATCATATAAGGAACCAACTCTACCTTGATGTTCCCTATGCACATTGTTAGTAATTCCTCATGAGTTAGTGGCATGTCGAGGGAGTATGTGAGCCCCTTCCATGAGGAAACAAAGTCTGCGACTCGCTCGTCGGGCCTCTGTTTGCACCTGAAGAGGTTTGCGATGTTTGTATTTCGGGTTGTGGAAATTAACTGGTAGAGGAATTTCCTGCGAAGGTCTTCCCAGCTTGTCGCAGATCTGACAGGGAGCTGGTTGTACCAGATGAATGCTCTTCCTTCTAGTGTCTGAATGAAGCAACAGAGCTTGGCGGCCTCCTGCTGTGCCAGAGTTCCTAACATAGGACCACACCTCGAGTTGAAGTGATCCAAGTGCTATGGAGGGTCTCCAGTCCCGTTAAAGGGGGAGAAAGTTGGGTTCCCAAATCCCGGAGGTGCCGACATATCATCCACCCATGCCGGGTATGGCCTGCCGTCCGGTGGGATTTCCACCTTCCAAGTCTCCAGAGCCTCTAAGAGGGTGATGAGTGCTTCCATTGGATCGTCCGGAAGTGGTTTCCCTTCCTGACGAGGTTCCCTAACCACAACCGCATTGTCGGGCTCTTCAATCCAGTAGTCGAGCTCAGCAGCTCGCGGGGCGGCTGGTGGAGCGACTCTCGGGGCAGCGGGAGAAACCTGAGCGGGGTCTCTTGGGTGATCACGCCACTCAAGAGGGTTCATAGAAATGTATCGCGCCCTCTTTCCATGAGATCCAGTGTCCCCTCTGTCAGCGAACACGACATGATCACGGTTTCCCGGGATAATCTCGTCAAGGGGTAGTTGCTCCTACCCCTACTGTCTTGGCCTAGGATCACCATAGTCGGGCCGCCACTCTGCAATGCGCTCGGCCAGGTTCCCTCCAACCAGCCTCTTCTTCTTAGCAATTTTTTGGTGTAGCATGGCCTTCTTGGGATTTTTCTATGCCTTATGTACCGAGGCAGATGGGTCGGGGAGCTTGAAAGCCCCGACGTGGTCTTTAGACTTTCCGATGTTTTGGCTCAGTGTTAATGCTTCAGCGGGTGTGGGAATACCTAGGAGGTTTCTTTGTTGATGTGTAATCCTCCTAGAGGGGCCCAGTAGTGGCCTATCCTCGGGGTTGAGTCCCCGTAGAGGAGTTCCACACCGTTTCCCTCTCCTGAAAGGTCGGCCATGTTGACCACCACTGCCATTGGCGACATTCCTTTAGAGTCGCGCATTGATTCGGGCTGTTGGTTAATCAAACTGAAAAGAAGGGCAGCGTACTACCCCCATCCACGGACGTTCGCATGGGGGGTGGCCTTCTCGATAACATTGCAGAGAACTTGAAAACTCTGAACGCATTGTTGTTGGAGGTCCATGTGGTGACAAGTGACTCGGGGTACCGAACCGCGGGGAGCACGACCAGGTCGACCCGACTCCATTTTTCAATGATATCCTCGAGATTCACTTGACACCTGGGATAAGGCGCTCGCTGATGGTGTAGACGGGAGTGAGTCACCTGGAGAGTCTGGTGGAAACATTCATACTCTCCCAGGGTGAGCGATTCTGGTATATCAAAATTTGATCCTGCGACTGGCCAAAACATCTTGGGGAAGTGGCCTGCTGTGAGGAAAGTCCAGAAGCTCCTTGACTCTGGTTCGGGATCCACCCCTTGATTCCCCTGCTCATCAACCGAGAATGGTCGGGGAACTGGCAGCGGTGCCGAGGCAGGCCGCTCGGCTAGTGGTCTAGTCGGCGGAGAATATATCGAGAAGGCGGATTGGCCGCCGAATCGTAAGTCATCCTCCAAGGATTATAGTCCCCTGGCAGCCATTTCACGATAGGATTGGCTGGCGAACAGGCCTCCTGTCACAATGTCAGTGCTCTCCGAGGGTGTGTCATGTCACAACTCTTCCGTTGGTCCCCAAAAATTCCCCACCCCCCCCCCCTCTCTAATCGATATGGACGGTGCTTTCAGAGAGGCCAGTGGTAACTGCAAGCTTGATCCCTGGGGGGTACACCAGGTCCTCGTCCTCCTGGATATACCTTCAGAGGGCGGTGGGAATCATGAAGATCTCGCTTTCAGGGAGTACAAGGCTGACGTGTCACATCACTACCCCTTCCCTTGACTCAAAGTACTGGGGGGGAGGTTCCATCGTTGATTTGTACTCTGCCTCAAAGTCCAAGAAATGGACTGGTTTGATTTTTGTCCGGACTATTCTGACATTCCTCTTGCAGCGACGATGTCCCACCTTCCTGCCCCTGGGTGGATACTCAGAGCAAGGCTGATTTCCGTCATGGAGTCCTCTGGCCGCAATAGTGTTGGGGTCGACAGGATTAAAGGGCGGGGTGCGAGAAGCACAGGGACAGATGTCAAAAGGGGCATGGGGAGGACCTCCATGTGGGTGAGCGACCGAACATGCAATGGCTCCATACTCATGGCCAACGGTAGGGGAAGTGACCCCATACCCAATGCAGTGAGCACTGGAGAGAGCCATACCCAGAGCGTAGCTGTCACGGGGAGGCATTCTTCTTTCCAGAATAGAGGCACGGAGTAGTCTTTCACATTGGATGGTGCTACCGCGAATTGGTCCACGGTGGCCATTGCCTGTTCCAGCAACCGAGAGAGTCGACCCAACCTGCCTGAGGGGTGGTCGGGGCCTCGATCCGTGTCAGGCATGTAACTGCCCCTGGTCAGCATGTTCGGGGGTCTGATAATAGTTGTCAGCAGTGGCTCGGGCCATAATGGTCACTGATGTTGGTGCCCCAGGGCAGGAATTCTCTTCCGCTCGCACCTGACGCTGGCGTCGGGTCAGATGGGTTGGAAATGGTGGTGCGGGCGCAGAGATTGTCGGCTCCTTGGCCCGGGGAGTCGGGCGGTGGCGTCGACGCAGCCTGGCGGGGGCCCTTGCTGTCGACCCTTGAAGCGAGTCTCTGATTGGGTGAACCCGGACATCCCGTACCTCATCAGCGTAGGGAAGGGAGGTGTCAAGGTGCTCTGGGGATAAACTCCCGAAATGGTTGAACGTCAGAGTGGGGAGTGGTGCCTCCCGGCGTGGCCCCCGAGGGCGCCGATGGCAGTGATGCATAGCTGTCTCTAGATCCAAATGGGTCATGTCCCTGGTGGGGATGACCCCTTCCTCCTCGTACCTATGAACCAGGTCTTTGATCACCCTTCGATGGAAGATCTCTGATGGGGAGAGGGGGCGTGAGTGCCCGGCAGTCACGGCAGTTGGATCAACTGTGGAAAATGTGTTACCATGCGGGGTATCCGAGTCGGTACTACCCCTACCCCTGCGCCGGTGGGTAGGTGGAGATCGAGCTCCAGATGCAGCGATCTAATTTCTGGAAGCAGGGAGATGAACCCATTAGTGCTAACAGAAAAAGAAATCGATAACCAGTAGCCCAGTGGCACTCCGTCTTCCGTGGTCATTAAGAGGGATCCACTCTGATGACGTCGCAGAACGGAGTGCTCAACGTCCATATTGCCTCAACCCCTGGCGGGTTTCACGTCCCGGTGCTAGGTGCACAGACTTGGTGACATGCTAATCTTACGACACCCCGAACGCTACCAGTCTCCGTATTGAGGGGAAGAGGTTCACGTCGGGTTCACCATTTTCTATTTTTGCCGCTTTCTGCTGGGGAACACGCGCACATCCTTCATGCAGGGGGAGGATGTGCGTCTTCTTTCCCCGCATTCCCGCTTTCCAGAGATGGGCGACATCTATTCCTTGTTTAGGGATGTCTGCTCCTTGATCAAAACCGGGATGATGGGATGTCGGTTCTTCCTTCCGTGGATTCCTCCTCAGAGCTCGTCACCTTTGGGTCTCCCTCATTGATTTAATACATATTTTTGAACCTCGTTCCTGGCGCCATGTTTTCATGGACACCAGTTAATTACGCTTCTTCGATCGAGATGATCCAAGGGGTCTGGTCGGGGCAGCAACCTTCGGTGAGGATAATGGTCACACGGGTTGTCGTTGATGCGCCTTGTCGCTAGGGGATTGGAATTTCTATCTTCTATTCATTATTATAGGGCTTCTTGAGGGCGCAAAAGCCCAAGGCATCCCACATAGAACATTGGGAATCGTGTGCCATCTAAGTTTTTCCTCAGATTCCCATGTTTAAAACAAGTTATGTCGCGAGTTTAACGTTTGGAAGAGACAAATCGGTCTGATCGGAACACTGAGAGTGGAACATATTGAAGTACCCCCTAGGGGGGACACTGATATTGGGGCTACCACGTCGGCGGCTTCCCAGATACTATGAAGTGGAATGAGGTGGCATGATCCCACGAGGATGTGCGCGGCCCATGTAATGATCAGGATGGGTGATGGAGTGAAGAGAGGCTTGAACCTCATGGAAGCTTCCTACATATCCCCATGGCAGGGAATAAAAGTCTTCGTAGTTCGGTGATATTGTGGGACACCTGAAGAGGCGACCCATGAGAATGAACGCATGGATTGGAGCCCAGAGGAAGTAAGACCTCCAGGCTAGGGCATGAGCTTCCCGAGGCACGTGGGCTTGAGGGAGAGGTCAGGATGAGATGTGGGTGTTGGATATGAGGGCTTACGCTCTAAGGCGCCCCATGATGGTGGATATGGGGCTTACGCTCTGAGGCGTACCATAATAGTGAATATGGGGTTTACGCTCTGAGGCAGCCCATAATGGTGTTAGTGAACTGACATGAAGGGGGTTGGAATAAATGAGTGATGGGCTTGAACCTCGGGGAGGCTTCCTACGTACCATGCGTTAGAACGGATCAAAGTCCACATAGTTCGGAGCATATAGATTAACGTCATGTGGGACGGGATACAGTTTAACATCATGCGTGATGAAGGGCATATAGTTCAATGTCATACGGGAGGAGGTAATACAGTTTAACGTCATGCGGGACAAGGGCATACAGTTTAATGCCATTCGGGACGAGGGCATTCAGTTTAACGTCATGTCAGAGGAGGGAATGGGGATTACGCTCTGAGGCGGCCCATGATACTGTTGGTGAAACTACGTGAAGGGGATGGAATGACCAGGTGGTGGGCTTGAACCTGTGGATGCTTTCTACGTACTGTGCGTTAGCACGGATCAAAGCCCCATAGTTTGCTGGGATGGGGCTTATGCTCTGAGGAGTCCCATGATTGGATGTCATGGTCGATGATCACTCTAATCCCACGTGAGTCATGCTCAGTGTTAGAAACAAGAGGCAACAGGGACCAAACGATCACGTTACGAAAGTGTGCATCCGTGAGGGGCGGAGATGGGCTTACGCGTTGAGAGGCCCAAAGAGGAAACATAGGCTTACGCGTGGTTAGCAGCCCTTAGTGCCGAGACTTACTCTAGGGTGGAGGTCTGTGGTGTGACAAAGCGCAATGAGAAAGGGACTCTACTGGCCTTGGCAGTGGGGAAGTACGGAGGTGCATGGGTACAACCTTCCACAAGAGAGTCTAGGGGATTACGCTCTGAGGCAGCCCTTCCCCCGTGGACAAACGCCACCCCAAAAGGAGGATATCATTCCATGTGAGGAAGATTCCATTCCCATGGAGACGAGCGGTGTAAATAATGTCCGACCCGGGGGGACCCTGCGTGTGAGGCACGGGGTCGGATCACAGTTTAGCGTCATGTGTTGAGAACAAAGTGCTTGGTAGTTTAACGTTATGTAGCTCGGATGAGGTGGGTTCTCTCCACACCCCTAGGGCATACATTCCCAACACCCTCTACCCCTTGTGGGAGGGAAGGCATCAGCAAGGCCATAGTGAAGGGGGGTTTCAGGGAGAACCATCGAGGGGTCCACGTTAGTGTGGATATGAGAAGAAGCAATAGCCGTTAGCGTGCCTTTGCGAAGCAGCATAAGGCAAAGCAACACAACGGGAAACACTACCCAAGGGACATTGAGGTTACTTCGTACGAGCCTGCAAGGCCGTACGAGAAAACAATGCATGGCGTGCATGCCCAGTATGGAAGACATCGGGCACCAGCACAGAGAGGAACTCGAGGGGCATCATGGTGAGGGGTCCTGCATTTTTCATGAAAAGAGAAGGGTTGCGCGCAAAACACCAGGATTTCGCGCAATTGGGGTAGAAGGATTGCGTGTGGCAAGGGGGATTGCGCGCAAAGGGAATGGATTGCACGCGGGGGCACTGGACGATCCCTAAGGTCTGGAAAAACCCAACAAAGGAGTTTCCTACAATTTGGAAGGGATTGCGCGCAATTGGAGTGGACAGTGTGCAAGTGTAACGGATTGCGCGCAAAAGAAGAACCTGGAGGAGTTGGCAAATTCACTTAAGCCGGTGGGGTTACTCGCACAGGCGAACCCCGGGGCGAGGTTGCATGAAAATATGTATTACCTTTAAGTCATTTGCATACGTGGGAGTCCGAATTGTGTGAATGGGAGCTGGTCCAAATTCCTCAACCCTGAAATGGTTGGGGTTGCCTTCTATTTATAGGCATCCACCATTGCGGAATCTAGGTGGCGTGCGAAATATTCCACGTCAGGACCAATTGGTGCACAAGGCCTCCCCACATGGAACTGGGAAAGCAAAATTGCACGCCACACCGGTTGTTTTTCACGAATCCCAGGAGTCCTTCGCATGGACAAATTTTTTCCGCGCGAGTACCCTTTAATTTTGTGCACCACTTCTAGGTCCCCCGGACCAGACCTCTGAGTCTGAATATGACTTTGCTTCGTTAGTTCGAAGCTTCCTCTAGGAGTTATAGACTTTTTTTCAGCGTCTATAATTTAACTATAAGAAAAGTTAAACCATGTAAATCATATATACATTATACTTGAAACAAACACATATGAAATAATTCCATCTTAGATGGAAAATGGTTTTGATAAAACACATGAAATGAATTCTTGAGGAAAATATCATTTATTCTTCAAAATTATTTTCATTTAAAAAAATGCCAAGAAATTTTAATATAAAAGTTTTATTTGAAAATATTCCTAAAATATTGTAGAGGAAACTTCATGAAAATTAGGTGTTATAAATCCCTAAAAATCCGTTCATTCCGTATAAATTAAATAAAGCATTCCTCTCGTACTTTTGTCGGAAAAGTAAAAAAGTACCTCATATGGTAAAAAAAAGAAAAAATCATTCCATACAATGTGGTAAAAGTCAAAAAAAGGTAAAAATGACTTTAAATATAGATGGAAGAAAAGTAAAAAATTTATTGAATCATTTTGAGAACATATGAACATGGATGATAAACATAACCCCAGTAAATACTTACGAACAAACAATCTCAGATAAGGATGAGATTGGAATAATTACACCTTACCTTATGTCCAATTTCTTCTTTAAGTTTCCAAGACTCCTGTATAGTGTGTTTAAACATATTATTATCTTGTAATAAAATAATAATAGTATTTATGATATAATATATTATTCACTTATGACTTTATATTAACCGTTCATTTGTCAATTCAATGTTAAAGAAGTGTTTCGGGTAAAATCATTTCATTTATCGTACGTGTTTGGACATGTTCTTCTTGATATAATTATTATGTATATCATAATTTACTTACTTATAGAATGGAAATCGTGATTTATATATCGTATATATTCAGTATATATATAATAGATAGATAAATGAAATGAAATACACCGTTCATGGAGACGGTAGGTCGTACGTACGCATGAAAGATGTTTTCCTTTCCTTATTGACTTGAATGGAAGTAAGTTGATTATATATTTATATAAATAAATACAGTAGCTTTATTATGTCATATATTTTATTATTATTCATTATATATACTTTATAATCATTCTTGAATGGATAACATGGAGAATGAATCGCATCGCGTCGTGGAGATGGTAATCCATGCCTACGCACGAGCGATGATATCATTCCCATGATTTTTTAATGGAATTGGAGTTGATGATATAATATATCAGAAATAGTATCATGTTATAATAATCCTATATAGTCATTCTATACACCATTATACCCATCCAAGTAAGGTGGTGGTAGAAAAACATATTACACCACGACGTGGAGACGGTATTCCGTACGTATGTACGCATGGTGAATTTGTTTTTCATAGGATGGGTAGAAGGGAAATAGGGTTGTATCATATTTATAATAAGATATCAGTACATAAGTAATACTGATGTTAATTAATAATGAAACAAATAAATCATAGGAAGCAGAAGAAGAAAGAAACATGAAAGAATCGGTAGAAGATATTACCTCTTCTTCGACGTGCCTCTTTTATACATCCTCTTAGGGAACTAGAGTTTGTATAATGAGAAGACCAGAACCTCTATGATATTTTTTTGAGAAGGTGATGACATGAACAGGTTTCCCAATTCATGTCATCAAAGGAATTTACTAAAAGAAAATGATACAATACAAACACGAGGTGTAATGCTCTTACACCAGCATGGAATCAGCAGGGGTACAATGGGACTCATGAAAATACCAACCCAAAATAAAAAATCAGCTTACTTGAGATCGATCTAGAGGAGAGAACCAATCTGCAACAACCAGACAGAATCCCATCCTTGCAGCATATGATCATGATTCAGCAAAAAGTTCCAGATAGAGAGAATGAATCCTCAAGGTAAAAAAGCCAAGACAAGGATGGAGAATATTAGAAACGTATACCAGGAACTGAGAAGAGATAACCCCATGAGAAGCATAAAAAGAGATCTTAATATAGAATTAAGAACTAAGATTTTAATAGAAGTTGCAAGAAATATGCATGACGTCAAAACTCAAAAGAAGACACCATCAATCAAACCCTACTACAATGCTCACCAAAATGTAAGTGTGAAGTCTATCCAAACACAGCCAGTTTATCCTTTGCATGAATGATAAAACT
The DNA here is from genome assembly GCA_963277665.1 of Viscum album. Classification (NCBI taxonomy): domain Eukaryota; kingdom Viridiplantae; phylum Streptophyta; class Magnoliopsida; order Santalales; family Viscaceae; genus Viscum; species Viscum album. Next base: position 1,923,700,891 of record OY728145.1, on the reverse strand, counting down.
ATAGTCATTCATCTTGTTTCCAGAATTAGAATGATGAATACTTATCAGCAAACAGGTCAAGAAAAACAAAGCATTCCATCCTGTCAGAGAAAAATCAAGTCCAGAAAACCCCAATATAATCCAGCAGTGAAACCAATGAGAAAAAAAACAGATGGAGAATCAGACATATCCTCGTCCAAACAGCATGTCAAAAGAGATGTAAAGAATCTCCAGAAGCAGGGGCCATCAAAGGGAGACAAACAGAGTAAATCCAGAATTTTATCATAAAAAAGGAGCTACAAAATCCTATGCATTCCAATCTTCAGAACCCATCCAACAAGGAACAGAAGATCAGTGAAGCAGAGACATAACATCAGATATGATATAACAAAAACTAAATCCAAGGGAACATGATGGGGCCAGCAGAAAGAGGTCCTTCAATCTGTTCCTGCCAACGTCCAGCTTAAAAGCTTCATGCAACCAGAAAGCAAAATCATAATAGAAATAAGATCTGAAATAATTATCATAGAGATTAAGAAGATTTGGTGCTCATCTTCAATCTTTCATTGAAAATGAATCTTTTAATATCAAGATATTCCTCAGATGGAATCTTACCTTCTTGAAGCTCTTGATGGGAAATTTCGAGTTGCCTATCCATATGATCATTCCACACGTGAATATCCTGCTCATCAAATAGTGGTGAAAAATAATATAGCACAGTACTGGAAGCCTCAACCCGAGGCTTATCTCGAGGATCATCTGTAAGTTTTTTCTTAGAAACATCATCTTGGGTCTTCTCTTGAGGAACCTTTGTAGGTTCAGGTTTGGAAACATCGACAGATCTGGTCACAATAGTACGCTCTGTATTTGAGTAGTCCTTATGTCTTCTAGTTTTTCTTGGATGAGGAGTGATGAAACCATCCTCATCTACCATTGGATTTTTAACTTTTTTGGCCATAGTATTTAAGTACTTCTCTTAAATCTAGCCAGGTTTATCTTCCTCCTCCACATTAGGAACTAAAGCCTCATGATCAGACTCCTCTTCATGTTCTTTAGGTTCAATGGAATCATTCTGTTTTGGAGATTCTGTTTCAGGAGCAACAATAATGGAATCCTCCATAATGAGTGGAACATCAATAGAGCTTTCACTCCCTTTGTCCTTAATGACCTTAACAAGATCATGTTGAGTGATCTTATTCGAAACATAAAACATTTCTGTAGAATCCGATACAGCTTTAACAAAATCTTATATTTTATTCTCAGAAATCTGATTATCTTTTGGAATATTCATGTCTATTAAAATGGATTCTCCATTTCCAACCAAAGAAGCTATGTTCTGCTGACCAGATTCTTTTATACCATAAGAGGAACAAGACTTATCAAAAGGAATTGAGATTTTAGCATCAACAGCCTGATTCTTTTGATTGTTGGATTTTGAATTTTCTATCCAAATTGATTTAAACTGGGTTGTAGTAATCTTATCTTGTTTACCACACTCATTAAAATTGTGGAAATAGGAGAGGGAGGAGGTCACTTTTATAAGGGAGGAGAAGGGCACCTTAGGAAAAGCATAAAATATTATCTTATAATAAATTCTTACACGGTTTATAATGGCTCCAAAGTGAGTTTTTTCGTGGATAGGGTGGGGATGGGTCAAAATAATCTCAACCAATAGGTTTTAGACATGTTTAGGTTACCATTGTAACCTTATAATTTAGATTTAACTCTAAGTTAAATAATTTAAATTTCACCGTGTCTTCTTGTATTCTTACACTATATGGTTAATAAACATACTATAAACTGCCATTCGAACCCCAATTGGTTATTTAATGTCATATATAATATTATATAAGTCTTTTGTCAGATCCTTATATTATTAAAAGTAAAATATCAATTAAAAATACAATGTTTGTTTTAAAAACTATTTTATGTCAATTTTGACACTATTTGGTATTTTCTTTTTTCTAAATTCATAAAATCATTATTACATCGATAAAAATTCATCTAACCAACCCTAATATGTTATATTAACTTAGAAAAATATTTTAATTCATAAAAAGTCTCAAATTACATTTATTTGGGTATTTATAATATCAATTATGTTAATATTTCATTAATAAGGTAATTACTGCATCATCATTGTGTCATAAATAAATTGAATTATTTATTTTCTAACAATTATAAAAGAACTACTATTATGTAGGAAACCTATTTTATCTTTATAATGAATATTTATAGTTGATTTTATCTTATGTATAACTCTAGGTTATAAATGTTTTACTTATTAAACTTTGATTTTAATTATTTTAAATCTTCTTTGAATTAAATAATAATACATGTCCTAATCTAATCCAAGTGGACCTAAATGGTCATATTTTATTCCTAAGGTTGTTTTGGGTCTAATTAAACTTCTCCAATAGAATTAGGACATGTGTTAGGGTAATAATAATATCACTTTTACACTTAATTACCCTATTTACTTTTAACCGTGTTAAATAAAAGTAAAAAGTTACTATTCACCAAAAATTATTTTTATCTTATTGAACCAGATTTTACTCAATTATATTAACTCTATATCTCGAATTTTTGAAATTCAACACACAGAAGCGGTAAAATTACATTTTATGTAAATTTTCAAATTCTCCTAGGAGGTGGGTAAAAGACGGTGAAAAGTTCTGTAAAATTTATATATATATAAAATTATTATAAATTGACTTCAATGAATTAAATTGAACATATATAGGTATTATGTGTCTATTTTGACCTAAAATAAATTTAAATAAAATAAATAATTATTTAAATAAAATTTCTGTTTTAAACTATAACTTAGTGTTTTTTCACTATTCATCAATAATTGAATGTTTTCTTAAAAATACCAAAAATTCACCCTAGTCTAATTTCGATATTATGAATCCAAAAATGAAGTCCATTTTAAAAGATAAAATTTATAATATTTCAAAAAGTGGTTATTACTATTCATAACGGCTAGTTTATATAATATTTTAATAACATATTGTTGTTTAGTGAAACTCGGTATTGCGTACAATGCAAGCAATCTAGGAAGGTTGCTCTTGTTTGTAACACAAGCTAAGAATATTATTTCATATATTACATGCTAATACGTTGTTTCTTATAGTGCAAGATAATCTTGGTGTAGTTTACAACACAAGACATCAAAGAAATTAAAAATAATATTTCTCATAAAATATCAGGGTGTTACATGGAACCTATATTCTACAAACCAAAGGGAATCACCTAATACCATAAAGTCCCTTATGATACCATGAATTCGGAAAACTCATCATATTCATATCCCACCTATATATATTTATACCGAGAGTATTTTTCCATGAAAGACAGGGCTTGTAACCATAATGTGGCTTTAATCTGCAACTCCATCAATGAAAGGGTAAAATCATTATTTGGAGAATGGTTTTTGAGGTCTCAAAAGTCTATATAAAATCTAATATTAATGTCCTTCTACCTATGTGGGATGATGTTGGCCATCCATTTTGGATATTAGAAACCATTAATGAAGTTGGATTTGATGATCTTGTCTGCATCCCCCTTAGTTATAGTACCTTGAGAGGGTATCATATTTCAAGGATATTTCTTACACCCCTCATGGAACACTAAGAGGCCAAGATGATGAATGGAATCCTAAGGGTCTAACCTAGTCTTCTCGTCATAGATTCAAAAAATTATGTCCTGATTTTGTTTTAGGAATTCCATATAACACTGGGGATCCTTTTCATAAACATTCCGTATAGATCATTGTCATCCTAGGATCATCATTGGTACCTATGTTCAAATTATTTAATTCATCAATGGTGGTGGATACACACTCATAAAATGTTGTATGTTCATCCTAGAAGTCCACATCATTGAATTAGATAGAAGAATCAATGGGAGGAGGCGGTTTTTTCAAGATATCTCGCCCAAGGGAGTAATTGGTTCTTACATGGGTTAACTCATAATCTTCAATGGGGGTTGCATTATCTACAGAAACAATACTGATATTTGTTATTGATCCTAATCTATAAAACCTCCAACCACAAGGTCCATGATCAATTTTGAATAAGTTGTGGTGAGTATTCATTTTTCATTTCATCAAATCTCTATAAAACATGGCCATAGAGAGAACTTATTGGTATTTTATGTCAGTAAAAGCCTCTAGTAATACCCAAGGCTATCCAGTGTAAGTTTATGGGGTAATCTACAGGAGATCATTCTTATTAGGTACAATGAAACCCTTTTTCTTGTAGACATCAAAACATCCCCTAGGTATGGTGTTGTGCAATCCAACAAATTAATTGGTAAAAAGAAATTTTCATCCCACGTGTACCCATGGATTGGACGTAATGGATATTACATCATTGGGAGAACCAATATTATCAACTCTTTTGGTTGGAACCTAGTTCCATTCCCTCTTGTTATATCCCTCAACTAAATATTGGGCCTCATATGAGTTGGAGGGAGTCACATTACCACGTACGAACCCTACTCGGCCATTATGGGAGTACTTGAGAAACTAGTGATACGATGAGGGGAATGTTGCATGAAAATGAAGTCAGAGCCTAGCTTGCAGTGCATTGTGAGTGGTTTCATGTAAGAATCACATGAATTTAGTAATTTATATATAGAAAAAAAACGGGGGTCATCAATGAAACTTTTTAATGGTGTTTCTTATAACTCATGAATTACCATGTAATTGATAGGTTGGAGGTATTTAGATCATCCTAGATTTTTAAAATATTGTGGACTGATTGGGTTGAAATGATATTAATCACATAACCCATGTACACTAGGTAGTGGAGAATCTCGACACCATTAAACCAACCCATGTGATACAGTGGACATATGTGTCCACGTATGAGTACACCCTTGTCTTTCTAATAAAATAAGATGATGTCTTGGAAATCCTCTTGCTCAGTCCCCACTTTATAGTATTCTTTATTGGATGTTACCTCAACATCAAACATGAGTGGATATTTCAAAACATATTCATGGGCATTAAGAACCTCTTTAAATAGGTATAGGGACTCATGGATCGAATGCCTCGAGGGAATATTAGCGAGGTGCTTCAACACATCATATTTCAATGCCAAATGAGTATTATTTCTTGAAATTGTTCTCTAAATATTAGGACCAATATGGATGCAACTAGATAAATCAATGGGGTCTAGAGTGTTCTAGAAACATTATACTATTCAATAATTTTCCTACATTGAACTCTTGGCAGATTGCCCTTGGGAATATGTCAGTCTCTCAGGGGACACAACTGAACATAGTGTTCTTACGGATGATATTCTCATAAAAATGGCTCAAATGGTTTGTATTAGGATACCTAATAGTGCAGACCGGGAGGATAATGCATGTTGAGAACTATAAAAAATATGATTCCTTGTCTCTGTAGCATGAATGAAGATACTTAATATGTTCATCTAATAATTTAGATAGCTCACAGGTCCTCAACATATCATTCAATTACATCGTTTAGAGGCACCTAAAGGGGTTTTCAGGATTTCTCCACATTCGAGCATCATAAATCAATACAATATCTCAATGAAGATTAATTTAAAATAATGCTACTCATCATCAGTGGGATAGTCCATAATGGGATGCACTCTACGTGCATTCCTAAACCAAGAGGCCTGAAGTCACCAGCAGTGTAACACATCATTGGAATGGGTGGGTGTCTATGATTTCCTTTACATCATCGGTGATTTCACTTACAATACATTTAAGTCTATTAAATATATACAGAGGTAGTGTTCAAAGGGGGAATTCAAACCACATGGGGTTCTAAATTTCTCAAACAAGAACGAATGATACCTTGAGAATGACCAAAGTGCTTATGAGCTACCCAGTCATCATATTTCTGTGTCCCAAGACTTGGATATTTCAACCATTCACCACTAACTTCAATATTTATATTGAGTTCATCATATATATGTGTCACATATTCCCTAGTATTACTTAACATGACCAAACCATGATCCACTTCATTATATAGTTAATCTTTGAGAACATATTATTTCATGATTGAATGTTCGACTATCCTATGGAAAGGGAAATGACTATGGAGATAAGTAATTCCATCCTTCTGGGGAATTATAAACTCAAGAAACATTAGAATCCATTTCTCTAGGGTGAAAATGAAATATCTCATAACATATTAATCATTTAAGTAGTTGGTTTTGTTTCTCATTTTAAGGAAGGGCACTCTAGGATCTAATCCATAACAATGGTCTCAATATACATTTTCTCATCTAGGTGGATGCACTTTTGAGGTGGTTCCAAAATTTTCATTTTATGGAGAGTATAAAAATGGTAGTGATGATAGAATATAGTAATCTATTACATAAAAGGGAATAAATAATCTACCGGCTCAAGGTACATGACATGAAAAGTGGCATTAGTCTCTACTTTCATAGGTCTTCTCACAGGACTTGGAAGATATAATTAGTGAAACTATTTTCTATCCTGATACCATGCTTCTTTCAAACACTAGGCATAATAAGAAAACTCTCATAAACCATCTATAATTTTTGGGGATATAAGTGTTGGGGACATAACACACATAGGGTTTTCTATGAACACATTTAGTCATTTTTCTGAGGACATTGTCTTTTCCAGGTGAATAAATAAGGCCATTTCATCTAGTGATAATGTCTATGACTCATCCATAAGGCCTCTACCTTCAGTTGATGTGGTCAAAAATATTTTTTTTATGTGTTGATGCTAAAATAATAGAGTAACTATTTATATAGAACCTATAAAATGGAGATAGACCCTATGGGTAGCTGGCTATACTAGACGAACACAAGTCCTTCTAGTGTTAGGAAAAAACACTAAATCCCATTAGCCTCCTACTATTCAAGAGTCCCTAACATAGGTAGACATATTGAAATTAAATGATTTATATGTGGAACTGGGTACGCCAACCCCATTAATGGAGTGAATAAGAGGATTCCAAACTCTATGGGTGCTGACATGTTGTCCACCCATTCCAAGTACAACTTCCCACGATGTGGTATTTCTTCCTATCCCATATCCCGGGCCATGTTGTGAGTGTTGAGAGTGGATATAAAGTCATAATTGAATGTATATATAAAAATGAGGAATTTATAGGCTAATAAACATAGATATAGTTTTAATCGTCTCAGGGAGTGGAATGTTTGAGATCTTAAGGTGTATAAATGTGGTACTCTAGTAGATAGGATGACTCATACATTGGTCTCATATCATATTTCTAGAATTATTCCCTACAAATATTCATGATTATAGCTTGGTAAAACTGGGTACTCAGGAATATGATGACATACTACAACAAGGGATGAGAGATGGGTTCTCTGAGGGAATCTTCACAATCGTGGTCCTAATAAGAAATGAGATCGGTGATGATCCTTTTATTCACTTTGATCTTTTTGAGAATGGTGGATATATTCATCTTGAAACATACATTCATATAAACTGTTAATTGGTCTGATAACAAATTAAGTAGCATTAATTATTCAATGTTTCTCCAAGTAGGTAACAATACATCATTTGAGGGATCTTTGAGGAAATGGGTTTTCCTTTTCTGACATGTGAGTAAACATTTGTTAGGTTACACATGGTGTTATTTCTCCATAGTGGTTGATATTCACTTTAATTCCAGGAATCAATTACCCTATTCTTATGATACTATGGGGAATAATTTATAACCATATTAACAATGGTGATATCTGGTGGGGAAACATCAATTGAATGGTTGGACAGTAGCAAGATATGGCTAAAATGGATATTTTTATTTTATTTTCCCCATAATATGATCTACTCATGTAGGGAAACTTATTCCATTACTTTTCAGAGAACTGTGAGGTTCTTGATGCATGATTGTTCAACGTTCTGGCAATAGTCATATGAACCGAGGTGTTGAGGCACTTGGGGTGCCATAATCTCATCACATCTGCCTTTCAGGTCGATAACCTCAAGATACTTCTTCAAACTTTAACATGTAAACTGACAATACCAGATGTGATGAAACATCTCCCAGAAAATCTAATGGGAACACATTCCTCATAACTGATAAAAAGAATACTAAATGTAAAATATTGGAGTATTGTGTGTCGATAATACCATGGATAGCGAATTTGTGGCCAGAACCTCTCAAATGGTCTCTTTTTCAAAGGAATTATCGTACCTTTGGTCAGACCAAGATTTAATTAAAGATGTATAAGATATTGTTGGTGTTTCATAAGTAGACTATTTCAATGGATCGTTGACTGGGAGAGAATCCACTATGAAAGTCAAATAAATGTCCAATGTTTGGGTGTCTCTTGAGGGCACTGCCAACCGCATCATCACATCCATGTAGAAGGGGGTTCTCATGAATACCTATTTTGAAATGGTGGTGGAATCCGTCTATGGCTTTATAGAGCGATCACCATCTCATGTTTTCATTCCAGACCCGAACATCTCTCCAATATCATGTGTAGTGGTAGGGTAGAGGGAAACTAGTGGTGATATGAATAGAAGAATTGGGATCCCTTGGAAGGGAGACATAACATCCTCCACCTATATGTATATTCATAGGCATATGTGGACATGGGGAATTTAGATTCCAGGATCATGACACACAATTTTCCAGATCCTACCCCATTACCTGGAATCTGGGGTAATGTATCAACTATTGATTCATACATCTCCTCACAATTTTCTTGATCAGGAAGGCCAACGATGACATGATGTTTCTCAATATTTCACCTTGGTCTATGATTATTCCACCTTCTTCCCTAACATGGATATTCTGGGTAGGGTATGTCTTTATTATGGGGGATTCATGTGGGTTGGATGTAATGTAGGTAATCCCTTCGTATTATTGGTTTCAGACATGGGGCGACCTCCATGATGACTATTTTTTAGTTGGGGAGTACCTATACATTGACTGGTGAAGGAGTTGTAAGGACATCCTCTCTGGTTGGAAGGAACATCTGGAGGAACTCCATGTAGTTTAGTAGTGACAATGATAGGTACTCTTTGGTAATAAGTGGGAGTTCATGGAGGACCGTCATACTGGTTGTCGAATGAGTATGGACGACTTCTACATTGACATGATAATGAGTGAGGATGGCATTTACTCTAATAGGATGGAACAATTTTAGGACCTCTATATTGTCTAGGGAATAAGTAGGGATGAAATAATCTATTTATAGTACTCTAATGGGGAGGACCATCAGTTAGGATAGCAGTACAATAGGGAGGAACATTGGGTTATCCAATTGAAAAAATGTTAGGACCTTCGTGTTGGATAACAAGATAATTTTGAGGCCCTCATACTAGATGGTTTGGGTGTATGGAGAAACTTCAAATATATTCTCCTCTTTATGGTATATCCCATAATGAATTTCCTTTGTTATAATGATTAAAAGTGTAATTCTGACATGTTTATGGGGTATTTGGGGTCTCAATCTCCATTTAGATGAGAGATATCCTTATTCTATGGTTATAGGGATCTGGTGGGATGTTTTTGTCATAATAGGGGACTAACTATCCATAGAATATTCCCCTTGTTTATCATTATGATTTTTATTCCCATGATGTTTTCCTTGTGTGCTTCAGACTAGGGCCGAAGGAGTTGGGGTGATGTCCACCTACTCTTTGACAAGTGGGGTCAGTCAGTGCTGGTATTGGAATGACCTAGTAGGATATCTTTTATGTGGATGTTAGATGTTAGTCAAGGTCAATGTAGCTCCAACATCCCATAACTTCTAATAGTATGGAAAACAATTCATTACAGCACCCTAGGAAGAGACTCTTGTATTGGTTCATTGTCAGAAAATTTGTGGTCTCCCTTACATGTCCCTTGCAGAAGTAGTGTTGACAAGGGGATGATGGATCCATGTCTTGGTAGGCCATATCCTAGGTGGTAAGTACCCTCCCATGTTTTTATCATCATATGAGACTGGTGATCATCATTCTCAAGATAATATCATATGGTAATATGGGATTTGGTTACCTAATAGCCAATGTCACGGTGGAGGTGTAGTATTTAGGGGTTACTACCTAAATATGTATCCATCCTTGATGCCTGCAAGTAATAGGTTGGTGGATTTCTAAAGCATGAGTTAGGTACCTCATATGTATTCATAAATAAGTAAAGGAATAAGGAAATTTATTCCTAATTTTCCAATGTAATCCAATCCTTTTAGTGAGATAAGGACACATGATGATGATGGCGTAGACTAAGGATGACCAATTCTAACTGTCTCAATTTGTATGTCTGTTCCTTATTAGGTCCACTATATTCATATAGTGGCCCATCAATAAATTTATGAATTTTATGACAATGTATTCATTTATTACCTAGATACAATTATTTTCTATATTAAGGAGAAGGCCTTTATTTCATGTTCACCATTCTTGTTTTTGATGCTATCTTTGGGGATCATATATGAAGGGTGTGCTTCATTGACCTATATTCCCACATTAAAAAAGAAGGTGAATTTCATCACTTTTTTACTGATATATTCTCCTTTATTGAAAATGGATAATTGGAGGTCAGTTATTCCTTACATGGATTCCTCATTAGAGCACTTTTCTTTGTGTAGGTCTCCCTTAAAGAATTATTTCATGTTCCTAGAACATGTTATTAGTGCCATCTATTTTAGGATGCTAGACAATTACTCTTCTTCTATCTCAATAGGGAAACAACCTTCATTCAAGAGAGTCTCCATGATGGGTATCTCTAGTGATTTTTGGGCATCGGTTATATAAAGACCCTATAAACTCTTCCACCTTATATGAAATATCATATAAGGAATATTAGGTCTGGAACCTGAGACATCCCATGTCATTAACCTTGTATTAAATGGAATGGGAGTATGTCTTCATAGTATGTTTACCTCTGGTATTCTTGTTTATGACATGAGGTATGTGTAATGGTTTAGGTTGCAATTTTATATCCTACAGTGGTGAATCAGAACAACTGGTTGAGATGGATCAACACACAAGTTTAACATCTTGTGGAGATGGATTAGAATATCATGGTGAGATAGATTGAGGAACAAGTTTAATATATTTTCTAAATTGGATGGTGGATCAAATTTCCCCATGGATGTAGATCTGGGTGGTGCATCTCTAGTATAAATGATGTCACACCTTGAAAAATTACATTTTAGGATAGAACTCTATTCGAGGTTGATTTGGATGTTTGCCCCTATGAGGGATTTTTTCACTCCTGAGTTTACTATTTGGGAAAAAATTCAGCATAAGGAGGATTTGTAAGTGTATCTGTAGAAGGTAAGAAGTGACACCAAAGTTTACCATTAGGGATTTAATTCCCTCTAAGGCAGATCAGAAGGAGAATCCATTAGATGGAAGATATCCCAAATTAATTTACATTTTCAGATAGAATTCCCTATGAGGTAGATTTAGAGGTGCATCCCTAGGAGGGAATTTTTCAAACATGAGTTTACCAGTCTGATTGAACACCAAATGAGTTAGGTATGTAGGTGGTTCCTTGTAGGGAATATTTCTCAGCCAATATTACCATTTGGGATCAAATACCCTATAAGAATGATCTAGCAGTGCATCCCTGATAAGGTAAGATGTCATACCTAAGTTTATCATTGTCAGGATTGATCCGCGGGCAGACATACAATGAACCATTTGTAAAAGACCGTGAGAAAACCCCTCATAGTTCAAAACCACTATTAAAAATCATTTGATGGCAATGATCCATGCAAGGTAACATCATGAGGTTAGGTTTATCATTTGGAGAAATGACCATTGACGATGGATTAAGTGAGGATTATTCATGGAAGCTTACCATGAGTTGGAGATTCATCCCTAGGATTCTAGATTCATCCCATGGGGCGGGGTGGAAGATTTCATCCCATGGTTTTCATACATGGGGAATAATTTCCTCATCACAAGGAGTATGAGATGTGGGGTCATCCCATGTCAATAATACATTGGTCATCATGTGTTCATCGTATTGGGTTGGACATAACATTTAGGTCATTTTATATGGACATTTTATACCATTTTAATGTTGAATGACTTTGTTGTGGATTTGTGCATTTTTATATCATGCATCTTTGATGCTGAAGTGATCACTCCTCAAGGGATACCATGCCAATGTGAGAGTAAGATATGAATTTGGGAATATCTTCCAAGGAAAATTCACAATTTCCCATGAAGATTCCTCTACATGGGCTTACGTGGACACCTCTAATGTGCCTTGGGTGAGGAATGGTGTAGGCACTACCATGGAAGAGTGTTCAATCAAGAGGTTGACATTACAACCCCTATACTAAGAAGAAAAAAAGGGTTTATTGTACGCATTATTAGATGAAATATTTAGTATAGTTCCCCATACTGCATGTGGAATGATGTGGGTGAATATAGAAGTCGGTGGAACTAGTCATGTGGGGACTTTAGGTGCAGTTAAACCAGTCTTGGGTTCGAATGGGGACCCCAAGAACATGTCCTACATTAAATGGGGTCAGAAAAAAGGAGATACTATGGAGAGTCAAAAGAGAGGATATTTGTGAATCATGAAGGTTAAAATAGAGGTTTCTCATGAAGCTCGGTGTCTTTGTAGAGGTTAGGTGTTCAATAAGAGGTGGGGTTTATAAAATAATGGGAACCTTCCTAATGATAATGTTTTGAAGTCCACTTGGTGGGATTCATAAAGGGTATGTTCCTCATGACGGTCTAAGTTCCACAAAGAAATTTCTAGTATCGTGGGGATTTCTTATACTGTGAAGGGAATGGGTATTCATGAGGGGAATCTCCACCATGGTTGGAGACTCTTAATATCACATGGGATGATGTTTTTCAATGCTTGGATACCTTGGGGATCCATTTTCTCTTTCACTCACAAAGATTAGGTGGTTTGTGAATAGGGATCATCTTTCATAATTTGAAAGGAAATTTGTTGTAAATGATGGAATTGAAGGGTTATTTATAGATATTTGGGTTTTATTATGATTCCAGACCTTCAAAAATCTATATGATATTTGTGATAGATAGCCTCTTTGATTTTGAAGGATGCTGCATGAAGGTTACCATAACCCATTCGTGTCATCACAAAGAGCTTCACAACTCACGATTGACACTACACTGAGGCACTATAAACTATTCTTACACTCGCAAAGGTACCCCATTGTTCAGGATTTACACTTCATGGTGATTACTTTTAATTATTTGTGTGTTTGAGGCCTTCTAGAGATTCACCCATTAACGATGGTGGGGATCATCATTAAATAGAACTATGAGAAATATTTTGGGCCTTTTGGTTTAAATTGGTTGGGAACCATCCATGCCTTTGTCAACCTCACCCATTGAATGTATATTTTATAACCAATAGGGATATTTTTTTTACAATTTTCAAAAAAAATTATTAATTATTTTACCAATCGTTACGTCATTGTGTTAGTGTTTCATAAGAAATTATAGTAATTATTTCAACACAAAAAATGAAAATTAATTTACCATGATGAGAAAATAATTTATAATTTAATTAAATATTTATAATAGATTATATATATTGTTTATACATGTTTTAAAATTTTAAAGGAAATAAAATTAATATAATCATATATTTTTTCATTATATAAAATAATATAAATAATCAAAATCATTACCAAATAGAAATGAGAGGCCATATATTTCAATTATTGATGTTTATGGATGATATATAAACATATAATAAAATTAATAAATGTGTTAGGGTCATTATTAAGTCCTAGTTTTTAACATTAGTTTCTTGATTTACGCTTTACCAGGGTAACAAAATTACTAATGTTACTATTCAAAATGTCACAAAATAAAACAGATATATGTTTAAAAAATATGGATATCTTGATTCCAAATATGGAATATATTTTTCAATATTAAATATATATAAGTAGAAGAAATATATTTTAATATATATACATAAAAAAATATACAAATATAAAAAAAAGTATTCCCAAAAATAGACCAATACCAAAATCTAGTATAATTATTATGCCAATGAAATTAATTATATTATCCTTAATTAAATAAAAATTATGTTAATTTAAGAAAATATAAATATCATAATGATTCTTTTTAATAAAATTAAAATTAAAATTTTACAAGAATCAATATATTCCAACATTCACAAAAAATTCCAATTTTTCAAAAACAAATCTCAAAATTTCACCCTATGATAATTTTTGTAAACATATTTAAAAAAAATTCATTCAATAAAAAATATATACAAATATAAAAAAATATAATTAAATTATTTTTTCACTGAAAGTAAAAAAATACTTTTCTATGAAAACATATTTTTTAAAAATAAATTGACTTTACTAAAATTCGAGTGTACAATTTCTTAAGAATTTATCAATATATTTATATTGATTAGGACCATTATATATATATTATAAAGGATTTATTAGTATTTATAACATCCAATTCAATGGATATGTTATAATATTCATATAAAAATAACATATTTGGTGGTCGGTTTCAGCCCGATGATTCGAGTTGTATATGACACCAAACATAGTTTTGTTTTAAAATATCATGATATTTAACTAGATACTAGGTTATAGATACTAATGCACTGGCTAACAAATGTGTTTATAATTTAGTTTTTGACATGTATAGTTTTTTATTTTCTTCATTGGTTTTGTATATTTAATTTGGTCTTTAATTTTAAAAATGTATTCCCTCAGTATGTCTTTTTTTGTTCCCTCTTAACCTCATATAAATTTTTTGATGATTTTTTCATATATGGTTTGATTTAAAATGATGTTTTTATTTCATTATAACCATTTCAATGATAAAATTGTTATCCCTACCACATTAATTTACGATTCCCAATATTTCATTATTTTGTTTTATAATAATCATTTTTAATTTAGATTTTAATAGATTGAACATATTTCAATGTTAGATAATGTATTTAACTTCTTGTCCCTATGATTTTTTTCAATATCATGTGTTTTTTGGTATCGAACATCATTGAGGTTCTAACTCAATACTCTAGTATTCTTACTATGCTCCATGAATTTACTCATGGAATCATATTTCAGACTAAATCATTGGTTAACTAATATATATATTATTGGAATTAATTATTTTTGAACTATTGGGGTAAATAACCAGTGAAATTTTATATTTTTTATGTTTAAATGAATTTTAATGATTATACATTAGAGTAAATAAATTTATATAATAAATTGTTTATCATCGTGGATAAAACATTAGCTAGTAATATTAATCATAGAAAAGTATTATAAATATATAATTACTAAATGTTTAATATTTATTATTTGTGGATAGATGAAAATAATTGATGAAATACCATTTATAGTCAAATATGTATTATTTATTTAATTAATAAAATTATAATATAACTAATTTAAAAGACATTTTATTATAAAATGTGTTATTTTATTGACAATTATCTACTAATTTTCATAATGGTTGTTATAAATTTTATTATAAATTTTGAATATGTAATTATTATTTTACAAAATTAATTTTTCTTTATGGGTTCAATAGTTCAGTTAGGGTTTCTATAATTTATTAATTTTTTATTTTTATGTAATTTTTAAATTATTTAACACTATATGTGGTTAAAAAATTGTAGGAAGACATTAAAGGTGTATAAATAACGGCTCGTGGTGGGGTTTAATATAAGAATTTATATTATGAAAGGTTCTTAATGTTATATATTTGAAATTAATAATTCAATTAATTTTTATTTAAATAAATTAAGTATTTTATAAATTTATTTTAGTTTATATGAAGGTTTTTAGGACTTAAATGAAATGCGAATTATCTAAAATTGAAAATTTCTGTAATAAATATATTGTTATAAATAGTTCATAAACATCTTAAATGATGAACTCAAGGGGATGAGTCTTGTATTAATGTATTTGACTATTAGGATATAAATTATTACAAACATGTTGTATTTAAATATTTTATGTTAATTGGATTCAATAAACATTGTTATATGTTTTGGAATGTGAAATTTTTAGTGTATTATAATAAATGATGTTATTTTAAAATGAATTTTGTCTTTTTAATGAATGTCATTTACTTAAAAATGATAAATTTCAATATGAGAAATGAATTATTTTTTGATAAGTCATATTATGTGAATTATTATATAATAATTTAAAATCATTGAATGTATGAAATTAGATATCCATGTTAACGAAGGGTGATTTTTTGTTTAATGAAACATAAACAATTTTCCCTTTTCAAACAATTTTCATTAGATCTCAAACAAAATATAGTGATGAAGAAATATTGAGGGATTAATAACTTAAATATGGTTATTAAAAGTACAACTAACTATTTTTCGACATTATAATCCTATGTGAGAAATGGTTGTGAAAATAATAGGATTTTATTATCTTATTATCATTAATAATATAGAATGGGTTATTAAGACATTCATTAACTACAATAATATGAAATGATAATGACTTCCAAAAATATCTATCAATATATAATTATTAAATTCAGCTACCTGTAAAATTTGGATCACATGAGAATGTATTTGTTAATTCTCATTAGTAGCCAAAAATATTTATTGTATTACCTAAAAATGGAATTTGATAATCTCAATGCATGATCAATTTTTTATCATTTTTTCTCATAGAGAGACTTCTTACAAAAATAGACCAATTTAAAATTATAGCAAAGAGATGTTAATTACAATTTGAAGACTACATATTAATGGTAATTATTGTATATCCACACAAGAAAGATCTACAACTTTGGAATTATCATATGCACTGTTTGATGGTATTTTCATATACACGTATCTATTGAAGATATGATAAGGATTACCTATAAAATATGTTTTAGGGTTGCATTAACTTCTAATTTTAATTAAACACATAATTTTTATGGAATGACTCATGTTTATGTGGACCACCACATCTAATATAATGTTCCATATTATGGCATGATGTACTTTAGTTTACAATACTGTGTTTGACGAAAATATCAATGGTCACCCCATCAAAGTAGAGCTCACGCCTATAAATTCATTATGACCTATTACTGGGTGAAATAAATTTTTTTATTTGGAATTATATCCTATAAAAATGTAAAAATTATATTTTATTTGAATTTAATTTATAATTACACAAAACATTTATTCTTTGATTTAATTCTTGTCAAGAATTCCTCAATAATTTTCATTCCAACATGTCTCTAATAGGCCTCCAACTCATCCATGGGCACATTTTCAACGAATAAAACCTCTAAACCCATAAATGATTTTTTAGGAAATAATTCATAGTATTATAAAAATGTGAATGTTACATACACATCAAAATTTAAGATGGAATATATAGTGACCCTATATTTTTACACATTTCATTACATGATTTTATCCATAGTGAATCATCATATTACAAGGCAAGGATCATAATGTCTAGTGACTTGGAAGACTAGGTACATTCAACTTAAAACATGGTATTAAATATAATATTTCATCATTTAGTATTCTTAAAGAACTAATGACGTTTTTTTGTTCTCATAAATCATCATAGGATAACCTGAGGATAACATGAACAATGGTATGAGGTAAAAAGTGCAGTAAGGGAATAAACATAAGAATAAATCTTAAGCACATGGGTTTGAAGGCATATCATCATGAAATAAAAATGAATGGAACATATGGAATCATGATATATAAACATGTTATAATATACATAAGAATTCATAGCAATGTGGATGAGACATAAAACATTGATTTAGCCTGAGTCAAGGCTCGTTACACATAGTGGATCACATGTCAATGTTAAGTAAAAAAGACCATTGCATATGGTAAAATGAGTCAAGGGTAACTGCCAAGACCATTTCACCTAATGACTCATTAGACCCAAATACACCCAATTTATTAGTGGAATATATGGGTGCACCCATCATATCATGTTCATGAATAATGTTTCAACATATAAAATTATATATAATCAATCATACATTAACATAAGGGATACCCATAGTAAGAATTTGGTATCATAATCATGTCATAAATCATAAAAAATGGGAGTATCAGAAAAAATGCCACGAATAAAATGAATTAGTTAATTCATTAACAATAATAGGGTATAATTGGTATATATCATGAAATTTTATGTCCCTTTAAGTAAATTTATTTAGAAAGAGTGCCTACAAAATATTGGAACTAAAACATTTTAGTATAGTTATATGAAATTTATAATGAGTATTTAAATTATAAAAGGGTATAGTATTTTATATATTACCTTAATTTATGTAACACCCCGAGCTTCCACGATACGCTTCTTATTCAGTAATGCAATAGCTTGCATTGTACGCAACTTCGAGCTCTAAAACACCGCGACTAATCAAAGTAGACGTTATGAATAGTAATAACCACTTTTTAAAATTATAGAAATTTTATATTTCAAAATGGACTTCATTTTTGTATTCGTAATATCGAAATTATCCTATGTTAAATTTTTGTAACTTTCTGAGAACTTCCAATTTTTTATGAATAGTGAAAAATACTTTAAAACAACTTTTTTAATAAAAATAATTTATTGTGATAAATTATACTATTTAGTGGTTTTAAGGTATAATTAGAATATATTTTTACCATTTTATCCAATGGTGGTCATTGGAATTAATTTAACAGTGAAATTGGACATAAACAATTGCCAATCTTTTGATATAAATTGTTTCTTAAAAACACGCTATTTGTCGTAACCACGGGAGTTAATTATAAAATTAATTAATGCAACTTATATGTTTGGAATTTTGTAAAATAGACATCATTTTTGAATTCAGAATAACAATTATAGCTTAGGGTGAAATTTTGGCTTTGTTCTGAAAAACTTCAATTTTTGATGAATAGTGAAACCACTAAGTGGTAGTTAAATAACTGATTTTTCATTTAAATGAAATATTACCACTTCTGTGATTTGATTTTCAAAAATCCGACATACATGGTTGTCATTAAGAAGTAAAATGTGGTTCAATGAGATTAAAATAAATTTTTGGTGAATAGTAACTTTTATGTTCTTAATCGCGATTAGAGGTAATTAGTGTAGTTTAAGGTACAAATAATGTTTTAATAATATGAGATGAGCGTGAAACTTGTCCTAATCCTATTGGATGAGTCATGGCCGACCAATACAACCCATGGGTCAACTTGGGGACCCCATGGAGCCACTTTAGTTGGAAAATGACATTAATATATATTTATTTAATGTTAAAATGAAATTGACACAAATATGAGTTATTTTACTAAACCAGTTTTTAAGTGGGGTTACACAAGTCCAAATTTTGACTATAAATATTCATTAGAAAGATAAAAAGATTTCCAACATCATAGTAGTTTTTTTATAATTTTTAGACATTAAATAAATTAAATTATTTATGACATCATTATGATGCAGCGATGACCTCATTATTTAACGATTTAAATAAAATGAGAAGATAATGAAAAATCCAAGGATTACACTTGTCCAAAGACTATTGGATGGGTATATTTCGAACCCTTATCACCTTAGACACTAATTATATAAGTGTGGGACCTTTAGAAACCGAAAAGCATTGTATAATTGAATAACATTTCATTACTTTCCAAAAGTGCCCCTCCTCTCCACTTATAAAAGGCCCCCACCTCTACCACCTCATTCACACTTTAAAGCCATTTGTCTTAGACAACCTCTGCCCAAATACTCTCCCAACATCCCTCTATTACTCTTAGAAGCCTCACTTTGGGCAGAACTCTTCCCAAGGAAGCCTTTAGCTCAAATCAAAAAGAGTTACCCGATTTTGAGGTAATGTATTCTCTAATGTTGTTTTGTTTTGATTTTCTTCTCCAACCCCATAAACTCTTTTTATTCATTTCTTTTGTAACAACACCAGTATCCTCAATATACTAGGATGTTGTTATAAGATGTATTCGAGCTACACTTACACACACCTACATCTAATGGTTAAAGAACATACGGTTTCTGTGGATGGCGAATTTCTGCCTCACGAAACGATGATTGGTCAACACTCATATAACACCTTCAAAGGTGGACATTAAGATGTCACTATTTTTATATATGATATATAATATGTATATGTTTTACTTATGCTTCTGTATTTCTCATTTATGGCATACTTTATGATTTCCATTATGGGTAAATCGCTATAATTTCATTTTAGGAAGTGCGGACTACCGCCCCCTCAAAGTGATGTGAATCGTTAATGCCATATGTGGGATGTATAAAGGATGGAGTAAATGATATTATATATGATATTATACTGGAACTATATTATACCTTTATATAATTATGATTTCATTCCATTAAATATGAAATAGAAATGAAAGTAGCGTTCATGCGTATGTACGGCTTACCGTCTCCATGAACGGTGCATTTCATTTCTTACCTCTAAATGTTACGTAATATTATAAATGAATGTATATACTGGATATATAAGATATATATGACATATAAATCATGAATATAATTCTGGATATAATGGATATTCTACCACATGAACAACTTGTAATTATTAGAAGTTTATTGTTGACTCAAGTTACCAAAGATCGACAAAACGACCGTTATTAACTTAAATAATTACATAATGTTCATAACATTGTAATAAGTGATATAAAAAGGATAATGAAATTTTAAATGGTTCTTAATAAGGTAGATATTAACTCTAGTTTATTATTCAGGAGGTTAAAGAACGGTTGAGTCAAGTCGGACACAAGGTAAGGGAATTTCTTAACCCAACTTCCATTCTTTGGGTTAATCTCCTACTTTCAAATTATGTCATGATATTATTATGTCCTATCTTGTATTTGTACTTTCTTTATGTGTATCTATAGTGAATACACATAATAGATCTATTTTATTTGTAAGGGAATTTCTTAACCCAACTTCCATTCTTTGGGTTAATCTCCTACTTTCAAATTATGTCATGATATTATTATGTCCTATCTTGTATTTGTACTTTCTTTATGTGTATCTATAGTGAATACACATAATAGATCTATTTTATTTGTAAGGGAACTTCTTAACCCAATTTCTATTCTTTGGGTTAATCTCCTACTTTCAAATTATGTCGTGATATTATTATGTCATATCTTGTATTTTTACATAATTTATGTGTACTTATAGTGAATACACATTATAGATGTACTTTATTTAAAAAATGATCTTTTTAAGGACTTCGTCTCAATCCCCTTTCATTGAGGCATATTTGGTTTTATACACAACTTTCTTTTATACAGTGTATAAACCCCTTTGACTTTTACATTTATTCAAAAGGAATCTTTTTTATACGAAGCGTTTTACTAAACGACAAAAAGGATTGTTTTCTTGCCGTACGTATGCGGCGACAACGACTTCTCCACCGTCGTGAATATTATTTGATTTTCGGCTTCCTCTACAAGCCGTAACTTTTTTTAATGAAAAACAAATACAAAGTTTTAACTTCCTTGTATTTTGGTATTGAAAATTGTTTTGAAAGTGTTTTTATTATATCAATGTGTTGTATTGATATCTTGTGATTGAAATGTGGAAATTTTATGTTTCCTTTATGCATGTTTTATGTGATACGATTATGTTATGGTTTATGATATGTTTAAACCTGTTCATATGAGGAATGCCTTGGACTTAATAAGTGACGGGTGGAGCCCGCTATAGCTCCTCGATGCATCGGCAGGTCTCATGAGACAAACTAGTGTCTTGGCATGAGGCCTTGACAAAACCTTATTTGTGGTCATGGCACGAGGCCTTGACTACGTGGTTATGATAGTCTGGCATTATGCATTCCATCATTATGAAAGTGGTTATTGATATTGCATGTGATTATTCAACCATTAGAATATCCATGTGAATAAGTAAATGGCATTATCTCATTTTACTTTTGCCATATTATGTTGAAGTTCATGTTTAAAAGGCTTTTGTTTTAGTTATACATTGCCTTAAATGTTATTGTTTATTTATGAAAGCTTCCGCATTATTGTTATCCTTACTGAGCATCTGAGCTCACCTCTTTCAATGTTTTAATATTTTCCAGGATGTGAAGAAGTATTTTATGAATGACCTGCAGGGATAGTCAGAAGAGGATATGAGTGTGGACTATGGAGACTTTGTTATTGTAGTTTTTCACTTTATGATGTAATGTAACGTTTACGAATGTATCTAGTGTTTCCAAGGCTACTAAACTAATCGGTCTTTCGAGACTTGATCTTTTGTGATCATGCCAATGTTACGAAGTAATGCACCGACTCTGGGTAGCTGGGGTTGGGGCGTTACAGTTGGTATCAGAGGCAGTTTAGTACTAACCTTGGAAGCTAGATTTAGATAAACTCTGATTAGAGCACATAGCCCGAAGATAGACTTTGAGGATTAGTATAGAAGAACTTCCTAGAATTTTGGTATTATAGAGATGTTATGAGTTTTCCGAGCAATACATCCCTGTCTGGATACGAGCATGTAGAGGTGGCTCTGGCACAGATGTACCTAGGGGTAAAACCCGAAAACACCGCTTTGAGCTAGACTCGAACGGGAACTGGTGCACGACAACGGGCCTTGCTGCACTCTTGGTTACGACACTCCCGGGGGATATGCTTAGGATAATTCTGATTTTCTTTACAAACCACTATGAAGGGTTATGAGTATATACTTCCTCAAAGAAAACATTTTTATGATTATGGATTATATCCATAAATAGTTTAATTTATGTTAAGTGTTTTATAAGTATGGAATTATGTATTTTTATTCATAAACTAAACTAGTTTATGCCATTGTTTAGAAATGGCGCCTAGTGGAAGAAATGGAAACCGTATCAATGCACGCACTCCATGTAGGGATTGTCCTCCTGCTCAAGATAATTATAGTGGGGCTGGTGATGCAACTGGTGCCGATCAGCTAATCACCGTACTGGGACAACTTACTCAGGTTATGAATAATAACCTTACCCATATGGAGCACCCTGATCCACAGCGTGGAGGATCAATGTTAGACCGCTTCATGAGGCAACAACCACCAACCTTCAATGGGAGTACAAATCCTATAGTAGCTGAGAAATGGATAAATTCCGTAGAGAAAATATTCCATACCTTGGGGAGTATTGAAAGGGAGAAGGTTGTCATGGCAGTTTACCGCCTCACTGAAGATGCCGATCAGTGGTGGTCGCTGATTCAAAACACAAAGGAAGATGATGACGTATCGAATATGGAATGGAGGGAGTTCAAAGATCTGTTTTTAGAAAAATATTTTCCTCGTGACCATCGAGCAGGTATGGAAAGGCAATTTCTGAGTTTGAGGCAGAAGGAGGATGAGAATGTCGCAAAGTATGAGGCTAACTTTACAAGGTTAGCGAGGCATGCTGCCGATTATATACGTAACCCAAGGAGTAAGATTGATCGTTTCTTTGATGGGTTAAAACCATTTCTCCGTCGATCATTGGAATCACAATCCTTCTCATCATACGAAGATATTGTCTCGTGTTCTATCAAGACAGAAAATGAATTCTCTAAGTCTTATGATAACAAAGTAAAGCAAGAGAAGAAGAGAATGGTGGAACAAGAGATAGATAAAGGGAAAAAGGGAAAGAAGGATTTTCCAGTATGTGATAATTGTGGGAAGAATCACCCTGGTACTTGCCTAAAAGGAATGGGAGTTTGTTATAAATGTGGAGAAAAGGGTCACCAGGCTCGTGATTGCAAGGGAAAGAAATAGGCTATCAAAGTTGAATGCTACAATTGTAGAGAAATGGGTCATTATGAAAATGAATGTCCTAAGCATCAGGGAAACTTACCTCAGAAAAGGCCAAGGGATCAAGGACAATCTTATGTTGTTACTACAGTTGAAGCAGAATAGCTAATGTATTGGTGCTTTTGGACTCATGGATTATACTCTGGTTATTAGAATAATGTGATATATATATAAGGATTGTACTGCAGTACTTGTTGATTTCAGTAAGGTTTTAATATGATTAAGGTAATCATATTTTTAGTATGTGACAATAAGAGAAACTTTTCTTTGTTTGGGGAATCTGATGTTACAATTGATTTTGGAATTTAGAGACCTTTTAGAGAAAGTCTAGACTGAGGTATTTTGGATAACTATTAAGGTTGGAATGGATTAAGTTGAACCCTGGATAGTATTTTTTAGGGTTAAAGAATTTCTGAAGATTATTTTTGGAATATTATAATACTATAGTTTTAGGAAAAGGACAACCTGAAGGGTGGGGAATAACTCGTCGCGTCGGACAAAGCTGCAGGAATCGAACCCACAACCATAGTGCGACAGGCCTTTATTTCCTACCACTAGCCTACAGGAAGTCCCTGGTTATTACAAAATAATTTTACTAATCTAAATGGTATGTGTTAACATTTTGAACCTTATACAATTAGGATAAATAGAATATTTTTGAGTTCCGTTACCATTTGGAGTAAAAGTTGGGTTTGTGGTAAAAATTTATTAACGAATGAAAGTATACATAACAAGTATGTATATTCCC
The DNA here is from genome assembly GCA_963277665.1 of Viscum album. Classification (NCBI taxonomy): domain Eukaryota; kingdom Viridiplantae; phylum Streptophyta; class Magnoliopsida; order Santalales; family Viscaceae; genus Viscum; species Viscum album. The sequence goes on along the minus strand of OY728145.1, from coordinate 1,923,676,417 downwards.
TTACGCTCTTAGTAAATCTCCTAAATAAATTCCACAACATTATAAAAGGTAACTTAAAACAAAAATGTTGTCGGTTAACTTTTCCAACTAGGGATTCAATGACCGTTTAACCAATCAAAAGTTTGTGATTTTCTTGTAGTTAAACTTTCTCCTAATCCTGTTTTCTATAACTCTCCATCAGACATTGATGGTTTGTTTCTCCTCCATATCCATATTTTCATAGAATCCTAGAATGGGCTATATCGGGTGACCTTTGTACTGATCTTTCTTTCTTTTAATGTTATATATTTATTAACCTTATTTCCGATGTGGGTTTTCCTCAAAGGTATTTTCTCTTTTCAACCTTTTATTTTCAAAGAAAAATTTCAAATTGCGAGGACGCAATTTATTGAAGGAGGGGAGAATGTAACACCCCGAGCTTCCACGATACGCTTCTCATTCAATAATGCAATAGCTTGCATTGTACGCAACTTCGAGCTCTAAAACACCGCGACTAATCAAAGTAGACGTTATGAATAGTAATAACCACTTTTTAAAATTATAGAAATTTTATATTTCAAAATGGACTTCATTTTTGTATTCGAAATATCGAAATTATCCTATGTTTAATTTTTGTAACTTTCTGAGAACTTCCAATTTTTTATGAATAGTGAAAAATACTTTAAAACAACTTTTTTAATCAAAATAATTTATTGTGATAAATTATACTATTTAGTGGTTTTAAGGTATAATTAGAATATATTTTTACCATTTTATCCAATGGTGGTCATTGGAATTAATTTAACATTGAAATTGGACATAAACAATTGCCAATCTTTTGATATAAATTGTTTCTTAAAAACACGCTATTTGTCGTAACAGTGGGAATTAATTATAAAATTAATTAATGCAACTTATATGTTTGGAATTTTGTAAAATAGACATCATTTTTGAATTCAGAATATCAATTATAGCTTAGGGTGAAATTTTGGCTTTGTTCTGAAAAACTTCAATTTTTGATGAATAGTGAAACAACTAAGTGGTAGTTAAATAACTGATTTTTCATTTAAATGAAATATTACCACTTCTGTGATTTGATTTTCAAAAATCCGACATACATGGTTGTCATTAAGAAGTAAAATTTGGTTCAATGAGATTAAAATAAATTTTTGGTGAATAGTAACTTTTAAGTTCTTAATCGCGATTAGAGGTAATTAGCGTAGTTTAAGGTACAAATAATGTTTTAATAATATGAGATGAGCATGAAACTTGTCCTAATACTATTGGATGAGTCATGGCCGACCAAGAAAACCCATGGGTCAACTTGGGGACCCCATGGAGCCACTTTAGTTGGAAAATGACATTAATATATATTTATTTAATGTTAAAATGAAATTGACACAAATATGAGTTATTTTACTAAAACAGTTTTTAAGTGGGGTTAAACAAGTCCAAATTTTGACTATAAATATTCATTAGAAATATAAAAATATTTCCTACATCATAGTATTTTTTTTATAATTTTTAGACATTAAATAAATTAAATTATTTATGACATCATTATGATGCAGCGATGACCTCATTATTTAACGATTTAAATAAAATGAGAAGATAATGCAAAATCCAAGTCTTACACTTGTCCAAAGACTATTGGATGGGTATATTTATGAACCTTGTCACCTTATCCACGAATTATATAAGTGTGGGACCTTTAGAAACCGAAAATCATTGTATAATTGAATAACATTTCATTACTTTCCAAAAGTGCCCCTCCTCTCCACTTATAAAAGGCCCCCACCTCTACCACCTCATTCACACTTTCAAGCCATTTGGCTCGGCCAAACTCTGCCCAAATACTCTCCCAACATCCCTCTCTTACTCCTAGAAGCCTCACTTTGGGCAGAACACTTCCCAAGGAAGCCTTTAGCTCAAATCAAAAAGAGTTACCCGATTTTGAGGTAATGTCTTCTCTAATGTTGTTTTGTTTTGATTTTCTTCTCCAACCCCCTAAAATCTTTTTATTCATTTCTTTTGTAAAAACACCAGTATCCTCAATATACTAGGATGTTGTTATAAGAAGTATTCGAGCTACACTTACACACACCTACATCTAATGGTTAAAGAACATACGGTTTCTATGGATGGCGAATTTCTGCCTCACGAAACGATGATTGTTCAACACTCATATAACACCTTCAAAGGTGGCCATTAAGATGTCACTATTTTTATATATGATATATAATATGTATATATTTTACTTATTCTTCTGTATTTCTCATTTATGGCATACTTTATGATTTCCATTATGGGTAAAACGCGATAATTTCATTTTAGGAAGTGCGGACTACCGCCCCCTCAAAGTGATGTGAATCGTTAATGCCATATGTGGGATGTATAAAGGATGGAGTAAATGATATTATATATGATATTATACTGGAACTATATTATACCTTTATATAATTATGATTTCATTCCATTAAATATGAAATAGAAATGAATGTAGCGTTCATGCGTACGTACGGCTTACCGTCTCCATGAACGGTGCATTTCATTTCTTACCTCTAAATGTTACGTAATATTATAAATGAATGTATATACTTGATATATAAGATATATATGACATCTAAATCATGAATATAATTCTGGATATAATGGATATTCTACCACATGAACAACTTGTAATTATAAGAAGTTTATTGTTGACTCAAGTTACCAAAGATCGACAAAACGACTGTTATTAACTTAAATAATTACATAATGTTAATAACATTGTAATAAGTGATATAAAAAGGATAATGAAATTTAAAATGGTTCTTAATAAGGTAGATATTAACTCTAGTTTATTATTCAGGAGGTTAAAGAACGGTTGAGTCAAGTCGGACACAAGGTAAGGGAATTTCTTAACCCAACTTCCATTCTTTGGGTTAATCTCCTACTTTCAAATTATGTCATGATATTATTATGTCCTATCTTGTATTTGTACTTTCTTTATGTGTATCTATAGTGAATACACATAATAGATCTATTTTATTTTTAAGGGAATTTCTTAACCCAACTTCCATTCTTTGGGTTAATCTCCTACTTTCAAATTATGTCATGATATTATTATGTCCTATCTTGTATTTGTACTTTCTTTATGTGTATCTATAGTGAATACACATAATAGATCTATTTTATTTGTAAGGGAACTTCTTAACCCAATTTCTATTCTTTGGGTTAATCTCCTACTTTCAAATTATGTCGTGATATTATTATGTCATATCTTGTATTTTTACATTATTTATGTGTACTTATAGTGAATACACATTATAGATGTACTTTATTTAAAAAAATGATCTTTTTAAGGACTTCGTCTCAATCCCCTTTCATTGAGGCATATTTGGTTTTATACACAACTTTCTTTTATACGGTGTATAAACCCCTTTGACTTTTACATTTATTCAAAAGGAATCTTTTTTATACGAAGCGTTTTACTAAACGACAAAAAGGATTGTTTTCTTGCCGTACGTATGCGGCGACAACGACTTCTCCGCCGTCGTGACTATTATTTGATTTTCGGCTTCCTCTACAAGCCGTAACTTTTTTTAATGAAAAATAAATACAAAGTTTTAACTTCCTTGTATTTTGGTATTGAAAATGGTTTTGAAAGTGTTTTTATTATATCAATGTGTTGTATTGATATCTTGTGATTGAAATGTGGAAATTTTATGTTTCCTTTATGCATGTTTTATGTGATACGATTATGTTATGGTTTATGATATGTTTAAACCTGTTCATATGAGGAATGCATTGGACTTAATAAGTGACGGGTGGAGCCCGCTATAGCTCATCGATGCATCGGCAAGTCTCATGAGACAAACTAGTGTCTTGGCACGAGGCCTTGACAAAATCTTATTTGTGGTCTTGGCACGAGGCCTTGACTACGTGGTTATGATAGTCTGACATTATGCATTCCATCATTATGAAAGTGGTTATTGATATTGCATGTGATTATTCAACCAGTAGAATATCCATGTGAATAAGTAAATGGCATTATCTCATTTTACTTTTTCCATATTATGTTGAAGTTCATGTTTAAAAGGCTTTTGTTTTAGTTATACATTGCCTTAAATGTTAATGCTTATTTATGAAAGCTTCCGCATTATTGTTATCCTTACTGAGCATCTGAGCTCACCCCTTTCAATGTTTTAATATTTTCCAGGATGTGAAGAAGTATTTTATGAATGACCTGCAGGGATAGTCAGAAGAGGATATGAGTGTAGACTATGGAGACTTTGTTATTGTAGTTTTTCACTTTATGATGTAATGTAACGTTTACGAATATATCTATTGTTTCCAAGGCTACTAAACTAATCGGTCTTTCAAGACTTGATCTTTTGTGATCATGCCAATGTTACGAAGTAATGCACCGACTCTGGGTAGCTGGGGTTGGGGCGTTACAATTTAACCATGAAGGTTTTAATGATAAAAAAAATTATAAAAATAATAGGGCTTTAAAAACATGATATATAGTGTAGATGAAAATTGGTAAGATTTCATGAAGTTCTCTTTAACAGATTTCCTTATCGGGAAGTATTCAAGAGGTAATCATTTAATGAAATGTATATACATTAAATAGAATGATTAATGGACTTGGTTAAAGGATTTTTAATCATGTACACAACATTTAGAATATTTTCACAAAAATTATAAATAACTTCATTAGGATAAAATGAATGAAAGATCAACACGAAGGAATATTAGAGGTTCAGGTAGAATCCCTTTCCTTAAGTCTGATGGTGTCCTTCACTTGATCTTAATGTCCTGCATAACCAAGTTTAATTCATTAATTAATATTTATAGAACATCTTAGTTAGTTAATTGATTTAATATAACCTTACTATGCTCACTAATGATATTTTTTTTGTGGTTTAATATATTCAATTTCATTGTTTGTTTCATTTTATTTCGGGATTTTTTTACTTATTTACATGTAAGGATAAAGATTTATGATGATAATTGTTATCCAAAATTGGATTTATATGTTTTTAGTGATCATCCCGTATATTAATTAGTTATAAAATTCATTCGGTTATTTATAGTGAAGATGAATCGTTATATAAAACTTTAATCATAATTTTTTTGTTCAATTGGATGTTAATTTTTATAACATCGAAGAAATTTTGCATTATTAATTAATATCATGGGTACAAAAGATTATAGAACCATAAATTAGACATAATAAAAATAAAATTTTATGGTTAAAGTATAAGAATTATTTCATGACCAGAATTTAAGATGGTAAAAAAATTGAAAACCTATCATCCTTCAATTTCATAAATTAACACATCTCAGATGATGTTTTTCATTCATGTATAAATTAAGGGGAATCAAGATATAATGATTAATTATTCCACTATTGTAAAAAAAAATCTTGTAAATTAAATTCACTATACTGATCATAACATTTGGATGAAGGGAGGTTTGGAATGAAAATAAAATAACGGATCATAAAATAAAATAATTGAAATGAATAGAAGAATTTATCTCTTGAATATATCATCCTTGAGAACCACATTAAGGGAGAGGATTTGGTCTTATGAAGAGACCAAGGGCAGAGGGATGTGGGATAGTAGATTCAGGAGTTATTTTAGTAGAAATTTTACTATGATCAAGTATTGATAGGAGTAAAGATAATAGGGGGTGAGGGTGGTTTTTGTATTGGAGGAGAGAAGGATTGTCTCAATATTTTATTAATTATATTATTATTTTGATAAAAATGAGAAATTGTATTGAATGTAGGGAAACATTATAGTAATATGTTCATGTTATTTCTATTCCAAGGTTAATATATCATCCATGACTCTATAAATAGTGTATTTAACAGATAATGTATATATACAGTGAATGATCGAATTTTACAATTAACCAAAAATTAAATTATTACAGAAAAAACCGAAAAATTCACCAAACAATTTTTCAATTTGTAGAAATAAAATAGAACTTCATTTTGTAAAAAAATTATAAATATGAGAAATTTAATGTTTATTTAAAATCATAATTTAACTTAAAAATACATATTTTAAATTTAAAACTCCATTTCTTACACTATGAAAAAGTATTTATTATCTCTCTAATTTATCATATAATCATAAGTGTTCAAAATACTTATTTAGGAGTACATATTATGACGATAACTTTTCTTCTAAATAATTAACTTAATCATAAAATTGTAATTAAATATACATTACTCACAAAAATACATAAATTATGATATAATTAAATCATATTGTCACTTAAGAGATGGATAATTTTTATTATACTTTCACTATTAAGGTTACTTATTCACATGGATGATTTACTATACATAAGGTTTGTATTACTAATTATAAAGGTAGTTGTCATGACCCGTCCCTTAGGGCCCATGTCGTAACTACCCCAAGCCCGCCTTCCATAGGCCAGGGGCTGGAGACTATCACCAAAGGCGTAAATCCAAAAAACTGGGAAGACTTTACCTTTATAACAGTAAACTATCTCAATCAGAGTACAAGCGGAAGAAAACACTAAGAGGAAAACCATATACAGAAGAAGTGATGGAAAGTACAGGGGGCCAGAAATACAATCCCAACAGGAATGTACAACTGCAAAGAATGTACAACTGAAACAGGGAAAAACAGCAAAAAAGTAGAAGCACCTCTAGGATCGTCGTCTGTTGTTCCTACCTAATGGGTAGGTACAGATGTCCTCCTCAGCACTCCACGTCTATTAGTCCTCTCTGTGTACCGTCATGCCAAGTGGTCCACCTCTGGGTACCGTTCAGTCCTGGCTCGCTCTTGGCCTCTGTCAACACTGTTCATCATCTGCATCCAACACAACGAGGTCCGGGAATAGTCCGTGCAGGGGTGAGTATAACGATACTCAGTAGGGACCCTGAGAACCTCATGGTCTCACAAAATACAACAGGGATAAACCACAATGTATGAAATCGACAGATAACCATTACTTAGGTATATTACCATAAATATATCTAGGTTATCTAATAACCCATCTAAATCATGAGTAATACACTGTTGACGCTCCTTTCGTCACAGAATCTAAAAATCGGAAAAGGGGAATATCTGAGTCCAATGTGATTCATCCTTTGAAGAAACATCAAAAATCGACAAAGGGATGAACAAGGAGAACATTGCCCATAGGTCGCGCAAGTTCCCTCATGGTCGCGCAAGTACACTTGCGCGCCGCCTAGTGGTCGTGCAAGTACATGCGTGATGCCTTATGGTCGTGCAAGTGACTTGCGCGACCTAAGTGATAACCGCCCGGTAACCACCTGGTAACCGCCCATGGTCTTCTTTTGCCTATAAATAGACCATGTGGGCCCCCCATTCAAGAGGATCTTTTTTCAGAAACTCGGATTGAAGCTCTCGATGCCCAAGTCTCTTCTCAAAGCTTCTGGAACACTTCTAAGGTAATTTCTTACCTAGAACGGAATATCTAAATAGAAGAAGGAAGGCCTAAGTGTTGAAAATTATCAAACACTTGCGCGCCGACTTATTTCCTTCAATATAACTTACGCGTCCCTTCTTTGGAAGAACCTCGAGAACATTCTAAAGGGTTTAAAAAACAGTCGCTCAAGTATTTCAATGCTGGTTGAAAATCGCGCAAGTACACTATGTGTCGCGCAGGTATACCTGCGCGACCAATACTTGTGCGCCCACGGAAGACTTGCACGCCTTGCAAGACTTGCGCGCCCCTATCTTTTTGGGTGCCCATCTTGCCCATTTTTACCCCTCTTAAGCCATTTCACCTTTCCTTTTCAAGATTCAGTCTTCAAGACAGTCTTCAAATCCATTTATGGCATGATTTCTTGATTTGAATTTCATACCTGAAAGGAATTTTGTGGAATCTCTCTCAAAGTCTAGTGATTTAAATATCCTTATGTCACTAAAATACGGAGAGTTCATTCATTCAACCTCATCCTTTAAGATGAGAGAATCCTAACCTGGGTCTCCTTTTCAGGAATAATCCCCAGTTATAAAACCTTTAATCTGGGCATCTTCTTCAGGAGTAAGCCCCAAATTCTTAAAGTTCCCAATCATGGGCATCCTCCTCAGGAGTAAGCCCCAATCAAGTCCTTTAATCATGGGCATCTTTCTTAAGAATAAGCCCCAACCTCAAATATGGGCATCCTCCTCAGGAGTAAGCCCCAAACCTTAATCCCTAACATGGGTCTCCTTTTTTAGGAATAAAACTCAGTCATAATCTTGGGCTTCCCTTTTAGGAGTAAGCCCCAAGTCCCTTAACCTGGGTCTCGTTTTCAGGAATAAGACTCAGTCATAACCTTGGGTCTCCTTTTCAGGAATAAGCCCCAAGTCCCCGTAAATTTCTCTTAACCAGTCATAATTTACCTTTTGATTTAGGTTTCCTTTTCAGGAGTAAAACCCAATCATAAGTCCCCTCCTAACTTGGGCATCCTCCTTAGGAGTAAGCCCCAAGATTAGATTATTCAAATCTCCATGAAGCACATATAACTTTAAGGACCCTGTTCATGGATTTTCTCCCTAAAAGTAAATCCTAAACCTTCATCTATCTGGGCAGTCATCCATACATAAGCCCCAAACAAATTCTTATGATTGAATCTTTCATGGCACAATTGTCTAAATTTTTACCAATACCTCTTGTTTCTCACACCGAGCATGACTCATGTGAGCTTAGAGTGTAAAAGTAATTATGACATTCATCTTTGAGCCATCAATCATAAACATTATACTCCATAACTCGAACTACGTGGGTTCTGATTCCTTTTCCAAAACAAAGAATACGTAGGTAGCCCATTTATGGGTTCGATCCCAACTTTGAAATAATCTCTGTCCTTCTAAATGACGATAAACTTCAAGTGCCCCACGGAGTGGCTTTAAAACCAGATTGGTCATCATAATGACCACGATACTTTTATATAAATGTTTTGAAGGATACCATTGACCAAGAATCTCTAAACAGATATAGATGATTCTCTATTGATGAGGAACCTCGAATACATATAAAAGATTCTCTAAATTTCTTGCATATTTAATCATTGATTGTTAAAACTAAAGGAAAGCACATTTTATACTTGGTAATGTAATAAGGATTCATGATCATAACTTAAATCTATAAAGAGAGTCCCGGAGTAGACAATAATTCCCCTCAAAAAGGTGTGATGAGTCCGACCTCCCATCCTCTCGACCAATGCAAATTCCTAAACCTCATTAGTCCACAAGCTAATGGGTGCCTGCCTTTGTAAAGTAGGTCCAAACGGATGTAGAATCATTGGATGTTTCCGGTTCTACGAACAAACCCGTTAGAAACCGATCAGAACGTTTGAATCTCCCGTCGAGGAGTTCATCCCCGGATTCCGTGCGAAACAAAAATGCTGAACCCGACGTGAATCCTTAACCAAGTTAAAGTGATGTTCTTCTTATTTGTTAGGACCCTTGGGCCAACAAAGCAATCATTGACATGTGCTCATCCAAAAGATGCAGTGGCCGGATTCATCTTGATTATGTCTGTTACATGGAACAGGCACTCTTTTCTCAAGATCTTCTGCAAAATGGCTTTCCTTAAATTCACCCCTGTGAATACTGCTGCTGTGAACACCTCTACTGTGAGGTCTGCTGCTGTGAAAACCAATGCTGCTACTCCTGCTGAAACGTCATCCGCTCTGAGGATGACATCACCAACTCAGCGTCTTCAACGCTGTGTTTCTAATGCACTGGTTAAGGAGTACCGTCGCAACGGTACTATCCCAACTCTGGAGGCCGCTCGTCAAGCCCTCCAAGTTAACAATTCCACCTGGTCGTCCGGACAACGGCGGCCAGCAATCAAGAAGCAGGCGGTGCTGACTACCGTCTCCAACCGTTTCGGGTCGTTATCCCCGGAACGCAATTTCCATTCACTCCCTTACTCTGAGGAAGTGAATGAGCAGGTCCCGCAGGACCTTAATTCAAAAAGACAGGAGTCCATCTCAAGGGCTCCCATCAAAAATCTCCGCCAGACTCGTGCGGTAGTGCGCCCTCAACATGATGAGGGTACCGACTCCAGGAATTCAGCACAGGTTCCTCGAACCCGAGCAGGCAAGATGAACCTCCAGATACGGAATCCGGTTAACAATGGGCAGGTTGTCATCCCTGCCATCTCCTGAGAAGTCCACCAACCTAACTTGGTGGAAAACAACGAGCAGGCACACACACCTGCCCGTTTTAATTCCGCTGTCCAGCAGACTCGTCTGGCAGCATCAAGCCTATCCCGCCAGGCAATTCCGGCGGAGTACCATAGGCAGGAACATACACCTGCTTATACATCACCAGTTAGTCAGCAGGCTCGTCTGACTACATATGATGGATCTCGACAACCGCGTTTGGCGAAGTGTAATCAGCAGGCACATACACCTGCTAATACTAATCAGGCCTACCAACAGTCTCGCTTGGTAGCACCCGGAGAAGTCAGTCGGAAAGTCCCGACGACAAACAGGAGGCAGACTCAACTCTCTGCCTCCACACTTGAGTACCGTCAGGATTCACTAACAGGAAAAGGAGGACAGGAGCAGGCACATACACCTACTCCAAGCCCGGAATGGACGTATATCCCCGTTCCGGCGGCTGAAGTCACCAAACATATTTTTTCAATGGTGAAAGAGCAGAAGAAAATTCCTGCTCATATTCTGGATGCTTGCCAGGATATCATAACAGCTTCAGCATCATCTCAGGGACAGACACATAAATCTATCCCTAGCAATGGAGTGACACATCAACGATTCACTCCGGAACAGACACACACATCTGTTCCAGTCCAAGAGGGTTATGGGGCATACTCCCCCATATCATACGGACAACCAAGTTAGGCACATACACTTGATTTTAGTGGAGATCGTCAGCCTAACCTGACCATCTTTCCTGATCAGGCACATACACCTGCTCAAAGCAATCACTTTCGTCATCAAGTGGTTTCTAAAGCGAGTAAGAAGGCATCTACGAAAACGATCCGCCCAGCACAGTCAGAAGATCAAAGGCCAATCTGCAACAAGGCCTTGCTCGATGCTGGAGTTCTTGAAGCCCTCAGACATTTATCTGTCGGAATTCAAGATTCTACTCCCTCAGTTCCCAATAACTGGAACATTAATTCTGAAGGTTTTCAACAGACACTTCCTCATGAAGACTTGCTTCATGAAAATTCGGTCAATCTTGAAGTTTCTTCTTCAGATGAGAGCCACAGGAACCCTCTATGTGGTAAGAAGGCCAAGGAGCAAGAGATTTCATCTTTTGCTGTAACCCATCATGACGGTCCTCCTCATGGTGATGAACTTCGCTGCGAAATTCCTCTCCGCAGTAGTGATTTACGTTGTCTCGAAAATTCATCAGAAGGCAATGTAGTGACGAGAAAGCCCTCCTATCTCGAGGCACTTGCAAATGTAAAACCAGTCATGTCTGATGCTTTACTATCGGCAGGTGAAACTCTTTCTCCATCAGAAGATAGCCTGGGGTTCAGGTTATTCTCCGAACCATCCCTGGGTCATTCATCTTCCAGCATGAATAGTGATTTCTCTACCAATCTTGTTGAATCCGATGAAGCAACAAGGAAACACCAACTCTGGTCCAAACAGGTAGAAGAATATTCATTTAATGATAAAAAGGAAATGTTGAACATGAGGAAAAAACTGGCAAAAGGTGAAGTACCAGTCATGTTTTGGCCTTTGGCTGACTCCCAGTACGACATTCCAAAGATGTTGACGGATGATGGAATCCATGATATTCGTCTCAACATATGGAAAAATCTTTGTCAATTAAAGAAGAAGGTACTATCTTACGATGGATATGAAAATCATCTTAAGATAATAGAAGGGTTACAACGCCAGATTGATTTGGCATCTCTATCAGTCTCTCTGTATCCAAAGGCTGAAAAGCAACAGAGAACCCTTCAACGTTCATGCCTTGGCGCACTAAGAATATTTCATCAGTTAATTGCCAATGCTCCATCTGATGTTCATATCAGAGGATGGGGTGTTCACGGAGCACTACATTTCACAGTGCTTTCCGGTCATCGAAGCCTGCCGAAAATGGTCTCATGCAATGTTATTGCCCATGGCCGACCACAATCAATGGGCTTTGTTCATAATCAAAAGCTTGCTCAAGAACAAGCTTCAACTAGTTCCTCTCAAAATCAAGTATATAGAGAACAGGTTGTTGAATTGCTCCTACATCAAGCAGGCGAGAATATTGCACAAGCCTCTCGTCTGGAGCAAACACGTCATCAAATGACAGAAGTTTCGGAAATCATCCAATGGTCTGTTGAACCATGTGATAAAAGTGGATACAGGTTAATGCATCCAGCTAATTTCCGAACTAAGATTCGCAAGATCAAGAGAGATTTTAAGAAGATCTCAGACATAGCATGTCAAGAGACACCCCAGCTTGCCAGACTAGGGACTTCTCTAACCCAACCCTCAGAGTCAACAAATGGGATTCGAGGAGTTGAGCGGAAGCAGCCGGAACATCCCCAGTCCACTGGACTGGGGACTTTTTCAAATCTTCAATCCCTCCCTCAGAGAAAGTCAGTATTCTCTCGATTAGGGAATAAGCCTCAAGAGGAACGAATAGCCAAGCTGTCAGGATATTCTCTCCAAGTGACGGTTCTCCAAGAAATTCTGAGGGATCAAGTCAACAGAATTCCATGTCTCATCATGGACATAGAAGGAGACAATATCACAGAAATGCTTATAGAAAGGATTCCATGCAATATGCATCCATTAATGTCATCAATGCCGTTGCTGCTGATTCACCAGATGAGGCTCAATTAGAGGGATCAGACGAAGAGGTTCCTACTCAAGAAGTCGCGCACACAGACCTAAATGAAGAAGGTGTGCGCACACATAATCAAAGGCTTACCCAAAATCTGGGTATTCCTTCAAGTAACCCACTTCCCCTTCTCCGAAAAGGATCCAATAAGGGGAAAGGAAAGAATCAGGTTACTTCTCACCCTTCCTCTGAAGGAGGTCAATCGCTCTCATTAGAGCAAAGGTTTGCACAACAGGAGTGTAACGCCCCGACCCCAGCTACCCAGAGTCGGTGCATTACTTCGTAACATTGGCATGATCACAAGAAAGATCAAATCTCGAAAGACCGATTGGTTTAGTAGCCTTGGAAACACTAGATATAATCATAATGTTTTACATTACATTTCAAAGTGAAAAACTACTACAACAACAAAGTCTTCATATCCACACTATTAACCCCTCATAATATCCCTGCAAGTCATTCATAATTTACTTCTTCACTACCTGGGAAAAAATAAAACATAGAAAAGGGGTGAGCTCAAATGCCCAGTAAGGATAACAATATAGCGGAACATTCAAAATAAGCATAAACATTTAAGGCAATGAATTACTAAAACAAAAGCCTTTTAAAATTGAACTTCAACATAGTATGGCAAAAATAAAAATGAAATAATGCCATTTACTTATTCACATGGATATTCTACTAATCGAATAATCACATGCAATATCAATAACCACTTTCATAATGTTGGAATGCATAATTCCAGACTATCATAACCACATAGCCAAGGCCTCGTGCCAAGACTACAAATAAGATTTTGTCAAGGCCTTGTGCCAAGACACTAGTTTGTCTCATGAGACCTACCGATGCATCGAGGAGCTATAGCGGGCTCCACCCGTCACTTATTAAGTCCAATGCATTCCCATATGAAAAGGTTTAAACATAACATAAACATTCGTATTAAAACTAGCATACGAAATGTCAATACTTTCACCATAAACTATGAATGGTATAAAAATAGCACATCCACAGTCAAACATATCACAAAACCTTCAATACAATATAGAAGTTTTGTATCATAATAAATCAACTTCAAATAATCTTAAAATCCATCAAAGGATGTTGACATAGATGAAATCAAAATTCTTTTAAAAGAAATATCTCCTTTTATTTTGAAATCATTTAAGATCCATATAAAATAAAACATTTTCTTTTAAAATATTCTTATAAGCTTGTAAGGAAAGCTTTGAAGATTTTATAACGGCGTAAAATAACCGCACCCGCCGTATAAGTTAAAAAAAACATTCTTACCTCAATTCTGTCGAAAAGGTTAAAAAGGACCTTGTTTTGAAAACGACGGAAAGATTCCTTTATAAACCTCTTATAAAAATTCAAACAAGGGTATAAATGACTTTAACCCATATTCTTGTAAATAGTAAAAATGTTTTGGAAAACATTTTTAAGAAACATGGATGTGGATGATAAAGATATCCCAGTAGATTATTACGTATAAACAACCTCGGATAATGAAGAGATTGTGAAATAACCCTTACCTTGTACTTTTCCTTGGTTGGGGTAGGTTAACCTCCTGTATAATGGTGAAATAATTGTTATTAAATTATACAAGAATCATATATATTAATATGATATCATATATGATCTTTTAACATTGATTTGTTAATAATATCTTAGAATTATCGTCGTTTCGGGTGTTAACTTACTCATTTTCTTTTATATGTTTTGTTACATAAGTCATGTTTGTTGTATCTTATTCATATCCAGAATGATATCAAGTCCTTAAACATCATTTTTAAATCATTAAATGATAATTATACTTGAATGGATACGATGGAGAATGGATCTCATCGCGTTCGTGGAGACGGTAGTCCGTACGTACGCACGAATGCTACTTCCATTTAATTTTTATTTTAAAAGAATCGAATCCAAATGATACATAGGTATATTACTATTCTAGTATAATATAATATTTTATATATGTTACTTATGTTCATTAACACCATCCTTTATACGTTCCATGTGTGGTATGAACGAGTCATATCATTTTAAGGGGGCGGTAGTCCGCACTTCCTCAAATGAAATTATCGTATGTATATACAACATGAAACGAATAATGGTATGAAATAAAATGGAATTACAGAAGCTTATATATAAAATATATATCATTAATATCATATTTAATTACAGTGCCATCATAATGGCCACCATGAGAGGTGGTAAGATGTATTTGAACAATCATCGTTTCGTGAGGCGTTAGTTTGCCATCCACAGAAACATTATGTTCATCATCCATTAGATGGAGTTGTGTGTATGTGTAGTTTGAATCCTTCTTATAACAACATCCTAGTATATTTTGGATACTGGTGTTGTTACAAAAGAAAGTAAATAAAAAGAGTTTGGGGGTTGGAGAAGCAAAATAAATGAAAATAATTTAAGAGAAATCGTTACCTTTAATCTAGGTAACTCACTTTGGTTGGAACCAAAGGACTTCTTGAAATGCTTTCTGCCTATGGGGAAGCTTCAAGGAGGAGGAGAGGGATTTGGGGAGCTTAGTTGGGCAGAGTTTGGACGAGCCAAGTGGCTTGAGAGGTGTGAGGAAAAGAGAAGGAGGAGTGCCCTTTTATAAGAGGGGTGAGGGGCACTTTTGGAAAAGCTAGAAATATTAATTTATAATAAATTCATATTCGGTTTCCAAAGGCTCCAAAGTTGACTATTCAAAGGATGAGGTGGGGATAGGTCGAAAACAACTCATCCAATAGAATTTAGACAGGTTTGGGTACTTATATTAACCTTATCTTTAAGTATTAACTCTAAGTTAATTAGTTTCACTTTTACAATGTCTCTTTGTATTTTTATATAATATGGTTAATAAACTTACTATATACATCCAAGCGACCCCCAAGTGGTCCATTAATGATTAACATATCATAATATAAGTCTCTTGGCCGAACCTTAGATTTTTAGGAATTTAAAATCAATTAAAAATATAATATTTGTTTTAAGAACTCTTTTATGTCAATTTTGACACTATTCAATAGTTGATTTTTGTAAAACTCATAACAGATTGATTACTTCGAACAAAGTCAATTAAATCAATCCTAATATATCATATTATCCTATAAAATTAGTGTAATTCATTAAAAGTTTCATATTATATTTATTTGGGTATTTATAATATCAATTATTTTAATTTTTCACTATTATAGTAATTACCGCATCACCATTGTGTCATAAATAAAATACATTATTTAATGTCTAAAAATTATAAATAAAATATCATTATGTAGTAAATCGTTTTAGCTTTCTAATGAATATTTATAATCTAAAATCCAACATGTATAACCCTAGGTAAAAATTGTTCTTCTAAAAGATGTAAGCTTATGCCATTTTTATTTTTATTTTAACTTTATTAATATAATTTGTCCCTACCACATACAAGTGGCTCCAAGGGGTCCCCAAATTGACCCAAGGATGCCCATGGTCGGGTATGTGTCCACCAATAAGGGTAGGACACGTTTTACGGTAATTTTGTATTATTATAATATTATTTTTTTAACCCTTATTTACCGGATTTACCCTTTAACCATGGTAAATAAAATATTTACCGCAGTAATTATTCAAAATGTCTAAAAATAAAAGTTACCTATTTACACAATTTGAACATCCTGATTCCAAATATGGAATCCATTTTCCTAAATTCAAAACACAGAAGTGGCAGAAATTAATTTAAAATTAATTCCCGCTGTCAAAACAAAAAGCGTGTTTTTAAGAGATAATAACTATCAAAAGATTGACACTTGTTTATGTTCGGTTTAATTGTAAAATTATGTCCAATGATAAAAATTAAATTGAATGGTAAAAATATATTATAAATATACTTTAAAACCACTCAAATTCATAATTTATCACTATTAATTATTTTGATTAAAAAAGTTGTTTTTAATTAAAATTTAGAAATTTTCACTATTCATCAAAATATGAAAGTTATCTGAAAAGTACCAAAATTTCACCTTAGGCTAAATTCGATATTCCGAATCCAAAAATGAAGTCCATTTTAAAATATAAAATATATATAATTTCAAAAAGTAGGTATTACTATTCACAACGGCTAGTTTAATTAGTTGTGGTGTGTGTTAGAACTCGAGGTTGCGTACCACACACGCTATCGCATTATTCGAAGGGAAACGTACCATAGAAGCTTGGGGTGTTACATTCTCCCCTCCTTCAAATAATTGCGTCCTCGTAATTTCTAGGGTATTACTGCATAAAAAGACTCGGGTGGTTCTTCATCATAAGTTCCTCGGGTTCCCACGTTGCCTCTTCCATCTTATGATTTCTCTACAAAACTTTTACCAGACGCGTCGTCCGGTTTCTCAGTACTTGTTCTCTTGTATCAAGAATCCTGACGGGCTCTTCACAATAGGAAAGATCGGGTTCCAGTTCTAATTCCTCATAGGTGAGTACATGCGTTGGGTCAGGCATGTATTTTCTCAACAGAGATACGTGGAACACGTCGTGAACTTTGGAGAGACTTGGCGGTATTGCCAATCGGTAAGCTACAACCCCAATTCGTTCTAGAATTTCGAAAGGTCCGATGTACCTGGGACTTAATTTACCTTTCTTATCAAAACGTATGACTCCCTTCCATGGAGATATCTTCAGGAAAACATGATCACCGACTTGAAATTCCAAATCCGTCCTTCGATTATCGGCATAGCTCTTCTGCCTACTTTGAGCTGCTTTGATGTGATTTTGGATTACTTTCACCTTTTCCACCGTTTCCTCCACCAGTTCTGGGCCTACAAGTTTTCTTTCACCAACGTCATCCCAACAGGTTGGTGTACGACATCTCTTTCCGTACAACGCTTCATATGGTGCCATCTGAATACTCGAATGGAAGCTATTGTTATAGGAAAATTCTACCAAAGGTAAATATTGATCCCACATACCCTGAAAGTCAAGTGAGCAAGATCTCAACATGTCTTCTAAGGTTTGAATAGTCCGTTCTGATTGTCCGTCTGTCTGAGGGTGGTAAGCAGTGCTCAAATGAAGTTCAGTATCCAGGGATTTCTGAAGACTTTTCCAGAATCTTGAAGTAAAACGGGGATCACGATCAGAAACAATCGATAGGGGTACTCCATGAAGTCTCACAACTTCATTAATGTATAGTCTTGCTAGACGTTCCAGGGGTAGATCTTCTCTTATAGCAAGAAAATGTGCTGACTTGGTAAGACGATCAACAATAACCCATATTGCATCGTTCCTTCTAGGAGTCTTCGGTAGCCCCATGACAAAGTCCATCGTAACATTGTCCCATTTCCACTCCGGTATGGGAAGAGGTTGCATGACTCCTCCAGGCTGTTGCCTTCCAGCTTTCACTTGTTGACAAACCATACATCTTGACACAGAATCAGCAATCTCCCTCTTCATGTTGTCCCACCAAAAATGTTCCTTCAAATCTCTATACATTTTGGTGCTCCCAGGGTGTATAGAGAAATTGGAACTATGAGCGTCATCCAGCAATTCCCCTTTTTAGATCAGGTATATTGGGAACACAAAGTCTCTTCCCGAATTTCAAAATTCCATCTTCATACACAAAGTCTCTCAATCTCCCATCATTCACAGCTTTAATCTTCTTCTAAAATTCTTCATCATCGGTCTGGGAACTCTTAATCCTTTCTAGTAAAGATGGTTTGGAAACCATTTGAAAAAGCATTGATGTTTCACCTTCCCTGGTTATTCCCATGTCCATCTTCTCTAGATCCATGAAAATTGGATCCCTTTCAATTCTCATCATGTTCAGAACTCCATGGTCTTTTCTTCTCAAAGCATCTGCTACTTTGTTTGCTTTCCCCGGGTGGTAGTGTATCGTGCAATCATAATCCTTGAGTAATTCAAGCCATCTCCTTTGCCTCATGTTGAGTTCTTTTTGTGAGAAAATATACTTCAGACTCTTGTGATCAGTATAAATCTCACATTTTTCACCATAGAGGTAGTGCCTCCATATCTTCAAAGCAAAGATCACAGCTGCTAACTCAAGATCATGAGTAGGATAGTTTTGTTCATGAATTTTCAACTGTCGTGATGCATAGGCAATAACTCTATCATTCTGCATAAGGACACAACCAAGTCCTTTCTTTGATGCATCACTATAAATAACGAACCCATCATTCCCCGATGGTAGAGTCAATATAGGAGCATTGACTAATCTTCTCTTCAGTTCTTCGAAACATTCCTCACACTCTTTTGTCCAAACAAATTTAACCCCTTTACGTGTGAGCTTCGTTAATGGGTTAGCCAATCGGGCAAAATTCTGGACGAAACGTCGATAATAACCTGCCAAGCCAATAAAACTACGTACCTCAGTTATACTCGTAGGTGCTGGCCATTCTTGGATTGCCTTGGTCTTAGAAGGATCAACAGAGATTCCATCTTTTGAGACAATATGGCCAAGAAAAGAAATCTCCTGAAGCCAGAATTCACACTTGCTAAAATTCCAATATAATTCATGCCTCCTCAGAGTCTTCAAGATAATGCGCAAGTGATTTTCATGATCTTCATAGGTTTTGGAGTATACCAAGATATCATCAATAAATACCACCACATATTCATCGAGATACTCCTTGAAGACTCTATTCATCAGATCCATGAATACAGAGGGTGCATTAGTCAATCCAAACGGCATTACAGTAAACTCGTAATGCCCGTACCTGGTTCGAAATGCTGTTTTCGGAATGTCTTCCTTATTCACACACAACTGATGGTATCCAGATCGAAGGTCAATCTTTGAAAAGTATTGAGCTCCATGCAGTTGGTCAAATAAATCATCAATACGAGGTAGGGGATACTTGTTCTTTATCGTTATAGCATTGATCTCCCTGTAGTCGATACATAACCTCATAGATCCATCTTTCTTTTTAACAAAAAGAACAGGGGCTCCCCATGGAGAAACACTAGGGTGAATAAATCCCTTATTACTCAATTCCTCTAGCTGTTTCTTTAGTTCGACTAACTCTACAGTGGCCATTCTATAAGGGGTCTTCGATATAGGCCTTGATCCAGGAATCAAATCAATGGAAAACTCAACTTCTCGTTCTGGAGTATGTCCAGGTAAATCTTCCGGAAATACATCTACAAATTCTTTCACAACAGGTACATCCTCTATTTGAACATTCCTTTCCTCACCGACAGTTATTTCATTCTCTTCCTCCCCAATAATTGAATTAAGTTGAGCTACTGGGGGTGGATCTAAATAAGAATTAGGTGGTGACGATTCTGCTCTAAAAATAAGGTGTTCCTTATCATTATCATCAAGAATCGTAACCTCTTTCTTCTTACAATAAATCTTCGCATCATAGTCCGAAAGCCAGTCCATACCGAGGATTATATCAAACTCGATCATAGGTATGACGATGAGATCAGCAGATAAAGAAAATTTATGTGCTCTAATGGGGACTGATTCACAAAACTTTGTTGCAATGATACTTCCCTTAGGAGTTTTAACTGACAACTCCCTTATTAAATCAAATTGGAAATATCTAATTTTCTTAGCAAACTGGGAAGATATGAAACAATGCAATGATCCAGAATCAAATAATGCATTTGCTAAACTTGAGGAAACCATTAAATTACCTGCCACCACGTCTTTCGGAGCTTCTACCTCAGCAGTAGTGATAGCATAAGCCTGGACTTGATCCCTTGGCCTTTTCTGAGGTAAGTTCTCCTGACGCTTAGGACATGCATTTACATAATGCCCCATCTCCCTGAAATTGTAGCACTGAACGTTGGTAGCTTCCTTCTTCCCCTTGCAATCATGAGCTTGGTGGCCTTTTTCACCACACTTGTAACAGACTCCCATTCCCTTCAAGCAAGTACAAGGATGTTTCTTCCCGCATTTACCACAAGATGGATATTCAACCTTTCCCTTCTTCCCCTTATTTCCATTCCCAGATTGATCAGCACGTCTCTTCTTCTCTTGCTTTGCTTTAAAGTCATAAGACTTAGAGAATTCCTTTTCGGTCTTGATAGCACATGAGACAATGTCTTCGTACGATGAAAAGGATTGTGAGACTAATGCTCGACGGAGAAATGGTTTTAACCCATCAAAGAAACGATCAACCTTACTTCTTGGGTTACGAATATAATCACAAGCGTACCTCGCTAACCTTGTAAAGTTAGCCTCATACTTTGTGACATTCTCATCCTCCTTTTGTCTCAGACTCAGAAATTGTCTTTCCATATCTGCTCGATGGTCGCGAGGGAAGTATTTTTCTAAAAACAGATCTTTGAACTCCCTCCATTCCATATTTGATACTTCATTATCTTCCTTCATGTTCTGAATCAATGACCACCATTGATCAGCATCTCCAGTGAGGCGGTAAACTGCCATGATAACTTTTTCCCTTTTCACTGCTCCCCAAAGCCTGAAATATTTTCTCTAGGGAAAATATCCATTGCTCAGCTACTAAGGGATTTGTACTCCCATTGAACGTTGGTGGTTGTTGCCTCATGAATCGATCTAACATTGATCCTCCATGCTGCGGATCAGGGTGCTCCATACGGGTAAGGTTATTATTCATAAACTGAGTAAGTTGTCCCAGTATGGTGATTAGCTGATCAGCACCAGTTGCATCACCAGCCCCACTATAATTATCTTGAGCAGGAGGGCAATCCCTACATGGAGTGCGTGCATTGATACGGTTTCCATTTCTTCCACTAGGCGCCATTTCTAAACAATGGCATAAACTAGATCAGTTTATGAATCAAAATACATAATCCCATACTTATAAAACACTTAACATAAATTGAACTATTTATGGATATAATCCATAATCATAAAAATGTTTTCTTTGAAAAAGTATATACTCATAAACCCTTCATAATGATTTGTAAAGATAGTGAGAGTTATCCTAAGCATATCCCCCAGGAGTGTCGTAACCAAGAGTGCAGCAAGGACCGTTGTCGTGCACCATTTCCCGTTCGAGTCTAGCTCAAAGCGGTGTTTTCGGGTTTTACCCCTAGGTACATCTGTGCCAGAGCCGCCTCTACCTGCTCGTATCCAGACAAGGATGTATTGCTCGGAAAACTCACAAAATCTCTACAATACCAAAATTCTAGGAAGTTCTTCTATACTAATCCTCAAAGTTCATCTTAGGTCTACGTGCTCTAATCAGAGTTTATCTAAATCTAGTTTCCAAGGTTTGTACTAAACATCCTCTTATACCAACTGTAACACCCCGACCCCAGCTACCCAGAGTCGGTGCATTACTTCGTAACATTGGCATGATCACAAGAAAGATCAAATCTCGAAAGACCGATTGGTTTAGTAGCCTTGGAAACACTAGATATAATCATAAAGTTTTACATTACATTTGAAAGTGAAAAACTACTACAACAACAAAGTCTTCATATCCACACTATTAACCCCTCATAATATCCCTGCAAGTCATTCATAATTTACTTCTTCACTACCTGGGAAAAAATAAAACATAGAAAAGGGGTGAGCTCAAATGCCCAGTAAGGATAACAATATAGCGGAACATTCAAAATAAGCATAAACATTTAAGGCAATGAATTACTAAAACAAAAGCCTTTTAAAATTGAACTTCAACATAGTATGGCAAAAATAAAAATGAAATAATGCCATTTACTTATTCACATGGATATTCTACTAATCGAATAATCACATGCAATATCAATAACCACTTTCATAACGTTGGAATGCATAATGCCAGACTATCATAACCACATAGCCAAGGCCTCGTGCCAAGACTACAAATAAGATTTTGTCAAGGCCTTGTGCCAAGACACTAGTTTGTCTCATGAGACCTACCGATGCATCGAGGAGCTATAGCGGGCTCCACCCGTCACTTATTAAGTCCAATGCATTCCCATATGAAAAGGTTTAAACATAACATAAACATTCGTATTAAAACTAGCATACGAAATGTAAATACGTTCACCATAAACTATGAATGGTATAAAAATAGCACATCCACAGTCAAACATATCACAAAACCTTCAATACAATATAGAAGTTTTGTATCATAATAAATCAACTTCAAATAATCTTAAAATCCATCAAAGGATGTTGACATAGATGAAATCAAAATTCTTTTAAAAGAAATATCTCCTTTTATTTTGAAATCATTTAAGATCCATATAAAATAAAACATTTTCTTTTAAAATATTCTTATAAGCTTGTAAGGAAAGCTTTGAAGATTTTATAACGGCGTAAAATAACCGCACCCGCCGTATAAGTTAAAAAAAACATTCTTACCTCAATTCTGTCGAAAAGGTTAAAAAGGACCTTGTTTTGAAAACGACGGAAAGATTCCTTTATAAACCTCTTATAAAAAGTCAAACAAGGGTATAAATGACTTTAAGCCATATTCTTGTAAATAGTAAAAATGTTTTGGAATACATTTTTAAGAAACATGGATGTGGATGATAAAGATATCCCAGTAGATTATTACGTATAAACAACCTCGGATAATGAAGAGATTGTGAAATAACCCTTACCTTGTACTTTTCCTTGGTTGGGGTAGGTTAACCTCCTGTATAATGGTGAAATAATTGTTATTAAATTATACAAGAATCATATATATTAATATGATATCATATATGATCTTTTAACATTTATTTGTTAATAATATCTTAGAATTATCGTCGTTTCGGGTGTTAACTTACTCATTTTATTTTATATGTTTTGTTACATAAGTCATGTTTGTTGTATCTTATTCATATACAGAATGATATCAAGTCCTTAAACATCATTTTTAAATCATTAAATGATAATTATACTTGAATGGATACGATGGAGAATGAATCTCATCGCGTTCGTGGAGACGGTAGTCCGTACGTACGCACGAACGCTACTTCCATTTAATTTTTATTTTAAAAGAATCGAATCCAAATGATACATAGGTATATTACTATTCCAGTATAATATAATATTTTATATATGTTATTTAAGTTCATTAACACCATCCTTTATACGTTCCATGTGTGGTATGAACGAGTCATATCATTTTAAGGGGGCGGTAGTCCGCACTTCCTCAAATGAAATTATCGTATGTATATACAACATGAAACGAATAATGGTATGAAATAAAATGGAATTACAGAAGCTTATATATAAAATATATATCATTAATATCATATTTAATTACAGTGCCATCATAATGGCCACCATGAGAGGTGGTAAGATGTATTTGAACAATCATCGTTTCGTGAGGCGTTAGTTTTCCATCCACAGAAACATTATGTTCATCATCCATTAGATGGAGTTGTGTGTATGTGTAGTTTGAATCCTTCTTATAACAACATCCTAGTATATTGTGGATACTGGTGTTGTTACAAAAGAAAGTAAATAAAAAGAGTTTGGGGGTTGGAGAAGCAAAATAAATGAAAATAATTTAAGAGAAATCGTTACCTTTAATCTAGGTAACTCACTTTGGTTGGAACCAAAGGACTTCTTGAAATGCTTTCTGCCTATGGGGAAGCTTCGAGGAGGAGGAGAGGGATTTGGGGAGCTTAGTTGGGAAGAGTTTGGACGAGCCAAGTGGCTTGAGAGGTGTGAGGAAAAGAGAAGGAGGAGTGCCCTTTTATAAGAGGGGTGAGGGGCACTTTTGGAAAAGCTAGAAATATTAATTTATAATAAATTCATAATCAGTTTCCAAAGGCTCCAAAGTTGACTATTCAAAGGATGAGGTGGGGATAGGTCGAAAACAACTCATCCAATAGAATTTAGACAGGTTTGGTTACTTATATTAACCTTATCTTTAAGTATTAACTCTAAGTTAATTAGTTTCACTTTTACAATGTCTCTTTGTATTTTTATATAATATGGTTAATAAACTTACTATATACATCCAAGCGACCCCCAAGTGGTCCATTAATGATTAACATATCATTATATAAGTCTCTTGGCCGAACCTTAGATTTTTAGGAATTTAAAATCAATTAAAAATATAATATTTGTTTTAAGAACTCTTTTATGTCAATTTTGACACTATTCAATAGTTGATTTTTGTTAAACTCATAACAGATTGATTACTTCGAACAAAGTCAATTAAATCAATCCTAATATATCATATTATCCTTGAAAATTAGTGTAATTCATTAAAAGTTTCATATTATATTTATTTGGGTATTTATAATATCAATTATTTTAATTTTTCACTATTATAGTAATTACTGCATCACCATTGTGTCATAAATAAAATAAATTATTTAATGTCTAAAAATTATAAATAAAATATAATTATGTAGTAAATCGTTTTAGCTTTATAATGAATATTTATAATCGAAAATCCAACATGTATAACCCTATGTAAAAATTGTTCTTCTAAAAGATGTAAGCTTATGCCATTTTTATTTTTATTTTAACTTTATTAATATAATGTGTCCCTACCACATACAAGTGGCTCCAAGGGGTCCCCAAATTGACCCAAGGATGCCCATGGTCGGGTATGTGTCCACCAATAAGGTTAGGACACGTTTTAGGGTAATTTTGTATTATTATAATATTATGTTTTTAACCCTTATTTACCGGATTTACCCTTTAACCATGGTAAATAAAATATTTACCGCAGTAATTATTCAAAATGTCTAAAAATAAAAGTTACCTATTCACACAATTTGAAAATCCTGATTCCAAATATGGAATCCATTTTCCTAAATTCAAAACACAGAAGTGGCAGAAATTAATTTAAAATTAATTCCCGCTGTCAAAACAAAAAGCGTGTTTTTAAGAGATAATAACTATCAAAAGATTGACACTTGTTTATGTTCGGTTTAATTGTAAAATTATGTCCAATGATAAAAATTAAATTGAATGGTAAAAATATATTATAAATATACTTTAAAACCACTCAAATTCATAATTTATCACTATTAATTATTTTGATTAAAAAAGTTGTTTTTAATTAAAATTTAGAAATTTTCACTATTCATCAAAATATGAAAGTTATCCGAAAAGTACCAAAATTTCACCTTAGGCTAAATTCGATATTCCGAATCCAAAAATGAAGTCCATTTTAAAATATAAAATATATATAATTTCAAAAAGTAGGTATTACTATTCACAACGGCTAGTTTAATTAGTTGTGGTGTGTGTTAGAACTCGAGGTTGCGTACCACACACGCTATCGCATTATTCGAAGGGAAACGTACCATAGAAGCATGGGGTGTTACAAGGATGAAGAAATGAAAGAATTAAGAAGGTTGAATGCAGAACTACTTCAGAGTAGTCTTCTTCTTAAGAATGCTGAAGTCCAACAGCCGAAGGAATTTGTTGTAACTACTGAGATGGATCAAGAATATCCTCCTTTGTCAGTACACCCACAGAGGACTAATCCTATGGGTCAAACGCAACAACGGTTGGCAGCACTACCATCAGTTTCAGCACCAACCACCACGTCTGTCCAAGCTCCATTCATTTCACCTACCGAAAACCAAGTTCAACCTGACATTTCTCAAAAGTTAATAACTACTATTGAGTCATTAACAGCTCGGATAGAAACTATGGAAGGGAAACGGGCGCAAGTTCAACCTGAAAAGAAAGTTTACCCTGAATGGGTAGATTCAATTTCTCCTCCATCCAGTTTTAGAAGCCCTATTTTCCCTACTTTCAATGGATCAGGCGACCCTGAACAACATTTGACGCATTACGTGTCTTGTTGTGATCCTATGATGGGAACTCCAGAGCAGCAAGAAGCAGTGAAACTCAGATGCTTTGTGCGAACCTTGCAAGGACCAGCTTTTGTCTGGTATACAAGCTTGCAATCCCGGTCAGTCATCGGATGGGAGGATCTTCGTCAAAAATTCCTTCTTCAGTTTAGCTCAACTTTGCAAAAAACGACAGTTTTCGATCTTACAAACTGCAAGCAAAGGGAGAATGAAAGAGTCTCTGATTTCATTGCTCGTTGGAAGGGATTAACGTATTCCTTGAGTTTAGCACTCCCTCAGGAGGAATTGTTGCCAATCGGTGTGGCAATTTTGCGTGACGAATTACGCACGCCATTGATCCCTGTGAAATACACAGGAGGGTTTCGAGACCTTACTTCAATCGCTCAACAGATTGAAGATTCCCTTATACAGGCTAAGGTTAAATCTCGTGTAATTCCATCAGCTCCAGGAAGAAGAATGGGTAAAGCAGAAACTGCTACAGTTATACTTAAACAGGCACCTGTACCTATTTCTACTTCAAAACCTTCATCTTCTCGAAGGGCTCCACCTCCTGAATGCCAACAACAAAGGTTGTTTCGTCCAAATGATCAAAAATATCAACGACGAATACAATTTGAGGATATGAAGAGTAAAACATACTCTTTCCGAAGTGAGCAAGTTCCTGGTAACTTCATTTCAGCTCTGGAAAATAATTTGGTTCAATTACCAGTGCCGAAGAGGCCAAACAAGGAAGGAGATGAAGACCGTCCCAATTATTGTCCCTTTCATCAAATGTTGGGGCATCCCATCTAGGAGTGTTTTGTCTTTAAAGACCTCCTGCAAAATATGGTTGACTTGGGACAAGTCAAATTGAAGGGTTCTTCAGCTCATGTAGCGTGTATTACCGCTATAGATCCAGAAGAAGGAGGCGAGTGGCAGGAAGTCAAAAGCAAAACTACGAAAAAATATGATGATTGGATGGTCAGAAAGACAATCAATCGGACCCATTCCATTTTGCGAACACAATTTAAGAAGCCAATTGTGTCTCCTACAAAATCTGCAGTAAAGCCTCCATCAAAAGACAAATCCTCAAAAGGGCAGCGCAATTCAAAGAAGAAAGAGGAATCAGGAGAAGATGAGTATGTATCAAAGCCTAAATTGACTTTGACTCTAGCAGATTTCATGCCATCTACTTCAAAGCCACGGGCACCGTCCCACCAAACGGCACAGCCTAAACAGGCTAACCAGGCAGAGTCTTTATCAGACGAAGAGTTAATCTTTGGTTCTGTTAATATGATTCAATTAACAGATTCATATTCCAGTCTTGATGAGCCTGAATTCCCTGTATCAAATAAGGGAACCCAAGGAAGTTCTTGAGGTTCAGGATATAGGGTAAGACGTGGATCTTTCCGAAGCCACTACTCTAATTCTACCCCTGCTAGCACTGTATATGTAGCAGAAACTCGTGGTAGAGCCCTTTAGCGAGATCAAAAAGAACAAACAAGTTCTTCTTCCAATGGCCAACTCAGTTTCGGCATAGTTATTTTGGAAGACCGATTAAAAGTTCCATCTTCTTTATCTCAGCAAGTAAATGGATCTAATCAGTCTAATTTTCCAAAACCAAGGTTGTTTCCAACTTCAATACAAGATGCATCAGCTTCCAAAGCATCTGCTTCCAAGGTACCTTCTAAACCGCATATTCCTATTGGGAAACACAGACCTCTAGATCAAAAGTATGATATATTGAAACACTTGGCCCAAGTACCAGCCAAGTTATCAATTTTGGATGCTTTGAATCTGTCAAGAGATCTTCGGGAAGCACTCATCGAAGCGTTGTCAGGTCCTCAAGAGTTTGAAGCTGAAATTGCTGCAGCTGAAATCTATCACATAGAGAATAATCCTGCAGAATGCCATGTAGTGATATATTTTACTGATAAAGATGAAGATGATGTTGTGCATGGGCACATAAAACCTTTGTACTTATCTGGCAAAGTCAATGGTATAGATGTTCGAAGAGCTTTCATTGACAATGGTTCAGGAGTCAACCTCATGCCCATTCGTACACTTCGTCGATTGGGCCTCACAGAATCTGATTTATCTCCTTATACCATGATGTTTCAAGGATATGATAAAAATGAACAAGAACCACTGGGAGAAGTTACGCTCAGAACTCAGTTTGGAGATCTTGTTTCCAATTCGGATTTCATGATTGTTGATCAAGACTCAGCTTTCAATATCTTGCTTGGAAGACCCTGGCTACATCAGCATGCAGTTATTCCGTCATCATACCATCAATGTCTCAAATACTGTTTCGATGGTCAAGTTGGGACATTGTATGGTGATAAGGCCCCATTCAAGACATGTGAGTCTCAATACATTGAGGCGGAATTTTATCACATGAAGGGAAGAGAAAAATCTACAATGAAGGAAATTACCAAAGTTAATGCTCCATATGGTTTGGAAAAAATTCCAATAAATCCATTTTCACATGTGAGTACAGATTATGTGTTACCTATCAGTCAAATTGACAAAATAGGCCCAAATCAAAATACACTTATGGAAAGATCCATAATGTCAATTACGGCAATCAAGCCAGACAACATGGGAGAAATTGGTAACTTACCAAGCAGTGATGAAAGCATAAGTGGTGACGTTTTCATTTCATCTGCTGAAATCCAACAAGTCTATACTTCGCTAATTAGGCCAGAAGAAGTTATAGCAACACCAGAGGTGAATATTGATGTCGATTCTCAATCCATCATCTCCTCTTTATTTCCCAAAGAAGACCCTTTATCATCAATAGGGTCGGAAATGGAATCTTCTTCTTCAAAATGTGAAAATTTTGACATCTCTTATGATCATGAGAATTTCGTTTTTTCATCTACTTTGCAAGTAGAAACGGAAGAAATAACACATGATGAAGAGGAAGAGGAATATCTTAGAGATGCTCCTCCAGCATTTGAAGAGGGTATCTCTACCACTGTGGATGAACTCAGAGAAGTAAATCTCGGTACAGAGAAAGATCCACGCCCCACTTTAATTAGTGCGACCATGACCCTTGAAGAGCAAGAGATGTATATTTCTTTTCTAAAGAAAAATAAAGATATTTTTGCTTGGAATTATACAGAGATGCCTGGCCTTGATCCTGATGTTGCCACACATCATTTGGGTTTTCCAAAAGAACATCGAGGTTTCAAGCAAGCCGCAAGAAGAACACACCCAACCTATGCTTCCAAAATCGAGGCTGAAGTGGATAAGCTTATCAAAGCTAACTTCATCAGAGAAGTTCAATATCCCAAGTGGTTGGCTAATATTGTCCCTGTAAAGAAGAAGAACGGACAAATTAGGGTTTGCATCGATTTCAGAGATCTTAATCGGTATTGTCCTAAAGATGATTTCCCAGTTCCGATTACAAAACTCTTAATTGATGCGACGGCTGGCTATGAAGTACTTTCTTTCATGGATGGATATTCTGGATATAATCAGATCTAAATGGCCCCGGAAGATGAGGAATATACAACCTTCATAGCTCCTCAAGGTGTGTTTTGTTACCGGGTGATGCCCTTTGGTTTAAAGAATGCATGTGCAACATATCAACGCGCCATGCATCGTATCTTCAAAACATTTCTAGGGAAATTTGTTGAATGCTATGTAGATGATTTAGTGGTTAAATCCAAACAACGTTTTGATCACTTGGCTGATTTGGAAGTCATATTCCACAAGCTTCGACAACATAATTTGAAGATGAACCCCTTAAAATGTGCTTTTGGGGTAACCTCAGGAAAATTCCTCGGCTTTGTTGTACGCCATCGTGGTATTGAAGTCGATCCTGAGAAGACCAAATCAATCCTTGGTATGTCACCTCCTCAGAATTTGA
This sequence comes from Viscum album, assembly GCA_963277665.1. NCBI lineage: Eukaryota > Viridiplantae > Streptophyta > Magnoliopsida > Santalales > Viscaceae > Viscum > Viscum album. The sequence continues at coordinate 1,923,646,087 of OY728145.1, read as the reverse complement.
AAGAATTAAGAGGACTTCAAGGACACTTAGTCTATATTCACCGTTTCATCGCCAATTTGGCAGGCAAAAGTTTACCCTTTACCAAATTATTGAAGAAAGGAGTCACTTACCAGTGGACTGAAGAATGTCATGAAGCATTTGATGTTCTCAAGAAATACCTCTTGAGTCCACCAGTACTCATGCCACCTGTTGAGGGTAGGCCTCTTATCCTCTATGTGACAGCTTTAGAGCGATCATTGGGTGCCTTTCTTGCTCAAAAGAATGATGCTGGGAATGAAAATAGTCTCTACTATCTCAGTAGAACTATGCTTGAAGCAGAAACCCGGTATTCGAGTATTGAAAAGTGCTGCCTAGCATTAATCTTTGCAGTTCAGAAACTGAGACACTACCTGCAACATCACGAGGTCCAATTGGTATCTCATAATAATCCACTCAAATTCATCCTTAGTCGTCCAATGCTTACAGGACGTCTGGCAAGGTGGGCGGTTATTCTACAGCAGTTCGAGATCCAGTATGTGTCTCAAAAGGAAATTAAGGGCCAAGCTCTGGCTGATTTCCTGGCTGAAGATCCTTCAGTGGAAGACACGTATTCAGATATCGAACTCCCTGATGATGAAGTTTTCTCTATTCAAGAGAGTCCTCAAACATGGGAAATGTATTTTGATGGTGCTTCTAGAAGTCCAACAGGGAAGAAAATGGATAATCCTAAATTCAACAAAGTTGGTTTAGGAATTGTGCTCATTTCTCCAGATAAGGCAGTGTTACCTTATTCCTTTTTGTTGTGGGAAGGTGGTACCAATAATGAAGCTGAATACCAAGCTCTCATTGCAGGCTTGGAGTTAGCGCTTCAAGCACAAGTGAATCACTTAAAGGTGAAAGGTGATTCAGACCTGGTAATCAAACAAGTCAATGGAGATTATGCCATCAGAAAAGAAGAATTAATCCCTTTGTATGATTACGTCAGAGAGTTAATGTCGGAATTCCCTTCAGAACCGACATTTTCTTATGTCCCAAGATCACAAAATGCTCAAGCTGATGCACTGGATAATATAGCCACAGCTTTAGCAGATCCAAATCGGGACGAGACAACCATCGGTATTGTGCACCGTCGTGCAATTTCACCTTATGTTCAAGTCAGAACAGAGGAAATTAATGAAATTAGTCCCATTCCTGAACCGTATGGTCATACTACAGGATGGATGTCACCTATCAAGGAATACCTTCAAAATGGAACACTTCCACCTGATAGAGCCGAGAAAGAACAAATTCGGCGACGTGTGGTCAATTTTACTCTTTATGATAGCCCAAACCACCTCGAGAAAATTCTCTACAAACGCGGTTTTGATGGAGTTCTCTTCAGATGTATTGATGGTGAAGAGACAATGGCTATCATAAAATAAGTGCATGCAAGAGTCTGTGGTGCCCACCAGTCTGGACATAGACTATCTGATCAAATTCGAAGGCTTGGATACTTTTGGCCTTCAATGATACAAGATTGTGTTAATATCACAAAGAAGTGTCATTCATGCCAAGTATATTCCAACTTCATTCATAAACCTCCAGAGTTGCTTCATACAGCTAAATACTCATGGCCATTTTCCACATGGGGAATAGATGTGGTGGGACCTTACCCTTCAGCTACGGCCAAGCAGTTTAAGTACATTCTTACTGCTACTGATTTCTTTTCCAAATGGGCAGAGGCAGTACCTCTCAAAGAAGTCAGTTCTAAATGCATTGTTAGCTTCATCAAGTCTAACATCATTACTAGATTTGGTGTCCCTCATACCATATTGACGGACGACGGCACCAACTTCTGTTCTTCTGAGGTAAAGAAATTGTATCAAGAATACAACATTAAGTCCAACCATTCATCTCGATATCATGCAGCGGCTAATGGCCAGATAGAGGCCTTCAACAAGACACTTTCAAATATACTGAAAAAGATGGTGGATAAAGATAAGAGGTCATGGCCTGATAAACTTTTTCATGCTTTATGGGCTTATCGGACTACCACTCGCAATGCAACGCGGTCTACTCCATATTCATTCGTATATGGAACAGAAGCAGTCTTTCCAATTGGAGTTCAATTGCCCTCACTCAGAATAGCCATTTGTGATCAGTTATCAACAGATGAGCAATCCCAAAAGCGGTTGAATGAATTGGAACAGTTAGATGAGAAAAGATTGTGCGCTTTGCACCACTTGGAAATCTATCAGAATCGGATAACACGAGCTTTTAACAAAAAAGTTCGTCTTCGTTCATTCATTCAGGGAGAATTGGTATTGGTTCTCAGAGCACCAATGATACTAGGAAAGAAGCCTCCCAAGCTTGAACCAAAATGGGAAGGGCCTTATTCAATACATAAGGTCTACTCAAATGGAGCATATTCTCTAATCTCAATGGATGGAGAACACATCACGACTCCAACTAATGCCAGATTTCTGAAGAAGTATTTTGTATAAACACAAAATATTGTTCCCAGATCTAAAACAATCACATTAGATCATACTTTGTCCAACATGACATTAAACTGTTATAATGTCCAACATGACGTTAAACTGTGATGTCCTATCTACATGACATTAAACTGTACAGAAGATCCTATATTTTGTCCGAGATAACATTAAACTATATTGTGTCCTAGCAACATGACATTAAACTGTGTGGCACTTCCAACGTCCAACATGACGATAAACTATAAAAAGTCCCCAGAACTGATATCCTCATATTGGTTCACCTTAGTCCTAGCTACATGACTTTAAACTGTACAGCACCAGTTCGTCCTTGCTATATGATGTTAAACTATACAGCAATGGTCCAGTATGACTTTAAACTGCAACTTTGTCCCACACGACATTAAACTGTGAAAAAGCTCCCTAAACCGTCCAGCATGACCTTAAACTGCATCATCCCTGGTCCATGTATATGACCATAAACTATTTTCAAATCCTTTATGTCTAGCAAGACGTTAAACTGTGACGTCCTAACTACATGACGCTAAACTATATAAAAGTCCCTCACGTCCGGAAAGACGTTAAACTATATAATCTCAAAATTCCAGTATGACATTAAACTGCACCATTCACGGTCCATGCATATGACCTTAAACTATTCGCACTTTCGTCCGACATGACGTTAAAATGGTACACTCTTTTGTCCTTACTGCATGACATTAAACTGCATAGTCCCCCTTTCGTCCAATATGACGTTAAACTGTATTGTCCCCATCGTCCTAACTACATGACGCTAAACTGTACAGAAAGTCCTTGATATGTCCTACATGACATTAAACTGTTATTTTGTCCCTACTACATGACACTAAACTGTGCAGCACCAATAGTCCTAACTACAAGACTTTAAACTGCATAGTCCCTTTTTTATGTCCTACATGACATTAAACTGTGCATCGTTAAGGTTTTTATTACCTCTTGTTTCTCACACCGAGTATGACTCACGTGAGCTTAGAGCGAACATCAACCATAACACTCCCTTTGGGCCACTAACCATGTATAAGTCCCAAAAACATTTTTTATTTAGATCATTGTCCACAAGAACAACTTGATCATTAATTCATTCTTTAATTGAACTACACGGACTTTGATCCTTGCCCTCCAGGCTGGGTATTTAGGAAACCTCCCAGGGTTCAAGCCCAAAAACAATCTCTTCACATCGGTTCACCACCATCTCATATGATGTTGATTCGTGAAACCGCCCCTGGAATCAATATCTTTACATTGATTCACTTTCGTCCTTGTTATGTGATGTTAAACTATACAACACTTTTGTCCAGTACGACAATAAACTACAATATTCTTTGATTTCCTCATTTGAGAGAGAACTATTATTGACATTGATTTTTCAATCATGGTTTTCATTTTCAAAAGACTACGTGCATACATGGTAATGCCTGAACTTTTTATCTTAGGTTAAACCATCATTACACTAAAGTCCCCTTTCACCCTTCACATGTACGAACCAAATTTGTACTAAGGGTAATTCTAGAACTACGTGGACTTGATTCCCATCCTTATGGGATACGTAGGAACATTAGAGTATCCCTCTAATCCAGTCCCATGTCTTTTGGGCCTAACATTAAATTTCACTTTCAGTCCCTTGGCTGAAAAGTCCTCATGAAAACACACACTGTGTATTCATTATTATGGTCTGAATTCTATGACCCTAAACTAAGATCACTCATACTTTCGTCCTGCACGACGTTAAACTGCATTTCAAGAACTACGTATGGCTTGATTCTCATTCTTATGAGATACATAGTGAAGTCCAAAATTTCAATTCAGGACCCAGCCACAACATGATTATGGTTTTCATTGACCTATGTATCTCTATATACATTGGACAATACCCATCTTTATGTATTATAATCCTAACCTTAAATATTTTCAGATCTTCATAACCCTTTTCATGACTTCTAGTCACAAAAATGTCAAACTTCTGAGAATTCTTTTGCCTGACTATGCAGCACGTGCCCATAGGTGGCCTTGCATAAACAGTCCACATAACAGACTTGTCAGCCGAAAGATGCTATTTATTTGACCATGCAGCCAATGCCCTTAGGTGGCCCTGCATATTTCAACCCCTTAACGGGTTTGTTAAATAATGGTATCTTCATTCTTGGGAAGAATGCCTCTTTTGTCCCTATTTGTCTTAAACAACAGTATGTAGGGATCCGCAAAAAAATAGCCATCCTTAACATATTTTTCCCATATCCTTTTTCATGATCTGAAAGTATTCAAGTCTATGGTTTATTCTTCTTCCCTACGTTTGGGTCAGACCTTCGTAGGAGTGATATTCATCCAGTTCTTCAATATTCTTGTTCGGAAATATCTTCTCCATATTCAAGTACCTCTTTCCATACAAAAAACTCTATACTTTAGAAAATTTGAATCTCCATGAACTTTCACTGGCTTTTAGCACTAGGAAAGTAAATTTCTGGGAGTTCTTTTTCCTGACTATGCAGCACGTGCCCATAGGTGGCCTTGCATAAACAGTCCCAATAACAGACTTGTCAGCCGAAAGATACTATTTATTTGACCATGCAGCCAATGCCCATAGGTGGCCCTGCATATTTCAACCCCCTAACGGGTTTTGTTAAATAATAGTAACTTCATTCTTGGAAACTACTTCTTCTAATGACTTTTAGCTCTTTTTCATATCATTCCTCAGATTCAAATATTCTTAAGCCATAGTTTACATATTTTCCCTCATACTTGAGTATGGTAATATGTTTTCAGATGAACTTTCAAGGAATTGTGTCAATTCTAATCCATTTTGGTCAAAGCTATTTCGACCTTAAACATTATCCCCTTTATGTCCGGCATGCATGACTTTAAACTGCCCACAAAATACAAAGGAACTCTGAATAAAATTCAAGTTCAAGCACACTTGCGCACTGCCCTCTGTGCCCTAAAGTCTTGTGTGCCCCCTTTTCCTTTGGAGGGATTCGATTTCCTCAGAGTCAAATCCTCATTTCTCTCCGGATCCAACTCTGAGGGGGGACTTTTGTTGACGCTCCTTTCGTCACAGAATCTAAAAATCGGAAAAGGGGAATATCTGAGTCCAATGTGATTCATCCTTTGAAGAAACATCAAAAATCGACAAAGGGATGAACAAGGAGAACATTGCCCATAGGTCGCCCAAGTTCCCTCATGGTCGCGCAAGTACACTTGCGCGCCGTCTAGTGGTTGTGCAAGTACTTGCGCGATGCCTTATGGTCGTGCAAGTGACTTGCGCGACCTAAGTGATAACCCCCCGGTAACCGCCCATGGTCTTCTTTTGCCTATAAATAGACCCTGTGGGCCCCCCATTCAAGAGGATCTTTTTTCAGAAACTCGGATTGAAGCTCCCGACGCCCAAGTCTCTTCTCAAAGCTTCCGGAACACTTCTAAGGTAATTTCATACCTAGAACGGAAGATCTAAAGAGAAGAAGGAAGGCCTAAGTGTTGAAACTTATCAAACACTTGCGCGCCGACTTATTTCCTTCAATATAACTTGCGCGTCCCTTCTTTGGAAGAACCTCGAGAACATTCTAAAGGGTTTAAAAAAGAGTCGCTCAAGTATTTCAATGCTGGTTGAAAATCGCGCAAGTACACTATGTGTCGCGCAGGTATACCTGCGCGACCAATACTTGCGCGCCCACGGAAGACTTGCGCGCCTTACAAGACTTGCGCGCCCCTATCTTTTTGGGTGCCCATCTTGCCCATTTTTACCCCTCTTAAGCCATTTCACCTTTCCTTTTCAAGATTCAGTCTTCAAGACACTCTTCAAAGCCATTTATGGCATTATTTCTTGATTTGAATTTCTTATCTGAAAGGAATTCTGTGGAATCTCTCTCAAAGTCTAGTGATTTAAATATCCTTATGTCACTAAAATACAGAGAGTTCATTCATTCAACCTCATCCTTTAAGATGAGAGAATCCTAACCTGGGTCTCCTTTTCAGGAATAATCCCCAGTTATAAAACCTTTAATCTGGGCATCTTCGTCAGGAGTAAGCCCCAAATTCTTAAAGTTCCCAATCTTGGGCATCCTCCTCAGGAGTAAGCCCCAATCAAGTCCTTTAATCATGGGCATCTTTCTTAATAATAAGCCCCAACCTCAAATATGGGCATCCTCCTCAGGAGTAAGCCCCAAACCTTAATCCCTAACCTGGGTCTCCTTTTTTAGGAATAAAATTCAGTCATAATCTTGGGCTTCCCTTTTAGGAGTAAGCCCCAAGTCCCTTAACCTGGGTCTCCTTTTCAGGAATAAGACTCAGTCATAACCTTGGGTCTCCTTTTCAGGAATAAGCCCCAAGTCCCCTTAAATTCCTCTTAACCAGTCATAATTTACCTTTTGATTTGGGTTTCCTTTTCAGGAGTAAAACCCAATCATAAGTCCCCTCCTAACTTGGGCATCCTCCTTAGGAGTAAGCCCCAAGATTAGAGTATTCAAATCTCCATGAAGCACATATAACTTTATGGACCCTATTCATGGATTTTCTCCCTAAAAGTAAATCCTAAACCTTCATCTATCTGGGCAGTCATCCATACATAAGCCCCAAACAAATTCTTATGATTTCATCTTTCATGGAACAATTGTCTAAATTTTTACCAATACCTCTTGTTTCTCACACCGAGCATGACTCACGTGAGCTTAGAGTGTAAAAGTAATTATGACATTCATCTTTGAGCCATCAATCGTAAACATTATACTCTATAACTCGAACTACGTGGGTTCTGATTCCTTTTCCAAAACAAAGGATACGTAGGTAGCCCATTTATGGGTTCGATCCAAACTTTGAAATAATCTATGTCCTTCTAAATGACGATAAACTTCAAGTGCCCCACTGAGTGGCTTTAAAACTAGCCTGGTCATCATAATGACCAAGAGACTTTTATATAAATGTTTTGAAGGATACCATTGACCAAGAATCTCTAAACAGATATTGATGATTCTCTATTGATGAAGAACCTCGAATACATATAAAAGATTATCTAAATTTCTTGCATATTTAATCATTGATTGTTAAAACTAAAGGAAAGCACATTTTATACTTGGTAATGTAATAAGGATTCACGAACATAACTTAAATCTATAAAGAGAGTCCCGGAGTAGACAATAATTCCCCTCAAAAAGGTGTGATGAGTCCGACCTCCCATCCTCTCGACCAATGCAAATTCCTAAACCTCATTAGTCCACAGGCTAATGGGTGCCTGCCTTTGGAAAGTAGGTCCAAACGGATGTGGAATCATTGGATGTTTCCGGTTCTACGAACAAACCCGTTAGAAACCGATCAGAACGTTTGAATCTCCTATCGAGGAGGTCATCCCCGGATTCCATGCGAAACATACACAAATGTCATTGACTCAACTCAAACAAAGATTTTCATTATTTAAACAATGGCTTCTGGAGAACTCCTCTTCTGTTGAGTACAGTGGTCATCTCATGACACTTAGGCGCTTCTCACAAACCTTGGATTGCTGAGGTACTCCTCCTATCGAGTACTATGGGTATGCTGCCAACTACCAGGCACTCCTTCCGCTATGGGTCTGCCGCCAGATACCAATCACTCCCCCTAATAGCCTATAGAGGTACTCTTCCTGTCGATTACCATAGGGATGCCGCCAAATAATGGGAAATCCTCCACAATGGGTCTGCCGCCAACTACCAGTTTCTCCCCACAGGGCTAGTGAAATCACTCAGAGTCGAATCGGTCAAGTAGTCGTCAAATCTATCAACTAATTGGTCTTTTCACTGTACACACTCGTCTCTGGGTGGATCCTCTCCATGAGCTACAGGTAGAGACTCCAAGTTTCAAAAAGTCTCATGTGGATGTATCTAAAATGTCCGCCACATCATAGGGGTCTGAACGTAATAGATGACCATCAATCGGATGCCCGGTCTGTGAGTTATTGTCATTTCTATCCCTGAGGCCCAATAGATTTTTAGGATCAAACCAACCTGAATGTACTCCAATTGTGTCCGAATCCCAAGTGGGATATGTCAAAGGAACGGTATCACTCTAATCCACCTATCCTCATAGACGGTTCGTCGATCGGATGCATGTTGCCCATGTTATGGGCATAAAAGTGTTTTTGGGTATGACGTGTCCAAAAATTAGTCCGACCCAGTCTGCGTGTCATGTGGCCCAGCCAGGATGGAAATTTGGCTCGACCATGTGCCCCGGTCACGGGCCGTGTGGCCCGGCCTGGCAAGCCGCGGCTGGCAGGCCATGTGGCCCGGCTGGGCACTCCATTTGGCCCGGCCAGCGACACTGTGGGGGGGGGGGGGGTGTCGTGCCCCCCTTTGTATGTAACGGTAGGCACATTGCGTCATCCAATGAAATTGCGGGATCCAAAGGGTCCCACTGGTGTAGCGTGCACCGGCGGCTGGCTCAGGCGGTGGTCATCCCCTATCCACTGCATCCACAGGCCACGTGTATTCTCCGGCGTGCGCACCTGGTCTCCCGTTGTGGCCCACCCTGATCGCGGTCCTTCACCACCGGCGCGGCGCGACGACGCTATTCACCTCTGCCATTGAACACCTTGGTCGTGACCTCCTTCTTCCCTCCATGCGGTGCGATAGCATTGTGCGCCTCCATCGCGTCCTGATGTGTCCATTTCTCTCCTCCGCGTATCGAGGCGGTGTCGCACCCTCTTGGCGACCCGACGACCTTTGCGCCGTCAGTTTATTTTCCGGCCGGCCCATCGCTATTCCTCATTGTTCACCATGGTCCATTATTCCGACATCAAAAAACAAGATCAACCAAATGCGGATGGTCAGCCATGATGGTGCGGTCCGAACCCCACATGTTATGATGATAACATTCGGCATAACAAATTCCAAAATCATAATGACATAGAACAGGAACAAAGAAACTCAAATCCCACTACCTCGCATGTCGTTGATTGTTGACGAAGTCGCGGGATAGCGGCATCATTTTGTCAATGTCGAAAGAGGAAGAGTTTGCAGAAGATGAGTGGAAGACGATGTCGTTGGCATTCTTCGTGGGCAGTGGTGCTTCCACTTCTTTTCCCTGGTCGAAGAAGGAAAAAGATAGTGTTCGTTGTTCTTTGGTGGAAGAAGTGTTCTTTTCATTCATTTTTGAAAGGATAAAGTCCTCTCTCAAGTCCCCCCCAAATGAATTGCCAACCAAATGAAATAGTAGCTTTGTCTATTATTTAATTGTTGGCTTTAATTCAGAAGAATCCAAAAGTTTAATTACCCAAATGAGGGGAATCAATTAATTCTAAGCGGGTTGGCACATTTAATTAGTGGGGAAGTTCAACGGTACCCCCCCCCCCACATTATGGAGAGTTACTAGGGGTTAAAGACTGTGTGGTCCCCACGCTAAATATCCTCCAAAGTGGGGTTATGTGGGGGTGGTACCCACCTCTATAACATCTCATGGGAGTTTATGGTGTGGTTCCCCCCACCACTAACATCCTCTTTGAGGTTATAACCACCAAGAAATAAAAATAATCTATTACCTTATTTTTATTTAATGTTATTAAAGAACCCCAAAAACTATCATCCATTCTCATTAAAACACAACTGTGGAGAAAGTATTAAAAAACAATAACTGACACTAGGAGTTCAATGGTGCCCCAAAAATTCGATTCTGAGCACCGGTTCAGAATTTATAATATCCCGCTCACACGTTTTTTGAACTTACCCAAGAAAAAATTCAGAAATTGATTCCAGGAACACCGGGACTCGGAATCAAGCACTATTAGAAACTATGGGCTTCTAAAAATCACATGAATTTATGAAAAAAAATTTCATTTAATTTATGGGTCTTTACATTCTCCCCACCTCAGGTCTTTACATCCCCGTAAGCTACAACTCAAATTAAGGGAATAATGGGGGGTACTGAGCATGCATCTGAGCCTCCCGCTCACATGTGCTCTTCTAGAGGATTCTGTGTGGCCAACGAACATGCACCAGAGGTATCGACCATCCATTTAGGACTCGCTCCTGCTGATTCTCAATCTCTATTGGGTCCTCTATGAATGTCGCACCATCATCGATGTCCAGCTCCCTGTGGTTGATGATGTGGGATGGGTCGAGCATGAGTCTCCTCATCTGAGAAACATGGAAGACGTCGTGCACCAGGTGCAACTGAGGTGGAAGAGCTAAGCAGTAAGCCACCTCACCTACTCTGCTGAGGACTTGGAATGGTCTGATGAATTGCGGAGACAACTTTCCTCCTCGGCCAAATCTTCATAGACCTTGTCAAGGTGAGACCCGTAATAAGACGTTGTTGCCATCCTTGAACTCCAGAGGTCTCCATCTCCTTTCAGCATATGAATTTTTCCTGCTCTTTTCAGCCTTCATCCTCTCCGGGATGATCTGCACCTTTTCTGTGGTAGCCAGTACCATCTCTGGTCTCACTAGTGCTGACTCCCCTGGGTCGGCCCAGCACAATGGTGATCTGCATGGTCTTCTGTACAACACCTTGAAAGGTTCCATAACGATGGTGGAGTGGTATATATTTTTGTAGGAAAACAACACCAAAGGAAAGTGATCCTCCCGGCTACGACTGAAGTCTAGGAAACATGCATGAAGCATGTACTCGAGGGTCTGGATGGTCCTCTTTGTCTGACCATCCGTCTGAGGATGGAAGGCGGTGCTCAAGCGAAGCTGTGTCCCAAAAGCATCTAGCAACCACTTCTATAGTCGGGAAATAAATCGTGTGTCACGGTCAGAGACAATATAATAAGGTAATCCATGTAATTGCACAATATCTTGAAAGTAGAGGCATCTCATGCTCTCTACTGAGCCCTGCTCTCTGATCGGTAGGAAGTGGGCAGTCTTGGTGAGTCAGTCAACGACCACCAAAAATCGAGTCATGACCCCAGGATGTACATAGAAGACCAGTAATGAAGTACATGGATATCCCATCCCACTTCCACTCTAGGAAATCTAACGGATGAACCAAGCCTAGTAGTACCTGGTGCTCTGACTTCAGTTGTTGACAAGTAAGGCATCGTGAGGCAAACTCCACTACTGGCTTCTTCATACATAGCCACCAGTGCTATCATCGAAGGTCCTGGTACATCTTTTCCACTCCTGGGTGTACCACTAGAGGGGATGTGTGGAACTCCCTCAACACCTCCTCCAGAAGTGAAACTGGTACCATGGTACATTCTTTGAAGAGGATGACGTGCTACCCACCTTCAAAAAATCCATCAGGTGCTTTCCCTATAGAGATCTGAGCACGTCGTGTCTCGTAGTCAGCATCCCATTATCGTGCCTCCCTGACTTGCTGATGAAGTGGGAGAGTGACTGTAGGAGACTGTAGATAGGATGCTAAAACCCTATCCACAATGTATATCTGTAAGGTAGCTAGCTGCTCTGTAGCCTCTCTTACCAGCTATATACGAGACCTCCTGTTGAGTGTATCTACTACTACGTTCCTCTTCACAGGAGTATATAGTATCTTGAAGTCATAGTCTTGAAGGAAATCATGCCATTCCCATTGTCTCAGGTTGAGTTCCATCGGATAGATGATATACCTGAGACTCTTGTGATCAGAGTACATGGTGAAACATTCTCCCATCAGATAGTGCCACCACATCTTCAAGGTGAAGACCACTGCTTCTTACACTATGTCAGGGGTAGCGTATTTCAACTCATGTTGTCTCAGCTGCAGAGAACCTTATGCGATCACTGCTCGATCCTCCATTAAGACACACCCAATTCAGGTCCCAGATGCATCGCAGTAAACTACTTACCCTACGTCCTCCTTTGGAAGCCTTAATATGGGGGCACTAGTAAGACTATGCATCATATACTAAAAGCTTAGCTGGAATCTCTTCGACCACACAAAGGGTTTCCACTTCTTCGTCAAGGCTGATAGTGGTGATGTAACTCCGGAGAGGTCTGGAACAAATCTCTGTTAGTAGCCAGCCAAACCCAAGAATCTTTGTACCTCCATCACCCTTCTGGGTGGCTCCCATGCAAGTACCACCTCGATCTTTGCTGGATCCACTGCAACTCCAGCCTCTGATAAGACGTGTCCCAAAAATTGAACCTCTATAATAAAAAACTGGTACTTTGAGAGCTTACCATAAATCTAGTGCTCTCGGAGTGTGTCTAGTACTACCTGAAAAGGGTAGGCATGCTCCTCCTCAGTAGTCGAGTAGATCAGTATGTCGTCAATGAAGACTACGACAAAATGACCGAGGTATGGCTGGAATATCTTGTTCATGAGACTCATAAACACTACTGGAGAATTGGATATGCCGAAGGGAATTACCAAGAACTCGTAGTGGACATAATGAACCTTGAAGGTCGTCTTTTGAACATCCTCGTCTCGAACTTTGAGCTATTAATAGCCTGATCTGAGGTCTATCTTCGAGAACCATCACGCTCCCTTGAGGTGATCAAACAAGTCGTCAATCCTCGGGAGTAGGTACATGTTCTTTACAGTCACCTGGTTCAGGTGACGGTAGTCAACATAGAGCCGCAAGCTCCCATCCGAATTCTTGGCGAACAGAATCGGAGATTCCCAAGGAGAAACACTGGTCCAGATGAATCCCTTTCTCTGTAAGTCCTCTAGCTGTACCCGCATCTCACGACGCTCTGTGGGAGCCATCCGATACACTGGAGTAGATATCGGTGCCATCCCAGGGTACATGTGAATGTAGAAGTCCACCTCTCCATGAAGAGTTAGTCCTGGAACATCATCAGGGAAACCATCTGAGTACTGGTCCACCACTACAGGATATGTTGGACTCTCCATATCAACTAGTCCGAGGGTATGTCCAGCCAACTGGTGAGTGATCGGCTTCACCCACTTTCGAGTAAGTCTTTCTTGTGCTGCAAAGGTTCCCTTATCATCGGTGAAGGAGAACCTATTCCCATCCGTATGGACACACCACATTTTGTGCCTAATACAGTCAATCTAAGCATAAACTGTAGATAACCAGTCCATAACCGATATGACATTGTAAGGCCTCAACGCCACTACGAGGAGATCCCCACCGAATCTATCACCTCTTAGAGTAATCTTACACTATTGGTAGCAGTGTCTAATTGTCTAGTTTCCTCTCGTAAGAGTCTCTAGACATAAGGATTGAGCCAACGGCTCCATCGGAATCTCCGAGCTCCGAATGATTGAAGTGTAAATGAAAGAGTGACTGGCACCCGTGTCTATAAGAACTACAGCTAAGGTTTAATAGACATAGATCATACCTTGAATCATCTCTGGAGCACCCTAATTGTAGGCCTCAGCTTCTTGAAGCTATGATCTTCCCTTTCCACCTTCTCCCTGTGGTCGGGGTGGACCTCCTGGTGGTGGTGGTGGTAGCCCCTCACAACGCCATCCACTACCAGCTGCACGTCCATCTCCTCTTCCACGTCCACCTACGCCCTACGGACCACCTCGATCCAACCTTTTCCTCTGCCCAGGAGGTCCCTCAACTATTTTTGGATCCTAAGAGTGGTGGTTCGGAAAATCACGAGCTTTGTGACCAAGCCCGCCATAGGAGTAACATTGTCTGCTCCTAGCATGACTGGCTCTATCTCCACTATGGGTGCCCCCACACAACTGATCCTGAGTCATGCGGTCGACCACCTATAGGTTTGGTCCTCTTGGACCACTCCATCATCTGTCTACCGCTAGATGTAGAAGACTCCGCTACAAGTCGACTAGTGGTGTGTGTTACTGTTGGAGATTGCTCAGCAATGAAACTCCCCACTAGGAGGGCTCGCTCCAACACCCACTTCTATGTCGGGATGCTATGGGATATAACTGGAGCTCTGCTATCTTTCCTAAGTCCCTGATCAAAGGTCTGGGCCCTAAAGAATGGGTCGAGTACCATATCAGTGGAGTAGCATGAGAGGCCAGTGAACCTCACTGAGTAATGAGCTACACTCATGTTACCCTGCTGTAGTTGTAGTAGATCCTGTATCTGCACCACTCGAATGGTGGCAGGTACAAACTCTGTCCAGAATAGGCCCCCGATGTTTTCCCATAGATGTTTCACCTCGTCATGAATCTAAAGCATCCGGCTCCACCATCTGACTATTTTTTCTTGAAGGAGGCTGGCAGAAAGGATCACCATGAAGTCGTCTGCTGTCCGTACCTATCTGAAGACTCTCACCATAGCCTCCAACCAATCCTCAGCCTCCTGTGGTTCTGTATCTCCCCTAAACCTAGGTAGCCTATGGTGATAGAACTCATGCAGCGCTCTCAAGCGGTGTGTACTCTGTACTGCTTGGGCTGGGGGAATCGGTGGTCCAACAGAATGTTGTACCGGTGGTGCCTCCGCTGGTGCCTCAACTGGAAGACGACCATGTATTAAGGCCTCGTCGCTCGATAGGTTGTCAGTACATACAACTCGTGGGGCTCTAAATGTTCATCCGCAGGGAGGAATCCTGAAATAAATAGATGTGACACGGTCAAATGATTATTCATGGTGAGCTGACCAGGTTTGAGCTAATTTTTTTTAAACACACACGCAATAAGTGTTTTTGTGCACTAATTCAGAGATCAGTAATCAGGGTCCTTATGTATGGATATGTTAGCCACCGCACTCACACTGGACTCCCTGAACTGAAATACACACTCGGTACCCTTAAAACTATTTCATCATAAGAAAAGAATGATCAAAGTACTGAGTTCTGTGGTAGAACTGAATCCATTTATACCAATTTGTCATGACCCGTCCCCAGGGTCCCGTTTCATAACTACCCCAAACCCGCCATCCATAATAAAGGGGCTGGAGACTAGCACCAAAGGCGTGAATCCCTAAAACTGGGAATGAATTTCCTTTATAATTGTAAACAGTCACAATTAGAGTACAAGTAGAAGAAAAAATAAAAAAAAACTATATACAGAAGAGGTGTTAGAAAGTACAATGGGCCATAAATACAAGCCCAAAAAGAAAAGTACTACTGAAAAGCTAGTACAACTAAAAAAGGGACAAACAATTGAAAGGTATAATCAGCTCCTGGATCATCATCCGGGGTTCATACCTGAAGGGTGGGTACAGATGTGCTCCTCAACACTCCATGTCTATCGGCCCACTCTGTGTACCGTCACACCGAGTGGTGCACCACTAGGTAATGTCCAGTCCTGGCTCTCTCTCGGCCTCCATCAGCACTATCTGTCGTCTGCATCCAACATAATGAGGGGCGGGAATAGCCCATGTAGTGGTGAGTATAACGATACTCTGTAGGGGCCCTGATACCCTCATGGTCTCACAAAATCCAACAAGGATAAAAAAAGTATAAAATCAACGGATAACCATTACTTAGGT
The DNA here is from genome assembly GCA_963277665.1 of Viscum album. Taxonomy (NCBI): domain Eukaryota; kingdom Viridiplantae; phylum Streptophyta; class Magnoliopsida; order Santalales; family Viscaceae; genus Viscum; species Viscum album. The sequence continues at coordinate 1,923,630,322 of OY728145.1, read as the reverse complement.
ATATTCCCAAACATATACCTATGTTATCAAGAAACTCATCTCAATCACGAGGAATACACAATTTTTATTGACTCAGCTCAAACCAGGATTTTCATTATCAAAACCACAACTATTGGCAAACTCCTCCTCTTTCAAATAAGGTGGGCATGTCGCAACACCGAATAGCTTCTCACTAACATTGGACTACTGAGGTACTCCTCCTGTCGAGTAATATGGGTCTGCTGCCAACTATCAGGCGCTCCATCTGCTATGGGTCTGCCTCCAAATACCATGTGCTCCCCCTAATATTGTGTAGATGTACTCCTCGTGTCGAGTACCGTGGGCCTGCCACCAAATAATGGGCACTCCTCCTCCATGGGTCTACCGCCAACTATCAGGCACTCCCCACTGGGCTAGTCGAATCACTCTGAGTTGAATCGGTCAAGCAGTCATCAGGTCTGTCATCTACTAGGTCTCTGCGCTCTGCACGCTCATATCTGGGAGGATCTGCTCTACGAGCTATAGGCCAATACACCAAGTGTCATGAAGTATCACGTGGAAGTATATAAAATGTCTTCCACATAATAGGGGTCTCAACGCAACAGATGGAGCATCAATTGGACACTTGGTCTGTGAGTTATTGGTATTTCTATCCCAAGGGCCCAGTTAGTTTTTAGGTTCTAACCAGACCAACCATACACCAACTATATAAAAAACTCAAGTAGGATACTCCAAACGAACCCTCTCACTCTAAGAATTCTGTCACCGTAGACGGCTCATCGATCGGACGCCCATAGCCAATGTTAAGGGCGTAAAAGTGTTTTCGAGTCTGACGGGTCTGGACTGGGGTCTGACCCAGTCTGCGGGTCCGACCCGACCCGAAGGCAGCCGGCCTGAAGTCGGGCCGGACCGAAAGTGGCCTGGCCTGGATGACCGCTTGGCCCGGCCGGTAGGTTGTGTGGCCTGGCGGCCGACCATGGGGCTCGGTCTGGCTGGCCATGATTGGCAAGTCGCGTGGCCTGGCTGGGCACGCCGCATTGCCCAGCTAGCCATGCCGTGGGGGGTGTGCCCCCCCCCCCTTGTTCGTAATGGACGGTGCATGGCGTTGACCCCTCTAACCACTAGACCCGAAGGGTCCCGCCTCTGTATCGCGCACCGACGGTGGGCACCGCGCCCTTTCTCTCCTGCCCCAGCCCATCCTAGCCGTTGTCCTGAACCACCAGCGCTGCGCGCTGGCGCCATCGCCCCTCTGCCATGACCTGCCTTGGTTGTGGTCTCATACATCCCTCCGAGAATCCCTACGACGCCGCGTGCCTCCGTCGCGGCCTGACATGGCCGCGACTCTCCTCCGCGTAGCGAGGTAGTGCCTCACCCACTTGGCAACCCGACGGCCTTTGCGCTGCTAGTTTCTTTCGTGGTCGGCCCATCTCCAGCTGTCGTTGTTCACCGCGGTCCGTTCCTCTATAGTCAAAAAACCAGATCAACCAAAGGGGGAGGGTCGGCCATATTGGTGCGGTCTGAACCCCCAATGTTATGTTCATAACATTCGGCATAACGAATACCAAAATATTAATGATGTAGAACGGGAACAAAACAACTCAAATCCCCCTACCTCATTGTCTTTGATCGTTGATGAAGTCTGTGGATGACAGCATCGTTTCACCAACGTTGGAAGAGGAAGAGTTTGGAGAAGAAGAGTCAAAGAAGACGTCGTCAGCGTTCTTCACGGGCGGTGGTGCGTCCACTTTCTTGGCCCGATCAAAGAAGGAATAAGATGGTGTTCGTCGTTCTTCGATGGAAGGAGCATTCTTTGCATTCTTCGTTGAGAGGATGAAGTTCTCTCTCAAGTCCCACCCAAATGAAAGTCCAACCGAATGAAATAATAGCTTCGTCTATTATTTAATCATTGGCTTGAATACAAAAGAATTCAAAATTTGAATTAATTAAATGAGGGGGTTCAATTAATTCTAAGTGGGTTGGAACATTTAATTACTGGGGGGAAGTTCAAGGTTCCCTCCCCCACATTATGGAGAGTTACAAGGGTTTAAATCTCGTGCTGTCCCCACGCTAAATATCCTCCCAAGGGAGGTTATGTGCAGGTGGGACCCACCTTGATAACCTCTCATGGGAGGTTACGGTGTTGTGGCCCCCACCACAAACATCCTCTTGGAGCTTATAACCACCAAGATATAAAAATAATCTATCACCTTATTTTTATTTAACTTTATTAAAGAACCCCAAAACAATCATCCATTCTAGTTAAAACGCAACTGCGGTGAAAGTCTTACTAAGCAATCACCGATGCTGCGAGTTCAACGGTGCCCTCGGAATTCGATTCCAAGAACTGGCTCAGAGGTTATAAAATCCTGCTCACACGTTTACTGAACGTATTCGAGCAAAATATCAAAAATTGATTCCGGGCACACCCGACCTCGAAATCAAGCATCGTTAGAAACAGTGGACTCGTAAAAATCTCATGAATTTATGAAAAAAAATGTTTCCACATAATTTAAAGGTCTTTATAGTAGAATTACTATTCATAAGGGTTAGTTACTATTAACCAAAAATTATGTTTGTCTTATCAAACTCAAAACATATCACTGATCGCAACCGTGTATGTCAGATTTTTTAAATTCAAATCACAGATGTGACAATATTATATTTAAATGTCACATAGTACTTAGTAGTTCATTGTGTTGTGATTTCATGTTATTATACTATATTAAAGAATTATACGAATGGAATTTTTATTGATTAAACATTGGTTCATTACATTCTTTCACCCTTATGAAATTTCTCCCTCAGAATTTAATTTTACATTATAAATTATCAATAGGTGTGGGAAATGGTCCTTCATTGCCTCCTCCAGTTCACAGGATTCATCTTTATAACTATGGTTTCATTATAAAAATTTGACCTGGTGAGTAGTCTTGTTGCGTAGAAACATATGTCTACAATTCAAGATCCTCACTTGCTTCTCCTTGTATGAAATATAATTTTACAACAATACCACCTATTAAGACCATACGTGTGAAAGATCTGATATGTACATCTTTAACAGGGACACATGGTTGATGGTGTGTACTTTACACATGGTAGGTGGAAGTGCTAGTCTATTGGCCACATCTCCAGCACTATCTTGAATCTATAAGGGGATTATGTACCTGGTACATATCTTTTTTTTATTCACAAATCTCATGACATTATTCCATGGAGACATGCGAAAGAATACCATGTCTCCATCTTTGAACTCATGGTCCCATCAACAAATTTTCTATATAGATCTTTTGTTGAATTTAGGATTCCTTGACGTTCTTATAAATGTGTTTCATCTTCTCCACCATTTCATTGACCATTTTGGATCTTCTCATCTTACACTCACTAGCTTCATCCCAACAAGTCGGTGTTCTGCACATTTTTCCATAAATGGATTTATATGGTTCCATTCGGATTCTCTAGTGGAAACTATTGTTTTAAGGGAATTATAATTGTGGAAGATGATGGTCCCATCATCATTTTAAGTCAATATAATTCTCTATCAACCTTTTATTCCAATGTCCAATTTGTTCACTCAGTTTGCCCATCATTTTGAGGATGATAGGCCGTATTAAATTTCAGTTTAGTGATTAGAGCATGATTTTGAATTTTCCAATACATCTTGGTGAAGATTAAATATCTATTGGATACAATAGATAGTGTTAATCCATGCAGTTTTACCACCTCTTTGATATATATCCATTCATTTTGATCTAAAGGTAATTCCTTTGAAATTTTAATAATTTGAGCTTTTTTTGTAAGATGATCCACAATGACCAGTAATAAATGCAGTTTTACCACCTCTTTGATATATATCCATTAATGTTGATCTAAAGGTAATTCCTTTGAAATTTCAATAAATTGAGCTGTTTTTGTAAGACGATCCACAATGACCTGTATTGCTTTCTTTCTTAGGGATGTCCATGAAAGTCCAACAAAAAAGTCCATGGTGATATTATCTCACTTCAATATTGGTAAGGGTAGTGGTTTCATCATCCCTTTATACTTTTATCTATTATCCTTCACATATTGACATGATAAGAAATTTGATGTATATTCACCATTCTCTTTCTTCATATTTTCCAAACAAAATTTCTCCTAGAGATCTTGATACTTTTTTGTGATCCCAGAGTGAATAGAGAAGGTTGAGCTATGTAAATAATTAAAAATTACCTTCATTATCATTGGATCATATGGTAAACATAATCATGACCCAAATCTTACAACTTTTTGTTGGTCCATATTGAACTCAGAGGATTTCCCATTTTTGATAGCTTCTATACTTTTTTAAATTTCCACATCATTGCATTGATCATCCTTTATTTACTCTATAATGGATAGTTGATAAATCATTTGATAAAGGACTGGAGATGTTCCTCTGATAATGATTCCCAAGTCATCCCCATCATGTATTTGTATATTAAATCCTTTTCGATTCTATTCATTGATAAACATGTTGGATCATTTCTACTTAGAGAATCTGCCATATTATTTTCCTTATCAGGGTGGTAGTGGATTGAGCAGTCATAATCCATGATGTGATCTATCCATATTTTCAAGTTCATGTCATTCTTCTTCTTTTTAAATATATTTTTAGGACTCTTGTGATCAATATATATCTCACACTTCTCCCCATAAAGAGAATGCCTCTAGATTTTCAATGCAAAGATCACAACTGCCAACTCCAAATCAAGAATGGGATAGTTTTTCTCATCAATTCTCAACTTCCTAGAGTCACAGGAAATCAAATTATCATCTTCCATTAGTACACATCCTAGGACCTTCTTTGATACATCACTGTACCCCACAAATATTTCTCTACTTTTTTTAGTGTGATTGGTGGGGTAGTGATAAACCTTCTTTTCAACTCCTTAAAAATTCTTCATATTCATTTTTCCAAACAAAACATAATCCCCTTATTTTAAAATTGATCATTTGGTTCGACAATCATGAAATGTTCTCCACAAAGATTCTTTATTACTGAGCTACACCAAGGAAGGTATGTATCTCTATTAAAAGTTTTGGCATGGTCCACTCTTCAATTGCCTTTATGTTTGTAGAGTCCACAAAAATCCATTTTTTGGTGATAATATTCTACAATAAGGATACTTCCTCCTTCTAGAACTCACATTTACATTAGTTTGCATAAAATTTCTCACATCTCAATGTATTCATCATAGTATTCAAATTTGTCTCATATTCCTTCTTTCTCTATGAGTATATCAGACTATCATAATTAAATATTACCAAAAATTTATTGAGTTGATCTATAAAGACTCTATTGATCAAATCCAATAATATTAATAGAGAATTAGAGATTCCTAAGGGCATCAATATGAAATCATAGTGTCAAAACCTCATTCAAAAGGAATTCTTGGGAATATCTTCCTTCTTCACCTTTAATTGGTGATATCACGACCGAAGGTCCATCTCATAAAAATAATTATCCTTAGAAAAATAATCGAACAAGTAATCTATCTATGGAAGGGGATACTTGTTCTTTACCTAGATTTTATTGAGCTCGTGATAGTAAATGAAGATGTGAATTGATCCATATTTTTTTTGAGGAAGAGGATTGGCACACCCCATGGTGAATCACTCGGTCATATAAAAACATTTTCCAGATTCTCACGTATCTGCTTTTTTAGTTCATCCAACTCTGTTGTGTTTATTATATAAGGTGTCTATGATATAAGAAGATATCCAGGAATACGTTCAATGGAGAAATCAATATCTCAACGAGGAGGAAGACCAGTAAATTCTACTACGAATAAATCAGTGACATCTCTCATGATGGGAATATCTTTGAGAAGTATCATCTACTTTGTCTCACCCATTTGATCTAGACATGCTTTTTTTTAATTAATTAATATTCACACATGATAAAATGATTCTAAATGATATTCCTACTCCTCCTTACACAGGTAAAGAATTTAATGATGCTTCACAACGTGAAGAGTGATCCACCCGGCTCTTAGTGTTCATGACAAAGCCAGAGGCATATCTTTCAAGAGAATTGAAGTTTTCATCATATACCATGCTGGACTCATCTTCCTTCTACCTAAGTTTGAGGAAATCTCTTTTCATCTTGAGATTTAGTGTTTGAGGAAAATATTTATCGAAAGACATTTTCTTGAATTCCTCCTAATCAATGGAATAACATTTCTCCTAGGACTTTATATTCTTGCTCAGTATCCACAATTGATAAATATCTCAATAAAAATGACATACCACATGCACAAATTGCTCTTGTTTTGAGAACTAGAGGGTATGTAATATATTTTCAATTGATGTAATCCACTATTCCGTGAAAAGGGGATCAGATGATATACTAAACATGGTAGGACATTTACACATGAAATAATCGATAGAAACTTCCTCTTCCCTTGGGGGAGAAGGGAATTCCACATTATTAATGTTATTATTCATATCCAGATGTAGCTGGAAAAATACCATCACGATGTTTTCAACACCAATTCCCATAAAATTTCGTATATCATTAGGGAAGTATGCATATTCCCTATCACATTTATTGTTGGAATGTGTTCTTCTATTTCCAACCATTAACTATGAAAATGATAGTACAATTTGAGGGCTTGATTACTTATCTATTATGCATAAAAAGGAATCCTTAAACATTAAATTTTAAATTATTAAAGATAACATATATCCTAAATTGGGATTCCATTGGTTCCACTCTAGGTTATCCTTGATCTATTTCTTAAAAAATATTCTTAGGGGATCTTTTTTGGTTCATTAAGAATGGTTCGTACTGGGATTGGGAATTTACCAAAGCATATACCCCGTCAGTTTCAAACATGGAGTGAAACAAGGCTCATTAGAAAGCCCCAGTTCCCGTTGAGTCTATCTCAAAGATGTGTTTTCTGGTTTTACACCTACATACATCTATTACATATCCACATCAACTTTTTCATATCCAGATAGGGATGAATTTTCATGATAAACCACTTATTCTATACTTACCAAAATTTATCGATGCTTTCATATACATAGTCCCATACCTAATGATATTACTAATGTTCTCTATTCATAATCTCCAAAAATAAATAGACCAACCTTATATACCTACTATATTAACCCATTCCTTTTATACATTTCGTTACATGATTTTAAGTATAGTAAATCATCATATTTTAATCCAAGGATCATAATGTCTAGTGTCCTGGAAGACAAGGTACATAAAACATAAAACATGGGACTAAATATTACATTACATTATTTATTCATTATAATGAGATCATAAATTTCATTATCATCATACATATTTATATGATAACCTGGAGTTAACATGAACAATTGGAAGAGCTAAAATTCCTAGAAAGGGAAAAACATAAGAATAAAACTTTAACACATGGGTTAGAAGGAATAACATAATGATATAAAAATTAATGGAACACATTGTATCATAAAATATAAACTTGGGATCATATAAAAATGAATTGAATGTTTTAACACCCCAAGATTCCATGGTATGCTTCTTTTTTAAAAAAAATCAATAGAGTGTGACATACGCAACCCTGAGTTCAAGCGCACCATGACTTATAAAACTAGTAGTTTAAAAGAGTTTAAGAATATTATTAACCACATTTTGAATTTTATATATCCCATATAATTCTAACATTCATCTATTGTAATGTCCCAGTTCCGGAAGCCGCCCAGGGGCACCCTGTACTCGGTTGTTCACATGGCCTCAAGCGCATTTTCTCAAATGCCAAAGGCTTCTGACTAGCTGTGAGGGCCTTGGGTGTTATAGTGGGGAAACTATGCAATCATTGGCATAGTAACACTTTGGATATAAATTAGAAAGAAATAGTGGAATCAGTAAAACATACAAGAAAAAAATGAAATTGATAAATAATTAGAGAACACATATATAAATGATGCATGATACATTTTTCTAGGAAATAATCCATACAAATCAAAATGATGGGATACAGTACTAAACCCAAATACTAAAGAAAAGAATGTAAACATCCCCACTGCATCAAAAGCCTTAGCTTGGTTCCATGCTCCCCAGCTCCACATCAATCAAGTACCTGAATTATAAGGGCACATTCCCTTATCTATACATGAAGCAATATAATCTGTTTGGGCCCAAAAGGATGACCCAAACAGGGTGTAAGACTAATACAAGTAGGAAACCAACCAATGATTTCTGTCTAACAGTTAGTGAATATATATGGCAGGTAATCACTAATATTTTGTAGTAAACTAATAAGTACACAAAGATACAATCCTAAAAATTCAATTCCATTAATTTTCATATACGAAGTTAGTATCTAATAAACAGAAGGTACCCCTTTGGGAATTAATCATAGTCTAACCGCTCAGGAGCAACCTAACAAACACCAAAAACCCTCTAGGATGTACTCATAGTCTATCCCCTCTGGTGTAACTTTAGAGAAGACTCTCTGAGGAAGCACTCATTATTAATTCCCCTGCTGGTCTCGTATCGGTAACTAATAGGAACTATGAGGAAGCACTCCACATCCAATTACCCATGTGGTTCATATCATGGAAACTACAGACAATCTAAGGGAGCAATTAAATCTATCCCCCCTATGGTCTCACATTGTAAAAGTAAATAGACACTCCAAAGAAGCCCTCAACGTCCATTCTCCCTATGGTCTACTACACCAGTTTCCCACCGCCCTAGGTATGTCAATCATTCACAATGATATATGGCAGCAAAATTAAACCTCAAGAACTACTTTGATAAATATTCTACAACAACTCACCACATGTGAGATGATAATCAATCCATCCTAATGATACTAGGCATGGAAATCAAGCAGCCTAACAGGCAAGATAAACCAAATGGTCAAAAGAATAAATCAAGGAAAAAAATCCATAGCATAGGAAAGTTAACCCTATTCATAGTAATTATCCTCTATCTAAACAAACAAGGCATAACAGGTAATAATAGGGCTAAATCCATAAACATTCAATTCCCTGTTCTTGGGTATTGGTCACTTTTTCACATATAATTCAAAGTCTAACTATGGGAAGACACAAACCACCTATCTCGGCATCATGATACCGATATATGTGAACCATAAGCATTGAATCTCCCTAGAACACTGTAGATATACAAAAACATTGAAAACGTTCAACCGGCGATATATAGTGAAAGGGAAAAATCAAGAAAAAATATTTTATAAGAATAAATAACTCACCAATGTAATTCCAGCGCATCCGACAGAGGTCGGATCGAAGAACAGATATCGATTCAGGGTCTCTGTAACACCCCGAGATTTTATGAAAAATATCCTTTTTAATTTCATTAATGTATTGTGTTATAAGCTACACCAAAATGAGCTTTCAAAACACACATCTCTGACCTGGCTTGAATTACATGCAATCGCGACCTTCCACAATAGCGTGTGTTGTACACAACACCAAGTTTCGCTAAACAACGATATGCTATTAAAATATTATTAAAACTAGCCGTTATTAATAGTAATAACCAATTTATGAAATTTTGTAAATTTATTTTTCAAAATGGACTTCTTTTTTGGATTCAGAATTTCGAAATTAGCTTAGGGTGAAATTTTGGTGATTTTCGGATAACTTTCATATTTTGATGAATAGTGAAAATTACTAAATTTTAATTAAAAACAACTTTTTCAATCGAAATAATTAATAGTGATAAATTATTAATTTGAGTGGTTTTAAAGTATATTTAGAATATATTTTTACAATTTAATACAATGTTGTTCATTGGATGTAATTTCACATTTAAACTAGTTATAAACAAGTGTCAATCTTTTGATAGTTATTATCCTTTAAAAACACAACTTTTGTTTTAACGACGGGAATTAATTTTTAAATTAATTAATGCAACTGATATGTTTTGAATTTGGTAAAATAGAAATCATTTTTGAGTTCATAATATCAAATGTAGCTTAGGCCTAATTTTTGGTATTTTTCTGAAAACTTTCAATTTTTGATGAATAGTGAAACCACTATGTGGTAGTTAAAAAAACTGAATTTTTCATAAAACTTAATTTTACCGCTTCTGTGAGTGAAATTTTAAAAATTCGAGAGACACGTTTGATGTCAGTAAGTAAAATGTGGTTCAATGAGATGAAAATAATTTTTTGGTGAATAGTAACTTTTTACTTTTTTTACCACGGTTAAAAGTAAATAGGGTAATTAAGGGTAAAGATGATATTATTATTACCCTAACACATGTCCTAATTCTATTGGACAAGTTTAATTCGACCAAAAACAAACTTAGGAATAAAATATGACCATTTAGGCCCACTTGGAATAGATTAGGACATTTATTATTAATTTATTTAAAGAAGGGTTAAAAGAGTTAAAATCAATGTTTATTTACTAAAACATTTTTAATATGGGGTTATACATAAGATAAATTCGAATATAAATATTAATTAGAAAGCTAAAAAGATTTCCTACATAATGGTATTTTAATTTAAATTTTTAGACATTAAATAATGTAATTTATTTATGACACAATGATGATGCAGTAATTATCTTATTAATGCAATTTTGACATAATTGATGTTATAAACACCAAAATAAAAGTAATTTGAGACTTTTTATGAATCTCACTACTTTTCTAGGTTAATATGACATTTTAGTATTGATTTAATGTACTTGGTTCGAACTAATAATTCTGTTATGATTTTCACAAAAATCAATTACTAAATAGTGTCAAAATTGACATAAAATTGTTTTTAAAACAAATATTATCTTGGTAATTGTTATTTTATTCCTAAAATTCTAAGGTTCGGCCAAATGACTTAGATAAGGTTATATATATTATTAATAAACAACTTGGGGTTCGTTTGGCTGCATATATTATGTTTATTAACCTTATAATATAAGAACACAAGAAGACATGGTAAAAGTAAAATTATTTAACTTAATGTTAAATATAAATGATAAGGTTAAAATCGGAACCTAAACTTGTATAAATTCTATTGGATGAGAGGATTTCGACCCATCCCCACCTTTACTTCTAAATATATCAATTTGGAGCTATTTAAAACCGAACATGACTTTATAATAAAATAATATTTTTGCTTATTCCAAAGGTGCCCCTCTCCTCCCTTATAAAAGGACACCTCCTCCCTCTCTTCCTCACACAACTTTGAGCCTTCAAGCTCGGCCAACCCCTGCCAAATTCTCTTCTACACTTCCCTAGAAACATCTTAGCGGTTCTGGTCTTCCTCAAAGACCAATTTTAGTGCCCTAAGAGGAGGTCGCAAAGAGGCGCTTCAAAGAAGAGGTAATTTCCGTTACCGATTCTTTCACCTTTATTTATTCTTCCACTTCTTCTTCTTAGGTTGTTTCATTATGAAGTAATAAAATTAGTATCAATCATATACTGATATTTTATTATAATTATGAAACAATACTATCTCACCATCTATCCATCCTACAGAAAACGAAATCACTACGCGTGCGTACGTACGGAATACCGTCTCCACGCCATGGTGAAATCTATTTTCCACCACCACCTTACTTGGATGGGTATAATGGTGTAAATAATAACTATATATTATTATTTTAAAGTGATAATGATTCTGAAATAGTATACATACACTCCAATACAGTCCCACGATCATGAGAATGATATCATCGCTCGTGCGTACGTACGGACTACCGTCTCCACGACGCGATGAGATCCATTCGCCACTTTAAACCATTCATGAATTATTATAAAGTATAAATAATAAATAATCATGAAATATATGACATAATAATGATACTGGATTTATGTGTATATATATGAATTTCATCTACTTAATTCCGTTCAACTCAATAAGGAAACGAAAACAGCGTTCATGCTTACGTACGGCCTACCGTCTCCATGAACGGTGTATTTCTTTCCATTTACTGATTTATTATATATATGTATATTCTGAACATATATATATATAAATCATATTTTGTATTCTGGAATTAAGTAATCATGATCTAAGTAACCATATGAATAATTACAAGTCAAAACACGGACGACAAATGAAACAATTTTAACCAAAACGCTCTTTAACGTTGAATTTACAAAAGAACGGGTAATATAAAGTCATAAGTGAACCATATATGATATCATAACAATGAATATGATTCTGTAATAGGTTAATTACATTATTTAAATTATTATACAGGAGGTTAGGACACTTACGAAACAAATCGGACCTAAGGTAAGGAAAATATCACAATCTCATTTTCATCCGAGATTGTTTATACTTTGAAATTTACTGGGGTGTATTTTATCATCCACACCCATGTTTCCTCAATATGTAATATTATTTCCATCCACCTACAATTGTTTAAATCTAATTTTACCCTTCGGTGAATTTTTAGTAAAAGATATGAAAGGAATCTTTTGTTGTTTTTCGTACGAGATACTTTTTGACTTTTCCGAAAAAAGTACGAGAAGAATGTTTCTTTTAACTTATATGGATTGAATGGTTTTTTTAAAACAATATTTCCATGAATCTTCCTTTACAAGTTTTAAAGATTATTTTTAATCAAATTCTTTTAGTTTAGAATTGTATAACATATTATGAAAGGAAAATGTTTTTTAAGTAGAAAGGATATTTTCCTCACGGATGGAGTTCAAGTGTTTTATCAAAATTATTTTCCATATAAGATAATATAGGGTTCTGTTTCTATCGCTATTATTACATTTACTTGATTATGTTGTGATGGAAATATTTTTATGAATTCCTTTATCTTATATGAATTGTTTTATGATGTCATGATGTTTAAGATTCCCATTTTTATTACATGGGTTATGCAATGATGTATGATTTATGATTTTGTGGAACACATAAGAATGGTATCATTATGAGATGGGTGGGACCTATATCTCCCTCCAATGCATTGGGTAATGATTTTATATCTCATGAGACAGACATGGCGGGAATGGTAGGTTATACCGGTTCAGTGAAACAGGACTGAAACGAGGTTTACTCGATTCAAAAATGGACTTTGTCCACTAAGATAGTCTTGGCAATGAGTCTTGACTAATATGATATGATTCTCTATGATTATGTGTGTATGCCACAAAGATTCATGTTTTAAGTTATGATTATTGTGATTACATTTCACTGCCATGATTTATCCCTAGTTATGAAATTATGCTCTCTTTTGCAGGTTAAGATTTCCAAATTGTTATGTTCTTTTGAATATGATGTGATTGATATTTCTTTTGTTTACCCTTACTGAGCATTTGAGCTCACCCTTTTATGTTTTCTTTTCCCCAGGATATAAAGAGAGGTTTTAGGTAAAAAAAAGGGAAGATCTTTATGGAAGATGTTGAAGATCTTTCACCAAGATTAGAAGATTATATTCCAAGTTTCAAAAGACACTAAACTATTACGATCCTTGTGTCTGTGTTTTTGTTATGTACTAAGTATTCCGCAAAAGTAATGTAATGTCCATGTACGTCAGGCTTCGGGTCTCTACAGTTGTTATCAGAGGAAAGGTTTAGTCAACCTTTGGAAACTAGGATGCAAAAACATCAGTGAGATCCCTAGAGATATTTCTAAGGTATGTCTAGGGATGTCACTAAGGTTAAGTATACGAATTGGTTATAGTACTAGAATTACGCTAACGATCATAGAATTAAACCTAAGATGTTAGATATTTAAGGTACTCCCCCTTTATTATGTTGTTTTCCGTTGCATGATTTTTGCCTCTCACTCTATTCTTTTTGGGTTTTAGACGATGGCTGGAACCCGAAGGAACCGTGTTGATCAATGCAATGGACAATGCAATGATTGTCCTCCTGAACAAACAAATATTATGGGAGATGAAGTGCAAAATCTTATTGCTATACTTACACAAGCTATGAATCATTCTGGACTTCCAAATGAGCAGAGAAGGGAACAATATTCTATTGAGTCCTTCATGAGGCAACGGCCACCTTCTTTCAGTGGGTCTTCTGATCCACTTGTTGCTGAACAATGGATCAGTACTACTGAAAAGATATTTTCAATTCTTCAATGTTCTGAACATGATAAAGTCATATTAGCAGTGTATCGTTTGGAAGGTGATGTTGATCAATGGTGGAATCTTATTAAGAATACGAGGCAAAGGGATGAAATTGAGTCCATGGAATGGGACGAGTTCAAGAACTTATTTTTTAGTAAGTACATACCTCGTATTCTTCGAACAAAGATGGAAAATAAGTTTCTTCAGCTAAAGCAGAAGGATGATGAATCTGTTGGTATATACGAAGCGAATTTTACAAGACTTGCAAGGTATGCATCTAGCATTATCATCCAACCTGAAAGTAAAGTTGATCGATTTTTCAGTGGCTTAAAACCAAGTCTTCGAAGGGCATTAGCTATAAGAGACTTCAGTAGCTATGAAGAAATTGTGTGTTGTTCTATGAAGGTAGAAATGGAAGTTTGTGTTACATATCCATCTCATGGTTTTGAAAAGAAACGAAAGATGGAGTTCAAGGAGAAATCTCAAAATAATGGTGAAAAGAAGATGAATGTCTCCTTATGCTCAAAGTGTGGAAAGAAGCATGGTGGAGATTGTCTTAAAGGGACTAGAAAATGTTTTAAGTGTGGAAAAGAAGGTCATCGAGCAGCTGAGTGTCGAGGTAATGGAAAAAGGGTTTCAAATGATGTGAATAGAGAAAACACTACAGAGAACACACCACCAACACATCAATGCTTCAAGTGAAAGGAAATGGGGCATTATGCTAATAAATGCCCTAATCCAAGGGTTAGTGATGATCAACATGAGAAACCATTTAAGGCAAAGGAAAAAAGGGAAGTCACATGCGATCACTATTGGAGATGTTGAATATGACAACGATGTGGTGGAATTATTAACTGTTTATGTAATGGGATTCCAAAATAATGTTGTATATAGTATCGTGGAATATTGGAATATTTATGTTTTGGTCAATTGTGGTTTTCAATAGTTTTATGGTACCGGTAACCATGAAAAGTGATTGAGAAATATTTGGTAAACTGATGATATGAGCATAATGAATGGATAAGAAGATAATGAGATGTTTGATTGTATTCATGAGCTCATGATTGATATAAGGACTAAGTGATATCATGGTTTGAGTATATAGAATTTTGAGGATTTTGGTATGTGTAAGGTGTTAACTTTTAACTACATTCATGTTTTCACTATGTTTCAATGGGTATTCCAGAGAATACATGATTAAGGACTTTGAATGTTTGGAATTTGACCAACAAAACATATCTTATGATATATGGGGATCAACGATGGTATTAAATCTCTGGTAATCGTTTTCACTATGTTATGAGAGTGGACCACATTATTATGGATAAGCCTAAAGATTGGAATGGATTATGTTGGACATAAGTTAGTATTGTTTAAGGATAGAAGTTTTTTCGATATTATTGATGGGATGTTATAGTAATATAGTTTTTGAAAAAGGACAACATGCAGGACGGGCGACAGCCCATCGTGTCGGACAAGGCTGTGGGAATCGAACCCACAACCGAAGTGCGATTGGCCTTTATCGCCTACCACTGGCCTACAGGAAGTCCCTGTTTAGTAGAAACTAGTTTTATTATATTAAGCAGTATGATATATGAAGTATAAGTCCATTTTAGGAACCATATATGATTAATCTCACTATAAAATGACTTATGTATATTTAATAACTTTTGCTAACCTTTTGTTTGAGACAGATGGAATGACCCGTCATTCTATCACATGATCTGCTAACACTTCACGAATAACAAATTCAACTTCATTTATTTAAGAGATGAAGTGGAAATTGTTCAAGGCACAAACAACAGTGAGATTGTACCAAAATAAAGTAAGTATTTATTCTAATTCAAATTCTTTAACTTTAGGGAAAAAATCTTGAAAACCAAAAATGTTTTCCTAGTGCTCTTATATCTGATTAATCAGATGGTACCTTAGATCGTCACAAATGTATGGCTTTGTGATTGCTATCTTTTCCATAGCCATGTTCTCTATCACTCTCCATCAGAACATGATGGTTAGATTTCTCTTCCATATCCATATTTTCACCTATGTGGAAACCAAGTGATTAGTTTATTTGGGTAACTGTTACGTTTCATACTTTTGTTTTTAAAAATTGGTTTTGGTATTCATTTTTACGATGTGGGTTTCGATTAAAGAAACTTTCGAATAGTAAACCATTTATAACCCCGACGAATTTCGAGGGCGAAATTCATTTTAAGGGGGGTAGAATGTAACACCCCGAGATTTTATGAAAAATATTCTTTTTAATATCATTAAGGTCTTGTGTTATATGCTACACCAAAAGGATCTTTCACAACACACATCTCTGACCTGGCTTGAATTACACGCAATCGCTACCTTCCACAATAGCGTGTGTTGTACGCAACACCAAGTTTCGCTAAACAACGATATGCTATTAAAATATTATTAAAACTAGCCGTTATGAATAGTAATAACCAATTTTTGAAATTTTGAAAATTTATTTTTCAAAATGGACTTCATTTTTGGATTCAGAATATCGAAATTAGCTTAGGGTGAAATTTTGGTGATTTTCGGATAACTTTCATATTTTGATGAATAGTGAAAATTACTAAATTTTAATTAAAAACAACTTTTTCAATAGAAATAATTAATAGTGATAAATTGTTAATTTGAGTGGTTTTAAAGTATATTTAGAATATATTTTTACAATTTAATACAATGTTGGTCATTGGATGTAATTTCACATTTAAACCAGTTATAGACAAGTGTCAATCTTTTGATAGTTATTATCCTTTAAAAACACGCCTTTTGTTTTGACGATGGGAATTAATTTCTAAATTAATTAATTCAACTGATATGTTTTGAATTTGGTAAAATAGAAATTATTTTTGAGTCCATAATATCAAATATAGCTTAGGCCTAATTTTTGGTATTTTTCTGAAAACTTTCAATTTTTGATGAATAGTGAAACCACTAAGTGGTAGTTAAAAAAACTGAATTTTTCATAAAACATACTTTTACCGCTTCTGTGAGTGGAATTTCAAAAATCTGAGAGACACGGTTGATTTCAGTAAGTAAAATGTGGTTCAATGAGATGAAAATAATTTTTTGGTGAATAGTAACTTTTTACTTTTTTTTAACACGGTTAAAAGTAAATAGGGTAATTAAGGGTAAAGATGATATTATTATTACAATAACACATGTCCTATTTCTACTAGACAAGTGTAAATCGACCAAAAACAATCTTAGGAATAAAATATGACCATTTAGGCCCACTTGGATTAGATTAGGACATTTATTATTATTTTATTTAAAGAAGGGTTAAAAGAGTAAAAATCACAGTTTATTTACTATAACATTTTTAATATGGTGTTATACATAAGATAAATTCGACTATAAATATTAATTAGAGATATAAAAAGATTTCCTACATAATGGTATTTTATTTGTAATTTTTTGACATTAAATAATTTAATTTATTTATGACACAATGATGATGCATTAATTATCTTATTAATGAAATGTTGACATAATTGATGTTATAAACACAAAAATAAATTTAATTTGAGACTTTTTATGAATCCCACTAATTTTCATGGTTAATATGACATTTTAGTATTATTTTAATTAACTACGTTCGAACTAATAATTCTGTTATGATTTTCACAAAAATCAATTACTAAATAGTGCCAAAATTGACATAAAATAGTTTTTTAAAAAAATATTATATTGGTAATTGTTATTTTATTCCTAAAAATCTAAGGTTCGGCCAAATGACTTAGATAAGGATATATATATTAATAATAAACAAATTGGGGTTCTTTTGGCTGCATATAGTAAGTTTATTAACCTTATATTATAAGAAAACAAGAAAACATGGTAAAAGTAAAATTATTTAACTTAATGTTAAATCAAAATGATAAGGTTAAAATAGGAACCTAAACTTTTCTAAATTCTATTGGATGAGAGGATTTCGACCCATCCCCACCTTAGCTTTTAAATATATCTTTTTGGAGCTATTTAAAACCGAACATGACTTTAAAATAAAATAATAGTTTTAGTTATTCCAAAGGTGCCCCTCTCCTCCCTTATAAAAGGACACCTCCTCCCTCTCTTCCTCACACAACTTTGAGCTTTCAAGCTCGGCCAACCCCTTCCATATTCTCTTATCCACTTCCCTAGAAACATCCTAGAGGTTCTGGTCTTCCTCAAAGACCAATTTTAGTGCCCTAAGAGGAGGTCTCAAAGAGAAACTTCAAAGAAGAGGTAATTTCCGTTACCGATTCATTCACCTTTATTTCTTCTTCCACTTCTTCTTCTTAGGTTGTTTCATTATGAAGTAATAACATAATTATCACTAATATACTGATATATTATTATAAGTATGAAACAATCCTATCTCACCATCTATCCATCCTACGGAAAACGAAATCATCGCGCGTGCGTATGTACGGAATACCGTCTCCACGTCGTGGTGAAATCTATTTTCCACCACCACCTTACTTGTATGGGTATAATGGTGTAAATAATAACTATATATTATTACTTTAAATTGATATTGATTCTGAAATAGTATACATACACTCCAATACAGTCCCACGATCATGAGAACGATATCATCGCTCGTGCGTACGTACGGACTACCGTCTCCATGACGCGATGAGATTAATTATCCACATTAAAACATTCATGAATGATTATAAAGTATAAATAATAAGTAATCATGAAATATATGACATAATAATGATATTGGATTTATGTGTATATATATTAATTTCATCTACTTAATTCTGTTCAACTCAATAAGGAAACTAAAACAGCGTTCATGCGTACGTACGGCCTACCGTCTCCATGAACGGTGTATTTCTTTCCATTTACTGATTTATTATATATATTTATATTCTGAATATATATATATATATATATATATCATGTTTTTTATTCTTGAATTAAGTAATCATGATCTAAGTAACCATATGAATAATCACAAGTCAAAACACGGACGACAAATGAAACAATTTTAACCAAAACGCTCTTTAACATGGAATTTACAAAAGAACGGGTAATATAAAGTCATAAGTGAACCATATATGATATCATAACAATGAATATGATTCTTTAATAAGTCAATGACATTATTTAAATAATTATACAGGAGGTTCAGACACTTACGAAGCAAATCGGACCTAAGGTAAGGAAAATATCACAATCTCATTTTCATCCGAGATCGTTTATACTTTGAAATTTACTGGGGTGTATTTTATCATCCACACCCATGTTTCCACAATATGTAATATTATTTCCATCCACCTACAATTGTTTAAATCTAATTTTACCCTTCTGTGAGTTTTTAGTAAAAGATATGAAAAGAATCTTTTGTCGTTTTTCGTACGAGATACTTTTTGAGTTTTCCGAAAAAAGTACGAGAAGAATGTTTCTTTTAACTTATTCGGAATGAATGGTTTTTTTAAAACAATATTTCCAAGAATCTTCCTTTACAAGTTTTAATGATTATTTTTAATCAAATTCTTTTAGTTTAGAATTGTATGACATATTAAGAAAGGAAAATGTTTTTGAAGTACAAAGGATATTTTCCTCACGAATGGAGTTCAAGTGTTTTATCAAAATTATTTTCCATCTAAGATAATATAGGGTTATGTTTCTATCCCTATTATTACATTTTCCTGATTATGTTGTGATGGAAATATTTTTATGAATTCCTTTATCATATATGAATTGTTTTATGATTTCATGATGTTTAAGATTCCCATTTTTATTACATGGGTTATGCAATGATGTATGATTTATGATTTTGTGGAACACATAAGAATGGTATCATTATGAGATGGGTGGGACCTATATCTCCCTCCAATGCATTGGGTAAAGATTTTATATCTCATGAGATAGACTGGGCTGGAATGGTAGCTTATACCGGTTCAGTGAAACAGGACTGAAACGAGGGTTACTCGATTCAGAAATGGACTTGTCCACTAAGATTGTCTTGGAAATGAGTCTTGACTAATAAGATATGATTCTCTATGATTATGTGTATATGCCACAAAGTTTCATGTTTTAAGTTATGATTATTGTGATTACATTTCACTACCATGATTTATCCCATGTTATGAAATTATGCTCTCTTTTGCAGGTTAATATTTCCAAAATGTTATGTTCTTTTGAATATGATGTGATTGATATTTCTTTTGTTTACCCTTACTGAGCATTTGAGCTCACCCTTTTATGTTTTCCTTTCCCCAGGATATAATGAGAGGTTTTAGGTAAAAAAAATGGGAAGATCTTTATGGGAGATGTTGGAGATCTTTCACCACGATTAGAAGATTATATTCCGTGTTTCCAAAGTCACTAAACTATTAAGATCCTTGTGTGTGTGTTTTTGTTATGTAATAAGTATTCCGAAAAAGTAATGTAATGTCCATGTACGTTAGGCTTCGGGTCTCTACAACCTCGGTGGAGATGTGGTGGTCTCGTTTACACCCGGATGAGATAGGTTGAATATAAGATGGTTTTATCTATCAGATGGGACCCTAGTGCATTTAATGAAATAAAAATAAAGTACATGGAATGTCCATTATAAGTACATGACAAGTAGTTTCCTTATCTAGCCTCCACTTTAGGCGGTCTCTAGGTCACCATACACGACCATGTAATTTGACATTACACGACTAGTACACGGTCACCTACGATAACTAGGTACATGTCGTATACTTAAAGTTCACAGAGTGTACTCTTGAAATTTTAAAAAACTCCCATTTTTTAAAAACAAACAAAAAAGAAAAACATACCTAAAAAAAAGCTCTAGGTTCTCATGAACTCCGGCTCCCCTTAATGAAATTCATCCCCAAATTTCCCTAACAAGATGGCATAGAAGATGAAGAATCAAACAGGTCTAGACACTATGATTGTACATCGTCCTCCCTCTCCCAGGACTCATCCTATACTCACCCATGATGCAATATCATTCGTACCCAAGGAAGAGACCGACCATAGAGAAGCTTTGCAATTTGATCAACAGTCTAGATATGATTATCCTAGAAAGATGTTTCACCTCTAACTCAACCTCCTCGGGTCGGAAAACATGAGAGGGGTCTGAGAAGTAACGTCAGAGATGAGAAACG
This sequence comes from Viscum album, assembly GCA_963277665.1. NCBI lineage: Eukaryota > Viridiplantae > Streptophyta > Magnoliopsida > Santalales > Viscaceae > Viscum > Viscum album. The sequence continues at coordinate 1,923,609,197 of OY728145.1, read as the reverse complement.
TGGAAGACATCATACATTGCCTAGTATCATTTAGAAAACTGCCACCGATAGACAACCAAACTGACTCTCCCCAACAACATAAACGACATGACGTATCTCTGTGAAATATTACCATGTCTCCTAATTATTTTGTGTCCTGACCTCAGTGTGACACGAAGGAAAACTTGATCTCTAACCTCGAACTCCAAAGGTCATCTTCGTCGATCAACATAAGACTTTTGTCGTGGCTATGAAGTATTCATCCTCTTTTGAATAAACTCTATCTACTATGTGGTTTCCTAGACAAGAGGAGGTCCCAACATAGCTACCTCTCCAACATCAAACCAACGTAAAGGTAATCAGCATGGCCTACCATACAATGTATCAAATGGTTCCATATAAATAGTTACTTGAAAACTATTAATGTAGGAAAACTCCACAAGAGGTATGTGCTTCTCCCAAGAACCTCCAAAATCTATGATGGTTGCTCAAAGCATGTCCTCAAGCACCTAAATTATATTTTGGGATAGGGAATTCGTCTAGGGATATTAAGTTGTACTTAGAATGACATGTTTACCCAAAGCCCTATGAAGTCCCTTCCAGACCTAAGAAGTAAAATGAGCATCCCTTTCTGAAACAATGGAGTATGGAACTCCATGTAAACGTACTATATCTCAAATGTACAACCTTCCCTGCTGATCTATACTGAAGGAATACTTTATTGGAATAATTATGCAACCGTCATGATTTTTTCAATGATAACCCATACTACATCATTCTTTTGAGGATACCTCGACAAACCAATCCATAAATCCATCACGTCATCATTCCACTTCCACTCGGGAATGGGTAACTGATGGAAATGCCCTACTGGTCATTGATGATCCACCTTCAACTACTGATAAGTGAAACAACTCATGAAAAAACAAGAAAATTCCCTCTTCATACCTAGCCACAAATACTGATGGTGTATATCTCTATACACCTTGGTGACAACAGGATGAAATCCCAAAACTAAGGAAGGAAAGTCTCACATTATCTCCTTACGTAAGCCTACTGGCACCCACAAGAGTCCATGAAAACACAAGATCTCATCCTCGCCTAATATCCATCTTGGAATAGGGTCCTCTCCCGACATGCTTTCCCATAGGAAATGGCCTTCATAATCTGATAGCTTCGTCATTCAAACTCGATCAAGAAGAGTAGAGCTAATAACTACATTATATAGAAATGTATTCCCCTGTCTATCGTGAACCTCCGAATGAATTTTAGAGTGCAGATTCATAAGCTACCACTCAATAATGTTCCCCTAAACTACCTATAGCTGAGTCCTCATGATCAGCACATCATCCACCACGTTTCCGTTCCTAGGCATGTAGGAATGCACGAAGTCAAAGAACTTAAGGTACTCGACCGACATTTGTTGTCTCAGATTCAGATCGCGCTGTGTAATGATATAATTGAGAAATTTTTTTTTGTGGAAACCAAAATATTCTCTCCTAACAGATAATGTCTCCAATAGTATAAAGCATGAACAATTATAGCCAATACAATATCATGTGTTGGTTAATTCCTCTCATATGGCCTCAATTGCCGAGAACCGTACTCAAAGACCCCTTCTTCCTGCTTAAACCCTGCTCCCAACCTAATACCTGATACATAACAGTAAACAATATAGCTCTATCCCAACTCTGGCAATACTATTATCGGTCCTGAAGTCATCCTCACTTGTAGCTTCATAAAGGATGACTCTGAAGAATTTGAAGACAATTAATTTGCACCCTTCTTTTTCAATCATGTCAGTGGCACTGATAAGTATGAAATGTTCTTTATGAAATGTCTATAGTAAACAGTATGCCCTAGAAAAATCAGTACCTCCAAGAAATTCTTTGGATACCCCTAGGAAACTACTACTCTAACTTTCTCTAGGTTTACTAATTCTTCTGCATCTGAGATAACATGAACGAATAAGTGAATCTGGTCAATCCAAAAGTGGCATTTTGAGAGCATAACATATACATGTTGCTCACTCAGTGTACTCAAAACAATCTCAAGATGTCTGGAATGGTAATGTTGACTGTGAGAGTATAGTATGATATCATCCATGTAGACTGCCATGATGGAATCCAAGTATGGATGGGACACTCTGTTCATTAGTGCCATGAAAACTGTAGGAATGTTCTTGAGACCGAACAACATAACCACATACTCATATTACCCATGCATGCTTTGAAAGGTTGTAAAGGGTATATCAGATGGTCTAACGTGAAAATGATGATAATTGCATCTCAAGTCCATCTTCAAAAATACCTAGGATCCTCAGATCTGGTCAAATAGATCATAGATCCTCAGTAAGGGATATCGGTTCTTGACCAACAACTAGTTCAACTTCTGATAATCCAAACAAAGTATGAGGGTATTGTACTCATTTTTCACATGCTGGATAGGCGAACCCCAAAAATAATTACTGGGTTGGATGAAACCCTTTGCCTACAAATCCTACAACTTCTTCTTGAGCTCATCTAATTCAGGTGTATCCATAATATAAGGGGGAATGGACACTGGTGTCACTCCTAACACAAGATCAATAGAAAAGTGCACCTCTCTCTCCAGAGGAAAACATAAAAAGTCCTCTGGAAGGACGTCCCTGAAATTATCCACCACTAATGGAATGTCGGTCTGTGAAGTTACCTGGTCCTCTAAATTTGCACTACAAATATGGGATGTAACTCTTCCCAACCCCTGATTCTTGGGTCTCGCTCTGCTCGCCTGTACATCCCACTCGCCCTTATGAAGAAATGATCTTCCCTATTTTGATGTGACACTGACCATAAGACGATATCAATAGAAAACTTCCAGGAAGGGAATTAACAAGTCCATTATGAGAATAATGTCATGGGATGTCATATCTAAGACATAGATGTCCCATAATATTTGGCACCCGCCAAACCCGTGAGGGAACTCCTTTCATTGACATTAACTAGCCGTTCGAGTCCCCAAAAGGGTGTCTGGCATCAAGTTATAAGCAGCAAAAAAAAAACGATTTCAAGCCCAATGGTCTCTAAAATGGCAATAAATATAATTCTATAGGAAGACACTGTATCGAAATGTGAAAAATCTAAAACTAAGGCATCTAGGATTGTAATTCTAATAGTAGAGGGATTATGATCCTTCTCCTGTTGGGTCTCCTCCACTGCAAATGTCTGGCTTGTACCACGGTCTGGTGACCCGGACTGAGAACCCTATGTTGATCCACCCTATAGCATTCAAAATCCCTATGTCTATCCACAACGACCATGACCTCCACCTCAACCTAAACATCCTAATGAACTCTAGTTCCTCGACTGATGGGAAACTAGTGGTGATACTCCTAAACGACGAGTTATAGAAGAACCCATATCACCCACTGCATGTGAGAAGAACTGATAGAAGTGCATAAGATCGCCCATATTTCCATAAGATTGGCACTCGACAGAGTCTATCGGGAAATGTGACCCTTTATTCCCACTCTTTTTCGCAATGTTACCACACTACCTCACACTATAAGAAGTATCCCACCTACCACGATCTCTACGTGTAGATTCCCTATGACGCTTCCTACTATCAGTAAGAGGGGTACCAACTCCAGAGGTCGAGCTTCCCTAGATCACAACTCCAGAATCCCTAAGATTGTGATCCCTAATCAGTGCCTGGTTGACTATCGATGGGATGGTAGTCAACATGAAGATGTTCACATGAGATAAGATGTTGTGCCTATGATGATTCTCAAAATTCCTTTCCAAGAATAACTCATCACCTCTTGGTATGGGTGTGAAGCACTATAGCTCTGTGATTCGAGAAGAATACAACATAACTGATAGATTACCTTGTTCTAGGCTAATGAACTCTCTAGCTTGATCAACCCTCAATGTCCCAGGGAAGAAGTAATCATAGAAGGTATGCTGAAACTCATCCCATGCCATAACCTACTAACTTCCTTCCTTTGAGATCACATCCCACCATCTCTTGGTGGAGCCCCATAGCATGTACTTAGTGACCTTCACACTCCTCTCTGGTGGCATCTCCATATGCTCTAATATAGAAATCATTGATTCTATCCATAAATCTACTGCCTATGCTCCACCATACCCTATAAAGGTGGGAGGATGATGCGGCTGGAAAACCTGTGTGAGCACTGCCATAGAAGGGGAAGGATGTGGTACTCCTCGGAAGGTCTGCATGAACCTCCTGAATCCCACTCGAAACTTTGCATCAACACATGTATCATGGATAATGACTAGTGCCATGATGGAAATGACTGGGGGATCTATTATAGTTCCCGGTCTTCCATTTCTGGTGTCTGATCAAAGCCCTGGATCTAGCGTACAACCAGAGGACGCCCCAATGGCATGAATCTATAAGGTCAAGCACACACCTTAGATAATGATTATCAAGGACATAAAACTAGATGTGCAATATGGGAACAATAGAAATAAAGAAATCATGTATTTTCAAAACAAGGATACATGGAATTTTGAACTCCTACATGGTGTATTCAATTAAGACTTCAAATGGATGTTTACATCATCCAAAACAGGTCGTGTAACACCCCACACACACGACATGTTTTCCAAAAACACAGCGTGTACATGAACTCCCTTCTCATAACCGAGTTCTTTTACAAAACTAACCCACATGGCTCTCCAAAACAAAACTACATGGTGTGTTCTTCTTAAACACGGCGTTTACCACTTCTGTTTCAACTTCCTAAGTCATTACACCCACAGTCGGAGACATAGTTGACCCTACACAGCGTGTTTGTCCTAGTAAAGGTGTGTAATAGAAAGGACTTCACCAACCCAGGTTGTCAGTTACACAGCCAGTTACATGGAGCACTCCACACGGCGTCTTCCAGATAGAGACTACATGTATTTGAAGGATTTCACCGAACTGTGTTGTTCGTTACACAACCGGATTCTAGGGTTACACTACACGATAAGCTCAAGAATGAGACGACATTTACAACCCAATGTTTATTCATCTCTATCATTTTTTACATAGGTGTATTCATGGTCTACACAACACGGCATGTACTTCCAGTATAGAGTGTGTCCCACCCAGGATTTCCAAACCCCGTGTCTCTGCCCACAATGTCAGTGATATAGTTAGAGAATACAATGCATGTACATACAGTACATGGTGTGTACATAAGGAAAATAGTTCCTTCATAAATAGAAGGATACAAGGCATGTATATATAATTACACTCCATGTATTCGGGGTTTTTCCAGATAGTAAGCCTCAAAAAGTACTTCGGAACCCATTAAAACACTAAGACGAACATTACTGTGCCACAATATTATCTATGAGTGCACATAACACTTCGAGAACCAATGATTAGAATTAATTCATATAAAACCTTATATATTAACAATACCCTATCTAATAGCAGGTATTCTATCAAGTCATATATCATAAAAGCGTGAATATATAACACAACATCTATCACTACATCATGCAATCTGTAATTCACCCTATATAGAATGGAAAGAATGCATGACATGTGATCTCTAGAAAGTGTTTATATGATGCATGAGATGGAATAACCCTATCTCATCAAGTTTAAATAGAATTAGAACCTCAATGATATCAATGATAACATCACTACACATGTGAATCACCCTCCGATGAAATCAAATCAACTATGAAAATTGGAAAACCCGGAAAATAACAATATACGAGGTAAAATAAATTTTTCATGTACACAGGTTAGATTCTCTGGGTCAGAGTTTATTATCAAGTACCTATTTCCTTCCTATCCCTATATAGAGGCTCAAAATAGTAAGTCATTATGAAAAGAATTCCACTAATACAACTTTGTAACGTCCCTGTTCTTGAAGCCTCCGAAAGGAGCCCTATACTCGGTTGGTCACATGGCCTCAAGAACATTTCACCGAATGCCAGAGGCTTCTGACTAGAAGTGAGGGCCCTGGGTGTGATAGTGGAGAAAGAATTCCATCATAGGTAGAGTAACACAATAGATGTAAAACAGATAGCAATAGCGAAAGCAGTAAAACATGCATGAAGTAAACAGTGGAAGTGATAAAAAATGGGAGAACATATTTATAAATGATTCCTGGTACATATGTCTATGAAAGAAGCCAAACAAATCCCAATGCTGGAATATAGAAATAAACCCAAGTACAAAAGAAAATTATGTGAACAGCTCCACAGCATCACAAGACTCAGCTTGGCCCCATGCTCCCCAGCTCCACATCAATCATGTTCTTGAAGTTGAAGGGCACTTTCCCTAATCTATACCTGCGAAAATATAATCTGTTTGGGACAAAAGCATGACCCAAACAGGGTGTGAGACTGATCCCAATAGGCAACCACCCAATGATCTATGCCTAATTTTCAATGAATATATATGTCCGACAATAAAAAAAATGAATCAGTAAATAAGGATGTACACATAGTAACAATCCTTCAAATTCGATTGCATTCATTTTCATATACCAAGTAAGTATCTAATCAGAAGAAGTTAACCCTCTGGTAAATACTCATAGATTAACCACATTGGTTAAACAAGAAAAAAAAACAAACCTCTAGGAAGTACTCATAGTCTATCCCTTCATTTTTCAGGTTTAGAAAAGACTATATGAGGAAGCACTCATCCTGGATTCCACAGGTGGTCTCGTATTGGTAACTAATAGGCACTCTGAGGAAGCACTCAACATCCAATTCCCACGATGTACAATATCGAGGAAACTATTGACACTCAGAGGGTGCACGTACGCCTACCCCCTATTGTCTCATAATATAAATTTAAACATGCACTCTAGAGAAGCCTCAACATACATTCTCCCTATGTCTACTACACCAGGTTCCCACAGCCCTATGTAAGTCAATCGTGCACATCAATTTATGGGATCCAATGTAAAACTCAATAAATACTTGGCTAAAAAGTCTACAACATCTCACAACATGTCAGATAATAATCACTCCATCCTAACAATACTAGGCATGGAAGGCAAGCATCATAATAGGAAAGCTAGACCAAACGGTCAACACGATCAATCAAGGTAAAAAAATCCATAGCATGAAAATGTTAACCCTATTCACTATAGTTAACCTATATCTAAACAAAATAGGCATATTAGGTAATAATAGGGAAAACCCATAAACACCCATCACCCCATTCTTGGGTATTATGAATTTTTTCACATATAATTCAATGACTAGCTACGGAAAGAAACAAACCACCTACCTTGGCATCGTGATATTGATATACAGGAACCTAAGGCCTTGAATCACCCAAGAATGGCCAAGATATTCAAAAACTTTAAAAACATTCGTCCATGGATATCTTGTGAAAAAAGAGAATTCAGGAAATGAGGTTCTATAAGAAGGACGAACTCACAGAAATGATTCCAATGCACCTGAGGGAGTTCAGATCGGAGAAAGTATTGTGTGTGGGGGCTCGATGAAGATCTTTATATCTCATTCGCTCACAGATGAGATAGGTCGAGAAGAAGATGGTTCTGTCCAGCATACACGACCCTAGTCTGTTTAATAAAATAAAAAGAAAGTGCATTGTGTGTTATTTAAAAGTACTATATGTGTACATCCCTAATATAGCCTCCACTTTAGGTGGTCTCCAGGTTACCACACTCATCCATGTATTTGGCCATTAGATAGCCTATTCACGGTCACCCGCAGCAACCGGGTACACGACCTGCACATAAAATACATGGCGTGTACTCCTGAAATTTCTAAAAAAATAATCTTTTTCTCAAAAACAACCCAAAAGGAAAAATGTACCTGAAATGAATATCCATATTCTTACATCTTTTTTGTTTTTTAGACAAATTATAAGGAAAAATTCTATTTTTCATAGAAAATAATTATTTTTTGAAACAATGCATATTATCATCATTTTAATGGAAAACACTTTTAAAATCCAATATTTGACAGTTTAATATATCCTAATTAAAAAAATTAATTTATTTTCTAGAAGCAGTATATAAAACATTATTTTGGATCAATTTTTTTTTACGTTTTCAATAAAATTCATATTTTGATGAATAATAAAAAATAATAAATTTTAATTGAAAATATCTTTTTTAATTGAAATAAATTTTAGTGTTAAATTATATCGTTGAGTGGTTTTAGAGTATAATTAGATTATATTTTTATCATTTAAAATAATTTAGTTCACTGGACGTAATTTCCCATTTAAATCTAACAAAAACACATATCAATCATCTGATTGTTTTTACTTCATAAAAACCCACTTTCTTGTTTTGACAACAAGAATTAATTTTAAATTAATCAATGTCAATTATTTTTACTTTATTTGGAAAATTTAATTCTATATTTGGAATCATAGGGATCAAATTGTGTAAATAGTTACCTATTATTTTTGGACATTTCAAACAGTAACTTCAGTAATTTTATTTACCATCATTAAAGAGTAATTTATGTAAATAAGTGTAAACAAAAGACATTATAATAATATAAAACCACACTAACACGTTTCTTAATCATATTAGATGTTTTATATTCTACCATGAGCATCCATATCCCAAATTATTGTCTTTTGGGGTCCACATAGGTGTGATAATGACATGTTATAAGAATTAATTTAATGTAAATATAATTATAACCTAAACATATATCTTTTACTAAATAAATAATAATATATGTTTATATAACTATTAAATATGTATATAAATAGTTATTAGAAATCTAAAATGATTTATTATATCATTATATTTTATTTTTATTTTTAAACATTGTATATATATTTATTTACTTCTTACACAACAAGGACGTAGTGATTACCGCATTAATGAACGATTCAAATAAATGAATTTATAAATTTTAAAATAAATGTTATTTCAACATTTTGATGCAATAAACATATTTTAGGGATGAAATCGACATATTATTAATGATTTAATGCATTTTTTTTAGGAATAAATTTATTTTTACTTTAACAATAACCAATTACCAAATACTGTCAAACTTTACATAAATGAGTTCTTAAAACAAATATTATTTTATTAAAATATATAAAAACACTAAAATTATAAAAATAGGACAAATAAAATGTATACTAATAAAAATTTCATAAATGATCCATTTTTTGTTATCTTGCCATTCTATAGGAAAAATATAATCCATGAAGTATAAAAATACAAGGGGACATGGTAAGAGTTAAACTGTTTAACTAAGGGTTAATCACAAAAAATAATGAAACCGTTATGACCTAAACATGACTAAATCCTATTGGTTGATATGATATAGACACATCCTCATATTTTCCTCAAAATAAATCAATTTTAAAATTTATTAACATATCATCACATTGAAAAAAATTAATATTTCATGTTTATCTGAAAGTGCCCCTCAACTCTCTTATAAAAGGATACCTCTCGTTCCCTTTAATTGACACACCAAAGACCTTTTGATCAGCCAAACCATACCCAAATATCCTACAACATTACCTAAATTCAGACTGTTGGAAACCAATTGGTATGAAATCCATATTAAGGCTCCTTCTGTGAAAATCAAAAGGAGACACCTGAAGAGGAGGTTATCATCTTATCCCTTCTTTCAGTGTTCACTTCTTCTTCAACTTCCATTGACAAAGTGGTTACCATAGTAAAATAATAACTATAGAAAATGATATATTCTGAGATTTTTTTAAGGTCATGGTAAAACCATATTCCTCCTTTTAACCATCATATGAAAAACAATACCACCATTCCTGCATATGTACAGCTTACCGTATCCACATCGTGGTCTGAATTGTTTTTTCACGTACAATTTGTTTCTTTGGGTATAATGATAAATATAAATGATGTAAATAACTAAAATAACATGATATTTTTTATGTAAAATTAATATTCAATCCAATTCCATTCCATTTAACCAGTAACTAATTGATAACATCGGTCGTGCATACATACGACTTATCTTCTCCACGACTCGATAAGATTCTTTCTCCACTTTAACCATCCATGAATGGTGTTAAAAAAAATATTATTCATAATTATGAAATATAATACATAATAATTCTATATAAATTATATATATATATATATATATTCATATATGTTATTCACTAACTTCCATTCAATATGATAAAAAAATGGAAACAATATTCATGTGTACGTACGACATACCCTCTCCATGAACAATGTATTCCATTTTATATATATCTATTATATATATTTATATTATTAGTGTATAGGAGATATAAATTATATTATACATTATTTAAGTAATTAAATCATGATATATGTAATATGATCAAGAATAACAAGTCCAAACATATAAGAAAAACAAAGCGATATTACCTAAAATGTTGCATTAACATGGAATTGTTAATAAACGATTAATATAAATTCATAAAAGAATCATATATAATATCATAAAAATTATTATGATTCTCATATAAGTTAATAGTATGTTTAAATACATTATGGAGGAGTTTTTGACACATGAAGACCATATCATACATAATTTATAGGTTAATTACTCAATCTCATTATTATCCGAGACTGTTTATGTGTTTGTATTTACAAAGACGTATTTATCATTCTTGTCCATGTATCATAAAAAAGTTTAAAAAAAATATTTTATGTTTTTATTTAAGTTTCTCTTTAAATAGACCATAATTTTAAATATTTTAAGGTTTATTTTAAGAAATCAATTTAATTAATGGAAATGGTTTCAAAATGATTTTAAAGATTTATTTATATGGACACGATTGGTTTAAAATGATAATTCCATTCAAAAGTTCTGATGTTGTATGATTCACTTTGAATAAAAAATATCTTTTAAATTAATTCCTTTATAAATTTTGTGGCTTTTCAATGATTTCAGGAAAAAAGATATTTCACTCAAAGGGTTTTACTGATCATTTTCAATTATGTCAACATCCTTTACTGAATATTATTCTGGATTGATATTTATTTATTATAATAAAATATCTATATTTTATTAAATGATTTAAGATAGGCTTGAATGTGTTGGTTCGATTTTTATAGCATTCATGGTTTATGGTTAAAATATTGACATTTTTATGCCTTTTTTAATATGAATGATTATGTATTGTTTCACTATTTTCATACAAGGAATGAATTAGAATTAGAAAGTAACGAGTGGATCCTCTTATAGCACCTTGATAAATCTGAATGTCTCATGATAACAACTATTGTCTTGGAACAAGGCATTGATAGAATATTTGTGAATGGTATTGGCATTATTCCTTAACATAGTAGTAAATATGTATGGAATTATGCATTCCATCGTTATGAAAATAGTTATTACATGTCATTATTTGACTAGTATAATATCAATCTGCATGTCTGTATGGTAAATTTGGAATTTTTTCCCATATTATATTCTTGTTTATGTTTTTTAAAGGATTCTATGTTTATGTGACATATTTTCTTATATGTTTATAGCTTTCAACAAATTATTTAACAATAATTATAATGTCTTCTCACCCCTATCTTATGTTTTATTTTTCTAGGAAGCTAAAAATGTGTATTATGATTGATATGAAGAGTTAATCTATGGGAATAATTATGTAATCAATGGATTGTTTAATCTGTATTTTATGTTAGAAAGTTCATTGTATCATCCATGTATGTAATCTATTTTCCAAGACTGTTAAAATGATCAGTCCTTCGGGACTGAATTCCTTGTAATCAAGCCTATGTATTAAAATATACATCAGCTCTGGGTAACTAGGGTCTGGGTGTTACAGTTTATCTTAGAGGAAGTTTGGAAACAACCTTTAAAATATATTTAGAAAACATAGTTTAGGTATCATAACCCTATGATGGTCTTTGAGGATACATATTGATGAACCCCTTAGAATATTGGTAAAGTAGAGATCACATGGATATTCCAATAAGTACATCCACTTATAGATACTATATATTGATGTGGTTCTGAAACAGATGTACCTAGGGGTGAAAACTCTCACAAGGTGTTCCGAGCTTGACTCTGGATAACCTGGTACACGACAATGGCCCTTACTAAACACCAAGGTTGACAATCCCAGGGGATATAATTAGGATAATTCATATTTTATATATAAATCACTATGAAGGATTTATGAGTAATTATGTTCTCCAAAGAACCATATTTATTATTATAGATTAGATATGCCTTAATATATCAATTTATTAAAAGTATTTTAGTCATTTTGACGTATGTATTATGATCCATAACCTAAACTAGTGTATGACATTAGTTAGAAATGGAGCCTAGTGGAATAAATGGAAATCGAATCAGTCCACATATTACATTTATGGGTTTCCCTCTAATACAAGACAATGATAGTGGAGCTGGTGACACAACTAGTGCTGAAAAACTTATAACCATACTGGGAAATCTCACTCTGGTTATGAATAATAACATTACCCATATGGAATATCTTGATCCACAACGTGGAGTACCAATGTTAAACCATTTCATAAGACATCAACCTATTATATTCAATGCGACTTCAAATCCTTTTGTAGCTGAGTAGTGGATAATTTCCTTAGAGAAATTATTTCTTGATTTGGGAATTAACAAAAAAGGATAAGGTTTTCATGGTATATTATCATATCTTAGTAGATGTAGATCAATGCTGGTAATTAATTCAAAACACAAAAAAGATTGAAGAAGTGGGAAATATGTGATGGAGGGAGTTTAAATAACTTTTTATAGTGAAATAATTTCATCAAGAACAATTAGATAAAATGTAAAGTTAATTTTTGAGCTTAAGGAAAAAGGAGGATGATAATGTTGTAATGTAAGAGGCTAACAACACAAGGTCAGCAAGGCATGCTTTAGACTATATTCATAACCCAAGAAGTAAGATTTATCGATTCATTTATAAGTTATCTAATTTCCTTCGACAAGAATTTTTCTTACAAAATTTCTCATCATATGAAGATATAGTCTCATGTTCTATCCTGATAGAAAATGAATTCTCTATGTCTTATCACATTAAAGTAAATCTAGTTCAGATGATAATGGCGGAGAAAGTGGTAAATAAACAAAAAATGGAAATAATTTTTTTCCCTTATGTGATAATGGTTAGAATATAGACCCTGGTACTTTGCAAAAAGGAATGGGAATTTGTTACAAATGTGGATAAAAAGGTCAATAGGTGCATGATTGTAATTGAATAAAAGAAGCTGTGAAATGTTATAATGGAAACTATATGGGAAATTATGCAAAGAATTGTCCAAATCATCAAGGAGATATTTCTCCTAAAAATAAAATGGATCATGGTCAAGCTTATGTTGTTACTAAAGATGAAGTGGATTAATTAATGTGTTTTTGTTTTTGGATTCAAGAATTATATTTTGGTTATAAGAAGAATGTGATATATATATGAGGATTGTTTTTTAGTGATTTTTTTGTTTTCAATAATGATTTAATATGATGAAGGTAATCATATATTCATTATAAGAAAATAAGAGAAACATTATGTTGTTTGGAGAATTTGATGTTACAATTAATTTTTGAAATTTAGATACCATTTTGACAGAGATTGGATAGTTATATTTTGGAAAACTCTTAATGTTTTAATATATTATGTTGAACATTGGATAGTATTTATTATGATTAAAACATATTTTAAGATAATTTTTAGAATGTTATAATACAATATATTAATAAAAAGGAAACCCAGTAGGTCGGGTAATAACACATCGCTTCAGAAAAAGCTGTAGGAATAGAACCCACAACCAATGTATTCCAAGGTTTTATTTCCTACCACTAGCCTATATGATGTTTTTGTAATTATAAAATATTTTTCATCATTTAAACGCTATTTTTTTTGTATTTGTAACCTTATACTACTAATATAAATAGAATATTTTTTATTTTTATCTTTCGAAAAGAAAGTTGAGTTTGAGGAAGGAATTAGTTAAAAGATGAAACTCTACATGTAAATTATGAATTCATCCTTGTGTTCTTAGTCTATGAATTAAATTAATTCTATAAAACTAGTAAAATGATCATAAAACCAAAAAAGTGTTCCTAGTACTTTCTATTGTGATAATTCAAATGATCTCATTGATCATAAAGAATTTATAGATTTCTTGTTGTTTACTTTATCTTAATAATATTATCTATCACTCTCCATAAAAACAGGATGATTAGTTTTCTCTTTCATTTCCATGTTGTCCTAGATGGTACCCGAGTATGTGATATTTCTGATTACCATCATGCATACCTTTCATTTTTTAAATAGATGTCTCGTTAATCCATTTTACGATGTCAGATTTCAACTAAGATATTTTGAAATGTCAAACCTATAGTGTTCAAAACTGAAATTAAATCAATAGGAAAATGTTTTTTTAGGGGGGAAGGATAATTTAACACCATATGCTTCCACAGTATTCTTCCTTTAAAATTAATTCATTAGTGTGTGTTGTACGTAACAATGAGTTCAAGCGCACTACGACCTATAAAACTTTTTTTAAAGCATTTATGAATATTATTAACCAAATTTTCAATTTAATGTATCCCATTTCATATTAAAATTAATCTATTGTCTTTCATAGACATAATATAAGGATAAATTCAATTTTTTAGATAAAATAAGTATTTTTTTCAAAAAATACAGTTTTCTAACTTTTATTGGAGAACCATATTTAAATCCAATATTGGACACTTTTATATAACCGAATTTAAAAAAAATTAAATTTTTCTTTTAAATAATTCCATAAATATTTATTTTGTATAAATTTTTGTTCCTTTTCTAATAACATTAATATTTTGATGAATAGTGATATATAAAAAATTTTAATTGAAAAAACTTATTTAATGAAATTTTTTTTAGTGTTAAATTATACCTCTGAGTGGTTTCAAAGACTAATTAGATTATATTTTGATAATTTATTTTATTTTCTATCATTTAATGTAATTTCACATTTAAATTAGAGATAAACTTATGTCAATCTTTTGATATTTTTTACTTCATAAAACGAGATATTTTATTTTAGAAATGGAAATTAATTTTAAATTAATCTCTTCCAAATCTATGTTTTGAATTTTCAAAAATGTATTACATATTTGGAATCATAAAGACCATATTTTTTATATAGGTACCTTTTATTTTGGAAAATTATGAATAGTAACTTGAGAAGTTTTATTTACAAGAGTTAAAGTGTAAATCATGTAAATAAGGGTAAAAAATAATAATATAATAATATAAAACTACCTTGGAATGTGTACGAATCATATTGGATGGTATATATTAGACCATGAGCATCCTTAGTCCTAATTTATAGCATTTGGGGACAACGTAGATGTGATAATGACTTGTTGTAAGAATTAATTTAATCTAAAGATAATTATAACATAAACCTATATATTTTACTAAATAAATTCTAATATAGGATCATATAACTAATCACTATGTCTATAATTAGTAATTATTAACTTAAAAAGATTTACTATATCTTGATATTTTATTTATAATTTTAATACATTAGATAAATATATTCATTTCTAACACAATTACGATGTACTGATTACCTAAATAATGAATGATTCAAATAAGTGAATTTATAAACATTAAAATAAATGTAATTCAAAATAATTGAATTCATCAACAAATATTATGGATAACACTGACATATTAGTGATGAGTTAATTCCATTTTTTCGAAGAAACCAAGTTGTTAAGACTTTATAAAAAATCAATTATTAAATAGTGTCAAAATTGACATAAATGTTGTATTAAAACAAATACTATATTATTAAATGATATAAAAATATTAAAATCTAATGTTTTTCCAGAAAACATTTATACTGTTAAAAATCTCATAATTGATCAACATTATTTCATATTGACATTTTATAGTAATTATATTAACCATGTAGTATAAAAATACAAGATGGCATGGTAAGAGTTAAATTGTTTAACTAGGGGTTATCCCAAACAATAAAGATACATTAATGACCTAAACATGTCTAAAACCTATTGGATGAGATTATTTTGACCCATACTCATCACATACACTAAATAAATCAATTTGGAAATATTATAAATCATAAATCATTTTATAATAAATTAATATTCCAAGCTTTTCCTAAAGTGTCCATCACCTCTCTTTTAAAAGCGCACCTCCCTTATCTTTAACTCAAAACTCACTCAGCCAAACATTTCCAAAATATTCACTAAAAATACCTCAATTTATCCTATATGACACAAATTGGGAATAAATTAATCTTCAGTTGTCATTTTGTGCAAATCAAATAGAGACACCTGAAGAAGAGGTAATCGTTTTATCCCTTCTTTCAAAGTTCATTTCTTATTCTACTTCCAATTACATAGTTGTTACCATACTAAAATAATCACTTTAGAATATAATATATTCTGATATATTTTGAATATTATGGGTTAATAATATTCATCTTTTTACCCATCATATGAAAAACAGTATCACCAATCGTCAGCACATACGACATACTGTATCCACGTCATGGGGTAAATAGTTTTACATGTACACATTATTTTTATGGGTATAAAAAAGAATATAATGGATTTAAATAATAAATATAAAATGATATTATTCTATGTGAAATTTATATTCCATCCAATTATAAACCATTTAACCATTAAATAATTTATATCTTCGCTTGTGCGTACATATGACTTACTGTCTCCACGACACGATGACATTCATTCTCCACTTTAACAATCTAAGAATAATTATAAAATATATATATATATTAATCATAATTATTAAATATATGAAATAATAAGTCTACTAAAATGATATATAAATATATGTATGTATGTACATATATTTCATTCACTTACTTTTATTCAATACGAAAAAAACGGAAACAACGTTCATACGTACGTACGGTCTACCGTCTCCCTGAATTGTGTATTCTATTTTATATATCTATCTGTTATATATATTTATGTTATTATTATATAAGCTATATAATTTTTATTATATATTCATTAAGTAATAAAATCACGATCGATGTAATATGATCAAGAATAAAAAACTAAAAACACTTAAGAAAAACAAATCGATATTACCCAAAATGTTTCCTTAACATGGAATTATTGATAAATGGATTATATCAAGTCATAAAAGAATCATATATGATATAATAAATATTATTATGATTCTAATATAAGTTAATAATATGGTTTAACACATTATATAGGCGTTTTGAACACGTACACAGAGTATCAGACCTATGGTAAGGGTTAATTCCTAAATCTCATTATTATCCGAGATTATTTATGTGTAAGTATTTACAAGGAAGTATTTATCATCCTTGCCCATGATTCATAAAAATGTTTTCATAATAAATATTTAATGTTTTAATGGAAGTTACTCTTTAAATAGATAATCATTTAAATTGTTTTAATGATTTATTTTTCTAAATATATTTAATTAATGTCCATGTTTTCAAAATGATTTTAGGATTTATTTATATGGACATTATTGTTTAAAAATGTTAATTATTTACAAAAACGTTAAAGTGGTATGGGAAACTATTATTCAACAATTTCTCTTATAATAATTCCTTTATAAATTTTGTGGCTTTCAAATGATTTCGTGAAATATGGATATTTCTCTCAAAGTGTTTTACTGATCATTTTCAACTATATCAACATTATTTACTAGATATTATTATAGATTGAGGGTGATTTATTATAAAAGAGTCCCCATATTGTATTGAATGAGTAATGATATGTATGACAATGGATGTTATACTTTTATACCATTCATGGTTTACGGTTAATGTATTGACTTATCATATGCTAGTTTTAATAAGAATTGTTATGTTATGACCCATTTCATATAAGGAATGCATTGGAATTAGTAAGTGACGAACGAGGCCTGATATAGCCCCTGGATGCATCGGTAGCCTTCATGAGACAAAATAGGGTCTTTTCACAAGCCCATGACAAAATATTTTTCAATGGTCTTAGCACAAGTCCTTGACGTAGTAGTTATTATGTCTCACATTATGCATTTCCTTATTATGAAATAATATTTTACATGTGATTATTCAATAATTAGAATATCAATGTATATTTTTATATGGTAATTTTTTATTTATTTTTTCATATTATGTTCATGTTTATTTTTTAAAAGGATTCTATTTTAATTATCCATCATTCCTTAAAAAAATTTATCTTTTTCTGAATTATTTACCCTTATTGAGCATCTGAGCTCACCCTTTCTTATGTCTTTTTTTCTTAGGATGCCAAGAAGTGTATTCTGATTTAGATGAAGACTTAAAATAGGATAATAATCATGTTATCAAAGTATTATTTATGATATGTTTTATGTTATAAAGTGTATATTATCGTTCATGTATATCATCTATTTTCCAAGACTGCAAAACTAATCGGACTTTTTGGACTTGATTCCATGTAACCATGCCAATATATTAAAATAATTCACCATCACTAGGTAATGGGGGATAGGGTGTTACAATAGTAATGTGGTGTCAACATAAAACATGACATTATCATGATTCAAGATCGTTGCACATAGATGAGCAGAGGTCGTGTTTATCCAAAAAGACTATTGCACATGGTAGCACAAGTCAATAATAACCGCAAATATTTTTGAACATAACTTCTCGTGAGACAAAATTTTACCCAATTAATTAAAGTTATATCTTTGAATACACATAATAACATGTTCATGAATATTATTTCCACATATAGAATCATATATAATAAATCATACAAAAACATAATGGTTACCCATGGAATGAATTGGGTATCATAATCATGTTAGAAAGAATAAAAAATGGGAGTATCATAAAAATATCCATGAAGTAAAGGAATTAGATAATTCATGGAAAATAATAGGTTATAATGGGAATATATTAGGAAAATTTATGTCACATGAAGTAATTTCATGTAAAAAGTGTACATAAGAAACATTGGAATTAAAACCTTCTAGTGAGGTTAAAGGAAAATACTAATGAGCATCTGAATTCAAAAAGGGAATAATATTTTATATAAAATCATAATCGTACCAATAAATGTTTCATCATAAAAAATGAAATTTTATAAAAATAATGGTTCCTTAACAATAGATTATATAGTGTACTTGAAAATGGGAAGGAATTTGAGAAGTCCAGTAAAATTGGCTTTCTTATCAGGAAGTATTGATGAGGGAATCATTTAAAAACATATATATCCATGAAAGATAATGATGAATGGATATTGGTAAATTATATTGGTTCATGTGTACATAATTTAGAATATTTACATGAAAATAATAGATATATTCATTTGGGTAAAAAAGATAGAGTACCCTAAAGGAATAATGGAGTTTTGGGTAGAATCCCTTTCCTTATGTCTGATGGTGTCCATAACTTGTTCATAATATCCTAGATGACCAACTTATATTCCTTAATTAGTATTTTTATAAAATAATTTTTATTTAATTTATTTATTATAACCTTATTATGTTAATTTGTGAAATTTTCGATTGGTTAAGAGGTTCAATTTCCTTATTTGTTTTGTTGGTTTTCATTATTGGTTTACTTATATACATGTGAGGATAAACATGTAAGATGATAATGGTATTCTAGAATTGGATTTATATATGATTTCTTATCATCCAATATATTAATTAGATATAATTTTCATTTTTTTTATTTTGAGTGTTTATGAATTCTCCTGTAGATCACTAATGATATCGGTTAGTGTTAATTGTCATTTTTTTAACAACATCGAACACATTTTTCATTATAAATTAATATCACGAGTAAAAAATATTCTAGAACATGAAATTAGATAAAATACGTAAATTATAGTATTGTTAAACCCATAAACGGTTTCATGAGAAAAATTGAAAACAGTAATAGAAATTGAAAACCAGTCCACCTCGAATGTGATGAACTATCACTTCTCATATGGTGTTTTTATATCGAGTATAAAAGGAGGGGAAATGAGAGATTATGATGAATTATTATATAATCATAAAAAAATTGTACATTTAAGTTAATGTAGTCATAATAGCACTTTTATGAATGCAGGTGAGGATAGAAAAATAAAATAATGGAACTTGAATGAAAATAAAAGAAATGAACAGGTATAATTTACCTCTTGAATATATCTTCTTTGAGAACCAATTTAAGGGAAAAGATTTTGTATTCTGAAGAGAAAAAGGGCTATTGCTAGTGTTATAAGGGATTCGTGAGGTATTCTAGGAGAATTTGGACGAGGAACAAGGTTTATGAAGAATGAAGAAAAGAGGGGTGTGAAGGTGGTTTTTTCAATGGAGGAGAAGAGGTTTTTCTCAAAATATTAGTCAATATTTTATTTGTTTTCTTAAGATAATAAATAGTTTTTTATTCTTGTGGAAACAAATAGTAATAACTGTATTGGAGTTGGAAACCAAATTTGTCATGTGATCCATGACTCAATAAATAGTTTTTGACATATAATGTAAATATACAGCAAATTACTATATTTTACTATTCACCAAAAATTTAAGTATTTCAGAAAAATCTCAAAAATTCACTGCAACCATTTTTTGATATATAGAATTAAAAAAATAAATTTATTTTTGCGAAAATAATTTTATAAATTAGTAAATTTTAATTTTTATTTAAAATTATAATTTTCTTGATAATACAAATATTTAAATAAAAACAACTTTTCTAAGACATTTAAAATTTAAAAACGGTCTCCTAAGGCTATCATATAATCATATGTCATCAAAATAAATATTTTTTAATACATTTTATGAAATTAAATTTTCTTTTATATTAATAATTAGTATCAAAATTAAAACTAAATATACATGAATCACTAAAAATACAAACACTATTATATAATTCTATCATATTATCACATTTAATATGGATAAATTTTATTTACACTTTATTTGGTATGGTTACTTACTAACAAGGATGATTTACTTTTCATTAGGTTTGTATTACTATTCATAAGGTTAACATTAAAATTCCTAAGTGTCAGTTACTCTTCACCAAAAATTATGTTTTTCTTGTCATACTCCAAACATCTTACTAGTCGTAAATGCATATGTCAGATTATTGATATTCAAATAAAAAAAGAGACAAAATTATGTTTAAATCTCACATAGTACATAGTAGTTCATTGTTTTGTGATGTAGTGTTATTGTACTCTATGACATAATTATAAGAAAGTAATTTCTATTGATTAAACATTGTGTCATTATATGCTATTGATTTTAGAGTTTTATAACTAACAACTTAAAGAGAAATGCTAAATTTACAATAACATAATTGAGATCAACTCATAAACCCATGTTTTTTAATTCATTTCATGAAGGATCCCCAATATAACACATTTTATTTTCAGGAGACATAAAAATAATCATACCGGATCCACTCTATTCATTACACAATTTCATATTTTTTCAGCCCCTACAGGGGAATATCTTTACTTATCCCCATTGATCAACACATGGGAAAAAAATTACATCCCAAAAATTACAAGAAGACAACTTTTTTTGTTCTCCTCGTTTATTAACATATTCAATGGAATCAAGGATAGAACATATAAAAAAAATATACAACGATTTTTGAATATAAATCACTCCAAAAACGCTACTAATCGCTATAGGGATTCCTTGTTGAATGGTTTTTTCAAAATATCCACTACGGGAAAAATGACTTTTTGTTATGGGAAAAAATCATGTCGCAAAAACTCTTTCCAAGAGGTTATTCGTGACGGGGGTAACGACCCGTCACAGATAACCAATTATTACGATGGTATTCCGTCTCCCATCGTAAAAAAGATGGCACGGGTAGCGAACCAAACCGCACGAAGGTTATTTGGGATGGTGGGATCCCACCGTCGCAAATAGTGATTTTTTTGCGATTGGCCCCATCGCAAATACCAGGCGACAGTTAATAGCTTTTTGCGACGGGATGTCGTCTCGTTGCAAAAGGTGTTTTGCAAGGGACTATTTGTGATGGGATCCATCACAAATTACTTATATCCCGCCGACAGTAATTAATGCGGGCGTAGCTTTTTACGCCGGTTCCCATCGCAAAAAAAAAAGCTATTTGCGACAGGGATCGCGTCCTAAACAATCTAACATATATATACCACCATCAGTTTTTCCTCTCATTCTTCCCAATTCTTAGATCATGTTTCTCTCTGAACTCTGATTTTAGAGGGAAAATGTTTCTATGTTGAATTTTTTGGTCATGAATAAGTTGTGAAGCCGTCTATATCAATAGAAAATCAAGCTTAAAGGTATTTATGTTTTATTTAATTTATTATTTATTTCATTTCTTATGTTAATTTGTATTATTATTGTTTAGTTGTAATTAAATTAAATTTAAATTGTTTTGTTATGAGAATTTATTTGTACTAATAAATTGAAATTTTCAATAATAATTTTTAACAATTAGTAGTAATTAATAATTATTAAAGATAATTAGTAATGTATATAATTAATTTGTAGTAATTAATAATAACTGGTAATAAATAATAATAAATAATAATAATTACAAATAAATATTAATAATTATTAAAAAATAGTAATAATGAGTAATAAATAGTAATAATGAGTAATAAATAGTAATAATGTATAATAAATAGTAATAAATAGTCATATATTGTAATAAATTGTAATAATTAGTAATAAATTGTTCTAATTAGACATAAATTGTAATAATTAGTAATAAATTGTAATAATTAGTAATAAATTGTAATAATTAGTAATAAATTGTAATAATTAGTAATAAATTGTAATAATTATTAATAAATTGTAATAATTAGTAATAAATTGTAATAATTAGTAATAAATTGTAATAATGAGAAGAAAATAGTAATAATGATTAATAAATAGAAATAAATTGTATTAATTAGTAATAAACTGTAATAATTGGTAATAAATTGTAATAATAAGTAATAAATTGTAATAATTAGTAAGAAATTGTAATAATTACTATTAAATTGTAATAAATTGTGATAAATTGTAATATTTAGTAATAAATTGTAATAATTAATAATGAATTGTAATAATTACTAATATCTAGTGATAAATTGTAAGAATTAGTAATAAATTGAAATAATTAGTAATAAACTGTAATAATTAGTAATAAATGTTTTAATTACTAATAAATTTTAATAGTTAGTAATAATTTGTAATATTTATTAATAAACACTAATAATTTGTAATAATTTGTAATAATTATTAATAAATATAGACAATTAGTAATAAATATAGATAATTAGTAATAATTAGTAATAATTAGTAATAATTAGGAATAATTAGGATTATTTACTAATAAGTAATAAATTGTAATAATTAGTAATAAATTGTAATAATTGGTAATAAATTGTAATAATTTGTAATAAATTGTAATAATTAATAATAAATTGTAATAATTAGTAATAAATTGTAATAATTGGTAATAATTACTAATAAATTGCAATAATTACAAATAAATTTTAATAAATAGTAATAAATTGTAATATTTAGTAATAAATACTAATAATTAGTAATAAATACTAATAATTTGTAATAAATACTAATAATTATTAATAAATACTATTAATTAGTAATAATTATTTTTCATTAGCAACAATTAGCAATACTTAGGAATAATTAACCATAATTAGTAATAAATATAAATAAATAGCAATAATTATTAATAAATAGCAATAGATAGTAATAAATATGAATAATTAGTAATTAATATTAAAACTTTATAATAATTAGTAATAATTTTGAATAATTAGGAATAATTATAAATAATTAGAAATAATTAATAATAATTTGTAATAAATTGTAAAAATTAGTAATAAATTGTAATAATTAGAAATAACTACTAATAATTACTAATAATTACTAATAAATACTAACAATTAACAATAATTAGAAATAATTAGGAATAATTAGTCATAATTAGTCATAATTATCAATAATTAGGAATAATTAGTAATAAATTGAAAGAATTAGTAATAAATTGCAATAAATAGTAATAAATCGAAATAATTAGGAATAATTAGGAATAATTAGTAATAAATAGAAATAATGAGTAATACTTAGTAATAATTAGTAATAATTAGCAATAATTAGTAATAAACAGGAATAAATAGGAATATATAGTAATAAATATGAATAAATGGTAATAATTATGAATAAATAGTAATAATTAGTAATAAATAGGAATGGTTAGGAATAAATAGTAATAGTTAGTAATAAATATGAATAATGAGTAATAAATTTGAATAATTTGTAACAAATAAGAATAATTAGTAATAAATAGTAATAATTTCTAATAAATAGTAATAATTAGTAATAATTAGTAATAATTAGTAATAAATAGAAATTGTTAGTAATAAATAGTAATAGTTAGTAATAAATAAGAATAATTAGTAATAAATATTAATAATTAGTAATAAATATGAATAATTAGTAATAAATAGTAATAATTAGTAATAATTAGTTAGGAATAGTTCTGAACAGTTAAAAAGAAATTTTACTAAATTTTACTAAATTTTAATAACATGGCACAATTTCCAGTTGATTGACGACACTCCTTTTTCTCGATGACTTTTCTCTTTTCAACTCTCACCGACTCAAAAAATTATGAAAAATATGCTGCTACATTGGCATATTCAATATCCTATGAAAAATATTGGAAATTCATTAATATGATCACATTTTTTATAATGTTTTCAGGTGGTGACAGTTGGAAAAAGACGATTCATCGACAAAAAGGGGGCTCTTTTGTCTGACGACTCATTTACTTGCATCTTTCTCACACTGAAATCACAATGAAGAATCTCATCAGAGATACGCATATTCATTCTCATTCCTAATAGAATTAATATGCGGACGTCCGACCAAATTCTTCACTGTGACTTCACTGTGACAACGATGCAAGTAAATGAACCACCAGATAAATGAGTAGTCGTCAATCCACTGGAAATTTTGTCACCCTTAATTAATGGTAATTATTAAGAATTAGTAGTAAATATTTATCTTATTTTTTATGATAGTGTTTTTATAATTTCAAATTATTCAAAAAGAGATATGATTTTATATTTTATAGAAAAATATAGAACAAGGAAGTCGACATCAGTCATTATTAGAAGATCGTGCTTGGATAAATCAGCACAAAAATCCAAATGGTTTTTGTTTAAATCCTGTATATATTGAGGGTGTTGAATCCTTATTAGAATTTGCATCATCAAAACCAGAATATGTTTCAGAAGGCACACTTATGTGTCATTGTAAAAAATGTTATCTGAAAACGTTTGACACATTTGACAAGGTTGGCGAACATCTCTTACAGTTTGGTTTTCAACCAAATTATGTTTTTTGGTATTAACACGGTGAACGGAGTTCCAGAGAAGATACTAATAACTTGATTCTAGATCCATCATAGTTCCTAAATATAGTACATGATGTTGTAGGTCCATCTATTCAACAAAATGAAAATCATGATGATATTGATTTAACTCCTGAGTTGGCACCATACGAATTTTTTGAGTTTTTTGTGGTCTAATAAGGATGCATTATATCCTGGTTGAAAGATAAGAAAATTATAAGTGGCTGCAAAATTTATTGCTATTAAATAAAATAATGAAATGGAAAACAACATCTCTGATCAGATAATTTCTTTGGTTAAAACACTGTTACCTGAAGGAAATGTGTTGCCCGCAAATTATTATGAGAGCAAGAGGCTGGTTCTTAATCTAGGCCTTAGTTATCGGATGATTCATGCATGTGAAAATGATTGCATCTTATATTCTAGTGAAAATGATTCGTTGGATAGTTGTCCCACATGTAGAAAATTGAGGGGTAAAGAAGCTAAATCAGGGATGTCTAGATCAATTCTTATAAGAAATTTGAGATAGTTACCCCCTTACACATAGGCTGCATCATTTATTTATGTCTCATAACACAGTGTCAATGATATCGTGGCCCAAAAACAATATTTCAATAGGTATAAGCTTGAATAATCCATCAGATGGTGATTCATGGAAATATTTTGATTGTATGCATTCGTCTTTTTCTTTAAAAGCCCGAAACATGTGATTGGGTCTTTTTTGCTGATGGTTTCTATCCATTTTGTTCTTATTGTAGTCATTATTCATGTTGGACCATCTTTATAACTCCGTACAATCTACCTCTGTGGATGTTGATGAAGGAAGCCTATATATTTTTCACCTTATTAATCCCAGGACAACCGACAATGAATATTGATGTTTATTTGAAACCATTAATTGATGAGTTAAATTCACTGTACTGTAATGGTGTTAGTACATATGATGTTACTGCAAAACAAAATTTCACATTAAAAGCTGCATTGATGTGGATGATTAGTGAATTTCCAGCATATGACATGTTATCTAGCTGAAGTACACATAGTATAAAATCATATCCTTACTGTATGAAAGACAATAAATCTTTTATGCTCTTCAATGGAAACAAACCCTTTCTATTTTGATTGTCATCACAGATTTCTTCTAACCGACCATCCTTTTTGATGGAACAAATCTCATTTCAGAAAAGGCACAACTGAAACGGATAAACCTCCAAAAATGATCTCAGGTACAGAGTTAAAATCAGTTGTATTTTCATTACCTCCCATCACATTTGGGTGAAAAGTAAACCTACAGAAATTTCATGGCTTTGGGAATGAACATAATTGTATGAAACGAAACATTTTTTCGGTATCTCCCATATTTGTCTGATTTGTTTGTCTACCACATGTTGGATGTCATGCATATTGAGAAGAACAGTTTTGATAATTTAGTTCATACAATTTTGGATACACTAGGTAAGACCAAAGATACTATAAAAGCACGATTAGATCTTGCCCAAATTTACAGGCGACCTGAACATGAACTATTTGAAAATTTCATATCATAGAGGTTAATGAAGACAAAATCATCATATACATTGTCCAAAGAGAGACACTTATTATTTTGTCTGTGTATTGAAAATTTGAGACTTTTAGATGGCTATGCTTCCAATTTGGGTAGATGCCCTATCAATGGTCATATTACCAGATTAAAAAGTCATGAGTCTCATGTAATAATGGAAAGACTTATACCGATTGGATTTAGAGTTTTGTTGAATTCTATGATTTGTGATTCAATAACAGACATATCATTTTTTTTCGAGACTTTTGTGTTGCGACAACAGAATACGATGAGCTAAGCTAACTGGAAGAGGATGTTTCTGTAATTATATGTAAACAAGAAAAAATCTTTCCACATGATTTCTTTGAATCAATGGAACATATGATATTTAATTTCCCACATGAAGATAAATGTGGAGGTCCATTATAGTATCGATGGATGTACCCATTCGAGAGATGCATGCAGAAATTGAATAAGAAAGTATGTAACAAAGCATCAGTTTAAGGCTCAATTGCTGAAGCTTATTTGTAAGAGGAAATTTCTTTTTCCTGCTCTCCCTATTTTGAATCTGAATATCCCTCAAAACAAAACCGCAAGGGAAGGAATGAGGAAAATGTTAATGATGAAATTGACATCAATTATCAGTTTTTAATAAGACAAATCTTGGTGTCTGTGGAGTTCAAGAACGATGTATATCATATGAGGAACATCAAAAAGATCATACATATGTTCTTCTCACCTATGAAGAAATGACACCATTTGTACTGTGAGTGATTATATCACATATTCTATATTTTCTGTTAGAGTACATAAACATATTTTATTTGTAGGTTATATGATAATCATATCAAGAAAAAACTTCCACAAATTACAGTAGCTGCTCTTGAAGAACACAGACAAAAAAAATTTCTCAATGGTTTAAAAAACTGGTAACAAAAATTAATGACGGTTTAATATCATTTTATTTTACTATTTATTATATTGATAATTGTTTTACAAATTTTCATGTGTCTCAACATGCTGATAAAATTGATAAGCGACTATGTATATTGAGTAACCTGCCATCCAAAACAGTTAAATCGTAAAATGCATATGTAGTGAATGGTTTTTGATTTCATACATGTGCATACGGGGAATCAAAAAAACAATGAATATTATAGTTTTTTTGAGAGGATCGCATCATAGAGATTCTGAAGTTGAATTTTAAGGCATTCTGGATGAAATTATTGAGCTATGTAATCTTGTATAGAAATACATAACGTTGTTTAAATTTCGGTGGCTGGATACTGAGAGAGGTTTGCGTGTTCATCTGACTCATGGAATCATCGATATTAAATATAAAAGTATTCTTGTAGTAAATGAACCATTTTTACCGGCTCAATAGGAACATAAAATTTATTAAGAAAAGTATTGTGCTACTTCAGGAGATCTGAGTGATTGGTGGATCATAATAAAAATGAAATCTCAGTAAAGTCAATTTACTCAAACTGAATGTGTTTCCGCTTAAGTGGAAGGAATTGAAATTTTTCAAGAGACTACTCAAAATCCATCATTTTCACAATGTAATGTGAATATCGATGATGACACCCCACAATTAAGGGTCAATAGAGATGGAGATGTTAATGACTATACAATTGAATTTTAAATGAAAATGTATGTTCAATGTGAAACTCATATGGATATTGATGATGCCGGGGAGAAATATGAAGACATTAACATCATCAGATATGAAGAAGATGATGAAGGTGAACTTTGACACAGTTAAATGCTAGTTATGATCATAACTAATATATATCTAGATACAATAGTTATTTTCAACTATCTACTAACAAAAATCATTTTGTGTTTTAGATAGACTCTGATTTATTTCGTGATTTAGAAGAGGTTGAACTACCATTAGATGAGGGGGATGTGGGATCATCTGACCCTCATCCTACTGGTGGTTCAGGAGGTACGCGGAGGGGGTGCGATCTTGTGCTACTGATGAATCTTGACCTTATCCCCTAGCGACGTCCACATCTTGGCATCGATCCACACACACAGAGGTATAATTACCTATATATTTTAGTTATATTTCATTAATTTATTTATATATATACTAATTGTTTGATTATTTATTCTTTTTTCATAGTTTTGTGCATGTATCTATTGGACAAGGATCGCTATCTTACACAATAATTTTTCTCAGCCATGGATCAAATAGGAACAGATTATCGTTGATGTGTAGCTCGGTATGTACAATCATTCGCAGGTACGTAGATATATAATATTTATTTTTAAATTCATTTTATTAATAACTTTATATTATAAATTATTTGAAGGGTTTATGGTATCCCATCGATGATAGCATGTGTGACGATATCTATGGAGCGTGGGAGGTGGCTATGTGTGAGCATTTGTGTTAGTTTTTGAAAAATTTGAGAAAGACAGCCATTACGAAAGTAGTAGCGACATTATTTGATGATTCGTGTAGAGCCCACTGACCAGAGTACATTTTATCTTAGGTTTGGTATGGCTTATGTGAACCCTTGGTGGTGGATTTCAGAGGAGGTCTTCATTGGGTCAGCAGAACCAGGGGAGACATGAGGTGACACATCGAGCTGGTAATCGTACATTCAGTACACATAGAGAGCATCAGGTAAGTATTTTTAAAAAATATTTTATATAACTTCAAATATAAACAGTTTATTTTATATTCATATTGGTAGACGAGCATCCTGATATTATAGAGTACTATGTTCATCAAAGGATATACAGTGATCCAACCACCAAAGAGATTAGCGGTGATTGCCAGCGTCAGATTGTGGTTAGTATTGTTTTTTCAGTTTGACAGTTAACTGCATATATTATTTTCACAATTTTAATTTCAAATTAGTAATGAAGGAGTCATATGAGGTAGAAACCTTTTAGACACAGGCAGAGGGTCAGGACGAGGTGACTGATCAGACCAGTGCCCACCATTTCAACTAGGCAGCATGAATGGAGGCAACTCAGTGTGGCTTTGAGAAGGGACGAGTAGTTGGTATTGACTCTCATGTGACTCCTGGTACTTATTATGGTACTACTACGATTCCAGAATCCAGCTCAAGAGGAGCTCGTAGAGAGGCATCATATTATGCCTCACAGTATCAGGAGCAATTTCGATCTCAGAATGACATTATAGAGAGTTTGCAAAAGTAGCAAGAAGATATGCGTCGGGAGCGGGAGCAGCAGAATCAGCAACAAGAGGAATAGATGCATCGATGGCAGCAATAGCATCATGAGCAGATGGAGTAAATGTGACGTTTGACTCGTAGTATAGGGATAGAGTTTCCTCCACCATCTCCTTCAACTCCTCCACCTCCTCATAAGACGACCCCCCCCCCCCCCCGTGATTTTTTATGTTAAAAACATATGAATTTAACATTTTTTGTAATATGATATATTTAAAGTTGATGTCTTTTATATTGGTGAGAATAGTATATAATTTTATTTTTAATATTTTATGATTCTTTTGTGAATACTGAGAATTTAAATAAATTTTTTTATTATTTTAATAATATTAATATTTTTGTTTCATTAATCATAATATTTTTAAATATATTTTTTCAGTATTATATTTTTTAATGTTATATTATTTTACTAATAATAATAATATTATTATTTTTTTTTATTTTTATATATTTTTTTCAATATTGAAAATATTAATTTTTTTTATTTTTTTAGAAATATTAAAATTGATTTTTCAATAATCATAATTTTATTAAATTTATTTTTTAAAAAAATTATTTACTATCTGCGACGTGATTTGTTGCGACGGGTTCCCGTCGCAAATAGCCTAAATAATTTTTTTTAAAAGTATTTACGATGGGATTACAGGCTCATCGCAAAATTTATTTTCCATGGGCCCGTTGCAAATAATATAAATAAATATCCTCAAAAAGTATTTTCGAATAGATTATGGGCCCATCACAAAAACGTATTTGCGATGGGCCCGTCACAAAAAATTATATCTATATATATATAATTGGAGACTTATTTGAAATGGTGATGTTTCCCATCGAAAAAATTATTATTTGCAACAGGCCCACCACAAATAATATTTATGTGACGACGTTTTCTGTAACGGGCTATTTGTGACGGGACCCCGTCGCTAAATATTATTTTTGACGGGATCCCATCGCAAATAACCTATTGCAAATACCTATAATTCTAGTAGTGATCCAAAACTTGATCATTTAATGATATATATTCTTATAAGGTCTCTATAAATTCCATATTTTTGGTAATGATTCAGTACTTAATATTAATATAATTTGATGTTGAATATTATATCATATTCTAAAATTGGTTGACTGAGATTTTAGGATTTTGATGAATCCCTACCAATAATGTGTACCCCTATTGAGTTGTAAATTGGATAAGACAGATAGTGACCCCCCGAGCCCAGCCTCTAGTAGTCCCCATGTGGGTGACTAGCACTAAGGGTGTAATAAACATATAGATGGGCGGCATTGTTGTCTAAGAGGAACACATATGGAAGAGAGACATATTACATACACCAAATGACTGATTCTATGACTAAAATATAAAAGAAAACCCATGTATATAAATTTAATTCCATGAAATAACTACTAAAACTAGAAATGAAAACTGCATGTACCAAAATAAAGTAAAGATGATAGTGACCATGAATCTCAAACAGCTCCTACTAAACCGGAAAGTTAGTATTAACCATCCTGATCCCCAACATTCTCTATCTAACCCAAAATATAGTGTATATAATCATATGGGAATATAAATGTACACTCAATAGGATCCCCCCTAGAGCCTCTAATGCAAAATGTAAATAATGGATGCTAAAGTACAGTGAAAAATAAGTGGAACTGACTCATCCTCAAAACTTGTATACTATATTCCAAGACTCATCGTGGATACTATTAGAAATTATTGCATATTATATCATATACTCTAATAAAGAATATCAAGGGTACCCTGCTAATGCTTCATCACTATTTTATCAATCTTCCCCAATATCACTTGTCCTAACTATCTCTCCCCAAAAAGAAAAGATCGTAGACCCTTGGGAGGAGCATCAAAACATCCACATTGTGCGACACACCACCATTTCCAAATATCCAAATGTAACCTATAATTTTTATAGGGCCACCAAAGTTCACATAACATG
Source organism: Viscum album (assembly GCA_963277665.1). Lineage (NCBI taxonomy): Eukaryota > Viridiplantae > Streptophyta > Magnoliopsida > Santalales > Viscaceae > Viscum > Viscum album. The sequence goes on along the minus strand of OY728145.1, from coordinate 1,923,577,163 downwards.
TATCATACATTGGGTATTATACCTCAAGCCATCAGAGATCATACACCATGTATGGATCCACATTCCATCATAGCTTCTACACATTGTACCTATAGTATCCCTTTGGAAACAATATCCATAATATATGTGTGTGAAATAACAACAATCTATTAGGTCACTCTACATAGATATATGGGACAAACTAAAAAATTTTCAATCCATCACATGTAACTACCAGGATAAGAGATTAGGAACAAGGGGGTATTCAAACATCCCACCTCCCACCGAAGTGTTAGCGAAAACACCCCTAGGTCTTAGAATCCTCAGGGTGTCTATTTCTTTAAATATTAGGGTGGAGTAGCATATAAAAAAATTAAACATACATGATATAATATATATCACAATCAAATTATTTGCACAATCTAGTCTCATACTCAAATACATCTAACTTCTCTCAGAGTCATGGATGGCACTCCCAAGACAAGATATCCTATATGCACACAACCATTTAAAGAGCTACATAATGTTACAATATTTATTTTCCATCAGATTCAATTTACGTTAATTAATTATTTACCATTAATTATCTATTTACGTTGCAAATTACATTTCATTAGCATCTCAACAATGTTCCATGCTTTCAAGGAAAAAGAAAACTATGTCTAGGGATTCTCAGTATTACAGCCTCCATATTTCTTCACTTGAACATCCATCCATGTGGGTCAAGCATTTATTACTTTATTAACAATATTACATTACATTTCTATTTTAACAGTAGGAAACCATTCTAATCTCCCCAAACAGAAGGGGCTCAACTTAGTGAGTAGATGAACAAATTGTCGATTCTTCGCCACCTATAGAGGGAGAGTAAACTCATCCAATCATGATGCACTAAACATGGAAATAATGTGCAATACCCCAAACAATCATCACCTTCCATGGAAAAAGATTAAACAAACCAAATTTTCTGGATCAGGATGTAGGGAAAGGAAAGATGATAAACCATCAACATCGAATCCATTCAAACAATAGATTCAAACAAGAAACGAGCTTTCATATCAATGGGTAAGGCCTACTTTAACCCATTCTGTCATATCTAATGTCATCCTCGACACCCACGCTCATGTATAAGTGCATATCTCCCTTGTTGGTATTAAATGGTGCCTAAAAAATAGTCCCCCTTACCCATCATACAAATAAATCCATCCAGAATCATCCATTATAGGATCACATCATGTCCAACCCAATATTCCACACATACCCCAATAGCCCCTTAGGCTCAACCATCCCATGATCACACCACATCAGAATCAGCCGAACAAAAACATAGAAATTGGCTCTCATCCCAAAATTAAGGTATCCATACTTCACACACTACTAGCTCTCAAAAATATAAAGAAAAAGGAACTTGTCCTTTATTAAAAAAATGGGAGAATCATGTCCTACAACGTCATTATATTTTATCACACAATTGGTTCTAATTCCATCTTTAATTAACTAATTTATTATTCACGGGTTCCACGTATGAGAAACCTAAGAAGAAATATTTTTGAAGCTGTCACAAATAAATTTAACAAATAATTTAACATTACATTAATTCCCTTATCAATAATACTAATCATGGTTAGGGTTAATTAACCAATTCATGTAGACATTCACACTTATATCAAAATTATAATCATCACATTGCTACAACAATAATGAGATTCATTAAACATGACACATTAATTACATTCTACAATTAATTATCTATTAAGAATTTATTTACATTATTTACCAATTTCCATCAAGAAAAACATGATAAACCAAGATATGACTATATATAACACTACATAGAAAATCAAGAGGCAATCTGTTATCATGGTACAAATAGAATACATTTCTTAGTGGTCGACACAATTTATTTAATCTATGTCAAATCCTTATTTGGATGATTTTAATGTGATATAATGGGAGAAATAATGCTAAATATATGATGACACGTGGTAAAATTGGGAAAAAAATGAATCACCAACATCAAAATATCATCAATGTTCTTCAAATTGAGAATGGACCACACAATGGATCTTTGATCACCCCTCCCATAAAAACTACATCCACACGAAGATGTTGCAGCAAAATCACACCAACTATAAAAAAAATAGACCCCCATTAGAACTATTGGTAAGAAACATACATATCATGATGAGAAGATACATGATTATATGAGATCAAACTAGGGGGAACCGCTACAACATAAGAAAAACACACCTTTGATCAACCTAGGTCACCACAAATAAATGGTGGAAACCCTAGATCGATTCCCATCAAAGGGATCTCCCAAACACTGAACAAGGGATTGAAGGGTAACCTTTGATGAGATAAAGGGAAGTACAAAATAGTTCTTACAACCTAAATGGATGGAAAATTCTTAAAACATTACAGCATTGGGGGATTACACGATGTGTAATCCTCTTTTCCAATCATGAATGTTCTTTAATTGCATGTCCTTAGCATCTAACTCTTCTGAACATCTCATAATCCTTCTTTGCACTTTGTAATACTTAATAACATGCAAAGGGTCGATCCAGGAAGATCCGGTACTTTACAATTATCACTATGAATTATTAATGGTTATGATATATTCGCCCTAAAGTCACAATGTAATGACTTCATCCATTTAATTTCGGATGTAGTTTGAGATGTCACTATATAATCAAATTTCATTTCACACAATGAGGATGAATTATTTTTCTTACAGTTCCATGTAAGGTATCTTCCTAAAATAAATATTTCATTTCCAGAAGTTATCTTCTAATCCCGTAGATATACTACCTTATCTATATGAAAAAACATATAAGTGAAACAATGTGTCTTTTTCATGCATAAATAAAAAATTATGAGTTTCATGGAAGTATAATATGATCAAAATTATTTCCATGGGATGTGCCTCCTGGTATTTATTTGGATCTATGAACAATGAGTGATCATAGACCTAAAAAAAGGCAATAATGGAAATATAGTTGAGTATGTTAAAAATAATCCACAAAAACAATATTTATTCCACACTCCTTCCTTCTAATGATAAGGATGTCTAGGTCCCTATTGGAAGACACATTTTTAATAATGATGATTCCCCAAGATGATGATATTTTATAGAGGATAGAGACTTATCGAATATATTGCCTCATTCAAGTTCCATGAATCTACACACCTTATCTCCATAATCCTTTCCACCCAACCCTCATTCTATCAGTGCCCACAAAACTTATGCACTTGTACCTTCCTTGGGGTTAGGCTCATAGAACCCACAAGCCCCACACCCATGCACCCAACGTTTATGTGTCATCCCTCTTCTCTTAATTGCATACCCCTAAGGCCCATGCATTTATTTCTCTAAGAACATATGCTCACATTTTTTGAATTCATATAGCGACAAGACCATGTTTCTATACCCTGATAGCTTTACTAAAGATTAATGGTTATGGGTGGTTACCCAACCACCTCAAGAAAACATCAATTTAATTTCTATAAAAACAATTTGTAGGATTTCCATTTCTATAGCAAGTGATTCACATTCTAGACCACACTCCTTAGATTCTATAAATCTTTTTATACTCGCCCAAATATTTACTTACACTCCCTTAGGTGAAATTTTTAATCTATATCTCCGAGGTAATTTATATTTATTTGTAATTGGGTCATCTAACTATTTTAACTCTTAAAAGAATCATGGAAGAAAACATATATAATTCCAAACAATAGATAGGGTTTCGAAAACATTCAAGAAATTCATTTATTAAATGAACTATGAAATATTATCATATCATACTTTTTATGTAAAGTGAACTAGTTCACACTAACCCATAGGGACAAACCGTGAAGCAGTTAACCCTAAACTCCAAGAGATAACTAGTGTCCCATGTTACGTAAGCCACTTCTTTGAGGTTATTCTTAGGGTTACCATCTATGGTTCATAGGCCTCTTCAATATAAGTTTGTTCCAACTCTACATGTCTATTTCTTGTAAATCCATCACTCAAGTCTCTTATATGATAAAATACAATTATATTCACCCTACTTGGGACACCCAAGATTCTTAGAATATCATTAAAATAAAATATATTTTCCATTATCAATTGAAATTCATTACGTCTAAAATTCCATTCACATGTCACTAAATCATCATATGACTTGTAATATGTTGATATGAACAATGAGTTTTCACACATTTCACTCAAAACCGATGATTATTCAAAACAGAATTTTAGTGTTATAAATAATAAAATGATATTATAATAACCTAACCATAAGACATTAAAATATGAATAGTAATATCTAATTTTGAAATGTTTTTTTATAATTTATTATATAAATAATTCATATTGAAATTGAATGATATAATATTTTATATTGTTCTTTTATATTTTAAAATATTATTTTCTCAAATGAATTGCCTTTAATGTCCATTTGTGAAAATATTAATATTAATTTTAGACACATTTATAAATTTAATATGACATCATTAAATTCATTCTTTGATATTATAATGTATAATTGTTCTTAGGGATAATATTTAATATTTTTTGGATAAATATAATTTTTGGATGAATAGTGAAAAATACATGAATTTATTTCAATTTTTTTCATCTAATTTATTTATAAGGGGAAATTAAATTGTCAAATCTATTGAAATTTTAATTAGATAATATTTTTATCCAATAATATAATTTAGTTTTTTTATCAATTTATCTTTAAACGTGGGTATACCAACTCTGTAAACATTTGAATGTTTTTAATTTATAACCATGCAATGTTGACGTGACTGTGGGATTAATTTAATGTTAATTTCAACCAATTATATTATAATAATTCTGAAAAATGAATTACATAATTTTTATAAGAATATTTCAAAATGTTTATTATTTATCTTATTTTAAAAAAATCCATGAAAGGGATTAAAATTAATAGTAATGATTAATGTAAATTTAAGCATAATTGGGGACTAAAACCTAACCTTAAGGCCCAAAACGACAGAGAAACCTATCCAACACAAATTTTCTATCCATGATTCTACCCTTAACCATACATTACTATTTTTTTGGGTTGGTATATTTTTTTTAGGTAAAACATGGGTGAAAAAAACATTATTTCAAAAACACCAAGTCTGTCATTTCCCTTCCCAATAGAAATACACAACATATCCCTCTTATTCGCACTCTAAAACCAATTATTTTATTCCAATATCTTCCATAAAACATCCCAAAATACGTCAACAACTCCTTTAATCCTTCCCTATGTAAAAATCAATCCAAGTAATCCTTTTAGGCATAATCTAAAAGGTGTGACTCGATTAAGAGTTGTCACCTTCTCCCGAGCTCCCATGTTTTATTTTATTTCTCCCCACCCTCCACTCTAATTAGTCTATTAGAGTATAAAAAACTAGATACTAAAAATAATAAGATATTTTTATGCTATGGTTTCAACCTACACTTACACAAACTTCTTTCTAATGGGTACAGAACTTATTATTTATGTGTACAATAAACTACCGCCTCATTAAACGATGATTGTTCATTTTTTTATCACCTATGATGGTGGAAATTTAGTTGAAAAAGTTATTTATATATTTTATACATTATATTTATTAAGTATCTAATATTGATTAATTATTTTAAAATAAATATATTTTTTACATTCCATTTATAATTAATATGATAATTTATTATGAGGAAGTGTGGACTACAACACCCTCAATGTGATGTGATTCATTCATACATTAACTGTAATATATTAAGGATGGATTTATTGAATACATAAGATATATATTATATAATAATTCTATTTTAATAGTGATATATATAAACATGTATACATATATTTATAATACTTTCTATCTTTCAACACGATAATTAAACAGTGTTCATGCATATGTACGACATACCGTCTCCATTTACATTGTATTGAATTTAAGAAATATATATTATATGGATTATTATATTACCCATATAATGAATATAAATTATATTTCAATCATGTTTTGAATTCTAGAAATATTTATATTACTAAAAGTACTAAATATATAACAACTTAAGAAACATGTGAAAAACCATGTGGATATTACCCGTGTGAAACCTTATCATAGAATTGTTAATTATCAGGAAATAAAAATAAATAATCAAATAATATATTTTATTTCAGGTAATATTATGGTTTTTTGAAATATTTATAATAAATTTATATTTTTTATACATGATTTTGGTATGTTTATGAAGAGAGTCATTATACAAGGTTAAGGGATTTTATCTCGCTTTTTATTTCAGTGAGATACATGATTTTTTCACCACATAATTTTTGGTCTATAAACTTCTTAGGGATATATTAAATTAATATTATTATTATATTTATGGTTATTAACATAGCTGTTTTATGATATTTCTTTCATGTGGTTTAAGTATGGAATTTTACCCAATCGGTAAAATAGTTTTTCCTCGATTTTTCTTTGTTGAGACTCATGTTTTTTATGTACCAATTTTTTTAGGTGTATATAATTACATTTTACATGTTATGGGAGGAATATACATATTTAATTATATTTTACAATTAATCTAATTTACATTTCTTATATGGAGAGTATGATCCCAAGTAACCAAGTTGTAAGAGTTTATATAAACTATCTCATCGATTTTTTTACATTGTTCATGATTATGCTAATTTGATGAAATATTATGATACATATCTCAATAAAACTCATTTTATTAATTATCCTATATTTATTATAGATATATTTATGTTTTAGTTCCATTTTTCCACTCTTTTTTACATATAACAATTAATAAAATATTTTTATGAAAATATTTCAGTATATCTCTCTTTAGTAGGAGATCTTTTTTACATAAAAAACTAGGTTCTCCTAAATATTTTCAAAAATGATTTCAAATGGTCCATGAATAAAATTTAAAGGAGAAAATATTTTAAAAAAATTAATCAAAGCTTTATTTATAATTTTCAAAGGTATTTTCGATGAAAAATATCTTCAAAAGATTTCATGTCTTAAAAAAATTCTTTACAGAATAAATGATAGCTTACTCAAAAAATGTTTTTAAGGATATTTCACAATTATGTCTAATATATAATAAGATCTTTTGTTGATACACACCGCTTTATGGGTAAATTACTGAATATTTCTATTCATATATTTTCTCTGAAAGGATTATGTTTTGATGGAATGATGCATAAGAAACATGTTTCTCTTTCATGGGTTAGATTCTTTTGAAACCCAATTCTTTTCATTGGTTATGTTTATGATAAAGTAATTTTGAAACTTATTTTTTCATATGTTATGATATGATTACATGTTTATAATACCCATTTAATTTCATGGGTTATGATACGATTATTATGATCTTTTGTCACATGTATGTATGATTCCATTATGATATGGGTTGGGCATATAAATTCCTCCAATGAATTGGGTAAAAATTTATAGATCATTATATATAAATTTTAGGAATCCAAAATGAAATCAATTTAGTATTACAGGGCTGGAACAGGAAATGAACTTGGTTTAGTAATATAGTGTTGGAATGAGGAGTGAACTCATTTATGTAATATGAGGCTGGAAAATAGTGTGAACCTGTTTTAGTAAATGACATTATCTACTAAGATAGTCTCAGTATAAATTCATAGATTACTATACAAATCATTATATATTATTGTGTGTCTTCAACAATTCCATGTTTTATTCCAATGTTATGATTTCATTCATTATGTTATTTATTTTTTTATGATTCATGTCTTATGAAATACTATTATTTTTTCCAAGATTCATTTTTTTTCTCTAAAATATATAGGTTATCATATTCTATTTTTCTGATCATGTTCTCATACCAATATGCTCGTGATTATAATAACGTATCTCCCTTGTTTACCCTAACTGAGCATCTGATATCACCCCTTTATATGTTTCCTTCCCCTAGGTTATGAATATATGTATTATGTTTTATTTGTCTATGTTCTTTTCTAGTAAATAATAACCTAGTGGGACATGTATTTTCACATTTATGTACCATTGTTTTTTATTTCCATGATTCAAAAGGCACTAGACTAGTGCTGTATTTGGGAAACTTTTTGTATAATGTTTTATAAATTAAAAAATGTTATTTAATATTAATGTATGAAAACAAAGGATCTATATAGTTGGAATCAAATAAATAGTTTATTTAACAACTGGAAGCTATTATGAGAAAAACGTAGTGGGATCCCTAAGGACATTTCTAAGGATAAGTATAAGGATAAGGACAAGTATAGGAAAATATCATGGAACATTTGTAATGATAGAGTGAGTGTTTTCCTAGAAATTAATTCCTATCTAGATACTATAATAGGATGTGGATTTATTGTAGATGTACCTAGATATAACAACATCGAAAAAATGTTTTAGTCCCGACTCAGGTGAATCTGGTACAAGACAACAGGCCTTGTTGCACACCTTGTTTGATACTCTCGGGGGATATGATTTGAGAATTCACAAACTCTCCAAGAACCATCATTAAATATTTAAATAATGATTAGATTTTAATAAACTATGATAAAATTATGGTTTCATATATTAACTATGTTGTGATAATTTAGACATCTTATAAGTGTCCTTTTATGACTACATGGTTCCTCAATATGGTAATTATTTCATAGTCTAGGATTTTGGTTTTAGTTAATGGTTGAATCCTAAAGGAACCACATTAATAGTGATTTAAATATAAAATGCAATGATTATCCTCAAGGGAAACCAAATTCAGTTGGATATGTAATAAAAAACCTTGTTTCTATTCTCACACAACTTTACCAAGCTCTGAATAATGGTGATATTCCAAATGAGCAAAGGAGGGAATATCATTTTTTTGATTATTGTATGAGGAAACTTCCAACTTCTTTCATAGTACCATCGGATCAACTTGTTGGGGAATAATGCATCGGTATTAATGAAATGTTATTCTCTAATCTATAGTGAACGTTACATTAAAAAGTCATTCTGGTTTTTTATCGGTTAGAAGGAAATGTAAATCAGTGGTGGACTCTAATAAAGAATACATGGCTGCAAGATGAGATTGAATCCATGGATTTCTAAGAGGTTAAGATCTTATTTTCCTATTAGTAATTTCATAAGATTCATTATACAAATAAATAAAAAGTGTTCATTGTTTTTATGTAAATGGATAATGATTATTTTAGTACCTATGAGGTTAATTTCACGATATATGAGAGGTATGCTTCAAGAATTATCATCCAACCTGAAAGTAAAGTTGATAGGTTCTTTAGTGTCTTAAAGACAATTCATGAAATAGTGATATCCAAAAGATAATTTATTAGCTATAAAGAGATTCTTTGTTGTGGAATCAATAATGAAATGGATGTTGGAGTCACGTATCAACCTCATGGTTTTTTTACAAGAATGGTAAAATAGATTTTAAAAGGAAATCTAATAACCATGAAGAGAAGAAGATTAGATTCCCTTTATTTTCTATGTGTGGGAATAATCATGGAGTAAACTTCCATAGGGGATATAATAAATGTTTCTAAGTGTTTAAGGTAAGTTCATCGGGAATTTGATTGTAGATGTAATGGGAAGAAGTTAGCTATCATTTTGAATCGAGAAAAGCAATTATAGACTGCACCTGCTACAGGTTTTGGGAGGAAATGCATCATAATAACAATTACCCAAACATATGGGCTAGAGACGATGCCCAACTTCAGCAACCACTTAAGAAGAGGGAAGAGAGAGAATCATTGGAATTGATATTTTTGATGAGGGGTGGGATAACGACATGATGAATGGTACACATACCACGAACTCTAAAACTATTAATGTATTATTTGAATCTATATCTACCTACTCATTTATATGTAATTAATTTGATATGGGTGTTAGTATTCCACAAGAACTATTAGATGTGTAATTTGTAGTGAAAACCCTTAATGGGATAATGATTTCATCTCATGTCTATGATTCCTCTTTGGATGATGTTTGTGGGAATTTCCATCTTATAAAACTTTTCATTATTCCTTTGGTTGAATTTTATGTAATCATAGGCATAGTTTTTTTTTTCAATGCATAAATTCCACAACAATTGTCAAATAAGGGATGTTACATTTGACATTTAAAACCCTCCTACGATCTTTCATCAATTTAATGATATGTATGAACATCCTATGGGGGTTACATCCAGTGTATGGGTTTTAATTCACATTCAAAAGGGTTATTTATATCAAATGGTTTGGGAGAAAATCAGCATAGATGATATTCCTATTTGTCAAGATTTTTTCGATGTATTTTTGAAAGAGTTCACTATCCATCCACCAAAATGTGAAGTTTAGTTCCCAAAAGAACATATATCTGGTTCGACAAAAATTTCAATGAATCCTTATAGAATGTACCTAATTGAGTTGTGGGAACTGAAGAATAAACTCCATGAAATATTTGATAAGGCGTTCATTTTTCCACATGTGTTTACTTGGGGTCCACCCGTACGTTTTTTGAAAAATAAATATCAATTAATGCAACTACGCATTGATAATCAGAAGATAAAAAAGGTAAAAATCATGAAAAAATATCCACTTCCCCATTATTTTACTTTTTTGATCAAATGTATGGAGCTAAAAAAAATTCTATTATTTAATTGTATTATAGATATCATTAATTGTGGGTCAATAAATATGATATACCCAATATGGTATTCCTTATAAGGAATGGAAAATAAGAACTACATTATTATTGGTTTTGGTCTTAATAATGATCATGATATGTTCATGGATTTAGTTAATAAAGTCTTTAGAGATTACCTAAAATAGTTTTTGGTTGTCCTTATTGATGATATTATTAACTATTTTAAAAGAAATTAAGATCATTAAGGTCACATGAAAATTGTAATAAATACCCTAAGGAAGGAGAATCTATATGAATAGTTTAAAAAGTGTGACTTTTTTTAGTAAAAATTGTCATTTTTAGGTCACATAATCTCAAGAGACGATATAGTGGTTGATCCATCAATGATGAAGGCTATTGAATACTAGGATATACCAACAAAGGTCACTGGGATCCATATATTTCTTGGTTTATCTATATATTATTGATATTTTGTGGAAAAGTTCTCTTGACTATCTAATACTTTGACCAAGTTAACTTGAAGGCGGTCATGTTACTCTAGAAAGATGAATGTGAGTAATATTTTATGGAATTTAAGAGAGGGATAGTCAGTGCACATGTTCTTACATTACCTTATAGCAAAGAAGGGTTTTTTTCTTTAAAAATGCATACAATATGAATTGGGATGTTTTATTATAATGAATAAAATGGTTATAGCCTATTCTTAATTGAATTTGATGATTCGTGAGAAAAAAATAAAATAATCATTATTTTGATGTTGTTGCAGTATTTCTTTCATTAAAGATATGGAAGAATTATCTTTACGGGAAAAAGTGTTATATATATACTGATCTTAAAAGTTTAAAATATATATTCACACAAATGGAGTTGAACATGATCTAGAGAATATGGTTATAGTTGATAATGGGTTATGACTACTCAATACATTACCATCCAGGGAAAGTGAAAGAGGTGTAAAATGATTTATGTCGGAAGGATCGTGTTTTTCTATCCATGATGTGTTTCACAAAAGGTCTATTATTTTCTAATTTGTAATAGATGCATCTAGAAATCACGACGGAAGGGAAAAAAAATATTAACTATCCAAAATAAATGTTCAACGGTTTATCTAAGTGGGGATTAAGTAGGCGTATAAGGAATATGAAGAGCCGAAAACGAAATTAAGAAATGTTCCAAAGATTAACCTTGATTACTATGGAATGTAAAGGTTCAAGAACTGTATATGTGTTACTTACATATGAGATTTGAATGTGGAGGTGTTATAGGAATTTCATAGTAATTCATTCTTTATTATTCCTGGAAGTACAAATATGTATAAATACTTGAAATAATACTTCTGGTGGGATGTAGTAAAGAAATATATTGTGGAGCTTGTATCTTGGTGCATGGTATGATAACCAGTTAATGTTGAAAGACAAAAGTTTAAAGCGATGTTGCATCCATAGACCATACTAGAATAGAAATTAGATGACATCACTATATATTTTTCATTGGATAATCCAAAACCACTAAATCATTTAATGCTATATAGGGGCTAGTTGATCTCCTAACTAGGTCATCACACACAATATCTACCAAAGAATAATTATCTATGGATCATATTGCTAGAATATACATTAAACAATTGGTAACATTTATTGGAGTACTACATTACATTGTATCATATTTGTTTCTCAAGTTCACCTCAATGTTCTAGAGAAGTCTTCAACAATCACAAGACATAGAATTGAGTTTTCATCACAGATTAGTATTCTTAGGCAGAAGTTCAGTATGAAATAAGAATTAAAACCCTATAGTATATGTTGAGATCTATTTTTTAAGATTTCAAAGGAGGATGGGATCAACACCTTCCTCTAGATGAGTTTTCATACAAAAATATCTTTCACTCAAGAATTCATGTGTAACAATATTAAGCCCTCTATGGGTAGAATTGTAGATACCCATTGTGTTGGATGATTTTGGAGAACGAAATCAATTAGGACCAAAGATTTCTGAATAAATGGTCGAGAAGGTTGGAACTATTCAATACCATTTCAGGGTAGCTCAAATTAGGAAGGAAAATTATACATAGAATCATTAGAATTATCTATAATTTGAGGTTGGTGAAACCTTAATTATATAAATCTCACCCTAGAAGAATGTTATGTGATTTGGGAAGAAAGGTTAAACTATTCCTTAGGTATATCGATCCATTTTTAATTCTTGATTTTGTCAGGACAATAGCCTATATCCTCCACGCCCTCTAAATCTTTCTTGAGTCCATGATGTTCTCCATGTATCTATACTAAGTAAGTACATACCTAACCCTTAACATATACTATACTCATAGGTTATACCATAAGAGAATGAACATTCTTATGAGGAACAAAGAGATAAAATTTTAGATCAAACAGAAAAAGGTCAAAGAAAAAAGGCCACCCACCATGTCAATGTTTGTTCTAGAATGAACCAGTTAGAGGATGCTATGTGGGGACATGAGTAATTATCAAGTATTAGTATACTCGTTTTTTATGCGAGCGACAAATTTCAGGGCAGGCATTCATGTTTTGGTGGTAGAATGTAACACCATAATTTTTTATGTGACATTTTTTTTGAATAAATTAAATTTTCATTTATTTCATGAAATGAAATACATCAAAAATACCATTCACATGACACTAACACAGAATATGACTTCCCATATGTTACATGGAACATCGACTTGGCATATTCTACAGGCAACACTGATCGTTCAACAAAACATCATTTTATAGTTATAATTATTTGAATGATAAAATTATAACCTAGATGTTAAACATAATAACTTGATTAGTAGTTACAAATTTTCCAATATTTATTATAATTTTTTAATATAAATATAACATACTTATACTAAAAGATATAAATTTTTAAAATTCCATTATATGCTTAAAATATAATTTTCTCGAACAAACTACAATTCATGTCTTATAAAAACAATAAAATTAATTTTAAACACATTTAGAAACTGAATTTGATAAAATAAAATTAAATTTTGAATTTTTTATGTTGCAATTATATTAGGGTGAAATTTTCATGATTTTACTAAAAAACATCATTTTTTGATTAATAATGATAAATACTAGATTTTAATTTCAAATGCCTTTTTCATCTGATTTGTATATAAGGTTAAATCATATTTTCAATATTTTTCTCATTTTATCTAGATAATATTTTTTTCAGTTACTAAAATTAAGTTTATTGATATCAATTCCCCCTTATACATGGGTATAAAAACATAGCAATTTTTTGGACCAAAAATATTACTGAAAATGATTAAAACTAATAACAATGATTATGGTTAAATTAATATTAATATGGAACTAAACCTTAACCTTAATGCCCTAAATGACATATACACTTATCCAAAACCCATTGTATAGAAATGAATCATCCATTAACCTTACATTATTGAGATGGGTTGTTTTTTATGAATTGTTTAGGTAAAAACATTGTAAAACCTTACATGTTTTCAAAATCCCCATGTGTGTCATTTCCCTACAATATAAAAAGCCACCAACTATCCCTCTTCTTCACACCTCTCAAACCACATAGGTATAGACAATATCTACCCAATACAATTCAAAATATCAATCCAATAATCCTTGATGTCTCATGTTTCATAAAAATAAACCCAAAGAATATTTTTGGCACAAACCAATTGGAGTTACCTGATTAAGAGGTAACATCTTCTCTCAAGATTCATTGTTTTATTTTATTTTTTCACTGAATCCACTATCCTTATTCCATTAATCTATAAAAACAAAAAAATCCTAAATATTCAAGGTTTATTTAGGCTAAGAGTCCGACCTACACTTACCCACACTTCCATCTAATGGGTAATGAACATACTATTTACATGTACATCGAACTACCACCTCATTAAATGTTGATAGTTCATTTTTCCTTTTCCACCTCTCATGGTAGAAATTACATTGTAAAATATGTTTATATTTTCTCTATATTATCTCTATTATGTATTTAATATTCTTTAATTATTTTATAGAATATATGTTTGTACGTTTTAATTTTTGTTAATATGATAACTTTGTTTGGGGAAATGCTGACTACCGCCTCTTCAATGAGATGTGATTTTTTCATACACTACATGGAATGTATTCTGGATATATTTAGTGAATATATATATGAAATATATGATATAATAAATCTATTTTTATATTTATATATATACATATACATATTTTACATTCATTCTTTCAACACGAAAATTAAACAGAAATTGTGTTCATGTGTATGTACGACTTAACGTATCAATGAATGTTGTATTAAATTTCATAATTCTATAATATTTGGGTTAATATAATACATATATAATGAATATAAAATATATATTTAAGTCATGTTTTAAATTCTATAAATCATTATATAACTATAAAGAACAAAGATATAAAAAATTAAGACACATGAAAAAAACAAAGTGGATATTACCCGACGTGAAGCATTAACATATAATTTTTAATAAGAGGGGAAAATAATCCATCACATTCATGATTTTATTTTATGTTATTTTTTTATATTCATTATTACCATTTTCAATTTGGTTATACATTGATTCTATTGGTGAAAAGTAGAATAATTTTGGTGGATAAACCATGGAACTTGATTGGTGAATGGTTAATAGTAACCATGATCCCTTCTCAGGTAACCATGTGGTAGGTGTATGAGTGAGACAGAACCTACTAGACCTTCATAAAATGGTCATTAAACTTTTCCTAGGTACACATGCGGTCACTATAATTTGAGGTCGTAGCTATCGCATGAACATTGCACAATCAATATGACATTGTGACGTAGTCGTGTGGTTGGACATTCTTGGGCAGAGCATGCAACATGATTACTGCACGATTTATCAACCCATACTTTCTAACTATAAGGCCACCCCAAGCAAATAAATATTGGGTTTTAGATTTTCTATCTCATATATTTTTAAGACCTAACATCCCTGTTTTCCATCCCTCTCATGATTATACTTTCTAGGTGCCACACTCAAGCCCCTCTGCTCCTTAGTTCTTGATTTATTGGCAGGATTTTGGTGGTTATTCCCCAATTCATCTAATAAGTATCCTCCATCCATGGATTATTTAAATATTCTAGGATTTTGTTTCCTTTTTCTTCGGTTTTCTCTTCTCTAGTGTACATGGTTAGGATTTTAGGGTTTAATCTTGAATTTTGGGTTTCAGCATTGTTATTTAGGGTTCGATTGTGCTTCCTTCTTGGGCGGTTGAGGAGTTGTTGGATTTTGTCACTAGATTTTTGGTATTTATAAACCAAAGGTTATTTATTCCACATTTAATCAATATTTGAGGAATTAATTACATTTATTGAGCAATTTGTCATGTTTTGTGATTTATGTGTGTGGTGAAAAATGGTTTTTAAATGTTTTGAAAAGAAATTGTACAGACATGGGTTCTCTATATGAAATTGGGAATATTTTTTGGGTAGCCTTGTTTTAGTTGTTGGGAATGATTATATATTCAAAAAATTATTAATTAAATTATTAATTTGATGTGATTCATAGTTTGGAAATGTTTTTGCATGTTATTGATTTCAAAAGAGGATTTGGGGTGTCGAAATAATGGCATGTGATGTGTATTCATTGTTTGTTTTTGAAACAAGTAAATAGTGTGTTTTGTGAAATGTGTAACTTCATAGATTGACAAGGGAAGCCTAGGTACCAAGATCGGTGGACTAGGACAAGTATTCTAGTGATACGATGGTGTCTTTGGCTGGGTTTCACTTAGCGGGACTGACAAGGACAACAGTAACTAAATGTTAATTTTGATTAGAGACCACAAGTCTCATATTGTGTAACAGCCCAAGATTTTATGAAAAATATTATTTTTAATTTCACTAATGTCTTGTGTTGTACGCTACACCAAAAGGAGCTTGCACAACACGCATCCTTGACTTGCCTTGCATTACACGCAATCGCGACTTTCCTCGATAGCATGTGTAGTACGCAATAACGAGTTTCACTAAACAACAATATGCTATTAAAATATTATTAAAACTAGCCGTTATGAATAGTAATAACCAATTTTTGAAATTTTGTAAATTTTATTTTTCAAAATGGAATTCATTTTTGGATTCGTAATATCGAAATTAGCTTAGGGTGAAATTTTGGTGATTTTCGGATAACTTTCATATTTTGATGAATAGTGAAAATTACTAAATTTTAATTAAAAACAACTTTTTCAATCGAAATAACTAATAGTGATAAATTATTAATTTTAGTGGTTTTAAAGTATATTTAGAATATATTTTTACAATTTAATACAATGTTGTTCATTCGATGTAATTTCACATTTAAACTAGACATAAACAAGTGTCAATCATTTGATAGTTATTATCTCTTAAGAACACGCTATTTGTTTTGACGAAGGGAATTAATTTTTAAATTATTTAATGAAACTGATATGTTTTGAATTTGGTAAAATAGAAATCATTTTTGAGTTTATAATATCAAATATATCTTAGGCCTAATTTTTGGTATTTTTCTGAAAACTTTCAATTTTTGATGAATAGTGAAACCACTAAGTGGTAGTTAAAAAAATGAATTGTTCATAAAACATAATTTTACCGCTTCTGTGAATGGAATTTCAAAAATCTGAGAGACACGGTTGATGTCAGTAAGTAAAATGTGGTTCAATGAGATGAAAATAATTTTTAGGAGAATAGTAACTTTTTACTATTTTTACCACGGTTAAAAGTAAATAGGGTAATTAAGGGTAGAAATGATATTATTATTACCCTAAAAGATATCCTAATTCTATTGGACAAGTGTAATTCGACCAAAAACAAACTTAGGAATAAAATATGACCATTTAGGCCCACTTGGATTAGATTAGGACATTTATTATTAATTTATTTAAAGAAGGGTTAAAAGAGTTAAAATCAAAGATTATTTACTGAAACATTTTTAATATGGGGTAATACATAATATAAATTCGACAATAAATATTAATTAGAAATATAAAAAGATTTCCTACATAATTTTACTTTATTTGTAATTTTTAGACATTAAATAATTTAATTTATTTATGACACAACAATGATGCAGTAATTATCTTATTAATGAAATATTGACATAATTGATGTTATAAATACCCAAATAGATATAATTTTAGACTTTGTATGAATTCCACTAATTGTATAGGTTAATATGGCATGTTAGTATTGATGTAATTAACTTTTTTCGAACTTATCATTCTGTTATGATTTAAAAAAAATAAATTACTAAATAGTGTCAAAATTGACATAAAATAGTTTTTAAAACAAATATTATATTATTAATTGTTAATTTAATCCTAAAAATATAAGGTTCGGCCAACTGACTTAGATAAGGTTATATATATTAATAATAAACAACTTGGTGTTCGTTTGGCTTCTTATAGTAATTTTATTTACCTTATAGTGTAAGAACACAAGAAGACACGGTAAAAGTAAAATTATTTAACTTAATGTTAAATCTAAATGATAAGGTTAAAATAGGAAACTAAACTTGTCTAAATTCTATTGGATGATGGTATTTCGACCCAACCCCACCTTAGCCTAGAAATAAATCAATTTTGATCTATTTAAAACCGAACTTGACTTTATAATAAAATAATATTTTTAGTTTTTCCAAAGGAGCCCCTCTCCTCCCTTATAAAAGGGCACCTCCTCCCTCTCTTCCTCACACCAATTTGAGCCTTAAATCTCAGCCAAACCCTACCAAATTCTCTTCTCCACTTCCCTAGAAACATACTAGATGTTTGGGGCTTCCTCAAAGACCAATTTTAGAGCCCTAAAAGGAGGCCTCAAAGAAGCACTTCAAAGAAGAGGTAATGTCCGTTACCGATTCTTTCATCTTTATTTCTTCTTCCACTTCTTCTTCTTAGGTTGTTTCATTATGAATTAATAACATCAGTATCACTCATATATTGGTATGTTATTATAAATATGAAACAACCCTATTTCACCATCTATCCATCCTATGGAAAAAGAAATCACCGCACGTGCGCACGTACGGAATACCGTCTCCACGCCGTGGTGTAATCTATTTTCCACCACCACCTTACATGGATGGGTATAATGGTGTAAAGAATAACTATACATAGTTATTAGAACATCATATTTATTCTGATATATTTTATCATCCACATCCATGTTTCCTGAATATGTAATATTATTTCCATCCACCTACAATTTTTTAAATCCAATTTTACCCTTTGTTGAGTTTTTAGTAAAGAATATGAAAGGAATCTTTTGTCGTTTTTCGTACGAGGTACTTTTTGACTTTTCCGACAAAAGTACAAAGAATGTTTTTTTAACTTATACGGCATGAATGTATTTTTAAAACATTATTTCCAAGAAACTTCCTTTAAAAGTTTTCAAGTTTATTTTCAATCAACATCTTTTAGTTTAAAATTGTATGACATGTTAAGAAAGGAAAAGTGTTTTTGAAGTAGAAAGGATGTTTTCCTCAAGAATGAAGTTCAAGTGTTTTATCAAAATTATTTTCCATCTAAGATAATAAAGGGTTCTGTTTTTATCCCTATTATTACATTGATTTTATTATGTTGTGATGGAATTATTTTTATGAATTCTTTTATCGTATATGAATTGTTTTACGATGTCATGATGTTTAAGATTCCCATTTTTATTACATGGGTTATGTAATGATGTATGATTTATGATTTTGTGGAACATAGAAGAATGGTATCATTATGAGATGGTTGGGACCTATATCTCCCTCCAATTCATTGGGTAAAGATTTTATATCTCATGAGATAGACATGGCTGGAATGGTAGGTTATACCGGTTCAGTGAAACAGGACTGAAACGAGGGTGACTCTGTTCAGAAAGGGACTTTGTCCACTAAGATAGTATTGGAAACGAGTCTTGACTAACAAGAAATGATTCTATATGATTATGTGTGTATTAAACAAAGATTCATGTTTTAGGGTATGATTATTGTGATTTACATTTCACTTCCATGATTTATCCCATGTTATGAAATTATGCTCTATTTTGCAGGTTAAGTTTCCAAAATGATATGTTCTTATGAAAATGATGTGATTTATATTTCTTTTGTTTACCCTTACTGAGCATTTGAGCTCACCCTTTTATGTTTTCTTTTCCCCAGGATATAGAGAAAGGTTTTAGGTAAAAAAAGAAGATCTTTATGGGAGATGTTGAAGATATTTCACCACGATTAGAAGATTATATTCTGAGTTTCCAAAGACACTAAACTATTACGATCCTTGTGTGTGTGTTTTTGTTATGTACTAAGTATTCCGAAAAAGTAATGTAATGTCCATGTACGTCAAGCTTCGAGTCTCTACAGTTGGTATCAGAGGAAAGGTTTAGTCAACCTTTGGAAACTAGGATGTGAAAACGTTAGTGAGATCCCTAGAGATATTTCTAAGGTATGTCTAGGGATGTCCCTAAGGATAAGTATACATATAGGATATAGTCCTAGAACTATGGTAATGATATTAGATTAAACTAAAGATGTTATATATTGAAGTTACTCCCCCTTTATTATGATTTTTTCCTCTCAAACTATTCTTTTTGGGTTTTAGAAAATGGCTGGAAACAAGATGATTCACGATAATGGAGGATATGATGGACAATAGAATGATATTCTTCATGAGCAACCAAATGAAATGGGATTTGGAAGTCCAAACATCATTATTATGCCGAATCAGCAATCTCATAATATGATCAATAAAGTAAAATTTGGTAAGTTTCCTAACTCGGCTAATAAGAGAAAGATGGAGTTTCATGATGATAATAGAGGAAAGAAAGTTCAATTTCCCCTATGTAAATCATGTGGGAAGAGGAATCAAGGAGAATGTTTCAAAGGAACTGGAAGATGCTTTGGGTGTGGAAAAGAAGGACACAAAGCCAGTAAGTGCAAAGGAAAAGGTTCAGTTAACACCAGGGATGAGGATAATGGTATTGCTACGACATCAACAATGGTTAAATGTTTTAAATGTGGAATGTATGGGAATTATTCAAACCAATGCCCTAAGGGAAAGTCTCATGAAGAGAATCAGTACGGTCGTATGGGTAGTATTTATGTTGATGATGATAAAGAGACTAGAAATGATATGTGAGATGAAAGAATAGTTGAATCTCGGTCAATGGTTTAGGAATGTAGTGGAATGATTACATGTTTATCATGTGTAATGTTGTATAAGTAATATCATGCTACTATGGAATAAAGAGACATCTATGGATTGTTACACTGTTGCCTTTCCGTGAGTTTTGAAAGTGTATGATTAATGTTACCAGTATCCATGAAATGTTATTCAGATATTTTTGGAATGTAGATGATATGCGCATAATGAAGGGATAAGGAAAAAATTAAATGTTTGATAGTATTCATGAGCTCATGAATGATATAAGGAGAAGGTTATATCATGGTTTGAGTATATAGAATTTTTGGATTCTGGTATGTGGAAAGAGTTAACTTTTGATAGCATTCATGTTTTCACTAAGGTTTAATGGGTATTCATTTTTCAAGAGAATACATAATTAAGGTATTCACATGATTGGAATGTGACCAACATGATATATGGGGGATAAATGATGGTATTCACATGCATGGTTGACGACATTTCAAGTAATCATTTTCTTTATACTATGTGCTTGGACCGAAGTATTTTAGATCAGCCTAATGATTAGAATGGATTATGTTGGACATAAGTTAGGATAAAACGTTTTTCAATATTATTGATGGGATGTTATAGTAATATAGCTTTAGAAAAAGGACAACCTGTAGGACGGGCGATAGACCATCGCATCGGACAAGGCAGTGGGAATCGAACCCACAACCGAAGTACGACTGGCCTTTATCGCCTACCACTGGCCTACAGGAAGTCCATGTTTAGTAGAAACTAGTTTTATTATATTATGCAGTATGATATATGAAGTATATGTCCATTTTAGGAACTATATATGATTAATCTCACAATAGAATGACTTATGTATATTTAATAACTTTTTCTAAACTTTTTGTTTGAGAAAGATGGAATGACCCGTCATTCTATCACATGATCTGCTAACACTTCACTAATAACAAATTCAACTTCATTTATTTAAGGGATGAAGTGGAAATTGTTCAAGGCATGAACAACAGTGAGATTGTACCAAAATAAAGTATGTATTTATTCTAATTCAAATTCTTCAACTTTAGGGAAATGATCTTGAAAACCAAAAATGTTGTCCTAGTGCTCTTTTATCTGATTAATCAAATGGTACCTTAGATCGTCACAAATTTATGGATTTTTGATTGTTGGGTTTTCCATATCCATGTTCTCTACCACTCTCCATCAGAACATGATGGTTATATTTCTCTTCCATATCCATATTTTCACCTATGTGGAAACCCAATGATTAGTTTATTTGGGTAACCGTTACGTTTCATACTTTTGTTTTTTAAAGATTGGTTTTGGTATTCCATTTTACGATGTGGGTTTCTATTAAAGAAACTTTCGAATAGTAAACCATTTATAACCCCGACGAATTTCGAGGGCGAAATTCATTTTAAGGGGGGTAGAATGTAACAGCCCAAGATTTTATGAAAAATATTCTTTTTAATTTCACTAATGTCTTGTGTTGTACGCTACACCAAAAGGAGCTTGCACAACACGCATCCTTGACTTTCCTTGCATTACACGCAATCGCGACCTTCCTCGATAGCGTGTGTAGTACGCAATAACGAGTTTCACTAAACAACAATATGCTATTAAAATATTATTAAAACTAGCCGTTATGAATAGTAATAACCAATTTTTGAAATTTTGTAAATTTTATTTTTCAAAATGGAATTCATTTTTGGATTTGAAATATTGAAATTAGCTTAGGGTGAAATTTTGGTGATTTTCGGATAACTTTCATATTTTGATGAATAGTGAAAATTACTAAATTTTAATTAAAAACAATTTTTCAATCGAAATAATTAATAGTGATAAATTATTAATTTGAGTGGTTTTAAAGTATATTTAGAATATGTTTTTACAATTTAATAAAATTTTGGTCATTGGATGTAATTTCACATTTAAACTAGACATAAACAAGTGTCAACCTTTTGATAGTTATTATCTCTTAAGAACACACAATTTGTTTTGACGATGGGAATTAATTTTTAAATTATTTAATGCAATTGATATGTTTTTAATTTGGTAAAATAGAAATCATTTTTGAGTTCATAATATCAAATATAGCTTAGGCCTAATTTTTGGTATTTTTCTGAAAACATTCAATTTTTGATGAATAGTGAAACCACTAAGTGGTAGTTAAAAAAATGAATTGTTCACAAAACTTAATTTTACCGCTTATATGAGTGGAATTTCAAAACTCTGAGAGACACGGTTGATGTCAGTAAGTAAAATGTGGTTTAATGAGATGAAAATAATTTTTTGGTGAATAGTAACTTTTTACTTTTTTTACCACGGTTAAAAGTAAATAGGGTAATTAAGGGTAGAAATAATATTATTATTACCCTAACACATGTCCTAATTCTATTGGACAAGTGTAATTTGACCAAAAACAAACTTAGGAATAAAATATGACCATTTAGGACCACTTGGATTAGATTAGGACATTTATTATTAATTTATTTAAAGAAGGGTTAAAAGAGTTAAAATCAAAGTTTATTTACTAAAACATTTTTAATATGGGGTTATAAATAAGATAAATTCGACTATAAATATTCATTTTAAATCTAAAAATATTTCCTACATAATGGTATTTTATTTGTAATTTTTAGACATTAAATAATTTAATTTATTTATGACACAACAATGATGCAGTAATTATCTTATTAATGAAATATTGACATAATTGATGTTATAAATACCCAAATAAATATAATTTGAGACTTTTTATGAATTACACTCATTTTCTAGGTTAATATGACATGTTAGTATTGATTTAATTAACTTTTTTCGAACTTATCATTCTGTTATGATTTTCAACAAAATCAATTACTAAATAGTGTCAAAATTGACATACAATAGTTTTTAAAACAAATATTATATTATTAATTGTTATTTTATTCCTAAAAATCTAAGGTTCGTCCAAATGACTTATATAAGGTTATATATATTAATAATAAACAACTTGGGGTTCGGTTGGCTTCTTATAGTAAGTTTATTTACCTTATAGTGTAACAACACAAGAAGACACGGTAAAAGTAAAATTATTTAACTTAATGTTAAATCTAAATGATAAGGTTAAAATAGGAACCCAAACTTGTCTAAATTCTATTGGATGAGAGTATTTCGACCCAAACCCACCTTATACTATAAATAAATCAATTTTTAGGTATTTAAAACTGAACTTGACTTTATAATAAAATAATATTTTTAGTTTTTTCAAAGGAGCCCCTCTCCTCCCTTATAAAAGGGCACCTCCTCCCTATCTTCCTCACACCAATTTGAGCCTTCAATCTCAGCCAACCCCTGCCAAATTTTCTTCTCCACTTCCCTAGAAACTTCCTAGAAGTTCTGGTCTTCCTCAAAGACCAATTTTAGAGCCCTAAAAGGAGGCCTCAAAGAAGCACTTCAAAGAAGAGGAGGTTCAGACACTTACGAAGCAAATCAGACTTAAGGTAAGGGGAAATATTGCAATCTCATTTTTATCCGAGATTGTTTATACTTTAGTATTTACTGGGGTGTATTTTATCATCCTCATCCATGTTTCCTAAATATGTAATATTATTTCCATCCACCTACAATTGTTTAAATCCAATTTTACCCTTCGGTGAGTTTTTAGTAAAGAATATGAAAGAAATCTTTTGTCGTTTTTCGTACGAGGTACTTTTTGACTTTTCCGAAAAAAGTACAAAGAATGTTTTTTTAACTTATACGGCATGAATGGATTTTTAATACATTATTTCCAAGAAGCTTCCTTTAAAAGTTTTCAAGTTTATTTTTAATCAACTTCTTTTAGTTTAAAATTGTATGACAAGTTAAGAAAGGAAAAATGTTTTTTAAGTAGAAAGGATATTTTCCTCAAGAATGAAGTTCAAGTGTTTTATCAAAATTATTTTCCATCTAAGATAAAAAAGGGTTCTGTTTTTATCCCTATTATTACATTGATTTGATTATGTTGTGATGGAATTATTTTTATGAATTCCTTTATCGTATATGAATTGTTTTATGATGTCATGATGTTTAAGATTCCCATTTTTATTACATGGGTTATGTAATGATGTATGATTTATGATTTTGTGGCACACATAATAATGGTATCATTATGAGATGGGTGGGACCTATATCTCCCTCCAATGCATTGGGTAAAGATTTTATATCTCATGAGATAGACATGGCTGGAATGGTAGGTTATACCAGTTCAGTGAAACAGGACTGAAACGAGGGTGACTCGGTTCAGAAAGGGACTTCGTCCACTAAGATAGTCTTAGCAATGAGTCTTGACTAACAAGAAATTATTCTCTATGATTATGTGTGTATGCCACAAAGTTTCATGTTTTATGTTATGATTATTGTGATTTACATTTCACTGTCATGATTTATCCCATGTTATGAAATTATGCTCTCTTTTGCAGGTTAAGGTTTCCAAAATGTTATGTTCTTATGAAAATGATGTGATTGATATTTCTTTTGTTTACCCTTACTGAGCATTTTAGCTCACCCTTTTATGTTTTCTTTTCCCCAGGATATAAAGAAATGTTTTAGGTAAAAAAAAGGAAGCTCTTTATGGGAGATGTTGAAGATCTTTCACCACAATTAGAAGATTATATTCCGAGTTTCCAATGACACTAAACTATTACGATCCTTGTGTGTGTGTTTTTGTTATGTACTAAGTATTCTGCAAAAGTAATGTAATGTCCATGTACGTCAAGCTTCGGGTCTCTACATATTGTGTCCCATATTAGAGGCTCGTTCATGATAACAATGTTTTTCATGGGTTCTATGCCACATTTCACCAAGATACAGTGTTTACAGTGTCCCATTTCAATCTTGTTCCTAAAAGATTTTCCTATGACTAGTGCTCTAGGGTGACATTGCACATATCATCGGCATATGGTACACCATGTGAATATTTCAAAATAAATCATGGTTTTATTTAATAAAATCCATCGAATTAACTCTATAATTTATATTATTAAACACAAATGTTTATTTATCTTATTATACTTATTGCATGGAATCTTTTATTAGGTGTAATCCCACTGGGCATAGTCTCACAGCCTAATTACACCTTTGGTTGTATGTATACTTGGTAATGTTTGACAAATATAAGGGAAAGGTATTTGGAGATGGGTGTTTAGTTTTGTAGAGGTCATAAATGGTGTAGGTTTGTTGGAAGTGGCTTGGGGGAATTGTTCCACTAGTTAAATGGTTGTTTTTGTATAGTTTATTTTTCTTTTTTGGTGTTATTATTTTTGTTTTTTAGGTAATATTTTTATTACCAATTAGTAAATTACTTATGGTTTGTTTGGTTTCTATTTTTTATATTCATTTTAATTTATTTCTAATTCTTTTATTTTTATATATTTAGGTAAATCATTCCATATTTTATTTTTGAGACTCGAAAACTCATTTCCTACCTCTCGGCTTCGTGATTGTTCTTTAGGCCATGCCATAGATTGGATCAGGTGTCGTTCCGGATGACGACCCATATCAGTTCATAAAAAATGGTATCATAGTAGTATCTTCATTGGGGTTAGGTTATTTGGGATATGTCTCGACAGATTGGACCTAGTACTATGGGGGATCGGAATTCTAGTTCCAAGTATGGTGACTGGCCAACACACCTCCGGACGGACCTCTAGTCACCCTAGAATGTTGCTATTTTATTTTGAAATTTTCTCTAGGTGGGACATATAGGCTACATTCTATTCAAGGACACATGGTGAGGGTTAAAAATTCTTTGTTGTTTCATTTCATGAATATTTGATTTATTTATATTTGATGTTATTTCATAATTTTTTTTAAATCATTTTATTAATGGGTTTTCTTATGACTGTTGATTTTTATAGCAACATGCCTCCCCATAGAACTGCCTTGGAACCACAAGATGAATTTAGAGAATGTTCACCCTCACCACATGATTAGATATTTGAATATGTTGTGGTCTGGGATTTTTTTCCTCTAGGACAAAGAGTGGGTACTACTCTTTCTCAAGTTAGGAAAGTTGAAACCCCCCTAGGAATTAAAAAATATAAAGAGTTTATCAAGAAGAAATATCCTTTTTTCCGAAGTAGCATGATACCTTAGGAATAAGATGAGTGTCTTGAGATGAAACAATTTATGTTTGAATTCATGAATAATACTAAAGTGGTCTCAGTGAAATGTGAATCATTTCGGTTAGAAGGTATCAGTCAAAGGTGGTAGGACTCATTAGTTTAAAAGGGGAAACAAGAGCAGATGAGCAAGAAGGACAACAATGTTGTCTTCAATGAAATGTGTTTCCCTGATGTATTGGATTATGCTATGTTTCAAGTGTTTTATATATCATTCAAGGGGATCAGTCGATGATGGATTATACCAACCATTTTGCTGAGATAGTTTTGTAAGCACCCAAAATAGTTTCCAATGAGAAGGTGAAGGCTCATAGGTTCAAAAGTGGATTTAATCTAGAGATCTATTCTCTGATCATCAAATTCAATATAAAGAAATATACTAATGTTTTTACCAATCTTTTATGGTAGAGATTGATCAAAAGGGCAGGTCTATATATTCTAGGTCTCTTTCAATGTTTGGCAATGAAAGTTCATCCAAGAGGAAGACAATGTGATATGAGAAAGAGAATAAGGGAGGTGGTAGTTCTGGACATCCTTCTTGAAAGTCTTCATCTATGGCCTCTAATGTTGGGTTTGTAGTATTCCATAGACACGAGAATGCAGAGAAAATTTGACTTGTGTGTACATCCCCTCCCATACCCTACCATCCGTGTGGAGTTATGGGACACCTGCAGTATTATAGAAAAATCATACGCCCATATCAGAGTGGGGTGGGATCTATAGCCTCTTGGGGAATGTCAGATCCATCTAACCGATCCAATATTGTGGGATCTTGATTTGGTGGCCATGGTGGTTGGACACGATCCTCATCTAGTCAGAGTTAGTTCAAGTAAGAGCCACAGGTGAGCAGTTGTTATCATACAAAAACCATACATCTTCATGTTGTGGATCAACCACCAGCGGGACCTAATGTATGACCCTCGACAGTTTGAGATATCATTTAGATAAAATCTTATATAAAAACCATTTTATTTGATGCTAGTGAATATATTTCATTTATATATCTATGAATCATGAATCATTTGAACCTTAAAACAAATCATAAGACTTTTTCGATGGAGTTGGTGATGTCGTTAGTTTAGAAAGAGCAGGGTATCAAGTGGTCGTTGTGTTCTTTCTCCATGTTAGGGGTCCAAATGGAATAGGATTTCTTGTTCGTGTATATGTACCTCTTCAATGTATTCAATTTCATGAACTATATGGTGCACTTATTAGAGTACATTGATTATTATATGCGGTGGGTAAATTTCATGGCACCTGATTGAAGTGACAAGGTTTTCCTCAGGGAATGGGATCCATGAGTTGGTATCGTTGGAACACCACTGCAAAATTGGGTAATATTTTATTTCAATTATAAACTTCTATGCTAAAATATGATAGTAGTGCTCCTGAGGGTGAATTACCTCATGTGGTGGATGAGTTCATGGTGCTTTTTCTTGTTGATTTTTCTAGTCTACTCTTGCAGCGGGATGAGCAGTTCTCAGTTAATTTATTATCAGGGACAAAACCAATATATAATTAGTCATATTATATAGAACCCAATGAGTTTATGTAATTAAATACGTATAAATATGATTTTGAATTGAAAAGGGTTCATTTTCTTAAGTGTCTCTCCTTGGGCTACTCCAGTCCAGTTCGCAAAGAGGGCCAATGGATATCTCTGGTTTCGTAATTATTAATATAATCTAAGTAAGGTAACCATTAATAACAAGTATTATTTACACCAAATTGATGAAATGTTCGATCATCTAAAAGGGTTAAAGTGGTTATCCAATATAGACCTTTATTATGGTTAAGAGGACATCACAGTGAAAGATGTGGATATTTTAAAAGTGAGATTCTAAAGCAAGTACAACCACATTGAGTACATGGTCATGTCTTTCCGCTTAGCGAATGATCAAAAGGTATTTATAGAGATCATCAATAGGGTGTTCCACTAGTATATCAACTACTTCATTGTGGTATTCATGGATTACATCCTAGTTTATTTTGGATTCGATGTAGAGAATGAGCATCATTTAATGATCTTGTTGTCCACTCTTTGAGATCATTGTTTCTAGGAAATGTTTTCAAAGTGAAAATTCTAATCGAGGAAGTGATTTTTCTAGCCCATGTCATCTCAGTGTAGGAGATTTTAGATGACATAATATGTTCAGTAGAGTTCTGTATTGGGAGTAGTTTAAGAATATGTTTGATATCATGAGTTTTCTTCGCCTAGCTGGTTATTACATGCAGTTTGTCAGGGATTTCTCTCAGTTTTTTCCCATGACCACACTCACCCAGAAATGGGTGATGTTTAAATGGAGCAAAAAATTTCAGGTTTCCTTTTAATAGATGAAGAGTTGGTTAACTAATACACCTTTATTGATATTTACAGTGTTTGGAAATGGTTATATGGTCTATAGTGATGCCTCATGTATGGGTCTCTGTTGTGTTCTTATGCAGAATGATCATGTGGTAACATATGGATATCACGAACTCTGAAAACTTTAAAGGAATTACTCAACCCATGATTTGGAGTTATTATTGGTAATTCTTGACAGTAATATGTGACATCATTACCTTTTTGGGAGAAATTTTATGGTTTAATCTCATTATAAGATCCATGTTTATATTCTATCCCAAATGGATCTGAATCTAAGGAATTGACTTTTGGTAGAACATTTTTAGGGTTTTCAAATTAATTTCATCTGTATCCTAAGAAAAGGTAATGTTGTGGTCAAATTTTGAGAAGAAAGATTTCAGTGAGTCCTATTATGAGTGCACTTTGATCGGTATTTTCCCATGTTTATCTGGAGAACAAAGAGAATAGTACATATGCTTAATTGTCTAGTGTTTAACTAACTCCTTATCTTATAGAGTTTATTTTGAAAGAAAATACTATTTATGAGTTGTGTGAGAAATCTATGAAGTTTCTTTAGGTTTGGAAGACTTCTCACAATTGGTCACTATCTCAAGAGAGAACCTTGTGTTTCCAGAGCCGCTTTGTGGTTTCATTTTTGCTAAGGAGGGTGGTGATGTGGGGAAACCACCAGTATTAGTTGGATGTTCACACTGGAGCTACCAAGATGTATTATGATGTTCTTTCAAATATCTTGTGGATAGTTTTTTTTGTGGTATATAGCTAACATCATGTCATGGTGTTACACATGCTAGGAAGTGAAACAAGAGAATCAAAGGCCATGTGGTTTTCTCTAGTTGTTACCAATTCCTACCTGGATGTGTGATGATGTCACCATGTATTTCATTATTGGAATTCCCCATACACCTCATGGAATGAATTTCATTTTTGTGGTAATCAATTGTTTGACCAAATAATCTAATTTCATTCCAATCGAATATTTAGTAAAATTGGTTGATCTAAGGAAACGTATGTTCAAGAAGAGGCAAGGATTCATGGTATACTGTCAATAATATTTTTTGATAGAGACCCTTGTTTTACCTCTTGATTCATGGAAGGCCTTTAAAATTCATTGGAGTCATAGAGCAAGATGAGCATGACATGCCATCACCAAACGGATGGTCTGACAGACCAGGTGAATCATATATTTGGAAGACATGCTTCTTGCTGGTGTCTTGGATTTTAGAGGTTCATGGGATATCCATTTGGGAATGGTTGAATTTTATTATAATAAAATTTACCAATTATCTGTTGAAATGGATAATTTTGAGGCACTCTATTGTCATCCTTCTTTCTCTCCCTTGTTTGGGATAAAGTAGGTGGAGCCTCACATTTGGAACTAAGCCTTGTATAAGATACATATGAGATAGTAAATTTAATTAGGTAGTGATTAATGATAGATTAGAGTCTCCAAAAATCATATGTTGGTCAATGGTGCTGATATATTCTGTTTTCTAGGGTTGAACATCTAATATTGAATGTGGTACCTCATTTAGGTCATCATTATTTTGGAAATAAAGGAAAACTAATGTTGAGGTATGTTAGAAATTCTGAAATCTCTTATCACATTGGAATTGTGTCATACAGGTTAGAAATGCCTTCTCATTTGACATAAATTCACAACATATTTCATATCACCCAATTGAAGAAGTATAATTTGAATCTATCTCAGGTGTTGAATAGGGGAGAGTTGTGTATAGAGCTTGGTTTTTTTTGTGTTTGAACTGCTAGTATGGATAATGGTTTCTCAAGATAAAGTACTTTGTGGGATGTTTATTCTATTGTTCTATGTCCTTTGGAACCATAGTGATGATATGAATGAGACATGAGAGTAGAAGTAATGGGTTAAGCAAGAATATCCACCCTTAATTTACGATGAGGCTTCTAGTTCACTTTTCGGGGAGGGAATGTTTTTATAGATGGGAGAATTTTCACATCTATGATTTTATTTTATGTTATTTTCTATTTTATTTTTAGTCTGCCCTTTTGCCATTTTGGTTTCATTTGATTCATTGGAAGAAAAGTGGACGATTTTGGGTTAATAGACCATGGCATATAGTTGGTGCACATTTATTAATAATGATGAATCCTATCAAGTTAACTATATGGTAGGTGTTTGGGTGGGATAAAATGTATCGAACGACCATCATATGGATGTGGGCCATGGCCTAGGTACTCATGTTATCACTAGACATATGAGGTATTAGCTTCTATCCTGCCAGTGCATGGTCATCCGGAGCATGTGAGGTTTCGTGTTAGGAACTTCTTGGACAGAGCAAACAAAACAGTTTCCGTATGGTTTATCAAACTGTGTAGCTAGTATGGGTCATTAAAAATTAGGTTTCATGTTTTCTCCCTCCATGATTTTAAGCCCATTCTACCCTATTTTTCATATCTCTTGTGATTTTACTCCATAAGAATCTCTCTCCAGCCTCTCTCCTCCTTTGATCATCGATTAATCAGCCGTATTTCGGTGATTCATCATGGATTAGTCATGTATGTCTCATCCTTTTTTTCTTCCCTGATTCCTAGGTTTTCCTTCCATTTTATTGGGATTTTTCTTCTCCAGTGGCTAGGGTTATGATTTTAGGGTTGAATATTAATTTTTTTGGTTTGATCATGTTCTTTAGGAATTGAACCCACTTATTGTGGTGAGATTGAGGTGCGGTTTGAGTTTCGCTATGGATTTTGGTGATTTCTACACATTAGGATGGTGATTTCATGACTAAAATATAATTTAGAATTTAATTACGCTTTATTGGGTAATAATTAATTTTTATGAGTTTTGTGTGTGGAAAACAAGATCCTTTTGAATGTATTTCATATGTAATTGGTTTGGAAATGTGTTTTCTATAATAAATTGGGTGTATTTTTCATGTAAAGCCTTGCTATATTTTTTTGGAAATATTTTATAAATTGTGAAATCAATTTTTTAAATTATCAATGTTATTTAAAATCATGGTTTGGAAAGGTTTTTGTGTGTTTTTCATTTTAATATAGGATTTTGGGTGTGAAAATGGTGTCTTTTGATGTGTATTTCATTTTTTGGTTTCTAAAAGTGTGGAAATATTGTGTTATGTGAAATGTGGAACTTTATTGAGCACAAAGGGTAGCTTGGGTAACTAGGTGGGATGACTGGGAAAAGATATTTACTTATATAGAAGTGTCTTTGTCTACGTTTCACTTAGAGGGATTGATGTGGAAAATAGTAACTAAATATAGATGAATATTGGAGACTATTAGGAAAATGGGGAGTCCCCCACTAGTGACCCATTCATGAGAAAGCTATTGGGCATGGTTTCTAAGCCAATTTTCACCTAGATTCAATGGTCCTTGTGTACCATTTATAACAAGTTCCTATAGGGTTTTCTTGTCACTAATGCTCTATTATGATATCACACATTCCTTCAGAATATGATATACCATGGGGTTATTTCAAAAGTAATCATGGTTTTCATTAAAAAAAATCAATAAAATTTTCACTAATATTTCTTTTATAAAACCTAAAAGTTTTTATATATTATAATTTTTATTTCATGGAATCCTTTATTTTTTGGAAACCAACCAGTCTTAGGCTCACACTCTACTTACACCTTTGCGTGTATGTAGACATAATAATGTTTGACATAGGTAATGGAAAGGTATTTGGAGATGTTGGTTTGGGTTGCGAGAGGTCTTCCATGGTGAAGGTATATTGGATGAGTCTTTAGGGAGATGTTCCTCTTGTCGTGTGATGGTTTTTTGGATAGTTTTTTTCCTTTTTTGTTGTCACATTTTTTGTTTTGGGCAAAATTTTCAACCCAAATATATAAATTATTTATGGTTTGTTTGGGTTTGGGTTTTCAGATTAATTTTACATTATCACTTGTTGTTTTATTTTAATAGATTTAGTTAAATCAATCCCATATTATATTTTTGATACCTAGGAACATGTTTCCAGCCCGTGAGGATCGAGAACACCCATCAGGCCATGACACAGACAAGGGGAGGAAGTAATTTCGATGACGACCCACCTTGGTTTAT
This sequence comes from Viscum album, assembly GCA_963277665.1. Taxonomy (NCBI): domain Eukaryota; kingdom Viridiplantae; phylum Streptophyta; class Magnoliopsida; order Santalales; family Viscaceae; genus Viscum; species Viscum album. Next base: position 1,923,543,819 of record OY728145.1, on the reverse strand, counting down.
GAATTGAAGTCAATAAAAACTAAAAATGGTATTATAAGTAAGGATGTGGTTTTGTGATAGATTTATAATAAATTTATTTTCATTATACATGAGGTTTTTATGATTACTAAGATACACAGTGCATGAGGTAAGGGGATTTCATCTCGCTTTTTATTTCAACGAGACACATGCATTATTCACCACCCATTTATTTTTCCTGGTTTGTATACTAAAATTGATGTATTAAATGATTCTTATACATACATTAATGAGTATATTAAATATACATTTTATGAAATTTTATTCAATGGGATTTGGTTTCAAATGATAACAAATCAGAAAAATAATTTTGTCTCAATTTTCATTCTTTTAGACTTCTATTTTGTTACAGATCAATTTTTTAGGGTTATTTATATAATTTTTACATGTTATATCATGAATAAACATATTTTTATTATATTTTAATATTATTTTAATTTTATTTTATTAAATGGGGAGTATGATCCCATGTAACCATGTGGTATGATTTTATTGAAACAATCTCATAATTTTTCGGGATTGCTAATGATTATGATTCTTTGATGAAATATTATGATCCATCTCTCAATAACACTCAGGAGTTTCATTGTCCAATTCATATTCAATATATATCCACATATTAATACAATTTTCCACTCTTTTTATGTTGTATAATTAAGAAAATGTTTTTATGAAAATCTAATCATATATATCTCTTTGGTCAAAACAATTATATTACAAATATTGTCTTCTCAAAAATAATTTCTAGAATATTATAAAATGATACATGAATATAATTTTCAAGGAAAAATTATTTTAATTTTTTTTTTATTAAAATCATCATTTATAATTTGTTAATGGTATTTTTAAATAAAATTGTTATCAATTTTTTTATTTTAAAATTATTTTTTCACAAAATAAAAGATATTTTGTAGAATAAATATTTTAAATGATATTTCAAAATTATTTCCAAACTATGATACATCTGTCAAAGTTAATTATGCCTTTATGGTTAGATTATTCAATATTTCCATTCATATTCTTTCTCTAAAAGGATTGTGTTTTTATTGAATGATGTTTATGTATCCTTTTTTTCTTTAATAAGTTATATAATTTTGGAACATTATTCTTTTCACAGGTTATGTGTATAGTGAAAATATTTTGAAACATATTATTTCATAGGTTATGATATGAATGCATGTTCATAATACCATCTTATTTCATAGGTTATAAGATGATTTATTATGATTTTTGACACATGTGTGTATGATTCTATTAGGAGATCGGTGGTGCAAATACATCACTCTAATTAATTGGTTTACAATTTATATTTCATGAGATAGAAATTTCTAGAATGTGAAATGAACTCGGTTCAGTATTACATGGATTAAAAGGAAAATTACACCATTTTATTATTATAAGGATGGAATGAGTAGTGAACTTTGTTCAGTAATATAGTTCCGGAATAGGGTGTGCACCTGGTTCAAGAATGGACATTTTCAAATAACATAGTCTTGGATAAATTTTCTAGATTACTATATAATTTATTTAATTTGCTTATTTCCCTGCCACAATTCCACGTTATATTCCTATGTTATCATTTCATTGATTATGTTCTATATTTCCATATTATTCATACCTTATGAACTTCTAATGCATTATCCCAGGATTCATGATTCTGTTCTCTAGAATGTAGGTTCTAATATTTTATTTTCAAGATCAAGTACGCATACACTTTTACTCATGATTATGGTTACATATATCCATTATATACCCTTACTGTGCATCTGAACTCACACATTTTAAAGAGTAATTCCCCCATGTTATTCATATATGAATTATGTTTGATGTTTCTAATAAGGTTTATAGTTAAGAAGAACATATAGGGAGATGATATAGCCCATTTATGTACTAGTGTGTATGTTTTTCATGTATCCAAATCCAATATACTAGTATGGTATTTGTGAATCTATTTGTATAATGTTTTAAGTATAGTGAAAATGTTATTTTATTTTATTTTATGAAAATCAAGGGTATCAATACTTTTGTTCTAAAGTACCTTGATTGAACCCTTTTCCCATGTCAACCCCCTGACATTCCTTTTCTTCAAGCCACCCATAAACCCTCATGATATACATGACCATCACATTATGGGTAATTATTTTCCATATTTCGATTATGTATTCTATTGATAATGGAAATATCCTTTATTTTCATCCCAAATAGTTTGGTTCCTTATAATACAATCGATTATGCATCTTATCGACAATGACAATTTCTAGTCTTATGTACAAATATGAATGTTTCATTGATCAAAAATCACATCTTGATCACACTATAATGATCCCCATAGCTCTAAATATTGTGATCAACCTCCTTGAGTGCAATCAACTAGCTAGAATATAATGGGTTTTCGATACAATTTGATAACAAAATTTTACCACTTTAGTTCACATTCCCCATGAATATAGTCATATTCACCTCATATTAATATAATATAGATGAATACAAATGGGCCTCGAAAAAAAAATTATCGAACCAGAACACTTATCCCATGTTTCAGAATCACACAAACCCATTATTAGTGACTTGTGCCTAGATTCATAGTTAGATGATTGTAAACTGATATTTGTATTGGTCCTGGCTTCACACCCATGAAAGTTACATCATTTTTCTTTCCTTCATCACTTTTTTGATGCATTCATTAGTCTGGTTTGAATGAATTTATTATACATAATATTATTATGTTCCATTAAAACATTAAAATTTACCATGATGGTTTCTATAATTGATCTTAATAAGTAATATTTGCAACATTAAATAAAATCAAATTATGTGGATTTTGTTTATTTCATAATTAATAATAATGAGAACTAACCATTGACCCAATTCTAACTCAACAACACTTACTAAAAACCTATATGAAAATAAATTCCACAAAACCTGGTAATATGCCTATAAATAATTTCATAATAAATCAATGAAGGAAATGATAGAAAACCACCCATACAAATTTAATTCACACTAATGTATGGAAAAAATATATAGATTTAAAAAATAAGTGTATTGGTATTATTATCAAAAAATATTCATTCACATGTATTAAATAAATAATAGAGTCTCAAACAAGAACCAACTTCTCCAATGAGTTGAGTTTACCACCCTTCCTCTCATCTGACAGGAATCATCATATGAACCATAGATTATTGGAATGTCTCCCTTATTTGAAATGTGGGAGTAGGATAAAATTGAATTAGACACCTAACTAACGAAAATTGATCATGAAAAAATAGTGATCCTGATATGAATACATTTACATGTGAAAGATATTAATTTGATCATACTTTTTTTTAGATACATCGCTGATGGGATCTGATTTTTTCCATAAAAATCCAAATAGAATCCTAAATAAAAATGTTATTATAAAATAAATTATATATTCATTCAAGGGGAAACTAAAAAACAACCCATGTTTTGGGAAGTTCTCAATTGATGTCCCATAGATATATACTACTATTACAATGACTATATGGATTATTATCTATCATTAAATAATGTTACAAACTCAAAAACGATAGAAAACATTCTTGAACACTATTTTATGATGGTAATTTTACAATGGAATTATTGTTGTATTGAATACAGCTCATATAATACCAAATGAGAAAAAACTCTGGTGGATTTCACTACAATTATAAGACAACTACCAATATGAAGTCCCCATCCCCTCATTTAACCACTATAGGATCACTTTTGTATAGTGAGAAAATTAAAACCATCAATTTCATATTGAATTGGAGGATAGTTTCATGAAATATTAGATTAAACCACATGACCTAGTAATAAGGGATCCTAAAAACTAAAATCTTTTTTTTGTGATACATTATCTCAAGTCCACATGAATTTGATAAAGTAGTCCCAAATCTAGTTACATAGGTTTGGGCACCAAGAATAAGTGTCCATTGTATCCTAACATCATCTAATGCTCATGATAAGGAACATATTCCTATCAACACTAGTGAGACACCCATGAAAAACACTCTCATATATGGTACTAAAAACATATATTCATTACCAATTGGAGGGATACCCTCAAAAGTGACTTTAATATAACTCTTATTAAGTAAAATATCTATAAAAAATATTCAGTAACTTATTAATCAAATACATTTTAGGTTTATATTTGAGATAATTTAAAAAACATTAACTAAAAAAACTCATATCTCTAAGAACAAATTAGTATTCTCCTACTAAACCATGGAATCCATAATTTATAATAAGACTTAAAAAGATCTAATATGAAAATATTATTCACGTGAATCCCTTATGAACATATCCTGTAGAATAATATCCTCCATAAAATATTTTAAAACATTAATGAGATCATTGATTATCTCTTCTAAAACATTAATATATTTTAAAATTAAAATTCACAAAAAATTGGGAATGTAAATTAATTTATAAGACAATGATGACAAGAATATAATGATTCATTAAGGAAACTATTATAAAATTAGTAAAATGAAATCATGTTAGAAATGTTAAAATTGAAATTACGTTTCCTATTTTTCAATTGAAGAAACCAAATGAATCCATTAAAAAAATTAAAAATAATGTCAAAGGTAATATAAAATAACATTAAAATTCATTAATTTATAGAGAAGGAAATTTTTTAAATAATATGAATAATATTGTATTGGAAGGAAATATTTATATACTATAATGAAGTAATAGGGTATGATCACTTAAAAGAAAACATTTGGTTGAATTTTGATCTAGAGGATAGTGAGATTAGAAGAAGACATGTAAAAACTGAGAAAAATTAAACTATGATAAAATATATGGGGTTTAAGAGAGAAATATCCTAAAATTTACCATTATGGAATATTTTTCATTAATGATAATGAAATTATTGTGAGGTTGTAAATAAAAAAATTATGAGGATGGTAATTTAAAAAATATAAATCCAATGATATAATGATACCACAAATTGAATCTAAATAAAATTAAATGAATTAAATATAAATTAAATGACTATAAAATTTAATCATAGGATACAAAATATTTGATTAAATTTTAATACATTGAATTTGAGGGCACCTTAATGGGAAACCCTTACCAATAATTTTAACTCTAAAGTAATAATTTATCACTAATTATATTGTTTTAAAGAAATATAAATTTTATATAAAAATTTCAAAACAAATAAACATTGAAAGTTAAATTCACACACTATTGTAAAATCATTATCAATGGAAGAATGATTTGACTCAATTTAATGAATATTTTTTATAATCCCATAATAGATTTTGTTAGGAATTAAAAGTACATGAAAACAATTCATGAAACAAATGTGTAAATCAAATGAATAAAATGGAATTCATGATAAATGATTTAAATGATTAGTAATTTTACCATCTCAATGAGAAATATGTACATAATTTAAATTTTTTCACAATACATGGAAGTTGATACAAGTAACTATTTAATTAGGAATTATTTAATTTCATCTCATTTTCACTACCTAAATAATTAATTTATTATTATCAAAACAGGAACCAAATATTTAATTACATTAAATTTTTCATTAATTATCAGTTATAATCATTTGAATTTATTTCATATAATTTTCTGGAAATATATAATTTCTTGGATAAATGTCTTCATTCAAATTTTATTATTTTATTTTGACTTTTTTATTATAACTATATATAATTTAACATTTTGAAAATAATATAATGAAGGTTCAGATACATTATAAATCATTTATATTACATTATATATATTAACCGTCCATGTATGTAATAATTATTAAAGCATCATTAACACTCATTGGTGGATGAAACAAGTTATTTTCAAGACTTTTCAAAATATATAGAGAGACAATGTATTGAGTCGACCTGAGTTCACAGAACTCGTCACTTGATTAGGCACGCCACACGACCAAAATCATATTTTTTATCACCATTAGATGGAAATAATCAATAGGCATAATAAATATTCTTTTGGGAATGGGTTTGGTCATGTTTAATTATTATTACCCATCCATGAAATGGGATAGCCACACCAAAATTATTTAAGTCAATAATTATAAACCTGCATCCATAGTAAAATATTGATGAATAATAATAGATACCATAAACAACATCATATCTATGAACATTAAATTCCTCCAAATATACATAAGCATGGTATCTAAACACAAAATATTTAAATCCAAAATATCCAAAATAGCAAACACATATTATAAATACAACCCAAGGGTAAAAAAAAACTCTATAACAGTTCTTCATAAGAAAAACCGATGAGATAATGTCATGTCCATCCAAACAATAATCATTAATAATGAATAACATAATTATGATGTGAGGGGAAAATCTCATTATCATACCTCCTTCAGTATATTTATTTATTTAAAAGTATTAAAACCATTAAACTAGTTTGAAAACCCATTTTATGAAACTATTTTACTTTTACGCATTTTTAATTAAACAAATCCTTTGAAATAAATTTTTTTCTATTTTAAATGCAAACATGTTTTAAAAAACATTTCTTAATATAGATCAAGTAATGAAATAATTCCATACATCACAATATTCTCAATGTTCCCAAAAAATGAATAAAAAGGTAATCCAAAAACTAATCATCATATTAATAATTAAATAAAAATGGTCATAACACATGATATCACATCAATAGGGGAACTAACATAATGAATACAAAAAAATAAACCAACCTAGGATGAGTAAGGTGAACTAAGGGATCTAAATGTATGATTCTAATTTGAGTCAGTCTAAAATATATTTTTCTAGAAATCTAAACAAAGTGGAATCTCTCATAGTCTTCCTTAAGCCCATCTCCCAAGATAATTCTCTATCTCATGGTCAGAAAGTGGATGCTCTCTCAGTTTTCTTCCTAAAGGCTCTCTCATTCCATTAAAAATCAAATAGAACCTATCTTAATCTTCATCGCACAAGCTTCCAAATTACCTTACAAAACACATGATCATGCCCAATGTATCTCATGCGCAACTCAATGTTGGACATATCGACACCACAAGTTCCTTACAACAATAAAAGGTTTCAAAACCCATTTTTAAGTTGGTATTTTTTATAAAACAAATTCCTTTATAAAAAATAATTTAAAAAACATGATTATAAGTACACTTAATACCATAAAACCATTTTGATCCATTTTAGGAAACACATTGTGTAAAATTAAACCCCCTCTTCTTAGAATCCCCACATTTAACCTTGAATTGGAAAAAAACCCATGGATCACATCAAAAAGGAAAAAAAATCAATAATAAATCAGATAAAAGTAAATTTAGAAAATATAAAATAAATTTGATTATGAACTCAAAGTTAAGACATGGAAAACACCCAAAAATTGATACACATACCATAAAAGTGCTAACAAACTCATATCTTTCAATGAAAATAACCCTATTTTGGAAGAATAATTCCTCAAAAAAGAAAACCACATCAAATCAAACAACCCCCCCCAATTAAAACTTTTGGATCCATCCATCTCAAATAATATAGTTTCCACCTTCTACAAAATTGGAATAACAATGAAATGGAATGGGAAAATGGTGGAATATAAAATAATAGGGATTACCTTAATACAGAACACCTTACATCAATGGAGAATACCTATAAAACTAGAAGGATAATCCCCCATTCATGGGATAGGGGTTATATCCGAAATTCAAGAAAAATGGGAGGGTGAAATTAAAATCATGTAAGGGAATTTTCTTAAAAAGTCAACAAATATTAAATATCATGGAATCCCACATTGTTTTGTTACACTATTCGGAAAACCATGCAGCAAATGTGGTGAGCTATTGTCTCCTTAAAAATCGATATTCATAGTCACTCTAAAGCGATTCATGTTTTATTAACCATGTTCAAATCATGAAAAGGATATTTGTCCCCAAGACTAGAACCCTCGCATGATTATCCACATGGATAAGGAAATTAGGAACTAACCATGAATCATGGTTTATTTTCCCAAAAAAGAATAATTCGGAACCCTCACCCAAGAAAAATCTAATCCCAAAACAATGGATTAAAAAAATCTCAAAAATATATGGATCAATAACATGGTGGGTGTCACAAATATTTCTCGATATGCCACTTTGAATCCCAATAAATCCCTTGGGAATCCTCATAAGAAAAAAAGGAGCCCACTAATATATCACCAGATATTCCCACTCCTATGTCTCATGGATATTAAAACCAAACATATGGATCACATAGACCAATGGGTTGTACATACCATGAATTACCATTTAGAAATAATCCACAATTTGAATAGTTGTTTCCAAAATAGCGGAGTCAAACTCATCATCCAAATCGTTCTGCTCTATAACATTAAATGTGTCTAGATAGTATCTCTTTAATTATGAAACATGAATTAAATTATGGGTCAAGGTTAGTTGTGGTGGAATCTCCAACTGATAGGCTACAAACTTGAGGAATCCATCAACTCAAAATTAATAAATATAACACTGTAAAATCCATCATTATTTTAAAAAATGATGGTTTCCAAGATGAACAGAAACCTGAATAAAAAAATTATAACCAACTTCAAACTCAAACAAGAGAACACATCTATCTGAATATGACATTTAGTAACACAGATATGTTGATAGCCTTTTTGAATTAGCCATAGAATATATGTAATTTAATGGATGAGACTTAGTCCCAATAAGAAATGTTAACCCCCCTCATCCCAACACAATATAGATTAGAATGGTTTCTCATATAAAATGTCAAACTGGGCCATCCTAAATGAGACCTTATGACTATTATCACATGAAAAATATACCAAATATGGGTGTCTTTTCCATGAACAACCAAAGTACAAATTTTCAAATCATATTCTTCATATTCTAGATGGTCCACTAAAAAATGAAATAAATTAAATTGTAATATATGGTTATTAACTAAAATTTCACTCCTAAAAATTTATGGAGTCCCTTCCAAACCATATAAATTGAAAGATGTATCCCAGTTGGAAACTATCACTCAGGGTACTCCATCAATCCTTACAACCATCACTGATATACAGGTGTCCCATCTCCTCTACATTTTTCAATTATCTTATGAGTAGAAAGTTGGATGATTAAATCAAATAGTTGAAAATCAACACTATATAATTTTTCCTACTCACATCACAAGATAATCAGATCATGAAAAAAAATTTCATCTCATATAGTTTCCATGCATAAATGGTACGTAGATGCAATAACCCATCTCATCTCAGATGATCGGTTTTAATAATAAGGAGGGACAAACATCATGAAATACATATATCTACTAAATTCCTCATCTCGGGATACCAATATTGAAATATCAAAGTATAATAAATATATTCATCCCTATGGATTATGGTTAATCTTGAATAATCCACCTCATGGATAACCTCCTACCTAAAGATAAACAAACTACCAATCGCTTCCTAAAAAAGAGGGAATCATTACCAGACAGGGAAAAATCACATGTGGTATCACAAATATTTAATGTATTTTTAGTATATTGAAACTAGGGTTAATATGGTCCGGAACTAGTCGATAAGAGAGTGTGTAGCCTATACACTTCCCAATAAAACCATCTCTCCAAACTCTATAACATTCATACTCATATCAAAATACAATATCATCAGAACAACCACATCTATTAATACTCATATAGAATTCACCCAAAGCATGTTACATAAGGTGTTGCATACTACATTTCCATTTCTAATTTATAAGAAATTAGGAAATAAAATATTTTAAGGTATTCTACATAATGACTTTTTCAGAGAGTCAAGTATTTAAGGATGAAGATGTAATTTAAACTTTTACTATCAATGTAAAATAAAAAATTCTCACCTAATAGGTAATTTCGTAAAAAATTTAGGGCATGAATCATAGATCCCAAATCCAATTCATGGGTTGTATAGTTCTGCTAATGTGGTCATAGCCACCATAATCCCTAATCCTCCAAAAGGAAATTCTACAATAGAACACACCCCAATCCCACATTTGAGGAATAAAAATTTGTTTCATAATATTTTTTGTGATTAATAAGAATCATAACTAATATTGATGTCAAATGGGCCTTCAATTACTCAGATGAATTCTGGAACATCTCATCAAATTCAAAAATCATATCATCCTTAATCAATGAAATCTGGGGAGAAGTTATATAGTTAAAGTCATGAAAAAAATATATGTAATTTCCATAAAACCACAAAAATCATCAGATCTAGAACATATTTTTTGGCCGCACCAAAAAACTGACTTCTCGAACATTCTCATGTTCCTATAAAACTCCTATATTGGATATCATGGGGCCAGAGAGCCTTAAATACATGATACATATCTAATATTTGGGATTTTTTTATATATGTGATTGTCCATCGTGACTCTGAAAATATCCTCCATATGGTCATCATGATTCTCCATTGTCTTATAATGCATCAAGATGTCATCATAAAACATGACTATGTTGGAATCCCAAAAGTGGTAGATTCTCTTCTTTATCAATGACACAAATTTTAAAACATCATTGTAAAGAAAAAAAATAGAATAATCCAATACTAAAATTTTATATACATTCTTCAAATTTATGTTTTTTGGATATTCTTCTTCAGGTCCATCAAATTGTGGCACCTAGATATCAAATAAATATTTTATATCCAATAGGCCTCTCTATCCTGGTCAGAAGGATCATCAATTCTAGAAAATGGAAAATTATTCTTTAATGTAATTTGATTGATCATGCAATAGGTAATCGAGAATCAGATACATCCATCATCTTCATTGAAAAAATGACTTGTGAAACCAACGATGGAATTCTGGGATAGATAAAACCATTACCCTTGATGTCATCGTCTCACTTTTCCCCTTTTTCAACTCAAGATAATTCCATTGATAAGAAGGTAAATAAAGTAATCTTGTTCCATAGAGAAGATTTATGGTAAACTTGACCTCTCACATGGGAGGAAACCCAAGAAATATCCTATATAAAATCATCATGGTGATTTTCCATGACCACTGGAGGTCTACCTACATGACACTAATACGTGGAATCTAAGAACAACCATGTCTTCTAGCATTGTATCAAACCCAAATCTAACGAAGTGGGTCTTAGAATTCCTGATCTTGGATATCACTAAACATGAATTATTTTAGTTATTCTATTAGTAAGTAGAAATTTCACCCTATGGTGACTGAAATAAATGTGATATTTAAAACTGAACAACTGCTCTATTCCAATGAAAATATTTAAAAATTATTCATCTAATATTTGGAAATACCAAATGACTTCCACATTAGAAATCAAAAAAGCATAACTCTGGTAATAAGAAACAATTAGCCTTATTCCAACCCAATGGTGTAGAATAATATATAACAAAAGGAATAAAATCATCTCACATCTCTAATTCATTATAAATTATTAGTGAGATAAAAATTTGGAAGCACCCATATTAAATAAATTATACCCCATAGATGAAATTATAAACATTGTACTTCTCCTATTGGGAGGCCCATATTTAGAGTCCTATTGTGAAAAATATTCCATATAAAGATGTACCGTCTAAGAATCTCCCTGTTATTTTTCCACCTTTTGTAAACCCCCATTTAATTAAAGAGTGTGGCCCTATACCAATGGAAACATAAAAATAATCTTCAGAACACTTTTATAATGTGGATCTGACATAAATCCTTGTCATAGAAGCATGATAAAGAACAAAATATGTCCCAAACATCCACAATAGTCTCATGTTATCAAAAGCACCATGAAATAATGATTTTTTTGACCAATCGTCTTACACTAATAGTATATGACCATAATACACCCCATAGAATCCACTGGAATTGTAATAAATAACTATAGATAACACTATCTACTCCCTTCGTGTGATACATCCCACATCCTTTTCAAAATAGATTAAGATATCTGACTACCACCCAAAGAAAGAACACCACTGAGACCTATTTTACATTCCTGGTATTCCTCATACACATATTCATTTCCAAAAACATCTAAATTGGTAGTTATGTATATAATATTAATAATATATATGATATTATGGTTTAATCCCAACTGAAAATGTCATGATAGATGATAATCCCTCATGAAGTGTTATGGAATTATATAGACCAAGTCGGTGAATCATGCTATGTGCTCGGACATAAAATGGTCTCCTTTCTCCAATGCCACAAAATCCCAAGACTTTACTACCACCAATGCCTCCATGTAGAATTTTTAATAAAAATCCATACCGAGAGTGGTTCATGTGAGATCCTCACATCACCCCGCAAACACCATGGATCCATACTATTTTCTACCCATATTTTTCAATATATAATTATAGAAGAAATGTTTTTAGCTCTCAAGGGTCATAAGTAAATAAATTATTTTCTCTTCATAGTCTAACCAATCCTATGTATAATTGCATCCCTTATTATAATGGGAAAAAATATATATATATTTTTATGAAATGTTTTAGCATGGTCCACCAATGATGGTTTATACTTACCACTAACATGTCCTAAGGATTGAATAATTAAGATCATTGACCCTACAAGTGTCATATCAACTGGAGGATTAACCTATTTAGTTTGTTTTGTAGCACCCTCTATAGGCCTATACAAGTCCGTATATGGTGTTATCACATGTTTATTAAAACTGTGTGCTAACCATATATGATTTAATGAAATCCAAAAGATAAGGATGCACAGGCTTTTAATGCCTACTAGTAATGGTGTACATAAACTGTATGACACCTAAAAACATTGATGTTCCACCTATAAACTCTCAATAACACACAAGATAACTCCTTGTCTAATAAAAAAAAGGAAAATACGTCCCAATATAATTAAAAATCAATCCATATGATCAAGATGTAATCAAATTCATATTCCATCCTTCGAAACGTGAGGTTCTATATAAAAAAGAGTTTTTTCAAAACTCCATTTATCTAGAATCCCATTTTCCAATGGTTCATACTCCATTCTACCACTTAACTTCAAAAAACCATCTTCTCATAATTTTTTGTAGAGAAATGTTCAGTTTGAGCAAACCCATCACCTAATATTGATGGTTAAGGTGCTAAATTTTCATCCCTAATAAATGAGGGCTAACGATAGGAACCAAGAATAAAAAATAACCACATTGGAATAGTTTTGATCACAATAAATTGGAATGACTCTCCTATGAAATTTTGATTCAGCAAAAACATCATCAGATTCCATATGTATAAAAATTAATCTAGATTAATAAAAAAATGAATAAAAATAGATACCATTAACTATAATACATCAATAAACGTCACATTCCAATAATGATACATAAAAATGGTATCTCATGTCAAAATCATAATGTTTAAATTTTTTAAAAGAATAAAAATAGCCAAAATATATGTCTTAGAGGTACTAAAAACCTAAAAAATATCCTTATGAGCACACACTATGATAACACATATCCTTCATAAAAAATAGAAGATGGTAATAATGAAGTTACACCTATAAAAATAGTGGTATTTCCATTACCTAGGACATGAAAATGAAGTATATATATTCATAATGTCATATATAGCATGTGATGTGAAAATAATAGTAGAATACCACCATAAATATTCTGGTAACTCCTTTATACCATGAAAACTAATAAGCTATTTGGAAACCCCATTTTTTCAAACTATTTCACCATCAAAACAATTCCATTTAAATTATGTAATTAACATACTATTTGTTTCCTTTTTTAAAGAAAAATATGATTTATAAAAAATTACTTGATATGGATCAAGTGGATAAATAAGACTATATAGCAAAGAATTTTTAATATACCCAAACTAGGAATAATGATTATCATCATAATTATCATCATCAGTAGGTGCACAGTTATTAGTAAGGATAGAGCCTATCCAGATAACTATAATGTAGCTTTTTGGGTGGGACAGAACGTACCAAACAACCATCGTATGGATGTGCGCCATGGTCTAGGTACTCATGTTGTTGTTGGCCTTTTGAGGTAATAGCTACCACCTAGCCACTGCACGGTCATCCTGAGCATGTGTCGTTTTTGTGTGGTAGGAACTTCCTTGCAAGTGCAAACAACACAGTTTCTGCATGGTTTATCAAACTATGTTGCCCGTATAGGTCATTAAAAATTTGGTTTTAGGTTTTCTCTATCCTCGATTTTAAAGCCCAAACAACAATATTTTTCATCCCACTTGTGATTTTCCTCCCTAGTAAGCTCTCTCCAGCCTCTATCCTCCTTAGACCATTGATTCCTTGGTCGTATTTGGGTAGTCCTTCCTCGATTAATCATCTATGTCTCATCCTTTTTATTCTTCCCATATTCAAAGGTTTTCCTTCATTTTTCTTGGGATTTTTCTTCTTTAGTGGCTAGGGTTATGATTTTAGGGTTGAATATAAATTTTTGGGGTTCGATCTTGTTATTTAGGGATTGATCCTTCTCCATTGTGGTGCGATTGAGGTACGATTTGAGTTTCGCTATGGATTTTGTGGATTTCTACACATTAGGTTGGATATTTCACGACTAAACTATATTTGATGAATTAATTATGCTTTATTGGGTAATTATTCATGTTTTATGAGTTTTCTATGAGGAAAAAAAGTTCCTTTTGAAAGTATTTGATATTCAATTGGTTTGGAAATTTGTTTTCTATATGAAATTGGGAGTATTTTTTGTTTAAAGCCTAGTTATACTACATAGAAGTATTTTTTGAATTCTGAAAACCATTTATTAAATTATCAATGTGATTTGAAATCAGAGTTTTGAAAGGTTTTCATGTGTTTATTATTTTAATGGTGGATTTTGGGAGTGAAAATAGTGGCTTTTGATGTGTATTTCATTATTTGGTTTATGAAAGAATAGAAATATTGTGTTATGTGAAATGTGTAACTTTATTGAGCACAATGGGATGACCGAGTAACTAGGTGTGAGGAAAAGGAATATATGTTTACTGATACAGAAGTGTCTTTGTCCAGGTTTCACTTAGATGGATTGATAAGGAAAATAGTAACTAATTATTGATGAAGATTGAAGACTACTAGGCCTATGGGGTGTCCCCTCCTAGTTCCCCATTCACGAGAAAGCTATTTGACTTGGTTTCGAAGAAATTTTTCACCGAGATATAATGATCCTAGTGTACCATCTCTAGATATTTCCTAGAGGGTTGTCTCAGAACTAATGCTCTATTGTGCTATTACACATTCCGTCGACATACGATATACCTTATGGTTATTTCAAAAGAAATCCTGGTTTTCCTTCAAAAAATCAATAAATTTTAAACTATCATTTCTTTTATAAAACATGAAATTTTATCTATGTTATAATTTTTATTTTAAAGAATCCATTATGTGTTGGAATCCTACCAGTATTAGTCTCACACTCTACATAGAACATTGGGTGTACATAGACATGATTATTTTATACTTAGAAAAGGGAATGGTATTTGGAGATGTTGTTTTCAGGTTGCTAGAGGTTTTCCATGGGGAAGGGCTATTGGAAGAGGCTTTAGGGAGAAATTACTCTTTTCATGTGATGATTTTTGGATAGTTTTGGTTTCCTTTTTTGTTGTAGCATTTTTTTGGGGTAAATGTTTCAACTCACATCAATAAATTATGTATGGTTTGTTTGGTTTTGGTTTTTTAGATTCATTTTACATTATCACTAGATGTTTTATATTTATAGATTAAGTTAAATCAATCCCATATTGTATTTTTGATACTCGAGAACATGTTTCCAGCCTGTGAGGATCTGGAACACCCTTCGGTCCATGACATAGACTGGGTGAGGAACTAGATATGATGACGACCCACCTTGGTTTGTGACTTAAAATCATAAAAAAACAAGATATGGTATTATAAGTAAAGATATGGTTTTTTGATAGATTTATAATAAATATATATTTATTATACATGATGTTTTTATGAGTACAAAGATACTCATAGATTAAGGTAAGTGGATTTCGTCTCACTATTTATTTCCCTGAGACAAATGCATTATTCACCACCAATTTATTTTTTCTTTTGTGTATAATACTTATTGATATGTTAAATAATTCTTATACATAAATTAATAGGTATATTACATATCTATTTTATGAAATTTCATTCATGGGGTTTTGGTTTCAAATGATACCAAATTGGAAAAATAAATTTGACACAGTTTTCATTCATTGAGACTTATTTTTTGTTATAGACCACAAAGTTTCTTTAAGTGTATATACTTATATTTTAAATGTTATATCATGAATATACATACTTTAATTATATTTTAATATTCATTTAATTTCACATTATTACATGGACAGTATGATCCCATTTAACCATGTGGTATGATTTTTTTGAAACAATCTCACCACTTTTTGGGATTGTTAAATATTATGATACTTTGATGAAATATTATGATCCATATCTCAATAACACTCTAAGTTTAATTATCATATTCTTATTCAATATATATCCATGTGTTAACAATATTTTACTTTCTTTTTTACATAAGATAATTTAGAAATTGTTTTTATAGAAATCTGATCATATATCTCTCTTTGGTCAAAAAATTTATATTTCAAATATCATGTTCTCACAAACAAAATCAAGAATGTTATTAAATGATCCATGAATAACATTTTCAAGGAAAAATTATTTTAATATGTTTATTTAAAATCTTCATTTATAATTTGTTTATTCCATTTTCAAATAACATGGTTTTCAAAAGTTTTTTTTGATTTAAAAAGTATTTTTGATACAATAATGGATATTTTCTTGAAGTAATATTTTAAATGATGTTTCAAAATTATTTCAAATATAAGATAACATCTGTTAATGTTAATTATTCCTTTATGGGGAGATTATTCAATATTTACGTTCATATTCATTCTATGAATGGATTTTTTTATGGAACGATGTTTATGTGTCCTTTTTTTCATTCATAGGTTATATAATTTTGTAACATGATCCTTTTCACCGTTTAGGTATATAGTGAAGTTATTTAGAAACCTATTTATTCATAGTTTATGATATGATTACATTTATATAATACCAATATTATTTCATGGGTTATGATATGATTACTTATGATATTTTGACACATGTTTGTATCGTTCTATTAAGAGATGTGTGGGACATATATCTCCCTCCAATAAATTAGGTTAAGATTTATATCTCATGAGATAAATATAGTTGGAATATGAAATGATCTCGGTTCAGTATTACATGGCTTGAATGGGAAATGAACCCAGTTTAGTATTATAGGGATGGAATGAGTATTGAACTTCATTCTGTAATACAGGGTCGGAATAGGTTGTGCAGAAGGTTCAAAAAAGGACATTTTTAAATAACATAATCTCAACTAATATTCCTAGACTACTATATAAGTAAATATATATACTTATGTGCCCTCCACAATTCCATATTTTATTCCTATGCTATTATTTCAGGGATTATGTTCTTTATTTCTATATTAATCATGATTTATGAACAGCCAATGCATTATCTCGTTATTCATGTTTGTGTTCTCTAGTTTATAGGTTCTAATATTTTATTCTCATTTTCAAGTTCTTGTACACTTATACTCCTGATTAGGCTTACATATATCCATTATATCCCCTTACTGAGCACTTGAACTCACCTCTTTTGATGTTTAATTCCCCCATGTTGTTGAGATATGTATTATGTTTGATATTTATATGATGGGTTACAGTGAAGAATAAAATATAGGGAGATGATGTAACTCATTTATGTACCAGTGTTTATGTTTTTCATATATCTAAATGCACTATACTAGTATAGTCTTTGGGAATCAATTTGTATAATATTTTAAGCATTCTGAAAATGTTATGAAATTTTATTTTCTAAAAATCAAGGGTATCAATACTACTGTTCCAAAGTACCTTCATTGAGCCCTTTTCCCCTATCAACCCCCTGAAATTCCATTTCATCAGGCCTCCCATAAATCATCATGATATACATATCATAAAATTATGTCTACTTATTTTCTTGATTTCGATCATGCATTCTAAGGATAATGGAAATATAATTTATTTTCCTCCCAAATAGTTTGGTTCCTCATAAAACAATCGGTCGTGCTTCTTATTGACAATGATTATTTGTACTATTATATAAAAATATGAGGGTTTAATTGATTAAAAATCACAAATATATCACACTATAATGATTCCCATAGCTCAAAATATAGTGATCAACATCCTTATGTCCAATTACTGAGATAGATTATAAAGGATTTTCGATACGGTTTGTTAA
Source organism: Viscum album (assembly GCA_963277665.1). Taxonomy (NCBI): domain Eukaryota; kingdom Viridiplantae; phylum Streptophyta; class Magnoliopsida; order Santalales; family Viscaceae; genus Viscum; species Viscum album. Next base: position 1,923,525,530 of record OY728145.1, on the reverse strand, counting down.
CCAATTTTTATCCCATTAGATAACATTCCCCATGAATATAGTCATATTTCCCCCATATTAATATAATATAGATCGATACATATGGGACTCAAATAAAAATTAACCAACCAAAACCTTTATCCCTTGTTTAAGAATCACACAAAACCATTATTGGTGACCTATGCCTAGATTCATAGTAAGATGACTATAAACTGATATTTGTATTGGTCATGGAATCACACCCTTAAAAGTTTCAACATTTTTCTTTACTTCCTCACATTATGATTTATATCATTAGTCCGGATTGAATGAATTTATAATTCAAAAAATTTGTATGTTCCATTCAAACATTAAAAGTTACCATGATGGTTTCAATAATATGTTATTAATAAGTAATATTTTAAACATTAAATAGATTCGACCTATGTGAGTTTTGTTTCTTTCATAAATAATAATTATGATAACTTCCCATTGACCCAATTCCTTCTCCACCACAATTACTAACAACCAGACGAAATTTAATTCCACAAAACCTGGTTGTATGTCTTTAAATAATATCATAATAAATCAAGGATGGAAACGATAGAGAACCACCCATACCAATTTCATTCACACTAATGTATGGAATAAATCAATTGATTTGAAAAATAAGTTTATTGGTATTATTATCAAAATACAATATTCATTCAAATGTATTAAATAAATAATGCAGTCTCAAACAATGAAACAACTTCACCAATGAGATGAGTTTACCACCCATCCTATCATCTTAGAATAATCATCATAAAAACCCTAGGTTATTGAGAGGTCTCCCTCATTTGGAATGTGAGTGTAGGATCAAAATGAATTAGACACCTAACTAATGAAAATTGATCATAAAAAAACAGTGATCCTGATGTAAATACATTTACATTAGAAAGGGATTAATTGATCATACTTTTATCAGATACATCACTAAGGGGTTTCATATTTGTTTTTTCCGCCTTAAATGTCCAAATCGAATCTTGAATCAATACGTTATTATAAAATAAATTATCTAGTCATTCAAGGGGAAACATAAAAAAAACCATGTTATGGTGATTTATCAATTGATGTCTCATAGATATATATACTATTACAATGACAATATGGATTATTATCTATCATTAAAATATGTTACAAACTCAAAAACGATTGAGAAAATTATTGAACACTATTGTGTGAGAGTAAATTTACAATGGAATTATTCTCATATTGAATATAGCTCATATAATCCCAAATGAGCTAAACTATGGTGGATTTCATTTCAATGATAAGAAAACTACTGATAAGAAGTCCACATACCCACATTCAACCACTTTAGGATAACTTTTTTATAGTTAGTAAACTCAAACCATCATTTTCATATTGAATTGGATGATATTTTACAGAAATTCTAGATTACACCTCATGAAATACTAAAAAGTGATCCTAAAAACTATAATCATTAATTCTGATACATATCTCAAGACCACATGGATCCACTGAAGAAGTAGTCCCAACACTATTCACATAGGTTATGGCACCTATAATAAGAGTTCATTGTATCCTAACATCATCTAATGATCGTGATAATGAACATATCCTTATCAACACCAATGAGACACCCTAGAATAACCCTCTAAGATCTAGTACCAAAAATATATATTCATTACAAATTGAATTGAAACCCCCTAAAGTGACATAAATATAACTATTATTATGTAAAATATCAATAATAAATATTTAGTAAATTATTAATCAGATACCTTTTAGGTTTATATTTGAGATAATTTAAAAAAATTACATCAAAAACCCATATCTCTTCCAACAAATTAGTATTCTACCACTAAACCATGGAATCCATAATTTATAATAAGACTTAAAAACCTCAAATATGAAAATCCAATTCATATGAATCCCTTATAAAGATATAATGTGTAATAATATCCTCCATAATATATTAAAATTAAAACATAACTATTATATGTTCAAATTCATAGTAAGGGTGAACATATTTGATTACAATAAAATATAACATATGAGTAAAAGATAATCATATGGGTAGGACAACATAATCATCGTATAAGAACCAATTTTAAGTATATAATACCTAACTAAAAATTGATCACAATTATGGAATAATAAAGTGTTCCATTTTTTCATAATGAAGTAGATATAATAGGATCGTTTCATAATAAAAATGCAGAATTAACATAGAGCATGACAACATAGTCCTAAGTTAACGCCCAAATCCAATAGGAAATAAAGTTGTGGTAAAAGTCACACAGAGGGTTGATTTTACTTAATAGTACCTAAATATAATATTTTAATATAAAAAAATTGACTAATAAAATGGAGTGAAATATAATTACCTACTCAATCATTTTGTCATAATATTCCCATTCATATATTTCAAGGATAGTAAAACATTCCGAAATTCGTCAAATAATAAATAACTAAAAAATGAAACATGGTTCATGAAAATTTCCTCAAAATATGTTGAATGTTCATCCACATAACAATATAGACAGTATCATTAAATAATATCCCTACTGAGTAATAATAATTAATAACGGATGGTGACATAGATAAAAAAACATTTACAAAACCGTGGGTTAATTAATACTACTTCATTGTAACATATAAGAAGATATAAATAATTAGATAATTTAATAATTTATGTTAAATTTCCCAAAATAAATATATCATAATATTATTTTGAGGGTAATATGTGAAACATAACTCTATATGTGAGTAATCATTCACAGATTTAGTGGAAAATGTAAGTGATGTTATAAAAATATTATTCCTAAATATATTATTATATGGTTGAAAAAACATATAATTCACAGCCAAAATTAAATTAAATTATATGAAAATGGGTAATTGAACACCTTAATTTTAAATGAATTTGAAATATTTAATCCCTTAAAAGAAAAGAAATTAATGATAAGAAATGTACACAAGATGAAAAGAAATAAGAAAAATTGTAATGAGATCATTGATTATCCATTATGAAATATTAATATATTTTAAAATAAAAATTCCCATAAAATTGGAATATAAATTAATTTATAAGATAATTTTAAAAAGAATATTCTGATTCATTATGGAAACTATTATAAAATTAGTAAAAGACATTCATGTTAGAAATGATAAAATTAAAATTACGTTCCCTATTTTTTAATTGAAGAAAAAAAAAATGAATCCTTTAAAAAATTAAAATTATTGTCAAAGGTAATATAAAATAACATTAAAACTCATTTATTAATAGAAAGGAAAATTTTTTAAATAATATATTGAATATTGTAATGGAAGTAAATATTTCTAAACTATAAATAAGTGATAGGGTATGATCACTTACAGGAAAAAATTTGATTGAATTTTGATTTAGAGAATAGTGAGATTAGATGAAGACATGTAAAACCTCAGAAAAATTAAACTAGGAGAAAATATGTGGTGTTTAAAATGAAAATATCCTAAAATTTACCAATATGGAATATTTTTCATTAACGGTAATAAAATTACTATGTGGTTGTATAGAAAACTATTATGATCATGGTAATGTATAAAATATAAATCCAATGAAAAAAAGGATACCCAAAATTGAACCTAAATGAAATTAAACTAATTACATATAAATTAAATTAATATAAAATTTTATCATAGGATACAAAATATTTAATTAGATTATAATACATATAATTTGAGGACACGTTGAAGGGAAACCCTTACCAAGAATGTTACCTCTGAAGTAAGAATTTATCACTAAATATATTATTTTAATGAAATATAAATTTATTCAAAAATTTCCAAAAAAAAGATAAACATATAGTAAAAATCACATAATTTTAAAAAATCATTATCAATAAAAGAAATATTTAAATCAATTAAATAAAATTGTGTTCAGAATCACATAATGGGTTTTGTTATGAATTAAAAGTACATAAAAACAATTCCAGAAATAAATGAGTATTTCAAATGAATAAAATGGGATTCATGATTAATGAATTAAATGGATAGTAATTTTACCATCTCAATGATTAATAGGTACAAAATTCAAAAATTTTCTCAATATGTGGAAAGTGATACAATTAACTATTTCATTAGGAATTTTTTACTTTCATCAAAATTTCACTACCTAAATAAATACTTTATTATTAATACAACATGATCCAAATATTTAATTATATTAAATTTTTCATTAAATATCAGTTAATATCATTTGAATTTATTCATTATAATTTCCTTGAAATATATAATATCTTGAATATATGTTTTCGTTAAAATTTTAAAATTTTATATTGAATTTTTAATTTATTCTGATTATATGTAATTTATCATCTTGTAAAATTATATACTGAAGGTTCAGATACATTATAAATCATTTATATTACCTTATATATAGTAAAAATCCTTTTATGCAGTAATAAGTAAATAATATTTAACATAATCAATGGTGGATGTAACACTTTATTATCAAGACGTGTCAAAAGAGATGGAGTGACATCATATGAAGCTGACATGATTTGACCGAACTCGTACCTTGATTAGGCATGCCAAATGGCTAAGAGCTTATTTTTTTTATCACCATTGGATGGAAATAATCATCAGGCATAATAAATCTCTATGTTGGAATGGGCTCGATCTTCTTTCATTAGTATGACCCATCCAGGAAATGGGACAGCCACACCAACATCATTAAATTATATAAGTATAAACATACATCTATAGTAACATAGAAATGAATAAATAAATATACCATAAACAACATCAGATCTTTGAACATTAAATTCCCCAAAATATATATAAAAATGGTGTCTAAACCCAAAATATTTAAATCCAAAATAGCTAAAAGACCAAACATATAATATAAATAGAACGCAAGGGTACAAAAACCCCATAACATTTTTTCATAAGAAAAACCTATCAGATAACGTCACCTCCATAAAAAAATAAGCATTAATAATCAAGAACATAGTAAGGGTGTGACGGAGAATCTCATTATGAGACCTCCTTCAGTATATTTATTTATTTAAAAGTATGAAAACCCATTTTATGAAAATATTTTACCTTTACACATTTTCAATTAAATCAATCATTTGAAATCAATAGTTTTCTTATTTTAAATGAAAACATGTTTTAAAAAACATTTCTCAATATAGATCGAGTAATGAAATAATTCCATACATCACAACATTCTCAATGTACCCAAAAAAATAAAAAAGGTATTCCAAAAACTAATCATCATATAATAAATAAATAAAAATGGTCATAACACATGATATCATATCAAATAGGGCACTAACATAATAAATACAAAAAAAATTAAACCAAACTAGGATGAGTAATGTGAACCAAGGGATCTAACCGTGTGATTCTAATGTGAGTAAATCTAAAATATAATTTTCCAGCTATATAAACAATGTGGAATCTCTTATAGTCTTCCATAGCCCCATCTCCCAAGAGAATTCTCTATCTCATGATCAGAACGTGGATGCACTCTCAATCTTCCTCCTGAGGGCTCTCTCATTCCATTCAAAAATAATTGGAAGCTATCTTAATATTCCTCCCACGAGCTACCAAAGTTCTTTAGAAAACACTAGATCGTTCCCTATGTATCCCATGTGCAACTCAATGCTGAAAATATCAACACCACATGTTCCAAACAACTAAAAAATATTTCATAAGCCATTTTTGTAATATGAATTATTTTTTATAAAACAAATTCCTTTATAAAAAATCATTTATAAAAAATGATTATACATACACATAATACCCTAAACCCATTTTGATCCATTTTATCAAACACATTGTGTGAAATTCTACCCTCTCATCTTAGAAACCCCACATTAAACCTAGAATCGGAAATAAAAAACCATGGATCACATCAAAAATCTAATAAAATCAATAATAAATCAGTTAAAAGGAAATTTAGAAAAACTGAAATGAGATTGATTATGAACTCAAATGTAAGACATGTAAAACACTCTAAAATAGATACACCTACCATAAACGTGGTCCTAAAGTCATCTATTTCAATTAAAATAACCCTATATTGGAAGAATAATTCCTCAAAAACCAGAACCAAAATAAATCAAACACCCCTCCCCAAAACATTAAAACTCATGGATCCATCCAAATCAACTCTTATGGTATCCACCTTCCATAAAAGTGGAATAATAAAGAAAAGGAATGAGAAATAGAGGAATATAAATAATAGGGATTACCTCAATTCAGAAAAACTTGGATCCACACAGAATCCCTTAAAAACCATAAGGATAATCTCCCAAGCATGGGAAATGGTCTATATCCCAAATTCAAGAAAAAATGGGAGGGTGAAATTAAAATACTTTAAGGGAATTTTTTTTAAAGGCCAAAAGTATTAAATATCATAGAAACTCAGAGGGTTTGGTTAGACTGTTATGAAAACCATGCACCAAATTTGGCGGAGCTATAATCTCCATAAAAACCGAGATTCATAGTTACTCAAATTAAATTCATGGTTTGATAATCCATGTTCAAATAAATAAAAAGACAATTGTTTCAAAGACTAGAACCCTCACATGATTATCCCCATGGAAAATGAAATTATGCACTAACCATGAACCATGGTCTATTTTCCCAAAAAAACAAAATTATGACCCCTCGCACATGAAAAATCCAATCCCAAAATAATTGATATGTAAAATATCAGAAATATATGAATCAATAACATGGTGGGTGTCACAAATCTCCCAAACATGCCTCTTTATACCCCAATAAATTCCTTAGGAATCCTCATAAGAAAAAAATGAGTCCACTAATCTATCACCAAATCATTTCACCCCCATGTCTCATGAATATTAAAACCAAACATCCAAATCACCTAAACCAATATTGTATACATACCACGAGTTACCATTTACAAATAATCCATGATATGAATAGACGTTTCCAAAATAGTGGAATCAAACTCACCCTCCAAATAATTCTTCTCTATGACATGGAATGTGTCTAGATGGTATCTCTTTAATTGTGAAACATAAATGAAATCCTGGATCAAGGTTAGTGGTCATGGAGTCTCCAGCTAATTTTCTACCAAAATAAGGCATCCATCAACTCGAAATGAGTAAATATTAAAATGCGAAATCTGTCATTATTTTAAAAAATGATGGTTTACAAAATGAACAGAAACCTAAATAAATAACTAATTACCAACATCCAACTCTTACAAGAGAACACATCTATCTGAATACAACATATAGTAACGTGGATATGTTGATATCCTTTCTGAATTATCAATAGTATCTATCTCAATCAATTAATGAGACTCTATCCAAATAGGAAATGTTATCCCACCTCATCCCAACACAATTGATATTAGAATGGTTTCCCATATAACACGTCAAATAGCTCCATCCTAAATGATACCTGATGGCTATTATTGTATGAAAACTATTCCAAATATGGGTGTCTTTTCCATGAACCACCAATGTAATGTACAGATGTTCAAATCATATCCTTGATATTATGGATGGTCAACTAAAACAAGATATACATTAGATTGTAATATATGGTTATTAATTAAAATTTTGCTTTCAGAAATTTATGAAGTCCCTTCTAAACCCTAGAAAGCGAAATTGGTATTCCAGTTGGAAATTATCACTATGGGTCCTCCATCAATACTTACAACCATCACTGATATTCAGGTGTCCCAGCTCCTCTACCTTGTTTAATTATCTTATGGGTAGGAAATAGGTTGATTTAATCAAATTGTTGAAAATCAAGCTTATATAATTCTTCGTACTCACATCACAGGATAATCTGATCATGAAAAACAATGTGATCCCATACAGTTTCCACACATAAATGGAAAGTGGTTGTTATAACCCATCTCATCTCAAATGATTAGTTTTCATTATCAGGAGGTTCATACATAATGAAATAAATATATCTACTGAATTCCTCATCTTGGGCTACCAATATTTAAATATCAATGTATAAAAAATATTTTCATCCCTATGGTTCATGGTTAATCTTGAATAATCCACCTCATGGATAACCTCCCTCCTGAAGATAAAAAAACCACATGTCTCTTCCTAAAATAGAAGGAATCATTATTAGACAGATAAAAATAACATGTGGTCTCCCAACTATTCAGACCATTTTTAGTATATTAAAACTAGGGTTAATATGGTTTATAACTCCAGAACTAGTCGATAAGAGAGGGTGTAGCATATACACGGCCCAAGAAAACTGGATCTCCAAACTCTATAACATCCATAGTCCTATCAAAAGACAATATCATCAGAACCAACACATCTAATAATATGGATATTGAATGCACCAAAGCATGTTACATATGGTGTTGGATACTACGTTCCCATTTTTAATGTATATGAAATCATGAAATAAATTATTTTAAGGTATTCTACCCAATTCCCTTTTCTGAGGGTCAAGTATTTAAGGTTGAAGGTGTAATTTAAAATTTTAGTATCAATGTAAAATATAAAATTCTAACATCATAGGTAATTTTTTCAATAATTTACCTCATGCATCGTATCTCCCAAATCCAATTCAAGGGTGGTATTATTAATATAACCTGGTCATAGCCTCCACAATCCATAATCCACCAAATTGAAATAAAACAGTAGCACACACCCCAATCCGGAACTAGAGGAATAAAAAATTATTTCATAATATTCTTTATGATTGAGAATAATCATAACTAAAATTTATGTCAAATGAGCCTTTAATTACATAGAAGAATTCTAGAACTTCTCATCACATTCAAAACACATATCATCCTTAATCAAAGAAATATAGGGAGAAGCTATCTAGTTGAATTAATGAATAATGAATATGTAATACCCATCAAACCCAAAAAATCATCATATCTAGAACACATTCTTTGGCATCACAGAAAAATGACTTTTCAAACATTCATTGTTCATCTAAAACTCCTCTATTAGATATCATGGGGCCAGATAAACATACATCCATGATACAGAACTAATATTTGGGATGTATTTAATATATTTGATGGTCCCTCATGACCCCGAAAATAACATATATATTGTCTTCCGGATCCTTTATTGTCTTAGAATACATCAGGATATCATCATAAAACCTAACTATGATGGAATCAAAAAAGTGGTGGATGCTCTTGTTTATTAAGGACAAAAATTAAACAACATAATTGCAAGGAACAAATATAATAATCCAATACTCAAATTGTCTATACATGAATAAAATTTAAATCTTTTGTATATCATTCTCCATGTCCAACAAATGGTGGTACCCAGATATCAAATCGATATTTGATAACCAACATGCCTCACTATACAGGTCGGAATGATCATCAATTTTGGGAAATGGATAATTATTCTGTAATGTAAATTGAATAATCATACAATAGTTAATCAAAAGTAAGACACTTCCATATTATTCATTGAAAAAAATAATGTGAATCCAACGGTGACATGCTAGAATAGATAAAACCCTTACCATTGATGTCTCCAGCTAACTTTTCTACTCATTCAACTCAGATTAATTCATTGGATAAGAAGGTAAATAAAGGAGTCGTGTTTTAGAGAGAATATTTATGAAAAAATTGACCTATCACTTTGAGTAAAACCCAAAAAAATCATCTATAAAAACATCACGAAGATTTTCCATGACCACTAGAGGTCTACCTACTTGACTCTAATATGAGGCATCTAAGAACAACCATGTCATCTAGCATGGTATCAAACCCAAATCTAATGAAATAGGTCTTATACTTCCTTATCTGATATCTCACTAAACATGAGATATTTGAGTTATTCTATCATTAAATAAAAAATGGACCCTATGGTGATAGAAATAAATATGATATTTGAAACTGAACAACCAATCTATTCAAATGTAAATATTTTAAAAGTAATTTTCTAATATGAGTAAATACCAAATGACTTCTACATCCGTAACCAAAACACATAACTTTGGGAATAAGAAACTATTCACCTTATTCCAACCCAGTAGTGTAGAATAATATATATAAAAAAGGAATAAAATCATCTCACATACCAAAATTCTTTTACAATTATTAGTGAGATAAAAATTCAGAATCACCCATATTAAATAAATAAAGTCACGTAGAAGAAATTATAAACATTATACCTCTCCTATTGGGTGGGCCATATTCAGAGTCCTATTGTGTAAAATATTCCATATAAAGATGTACCATATCAAGATCTCCCTTTGATTTTACCCACTAATGTAAAAATCCATATACTCAAAGAGTGTGGTCCTCTACCAATGGAAACATAAAAATAATCTTTAAAACTCTTTAATAATGTGGATATAACATATATCCTTGGCATAGAAGCCTGATAAAGAAGTAAATATATCCCAAACATTCACAATAGTATCATTTTGTCAAAATATCTATGAAATGAGGATTTTTTACCAATCTTTCTACAATAATATTAGATGACCATAATAAACCTCATAGAATCCACTGGAATTGTAACAAATAACAACAAAGAACTCTAAATACTACCTTCATGTGACTCTTCTCACTTTTTTTCAAAATATATTAAAATATCATACAACCACCCCAAAAAAGAACACCACAATAACCTATTTTCCTATCCTAGTAATCCCCATACACATATTCTTTTTCCAACAGCATTTAAATAGGTAGTTATGTATGTAATATTAAGATTATATCTGATATTATGCTTTAATCTCATCAAGAAATGTCTAGACTAAAATAATCACTCAGGAATTGTTATGGGGATAAATAAACCAAATTGGTGAATCATGATATGTGCTCTGACACAAATTGGTGTAATTTCTCCAATGTCACAAACTTCCAATATTTCCTTACCACCAATGCCTCCAGGTAGAATGTTTAATACTAATCCATATTGAGATTGGTTCATGTGAGATCATCTTGTCACCCTACAAACCCATCGATTCCAATATATAAGTAAAGAAGCAATGTTTTGAGTTCTCAAGTTTCACAAATAATCAATTATTTTCTATTTATAGTATATCCAATACTATTGATAATTTAATCCCTTATTATAATGGAAAACATATATATAGTTTTAGTAAATGTTACAGTATGGTCCACTAATCACTATTTCTCGTGATCACCAACCTGACCTAGGGATAGAATTATTCAGATCACAAACCTTATAAGCGTCATAAAAATAGGGGGATTAACCTATTTGGTTTGATTTGTAGAACCATCAATAATCCGGTACAGGTCCATATATGGTGTCATCATATGTTTAGTAGAATGTTGTTATAACCATATATGATTTAAAATAATTCAAAATTTAAGGATGTATGATATTTTAATGCCTACTACTAATGGTGTACATAAACTGTATGACACCAAAAAACATCCATGATTCACCTATAAAACCTCAATAACATATATGATAACTCTTTCTCTAATAAACAATTGGTAAATATGTCAAAATATAATTAAAAAACCATTCGTATAATCAATATGTAATCAAATTTATAGTCCATTCATGGAAACGTGAGGTTCTATAGAAAGAAGAGTTTTTCTGGAACTCCATTTGTCTAGAATCTCAAGTTCCAATGGTTCATACTCTTGTCTACCACTTACCTTCAACCCAAAACCTTCCTCTCATAATTTTTTTGTGGAGAACTGGTCAGTTTGAGCCAACCCATCACGTGATATGGATGGTCAAACTACTTAATTTTCATCCCTCATCACTAAGGGCTAATGATTGGAACCGAGCATAATAATTAAAAATAAGGGAGGGGTTTTTTATCAAGGTAAATTTGAATGTCCCACCCATGAAATTGTAATTCCACAACAACATCATCAGATTAACGTGGTATAACCATAAATCTATAGAACGAACAAAATGAATAAAAATAGATTCCATTAACTATAACACATCAATAAACATCACATTCCAAGAATGGTATATTAAAATGGTATCTCATGACAAAAGCGTAAAGTTGAAAATTCATAAAAGAATTAAAATAGAAAAAATATATGTCCCATGGGTACTAAAAAATAAAATAGATCCTTATGATCACAACCTATGCTAACACATTTCCTTCATAAAAAATGGACAATGATAATAATGAAGTTACACCTATATAAATAGTGTTCTTTCTATTACCAAGGACATGAAAAACGAAGTATATATATTCTTAATTTTATATGTAGCGTGTGAAGGGAAAATAATTGTAGGATGCCATAATAAATGTTCTTTTAAGTTTTTAAACAATTTTAACCAATAAAATATTCAGAAATCTTATTTTAAAAAACTATTTCACCCTAAAAACAATTCCCTTTTAATTAAGTAATTGACAAACTATTTGTTTTTCTTTTTAAATAAAAATTTGCTTTATAAAAAATTACATGATACAGATCAAGTGGATAAATAATACTATATAGCTAAAAATTATCAATATACCCAAACAAGGAATAATGGTTATAATCTTAATTTTCATCGTCATGTAATCAAATTAAGGATAATTCTCATAAAACATGATCTCACCACAAACAAGGCAAAAAAATAATACATAGAATCATGTAAATCAACCCAACATGAGTAATGTAAAATGAGGTGTCTAAACAAAATGTTATAACCTGAGTGATTTGAAAATATAATTTCCATGTTGGGTAATGAAATTTTAATCTCTCGTGTTCTTCCTCAAACCCAATTCAAAAGAGATATCTTATTATCTTATTCAGTAAGTGGAATCTCTCTCAGTCTTCCTCCCAAAGGCTATATTGATCTCTTGGACCATAACTATAAGATCTCTAGGTAATAAAATAGGAATATCTCATGATACCATGATAAAACACACTCACATACAATGTATCTCATGTTCTACTCAATTTCAAACATATCCACAACAACATATCTGTATAACCATAAGTTATTTCACAAGAAATTTTAATAATAAAACATTCCCATTTATATATAACACATTTTTTAAGGTAATACAATTTCTAAAAACTCTTTTTAAATCTATTGAAAACAATTTTCTTCCACTCTATGAATCAATTGGAGTGAACTTAAGACACATCCTATTAAAAACCCATGTTTTGACAATGAATCTCTAATATAATACAATTTATCATATCCAAATTTTAAAAAATATAAAATAAATTTTTTTTAATTGAACTTTAACAAATATAAACCATGTTCATTTAAGTATTAAAATTTAAGACATGTAAAACACAATTAAATAGTGAAACTTGCCTCAGAAGTGGGTCTGAACACATAGACATAGCTGAAAACTAACTTATTTAGTAATAATAAGTTCTTACACACCATAACCATAATAAATCAAACAAAAACACCCCAATAAATCCCTTTTTTCAGCCAAATAACCACATCTGTTTTCTAAAAAAACCCTCAAAATAGAATAATAATGAAATGGATGGGTGAAATATGTAAAAATATTAAACAATAGGTCACACCTCTCAACCAAACATTTATCCAAGGAGAAAAAACCCAATTTCATGACGGTATAACACCCAAGCTTTCGAAACGGGCAGCAAATGGAATGAGAGATAAAAGTTGAGTCTTAAATCTATTAATTTAATTTTGGAAAAAAATAGAGATATAGAAAAATTTTATGTTTTGGTCTTGTTGAAATAATTACTATACAAGAACTACTATATCTTCAAAAACACTTTTGCATTGTGACTCCCAGGATTCAAATGGTTTGAAAAGTTGTGCTAAAACCCTACATAGCTCCACTATCTGAAAGGAAATAACCCTTAAGTTGTGATCCTCATGGTCAAAAAATTGTGGTAAAACATCGTAATGAGACTTTTCCCCAAAAATTTAGTTATTCTAACCCTAAACACCCTGTAAATCCAAAAACAAAACAATATATACATAAAAACTCAAAAATATATATACTACTAACTTGTCTAGAGTCATTGAGAGTATATGATATAAGTAAATTAAATACTCATACCAACATGATAATTTCATTTATATCATGTATCATTTTATATGAAATATTAAAGACATATAGAAAAAAAATCATTAGGTGAGGGGAAAGATTAATAGAGATAAAAGATTGATAGGGACTCATGGTTACTACTTTATTAATGACTTAATACATTTCTAAACTCTAGACATCTTGGGTTTGGGTAACTCTACAATTACTATAAGAATACTAAGATAAATTTAATAGGGTTAATGGGTAGAACATGGTATTTGAGAAGAGATTGGGAAATGAAATAAAAAGGGACATGTAATTGGGTGTTTATAATATAGGAGTGACTTATTTTGGTTAAAATATTTATTATTTTATAATTTAGGCCCAATACTCTGAATATTATTCATACCAAAAAAGGTTTATAATTAAATAAAGGAGGGTTATTTAACTTCTGTACCAAACCATGGTCAATGAAATCTAGAAAACTCTAATTTAATGGTATATAACAAATACATAGTAATATAATATCATGTTTTATATTACAAAAAATAATTCATATTTATCAAAATAATATTGAAAATATTAGTAATTTAACTTATCAAAGAGAAAATAAAAAATATAAAAAATATTTTTGTTATAAAAATGACTTTTTGAACCATAAGTTTTGTTACTCTTATTTCCTAAGAATTAATAATGAAATGATTTTAAATATTATACTTTAAATATAAGAATATTTATTTTTAATACTACATTAAAAGTGATAAATTTATTTCATTATTATAAAAAACATAACAAATAGAAAAATACATTTTCATTAAAAATAGACCATTTATAACTAGATGATTTTAATCAAATCCCATTGAATTTTTCTATTATTAGCCTAACTAGTAAAAATATTTAATTAATTGGTAGTAAAAAAATATTTATATTGGTTAAAAATGTATTGAGTTTTAATAAATTTAAATAAATAATTTGAACTATCTTATATTTACTTGTAGTATAACTAATAATATGATTATCTTTAGAGTATGTCGCGTTTAATTATAATGATGTATTAATGTTTATATTTCATTATAAAATACATCATAATACATTTTAGTTTCACATTGTGTATGATACAAACTTTTAAAAATAGTAATTATATAAGGTTACATACATATAAAAATTTCATGGGGTTACATTCTACCACATAAAATCAGTTTCATCCTATCAATTTAAATTTCACTAACTGAAGAAAATAGATGAAGGAATCCATAGTTTAAGAATCCTTTATTTTATAATGATTTAGGAAAATATTTTATAATGGTTCATAAATATCATATGAATGTTTCGATCATTTCCCTTATGATTGTCAAAAAAGGGGTGTTATTCAGCCCTCTTATTTTTTATCGAGTAAATATTGAGTTAATATGAAACCAACCTATTTCAGAGTAAGTGCCCATATGTTTATCAGAAACTATACCAGTATCCCTTTGTAGTATCATAATAGGAATTTTATTTCTATGAAACCAATAATCCTAACGTTTACAAAATTTAAAAAAAATCATATAATTTTATATATCTTTAGTGTTTTCACTAATGTATACTATTCCCAATTCTCAATAATAATTAATCCTAAATTTATAAAGTCATATCTTATTACATTTTGTACACAAAATTCATGGACACCCATCCTCATAGAAATCAATTTTTGCACTAATCCCCATTCAACATAAAATATCATATCAATAAATATATACCATAATCATATATACTCTCAATAAGTTATTTATATCTTCTTAAAATCTCGTGAGTTTATTTATCACAAAAATTAATTTTTAACACCAAGTTTCTCAATACTAAATAACATATATTCTTAGAATAGATTATCCCATTATAAATATTAATCATAACCATCTCAACATCAAGTCACATTACAACCTAAAGGGTTATCGGTTCTTTAGTCATGAATACTTCTATAAAACTCAATAAAATATCTAAAATAACATTAATTATTTAAATATCCAATAAAATATCAAAAGTATTATTAATGAAATTAATATAATGATAAAACATAATCTTACTAACCCATGATGGTATCCAGAAAAATTACTATAAGTTTATTAGAAAACATTTTAACTTTTACAATTAGATAAACCCTATATTCATTGAAATTGAGATGCCATCTACCAGCTCTCCCTGGTCTACTGTAAAAAAAATTCACTTTTTGAACTACTATGGTATATACTAAAGAGAATCAAACATTAAAATCCCTAATTATTATATAAAAAACATTTAATCACATAGAAAATAAATATATTATAGTTTTGATGTTTTATAGATTATGTAAAACCTTTTAATGACCAAACCCCATATATTACCCATAAAATCAGAATGTTTCCTCTAATTAAATGAATGATTAGATTATAATAAGCCATCAAAATATCGCATGAGAATATTCAATACATATGAAACCCTTCTATATATATAATATATAGTACTCTCTTTATTAAAATGGGGAAATGAAAACATAAGAAGAGTGATCCAAATCATACATTAAGTGTTAGCATAAGAAATGACAATGAATGATTGCTAATGAGAATAATATAAAAATGTGATTATGAAAGCATACTCATTGGTTAAGAAAACATCATAAGGAAATAATAAATAAAAACCTGAATGGTCTTTTATAAATCATAAAATTATTATTTCATAAAAAATGTATATATAAGAGGATTATGGAATCACAAGAATGTGGAAGCAGTATAAAACATGATGTCATAAGAATTTATAAAGGGTCACTACCTAGAAAATAAAACATTTTGGAAAATTTTTCTATAATGTATTGGGATTACTACACAGTACCGTTCATATTATTTCATAACATATAAATCATTACTCAAAACATTTGAGGGGTATAGTAATCTTAGGACCACCATTCACATCATCATCTGTTCATTCATATGTATTCTATATAATAATACACTCTTGAATTCACAAAATCATAATTTTCCCTCAAAATAAATGGATTTATATATGATTCCAACAAAACAAAATAAAGTACCATATATAAATATATGATGGATTATATCATTAGATCATATACTTAAGGAATTATAATAAGGATTAGATCATGTCGAAAAAGATGACAACCACTTTTATAAAAATATAGGTTACTAAAAACATTAGGAGGGTATAAAAAAAATAAGAGATCAAGAATTGAATAATTTGGTACCTCATGTTTAATAACCAAAAATAAAAATATCATTAAACAATTAAAGTATAATACATGAAATTTTTCTTCAAAATAGATATTTCATTTATATTTTGAGTAGAAAAAGGAATCATAATTTTAATCATAATTTTAATAAACAATTTGTGTAATGGTTTTATGGAAAATATTATATGTCTCTTCAAAAACTAATTTCTTATGAATGATAGGTGGATAATTAAAACCATGATTTTTAAATAATTTTAGATATTGAAATAATAAAAATAAATCAATTTATTGATAATTAATTTCATGTGAAAATAGAAATATAAATAAGTTGAATGAAATAAAATTATTTATTATTTTAGTAAATTAATCCTTCATTTTGATATTAAATATTAAGAAAACAATTAATAGAAATTACATATGAAAATAATAAAAAATGGAAGATATATCTTCATTAAAAATTTGTTATAAAAGTAGGAAGATCCATTAACGTAGGAATTATAAAATGTGATATTCATTTCACTCTATGGTAAAGAATGTCAAAAACATGATTCATGGAGAAAAACCTAAATAGTTTCCATTAAAATATAGTTAAAAAATATATGGGAATAGATAAGACCATAAAATTTATTTAAGTATATATAATAAAATTCGTGAAAAATATAATGAATTTGATCATTGAAGAAAAAAAATTATAACCTTAAAGGAGAGATAAAGATTCCTACACTTTCAAGAATGGTTTTCAATGAAATTTGAATCAAATGGCAGTGGTAGGTTAATAAGACTTGTTAATCCCATTAATAACAAAAGGGAATGAAAATATATGGCGTTTAAGTGATAAAATCGTAGAATTTGTAAATATGGAAAATCAGTCATATATAATCTCAAATTTAATGTCTGATTAGAAAGAAAATTATTATAAACAATCGATGGTATGAATATTAAATAAATAATAATGAAAAGTAGAAAAATGTCATTATAAATTAAAGTAAATTAGTGTGGTAATCATTCAATAAATTGGATTTAATTCATATAAAATATAATATGTAATTGAAATGCAATACATTAAATTGGTGGAGACATGGAAGGGTAAAATTAAACTAGAATGTAACATGTGATGTGAGAATATATATATATATAATGGTATTATGGGAAATAAATTAAAATAAACCAAAAAACTAAAAAAACCTAAAATAATAAGATGATATAATATAAATAATCTTATAATCACATAATCAGTGAGGGAAGGATATAACTTAATGAATGGAAATATAGTTACAAATCCTTTTATGGGTTTGGAAATTAGTCAATGGAATATGGGAATAGATTATGAAATAGAATATTAACAACATGAATAAAAGGGTATTTTTTACACAAAAAAAAATCAATGATCAGTAATTACATCATGTAATAGATGAATAGGTACATAATCAGAAATATGTATCAATAAATAGAAATTGAGACATGGAACCCTTACCTTATGAATTTTTTTTAAGACTCATGTATGATATTATCATGTTAATCAAAATAATGTAACCAAAAATTATCTATTTTCCTTGTTTTAATTATTTATTAGGTATAAGAAATGAATTTTTTTATATTTATTTCTCTCTTATAAAAAATAGATTGATGAAATATTTCAAATTGATATTATTTTTTTCTCTTGATTTCAGTAATAGGATTTTTTTTAATTGTAAAGTCCTAGAAATATCAAGGAAACATTTTTTCTTTAAATACTTTGATATTTTACGAGTCTGTGGCTTCTGACGGTACTTGATTCTGAGCCCCGGTGTGCCCGGAATCCATTTTTGAAGTTTAGCTCGGGTACGTTCAGTTAACGAATGAGCGGGTTTTACTATCTTTTGAACTGGTGCTTGGAATTGAAATCTACGGGCACCAATGAACTCGCAACGCCGGTAATTACTTGAGGGGACCTTTACCACAGTTGTATTTTAAGCGGGATGAGAATTATTATTTTTTGTTTAATTAAGAAGTAAATAAAATTATTTGTACAATTTTATTTTGTTTACCTTGGAAGTTAAACCCTTCCATGGGAAGTTCTTGGTGGGGCCCACAACCACCCAACATCCCATGTGTGGTTATAAGGGAGGTGGGTATCACACGAGCCCCAACCTTACAACTTCCCATAACCCTCTTTAAACTCCCCATAACTCTCATAAACTCCCCCATTAAACATGACAACTCTCCCTTATTTATGAGACTTCTCACATCCTCCTCACTCCCTCATTAACTCTTGTCAACACATTAATTTAATAAATTCAACCACATCAATTATTTAAAGGAAGTGGTTTGAATTTGAATTTTAAATTGCATGTAATTATAAAATAACAGGAGAAGCCTATTACTTTATTTTTTGGAGGACTTTCATTATGCTATGGATGATTGGGGAGAGCTCCGGAGATTTTGGAAGAACATCGGTCCTCCAATGAAGAACGAAGTCTCCTTCAACGAAGAACGCCAGTTCCATGAATAACGACAACGCACCTTCCATTCTATTTTCCGCGACAAGATAGGAGACGTCACTTCCTCCATGGGTGCACACCGATGATGTATACGAAACCTCACCTCGCGACGCCGTCCTCCGTGATTCCCGAAATGCGACATCAATTATTAGAGTTAGGTGTTTATTCTTGAATGTTAATGTTTTCGTACCCCTGTTCTACATTGAAACCGTTGTTTATTTACGACCAATTTCGTTCGATTAATGCTGAGGGTGTGGTCCGAGCGAACACGGCCCGACAACCCTCCATTTGATATTGTTTATTTTCTTGGAATCGACGTAGGAAGCACGACGCCGTCGTGCCGTCCCCGGAAAGCAGCAGAGAAAGCTAGCTATGTCGCACCAGCTATGTGGAAAAAAACACCGCACTCTTTGCGGGCTGCTTCGGTTGAAGAACTGGCGGGCCCGTTGGCCGACCGAGCGAAGGGGTGCTGTGGCGCCCATAGGCTCCATGCCGAAGAACCGGCCGGCCCGTCGGCCGGCCAAGCAAAGTAGGTCTGCGGTGCTAGGAGGGCACTATGCCAAAGGAACCCATAGCCTGCCCATACAGGCCTCTTGCACCAGAAGGATGGCCGGCCTAGCCAGCCTGTTTGGGGAAGGGCGACGCCACTTGGCGCCATTGGTTCGGGCAGCCAGGGCCCGCGCCCCACCTCAGACCACTCAGCCTTCAGGTTGAGCCGCTCGGCCACCCAGCAGAGCCAGGCCCGGCCGCGCCCCTCCGGGTCGGGCCGCGCCACGCTGGGCCTCGCCCTGCCAGGCCGGTACGCACCCCGTCGTGATGAGCCATGCCACTTTGGGCCAGGCTGCACCCCTTAGGGTCGGGCTACATTTTTCCTTCGGACCGATATGACACCCCTGCCGGGTCGGACCTATCAAACTGGGTTAACCCGACCAGTGGGCTCACTGGGCTAAATGAGTCATGCCCGTTATTCCCTTAAACATGAATAACATAATGATCGTGCGTCCTATTGACGCTTATTCTGCGGCACTGGTACTCTTTCGACGAGGTGCTCCTTTTCTGATAATCTATGAGAGTTTTGGAAACCATTGGTAAGCGGCCAGTTTTGGAACGAGCATATTTTCAACTGGGCCCCTGGAACGGAAAAGCCAATATCTCTCAGACCGAGCATCTGTTTGACACGCCGTCTGTCGCATTGAGTTCATTTTTATGAGACAAAACTTCGGGATACCTCAACTCTAGACTTCATGATAGTTGATGTATCGACCCATTTACTACAGGAGTGGACCCTCCCAAAAAACGAGCACGCTATGTGCGGTAACCCTAGAGCTGGCTGTGATTGTGATGACGATGATGGCTATACTTGGATCCTACGTGGGTTCGGTAGCAAGGACCATTGTACATGAATCCTCTGTGGGTTCGGAAGTGATGACGACTGTACATGGATCCTACGTGGGTTCAACAGCGATGGTTTCTGTACTTGGATCTTACGTGGGTTCCACAGTGATGGTTACTATACTTGAATCCTACGTGGGTTTGGCAGCGACAAATTCTGGACATGGATCCTACGTGGGTTCTATAGAGTAGAGGATTTAGAGGCTACATCTAATCATCTCCACCTCTCTTCGGAAGTAGTATATTTGTGTGAGCTGATTCATATCTTTCAATCATAATCATTGGTATGATTGACTTCCTTCATGTGAGGACTATTTGTTCTTGGGCTAGGAAGCTGGAGCCGTATTATGATTGATGACTTAGGTATATGTATGGGCATATACATAAGTAGAGTTGGTTGATACTTCGTGTTAGTATCTTTCCTTTGTGGTTAATCCTTTTGTGCATTCTTGGAGTCCTTCGGGGGTCTCGGGGTCCCTACTGAGTATCGTTATACTCACCCATGGATGGGAATTGCCTGCACTACATTGTGTTGGTGGCATACGACAGATATCACTGATCGTGGTCAAGGCTTGTGGAGCTAGATGGTATCTGTAGGTGGACCACCTGGCAGGACGTACACGGAGCGGACAGACGGGTCCGAGGTGCTGATGACAATATATGTACCCACCTTTCAGGTGGGATTCTCGGTGGACGACTCGGTGGTTGCTGCTTTACTTTTCAGCTGTTTCACTTTCATTCTCAGTTGTGCTGTACTCCCTATTGGGTTTGTATACTGGCCCATTTACTTTCCAACACATACTTTTGTACTCGTTTTACTTTGTGTTTACTCCAGCTTGTGTACTCTATTGTGCTTGTTTACTTATATAAAGGCAATGCCTTCCCTTTTATTGGGATATACGCCTTTGGTGATAGTTGCCCACCCTTGGCCTATGGAAGGCGGGCTTGGGGTAGTCATGACATGAGCCTTGAGGACGGGTCATGAAAAATTGGTATCAAAGGATTCGGTTCTACTGCAGAACTCAAGACTCTGATCATTCCTTCTATGAAGCAATAGTGTTAATAGTATTGAGTGTGGTTTTCAGTTCAGGGAGTCTGGTGTTGGGGCGGCTGCCGAAGTATCCATACACCAGGACCCTGACTTCTGATGTCTGACTCAGTGCACATAAAAACTGATTGCATGTGTGTTACAAGAGTTTCCTTTATGGTTTCTTTGGGTCATCTCACCTGGTATACAGTTTGACCACGGCACACTTGTTCCTTATCACGGATGGTCCAATGAAGGCATTCAACTATGGTTCTGAGTTATTTGCGAGATGGTAGCCCATCGAGCGACGAGGCCTTAGTTGAGGGCCCCATCACATTGGAGGCACCATCGGTACCACTAACCGCTGGGCCACTGATACCACCAGCACCAGCAGCATAGATTGCACGCCGACTGAGCGCGTTGCACGAGTTCCAGCGGCAGAGGCCTCTGGTGTTTTGAGGTGATACAGATTCCCAGGCAGCAGAGTACTGGATGAAGGCGATTGCTAGAGTTTTTCGCCTCGTTGAGAAACTAGTAGTGAAGATGGTGATCATAGATACTAGTCTTTCTCAGCGAGTGACCATGAGGATGGTCCACTTAGTGATGAGGCAACGTTATGTGGATTGTTTCCCATGATAGTACCTTTGGGGAGTGTGCTAGCTATATCACTGCCCGCTGGTTAGTAGTAACAACTGAATGTACCGGTAGAGGACACTTGTAGGATTAGTGCCTTACATGTGTTTCATCACCAGACATCCCTCAAGTTCTGAGGTGAGCCCGACCCACAGGCGGCTGAGGACTGGCTTGAGGAGGTGGATGATAGTTTTTCTAGAGAAGATATAGTTACGACAGGGTGGCATGTCGGTAGTTGAGTATTCATCGTGATGTACTGACCATTCCTAGTACTCGATGAATGTGAAACGATCAGTTCTATAGAGCCCGGACCTCTGAACGAGGTGGGTTTGAGGAAATTTGAGCCACAATTTTTCCTTAAAAAAATTCCTACTTATGTTGGGGTGCTAGAGTTAACCTTTTTGGTTGAACAATCTTTGGCTAAGCGGATACAATTAGTGAATGTTATGAGTGAGAAACATGAAATGGGATCTAGTCTAAAATACTTGAGCATGTAGAATTTTTCTGGAAGAGGAAGGGATAAGGGTGGATGAATCTACAAGACATGAGAGGTGGAAACAGAGCTAAGAGAGCAGCATGATGTGGTGAACATTTCAAAATGTTACAAACACCCTCCATTGTAGTCCCCTCTATGATCAGGTAGCTGGAGGGCCAAGAAAGAGAATAGCTACATGTGGTCAAGGAGTGTGACCTAAGGGCACTAGTAATGATTCAAGGTACGGTATGTGTCTACTACTAGCTGTCGTATCAATAGAAATTGATACAAATCATTCCTTCCTGCCATGAATCATGTCCCAGACCAGGATTTTCTAGTTAAGCCATTGACTTGACCATCACGTCTGGAGATACCTTGGAGAGGATACATGATAATCAGATTAACGCTGATGGGGTGATCTGACCCTTGAGTCGAGAGTTTTGGTTGGAACCTCTTGGTGGCAGCGTCGAGGACTTACGACGTTATTTTGGGTATGGACTGGGAAACCATAGTTCATACACAAATTGACTGTATTAGGAAAAAAGGTTGTGGTTTACCTACAACGTTGGGATGGGGTTTCCTTGGTCGTCAAAAAGGAAACCCCAGGCAGCACAGGATGGAATCATACATAAGTGGGTGCAGTCAGTCACTCATGAGTCGGCCAGACATAGATTTCTGTCAGACTACTCAAAGTTGTCACACCGCTCCCATCATAGACGTGGGAGGGGAAACACTTCATGTGGTCAGAGAGATGCCAGCAGAGCTTTCAGGAGCTGAGACTAGGATTCACCAGTTCGCCCATGTTGAGGCTACTCGAGGAGGTATTTGGGTACATATTTTACTACGACGCATAAGGGACCAGACTCGGGTGTAATCTGATGCAAGATCAGGCAGTGAGCTCTTAAGGTTCATGACAGTTGAGGAAGCACAAGCAGAACTACACTACCCAGGACCTGTAGTTAGCAGAAGTGGTCTTTACCCTGAAGATGTGGTGACACTATCTGATGGGAGAGCTCTTTAAAGTCTTCTCTGACCACCAGAGTCTCAGGTACATCTTCTTGCAGAAGGATCTGAACCTGAGATAGCGGTGATGGCTCAAGTTCCTCCAGGACTATGACTTTGAGATAGTCTATAATCTCGGGAAGGGGAACATTGTTCCTGATGCTCTCAACACAAGATTGGTCATTCAGCTGCTAAGGGAGTCGACAAAGAATCTAGCTGCGTTGTACATATCCTTCATTGGTAGAGATGGGGAAACCTTTCTACAGCCTCTCATAGTCACTCCTCCACTACTTCTGCGGGTCAGAGAAGCACAGTGTGGGGACGTTTACTATGAGACGCGACATGCTCAGATTTCCACAGGGCAGGCACCTAATGGATTTTCTGAAGGAGAGAATGTCATCCTCTTCAGGGGATGTACCATGGTACCAATGGCACTGCAAAAGGAAGTGTTGAGGGAGTTTCACACTTCCCCTCTAGTGGTACGTCCACAAGTAGTGATGATGTACCAGGAACTTAGATGACAGCACCGGTGGCTAGATATGAAGAAGGTTGTAGTAGAGTTCATTTCACGATGCCTCACTTGCTAACAATTGAAGGTGGAGCCCCAGGTACCAATATGCTTTCTACAACCCTTAGAGGTTCTGGATTGGAAGTGGTAAGAGATATCCATTGATTTCTCGATCGGGATTCCATGTACTTCTAAAGGACACGACTCCATCTGGGTGATCGTAGACTGGCACACCAAGTCGGACAACTTCCTACCGATCAGAGAGCAGGGATCAGTATAGATATTGGGATGCCTCTATGCACAATAGATCGTACGGATTCAAGGTGTTCCATCATCTATCATCTTAGATTGAGATGCACGTATTACTTCCTGGCTTTGGAAGGGTTTTCATGAGGATTTTGGGATGCAGCTACGCTTGAGCACTTCCTTTCATCCTCAGACAGATGGCCAGACAAAGAGGACCATTCAGACACTTGAGTACATGCTCCGTGCAGGTGTCCTTGACTTTGGTCATTGATGGGAGGATCACCTACCCTTGGTGGAGTTTGTGTACAAAAACAGCTACCACTCCACCATCAGGATGACACCCTAAGATGCATTGTACGACCGACCTTGCAGATCTCCTCTGTGCTGGACTGACCCTGGGGAGTCTGCACCGTATGACCAGAGATGGTTCAGGCTACAATGGAGAAGGTGCCGATCATCCAAGAGTGGATGAGGACTTCACAGAGAAAACAGAAATCCTATTCTGATTAGAGGCGGAGACCACTAGAGTTCGAGTATGACGACCACATTTTCTTACGGGTCTCACCTCTATGAGGATTATAAAGATTTTGCAGGGGTGGCAACTTATCTATGCACTTCATCGGACCATTTCGGGTCCTCAGTAGGGTAAGCTATGTGGATTAACACCTAGCCCTTCTGCCTCAATTACACCGGGTGCAAGTCGTCTTCCATGTATCTCAGCTGAGGAGATACGTGCACGACCCAACCCACATCATTGACCATGGGGAGCTGGACATCGATGACTGGGCAACTTTTGTGGAGGTCTCAGTGGATATTGAGGATCGACATGAGCATGTCTTACTTGGATGGTCGATTCCTCTTGTGTGCATTTGTTGTCAGCACAGGAACCTCCAGGAGAGAACATGGGAGCGGGAGGCTCAGATGCATGCACAATATCCTCATTTGTTTCCCAAGTTTATGATGTAGCTTTATGGGGACTTAAATCCCTGATGAGGGAGTAATTTAAAGACCCAAAAGTGTCAAGAAATTTTTTTATTAAATAGTTTGCAATTTTACAAGTCTGTCGCTTTTGACGGCACTTGATTCTGAGGCCCAGTGTGCCCGAAATCAATTTCCGAAGTTTAGCTTCGGTACGTTCAGTAAACGAAGGAGAGGGTTTTTCTATCTTTTGAACCAGTGCTTAGAATTGAAATATGAGGGTACCGATGAACTTGCAGCGCTGGTAATTTCATAAAGGGACCTTTACCATAGTTGCGTTTTAAGCAGGTTGAGAATTATTATTTTTGGGGGTTAAATTAAGAAATAAGTAAAATTGTTTGTACAATTTTTTTTAGCCTTGGAAGTTAAACACTTCCATGGGAAGTTGTTGGTGGGGGCCACAAAAACCCAATTTCCCCTTTGTGGTTATAAGGGAGGTGGGGCCCACACAATCCCCAACCGTACAACTTCCCATAACCCACATTAAACTCCCCATGACTCTCATAAATTCCCTCCATTAAACTTGAAAACTCTCCCTTATTTATGAGACTTCTCACCTCCTCATCTCTCCCTCATTAACTCTATTCAACACATTCATTTAATAAAATCAACCGCATCAATTAATTAAAGGATGTGGTTTGAATTTGAAATTTAAATTGCATGTGATAATAAAATAATAGGATAAACCTATTATTTTATTTTTGGGAGGACTTTTGTTGTGCTAAGGAAGATAGGAGAGAGCTCTTGAGATTTTGGAAGAACACCCGTCCTCCGATGAAGAACGCTGTATCCTTTGTTGAAGAACGTCGGTTCCACAAAGAACGTCAATAGACCTTCCATTATATTCTCCATGATAAGAGAAGAGATGCTGCTTTCTCCTCTGGCGCACACCGACGACGTCTACGAAACCTCACCCCGCGACACGGTCGTCAGCGACGTCCGACGTGCGACATCAATTATTCGAGGTAAGAGTTTATTCTTGAAAGATAATGTTTTAGTACCATCATTATTCGTAGGAAATTGTTGTTTATATACGGCCAATTGCTATAGATTAATGTAGAGGGTGCGGGCCGAGCGAACACGACCCGACGACCCTCCGTATGATCTTGTTTATTTTCGTGGAATCGGCGGAGGAAGAACGACTTCATCGCACCATACTTGGAATGTAGTGTAGAAAGCCAGAGATTTCACACCAGATATACGGGAAAAACCATGGTCCTCTTTGCGTTCCACTTCGGGAGGAGAACCGGCCGGCCTGTCGGACGGCTGGGTGAAGGGTAGCTGCGGTGCCATGAGGCGCCGCGCTGGAGAATCGTCCGACCCGTCGGCCGGCCGAGAAGAGCAGGTCTGCGGCGCCAGGAGGGCGTCACTCAGGAAGAACCTGCGGCCCAACCATGCGGGCCGATTGCACTAGAAGGTCGGACGGCCTAGCCGGACTGTCTGTGGAAGGGCGGCGCCGCTTGGCGCCACCGGTTCGGGCAGCCAGGGGCCGCGCACCCACCTAGGAATGCTCAGCCTTCGGGCCGAGTTGCTCGGTCAACCGGTCGGGCCAGCCGGGCCGCGCAGGGCAGCGCCTCTCCGGGCCGCGCCAGGCCGGTCCGGGACGCCTCCCTCCGTTTCGGGCCCTGCAACTTCAGGCCAGGCCTCGCCCCTTCGGCGCGGGCCGCGCCCTTCGGGATGAGCTACATTTTTCCTTCAGACCTATCCAACACCCCTGCCGGGTCGGACCTGTCAAACTGGGTTAACCTGACCTGTGGGCTCACTGGTCTAAACGGGTCGGGCCCCTTATTCCCTTAAACATTAATAACTTAAAGATCGCCTGTCCGATCGACGCGCTGTATGCGGCACTGGGACTCTTTCGACGAGGCGGCCCTTTTACGATACTCTAAGAGTGTTTTGGGCAACTTTGGTAAACGACCAAGTTTGGAATGAGCATATTTCCAACCGGGCCCCTGGAATGGAAAAGCCAATATCTCTCAGACCGGGCATCCATTTGATGCACCGTCTATCTCGTTGAGTTCCTTTTGACGAGATGGAACTTCAGGATACATCAAATCTAGACTTCGTGAAAGATGATGAATCGAACCCTTTACTCGAGAAGTGGACCCTCCCGGAATCGAGCATGCCGTGTGCGGGTACCCAAGAGCTAGCAGCGACTATGCCGACGATGATGGTTGTACTTGGATCCTACGTGGGTTTGGTAGCAAGGATAACTGTACATGGATCTTCTGTGGGTTCGGCAGCGATGACGATTGTAATTTGATCTTATGTGGGTTCGTAAGCGATGGTTATTGTACTTGGATCCTACGTGGGTTCGGCAGCGATGGTTACTGTACTTGGATCCTACGTGGGTTTGGCAGCAACGTCTTTTGTACTTGGATCCAACATGGGTTTGGCAGAGGAGATGGTTTAGAGTCTACATCTAATCATCTCCACCTCTCTGGGGAATTAGTATACTAGTGTGAGCAAAGACTTGTCTTTCAGTAATTATCATGGGTATGATTGACTTCTTTCCTGTGTGGACTGGTTGTGCATGGGCTCAGAAGTTGGAGCCGTACTGAGATTGATGACTTTAGTATATGTATGGGTATATACCTAAGTAGAGTAGGTCGATACTTCGTTTTTGTATATTTCCTTTGTGGTTAATCCTTTGTGGATTCTGGGAGACCTTCGGGGGTCTTGGGGTCCCTACTGAGTATCGTTATACTCACCCCTGCACGGACATTGCCCTAACTACTTTGTGTTGGTTGCAGACGACAGACATCACTGAACCTGGTCGAGGCTTGTGGAGCTGGACGGTATCCGGAGGTGGACCACCTGGCGGGACGTACATGGAGCGGACATACAGGCCTAAGGTACCGAAGAGACTATCTATACCCACCCTTCAGGTGGGATTCCCGATGGATGACTCGGTGGTTACTGATTTACTTTTCAGCTGTTGCACTTTCTTTCTCAGTTGTTTTGTTCTCCCGGTTGGGGTTGTATACTATCCCCTTTACTTTTAAGCAGTTACTTTTGTACTCAGTTTACTTTTTGTTTACTCTAGCATGCGTACTCTACTGTGTTTGTTTACTTATATAAAGGAAATGCCTTCCCATTTATCAGGATTTATGCCTTTGGTGAAAGTCGCCAGCCCCTATCCTATGGAAGGCGGGCTTGGGGTAGTCACGTCACGGGCCCCGAGGACGGTTCGTGACATTCATTTCTCATTTTGTGAAATTATTTATATAAAAATAAAATAAATAAAACTAAGTTTATATTAAAAATATAAATAGACATGTTTAATAGTAGTTAAAAATAAATGTAATTTAAACGTCCTCATAGGTAGATTAAAGCATCCTAATTGGGACATGTCAAAATGGAAGGAGAGAGAGTATATGTTATGAATTTATCAATATTTTTATACCAGTATTATAATAACATTATCATTTTATTTTAATATATAATATATTATTTATAAAGTAATATAAATTTGAATTTTTGCGTGAGTGGATATTAAAAGAGATAGAAAATATGAAACAGAATTGGGGTTACCTCTTAGTTGATGATTTTTTCGTTTATTAAATCATTGAAGACTATGGATTTGGAAACTCTAAAACATCCCTAATGGTACTATGTGACTTAAGATAGTGTATATGCATAGAACATGGGATTTTTTATTTTAATGGGAAATGATCTCTCTAGTGAAAGGAGTGGGGATATTTTACTTTTTCAAGAGGAATATTTGTGTAGTAATATTGAGATTATATCATTTTGGTTGATGAATATTGAATATTATTGATTATAATTAAATTCACTGGTTTTTAATTAAATAAATGAGTTTATTTGACTTCATAATCGATAAAATCAAAATTTCATCTTTTAAACACTTATTTATTTTAATGAATAAAAAAGTTTTTTATATGAATAAAGTATAACTTAAGATCCAAAGCATCAAAAAAGGATTATAAATATTATATATCAATTAAAAAATGAATTATTTTACTCTTGATATACATTTTGTGTTAATAAAAAAATTTATTAATTGTTTTTGACATGCTTACATCATGATGGTGTCACAGCAGATGTGGTACATGTACTGAATAGTATTTCTTTCTATCCACCAATAAAATTACATTCCTCCAAAAATCCCAAAAATCATTCCTAATTTAATTTCAAGATAAATATTTAGATAATTACATTCTATTGATCCAAATGAAATTATAAAATTAAGGAATTTATATTTTAAATGATAACATTTTATATAATGAAAAATGTATTTATTAATAAAAATAACTTCTTAAACACTATGGTTTCTTAATCATATTTCATATCAAATAAAAATTAAATTAATGTAAATATATTATTTTTTAAATTGAAACGTTCAATTATAATAACCCTTTATTTATATTTAATTAATTAATTATGAATTTTTAAAAAAAATTATAACAATAAAATTCTTCAAATGTATGCCTTTTGAAAATTAAATAATTTTAATCATATCCCATAAAATTTGAATATCTATCATCTAAACAATAAATATAATTAATTAATGGGTATTTTCGCTCAAAAATTTATTCATTATAATAATAAAAATACTATTTCAGGTTTAAAACTAAATCATTTTATCTATATTTAATTTACATGATGATTTGAAATAAATGAACTTTTCTTCATGAATTTTTTTATTGTCATTACATATAAATTATAATATTACATTATAAAATATATACTAATTAAATTTAGTTTGGTATTCATATGATATAATCTATTCGAAATAGTATTATTTAATGGAAAACAATTTTCAAACTCACATGGTGTTACAACAAGCATACCTCAGACTCATTATTATATCCTAATAGTGTCCAAGGGGTTATTCCATGTACGTTTATAATGAATCATAAAAAATCATTGAGGTACACAAAAGTAACTACTTATTAAACCAATCATAAACAAAGTTAGGTTACAAATATTATGGTTTTCCTCACCATAGTGTTATATCTAGAACCTCTAGAGGTTTTCCCTAATAACTCATCACGATGGTCTTCCATGTGAAAAAAATATAGAAAGAACAAGGTTATATCGATGGTAATTTCAAAAAAATAGAAACCATGGAGGTCCCCCCTTGGTAATATACAAAAAAGAAACACTATAATTCCATTTATATTTCCCATTATGGATATAATCCACATAAAAAATAATTAATTGACATCTAGGTCATCTATATAGTGAAACAAATATCTTATAATCACTGTGGTCCTTTATATAAATTCAATTATATAAATCCTTCCCATGATAAAACTTCTATCCAATAGGGATCTCTTCCCCTTATAAACAAATCATATAGAAAAAACTATAGTGTTCATTCCCAATTCCGTTGATGTCAATGTCCTCCCCCTGAAAGTACAAATAATAGTTATGGATCCTCCCAATGGTGAAGAGTTTTTCAAAAATCATGTTGGTCCTTCACATTATTCTATTTGTGATGGTTATCTTATGCAAATATTGTTAACCAGAATGGATGTCCTTATAAGAAAGATCAAAACAACTTCACCAATAGGGGATGTCATCATAGAACCCTATTTTGAGGTACTCTCTATGATAAAACCCCCAACTGATATGAAGTTCCTCCTCAGCATATCATTTATGAAATAAGAAACAAAATAGATCCTAGACTTGGTGATCATGAAAATAAAAAAAAACCAACTCTTTCCTATAGTGATCATAAACTCAGAAACCATGGTTTTCCTATTTTTTTTTGTAACCATTCCAAAGATTACCTCATATCAGGAAGAACAAGAAAAAACAAAAACATACATAATTTAATCCATCATCTATAGGTTTTTTCTAATTCAATCCAATCAGTGATCCAAATAAATGACCATCATTCATTCGTCCACCATTTTTTACAATATAGGATACGGTTTAAGGAATCTAAAATAATCTCGATTCATAAAAATTAGATTTTTAAGTGAACTTTATGGTTAGAGAATACTAAGTAATCATAAATTAATAGAAATGAATATCCTATAATTTTTTATAAGTAATTAACAAATTATTAGGTAATGGCCATGTTCTAGGAATTGGAAACCACTCAGTAACTAACATTGGACACTGTATAGTAATAAATCATACCACATAATATATGTAACCTATTTTAGTCATTCAACCATTTCAAATCATGATATTTCCATAATTATGTGTATTCAAGATAAATTGATGAATTTTTAGATAAGTTTTTTCAAAATAATATTGATACTCTTTATATATCCTTAAACCCAAGACATTTATGATTTTTAGGTTCTGGAAATATTACTACCTATGAAACCTCATGAAATTATATCATATTACAAATATATTCCTCTACACATAGAAATTTTGGGGTGGGGTCAGTTCTGTGTGTTGTATTTAACATTCCTCATTAGAAAATTGTGTTCCCTTAATAATTTTATTTGGAACTACATTTTCCCAATCTATTATATAAACCCATGATTTAGGTACTCAGATTTTTAAATCCCATAAAACAATTTTCGTTCAATTTCCCAAAAAAGGTGCACTCTATTAGAGAAGGTGATAAATAATATCTTACAAAAATCTTTGACAATGGTAAAATGGGATATGAACCTATAGTTGTGTTATCATACTAACATGGACATATCTTATAAACAATATTTCTCAAAATATTATCCATACCACATGATGTATCTAGCTCAATAACAATATAACATCAACAGGAAAAATTATTCATGTCAACAATAATACAGATACATAGAAAACCCCTTACCATAAGGATAGATGCATTTTTAACCCACCAAATCTATTACTACCATCAATTATAAAAAAAGTATATGGTAATAAATATGACAATACAGAAAAAATCAAATCATATACAAGAAAGGGAATATTTTCCAACACCTATGAAAGAATTATTCTAAAAATAATGTAAATACACACAATAATGACCCTCAAAACCCAATCCATTGTTGATCCAAGACCCAATATGTCCACTAACATAATTTTACTTATATGTCTTGAGATATTCTATTAGGATCACTATATATGATAACCATCTTTTGTATCTTGATGAGTTCATCAAAAAGGGAATTCAAATCCATAAAGGTATCATAAGAGTATGAAATCATATAGTAATGAAAATTATATGGAGGATTTTAATATGTGATGTAAAGGATACTCTTAGTTAGATGAGTCCATGTACATCTCATTTGTTGAGGAGGAGTTAGTTAAAAATTCTAAAATTTAATAAATAAATGTGATCAATGTGATCCTTGAATATACTCCTCCTAAGTTACTTTTTTTTATTAAAACACTATAAAGGGGGAAGTGAGATCCCTCACAACAAACTATGTTAGGAAGAAAAAGAAACTACAAATGTATCAAAGAAAGGTTTAAGACGTTTCGACTCAATTTACATTCATAATTCCCAAGGGATAGCATTTACAAGGATGTGTGGGTCATCCTTCAAGATGTCTTCATAGTGCCTCACTAGATAATCATATGAGAGCATGTACTCCTATTTTTAGATCATCTCCATGTTAAACCCTCTAATCAATATGCGGTCTTGGTTCCTTAACCAATCACCTTACTCCCAGGTAATAGCCACCTAGATCAATCCTTGGATATTCTAAGGAGTAAGAAACTTATAAGGATGAATATCGAAATGAAGAGACATTTAGTCATGAAAATATTATATGAATTCATATGGAGGATGTAAAATCATAGAATCAAAGGGATGATCATGTTTTGGGGGTTCCTCACACTCATTAATTTTAACGTACATGGAGAGATACATGCAATGAATACGAAAAGGTGTGGCTATATCGAATTCCAACCCAACCCCTAAAGAGTTTAATTTACCCTCTCCCTAAAATTTCCCATATCATGGATGAAAAAAATATATAAATAGGATTAATATGAGGCTAATAAAAATAAATACACATATATATTGGAATTACCATGATAAAATAGTCATTCCACATCCAATGATCCCTCTAAGAAAAGTAGACATTTCTAGACCTATTAAAGATAAATCAATCCATCTTGATAACATTAAATCTCACTAGCATGTTCATTTGATCGTATAACTGATTGATTATCCAGAGTTCCCTCTTTTGTAGCAATAATTGCCTACAAATTAATTATGTCATATTATGCTAGTAAAGAAAAACTGACAACCACATATGTAAGTAATCCACCAATATTATAACTAGGTTAATTTTTGAGAGAAAATATCCACATTGGTTTTAGATTCAAAATAACTTGTTTATTATCTTACTACTCACATGGAGGCCACAATTTAACACCCTAATATTTTGGAATAAATATTTCCCTAAAATAACACTATGCTTTTTAGCTTACATCACATGAAGAACCGAATTGAAATTATCAATAACATATTATATGATTATTATTAAGAAAATGTACAAGTAGTTAAACCTATAATAATTATACAAACATTACTCAACAAAAATTTAATATATTTAGATGCTAAATAATTTATATAATTTCAAAATATAAATGATTTCTATTTTCAAAATAAAATTTTCATAAAAAAATGTATTATATAAAAATATATTTAATCAAACAATTTTATAATATTTTTTGACCATCAATTATATTTCTATAAATGAACAAATATATTTCAAATCATTATGTTACAATTTTCTATGACATGGAACTGTGAACAGTTAATTTTTAAAATGTTCATTTCAAAATAGAAGTTTTAATCAATTATATTTTGTAAATTAATATAGAAAAATATAAATTATAGAATTTATATATTACAAAATTAACCTCTCTATTTTAATTTCAAGTATAAAAAATTATCCCATGGTGAATATTTTTGATTTCTTTTAGGGAGTTTTTTTATGTGAGTAGTAAAAAATAAATTTTTATCCAAAATTGTAAATTTTATAAATTTTTTGTTATATTAGAATGATGTAGAAATATAATAAAATTTTTAATGAATAGAATTTGTTTTCTATGTTTAAATTATTTAATTTTAATTATTATTCAAGAATTAAAAAATCAATGTAAACATTTTAGAGCATATATAACATTGTGTTGAAAATTTAAAATATATTTTTGCCTTTTATTTTAAATAATAATTTATATTTTCATATTATATTTTGGATTAATTTTCTAAAAAAATTTATTTTATAATAATAAGAGATTTTATATCATGTAAATTAGTAATAGTTATAATTTTTACTTAAAATATTTTATCCTTAAAAACTGACATTTTCTAAAAAACAATTTTGACACAACATTTGAATTAATTATAAAAATAAAAAATAAAAAACATAGTAAATTTATTTCATAAAATTAATTTTATATTAAAATTAATTATAAATAACTTATTCTATTATTAAATTTTTAATGTTATTCATTAAAATTAATTACCATGTTTAAAACGTTTAGTTATCACGGTAAATAAAAAAGGGTAAAAAGAGTCTCACAATGTCTAAATGTCCAAAACTATTTGAAACAACTACCTCAAAGTGTTGTAGGATGGGTGTGAAAAAAAGTCTTTCCATCCATTTTTATAATCACATGGATACTTCGACCCATTAATAGGGGCATACCGTTATTGAAATTTAATGCT
Source organism: Viscum album (assembly GCA_963277665.1). NCBI lineage: Eukaryota > Viridiplantae > Streptophyta > Magnoliopsida > Santalales > Viscaceae > Viscum > Viscum album. The sequence continues at coordinate 1,923,490,084 of OY728145.1, read as the reverse complement.
TACATACAAAATTATTCATCACTTCACTAATGTAATGCGATGACTTCCACCACTTCATGATATACCTAGACCATATAATTTCATCCAATAAATTATAAAAATTTTCGCTTAATATAACCCTATATCATTTTTATAATCCACTAATTTTAATTAGTCAGCCTAAGGGTTCCATTTCCAAGTATATCTTCAAGATAAATCCAAATTTCGCAACATGCGTATTTCATACAGATTAGTCAGTTATCCTTAATCTTCCTCTTAATATAAAATTTCTTTCCACCATAATATTATAAAATATGTATTATTAATATAATATTGTCATATTATATTAATGGATAAACAATTATTCAATACATTCCACCTATTAATAAAAATAAAATAACATTAATCTGGTTTACGTGTTCGATACCTTCTCAACATAGTGATGTGGTTCATTTTTCATCACTACCAATCATGGAGGATAAAAATGAAAGACATTAATAATATAGTAATTATTTCAAAATAATAATTTAGAAAATATAATTTATCATTTATCATCCTTAAATTCCTTTTGTTACAAAATGGAATCGTTAATCGTCCATACATTTGGACTACCAACTCCAAGAATGATGAATTTCATTTCCAACACAACCCTACTAAAATGATTCTGAGAAATAATTTAATAACATTAAACAATATATATTTAAATTTTAGTCATATATAATATTTATATTATCATTTTATAAAACAAATGATACTCAAAAAATCATAATATCATGATTTCTTTTGGGTAGTTTTACAACCTACATAAACGATGTTATAATGTTTATATAATGAATTTTTAATGAATGAAATGAAAAGGTTATATCATGTAACAATAAATTATATTATATTTTTTAGTGATTTTGGAGTGATTTTATTTATATTTAATTTATTTCTTAATATATCACCTTTCAATCATTAAGCACATCAAAACTAGTTCTTCGAAATTTTAATTTTCACAATGTGTAACATTATAATTAACCAAATTAAAATGGGTTATAATGAATCATATAAACACCATTATTTTATTATATTGTATTATCTATGAATGATGAACATTTTTTTAATAAAAAATACTCAATGATAGAATTACCAACCAAATAAAAAACATCGAACTAGATTTGTTAACACATGCTGATGAAAATAAACTATAACAAACTAATATATTTGTCGTAAATCATTATAAATGAATTGTAAAAAACATTAATATATATGAATAATATTTTAAAATAAGTTATTATTATATTAATTGTTTTTATACATGATTTCATACCATTCTTGTTTGAGTGGGTTTTAAGGTAACAATTTCTCATTTAAATTTCCATTCATAGAGCCATGTTTTTATTATACTCATAATGTAATTTAAATGGTATATATAATATTTATTGGAAATATAATAAGAGGAGGTATATTTCAATTTCAATCTCAAAGACCCTCATTCAAGATATTCTAATTAAAACATTTCTTAGTTCATAAATGATATTCACAACTGACATAAAATCATTGAGTTCTGATTTAAATTATTTAACTTAATTATAATTCATTTGGTTTCATCTTATATAAAATAGTATAAAATTTTATTTTTATTCCCATCATGGGGAAAATAATTTTTTAATTTCAAACTCTTTCCATGAAAAATGTATTCCATACAAAATAATGACATTATTTGGAGTAATTCTCTTTCTTTTAACGATGATTTTTTCAATGTTTATATTTTCTGTCCCAACCAATAATATCATTAAAATTTTAATGTATAGTTATTTTTTAACTCATATAAACTCTACATTTTCGAGTGAATATTCTGAAATTATATTATAGTTTTACATTTTTATTATGTGGTTTTTCTAAAAAAAAATTAAAAGTACTAAAATTTTTTTTCCATTCTTGATCAATTGTTTTATCCTCTAATCCACATTTCACCTACTAACCATTATATATTTTAACACAATCCATTATTATGTATCCTTTTTAAAAATAAGGGATCTAAAAAGTTTCTACTAACATTTTTTTAAAATAACTTTTAAATGAGACTTGTAACTTCCATATTTTTAAGTATTATAAAGATATATTCTAACAACTATATTAAGAGTTATTACACTGTTATGATAATTTTCCGTTAAAATCATTTATTTCAGGTGTTAAAATGTATTTACAAGTGATTCCAATTCTTAATGATTTTAAAATGGAATTTTTTTTTATTTTTTTCAAAATTAAATTTTTGATTATAAAAATGAATTATTGGGTTTGAAAGGTAATTTTATTGATTTTGATTTAAATAATGAATTCTTCGGTGTCTTTAAAATCAGATTTATTTTATGAAATTTTAATTATAAATATAATATTTTGTTTAATGGGTAATTTAAATTAAATCCCATTTATAAAGTACAATATGTTTAGAATAACTTTTTAAGTAGTTCGATAACATTTCAAATTTTGGTACTTCATCTTATTTTCAAGGTTATTTATCCAATAATATTAAAGGTTGTTCTCCCTCTATGTAAGATCATTTAGCAATCCTAATGTTTCGTTATGAATATTTTATTATGCCATCATTCATTTATTCAATTCTTCTGATTATTATATCTCTTGATATTATTTCACTTTTGGAATTACTTTGAAAAGTGGGAATAATCTCTAAAAAATTTCAACATATATATGTGATGCTAGTTGATGGTCTTTTTCATGTGTTGAGATGCACGTAGGGGCTTGTGAAACCTCATCTCGAGGCATATGATATTATGGCCATTGGTTCGGGGATGTTACAATGTTGTATCAAAGAATTGTCTTTTTTCTTAGAATTTGGGAAATGGTTGATAAGATACTATAATAATTTAGGGTCGAGGTAAGAAGATCATTCCAAGGTACATGCAGTCTAACTAATGCAGGAAAAGACAATTTTCCATCAGCGGGAATTGATGCTTGATTCTATGCTCTTAAAATATATTTATATTTCCAACGTGGGTGGTGCAATTAGAAATAATATTATACAATTATTAGGTCCAATATCTTGATCCTATAAATAAATATAGAGTGTGTGAGTTCATTCACCATGCTAGGAACATATGATATATAGGTCGTATGTTTGTTTCATATGATTTTTAGTTCTTTTTCATTAATGTGTGGTTTTATTGTTTTTATCAGGTAGTTTATTACTATTTATCATCCCTTAAAGATTATTTATAATGAATGATTATTTGAAAATAAATTTTAATAAAGAAATGGGTTTTATTGAAATATTGGATTAGTAAATAGTGTTTTGTAATGTGTAAATAATTATTGTTTTTAAATGGAATATTTCAAAATATAAATTTTTTGATTTTAAAAATATCATGTTGATTAAAGAATATTGTGTAGTGTTGTTAATGGAAATAATTTATGGGTTGTTTGGGTAGTGATATTTCCTTACATAGAAACCATTGTAGTGTTTTATAAGGATTTGTTTTCACATTAATGTAGTAATAAATGATTGATCTTTGTTATACCCTCGATGGAGATTTTGAACATAGGGTATGACATATTTTTAAATAATATGGGTGTGTTAATTCTTATGTTTTATATCTTACTTGTTGTATTTTGGACTCTAGTGTGGGTATCAGGATCATAGGTCCATCGTGTTTGTGTTGGTTTCCTTGGTGTAGTGCCAAGAGTAAATGTTCGATAGGGTGCTTTAGACATAGTGTGGTTTGGATTGGGGGAAGGAGTGAATACCATGTGTAGTGACTTTTTTGAGGTTTTTTATCTATATATTAGAGTGAGATATTCAATGGAATTATATTGGAATGAGACCAATTTAAGGATTTTGTATGATTTCACTTTTGAGGTCACATGTGGGAAGTGTCCACCAGAGTTTCCACTTCCTTAGATGCGAATAGAATAGGTAGACATTTCTGAATTTAACAATGGATATAAGAGTGTGTTTCTTAGTGCAGGATTATCCAATTAAGATAATAAAAATAAGTGTTAATGGTTTTACAGGCGTTAATCGAGTTGTGGTTGTTAGACAATTGTCTTCGGAAATCGAGGTCAGCCTAAGGAGATGTTAGCTTAGTGTTTTTGGTTTCATGAAACATTTAGCATGAGTGGTTGCATCATAATTGGAATCGATGCATGGCTTGTTCAATATTTTTTTGTATAATTTCATGGTTATTCTTTATTATATTTCTCATGAGGTTCATGGGTTCTTGTGTTTGGTTGTAAGGTAGTTTTTTTGAAGTTGTATGGTCAATTGAAGCCTTTCCATGTGTATTTAATGGTGTTTGACATTGGAATAAATATTCATTTTGGTGAAAAATATAAGGGTTACCAAAGAGCGGACAGACACATTTGGTATTGAAGTGACACTTGGGGTTGTGGTGGTGATGTTTTTTTTCTTTCTTGTATGGATGGTTGGATTTTTTTATAAAATTTTTTGAATTTCCTTGAGTCCAATGAGGATGATGAACGAGGAGACAAGGTCATGTGGATGAATATATGCAGGTCACAGATCTAGTGGTGTATGAATCTTATGACCTATATTCGAGATTACTGTGTGGATATAGGGAAGTGTGAGATCACCACATATATGATGAGGTATAGATGTATGAATTCATTGGGGAAACATTATTCCTTTTGAGATGGGTGAACTGGTGACTCATGTGTAGTGAATGTCATTTCTGTGAAACCGTAGTGAGAAATGATGGGTAAGTGAGAAACTGGTCGGTTTTAGAACGGTATGATATATCATTCTGTTTCTATTGAAATAATCCAAGGTCATGTTGGAATAACACAATAGGTGTGGCAGCATCAGTCCTACATAAATATTGGTTCACATATTATTGAGAATGTTTTCCAAATATGTGGTGAGTTCGTGTTTCAATACCACATAAATTGTGGTGGTGTTTTTCGATGAATTCATGGTGTACTTTTAGCTTGTGGGGATCATACCCAATATATCGACATTCTCTCAAGTACTAATAGAGAGCTCTAGGATTTCATCTAGCTACAAAAGTTTTTTTTGGTTATAAATAGAGCCTCTTGGTGGATATTCAAATTAAGTAGTATGTGTGGAAACCTATGGTAGAGATTTCACCATCAAATATTTATGGGAGAGTTACTGAAGAAGGCCTAGATATCGATTCAATCCATGGATTCCATTCTTAGATATTGGGAATGGGAAGTAATTGATTTCTATTTTCTGTTCAAGGGAAGTCTTTATGTCAACATCCATGTTTTGGGTTTTTGAATGTGAATGAAGTGTGCGTGGTTGGGAATGCTTGAGGAAAGTGGTGAAAAAAACACTGCTAATGGTGGGAGAGGTATGATGGTCATTGATGGGTGTAGAGGATCATGGAGTCAATTTGGTATCATTAGGATGGTTACGGTAATTCATTAAGGCCCATGCCTGGGTTCATTCTGGAAGGTCAGATGGGACTTGGATGTGCTGGTATATTTTTTCAAGTGATGGTTTAGGGATTGGAATGTTTTTATACTTAATATAAGTGATTTTTTTGAAGATTTTTTGGTGGGTACATTATATATGGAAAATAGTTTTTGGAGAAACAAATTCTCTGATGGTGAAGATTCACACGTAGTTTGAGAATGAATCAGGTAGGTGTGTCAGTTGATGGTTGTTTACATTTAGTGAAGGGGAATTTTAATTAACGGACACCTCTGATTTGATGTTTTAAGGGAAACCGTGTTTCTGAAATGATTTTGGGATTGATATAGATCTAATATAGGTAATTGGAATGTATTTTTATGGAGAACCAAGTTGTTTTTGGTTGATATATTGATAGTGCAACTGTGACATATCTGGGTAGTTTTGACGGTAAGGCCAAATACAATAATTGGGGTGGAGTTCTCATGAACCATTAGGAACAAAGAGTTGGGAAAAGTATCTAGTATGTTGTGAAAGTTTATTTGATGTTTTTTTCCTCTTTAATTATTGATTATGGAAGATCTAATCATTATAAAATATTGGTGTAGAACTAAAGAATCATGATGGGAGCACTATAGTAGGAAAGTAGTTTGTTAATAAAGTGAATATTGTTTCGAGTTGGACAGACTCAGGTGGGATACAACATGGTTTGTCTGTTTTGGTGACAATATTTGTCTTTGGTATTGAAAAGTTCTATTCTTTGAGATAGGGGTTATTCATTAGTTGTTCTTTTCAATAGTTCAAAAATAACCTAATGTTATTTGGAATTGAGTTGCAGGCCAATGTAGGTCAGGGAATGTGGTTGGAATCCTTGTGTTTCTTTAGGTTGGTGAGTTAGGGTCACCATTTGTGATTTGGAATGTGGGTTTCATGGAACTGTGATATTTTGGACATGAATTGTGGAGAGTATTGGATCGTGGTTGATCATCTTGGCTCTCAAGGAGAAATGTAGTGCCTTGTCTATATTGTTCTTTTTAGTGTTTTAGTGGTGATATCTTGAAATTTCTAAAGTTTTTGAGGTTTTTGATTACAATTTTGAGGTTAAATAATCCATGGGAAGAATTAGGTTTGTGGTTTTAGGTCACAGTGTGAAACTTTATTGTGTTGGACTGTTTCCTTGGTCCCGGTGTTTCTACGACTCGATTGAGTTCATGGATAACCCTGTAAGATGGAAGCTTGTAGGTCAGATTGTGACCCAACCTTTGGCCATAGAGTCTTAATGGTGTTTGTGAAGTATGGATCTAAGAATATTAGTTATAATTTTTGGAGGTTTTAAGATCATCACCCATTATAGAGGTATATCCCTATTTAAATTTGGGTTAAAATATATTTTTTAATGGTTAATAAATTCATTTTTGGGTGTATGGGATTTTTAAAGAGAGATTTGGGGGCATAAGACATGTTAATGTGGAAATAATGCATATCTATACTGAGACCATGGTTGGAGGAATATTAAAATTTTTTGGCTGCCTTAATAATTTGGCTTATAGAAGAGGGTGAATAGTTAATGAAAACATGTGGGATACCTCTAGGAAAATATGATTCCCAGTCCCATACATGGAAAGTGTTTAGAACATGGGCTCATCATGGGTTTTAAAACATTGTATTTTTTAGCCATATTGTCCATCCTGGCTCCCTCCCAAATATAAGGAGATGCATGGTTCATGCACAGTTTGGCCAATTGTGTGGTAAAGCCATGTGCCGCTTAAAAAGTGGTAAATTTGAATTTTTCCCATTCAGCCCTAAATGTTATTTCCCCCATTTTCACCCCACTAGACCCATTCCATATGATGAGGAAAAACATACAGCCCCCTCTACCGCTTTGGGTTATTCTCCTTCGATTCTTGGCCTCCTGGAGAGTGTTTGGGTGAGAATAAAATATTTGAGTGAGCCTAATTCTCCCCGCACTTCCTAATCTAGATTATGTCATTTATAATCATTCTACATCTTCTAAACCCCTAAAACAGTATTTTTTTTTTCTGATTCTGGGATGGGGATTTGAAAATTGATTGAGTTATAATAAAACGTTATGTTTAATCGAGAGTTTTTCTATGACTATGAGGTACGTGGTCTTAAAGCATTCCTATATTCTCTTTGTTATATATGCATATGTTGTGGGGAAAATGTAATTCCTAGTTATGTTTAAATTTTATCTCTTTTAGAATGTTATTTGGTCCATAGATTGAGGGTTGAGATGCTTTACGGACCTCATTGGGTTCATTGTTGATGTGAGACAGAACATCGGGATACCATTGGGGCATTCTAATCCCATGAAAATTTTGAAATGACTAGGGAAACATTAAGACAATTTGATTTTGTAAATTAATGAGTAAAGAATTGTATTTGGTTATTAAATCCTGGTTAATATGATAAAATTTATTATTCTGTTTTAGTTTTGTAAGTTGCTAAGGGGTTTTTGTAATGGTTTAAATAATGTGTTTTTGTTTTTAACCTGGTTATGGTTTTTGATGAAAGAATGTATGTTTTTCAAGTGAGTGATGTTTTTAAAGGAGGTTTTGACATCACAAAAATTTAAAAATGGGTTTTTCCTAATAGATTTCAAATGATGATTTTTAATGGGGCTTATATTCCCTTTCTGGGTAAAATTTATTAATGATTGTTTGATAATATGAATGAATACCTTGTGGAATGTTTTAGTTTTTATTAAAGAGGAAGAACCATAATTTAAATTTTGTCTTCAAGATGTTTTTAAATGAGTAATTTCAATAGTGTTGTACCATTGAATTGTAAAATTATGTTGATGTTAATTAATTTCCAATAGATAATATAGCCTAAGGGGGTGTTTGACATAGTTCTATATGTGTTAATGGGTTACTACAAGAAAGTGGGGTATGTATAATGAGTTAGTATTTTTTATGATAAATTTGTATGATGGTTATTTTTTGTGTTTGGTAAATGTCTTATGGTTAAATAAGCATGTGAATATGGATTGGAGGTATGTGGGGTATTGACTTGAGGTTCTACATCCATGGGTTGGTTTGGACTAGAGATCTAAAACCCACTCCTATAAGTTATGGTTAAGGTAGTAAGACTAAAACTTTATTCCCATTATAGTTGAATAGGATAATACTACTTAGACATTGGTTCCATGGATAGTGGTAAGTGTATTTTAGATGGGATGTCAGAATGAGGCACTTTTCTTAACAATGTGTGGTCTAGAAATCAGTTGGGATGTCGATCTAAGCCTTTATGCTTCCAAAACATATGGAAATGACATGTTTATCTGACACATGCTCTAGGGATATTTGACAAATTATGATTATGGAATAACCCATCTGATTTTGAAGTGTGTAACCCCTTATGATATTTCATAACCTTCTAGTGTGATTGGACATAGTTCAGTTACTTTGTTTCCGCTAGAGAACTAAAATATTAAAATGATTATTTGATAATTGTTCAACTATGACATATATTAATATCTACATTTCATTCATTTCTAGGAATATTTATTTCATTGGGGTTTTCTTCAAACACTATTGTATAGATATGTTATTTCTTTAGACACCATTGGTGGTGTCCTAGTAGGTTGTACTCGGACCCTTCCCGAACCACCATGAAATTTGGGTACCCGATAAGATGTTACATGTTTTCTGAATTAGGCATAGGATAGGTTCCTGGTGTTTCGATCATGCATGGGATATTTGGTTTGAGAATGGGATGTCAGAACTAGGTTGGGACTCGGGTTTTTGAATGGAATCATTTGGTATTTTTGGTATTTGGAGTTTATTTTTTTGACTATCTCATATGTAGTGTATTCATCATTCATTCCATGTGCTTCTTGGTTACTTATTAGAATATTATATATGATTTGAATTTAGTTTTTCCTTATGGTTACTATATTTGTTGATATTATGTATATTGTGGCATTACTCTGAAAATAGGTTATATTCTCTCCAACTTTTCACCATAGATTCACACTACTAGTCAGCAGCCTCCGATGTATGGGAAGGCTCACCTGAGGTCGTGTGATGACTCGTCTCGAAGCATAGTATATAGTTTCCATTGGGTCAGGGATATTAGAAATTGGTATCAAAGAATTATCTTTTCTCTTACTATTTAGGGAATGGTAGATAGGATAATAGGATATTTTAATTGGATGGTAATGATATCGTCCCTGGGTACTTACAACCCCTCTTATAAAGGAAAATCCATGTTTCTATGGGTTGGGATTGATGTTCGATTCTACTCAATTATAGGTGATTGGTTTTTTAAACTTTAGTGGTGCACTTGGATGTGATATTAATAAATTATGAGGTTTTATCACATGGCTCAACAATTTAAGTGAGGGCATGTGACTTCATACATCATTCCAGTCACATAGGATTGATACGTCATCCATATGTTGCCTTTCATTGGTATTTCATTTATATTATTGTGGTTGTAGTGTTCTTTTAGGCCTGTATTTTATGCCTATTTATCATCCCATTAAGATGATTTTTAATAAAAGATGTTTAAAAAATTGATTTTAAATAAATCCTGTTTTTTTGGAAATGGTGGGTAATAAAGTTGATTTTTTATTATGTTGATATTTATTGTTTTGAAATGGAATGTTTTTAAATTTAATTTTTTGGATTTTCAAAATGGTAGATTTTATTAAAGAATAATTTCAAATCATTAAACCTTTAGGGACCATAGAAATTGTAACCTCAAGTGTTGTGAATAGACCCTCTATATGGGATGTTTGGGAAGGGATATTTCCTTTGTTTGAAACCATAAATGTGGGTCATGAGGAGTTGTTGGAAATTAATGTTGTAATAGATATTTTTAACATGTTGTACCCTCAGTAGGGTTGTGGTCCATATGTTATCATAGGTTTTCTAAAAAATTTGGAGCGGTAATCCTCATGGGTTTGGATCACAATAGTTGTATTTTGGTCCCTAGAGTGGGTGTTTGACTCGTAGTTCCTATATATTTTTTGTGGTTTTCCTTGGTGTGGGACCAAAAGTAAATGTTTGATATGGGTGCATTAGATTTAGTGTGTTTTGGATCGAGGGAAGGGGTAGAGCCCATGTGTACTGAGTTGTTTGAGTTAATGGAGTTTATGGATTAGAGAGAGAGATTTGGTGGCCTTTATTGACATCATAATTGTTTGGGGAATTTGTATCATTTGACGTTCATGGTCACCTGTTGGAAGGTTCCACTAAGGTTACTAATGACATGGGTTCATATTTAAAAGGTATAGGTTTTGTAATCTGACTGTGGCCAACTATGACTTTTTCCTTGTTCGGGTTTATCCATGAGGGATAATATAAAGGGGTTAATGAATTTATAGTACTGACTCAAGTTGTGGACATGAATAGATAGTCTTGGGAAATCGAGGGATGCCTCAATGTTGCAAGTTTCATGGAATGCTGAGAACAGGTGGTTGATTCAGAATTGCATCTGATGAACTATTGGTTCCATCATGTTTAAAAAAAACATGGTTATGCCTGTGTTTCATTCTCATGAGGCACATGAGTGTTTTTGTTCGGTTGTAAGGTTATTTTTATGAAGTGGTAATGTTGTTAGGATACTTTTCATGTGGATTTTGGGGTGTTTCATGAAACAATTGGTGTTGATTTTTGTTAAAGAAGTCAAGGGTGACCAAAACATGGATAGAATCTTGATATGAAAGTGAGACCAAGGGTGGTGGTGGTCATGTGTTTGTTCTTGCCTGTAAAAATTGGTGGTTTATTCGATAAGAATATTTATAATTCCATGATTAAAATTTGGCCGATTGATGAGTAGACTTGGAAAGATGAATGAGTGTATGTAGGAAATATTTATTGGGGTGTGTGACTCATGGGATCTAGAGTTGGGTTTAGTGTGTTCTCACAGGGGAGTGTCAGACCTCAAGGTATCAGATGAGGTCTAGATGTGGGAAGGTTCTAGGGAATCATGTTGTCATTTGGAATGGGGGAATATGTGGGTCATGTACAACACCTGTCATTTCTATGAAACCATTGTGAATGTTATTTTTATGTGAGAGACTAATCAGTTTTTTGATCGGTATGATAGATCATTGTTTTCCTGTTATGAGCTTCCTGGGACATGTCGGATGAAATCAAGATGTGTTGTTACAGCAGTACCATAAAGAAATAGTTCATAGATTCTTAGTATAGATTCATAAACTGGTGGTATAATTGTAGGAAATCTCACTTAAATTATTGTGATGTCCGTCGATGCGTTCTTTCAATACTTTTAGTTAGTGATGATCATGCCCAATATATTGAAACTATCTCATGTACATTGTGAGAGATTTGTCTTTACTTATAGTTACCAAAATGTGTTTTGGTTAGATACAAATCCCCTCAGAGGATACACTCATGGAGCGGTATGTGTGGATTCATATCGAAGGGAGTACACCATTGACTATTTATGGGATAGCTCCCAAGGATTGAAAAGTTGTCGATGAATGCCTCGGGTTTTGCTCTGAATGTCTACGAATGGGTAGTGGTTGACTTCTTTTTTTTCTCTAGGGAATGCTAGACTGCCACATCCAACCTATGTTGTTCAGCTTGTAAATGAAGCAAGAGTTGTAATGGTTGGAATTTCATGAGAAAATTACTGAAAATGACTATCCTAATATTGTTAGAGGAATGCTAGTCATGGATGGGTGGAGCGAACCATGGAGTGCATATACACTACATGTTTTTTAATTATGTGAGATTGTGTATTCATGATGATATCCCATTGTAAAAAATCATTTCTGTTGGGAGTCTGTCATCAATACTATGTTGCCAAAAACAAAGTCATAATTGTAGTTATTTATGATGGATGGACCATCAGTCAAAAATAAGTGTTGTAATGTTTTTAAAATAAATAATTTTGATTGTCTGTTACAATTACTTATTTACGACATGCTGTCAATCTATCACAAATAATATTTTTCTCAAAAAAGTATATGAAAATAAAAAATAAAGTTCATATTTAAAAATTAATGAAAACTAATTAATATTTTTTAAAAAAAATCATCTCTAAAAAAATTTAAATATTATTAAAACAATACATTATTCAAAACATCTGCTTAAAAATAATTAAAATAAATTAAAATATTAAACTAATTAAAAAATCAATAATAATTTATAAAATATATATTCAAATAATTAAAAAAATTAACAAATTAAATTTATTTAAGAAAATTAAATTACGTAAAATTAATTATCAAATATTTTAAATTAATTATTAAATTGGGAAATATTTAAAAATCATTAAATAAATAAAACAAAAAAATTAATTTATCATTTCAAACATGAAATGTTTGTCATACCAAATTACAAAATAGTTGTAAAACCTAATTAATTATCCATTGTTTTCATGTGGAGAAGGATCACTCAAATGAACAAAGGGAGGACCAATTGAAGGTCTAGAAGAATCTCCATGCCGACACCATGCACAAGTCACTTCATATACTCCAACATCTTCTAATCACTCAATGGATGCTTCTAGTGATCCTACTTACTCTATTTCTACATATGCTTTATCATATCTTCATGAGCTTTCTATCTCTCTGCATAATGCGCATTGGATGACAACATCAATGATGAGTCTCCATGATATCCCTTTATGCTCCTTGATTCCTTCATAGAAGTACCCAACTATCCTAAATATATCAGTCAAGAACTAATACCAATCACCTGACCATTCTCAACACCCTACAATGTCACCTGCATCTAGGCCCCTCATCAAATCATAAATCACTGGTGACATGTAGTTCGCTCTAGCAATGTCTCTTGAATGATTGAGAAGTTTCACCTTTATACATTTCCTATAAATATAATGAAAAATTATAATTACAATAAACGTTTTTCAAAAAATTACTAACCACAATATGGTGTTCTCGGACCTCTGCAACTTCTCATGTGTGGGGATCCATATACATCTTCTTATACACATCAAAATCCAAAATATATGGGTATGTAGAGGAATGTATAATATAAACAACATGTTATAGTTAAAATATATATAAATTAGTAAATAATATCACTTACCGTATTTCATCGATGTATGCCAACTGTATGACTTCTGGTCTATGTGTGACCTCTTCCCACCCTTATCTCTAAATTCCAGATGATAGCCTCCTATTAAAAGTATCTCCTAGAAAAAATGATCACAATCCATCCCATACCTGAGCTGAGATATAGTGGGGTCGATGGGAGGCACACAATGGGTCAAAAATAGTAGCAAAAGATATATCCAAAGCTCCCTTTTAGAGGATTTGTAGAAACTGAAGAAAGTTATCAGGTATAAACATATTTCATGCCCCTCGGATAGGGCCACTCTATAAATCTGTTAGTGGAAGAAATAAATTCTGTTGTAAAATTAAAAAAATTAGTAATAAAATATATTTTAAAAAGTATATATTATTTAATAATTCATATTCTAGTGGTTAAACTTCTAGTGACGCATGGTGATGGAAACAGGTCCCATTACACCCATGCCTCAGAAAAATAATTTCCTAGAATCACACCAGCCTTCCTAAAAGATAAATGTAAATAACTGTGAAAGTAAAAATAAATAATCATAAAATTATCACCAAAATTATTACAAAATGAAAATATAAAATAAATATCGTAATGAAATAAACATACCTCTGTAAATGTTGATTGAAATAAACAGATTATTGTCTCTCAAGAATAGAATCTGGAATCACCAATCGAGAAATACCATGCCCCCTCCTAATAGGTGAAAGAAATTGAGGCTTAGCTAAATCAGGCTCATCAATAAGAGGTCTGATATTAGATAGATAGAAAACTAGATTTCAGGATCATCTCTAACCATCTAAAACAAATTTTCATACCTATAAGAAATTTTTAATGCATATATCAAATTTATAAAAACTAAGTAATACCATAATATAATTATCTTACATAAACAAAATTGTCAATACAAATATAAAATATTAAAAACTAATAAATATAATAATTTAATAATTACTTATTACTAAAGACCTAAATATAGTACATAAATCATCATCTTCTTCATCATTTCAAACAAGATCAATGTATTCATCATCATTTATAGCATCTTCAACTTCCATATGACTTCTAGTTTCATGATACCTTATTTCTTCATCAACATTATCTATATCATCATCCGATAATTGATGCATTTCATCACATAAATGTATATCCTATTGGGTAAGATATATATTTTCTTGATGTTTCTTGAAAAAATAAAATATGTTGCACTACCATAGAACTATTATTCTTCGTAAATTGATTGTCATGTTATTTCATTTTAATCACACTCTTCATGTCCTCTAAATCTCTCAAAACATGACAATAATTTTTATAAAAACATGATGTTCATGGTCTTCCAACATAAATGTATTATTTGATGCAAGAAGGAATTTATATTTATTGTCAATGAATCTATTTTGGGGATGAACTCACAACCCTCAATCATTATCAAACCAATGTCATTTAAACATTATTACATAATTTGGTCCAATATAGCATAACTCAATTATTTCTCCCAACATACCATAAAAGTAAACCTCATATTCCTTGTGATGGTCTCCATTCAAACAAACACCTCTATTTGTTGATATTCTTTTAGTCACCAGATATGGATGCACGGAATCAATATCCATTAACCACCTAGCCATTATAAGATCATACCAATTTTGATAGTGGATTTTTAGCATACATAATCAACTATTAATTTTATTTTTATATCTTTTTTCTCATAAAAATTGAAATTATTAATAATAAATATAATTTCAAAATTTATTTCTTATTTTATCAAAAGTAACATGATATGCAAGTCTTTGAAACTGATATGAAAAAAATTAATGATTTTATTCAAGAGAAGCTAATTTAATTTGAAAAAAAATCTAATATAGTCACCATATTGTATAAAAAATTAATTTAAATAAAATAATATATTATAAATATTTATCAAAATAATAAAAACCAGAATATATAGCACAAATCATGTCATTTAATTACAATTTAGCAAAAAATATTCATGAGCTATTTATAGTTATTTATTTGTAATCCATTATTCACAATAACCACAAAAACCAAGCTATATTCGATTAAAAACTGACATATGATAGTATATGACATCATTAGAATTTTCTTCTTTACAACCCATGTGATTATGATTTGATGGCTATTTTGACAGAAAATAATAAGAGAAGAAATTTGAAATGTCCTCCAATAATTACGCTTCTATAATCAACCCTATAACAGATTCTTTGATACATACATTCTTCATTAAATTTTTCATAAATATATCAAATGGATACATCTGTCAGAATTCTACTATCCCTCCACATTTAGATTCATATGGAAATGAAATACTAAATTTTTAATAGAATCAAAGAAGATCGTTAGTAATACTTTTTCCAATTTACCTAAAAATTAAAACAATATCTTTTTTATCAATATCAATGCATCAAAATCAAATGTTTCCACAAAAATATCTCAGAAAAATATTATATTTCTTTCAACGTGTCCCATATTGAAGAATTCAATAGCCCTTTAAGACCAATAGGCAGTAATCTTTCAATTATGACATTACAGTCTTAGCTTTTTAACCAGGTAATATGCTCATTTCTAATGCAATGAGACAAATTTGAATAAAAACCATATGCTAACCTCAAATATCTAATCCATTGACATAATATTAAATGGTTTTATTTATTAAGTGAGTAAGATTATTTTGGAATCATTAATATTTGTGATCATTTATCTACAAATCTGTGAAATATCTAATTGTGAATTTACATTATCTTTAGTCATAAAAGCTGTGTCAAAGACTGTATAAAATCTATTATAAAAAACATTCTACTCAATATTCATTATATATAACATATAGTGAGCCCATAAATCAGACCAACATGGATGATCCTAATAATTTAACAACATTATCTAATTATGATGTTTTCCAAAACCATTATTTTATTTTATGGTTGGTCCCAATGAAATATGAGTTAATGTAGAGACAATAGATTTTACCTGATTACATAAGGGCACTATAGGAGGTTCAACTGTTTCTATTTTAACATTATTAATAGTATTTTTATTCCTTTTAAAAAGGTTATCCATCTGAAGAAAACAATGATGACTGTCAAAATAAATAAAATTTCTACCATTACCAATAATAATTTATTTTTTCTTATATGTTTCGTACATACCTGATTTTTGACCACCTGTTCTCCATCTATATAACATACCATACGACCGAAAGTCACTGATTGTCCATAATAATTCCAATTTCAATTTAAAATTTGGATCTCCCACAATATAAAATGTATTCACACAATTGTTCCATAATGAAATTAACTCAATAATTAGTGGCCTCAAATAAACATATATGTTTTTATTTGGATGTGCTAGAATTAATAGCAGAAAATATATATACGGTTCCTTCACTGAAATCTAAGGAGGCTAGTTATAAAGAGTAAAAAATAATTTTCACCAATAATATTGACTTCCATAAACACCAAATGGACAAAACTATCAATATAAAGGAAAAAAAGTATGTTGTGATTCTCTAATGGGAAATAATGATGTTCTTGATCAAAGTGTATCCACGGATCACCATTACATTGATGATTTAATATTTTACTCATTTAATTAATCTAGTGGTGTTGTGAGACATAAATAAATTCTATATATGAGGTTTAATTGGAAAATACCTCAACTATTTTACAATAACTCTGGGCTTTCCCTGGTGTTCCAACATATACCTCGATTCTGTACATGATGGAAAATTACCCTCGGATTCATAATCACCATAATATATGATTCAATCATTTCAACATCAATGAATTTTATGATAATTGAGAACCAAATTATTAACCAACCTATTACTTTCTTAGAAACCTATAGGTTATATATTTCTATCAGGAAAAAAATTTAAACAATGATAAATATGATAAAAAACACTTTGACATTCCCAAATCTGATGTAATATCCATAAATTTTGTAACAACATCATGTTTTCTCATTGAGAATCCATGATGTAGGGCCTCCTTATCATGTTTTAACATCTTTTAAGATCGATAATGAACTGATTTAGCAATTGTAATATCATTATGAGTTATTGTTTGAGCAATTGGTGGATCAACAGCCTCACATTTTAAATTCTAAGATGATAGATCTGGAACCAAAACATTTGAATTTGGTACTACATTCTTTTCACCATTGTGACCCCAAAATAAATAATATTTCTAAAAACTAAAAAAATAAGTATTTTTACATTAATAAAATTTCAAATATTTTAAGGATCCATTTCTAAAATAGACATTTAATTTTTCCTTCTAGAACAAATTCAGAATTTGATGAGGCAAATGATATAATGGTTTTAAAAAATTCAATGTATACAGGAATTATACTATATTCTTTTTGATTTTTATGATGATTTATCCAATTACAATCATGTAATAGAAACTAGTGTCTACATATGTATCCCATTGTTGTCTAAAAACAATAGAAATATGAATAATTATTTCTAATAACTATGACTACTTTCAAAATATTATAATATTTTAACACTCTGAAATATTATATGAAGTATAATAGGAGTGATTTAATGGGTTAACACTAGATTTCAGGGAATTTACGGTCCCAATGAATGTAGATAAAAAAATATTATATATATTATATAAGACCCACACAAATTTTTGAAAATAATTTAATATATCTTGAATGGTGTCTTATATGAAAAAATTGAGACCATCGTTGGGTATGAGATGTGGTGTTTACCCTAGGTGTGACATAACATTTGTGAGTGTAAGGTGTTTAGTAAAATTTCATGGAAGAATAATAAATTTACCATTTTTATTATAATTTATTTTTTAAAATTTAAGTATCTTTCAAACAATGTATCGAATGAAAATTTAGAGACAGCTATTAGGTCAGGGATTTGGCGTTTACCCAAGGAATAAAATTATATTAAATTGGTAACATCGCACCTGTGGGTAATTATGTTAATATTTTTATAAAAATTCTTTCTTAAAAATTAAATTATCATCCATATTTTTTATCATAAAAAAATCTGAAGACCAATGTTTGGTCTGGGATGTTGGGTTTTCCCTTGGCACACCATTAATTTTTTGTGCATCGTAAGTTTGGTAAAATCACACCCATGTGTAATTCAATTAATATTTTTATTATAATTTTTCATAAAAATTTAAATTATCCCCCAAAATATTTACATTATGAAATATTGATGACCCCCATTTTTTCTGGGATGTGGGTTTTACCCTACGCTCGACATTAAATTTCTATACATCAGATGTTTAGTAGTATCTCAAGCATGGTTAATTCAATTTTTATTTTTAATAATACTATTTATATGCATACTAAAACATTTATACAAATTATTTTCATTAACAAAACACATACAAGAATATTTTATAATTTGAATAAGTATTATTTTTTATATTTTGTTGGTATTTTTTGATAAAATAATTTATCATTTATTAGATATATTTTATAAAATTTTTAGTGGGGTATAAATTTTTTTGTAAAGTAATACTAAATATTTATTATTTATATAAAATTTTTAAAGAAATAATATTAATATTAAAAGTTTACTAATAAAAGTGATACAATAATTATTAACTGTTTTAAATTATATAATTATTTTAAGTAATTATATAATTTAATACTGCATTTTTAATAATTAATATTTTTTGAAATTTTTAATAATTCATTGTATTTATTCTATAAATTAAAAATTTATTACAAAAAAATAACATATTTATTATTATCTATGTTTTAAATATTTATTACATATTTTTAATTGTTTTTGTGTCTTTTTCATTAAACCAATTTTTTAAACATTTCTTATCAAAACAATTATAAATAATGTATTTTAAAATTAAGAAAATAATTGACATGAAAAACTAAAACTATTGATACTTAAAAATATTTAACACAATTATTGAACATGGCATCTAATTTTGATATCCAAAAATATTGAATCAAAATAAGGAAAAACTATTTACAACATATTCACAACATTATAACCAAAAACTGTTTACAGCATGCATAACATTTATACCAAAAAATTGACACCTAACAATTAACTAATAAATTTTTTTAATCCAAAATATTTAATAATTTTAAAAATCAAGTAAATAGAGTAACATAGGTTTTGATTAGACCAGTATTCATAATATTATATCAAAATAAGAAAAAAATTTGATGGAAAAACTGGTGTATATATATTTTATATTATATAGGAATGACACATAGTGTCGATATGTTGTGGTCGCACATAATAGGGAGCATCATAATGACTTTACAGAGTGGTGGAGTGGTGTGAAGTCATGGTGGAGTGCTGTACTGGCACATCGTAAAGGAGTGTTGGGGAGAAATAAGTGTTCGCACATGTTAAATCAATTATGTATTTTCAAAGGAGTATTATTAATGGAATTTATTCTGTCACAATTAGTCATTGGGTCAAAAGTATTTATGACAGACTTTAAATTCTATCACCATTATTTTCAAGTTGAGGTAAATTTGTGATGGAATAAGTGTTTCAAAGCAAATAGTTCTTCACCAAAGAGATTAGAGATGGGTGGCGGGAAAACCCTCAAAAACCATTTTCGATCAAATAGAAATTTTATCACGAATTGTCTAATTTTGGGGACTATTTGTGATAGTTCATTTCCTTTTTGGAATTGAACAGTCATAAAAAACTATTTTATAGTTGTTGCAGCATCATCAAGATGCTAATGAGAATCCTTTATGGTGCATTTTTCAGTTCCTTTTGAAATGACAGTTGAGTCATGAATGTGATGGTAGATTGAGCCATGAAAAGGATTTAGGATTTGGTTTGTTTTAAAGGTAATCTATGTGATTGTATCAATAATTTTTTAGTGGGTATTGTAGATCTACTAAATGGGTTGTGGAGAAACAAATGCTACAATGGTGAAGTTTCACTGGATATTTTCGAATGAATCTGGAAGGTGTTTCAGATTATGGTGGTATTCCTAAAGTGAAAGGGGAATGTTATGTAATGGCCCCCAGCAGTTAGACATTTTACTGAAAAGTGTAATTAGGAAATGATGGTGTTCTTGAGATAGATCCAATCCATGTAATGGGAATGTTTTTTGGGGAATAACCAAGTATTTTTTAGCTGAGACCTTAATGGTGAAACTAAAACCTATCTAGGTAGTTTCGAAGAAAAGGATGAATTCTTGAGTTGGGGTGGCGTTCTCATGAACATTTGGGTTCTATGAGTTTTGGAAATCATCGGGTATGTTGGGAATGTTATGTTTAGTTTATTTTGATCCCTTTTATTTTCAATTATGAAAGTTCCTAGAATTATAAAATAGATTGTGTTAACTATGAAATTTGTTCCGGAGCACTATAGTAAGAAAGGAGTCAGTTAATGATGTGACCAATGTATGGTGATGGATGGACTCGAGTAGGACCCCACATTGTATATTGGATTTCATGTTGGACGTTCTCTTGGGTTTTGGTGGATTGTGTTCCTTGAGTTGGAGGTTATTATTGCTTTTGATATTTGGATTTTTGAAAAAGGATTCAGATAATTAGATGCTATTCTCCCTCTTCTTCTCACTACTACTGGTTTCAAACAATTTCACTTTTGGTAATCCCTTTGAAGTATTGTTCTATGGAAGATCTCTACAGAAATAACCCTTATTTGGCCTCAAGTTAATTTGTGCATCTCCTAGTCAAAGACAGTGCAATGATATTCAAGAGGCTTCGGGCTTTTGGGTTTTGGGAGATGATGGGGTTCCATGTGCTATTAGAGTTGGTTTGATTTTGTTCGCACAGCTTCATCCTCTTCCACCTCAACCATGCTCCAACCTAGTGTTCCACCACTCTTATCCATGTAAAATTTAGAGTGACATATTTATAGAGGGTTTGGGTTACACGGTTCATCTATTATGGAGCCTCCCTTTAGGGTTTCTACCATAGTATTTGTTCCTCAGTTTTCCCTTCTTCATTGGAAAATTATCCTATCATCCCCTACCATTCATGTTATTCGGGTTTCATTCTCAAGTTCCTCTTATTTCATTTTCCTTCTGGGTTTCATCCCCATTTTCATTGGTCTATATTTGGTTTTATTCCTCAATGGTGGTATCTTTTCTACATTGGTTTTTTCATTCCCTTGTGGTGGCCATTTTTGATGTGATGATGAGACATTGGTGATGGTATTATGCTAATTATGGGTGTTGATGGTCTAGGATGTTTGAACTGTGACAACATTGTGGTGGTGGATCAATGTCGATGAAGTTTATGATGAGGGGATCTTGTGCAACAACAGTGATGATGCATGGTGCTGCTGGTGGAAGTTAGAGAAGTGGCCTATGGTGATGATCTAATAATAAAGATGTCAATAATGATGTGATGATGTGGTGGTGGTGACAGTGATGAGAGGATATGGTTGATGTTTGGATTATTGTGGAGACTTCTCGAGCAACAAATTTTCATGGGTTTTTTTTCATTCTTTGAATTGGAATTATAAATGTGAATGTGGTTATGAATCCATTAATGACGTGGTATGATATTTTAGTTGGATGTAGTATGGAATAAAATTTTAAATTAGAATGTAGTGATTCTATTGTAAGGTTTTCTCTCAAAAAAAAGTGGTATTCTGAAAATGATTAAAAGATTGGGAGGGGACACTTAGTTAGGGTCACCATTAGTGTTTTTGAAATTGGGTTTCATAGAACCAAGAGATTAGACCCATGAATTGTGGAGAGGATTAGGCCAAGGCTATTCCTATTGACTCTCCAAGGGTAGTGAAGTTTCTTTTTGGTATCATTTTGTGTGGTCGGTTAGTGGTTTACTTGGAATTTTCTATTGAATATGAGGTTGGTGATGATCGGTTTGAGGTGGATGCATCCTTGAGGAGAATTGGGTTTTTGGTTGCAGATCATAAATTGAAAATTCAGTGGTTATGACTATTTACTTGGTCTTGGTGTTATTTAGGCATGAACAAGTTCATGAAGAACCACGAAACATGGAAGATGATAGGTTGGATCATGTCCCAACTTTTGGCCTTGGAGGCATAATGGTTCTTGGGAAGTACAGTTTAGTGACGAGCCATTACAATTTGGGGAGTTTGTAAGATACCCACCTAGTGTGGAGGTACGTCCCAATTTCCATTTTGATTAAACATCTTTGTTTTTGTTAATTAATTGGTTTTGGGGGTAGGTGAAATTTTGTGGGAGTTCTAATGGATTTTGTCATGGTAAAGAATGAAAAGTAGGCAATCTATGATGAGATCATGATTCGAGAATGGTTAGTTGTAACCATTCACCATAACTATACAGACTTCAGAAGGGGGTTCATGGATAAAAAAACCATGTGGGATACCTTTAGTAAAATGTGTGGCCTCTTTCCCCCAATGGATAGTGGAAATTTCATCATCTCCACATAATTTTTCAAACCATACGGGAGGCCATCCTGAACACGTCAACCATCTCCCTCTCAGATGGATGAAGGCGAATAGTTGGTTTACAGTTTTTCCAACCACACATCCAAACCATGATCTACATAAAAATTGGGAAATTTCTATTTGTCCCTCTTAGGCATAAATTTTTCATCCCAATTTTTCAGCCTACTCAACCACCTCTGACTTAGGTTATGAGCGAGAATACCCATCTTCCCCTTTGATTAGCAGTCGTTTCGAGAGATTTTGGGAGAGAATAAAATATTGGGGTAACAATAATACACCTCACCCTTTTTATTCCCATATTAGGGAATGTATAATCATTCCACTTCTTCTATATCCCCAAAACCCTCCTTTTCTAGAAGATTCAAATTGGGGATTTTAAATATTTTTTGAGTTTGCATCAAGGGATATATTTAAGGGAAATCTCATTTGAGTTCATGAGGAAGGTGGTCTTAAATATTTTTCTCATAGTATAATTAATATAAATGTTTATTTGGAGGTTACAATTTACTTATTTATTTCAGTATAAATTAATTTATTCTGTAAAGTAAATTGAAAAGTAGATGGTGGAGAAAGACCCTTCACAAACATCATTGGGTTTGTTTATTATGTGAGATCAAGCCTAGTGATAAAATTGGGGTATAAAAAACCACGAAAAAGTGAAATGAGGTGGGAAACATTGATATAAGGTGATTATAGAAATTAATTGGTAGTAAATTATATTTGGGATTGTGGTATTGTTTATTAGGATAACTAAGATTAATTAATCTCAGTTTTTTATATTACCAAGGGGTTTTGGTATGCATTAAATAATGTGTTTTGGGTATTGACCTAGCCATAGTCTTCAATGAATAGATTTTTGTTTTTAAAGTGAATAATTTTTTGAAAGGAGGTGTTGACCACAAGCATATTTGAAAAGGGATTCCTCTCAATGCATTTCAAATGATGATTTGATAAGGGGGTGTGGTCCCATTATTATGTAAAATGATTAATTATTGTTTGGTAATGGGAATGAAATACATGAAGTAAGATTTAGTTTTCATTTAAAGAGGATGAATTTTATTTTAAAGGGTGTCTTCATGATAATTGTAAATGAATAATTTGATTGGTGTGATACCATTTTATTGTGAAATGAATTTGATGTTAATTATTTTCTAGTGTATACTATATCATAATGGGGTGTTTGACATAGTGGAAAATGTGTTAATGGGTTATGAATTTTTAGTGGGGTATGTATAATGAGTTATGATTAAAGAAGATAAATTATTTTAATGGTTATTGTTTGTTTTTGGTAACTGTGATATTGTTATAGAATAATTTACACATGGCATGGTGGTATGTGGGGTATTAACTTCAGGTTCTATGCCCATGGGTCTGGTTAGACCGATGCACTAAACCCACCCCTACAATTCATAATTTAGGGAGTCAGACTGAGGCTCTATTACCGTAATGGTATCATAGGATAGGACTATTTGTACTATTTTTCCATGGTAAGTGTTTTTTGTTATTTTATTGGAAGGGGATGGCCTCTCATATGGAACTAGGTGACAACCCTAGAACCTGTGAACCAGATGACCGCTTGAATCAAAAATATGGTAAATTCTCAATTGATGATGGTTGTTTGAAATACCTTGATGAATATATTGATCACAATAAGATGTTTTCGTGTGCAAGAAATTTTGAACATGTCAAAGATATTTATACCCTAGGGATTTCGGTTCATGGAATAACTTCATAGATGTTATAAAGGATGCTTTTGGCCCATCCTTCTATGATTTTGACTCTCCTCCACCTGTGTGAGTAATAAGGAATGGGAGGATTGCTCATGTTTTATCTAATCAGGAAGAGGTTGAGGAGCGAGTCAACATTGGTCGCTACTCGATCATCGCATGAGTCCTCACACCAAAAGGTGAGATAAAATGTAAATTTCATGAACTAACGATAAGGATTGTGAAGGTAAATGGATTTGATTAATAAGAACTGATTGTTATGTTAAGGGGGTATAACCACGTAGTCTTCCCCTCATATGAAATCAAGCGAATAGAATGTATCTAATGGTATCTCTCTCTGAAACCTGGTTGTTTGAATATATAGAAATGGGACAAGAATGTTGACCCCATGAATGTTCGGAACACCCATTATCAGTTATGGATAAGAATTTTCCAACTAAACTGGCTATAATAGAACCCATGTATTTTTAGGGATATTGCATTGGCAATTGAAATCTCATCTATAAAGATTGACATATATACAATATTAAGTTTGGGCACTATGCCCAAATCTTGGTTGAAGTTGTCATGTCAAACACAGTTGTTGAGGAGGTGATTCCAACAATAAGAGATGGTAGTACGAATTTAGAAATTTTATACAAAATAAATCCAAAATTCTAGTTGAATTTATTATTCATTTGTCACATAACTATATAATTAAAAGGAGAAAATAAGTTAACCATCCAAAAGGAAAGGGTCCATGATGAAAACACATAGAGAAGGAAGAATGTTAAGGACAAGATTAACTTGGATCCTCAAGAGAATAGTGAACCTGGTCATGTGGTTGTGTCTGGGTAGAACGAACATCTCCACATGGGGGCCCTACTTCTAGTTAGGATCCCAAGGGGACATGCAGGAAATGGAGAAGAGAATATGACCCAATAGGGAATCACATGAGTCAGAGGCACTAGTCACTGGGGGCACTGTAGATGGAATTCAATTTTTGGACCATCCCCTTTGTAGTGACATAGATCTTATGGTGGACACTCATGTTGAGAAGTAGGTGTTCACCCCTACGTGCATGGTCACTTCCCCATCGGGGTAGGACACATAGAGTTTGATAAGGACTAAGACCTATACTAGTACTTGGGTTTTTCACATGAGCCACCTAACATGGGTAATCGAAATTGATAATGAATGTCCAGCGCCGAACTTCAACAGATACAAGAGATAATTTTACACAGATACATTGCTCTAATTTTCCCTGAGGGAAACAAAATGCGATCAGTGACAGCTATCATTTAAACAATAGGAATAACTTCACACCATTGATTGGTAGTCTCTGGTCAGATGAGGTGGAGTAACCTCAACCTACTTATAGAGTTATAGTCAACCTAAGGGTTGATGTAGATTTATTCAGTGGTGGAGAGGTTAAGAAATTTTTTCTCACTGATACACTACACACGCACACTCAATGTGCTGAGAAAGAGAAAAATTATTTCATGTTAGAGCAAGCGAATGAGGAATATCATTTGACAATAAAATCTGGAATAGAAAATAGCCTAAAAGGGGGGAATGCAACAGGGGGAAGAAATAAAGTCTATTATTCATTGGATCAAAAGGGAGGCCCTCAAACGAGGGGAATAGCCCATAAGTAATTAGGATTATCTACTAGAACTATCAAGGGATGAGAAATTCCCTTACGTCCAAATCCCTTAGACACTATATAATATCCTACAGACATTTTCTTATTGGTATTGTTGAACCAAAATACCTCTTTGACAATTAGAAAGGTTTTAGGTGGGGATCTCTTGTATAAATATTTGTGTCTTGTAATTCACATGAATATTCTATATATCACTAGTGGGTTTAATGGAATGACAATATCCAAATTGGATCTTGTGATAGTGGGCCTTAGAGTATTGTCATTCTTTGAAACTTTTCTAGTTAATAATTATCAATATCATTTGTTTATACTTACACCTCATATATTAGGATGAGGTACTTACGGGAGGAACTTAATGGTACCTCTGAGTAAATGGCTCAAAATGGGTGATCATTGGTGACTTAAACACTACATTGTGACATGAGGTGACAAATGGTGCTAATTTCAATTGGATTATTGCATTTGAATTTTCTGAATGCATTGAAAAGTTTAATTTAGTTCATGTAAAACATGATGGATCTGATTTAACATGGTATAGGTACACTTGGTGAAGAAAACAAGTTATCAAACTTGATATATGTATTTTTCAAATTGATGGCCACGTTGTTACCCATGGGGTCTCTGAATTCAAACTCCCTAAAAAACATTATAACAATAATAAAATAGTGATTGATGTCAATACTTAATAGATAAGGTCATACCATATACCTTTTCGATTTAACAAAGGATGGATTGGGATTTCGGGAAATAGGGAAATCATTTGGGAGGCCTGGATGATTAAACCTATTGGGACTCCTCTACAAAATTGGATGTGAAACTTATAAACCCTAAGGGGATACTAATAGTGTGTAGTAGAAAATCATTCACAAAAATTGATTGTGATATCCAGAGATATGATGAGGAACTAACCTTTATTCGGATAAGAAATGAGCATCATCCAAACCTTTCTGAAGAGGAAATTATTGCTCATGACAATCTCGATTACCTATTAATGATGAAAGAAAGGCTAGTCAAGAATCAACTGAATGTGATATGGTTAATGTATTTGGATAGAAATTTGAAATTCTGCAACAGATTTCACAAGTAGGAGAGAAAAGGATCCAGAGGCAAGGTTATTAGTATTTATGTCCATTTTTATACTCTGAAAATGAGATTTCCATAACTATTATGGGGCACTTGAAGTAGAAATATTCTTATGATGGGTATTCTAATACTCATGTGAAGGTGGAAAACATAAATACCTATATTGATGAGCATAATAATCAATATCTTATTGCCTCCCCATGTATAGAGGAGATCAGGACTTCTCTCATACCTCTTAATCTAGAGTGTTCCCCTAGTTCGGATGGTATTACTAATAAATATTTCTTGTTATATTGGGACATTTTGTAGGATGATATCACTTGAGACATTAATGATTTCTTTACACACTGTTATATTCCTCATTGAATGAACTCTTGTTTCATGGGTATTATTCCTATGAAAGAGAATGCACTTTATATTAAGGATTTATGGCCAGTACCACATTAGAACACAATTCCCATGCGAATCCGTAAAATAATCAAGAACATTATGGGAGTATTTTTTTGATGAAATGGTCACTATAAATTAGTTTGGGTTTTTACATGGGATAAACATTCAAAGGTGTCTCTTTATGGCCTCAGAATGTGTTAATTTAATAAATAGGAAAATGAGGGAATGGGATTGTTCCCTTAAAATTGACATCTCAAAATAATTTGACACGCATTAATGGAGATGTATATTTGATGTTATTAAATGATATGGCTTCTCCAGTGTGTTTATTAATCTGATCAGCACCATTCTTATATCACCCAGGTTGTACATCCTCATAAATGGTTCCACAAGAAGATTCTTTACATACCCCATGGGTGTGAGACACGGTGATCCTCTATATGGGATTCTATTTTCTATTGCAGAGGATTACATAAGTAAATGAATCAATGATATTTCTCACATGGGACTCTATATGAAAATAAAGGCTACTATGTATGACTATGACCTATCTCAACTTTTTTATGTTGATGATATAATGTTCCTTGGTCAGACCTCAAAGAGAACCCTGTCCACTATTAAATCCATCTTCAATAATTATAAAGAGGTGTTTGGCCAGACAATCAGCTGGGACAAGTCCTTCATCGTTTCTAGTAATGGAATTACAGCAGGAAAGAGGAACATGATCATTAATTATCATAGGGTGAAGAGGGGATCACTTATCTTCCAATATCTTGGTGTCCCTTTTATTGGGGGAAATTGAAGAGGCAATACCTGAAGGGAATATTTTCTGGCATCATTATTCCCCTTTCTAGTTTAAGAGGTAAATCCAAGTCCATGGTTGGGTGGATTTGTACTGTGAACTCAGTTATCGCATCCAAATTTTTCTATTCATTCTCTCTCTGTAAATGACCTAGGGGCCTTATCAAGGAACTTTGTTGCATGGCAAGGAACTTTATCTGGATTGGTGAAACACATGAGAAGAATTTGATCAATGTCATCAAGAAATAATACATCAAGCCAATTTAATAGGGAGTTCTAGGAATCAAATACCATAGAACCTTCAATGATGTTCTAATTGGGAAATTCAGATTTGACTTGATATCCAATGACATCTCTAATGATATCCTTGAAACTATATTCAAAATAACTCTATTTAACGGATATAATTATCATCTTCCCTCATCTATTTTCTCATATCTTAAGCACTCATTTATTAAGATCATATATGACACAAAATAGATGGTTTTTAGGAGCTCCACTCTCAACTGTTGGAGCACGAAATGGGTTGAAATCCCTCTTCAAGAAAGCATTATTTTCTCCCATAAATCAGAACAATTATCCATCTCAAAACTTATCTCAAGAATGTATTATTTTTTAACATGGTACCCCACCCCTCCCCACCCATTTTGATATTGAAATACAAGATTACATAATCATGGACTGTCACACAATGGTTTAGAGGAATAGTAGGAATGGACAATCCACATGTACGATGTATTGATAGCTTGAATGCAGCGGCCTCTCCCACCCACCATCCTAGCTAAAGAAAATCAATACCAACTTCATTCAGCCATCCATAATCATCATGAATTGGTGCATCTGGAAGAACCGCATCCCACTTTCTGAACATCTCAAATGAGCTATTTTCCACTTGGACTTAGTTTGTCCTCTATGTATGTGTACTGAAGAAACCTTACAGAACCTATTACTAGAATGTGAACATGCAAATTATCTTTTTTCCAATGTTTGTATTCTATTCGGGATGAACGTTGATAGCTAAAATTTTATTAATTATATGTTATAAAAACTACCGTATACTCACTGCATTGAGAATATTAAACACTGCCTACTTATTGCTACTACTGTAACCATTGCATCTCTCTGGGATGCTCATAATAAAGCACTATTTGTCCACACATACAACGATTTTTAGAAGGTATGGGAGTTCATACACAGTGAGGATTATGCTTTCTTAGCTATCAAATAAGGTAAAATGTTTAATAAGGTTTCTCAATTTCAAACTCTTAGATTTCATTGGGTTTTTGGTTAACTATGAAAGCTCTGGATGCTCAAATTCATTTTGTGTATACCTCCAATTGCACTATACCTCAAGCTGAATGATGACAGAGCTACCTTCGGTGAGACAGGTCTGTCGGGATGTGGTGGGGGATTTCACACATACTATGGGTTTATTAAATAATGTTTTTACAATTTCACTAGTGCTAAAAATTCCAATAATGAAGAATTATTGGAAATAATTCATGCAATAAGGTACGCTATCCATTACTATTAGAACATGATATGGATTGAATTTTATTCTGATCTTGTGGTTCATTTATTGAAAAAAAATAACACGTAATGTGCCTTGTATAGTGTTAACTCATTGTGTTTATTCCCTTTATAGTATTAGTCAAATCAATTTGGTTGGATCACATGACTTTAGGGAGGCCAATCAGGTCGAGGATGCTATGGAAAAGAAGATGATCACAGAAATGGACATGACGTGGTTGTTTTGTTTCATCATACTACTGCGTATAATTGGTAGAGGTAGACATTTGTGGCTCTATGAACTCTCTTTTTTCTTAATGTCCCCTTCAATACCTAACTCTTTATTATTTTTTATTTAAAAATTTATTGAGGATGACTTCCATTGGATCCTGGACTTTTGGAGTATTATTGAGTTGGGATGTCAACCTGAGGCAATATGATTTGCGGCGTATGGTACCGGTGTGGGTTGGGTTGTTGGAATGAGACTTTATGAATCTTAAAGATATGAAAATGACATGATTATTGGACTAACACTCTGGGTTATTTTAATAAATTTTTATTAGTAAATTATACCATGTGGTTTAAATGTGTGTATCCCCTGATTCTATGGATTATGATTATAGTGTTACTAGGGCCAATTATGTTGGTTGGTATCCCCTATAGAACTAAATAGTAAAATGTTTATTTGATAATTTTTCATCTATGACATGTATAGATATATAATGTTTTCCATTTCATTGTATATTTATTATTCTATGGTTATCTTCTTGCACTGTTGTATTAACTGGTTATTGCTAGAGACATCATTGGTGGTGTCCTACTGAGTGGTACTCACACCATTCTCAGCCTACCATGGCTCATGGGTGATTGAGAAGATGATATTGTTTTCAGGTATAGGTTCAGGATATAGAACTTGTTTGGGTTTATGTATAGTATTTTTGGATAGAGCATGGGATGTTTGGATTGTGATAGGACTCGAGTTTGTTCTTGGAATCATTTGGTTGTTTTGGTTTTGGGATTTTCTTTGTATGAATGCCTAACATGTAGTGCATTCATTATATTATTTTACAATGTGACACTTGGTTACTTGCTGAAATTTGTTGTATGTTTTCTATTGATTTACTCCTTCTTCTTATAATATCTTTTGATATTATTTCTTTTCGGTGATTATTATAAAATGAAGGTATGGTCTCCCTAATGTTTTTCTATATACCCACACTAATAGTCATCAGCCCCTGACATATAGGGTGGTGCACCTAATATCATGTGACCCAAGTCTTGGGGAACTGAATATAGTGGATACCAGGTTGGGGACATTACACTCCACCATGTTAGGATAAATTTTAACTGATTCTTCCTCCACTATTGTTTGATTAATAAACAAATGTGAAATATATATATATATTTTTCTTTAATTATTAATTTACTTGATATTTCACATCATTATTCGTATGATTATTCTATATGGATCATCTTTATTATCTAATGATTATGTACACTTTTTATATGTATATCTTATCCCATATAAAATTACACATCTTTTTTTCATGGTTGGTGTATTAATCTTATTATTCCATGAAATATTAATTATATATTTCTCACCATCTTAGGTTTTCTCATATTTCTCTGAAAAAACCCTTCATGACATATTCATGAGTTTATACCATACTAAGAATTTGATTTAACCCCTTTATTATGAGTATATTCACCAACTTGTAAACATTTTTATAACCCATGGGTTACTATAATAGAGCCTAATTTGGATTATCTATGGAGAAATTTTTGCAAGTATCACAAAATAAGATACATATGTAACTAATCCTAAAAGTCAATGAAAAATAAATTGATGGGATTGTGTGATTATTATGTGATGTAATGTCTCAAATATGAAAATTATGTAAAATAAAGACATTTTCATCTAAATTTCAATCAAATTCAATTTTTAGAGAAAATATTTTAAGCACCAGATCGATGACTACAGGTCTGGTGCGTCTCACATTGAAAGATAGTGTGCATTTGAACATCAGGAGGAGAAAATATAATCATAGTCAGTGGGATTAAATACAACTCTATTTAAATTTTTAGAAGCCTATAATGTCAAAATATAATGGAATTGGATACCCATAATTTCATCATATTCACTTGAAATCTTTGTGTGTTCTGGTGGTTGGAAACCGTGAATAGTAATAGGTGGTGAATCAAATTTTGTCACACAAACTCTAGAGAGACTTACATTTTATTTTAATATCATCCAAGATTTTAGATTTGTTTCCAGTTGGGAAGACCAGTAATGGAACTTCCCCAATCCATTTAACTCAATGATATGAAATAAATTCATTTTTGACCTTTATAGCAACAAGAAGTGTGAAAATGAATGATTTCATGATTATAATACTTAATGGAATGGTTTATAAAATTTACTAAACATGAGACTCTAATATAAATTGATACTAGTGATATTTACAGATAACATCTCAAATGGTTTATAAATATCGATCAACCCATAAAAGTATTAGGGTTATTTCTGAGAGTTTTTTGTATCATCATAATAGTTTGAAGATACCCTTCAGTACACCAAATCAAAATATTAGACAATGTCATTATCCATGAATAGAATTTATGGAAAATTAGAAATTATCACTATCCCCAAATAATGATCATGCATTTAATATTTATCCCTAAAACCTACCAAATATAATAAGGAATGTCGACCAGGGAAACAAAAAAAATCCCATGTAATTTTCTCAAAAGTTATAAAAGTCAACGAGACATTAAAAAATAAATGAAATAAATTTACTAATTCTCCAATTTATATGTACCACAATATTTTATTACTTCCCAAGAGAGAAATATATTTTTGTTATAAGAAATATAAATTTTACATGATGTTCATTCAAACTAATGTCAAATTCATTTAATGTTAGGGTACAATTTTTTGGTCTATTTAGTATTCACAACTTTCATACAATGAATAGTAGTTATATGGAGAGTAACTATAGGCTACCCCAATATACATGTATAATTTTTGTATATCACTCTACGAGAGAATGAAATTGAATAATGAGTATAAGATACCAATATTAATGAAAATAATTTTTATTATAATGTGACCCTAAAGTCTTTGAGTCATGCACATGTTTTCATTAGGGAATCATTAAATCAACAAATAATTACTAAACAAATTTTTGGGAATCTGTGTAAAAATATCTTTCCCTACGACCATCCAAAACATTATACAATGGCAATAAATTAAAATGTATTTAGGGAGACAAACCACTATAATTACCTAAAACAATCTAAACTATTCTAAATTTCATACCACCTTCAATGGGGGATGGTAACCACTCAATAAAACAGGATTTCCCTCCGATGTGATATCCCATAATCCCTTTGATAGATACATGTTTTTTATGAGTAATAATTTTAATAAAATGTATTTGAAAACTAATTTTGATGAAGGAGTCTTCCAAGAAGGGGATGGAATAACACATATTGACATTGGAGTAATATTACCATCTCAAATGAAATAAAATATGTTAAAGAAACAAGGATTCAAATACATTAGAGAGACCAGAAAAAGAATTGTTCAAGTACTGAATGTTTATGATTTAACTATACTCATTATAATTTAGTGAATGCATTGTCTTATAAAAAATCGTTATTTCAATATAAAACAATTGTTAGTATGTTTGGCTTTATCATGTGAGAAAGGAACCATCGATCATCAATT
Organism: Viscum album; assembly: GCA_963277665.1. Classification (NCBI taxonomy): domain Eukaryota; kingdom Viridiplantae; phylum Streptophyta; class Magnoliopsida; order Santalales; family Viscaceae; genus Viscum; species Viscum album. The sequence goes on along the minus strand of OY728145.1, from coordinate 1,923,456,368 downwards.
CATGAGTTTTTATATCATCATCACAACCTACCATAGGTATTAATCCTAGTGAATGAGAATAAATACTTTGAATGAAAGCATCCAATTTTCCAAAAAAAATATATGATGTTCTGAAGAATCTCAAAGTCACCCCTACATAGATTTAAATTCCATACTCTTCTTCTCTCTCTCTAAGTACTTGATGTGTCCCTTTTCATGGAACAGTCATCCCACCAGAGTTCCAAACCGATGTAGATGGTTCTAAAATACACAAAAATGAAAATAATGTAGTATTGTTTCACATATTCATATCCTTTATAGAACTACATCATGAAATTACTATATAACTCTACATCAGAGTATTGTAAATATATAGTAATATTCATGATGTGTATATCTACTAATCTCTATTGGATAATTGGATGGGATTCCATCTTATTAAAACTATAGAACCTCATCATTTAGGATAAAAGGAGGCTAGTGTATCCCCTTCTAATTATAAAATCATACTTATTGAAAACATTGAGAACAAATCACTTGGGAATATCAGATTGAAGTCATAGTTCAGATAACTAATGTCTTATATTAACTTTAAGGCGGTTCACCTTGAAACCACTAATCATTGCCTTATTGCAAAGATAGTGGCCCCATGTGGATGTATAAGTTCTTTATACAAACCATACTATATAATTCATTACATTAATTGATATTTTGTAGTGATATATGGGGATAAAGATTATTTACACTCTAATGAAACTATATATATTGATATATTATATAACAAACAAAAAGAAAAACAACTACCAATGGATGGTTCAACAGAGAATATTTCATTTAATGGGTAAGAATCTACTCTCATTAGTCACTTGTGTAAGTTAAAAATTTTATTCTTGCATCATATCAACTATGTTGAATTTATGATCACATAGATGAGAAACTATAATATTGAGGTGGATAATGGGTGGATCCCAAAATTACATTCTAGTATTATGATAGATATGAATATACCACTTCTTACTCGCCTTTAGCTATAGGGGGAAATTGTCTTTGTTTCATTAATATTTTAATGGGAAATCTTAGTGACTTTACCAGAACACAGGCATGACTAATTTTTTTTCAAATTAGCGATGTCTTATTGATAAATTAAAATGAGATGTTGAAAGGTAATTTAGATAGGTATAATGTTCACTTGTATTCATATGGTTTCAATATATATTTTTTAACTTTCGCCCCCTATGTGATAAATCTCCAACAAATATAATTATTGATTTAAATAATATCCTAACACTCAAAATAAAAATCCTTTCACTGTTAAATATAATGGTGACCTGATTAAAGTTGGTATTGATCTACTTTCTATGAGAATAGAAACTAAACCATTTTTAATTTTATAAATTTGGTTAATCAGGGGGAAAACCTCATGAAATATATTGACCCAAGAATCCATGACTCCATAGGTGTAGTATAAATATATTTCTTCTATCAAAAAAATTGGATATTCTTTCATGGAAGAACATAGAGATGTCACGATTAAGCCCCAAATGGATGTTCACTACCTAGGACAACATTTTTTTCCATCATATTTGTAAAAAACATCAAGGAGTATTAACTTTACTAGTCACACCATTAAATTATATACTATTTATTTTTATCCTTTTATTAGTTTTAGATCATTATTTGAGGTTCAGGTTTGATTCTCAGTAAAAAAATTAGATTTGATGTTTTTAAAAGTTTTTCCAAGGGGAGCACAGTTTCTACAGAGGTAGTAGTAACAGTGCAGACACCATGTAGAATGTACATACTAGAAATAACTGACCACATAACCATGTGGTAGTTCCCCGATAAGTATCTGGTCAATCTTTTCTCGGAATAGAGTTCCACAAGGTTACCACATGGTTTTTGAAACCATGCGTCTAAAATGTGAAGAACCTGCTATAATTTTAAAACGTTATTTTTATTATTATACCGTTCTTCCAATTTAACCAAAAAATAACCCCTCCCCCTTGGTAGATCGTAGAAAATGAAAGGAGATCCCAAGGCCTCCCTCTATGATTCCTCCTCCTCCATGGATTCTTCCTTGTCGAACCAAGGGGATGTATTTAGGATTCATTCAACTTGTTCTTCCATTATCTCTTCCCCCTCTTTTCCATTGTGGTTTCTTTGGGATTTCCATCCTTGGGTGAACCCTAGGATTATTTTTGGATTTTTTCTAGCTCTTTTTCTTGTGTCTAGGGTATGCAAATCATTTATGGTAATTATATCTCCGTCTCTTAGATGTTTTACTCTATCGATACTAGATTTGACCTAGGTTTTTCTTACATTCCATTTCCAGAATGATCTATTGGAACGTTTTTTTTTCAATAAAAATTAAATGTATATAAAATCCTCTACTATACCCTTGGATAGATGAAAATGGTCATTTATTATAGATTTAATTCATTAAAAATTGGTTTTCTATGTGATTTGTGTCAATTTACTAGGTTTAAAGGACCAGTGTGGTTATTTTGAAAGGCCTTTGTTCTATTCAAGTGGATTTTTATATTTTATGAAATTTGTATATTTACTGTGTCTTAATGGTGTTGGATGGTTTTTGAAATTTGTTTGGTCTGTTTGATTTTGTATTTTATTTCATGATGGTTATATTTGAATGTTTTAAAAATTGGTTTTATGGTTTTGTTGGGGTTGTTTCTTATGTTCTATATGTTTTTATTGGTTGGATAATGGTTAATAAATTTTTTGATTTATTGAATGTGGTTTTAATTTTCTTCTTATATTTTATGTGTGCCACTAGATGTTGTACATCTATAAGTTCACTGGGTACACACAAGGTTGTATCATCAAGTGAAGTTGGTGCCTCAAATTGGTGCTTCCTTGAAAGTGTGGATTCCTAAAGGTTCTTTTTTTTAATATGAGTTGGGGTCTTCTATGTGGTTTCTACAAATGGATTTAAAGGTGTTCATGAAGGTTGTCCCATTTGGTCATTGATCGTATTTTGTTTTCAGTTAAAAAGTGTAAAGGCTCATTTCTTAATTGTGTTTTGATTTAGTGTGTTTTTTGATACATAAATTCTTATTTGGATTTTTATATCTAAAACGGTTGTTTTTAAGATTTTTTAAGTGTGTTAGACATGTCGAACTAAAGGACCATTTCAATTTCTAGCTTAATGGTGATGTGTGTGTCAACGTTTAGTACGGATTTGAGTTTGGATAAATGTTTGTTCCTATTTGGAAACCATTAGGGTTTTCTAAAACTATTTAAATTTTTATATGTATAATGACATGTTTGGAATCTTTGAATGATATTGAATGAATATGTTGGTTTTTGGGAAACCTTTATATGAGGTATATCCCATAGGGGTTATCATATATTGTTGTCTATGTTTGGGGTTGGAAAGTGTAGTGGCGACGACCGAGCTAAGTCACATGTGTGTTAGCCTCCTACTTACATAGTATTACTACCATCATTGTGGCCTCCAAGGTGGCCTTTAGATGATTGAATGATTGTAGATTACCAACTGTGATTATATGGGTTGATACCAACTGGTATAATAGAGGCCGAATAGGGAGGGCTATTGGTTTTTTCGTGAGGGCGATCAGTTGGTTATAGACTTTGGGGCTTCACCATAGGCCGAAAGGTAGTTCCGAACCAAGTAAGTCCAAGGGTTGTCTAGGGATTTTTAGAATAACCTATGGTTATTATTTACACTTTTTTATACTCTATGTTGATATATATTCTTTACCTACACTATTTATCTAGTTCCTTAAGAATTATTTTGGTTCTCAATATTTGGAAATTAGCAATAAAATAGAATTTAATTTCAGAAAATGGAAAATGTTTTGGGATGTATTGAAAAATGTGAGAACCATATTTTTATAACTATATTTCACACTTGTGTTAGTCCACTATTCAGTTAAGGGAGATTCTTGGATTCAGTGGTTCAACTTAGTAATTCCTACATAGTATTTAGGTGACCACACCTATCTTATAGTTTCAGTTACAGATTCATCATTTGGTTCATGTTCCCTAGTAATTGCTCATTAATGGAGCAAGGTTAGTCTTGTGAATGTAGGTGACCAAAAGGTCACATTGAGATCATGTGGAAGTAGTCTTATTTATCTTATTTATGTTTTTAGTCTTTTTGGTCGTATTTAGTCTTGTGGATAGAGGTGATCAAAAGTGATTTTATGCTAATGGTTTTAAAGTGAAGATGTTTACGAAAGGGAGATGTTTTTGTTCTTAATACTTAAAGGTTGGTGTGGTAGGGTTTTAAAATTAATTGGGTTTGAAATTAAATGGGACATCTATCAAGTGGTTTTGGAAAGGAAGGGTGTGACCCTTGGAATTCCTTATAGAGAATCCCATGAGTGAGGATGTGCATGGAATGTGTGTGGCATCACATTTATATGGATGATGAGGATGGAAATGGATGGATACACACATGATGATTCATAGGATGCCATCAGTGGCATTTTTAGAATAATGTGTTTGGACTAGTTTTTCTAAAATGTATTTTAATGTTGAAATCATCCCATAAATTGGATTATCTTTGAGAATGGGTTTTGACATTTGGACTGTAGACTTGGGATAATGAGATTTTGAAATTTTAATGAAATAGTGGTTTGTAGAAAGTGATTTTTTCTTGTGTTTGTATATTATTTCCTTAAAATAATATTTACCATAGACTGGGGTTTTTATTTTTGGCTGTTCTTAGGTATGTTTGGTATTCTGAGATGATTGTCTCAGCTCAGGGTATTTATTTTTTAATTAGTTTTTGTCTTTATTTCGGTTTTGGGTGTGTTTTTCAGGTTGTTTTAAGAATTTCACCTAGAAAGGTTTTTAATGTTACCCATGAGTCATACCTAGTTTTTGGATTTTCTTGGGTCTTGTTTGTTTTTTGGAGGGACAGATGTCTATTAGAGGTATGAAAATGGTTTAAAGATGTACAGTGTTCTTTCAGGTGGTTGGGAACTCTAGAGTTTTTAATGTTTGTGATGTCCTGGTTTTGACTGAGGGTCCAATTTTGGACCAGTGGATGTTGAATGCATCTTTGTAGTTGAAGCTTCATGGTAGTTTATAGTGGTATGATTTTGTTATGGTTACCCATCTGGTGAGTGGGGAGTGGGAGAGGAATCTATTTCTGAAAAATATCATTCATCTGTGTTGTCTTGTAGTATGTTGAATCATTTCCTTATTCTCCACAAGTATGGTTGGTTCAAGGATTCTATTCAACTTTTTCGCATCCCTCTAAAGCCTTTCCTCTTTGTGGTTGTTCGGGTCACGAAGAACAGTTTGGGAAGAAATTTCCTTCAAGGATGGAGTCCTAATCAGGGGATGTCAGTGCCTGACTATGAGGCATAAGATGCATTCAACATTAGAACCCCGACCACATGTCTCGGGGTGATGCTCGTGCAACGTGATAAGTATCATGTGGTATGATAATCCCCATACTAGATTTTTTTTCTAATTTTCATTATACTAGTATTTGTATTTTCATATTTTACTGTAACAGTGTGTTGAACCTGTTCTACCACAGTCTAAGCGAATATTTTATTTTGAACATGTCTTGTGGAATCATTCAAATTTTAATGTGTGATTAGCTCTTGTATAGGGGCTGATTTTGGAATTGGATGATTTTTCTAGTATTGGGTTGAGTTTGCTTTATTGTATTTACTTATTGATTTAGATTTCATCCTTTAAGGATGAATTTTAATTCTGGTGGAGGTATTTTCACCCCTGTTTGGAGGGTTTTTGGCTCTTATAGAACGTCTCTCATTCATGCGTTATTGTGTGTCGAGTTTATTATAGTAGGTTACATATTTGGGTACCTTTGGTGGGATAGTTTTTTAGAGATAAGGAGGATTTCATATCTCAGATTAAGAATTATTAAGTTTCTAGTAGCGATACGGCTGTTGTTGGTTGGTGTGAGGAAGTTGTGAGAGCTTGGGCTGGGAGTTCCCGCATCCCACCCCCATGTAGTCTTTTTAGTCACTGAGGTTTTTAAGTTAGAAAAAAAAAACTTTTTGGGGGGAACCCTCATATTTTCTCCCATTTTTCTCTGTTTTTTCCCTTAGTTTTGATTGGTGTGATCTGTGTAGAGTGAGGTCAGCTTGGGTTCATTGGTTTCCTTAGTTTTTTCTGGGCATGAAAATTGGCTTTGGAAATATTTTGTCTTAGTGCCTTTATACGGAAAGAAACTGTCAAGGGTGGGGGGAATTTTCAAACACATTCCATAGATACACATTGTTTTTATCCTGATATTGGTTTTAGATATTTGGTTTGATGTTGGGTTTTGAGTCCCAGTTAAACTTTGTAATTTTTGGAGTTTTTTGAGTTTTTCCAAAGGGAGCACGATTTCTACATGGTTAGTAGTAATAGTACAGACACCGTGTGACGAGTGTAGGATAGACAGAATAGACCACACAACCTACACATGTCCATGCGATATTCCCTAGGCAAGTGTGTGTTCACTCTTTATGAGACAGATAGTTCTCTATGTATTCCATATGGTTTTCCAAACCATGCAGCTAAACCATTTGGACCGTGCTAGAATTTTGGAACATTATTTTTCCAAGTCCACCCTTATACCCATTTAGCCAAAAATGAACCCCTCTCCCTTAGACGACCAAGGCACATGAAGGGATCTACATAGGCCAACATTTTTGATTCTTCCTTCCTTAGGGATTCTCCCTCCTTGATCCAAGTTTATTTTTTAGGGTTTCATTCCCCTTTTTCTTCATTTCTCAAGTCCTCCTCTTTATACAAGGGTTTTATTTTGGATTTTCCCTACTTATAAAAACCTTATAGTTAAGGATGGATGATTTGTGGCTCGTTTTTCTTGTAGAAAGGGAATTCAGATCATTTATGGGGCTTACATCTCTATATCCATGAAATTTTACTACATTCGCACTTGATTTGTGGCCAGTGTTTCTGAATTTCTCTTTCCATAATGCTTCATTAGAAGTTTCATGTTTTTAATAGATTTTTAAATAGTATTCACACCTCTATTATACAATTATATTAATGATAATGGTGTTTCTTTGTAGATTTTAGTCATTGAAAAAATTTCTAAGTCATTTGTGTGAATTTCCAAGGTTTATGGAATACAAAGTGGATATTTTGAAATGTCATTTTTCTATTCAAGTGGATTTTGATATTTTATGAAATGTTTATATTTATAGTATTTTAATTGTTTTGGTTGGTTTTTGAACTCAGTTTAGTGTGTTTTATTTTATAACATTAGGGATTGATGGTTATATAGGAATGATCTAAAAAGTTGATTTATGATGTTGTTGGGGTTCTATCATGTAATCTAAATGTTATGGAAGTTTGGATATTAGATTAATCATTTAATGATTTTTTGAATGTGTATTTAAGTATCTTATTTTGTTTTTAAGTGTTCCAATATATTTTTGCACCTATAGTGGTGCACTAGGTGCACACATGTATGTGTCATTGGGTGAAGGAGGTTCTTGAAATTGGTGCTTCCTGAAAAACATGGTTTCTTAAATGGTTCTCTTTTTTTAAATGATTTTGGGTCTTTTGTGTGGTTTCTAAAAAATTATTAGAAGGTTTTTCTCAATGTTAGGTATTTTGACATTGTATAATATATTGGTTTGAGTTAAAAATGAAAAAGTACCCTTTGGTAATTGTGAAGTGATTTAGTGAGTGTCTTTAAACATAAGTGAATATTTGGATTTGTAAATATAATCTGGTGTTTTTAAGATGCTTTTAGTAAGTGAGTTATACATGTAGATCTAAATGACCATTTTTAATTTTCCAATTAAATATGATATGTGAGTTAACATTTAGTAAGGATTTGGGTTTGGATAAGTGTTTGTGCCCATTAATAAACCTAATTCATTTTGTAAAAAAATAAATGTTTATATGAATGGTGACCTGGTTGGAAGCTTCTAATAATTTAAAATTCATATGTAGTTATATGGTGCACATTTATAGGAAGGATATCCCTTATGGGTTATCAAATATTTTTTTCCATTTTTTTTGGTAGGAAAGTGTAGTGGAGACCACCGAGCTGAGTCACATGTGCATTGGCCTCCTACTCACACAATATTATTATTATCACCATGGATTCCTTAGCATCCTATAGATGATCAAGGGATGGTATCATATGAACTCTGATTAGAGGGGGTGGTACCCACCAGTAGATATAGAGGCTAGATGGGGAGATCCACTGGTTTTCCCATGAGGGCGATCAGTTGGTTAAAGACTATAGGGTTCCACCATATGCCAGTAGATGGTTCTGAACCGAGTATGTCCACAATTTTTCTAGGGATGTTTAAGTTCACCCATAGTAATTATTTACACTACATGTCAAATTAAGTTTGATATAGATTATTTTCCATCACTACTTATCTAGTTCTTTTAGCACAGTCCTGGTTTTTTATGTTTGGAAATTGATTATAAAATGGGATTTTAGTTTTTGAAAATTGATATTTTTTGTGTGGTTTGGTAAAATTTAAAAGACACGTTTTTATAAGTATAATTAAAACTAGTGTTAATGAAATATTCTAGGAAAGAAGATTTTTCGATTCAATGGTTTATTTAAATAATACATATTGAGCATTTTGGGGCTTCTACCTATCTTTTCATTCTAGTTGAAGGTTCACCTTTTATTTATGGTTTAGTCTTTGGTGATCATAGATGGAGCAAGGTTAGTTTTTTGGATGTAAGTCTCCAAAAGGTGACATAGAGATGGAATGATATCAATTCTTTTTTAAACCTTTTATTTTTATGTCTCCAAGGTTATATTTTGTATTTGCACCAATAGTTTATTTATTAATGTTTAGTTGTTGGTTTGGGTTTCTTGTTTGAGTCTATTAATTTGGTTTGGGACACAACTCATGTTTCCAAAGTGAAGAATAAGGTAGAAAAACTGATCAAAACATGTTTAATTTTGGATGTCCAATGCCTCATATTTCATGAAAAAATATTAACTATTAATAAAAATATTGAATATATTAGATTATATATCACATTTTAGGATTTGAGTCATCATTTCCCATAATATTTCTTCATTATTCAAATTATATAAATTGTTATAGATTCAATGTATGGTTTAAGACCTCGTATTTATAGATTGTTACATGAGTTACAACTAAATATGGTTAGTCCTTAAAGATGAAGCATTGACTAGTTTCAAAGCTCCCTAAGGATTATATATGAAAATATGATTTCAATTGACCTCAAAAATTACTTAGAAAAATAAAAAAGGGTGATGTACTGCCTATTCAAACCCCTTCTTAGTGACACCCATGAATTTTAAGTTTATGATATTTTTACCATGTAAAGAAAATATAAAACCAGTTTAATGAACTTGATTTAGTTTTTTCCAGACTTTTATCACACTACAAAATGATGAAACCATTAATGTGTATATTTATGATGATATCTAAAAAATTTATCATCATTAGTGTCTTTAATCGTAGATTCTAATATTATCATTCAATGTCAAAACCAATAAATCCAATTACACCCCCTTGAAATATTGATGATTTTAGAGGAATTCCAATGAACCTCACATATAGTAGGAATTCCATTTAAAACATTATTGGAAGGTATTAGAGAGTCAAAAAATTAATGTGGAAAATAAAAAGTTTTTTATTTTTATACAATTTTTCAGATAATGCTGATAGCCTTAATAAATATATTTTATACTCATAGGTTTTAAAAACACATATGGAATAAAAAATAATAATTCACAATGTATATTTTATAGAGAACCCACCTGGAATAATCATTTTATAGACGAATGATACAGGTAACCTTAAACAATTAATTTTGGAAATTGAGATCCAATACATTGATATTGGGAAAAAATTTCATCCTCTAATCATTTTAGTATTGAACCATTACTCAAATATTTTAGAATCATAAGGTCCACCTTATCCCCCATGTGTATTTCATCATGTAAATTCTCATTCTTATAATTTTTTCTTATGTAATAGTCTTATTTACCTATTTTTTTATCCTCTTAGATTGGTGACCCAATAAGTAAAAAATATTTCAGGCCCTCTACATATATTTAAAATTATCATTTAAAATAAAATTTAATCAATTGAAAATAAAATATAAATAAAGTGAACCAAACTAAAAATTTCATAAGTAGAATATTAATCTCATAATTTAAGTTATAAATATAATGAATGAAATAAAAAACATGTATCAAAAGTTTTATTGTGTTGGATGTTACCAACATAAACATATCATTTTATTACACTTCTGAACCTGTTTCAATATTTAAGATCCATTATATCCTTTTATAAATATATCCCATGATATAATCCTCTATATAACTTGGCGATTGGAAATATAACATACAGGTGAGATCATTCACTAAATAATAGTAAATCATATCATAACAAGGAAAAAAATGAGAAAGAATAAAAGTTATCATAATTAAAGCACACATCTACATATACGACAGTCATAAAACCAGTTACAGTGATATAGATCATAGAAATATCATTGTGGAAGAATAAAATGGTTAACCTCGATCAAAACACATCTAAATAACCGTATAACCTGAGAGTATCACATAAAAGTGAGGAATACATTTAAAATAACGCATAATACCAAAAATATTGACTATTAAGAAATCAAATACATATTGAAAATCATGAATTACTTGATTCATAACTTCAAAATGTATCACAACCATTATTATATGGATATATATGCGTTCAAATAAATAATTCCCATAATTATATGAACAAATTCAATATCTTCATGTCAAAAATGTGAGAAAACGCCTCATTCCCATGATTTTATGAACAAACCAATTATGTACACTCATAAATATCTCATGATATATTCACATAAAAAATTCAATGAATAGTGAAATAGAAACTCTCCCTTCATTATCTATCCATATTTTTTCTACATAAAATAAATCATCGTCATATATTATTTATCCCATGGAAAAAAGAATGGTTTTCTAAAACATACCACAGAACATGATCATAATAAATCCTAGGATATTCAAATATCATTTTTAATATTTATTCAGATTATAATAATAAATAGAGGATGATAAAAATTTTAAATAGTTAGAGACAAACCTTGGATGAAAAATATAAGTGAAAATAGTTTTGGAAACATTTACATTTAAAAGAATATTTAATAATAAATACGTGAAAATGAAATAATATTTTAGAAAAAAAAGAGGTGAAAATACAATGAAAATACTTACAATAAAAATAAGAATTATTAATAAAAATATAAAAATACATAATGGTTATAAAAAAACTATGGAGTGGATGATAAAGAATTTTATTTTTAAAGAAGGGAAAACCTTTTGAACATTTTGAAATTACGTTATCTAAACTCACTTCATTAAAAGGATGATGAAACCATTATTAAAAAATGAAAAATAGTGATAAATATGGATTTTAAGTGTAAAATATTTTCTATTGTTAACAAGATAAAGTATAAAATTAGTGGGAAGTAATAATTCAGATGTTGAATAAAAATCCATTAAATGGAATAGGAATTAATCTTACCAAAACGGAATCTTTACGAATGATTATTATTATTGAAGAAGAATAATTTTGTAATAAATATGATTTCTAAAAAAATGAATGGGTCAAATACATTATAAAATATTCATTTAATATAATATATAATATATGAAATAAAAAAGGAAAACATGAGTGATTATTTCCCAATGGGGATATTTTAGTAATGGAAACCTCTTATAACATTAGTAATTATTGAATCAAAAGTATTTGGAATTTTAAAGATCATATAGTTATATAAATATCATGAATTAAATAATGGGTTATATAAAAATACTTTTTTGTGAATTATATGCACTCTAGAAATAAATATTCTTTTTTTATTTCATTAAACACATCTCAATGAAGAGAAGATGGGAAAATACCCAAATATCTATTGTTACTTTTGAATAAAAACCACCAGAGATGTATGAAATTAAAAAGGACACTTAATATCATCAAATATTATCGGATAATGATTCCAAATTTCAATAGAAAATTATTTACACCATTTAAAAAGAAATAAGAGGTATTTCTTAAATATTTATAAAGGGATTCAAACTTGAGATAAAGGACTCATTCCAAGTTTCCCTACTAAGTTAGATGCACTCTAAGATCATGTAAAACAATAATAGATATCACTATATCCTATTTTATAACCTCACTCTTAAATATTACCCTTTTATAATCATTGTTATTATTATTTTTATCGTGAGTTATTTAATTATTTAGAGCGTACTATAACCATCTTGTGTTAATAATATTAACTGCTTTGTGAAAGTTTAATAAATTTGATTTCATGACCAATTATTTAATTTCAATTTCACTATTGATAAATAATTTATGGTTATATAGTAAGGAAATTGTATTTATTTAAAATTTAATTATTTCATTATATATTTATTTTTTTATGTTATGTTAAAACTGAATTGATAAGGAAATATTTCGATTAATTTCAATACCAACATGAGTTTTTATGATTAATTTTTTTCAATTAAATTAAATTTATTTAATATATTCTGCTACATGCAAAAAAAAATTTAATCTTGCACTACAGGAAACAATGGGTTATCGTATGATACACAAGACACAGCGTTTTAAAAAACCATAATATATTATGAATATAGTTATTTACATGTGGGTGTTATTAAATAGATGTTTAATATAGTGTCATAAATACTAATAAAATCCTTGAAAATAATAAATATAATAATTTGATATAAATAAAATTTATTCATAATAAATTACATATTTTTTAGCAATGTCTTTGTGTTTCAAAAATACTACATTCTCAGAAAATATTTATTTGTTAGAACAATAATAAAATTATTTCTCACAATTTTATAAAATTGATTTGATTAAATAATGAAGATTTTTGTAATAAAAATTTTAAAAATATTTATTGTGAATTTATGGGATTATTTTCGAATTATTCATTTTATTGATTAGTTGTGTAAATACAAAAATTTAATGGAAAACAACAATTTTGATTAATTTATTTTTAAATTAAAGTTATATTTTATACTAGTTTTCAAGTAAAATTATCTTAATTATACATCCAATGAATTAATTTAGATCACTAGAATCAATTTTATATTGAATTCTGATATAAAATCTTTGTAAACTTTTGAACAATTTCTCATTAATACTTATCTTTATCATCACATATGGTAGATTAATTTTAATTTAAAATTTTCTACTTAAGTGAATCAAATATGAAAACAGAAATCCATATTTGTAATAATGATTTTTTTTTTGAATATAATAATGTAAACATAATTTTTAACCAAAATGAATAATGAAAATAGAAAAAAATAATTACTACATCTATGTTTAAAATGTATTTATCGGGAGTTAAACATAGAAGATAAGGCTTAACATGACTATAAAAATAGTAAAATTACTATTTTCTATCCATATATCTAAATTATGTTTCTACGTACTTAAAATATTGTCATTTGGATGTTTTTTTCTTGGGAATGACCTTTTTTTGTGTTCATTTGGGAGATTTCCAAGTTGTTTCTAGGGGGTTCCATTCCACCACTGATAAAAAATATTCCACAATACTCTACTTTATATAACAAATAAATACAACTACTTCCTAATAACCCTTAAATATTCCCTCCCCAATAACTCCATACATGTTCTAGAGCTTCAGGTGATCCCAAAATTCTAACACTATGTTCCTTAATAAGAAATCTGATGGAGGTGCTTCTAAGATAAGGTAATTGTCTTCACTAAGCTTATTCTTTTTATTTATTATTTTCCCACCATTAATTATTTCATTAATATTATAATAAAATAACTCCATAATATCATATTTATTTATATGTTAGTGTAATAAATTTATAACATTCATCCATTTCATCATTCTTCAAATTTGTTACGAAATCATTGTTCGTGTGTACAGTAGACTACCACCTCATGAACCGATCTCGTTCATTTTCCCATTTTCCCCATTAAGGGTAGGTCATAATGATGGATTTATTATTTATATATAATATTTATGATATTATTATTCTTTTGGAAATATCATATCACACATTCCATCATACTATCAATTTTTTGAAAATATGATAATGTCGCTCGTGTGTACGACGAACTACTCCCCCACAAAGTGATGTGAATCATGCATGCTTTTCATAGATTGTTATAAGGAAGGATTCAATGGACATATATTCTATATATAATGTAAAATTTTTTATTTAATGATAATATATCATTTAATTTTCTTTCTTTCAATCCAAAAAGAAAATGGAAACAACGTTTATGCATACAAATGGCTTATCATCTCTATGAATGGTGTGTTTTTTCTCTATGTAAATTTTATAGATTACTATAAATAAATATAATATATATATATATATATGATAGTAATATGATGGATAAAGTTATGGATATGATGAAATCATGATCAACTTAATAGGAAAAAAATAATAAAATAATAAAATGGAAAAACTAAGCACTTATTACGCATAATGTAACATTAATATAGATTTATTAATAATCGGGTAATAAAATGTGATAAAAAAATAAAATAGGGTACGATATATAATATAAATTTTCTATAATATTTTTATTATATATTAGGATTGACATGTACTAAGTACATTGATAATTAATGTAAGGGATTTTTGTCTCCATTTTTCTTTCTTTGTGACGTATGTTATTTTATGCACCTATATTATTTCATGATGTGTATATATAGCCCATCTTAAATGATTCATAATGGATTTATTTATTCAAATTTTATTTTATGTTCCATTTTATATTATTCAATCCTGGGGATTCTGGTTCAATATTGCCTAAGTGGTAGTGATTTTGTTTTACAATCTCATCATTTATCAGTCTTATTTATGACTATGTATCCAATGATAAAATATTAAGATCCATATCTCATGATAAAAATGAGTATTTTAATTATATGTTTATTAATTTAATTATATTTTAATTTTACCATTTTTCTCTCTGGTTCTTAAAATAATTGCGAATATGGTTTTAGAATACCATAAATTATTACTCTCATCAGATGAAAATATTTTTTCTTCCAAAATCATGTTTTCTAAAAATGTTGTAAATAATATTTTATTATTATCCCATGATATATAAAAATACATTCTTTCACATGTTTATGTTTTTAAAAAAAAATTAATGTATATTCATGTCATTTTATAAAAAAAATATCATTGTAATTTTACCAAAAACATGAATGAAATATTTCTTATAAATTGTGTGACATGAAAAAATATTCCTATTTTTAAGAACATTATTATCATTTTATATTCCTTTATATTTTTCAATTTTTTTTTCAAAGAAAATTATTTTCAAAATTTTTTTTATTTGGAAATTTTGTTTAAAAAAATTAAAAGATATTTGCCTCATGAAATATTTCCAATGATCAATCAATATAGTTTTCTATAGAAGCTAACTTCTGTTTGTGTTACATATTAAATAATTGGTATGTGACCCAAATATACCATTTTTATTGTTTCTATGAATGTTTTATGATTATGATTGCATGATGGATATGATACGAGTTTCTATTCCACAATTTATATCATGATAAAACTATTTTGGAACTCTCTTATTTTTCCACAGTTTATACAATGATGAAATAATGTAATGATTAATAAACCTATCAGTTTTATATAGGTTGTGATATGATTACATTTTTATTAAACCCATTTCATTTCATGGGTTATGATATGGAGATTTTACTAATGAATGGCTTCTTGAAAACCCAAGATGGATTAAATTTAGTTCCTATAATTTTTATTTATAGAAAACCTACCTCTTCTGGTATAACATATCAAACATTCTCCCTAAAGAAAAAATATAATTTAAAAATAAAATAATAATGGAAATAGATAGAACATAATATATTTATAGTATTTTGAGTAATAGAAATCCCTTTATCCATTCCACCAACAATATACTCCTTGAGATTGGTGATTTTTACTCTAACACCGCTTTTACTAGGGGATCCCAGTTGAGTACCAGTATATGATACATAATTAAATGTTTCAAGAGATTTAAAATTGGATATCCCTTTACAAGACCTATCCATGATGTTTCACTCACACTTTTACAGTGAGTGTAAACAAAAACATATAAATAAACGTTTTAAGAACTGTTATATCACATAGTTGCAAGAAAAAACATTAAGTAGTTAGATATATATCCTGATAATTTAATAGTCATAAATTTGTAGTTCATTATGATCTTCAGTGAAAGTATTATTTTTATTGGCATAGATTGATCATTTCTAATTTCTTTTTTCTATTTAGAGGTGTTTTTTTATCAAAGTATTAATATGTAAATGTGTTTTATACATTCTTCTCCACCATATAATCATAATGGTTGAGTAAAGAATCCCTTGAATAGTTGGTTTGGTAGACCATTAATTTAATTGGATCATTCATTCCATATATGGAATAAAAGTTTACAATTGCACTATTAGAGGTCATCTCCTTTTGGTATTTCCACTCATTGGAACATGAAACATTGTATACATCAATCATTACTTTAGTGAAAAATCTTCTTTTAGATATGTTTTAGATGAATTGAATGAATTGTCATGAGATTAGAAATGTAATCATGATAATTTTCTTAACAGTTAATTTTGTGTATGATATCCAACCAGTTGTATTATTATTTTAAGACTAAATTTTAATATAATTCATATGATATAACATAACATACTATTTATCAGGGTGTAAGATAAACAAAATTTAATATTTCATTGGATAATAAATTCTTCTATCAATTGTAAGATAATATTTGAAAAATATTATTATCATAAGATAATGGATTCTTATACCATTATTCTGTCTAAAGTATCTAACTTTGTTAATATATCAACTCAATCAATATCTTCATAAGATAATATATTACATAGTAGTATAAATTTACAACCCATATTTTTCAGATTCTATGTAGATGGTATATAACAATCAATTATTATAAGGAAAAATACGTTTTTGGAATATTATTTCTCAAATGATGGTAGAAAAATATATTATATAAACATCATAACATAAATTACGTGAATAAATTTAATACAAAACCATTAATAAAAACCCATTTGAATAAAAATAGGTATATTTTTAATACTAAAAACACATAATAATTGAGAATTGTTATAATAACATAAGTATATCTAACAATATCCCTCTTTTTTAGGATAACAAATCCCATGAAATAAAAAACAAACACCTTTCAAATGATTATTTTAACATTCACAATACCCTTACCTATGGAAAAAAATTCAATTATATATTCTTCCACTTCCTTCTACATATTTGAAATAATATATAATAATATGGAAAACATACAGGTTAACATGAAATAAAAATTCATTTAAAGGATGAAAGATAATCAATTAGTTGTTGGTAAAACATCATTAAAATGTTTAAAGGATATTATTCCACAAATACATATTTAAATGGTTATAAACTAACTATCCATTAGAAAACCCATCAACCACAATGGTAAATGTTCCTCAACATTAGAAAATTAATGAATTATTTGGATGTGGTTTTATGAAATATCGAGGTTTCACCTAGGGTAAAGTTTATGAATTCATAGGAGAGTCACTTTTTTCTATAAAAACATCACCCAAAATCAATAAATATGTTCTATGCCGGAATCAATCACTCTATGTGATCCTTATAGTTGTGGATTGGATTTTGATAGAATCATATTGAGCTATATCTTTGTATAAATTATCGGTATATATAAATGAAAGTTTTTATAAATTTTTTGGTATAGGAAAATAAATTTCTTCAACGAAACTTATATTTTCTATTTGATAAATATCAATAAGATTAAAATTTTCTTTTAGTCATTGTGAATAATATGTATGATGATCAATGATGGTAGGTCCTTGAAGATGTATTCCATTAATATGAGATAATTTATTATCAAATGATTTGATCCTTTTTATCATATAAGTTTTTCAATAGTATAAACGTGTTTTAAATCATTTATATATCCTCTCTGAAAAATTTACATTAGGTTTGTGACATCTCCTTTCTCAGTAAAATGAACCAAAATCACATCAATGATTCATTATGGTTATATAAAATTAGGATGAAATGATGAACTGAAAAAAATTATTTTCCTCTTATAGAAACTTTTCTATCATAAGGCTTAATAAATGAATAAGTCTCTTCTTCATCATCATTTTTTGATGATTTGGATTTGAAACTTATTATAACATTTTGGATTAAATATTCCAATTTCTTCTCTAAACATAAGAGCTTTCTTCTTGGTATCTATACAAATTATGTAATCATGTGATAAGAAAACATACTTATTATTTACATGTGTAGTAAAATTTTTATCTTATGGAACTTTTTCTTATAACAGGGTGCTGATTACATTCTAAAACTGATTAATTAATAAATTATAATTTTGTGTAAGAAGATTCATTTTTCTATCTCTAGAAATTATGTCTATTTAAAGTTCCTAAATCACTTCCTTGGGTAGGAGGTCACACTACACATAGTAAATTGTAAAATCTATTGTGTCTATATCCATAAACACTCCTTCTAACCTATAGAAAAAATCAACAAGATTTATGGATTTTGTTAAAGGTTTTACTAACACTTTTCAACTAAAGACTAAACTAAAAACCCCACTTATTTAACCTCGTCTCTTTAAATTAAACTATCATAAATAATCTTATTTAATTTCCAGTATCTAAAAACCAATTTTTCATAATTCCACTTCTAACCCCAACATTGAATAGATTTACCTAGCTCATTCACCATATGTATCAATATAAACTGTAAAAATTTCTATTTGTGTATGAATGTCACAAATGGGAGATAATTTTTCTTGATTAACATTGGTACTACTAACATCATCAACATATTGATTTCTATCATCATTGGGTGTCTCTTATTGATACATTTATCTAAAAACTAATCTAATTCATACACTAGAAAAAAATTGAGTTTCATTTCCTACAACATGATCTTCACCTTCACGAATGATATTATGACTATTATAGTCAATTGATTTTGTCTCATTATCAAACTAGTTTGAAAAATATATTTCAACTAAGGTAATTTCAACCAACACATTTGATATCATTACTTGACCAATACATACTAAACAAGTGATTCTAGATAGCACCCATTGTCTACCAGAAGAAACTGGGATGGAATTGGGTACTACTGATATAAGGGAAGAGGTCGAACTATGTTTTGGAGAAATATATCTTCTATATTAAACCCAAACTCTTACAAACATTTTTTTTCTATAACCATCTCATTGTTTAAAATATCCCTTATATCAGAATATTGTACAATATTTTATTTAAATTGAGAGCAATTGTAATAACGTAAACACCACTAGAAAAACACATATATGTTGACTCCCTTTAAGCCAAAGAAGTGTGTATTCCTACATTTTCTTTAATACTATCTAGAACAAAAAAAATTAAAGAATAATTCCCACAAAACAAAATTATTCTCAAAATAATGAAACGTAATGTTATCAATCCATGATAACGGTTCATGGTATTATTATCTAAGTGAATACCATCATTTCAAAATACTAATGATGGAATTCCTCCAAAAATGAAATGAAATTGAAAATTTCTTTTTTTCTTGAAAAAACGAAAGTCATAGAATATTTTTATTGTATTAACAAGATTTTCAAACATGAAAAAATATAAAAAATGTAACATCTTGAAATAAAAAAATCAAACTCACCAATTTGTTGAGTGATGGATGATTTAATGAACATTATATAAATTTTTGTTTCTTTTTCTAAGTTATTTACTAGGTTATACTATACATATATTGAGTTGAACAAGGACTTCATAATCATTAGTGTAATGACTTCATCTATGTCATCCAACGAAGCACTAAAATATATAGAGCATTTTTTATGTAACTTGAAAGCTTCATCCATTACTAACATGGTAAATGAGAAACTATGTTGGTTCATGGTGGTAGTGAGAAGGTCATCATTAGGAAAAAATGAAAACTGTCATCTCTTAAAACTCACAAACTTACTTTACAGACATTAACATCTTCTTATTTTATCAAAAATATAGTCCCATCCCCAATGATTAATAAAATTATTTATGATCATATTTGTTCTATCATGCCATCAAAATTCAATCTCCCATCAACATAGTAATTTTCATGAAGTAATTTATCACTTGAGTCTTCATGATAATGCCACATAATTTTTCATGGTTTCATACCTTTTTTGACATTTTAACAATTGGTGGCATGGGAAAATGGGTTTTGTGTGTTAGTGATAAATGGAGGGTTTGAGAGTGCGTAAGTCTTTAATTCCTAGAGTCGGCACACTTACTTTCATTTTGCATTAATTAATGGTTTACATTGTGAAATGTACACTAGTAATTATAAAATCAAGATGAATTTTCTAATTTAATATTACTATTTCTCTAAATAGTGACACCATAATTTAAAAAAATTAAATTTAATAGAGAATTTACTCGAATATGAAATTTTCCTATTAAAAAGAATTCAAAAAAATAAAATAAATTAAAAATCACCTAATTAAGATTTACTAAAAAAATTAATAGAAAAGGAATTAATAAAAATTGGTACCATTTCATTTTATATGAAAAAAAAATCTAAATTGATTTCACACTTTTTTCATGATCAATAAAAAATAATGTCTCTGATCAATGTGATTTGTTATTCAATGGTTAATTGAATTTCATGAAATGTTTAAAAAACTAATGTTACCAAATTTGATTCAAAAAAAATTAAAATTAAATCATAAATCAATAATTGTGTGTTTAAACCACAACACATGTTCAAAATAAATTATTCTTCAGTACTTGAAAATTCTTGAGAATATTATTTCATATTCTACAAAGAAACCAGATTTTTTCAATAAAAATTAAGGGTTCCTAAGGGTCTCTTCATATATAATTAACATTAAAAAAATAGTATATGAATATATAGTTAAATTAAAGACTAATATTTTTGGAAAAATGAGAGATAGAGATAGATAGGTATAGTTACTTTGAAATATATTAAAATTATTTTAGTATAATTAAAATGAGATTATATAAGATTATATTGAAATATAGGACAAATAAATACTAAAACATAATTTATTTTCTATATTCATTAATATAAAACAAAATTCTAACAATTCCTCAAAACCAATTATTGTCAACTATTTTTCTAGACTCATCCACAAAAAGATTATTATTCGAGGTCACAGGAGTCGATTATGTTATAATATTTTCAAATAAAAACTTAATAAGTAAATAAATTTTGTATTTTATTTGGTTTAAAAAATTTCTAAAATCATTTAGGAAAATTCTAAATCCACAAAAATAGTTTAACTCACCCATCATACTCATTCCAAATACATTTTTAATTTGTTTTTAAAAACCGTTGCATAGTTTTTTGATTTGTTGATTCAAAAAAAACATCAACAAAATATATTTGTACCATGAAAATATATGAGGCTGAAGATTTATTAAATATTTTAGGGTATGTTATTCCTACTATAAAACCATTTGATTAAAGAAAATAACTCAATCATTCATAAATTATCATGGTGTTTTTTTGTGTCTATATAGAGATTTTATATATTTAAAAACATAATTTTGAGAAATTGGGTATTGAAACCCATGAGGTTATTGTACATATTCTTCCTCCATTAAATATCCATTTATAAAATAATATTTAAAATCCAATAGATATAATTTAAAATTAATATTATGCATATTCTATAATGATACTAATTTATTCTAACCTATCAATATTAGAAATGTTTTCTCTATAGTATATTAGTTTATCCTGATTAAAACATCTCTTAAATAATCATTATTTCTAGTGATGATTATGTGAACACCTTCTTTTCTTATAAATATCAATTTTTTCCATTTATAGGATAATTAGAGGGTATATAAACTAGTTCCATAATTTTATCCTCTACATCTAATTTAACTCGCCTTGAATAGCTAAAAAACAAATTTAATTAGATAAATATTATTTTGCAGACTTAAGTTCTAACTAGGATAAAAATTTATAGAATTCTACTATGTTTCCAATATTTCTTTTAGTTCTAACTTCTTCATCAATGATTCCTATAACAATTTCTAAAGGATGGTCCTTACGATATCTATAAAACCTAAGGAAAACCCATTCTAGTTCAATATTATCAATAATTTCTATAATAGGATTAATATAATAATGTTTTATGCCAACATATTTATTTTTAATGAGTAATTCAAGTCATGTATCTTTCAGTGAATCACTTAGATCGTCAATCTGAGTCATTTTGGGAATAAATTGATCACTTTTCTAAAACTTCACATGAGTTGATTCTTTAATAATCCTTGACCATTTTTTAGAAAACTCTATAGTTTTTTTATGTAGAAGAATAAACTAGGAAAATACCTTCATCATCTTTCAGATGAAATAATCCAAGTTTATCTTGGGGGTTTAAGATGTAAACCTTTCATCTAAATATGTTGAAGGATCCAACCTTTGGTTTTCTTCTATATAAATCATTGGGTATTTTATTTTTGATTTTCCATATTAGAACTCTTATAATCAAAAAAATATTATGATAAAATCTTCATCCCTAAAACAATGGGGCATATTAAATTCAAATAATATGGTTCAAGAAATTTTATACAAATTAATATTCCACCTTTTCACAACACTATTTCATTGAGGTGTCCATTGGGATGATAATATGTGATTAATTTCATTCATTATTTAGTGTGAATTAAATTAATGATTCTCAAATTCACTTCAATGGTCAATTTTTGAAGTCACAATTTTGGCATATTTAACATTTTTAGAATCTTATATAAATTAATGAAAACATAATACACTTCATTTCTGTAACTAAAAAATTAAACACTTGTAAGTATTAAAAAATCATTAACAAGATCATAAGAAATGACTTACCAGCAATAATTTCAACTCTAATAGGTCCAAAGAGTTCTATATAGACAATATCTAGAGGTCTAGATGAAAAAAATATACATATTTTCTTAAAATATGACTAGTAATTCTTTCCCAATTTACATGAATCACATAGATTTTTTTCCCATCTTAATGATAGGAATGAATAAAATAAAAGGATTTATTTAAAACATTTTCAAAGAGTTAATTTTAAAATTTACAAGAATATTATTCCAAATCCATGATTTAACAATTTCATTATTGAAAAATTAAGATTTTTTCTATACAAAAAATTAAGTCTAAATTTACTAACATTATTTATTATATATGATTTGATTTTGTGAGCTTTAACTATGAGATCTGAAAAAGAATTTTTTATGAAATAAATTGAATAACCGTTATCATAATGTCAAGAGATACTTATTATGATGTTCCTAAAGCCTTCAACATAAAGAGATTTATGGATGAGTTTATATTGGGGATTTCGAACAGATCCAATTCCAACAATTTTCCCTCTAGCATTGTCTCCAAATGCGACATATCCTCTATAATACTTGCATAGTGAGTGAAAATTGTAGAAATATCTACTCAAATGTATTGAAAAACCACCATCCATAAACTATTTTTCATTTTTGTTATAATGGATTTTCCCAACAATTGAACTTCAAACAACATAATACGTTGTGACCCAAACACTACAGAGACTAGAAATGTTATCCATAATAGACCTAGGTGTCTGAATTTTGTTTTCATTCCAAAAAACATTGGATCATTTTTCATAAATCTTTTTTAAGAAAATAATATTCTTATTCCCTAGAATAGTTCATATTTAAAATTTTACATATCATCATATCTATTTACTTCTCCAAAAGTATATAGGTATCCTTAGATAGGTTTTTGTTTATATAAATAGTAAAAAATAATTCTTTTGAAATTTGGGCCTTCGTTCATGAATTCATATTCGAAATTTTTCTTTCATAGGTTGATTTTGAAAAAGAATGTGATTCAGATAATCTTCCCCTTTAGTGAATAAACATTAAAAATATTTAATGTTTTATCCTCCTTTTATGGGTTCTCTATAATATTAAATTGATCAATATATAAGGTAGAATAAATTTTTAATTGATACTTCATATATGAAAATATTTTTGTATGTATTCTTATACATTGAAAATATTATTTTGTGAGTTCTTGAGATATTTGTTTTTCTTCTTTAATCATTGTACTTACTTTCTAACAAGATATAATACTCATATAATACTTTATATGTTCAATTTTTATTTTCTAGTTTATGATTGTGATCATAAGTGTGGTAGTAATGTAGCTCATCCAAATTTTACTTAATGAATTTGTTGGCCTTTTGATTAAGACTTTAATATTCTAATTCGGATGATGTAGTCTCAATAGAATATTCTAATGCACTTCAGGTGGCCTTCATATATTTCTTATCTTTCTAATAATAACCTAATTTCATAATGTATTTTTTATATCAATTTATCATTTTTAATATATGGCAAATATGGGTTATTATGTCCAAAATTATTTCACTCATATCGTCTTAATTATTTCACGGTGTTACCTTGATTTCTATACATTTTGAACATACTTCTACTACCACTTCTATTCTTATAAAAAATTTTAAACATTCAAAAAAATTATAAAATTTTGTAATTTGATCTAGAATATATTTATGAGTCATCCATTTTATATTTTTTGCATATAATTTGGTTTTTTTACTCCTACAATCCTTAGAAGTTGAAATTTTCAAGAAATAATTTTCTTTCTTGATAATTTTATACTATCATGCTTCATCATCAATTTCACCTTTATACGTCTTAAGATCTCCAATTAAATATTTTAACTACAAATTTTTTACATATATAGACTGTCGGATGGTAGCTGAGATCCCACTACACATGGGTGGTAAAACTCTAATAACATTTAATGGTTGTTATGTCTCAGTGATAGGTGTTGCAATAGAGTGAAATATTATGAAAATAATAATGAGTTTTCCAATAAATGAGTAATTATTCCTCCTTGATCTATTTTGAATGCGAAGAACTTGAACTAGGGATTATAATATATAAGTTACTTCACATTATGTGAGACTTCATAAGAAACAACAATATCATTCATTGTTTACGGAGCTTTTTGACAATAAGAAACTTTGTTGAACACATCTGGTCCTAATACACATATTATAGTTTCCAGAACATGGGAGTTTAGATCAAAATTTTCTTCAGTTTTATCATCCCATGATTTATATTATATCTTATGAATTTTAGTGGGCTTTTCGGCTTTGGGATAAACTTTCAATCCATGATTCTTCATATATATGATCATGTGAGCCTTCCAACAACCATAACTTTCACCATCAAAGGACCTCTGACCATTTTTTACTATATTGGTTTTCATCCATAGAATCCATATAAAAATATATCTTTTTACACAATACTTTTGATACATTTTAATTCAAGATTCATGAATTCTAATGAAAATTGTTTCCCATATAATGGGAAACTAAGAAATTAAAATAATGTGACCTTTTTTCCAAAAAAAATTCTTTATATAAATATCCCTCTACATGTATGAAAGATAAAATATATTATTTAATGAAAATATGAATTTGGAATATAAAATATTATTGGAAATTGATTTAACATACAAGATTTATAATGGTTTAGGTAATAGAAAAACCTTATTTCACTCCACCAACATTTTACCCCTCGTGTTTTTTGAATTTCACTATAATAGTTTTTTTAGAAGGGGCTCCAAGATGATTATATGACGTTATAACTAAATGTCAATGGTCTCAAAGCATTCAACCAGGATCTTACTTTAAAATAGTTTTCCATATACCTGACACACACTCTTATAATTACTTTAAAAAAATATGAACATATTTTTAAATAATGATTGCATAACCAACTCCAAGAAGAAACTGACAGCAGTTAAAGATACATCCTATGAATATGGTATTATTAAAACAGTATCTAAGAATGATCTTCAGTGAAATTTTTATGATTGTAGGAATAAAATGAGAATTTATTTTTTAACTTTTATATGTAAAGGCCTTCATTATTATCTTAGTATTCATATGTACATGTGTTTTATCTTTTATTCGCATCTATTTGCATCCATGCAAAAACTAACTCTTCATTTTTATATATCCTCTTTTATTTTGAACATAATCCTGATAAATCATATTGATTAGTTAATAAATTGATGAAATTTATTATTGGGAAATACATTATGGAAGTAAATCCATTCCTACCTTATATGTAATAAGCTTCTGTAGAAACAATGTCATAGATAATTCTCTTTATATCTCTCCACTGTTGAATAAATAGAACCTTATAAAAATAGTATTTCCTTAAATGGATAATCCGTTTTCTAATACATTAGAAAATCTTGAAAGGATGCATTTGGAGATTATAAAAAATTAATCATGTTGTTTTTCCTAACAAATAATTATTCATAAGATATCCAACTATTAGTACTGTTCTCATCAGATAAACTTATCTGAGACTTTGTAAGATAAAATATATTTTTCATTTTTTATTGTATAAGATAAAATAAAATAAATATTTCATAGGATAATAAATTATTCTATCATTTTTAAGATAATATTTTAGGAAAAACATTTTCATAATATATTGACTTCTCATAACTTTTTTCTGTCTGAAGTATCTACCTCTAATCATATAGTGACCCAATAATTATCCTCTTTATATTTTCTCTTACATTGGAAGATCAAATTCCAAAATATAGTGTTCTGATTCTAGATATATAGATGATAATATTATAATTTATTATGATAAAATATTTTTTATAAAAATGACTCTTCAACCATCATAAGATAATCATTAATATTATTAGTGTAAGAAAAATTCATTTGATAAATATAATACGAAACACTTAATGAAAAATCATTAGAATAAAATTTATTAATTTTTAAATCCTAAAAATTTATAAAAATTGAGATACATTGTAGAAACATAAGTATATAAAAATATGTTGAATGTTTTAGGATCTTTTGAAACACATAAATATAGATTTTATTATGAGATGTGTGGGACATATACTTCCCTCCAATGCATTTGGTAATGATTTATATCTCAGGAGATGGATAAGACTAGAATTGTATGTGAAACAAATTCATATATAGAAGTTTTATAGTATAATGGTATTAGGAGTGATCCTTTGCTACAATTATGGTTTGGGGAGTAGACCCATCCCAAAATGGTATCCTTATAAGTGATCCTTTACTACTATAAAAATAAATTTTTTTCATTAAGTGCAAGCTATAGATCTCTGTATTATGCCAAATTTACCATCTCGTGGATCATGAAATTTGATTCCCTTATGATACATGTCTTATGAACATTCCTTATCTATTCCATGACCCGTTACTATTATCATTTATATACAAGGTATCGTTTTCAGATTTTATTATAAAGTTCCCTTACAATTATATTGTTGATTTTCTTATGAATCTCCCATGTTTACACTTAGTGAGACTCTTTTATCCCTGCTTCTTATGTTTCTTTTCCCCACGTTATGAACATATGTGTTACATATTATTTTTCTAAAAAGATTTCTAGTTAGTAATATCATATTGAGGTATAATTTATTAAACTATGGATCTGTTTATTGTGTTTCCATGTTTCCCGATACAATAAATTATTATGGTCATTATGCTTGTGTTTTTTGTAACATAATGGATATTGATAAAAAATGATTTAATATTTATGTATGATAATCCATGAATTCTACTTTTGGTTTAATTGGATAGGTTTTGTTAAAAATTGGAAACTAGGATGACAAAACCTTGGTTATATCTCTGATGAAATGTCTAAGGATAAGTCTATAGACTAGAAAAAATATAGAAAAATGTCCACAATTTTTTGTAGAGGATAGATTGATTGATTTGAAAGAAATTACATCCACGTATGGATACTAAAAGTGGATATATATCTGGTAAAAACTAACCATGTGTAAAAACGATTAAAAAGGAACATTAACCTAGACCATATCGTCACCAAGTTCATGACAATGGGCCTTATTGTACATCTAGTTTGACATTCCTTGGGGAAATTCTTTGGAAATTTACATACTCATTCAAAAAAATCAGGAATGGTTTAATTAAATGATAACTACGAATTCCCTAATACAAACCAAATGTTTCATAGATGAAATAATGTGTCATTATTAAGATATGTAATAAGGGATTTTTTATGATTTTGTATTCCTCCATTATGATTATTATACCTTACAGTATGTTTTTGGGTTTTATCTAATGGATATAACCTAATAGGACAATGTTATTTTTGAGTGTGGCATTGTGTCCCCTGTAATGTTTATTTTGGTTCTGAATCACTATTTATGGAAGGTATCCAATGGATTTTTTATGGAACCAGAAACACCCAATGGTTCTATATCCAAATGTACCTACATTTTTAAGGCATGATCTCATTAATGATTTTTACCTGTGATGCATAATAACTCACATTGGTCGAGAGGATTGGAGTCCTAGATCATTTCCCCCTTTTAGGGTAATTATTTCATACATTGGGACTCTCTTATGGATTTAAGATACGTTCCTGAATCATTAATAATTTACCATGTATAATGCAGTTTTCTCAGGAAATTTTTAATCAATTATTAGGTTGTATGAAATTTATAATAATCTGTATATATTCATGGTTCTTCATTAATGGACATATCTATATGTATTTGAGGTTCTCCAACAACAGTATCCCCTCATATAATACATAGATATTCATTGGTTATTATTACAACAATGTTGGTTTTTATGCCACTCTGTGGGGAACTCTAGAATTTATCATCATCTAAAAAGGTGTAAGTGGGATTGATGTTGGGATGGAACCCATAAATTACCTTCCTATATATCCTTTTGAAGGGAATCTGAAAAAACATAGATCGGTTCCTCCTAATGGGAAACATCATACATTTTATCGTCATTTGATAAGGACCCAACCATATAGTTTAACATCACGTGGAGAGGAAATCTAGGCGGAAGGTGCCTAGTCAATGAATTTCTTGGGACATTTACCTACGCAGCCTACGGAACCATGAAAAATAATAAATTTACCTGTTTTATTTGGTACCATGGGGAATGTGGCCAAAATAGAACTATGATGATTTGGATTGTTGGGTTTGAACATTACAGAGACTTCCTACATATCCTATTTGGATGGGAAACAAAGCCAATGTAGTTCTATAATTCTTATAGGGAAATATGACCCTTTGAGAGAAATCGTTTGGGGATTACTCTTAAAGAGGATACCATTATAACAAGGTATGTGAGGGGTTATTAAACTCATAAAGATCTATGGGTGTCTTTATTCAGGTATTACTCATAAGAAGGATGATCATATTAATGGAATTAAGGTTTAATTACTAAATAGGTTGTTCGGTGAGCTCGGGCCCTAGGTGAAGGCTTCCTACGTATCCTAGTTATGGTGAGAATCAGAGTTCTCATAGTTCATTCTATATGGGGATTACAAATTAAAGGAGGCCTATAGAGGGGGTATTATTTCACATTTCTTGAATGTGATTATGTGGATATTGGGTCCTGATAAGGCTTCCTACTTATCCATGTTATGTTGGGAATAATATTTATCATAGTTCATTACATTTGTGGGGATGTTGTGATCATTAAAAATATCTAACCCCATGTGATTCATGCTCTATGTCAGAAACCAGTGGATGTGAAATATTCAACAAACCGCACAAACCTTCTCCTCTGCTGATGAAAGAGGACCTGCCTATAGTGAAAGAAATTAGGGCGACAGTGGATGAGGGTGTGGAGCAATGAACCTTCCAATTTGAAATGAAAGTGAAGGTCAGTAGGTCTGGAATAAAATGATAGTGGATTATTCTAGTAGGTATTCCTTTAATTTGACATATATTGGGAAGAGTATATCATTCATTTTGGAAGGGAAAATCTGGTTTGATCATCGCTCTTCCTACTAGGGACCATAGGCTTCGTATCACAGAGATTATAATGGGAAAATTGAGTCTTATCCTAGGAATCAATGATCAGGAACTCCTCAATAGTATCTCTAGGGTAAGTGTCTTTGTGAAAATTGATATCCTAATCCACATAATCCCTGAATATCCTTACCCCCAGGTAGGACATGTGGGGAAATCCTCTAACCATAGATATCCAAATCCTAATAGGTGACACACTAATGTGCCTTTCCCAAAGGCCTAATAAATCAGGAGGTCTTGGTGGAGGATTCAACATGGTCCATTTCGTACAAGGGGTATAAATAAAAAAAATCTTTTCCTTAATGGCATAAAATAAGTCATAAAATATATTTTTTCATAGGTGGTCCACATTGGTATTCCACGAAGGTATTATGCGTAGGTATGTCATGTAGGTATGCTACGTAGGTCCTAAGAGGTACTAAAAATTATTAACACAAGAAGGATAAGACTATAAAATCTTGATATGACTTGAACAATAGACCACCAGGATAACAACACTTAGGTTAGGATTTAATGTAAGAACCCTAGTTGTCCCTTTATTTCCTTGGAAAAATCATGTTCATGTCATTACTTTTGGAAATGACCTATTCTATGTGACTCCTTCTTTTGGAAGGAGGGTCCTTAAACATTTATATTATATTGTAGACCATAAATGGACATTGATATTTTTTTATCCCTTTCAATTATCTCTTCACTCATGTTTTATAATGCTACCTATGAAAATTTATGGGACCTAGGTGAAGGATCAATGTAATGGGAGCTTCAAGAGTTCTTTTGGTTTCTTTATTCTTGAAATGGGAAGCCCAAGGGTCTAATTTAAAGGCTATGAGGGGACCTATTTGAAGGGAGGTTTTCTTCATCAATTGTGGGTGTAAAAACTCCACATAGATCCCATGCACATGGTTGTAATACATATACCCCCATTTAGGTCCCCCAGTGAAGGTCCTTTGCCTAGCTCCTCAGCGCGTGGGCTACACCTTTATGTTGTACTTTTAAGACTCATGCTATAATTATTGTGCACATGTATGATGTGTTGATACCATTAACCAAATTTATTTAAATCCATTAAATTTTATTAACACTTTATGATATCCAAATTTCATATCATAATCATTTTTATTTTCATTATTAAAATTTAGTGTCAACAAAATCCCACCCCCTCCCTAGGGATTGGATCTGAATGAAAAGAGGGTCTAGTCATGAGGTAAGATTATGGAAAAAAGATTACCGAAAATTAATGTTGGATTGTAAATCTCCTCTATGTATCTATGTCGTGTAGGGTATAATAATATTACCTTTGGTGAAGGTCAGTGGGGTATTCATGATATGCCTATAAATACCCCCATTCCATTTCCATTTGCTTCACACACATATCCTTTTTTCTCTAGTTTCCTAGATTGTTTTCCTAGCTCTATTGAATTGTGATCTCATGAAGATAATTTTTAAATTTTCCCGAGGTATAACCACCTAATAAACGATGTTATGAAAAGTTATTTTTTCGAAGGATCTCTACAGGAGGACCTCATCGAATGACCACCACTGGGTGCCTTGTTGAAAGTATAATGTTGGTGACCTCTTAGAAGGAGTTGCTTGAGGATTTTCATTTTCCAAATTATTTGATTTCATGAACATAAAGTTTTATCTTTATTGACTCAATACTCCAACTTAATGATACAAATTTTCAGACTCTCTTCCATGAAATTAACAGTTTGATGACTTCAACTGAGGAAGATAAAATTTTGCAAACAGAAATTATAAAATCTTTTGGACTAGACTATTATGAAATTGTGGAGAGTAACATTCTTGAGATAAAAAAATGCATAATACCATACCAACACAAATAACTGTGAAGCTATTATCTTTCTCTATATGGGTATAGGCTTCATAAATATTCTCAAATTTCCTTCATATAATAAAATTTTCCCAAATACATGGTTTGAAAAACATATCAACAGTCATTGTAAGTACATTACTATGACGGGTGTCCCTAATCATAAGGTAACAATCCATATTGGATTCATCCTATATCAATGTTGTAGTATTATTGATATGCAAGATAATGTTGTAGATACATGTCCGCATTGTTATGATTCAACCTTCCATGCATTAAAAAAAGATCTATGCAATGTCTATAAAGAAGATTGGGATTTTCACACTAGAGGAGGATTCATACCTAAATTGATGTGGGTAATTTGGCTATGCCAGACTTGTGCTGAGTTCAAGAAATAGATTTATGATGTTAACATCTATAAATTTTTCACTGTTTGATAGACTTATGATTACAAAAACAACATCATTTTGAAATTATTGAGCTGATGGATTCCACAAACAAATTATTTCCATTTGATAAATGGGGAGGTCAAAATAAATTTTTGGGATGTCTACCAAATATCTAGTGATCCCTTTCTTAAGGATATTTATGGTGAATTCATTACACTAACAAAGAAATGGGATGATTCTGAGAGGACACCATTTCTCATGAATTATTCAAAATAGTAATGAATTTCCAGAATGAAATAAAACATTCTTGTCCTACGGGTGATGTTCATGAAAGACTGTGGATGGAAGGTTTTTTAGAAACATAAAAATATTAGGGTCCTACATGCTGATGTCTTACTATTTTTAGAACTGATGATAGTTGGGGTGCTTCAGGCACATTCTATCCCACATAGGATATGGGTGATTACACGAATTGGGGTTAAAAGGTTATGCCCAAGATTGATTCAAAAGTATTCTTAGCTAGCATCATTTATAATGGTTAAAAAATTATTTTCTCCTAGTAAATGAGTCCATTGGTGGTGTAAGTCCATGAACATTTTTTTATTCCAACCAGGTTGGTAATGGAGAAATATATCAGGTTAGAAACCTTCATATTAGAAATAATCTATCACTTACTATTTTATTTATACAATGGGGAGGATCCAATTTCATTCAAATGACCATTAAAAGTGTTATACGGCTAGATTGCAGTAAATTTCTATTCATTTTTGTTGGTGTATTTAGATATAGTCCTAAATGTTCATTTTAACCCATTTTTATAGATGGTTTTTTGGATTCTAACTCTGAACCAAAATCCTAATGAGGTGCTGATGACATTGAATGTATCAGGAGAATTTAGCTCCATTCCTTTTGGTAACCCGCAAAATGGAACATTAGTTAATGACGGTAAGGAAGAAAATTATGAGTCAGAGTTTTATATGATTTTAATCATGGATAGTGACTTATCAACCATGATTAATGGTCAAACAATATATGTGGATTATATCCATTATAGGTTTTCTAACCAGTTCAAATACCATCATTAATCGAGAACCTTTACTCCCCATATGATAGGCATGAGAAGCATCCAATGGTAGGTATAAATCTATGGAATCTAACGTATTTAGAGACATCCAAAATATCAATTACACTACCTCTATAAGATTAATCAATTGAAATGGTGGATATATAAGCTAAATCGTGGGATTTTTTATACCCTTAGGGGGTTTTACAAAGGCAATACATCTGGTAGTGTCCATGATACTTGATGTTCCTCAAAATTGTGGCAAAAAGATCTAAAACCAAAGATGATTCAGAGGCCTCAGAGGATTCATATCCTTTCGAAATGTCCATGAAAAAAATCCACCATGAAGACCAGTTATAGGGAGACAACAACCCCAACACTTAGGTGATATAGTCACCATCATCCAAAAGATGATTTCATCTCATATATTGATTCTTCTAAAGAGGAATGGATGATTGAAGTGGCCTTTTAATCTGATGTCTTAGAGTTTTCCCCACAGCCAATCGCAACAGAGCCAAAATATGTGCATATTTATAAATTGAGTACCAAGAAAGCATGACAGGTGTTATTGGAGATGAATTATAATTTCTCTAATCCAGCCTTTGAATAATGTAGTTGGGTGATGTTAGAGAAAACTCTAATTATCATCTGGATATCAATTTGGATGAAGCACATGAATACATTAAAAAACCAGACATTATTATATATACAACAAACAACATGGTCCCAGCCTCAAAATTAGTATCTGACATGTAATATCGAGGTATACACAAAGGGTTAATTGATCACCCTAAGGAGGAATGGTACATTTATGTTAATAATAAGAATGTATTTCCCTTTTCTTTTGCTTCAGTTTTGTCCTGTCACCCTCTATCACTAATCTTGATGGGATTTATTTTTGCATCTTGAAATTAGATAAGGAGTAGTACTAGTAAGGTTGCATGAGTCCCCAAATTATGGTCCTATGGGAACCCTTATCGATACATTGGATGAAACCCATGGGTCTCCATAACTTTCTTTAAGAGGGAGAACCATGATGCATGTAATGGCTATAGAAAATCCTTAGTTGTTGCCTCGGGTTTCTATTTCTGAGTATAGTAGTACAATATATTTACTATCATATTAAGAGAAGCATGAGACAACATCGATGTTGGTTTGGTGAGTGTGTCAGTATGAGTATTTTCTCTATAATCCGATATGGATGTTGTAATAAATTAATATTTCATGTTTTTTAAAGTGCCCCTCACCTCTCTAATAAAAGGCTGCATCACTTTTTATTTAATTCACACCTCTAAACCACTTTGGATCGGCCAACCAATACCCAAATATCCTCCAACCATTAATAAATTCACCCTTGAGGAAAACAATTAGGTATAAATCCATCTTAAGGAGTCCTTTTGTATAAATCAAAAGGAGACACATGAAGAAGAGGTAATCATTTTATCCCTTCTTTCAAAGTTGATTTCTTCTGCATCTTTCTCTTACTAAGTGGTTACCATACTTAAATAATAACTATAGAATATGATATATTAGGATATTTTTTTAAGATTAAGGGAAAACCATATTCCTCTTTTTACCCAACCTATGAAAAAAAATACCACTATGCATGCTTACGTACGGCTTACCTTCTCCACATCGTGGTCTAAATTTTTTTTCATGTAAAATTTGTTTCTATGGGTATAACGATGAATATAAGGGATGTAAATAATTAAAATAACATGATAATTTTTAGGTAAAATTTATATTCCATCCAATTATGTACTATTTAACCATTAAGGAAATAATAACATTGGTCGGGCATACGCACGGCTGAATGTCTCCACGTTGAGATAAGATTCATTCTCCACTTTAAAAATCAAAGAATGATTATAAAAAATATATAAATGATTCTTATTTACGAAATATATTACATAATAATTCAACAAGATTGATATATATATATATCTATATATATTTGTATATATATTTCATTCACTAACTTCCATTCAATTTGATAAGAAAATGAAAACAACGTTCATGCGTACATACGGCCTACTGTCTCCATGAATGATGTGTTCCAATATATAGATATATATATATATATATATATATATATTATACATATTTATATTATGAATATATATGATATATGAATCATATTATACATTCTTTAAGTAGTTAAATCTGGATTTAAGTAATATTATCAAGAAAAACAAGTCAAAACACGTACGAAAAACAAAGCAATTCTACCTGAAATGATACATTAACTTGGAATTGTTAATAAATGGGTATTATAAAGTCATAAAAGAATCATATACGATATCATAGATATTATTTTCATTCTAATATAATTTAATGTTATTTTTAAACACATTATACAGGATTTTAGGACTCAAAAAGTGAGTTCGGATCTAATGTATGGGTTAATTCATCAGTCTCATTATTATCTGAAATGATTTATGTGTAAGTATTTCCTAGAAAATATTTTTCATCCATGTAAATGTATCATAAAAATGTTTTTAGAAGTAATATTTTAAGTTCTTATGAATGTTTCTCTTTAAATAGATCATCATTTTAAAAAACAAAAAATTTATTTTTCGAACTCTAATTATTTAATGTCTATTTTTTCAAAATGATTTTAAGGATTTGTTTATATGGACAAGATTAGTTTAAAATGATAATTTCTATCAAAAGGTTGAAAGTGGTATGGAAAACTTTGATTCAAAAATATCTTTAAAATTAATTCATATATAAATCATGTGACTTTTAAATGATTTTTTGAAGAAGATAAATTTCAATAAAAGGGTTTTACTGGTAATTTTTAACTATGACCTTATCCTTTTCTGGATATTATTTTTGATTGAGGTTAATATTTTATAATAAAATATCCATATTGTATTGAATGAGTTATGGTATGTTTGAATTTTTATATGCTATTTTTATACCCTTCATTGTTTATGGTTAAAGTATTGAAATTTTTTATTCCAATTTTAATATGAATGATTATGTTAGGTTTCAACCATTTAATATGAGGAATGAATTAGACTTAGTAAGTGATGGGAGGGGACTATTATAGCCCCATGATGCATCGGTAGGCCTCATGAGACAAACTAGTGTCTTGGAACAAGGCCTTGATAGAATATTTGTGAATGGTCCTGGCACATGTCCTTAACATAGTAGTTATTATGTCTGGGATTATGTATTCCCTCTTTATGAAATTAGTTATTACATGTTATTATTTGACTAGTATAATATCAATGTGTGTGTTTATATGGTAGTGTTTGATTTATTTTCCCCATATTATGTTCATGTATATGTTTTAAAAGGATCCTATATTTATTATACATCTTTCCTTATATGTTTATAGCTTCCAATGAATTATTTAACCTTACAGATAATCTAAGATCACCCCTTTCATATGTATTATTTTCCTTGGATGTCATGATATTTATTATTATTGATATGAGGAGTTAATCTATGGGAATAATATTTCTATCAAATGATTGTTTATGTTATTTTTTATGATAGAAAGTGTATTGTATCATCCATGCCTATAATATATTATCCAAGCCTCCTAAACTGATCGGTCATTTAGGACTTGATTCCTTGTAATCATGCCAATGTATTAAAATAATGTCCTGACTCTTGGTAACTATGGTTGGGGTGTTACAGTTGGTATCATAGGAAGTTTGGAAACATCCATGGAAATAGATTTTAAAAAAATAGAATAGGTATCAAAATTCTAAGATAGTATTTGAAGATATATATAGAAGAACCCCCTAGAATATTGGTAATGTAGGGATCACATGGATATTAAAAGAAGTACATGTCTGTCTAGATACTACATATGGATGTGGTTCTGGAACAAGTGTACCAAGGGGTGGAAACTCTGACATGGTGTTCTGAGCATTACTCGGGGTAACCCGGTACACGCCAATGGGCCTTACTAGACACCTAGTTTAATAATCAAAGGGGATATGATTAGGATAATTCCTATATTATATACAAACCATTATGAAGTATTTATGAGTAAATATCTTCTCAAAGGAACCATATTTATGATTATGGATTAGATATGCATTATTTTTTCAATTTATGTAAAGTATTATACTAGTCTTGAATTATGAATTATGATTCATAACCTAATCTAGTGTATTACATTGTTTAGAAATGGAACCTATTGGAAGAAATGTAAATCTAATAAACGCATGTAATCCAAGCTGGTATTTCCCTCTTATAAAAGATAATGATACTAGAGTTGGGGAAGCAACTAGTACTGAAAAAATTATAAAAATACAGGGTAAGCTAACTCAGGTTATGAATGATAACCTTACCCATAGAGATTATCCTGGTAGACAATACAGAGGACCAATGTTAAACCACCTCATGAGAAAACAACCTCTAACATTTAATGAGACTACAAATACATTTTTAGCTGAGTAATGTTTATGTTTCATAGATAAAATATTTCTCTCTTTAGGAATTAATTTAAAGGAAAAGGTTTTCATGTAAATTTATCGTCTCTTAGGAGATGCAGATCAATGTTGGTCATTAATTAAAAACACAAAGGAGAATCAAGAATTGGGAAATTTGGAATGGATGGAGTTTAAATAAATTTTTATAGATAAATACTTTCCTCAAGAAAAACGTGATGATATGGTAGATAATTTCTGAGCCTGAGGAAAAAGAAAGATGTGAATGTTGCAAAGTATGAGGCTAACATCACAATATCAAAAAGGCATGCTATAAACAACATATGTAACCCACGATGTAAGATTTATCTTTTCTTTTATGGGTTAAAACCTTTCCTCTGGTAGGCATTGGTCTCACAATATTCGTCATCATTTAGAGGTATAGTATCATGTGCTATCAAGACAAAACATGAATTCTTTATGTCTTATGAAATTAATGTAAATCAATTTAAGAATAGAATGGTGGAGGAAGAGATAAATAAAGGGAAAGGGGAAATAATAATTTTCCCTTATCTGATGATCATGAGTAGAAACACCCTGGTACTTGACCTAAAAGAATAGGATTTTGTTACAAATGTGGAGAAAAAGGTCACCAGGCTTGTGATTGTAATTAAAAGAAAGAAGCCGTAAAATGTTATAATTGTAATTACATGAGAAATTATGCAAACAATGTTCCATATCATCAAAGAAATATAGCTCATAAAAAATAGATCAATGTCATGCTTATATTATAACTAAAGCTGAAGTGGAATAATTAATGTGTTTTTGTTTTTGAATTAAAGAATTATATTCCAGTTATTATAAGAATGTGATATATATATAAGGATTTTATTGTAGTAAATTTTTGTTTTCATAGATGTTTTAATATGATAAAGTTAATCATATCTTCATTATGAGAAAATAAGAGCAACAATACATTGATTAATGAATCTGACGTTATAATTGATTTAGGAAATTTGGAGTCCTTTTCTTGCAGATATTGGACAGAAGTATTTTGGATAAATTTAAAGGTTTTAATGGATTATGGTGAACATTGGACAATATTTTTTATGTTTAAATCATTTTTATGATTATTTTGGGAATTTTATAATACCACAGTTATAGAAAAAGGGCAACCTGTAGGTCGGGTGATTAAATGTCACATCAATGAAAGCTATTGGAATCGAACCCAGAACCAAAGTGCGACAAGTCTTTTCGCTTACAACTAGCCTACATGAATTCCTTTGTTATTATATAATATTTTTCTTCATTTAAATGTTATATGGTTATATTTTGAACCTAATACAATTGATATAAATAGAATATTTTTGTGTTTTTTCTTTTGAAGAGAAAAATGAGATTGAGGTAGGAATTAGTTAGAGGATGAAACTCTACTTTGGAATCAAGTATGATTCCTTGTGTTCTTAGTCTATTAATTAAATTAATTCTACAACACTATGCAAAGGTTTATAAAACCAAAAATGTTTTCTTAGTACATTCTATTGCGATGAATCTAATAGTCCCTTAGATCATCACAGATTTATAGCTCTCTTATTGTTAACGACATCCTTATAATATTCTCTATCACTCTCCATAAAAACATGATTTTTAGTTTTCTCATACCTATCCATATTTTTCTACATGCAACCCTAGTATGTGATATTTCTGATAAACATCATACGTACCTTTCATTTTTATAAACAGAGGTCTGATTAATCCATTTTACGATGTGGGATTTCAACTAAGATATTTTAAAATGTCAAACCCATGGATTTCAATCCTGAGTATAAATTGTAAGGACAAAATATATTTAAGTAGGGGATAATGTAACACCCCAAACTTCCATATTATTCTTTCTTTTTAAATAATTCAATAGTGTGTGATGTACGCAACACAGAGATCAAGTGCACCACGACCTATCAAAGTAACTGTTTAAAAGTAGTTATGAATATTATTAACCAAATTTTGAATTTTATATATCTCATATAATTATAAAACTAATATATTGTCCTTATTTGACATAATATAAGGAAATATTCAATTTTACAGATAAAATAAGTATTTTTTTCAAAAACATTTGTTTTCCACCTTTTATTGGAGAACCCTTTTTAAATAAAATATTTGACACATTAATATATCCAATTTTAAATTTTAAATTTTTTTTGAATAAGGACATAAATATTCATTTTGTATAAATTCTTGGTACTT
Organism: Viscum album; assembly: GCA_963277665.1. Taxonomy (NCBI): domain Eukaryota; kingdom Viridiplantae; phylum Streptophyta; class Magnoliopsida; order Santalales; family Viscaceae; genus Viscum; species Viscum album. The sequence goes on along the minus strand of OY728145.1, from coordinate 1,923,416,512 downwards.
TTATAATAACTTTTATATTTTAATGAATCGTGAGAAATACAAAATTTTAATTAAAAACAACTTTTTTAATCAACATCACTTTTAGTGTTAAATTGTAGCATTGATTGGGTTTAAAAACGAATTAGACTATATTTTTGACAATTAATATAATTTAGGTCATTTGAAGTAATTTGATATTTAAATTGGACATAATCACATGTCAATCTTTGGATAGTTTTTACTTATTAAAACCCAAAATTCTTATGTTGACAATAGAAATTAATTTTAAATTAACCTCTTCTAATACTGTGTTTTGAATTTAGAAAAATGGATTATATATTTGGAATCAGAAAGTCCAAATTTTTTAAGTAGGTAACTTTTATTTTTGGAAATTATGAATAGTAACATCAGTGATTTTATTTATCAGAGTTAAAGGGTAAGTCGTGTAAATAAGAGTAAAAAATAAAATTATAATAATATAAAACTACCTCTGAAAGTGTAATAATCTTATTGGATGGTATATATTCTACCATCAAAATTTTTATTCTGAATTTGTGGCGTTTTAGGACTAATTAGTTGTGATAATGACATGTTGTTATAATTAATTTAAAATAAAGATAATTATAACATAAACATATATCTTTTACTAAATCAATTCTAATATAGGGTCATATAACTAATCACAATGTCTATAAATAGTCCTTATAAATATAAAAATATTTAATACATCATGACATTTTTTTATATTTTTTATATATTAGATAAATGTATTCATTTCTAACTCAATTATGATGTTCTTATTACCTCATTAATTAAAGATTATAATTATTGAATTTATAAATATTAAAATAAATGTAGTTTGAAAACATTGATTTCATACATATTTTTTTTTTCAATGATATTGAAATATTAGTGATGATTTAATTCATATTTTCAAGTAATCAAGTTGTTATGACATTATAAAAATCAATTACTAAATAGTGTCAAAATTGACATAAATGGGGTTTTAAATCAAATACTATTTTATTAAATGATATAAAAATATAAAAAACTAATGTTTGGCCAAATAACATTAATACATTTAAAATGACATTACATATCCACTTTTGGTTACCTTGAAATTTTATAGTAATGATATAAATCATGTAGTATAAAAATATAAGATGACATGGTTAGAGAATGTTTAACTAAGGGTTAATCCCAAATGATGTGGATACTTTTATGATCTAAAAATGTCTAAAACCTATTGGATGAGAGGATTCTGACCCATCCTCATATTATCATAGAAATAAATCAATTTTGAGATATTATAAACTGGAAACCATTTTATAATAAATTAATATTCCAACATTTTCCTAAAGTTCCCATCACCTCTCTTTTAAAAGTGCATCTCCCGTTATCTTTATTTCTCACCTCCAAAGAATTTTTTCTCAACCAAAACCTGCCCAAATATCCACCCAAAATCCCTTAATTCATCCTATAAAAAACACATTAGGATTAAATTATACTTACAGAGTCTTTTTGTTCAAATAAAAATGAGACACTCAAAGAAGGGGTAATCGTTTTATCCATTCATTCAAAGTTCATTTCAACTTCTACATCCTATTAAAATGTTGTTACCAAAAAAAATAAATCCAGTATATAATATATTATGAGATTTTGTTTATATTATGGGGCAATAATATTCCATGTTCTACCCATACTATGGAAAACAATGACAGCATGAGGGCGTACGTACGGCTTACCGTCTCCACGTCGTGGGGTAAATAGTTTTTGATGTGCACTATTTTTATTTCGGTATAATGATGAATATAATGGATTTATATAAGAAATATTACATGATATGTTTTATGTAAAATTCATATTCAATCCAATTTAATACCATTTAACCATTAAAAAATGTTATCTTCACTCGTGCGTACGTACGACTTACCATATCCACGATGCAATGAGATTCATTTTCAACTTTAACCATCCAAGAATGATTACAAAAATAATATTTTTCATAATTATTAAATATGTGACATAATGAGTCTACTAGAATAATATATCTATATATATATACATGTTTATATTTATTTACATATATGTCATTCATTTACTTTCATTCAATACGATAAAAACGGACACAATGTTCATTCCTACATATGGCCAACCGTCTCCCAGAATGGTGTATTATATTATATATATCTATCTATTATATATAATTATATAAGGAATTTATAATATATATAAATCATATTATAAATTATTTATGTAATAAAATCATTATCTATGTAATATGATCAAGATTAAAAAATCAAAACACTTACGAAAAACAAATTGATATTATCCAAAATGTTACATTAACTTGGAATTGTAAATAAAAAAGTAATATATAGTCATAAAAGAATAATATATTATATCATAAATATTATTATGATTCTAATATAAGATAATAATATGTTTAAACACATTATACAGGCATTTTGGAAACGTACAGAGAGTATCAGACTTAAGCAAAGGTTTAATACCTCAATATCAATATTATCAGAGATTATTTATGTATAAGTATTTTATGATACATATTTATCATTTATATCCATGTCATTTAAAAATGTTCTCAAAGGGAATATTTTAATTTTTAATTTAATTTACTCTTTAAATTAATCTTCATTTTAAATGTGTTAATGTTTTATATTTCTAAATCTTTTTAAATAATGTCCATGTTTTCAAAATTATTTTAAGGATTTATTTATATGGACATGATTGTCTGAAAATGTTAATTAATTTCAAATGATTCAAAGTGGAATGGGACACTTTTATTCAAAAATATCTTTTAAAATAATTTCTTTATAAATTGTGTGACTTTTAAATGATTTCATGAAAAATGGATACTTCTATCAAAGTGTTTTACTGATCATTTTCAAATATATCAATATCCTTTAATGGATATTATTCTTTATTGAGGTTGATTTTTAGAACAAAATCTCTATATTGTATTGAATGAGTTATGATATGTTTGAATATGGATGTTATATTTTTATACCATTCATGGTTTATGGTTAAAGTATTGACATATCATATGCTGGTTTTAATACGAATGATTATGTTATGTTTCACCCTTTTCATATGAGGAATGCATTGGACTTAGTAAGGGATGGGCAAGACCCAATATAGCCCCTCGATGCATCTGTAGGTTTCATGAGACAAACCAGTGTCTTTTCACAAGGACTTGACATAATATTTGTGAACGATCTTAGAACAAGTCCATGGTTTTGTAGTTATTATTTCTGGCATTTTGCATTATCTTATAATGAAATTATGTATTACATTTGATTATTCAGAAAGTAGAATATCCATGTGAATGTATATATGGTAATGTTGGATTAATGTTTTCCATATTATGTACTGGTTTATGTTTTAAAAGGATGCTCTTTTTTATACATCTTTCAATAAATTTTTAGAGCTTCTGCTAAATTATTTTCCCTTAATGAGCAACTAAGCTCATCCCTTATGTTTTATTTTACCAAGATGCTAAGAAGTGTATTATGATTGATATTAAGGGTTAATAAAAGGTAATAATGGGGTTATAAAAATATTTTTTATGATATTTTTTGTGTTATAAAGTGTATTTTATCATTCATGTATGACATCTATTTTCCAAGACTACTAAACATATCGGTCTTTCGAGACTTGATTTCTTGTAATCATACCACTGTGTTAAAATAATGCACAAACTCTGGGTAACTGTGGTTGGGGAATTACAATATTAAAGTTTTTTCCACATAAAAAAATAATTTAGCATGATTCAAGGCTTGTTTCGCATAGAGGAGTACAAGCTAAGGTTAACCACCAAGACCATTTCACATAGTAGCATAAGTCAATGATAACCGTGAATACCGTTACACATAACGTATCATGGGACTCAAAATTACCAAATTAATATGAGTTATATCTAGGCATACCCTTCATAACATGTTAATGAGTATTATTTCCACAAATAAAATCAAACATAATCAATCATACATAAACATAAGGGTTACCCATGGTAAGAATTGTGTATTATAATAATGTCATAAATCATATCAAATGGGTGTATCCTAAAAATGACCATGATATAAAGGAATTAGACTGTAAATAAAAACTAATAGGTTATAATAGAAATATATCATGAAAATTGATGTCACTTGAAGTAATTTCATGTAAAAAGAGTACATAAGAATCTTTAGAATTAAAACTTTTTAGTGAGGTTAAAGGAAAATACTAATGAAAATTAAAATTAAAAAATGGAATAATCATTTATATAAAACCCTAAATTTTCAAGAATGGTTTTAATAATAAAAATTAAAATTTTATAAAAATAATGGTTCCTTAAAGAAATAATATATAGTATACTTGAAAATGTGTATGAATTCAGGAAGGTCACTTTAATGGTGTTTCTTATCAGGACTTTTTGAGGAGAGATTCATTTAAAGACATGCATATCCATGAAGGATATTGATTAATGGATCTTGGTAAATTATTTTGGTTCATGTATACATAATTTATAATCTTTACATAAAAATAATAGATAACCTAAATTGTGTAAAAAAGATCGAGCAACCTGAAGGAATAATAGAAGTTTGGGTAGAATCTCTTACCTTATGTATGATGGTGTCCATAACTTGTTATTGAAATCTTATATAACCAATTTAAATACCTTAATTAATAATTAAATAACCTATTTTGGATTTAATTTATTTATAATAACCTTATTATGTTAATTCATGATCTTTTCTATGGGTTAAGGTGTTAAATTTTATTATTTTTTATTGGTTTTTATGATTGGTTTACATATATAAATGTATGAATAAACATGTAATATGAGAATGGTATTCTAGAATTGTAGTAATATATTATTATTTATCATACAATATATTAATTGGATATAAAATTCATTTATTTTATTTCGAGTGTTGATGAATCATTATTTAGATCGTTAATGATAACGGTTCGTGTTAATTTGCAGTTTTTATCACATTGAACTCATTTTGCTTGATAAATTAATATCATGAGTAAAAAAGATTCTAGAACCTAAAATTAGAAAAAATACATAAATTATAGTATGTTTAAACCATGGAAATGTTTTCATGACTACAATTGAATACCGTAACATAAATTGAAAATCAGTCCTCCTTGAATGTGGTAAATTAACACATCTCATATGGTGTTTTTATATCCAGTATAAAAGGAGTGGAAATGAAAGATTATTAGGAATTATTACATATTCTTAAAAAACTATATTAAATTTTAGTTAATGGTGATATCATAACATTTTTATGAAATTATGTGAGGAAATAATAATAAAATAATGGAACTTGAAATAAAATAAACAAAACGAAAAGTATAATTTACCTCTTGAATATATCTTCCTTGAGAACCTCATTAAAGGAGAATATTTTTCCTTCTAAAGATAAAAAGGGATAATGTAAGTGTTATAGGGGATTATTAAGGTATTTTAGGAGAATTTTGACTTGGAACAAGTAATAAGATGAATGAAGAGAAAAGGGGTGTGAGGGTGGTTTTTATAGTGTAGGAGAAAAGGGTTTTCTTAATATTATATTCATTATTTTATTAGTTTTCATATGAAAATAAATAGTTCTTATTCATGGGGAAAAATATTAATATGTGGATATGAGTTGTAAACCAATGTGTTCATATGATCCATTACTCAATAAATAGTTTTTATAACATATACTTTATATATACTGCAAATTACCCTATTTTACTATTCAACAAAAATTCATGTATTTTAGAAAAATCAAAACAATTCACCGAAACCATTTTTCGATATGTAAAATTAAAAAAATTACTCTATTTTATTATAATAATGTTATAAATTTTTAAATATAATTTTTAATTAAAATCATAATTTTCATGATAATAAGAATTTTAAAATTAAAATAGATTCTCTAACATATTGAAAAGTTAATAAACTCTCTTAAAGAAGTTGTAACGATGCATGGAGTAACACTTTACATTTTATAGGATCTATATCTTAGGTTCAACTCAATGTTATATAGAATTCATCAACAATCACGTGAAAAATAATTGAGTTTTCATCACTGATTATTATTCTTAGACAGATGTTCAATATGAAATAACAATTCAAAACCTTGAGGATCTATTTTTATCTAGTTTTTTAGATTTCAAATTATGTCAGGATCACCATATTCCTCTAGTAGTGTTTTCATATAAAAATATAATTCACTCAAGAATTCATGTGGCACTATATGAATCCCTCTATGAGAAGAAATATAGATCTCTGATGTGTTGGGATGAGGTCTTAGAAAGAAAGAAATTGGAGACCACGATTTTTGAATAAATGCTCGAGAAGGTTTGAACCATTAAATAGCATTTCATGGTTTCTCAAATTTGGAAGAAACAATATACTGATAATCTTCATCATGATATATAATTTTTTTGGGTGAAAATTTGTTTCTACGAATCTCACCCTAGAAGAATATTATGATATTCAGGAGGAAAGGGAAACTAAGCCCTAGGTATGTTGATCCGTTTGAAATTATTGATTGTATCTGGATGGTAGCCTATATCTTACACTTCCTCCAAATATCTCTCTAGTCCATGATGTTTTACATGTATCTATCATGAGTAAGTATATACCTAACCCTTAGCATGTACTAAACTCAAAGGTCATAGCGTAGGAGAATGATCATTCAAATGAGGTGCAAACAGCTAAAATTTAAGATCAAATAGATAAACTTTAACGAAAAAAGACCACACACCTTGTCAAAGTTTTGTGTAGAGATAACTAGTTATAGGATTCTAAATGGTGAAATGAGTAATGATTATGTAGAAGGATCCTCATTTTTTACCCGAGTGACGAATTTCAAAGGATGCATCCAATTTCTGGGGGTAGAATGGAACACCATGTGTTTTAATGGGCCATTTTTTCAAATAAATTAAATTTTAATTTATTTCGTGAAATCTTCTACGTTAAAAATACCTCTCATATGATACTACCTCAAAATATGACTTCTCATATTTTACATGGAACATCGACTTGGCATACACTATATGCAACACTAATGTTTCAACGAAACATCATTTTAAAGTTATAATTAGTTGAATGATAAATTTATAACCTAGATATCAAACATAATAATATGAATAGTAATTAAAAATTTTAAAATATTTTTTATAATTGTTTAATATAAATAAAACATATTGATACTGAAAGATATAAATATTTTAAAGGCCCTTATATGCTTAAAAATACTATTTTCTCAAACAAACTACTTTTCATGACCTTATATGAAAAACAATAAAAATAATTTTAGACTCATTTAAAAATTTAATTTTATAAAATAAAATTAATTTTTTAATTTATTATGTTGAAATTATATTAGGGTGATATTTGCCTGATGTTTCTGAGAAACATCATTTTGGGATTAATAATGATAAATAATGGATTTTAATTCCAAACTTCTTTTTCATCTAATTTTTTTATAAGGTTAAATAATATTTTAAATTTGTTTCAAAATTTTTTAGATAATATTTTTTTCAGTTAATACAATTAATATAATTGAGATCAATTTCCCTTTAAACATGGGTATAAAAACATAGCAATGTTTTTCAATGTTTATATTTTAAAAACCCGCATTGTCAACCTGATGGTGGGATTAATTTTAAATTAATTTCGTTGAATTTAGTTATTAAAATATGGAAAAATTTATTCCCTGTTTGTAATGAAAATAATTCATTATTTAAAAAATTTTCAGCTTAGATTTTGACCAAAAGTTCTACTGAAAGTGATTAAAGTTAATTACCATGATTATGGATAAATGATGATTAATAACTGACTAAACCAAAACCTTAATTCCCAAAATGACTTATAAACATGTTCAAAACCCATTTTATGGAAATTAATCATCGAGGAACCTTCCAGTTTTGATATTGGTTGTTTTTTATTCATTTTCTGGGTAGAAGCATCGGTAAACCTAACATGTTTTCAAAATTCCCATTTTAATCTTTTTCCTATAGTATAAAAAGCCACCAACTCTGCCTCTTCTTCACACCTCTCGAAAATCATAGGTGTGGCCAATATCTTCCTAATACACTTTAAAATATATATATCTTCCTCCATGATGCCTCATTTTTCATATAAATCAATCCAAGGAATCATTTTGGCACAAACCAATTGGAGTAACCTGATTAAGAGGTAACATCTTCTCTCAAGCTGCTTTGTTTTATTTTATATTTTCACCCATCCACTCTCTTTATTCCATTATTCTATAAAAACATAAATATCCTAAATATACTAGGAATTTTTTAGGCTAAGGGTTAGACCTACAATTACACACACTTCTATCTAATCGGTAACGAACATACTATTTACATATACAACGAACTACCACCTCTTTAAATGATGATTGTTCATTTTTTCTTTTATCACCTCTCATGGTGGAAATTACAATGTAAAATGTATTTATATTTGCTATATTTTATATTTATTATGTATTTAATCTTATTTAATTATTTTATTGAATTTTTAATTTTACTTTATAATTTTTTTATACGGTAACTTTGTTTGAGGAAAAGTGGACTACCTCCTCCTCAACGCGACGTGATTCGTTAATACACTACATAGAATGTATTAATGATGTATTTTGTAAATATATATATGAAATATATGATATAATAAATCTATTTTAATATTGATATATATATATATATACATCTTTCATTTTCATTCATTCAACACGAAATTTAAACGGAAAAAGTGTTTATGCATATGTACGACTTACCATCTCCATGAATGGTGTATTCCATTTCATAATTCTATAATATATGGATTATTATAATAAATATATACTGAATAGAAATTATATTTAATTCATGGTTTAAATTTTAGAAATCATGATATAACTATAAAGAACAAATATATAAAATAATTTAGAAACATGCAAAAAACATAGTGGATATTACCCGAAGTGAATCCTTAACATATACTTGTTAACAAGCGGGTAATATAAAGCGTCAAATTCATGATTTTATTATATTTTTTTTTTTGTTTTTATATTCAGTATTTCATTTTTCCATTTGGGTTTCCAATGAATCTTTTGATGAAAAGTGGATGAATTTTGGTGGACATACCGTAGCTCATGATTAGCGCATGGTTAATAGTAACTGAGATCCCTTCTCAGGTAACCATGTGGTAGGTTTCTAAGTGATACAAAACCAACTAGACCGCCATCTAATGGTCATTCACTTTTACCCAGATACTAATTTTTTCACTAGTATTTGATGTAGTAGCTACCGAATGACCAGTGCACAATCAATCTGACATTGTGACTTAGTCATGTGGTGGGACATTCTTGAGTAGAGCGTGCAACATGATTATAGCATGATTTATCAACCCATTCTATCTAATTGTGAGGCCTATCCAAGACTATAAAATTTGGGTTTTTTATTTTCACTCTCCCTGATTTTTAAGCCTTAACGTCCCTTGTTTCATCCCTCTAAGGATTATGCTTCCTAGGTTCCACCCTCTAGTCCCTATCCCCCTTGGTCCTTTGATTTATTGGTTGGACTTGGGTGGTTATTCCTCGATTAATCAAGTAAGTATCCTATTTCCTTGGATTCTTCAAATATTATATAATTTTCGTTATTCTTTCTTGGGGTTTCTCTTTTCCAGTGTACATGGATACGATTATAGGGTTGATTCTTGATTATTTGGTTTCAGTCTTGTTATTTAGGGTTCAATCGTGCTTCCTTGTTGGACGGTTGATGTGAAGTTGGATTTTGGAACTATAATTTAGGGATTTATACACCCATTGTAGTTCATTCCATTATTGACCATTGTTTTAGGAATTAATTATCTTTCTTGAGTAATTTGGAATGTTTTATGATACTGTATGTGGTGAAAAATGGTATTTTTGAAAGGTTTTGTTAAGAAATTGTATAGACATGGGTTTTCAACATGAACTTGGGAATATTTTTTGGGTAAACCCTTGTTTTGGTTCTTAGGAATGTTTTACAAATTCTACAAATGATTAATTAAATTATTCTAGTGATGTGAATCATGGTTAGGAAATGTTTTGGTTTGTTTTAGATTTTAGAAAAGGATTTGGGGTGTGAAAATAGTGGCTTGTTAGGTTTATTCCATTGTTTGGTTTATGAAATGTTTAAATGGGGTGTTTTGAGATATGTGGAACTTGATATAGTGAAAAGGGAAGCCTGGGTAACAAAAGGGGTGGACTAGGGCAAGTATGCTAGTGATAAGAGAGTGTCTTTGGCTAGGTTTCGCTTAGCGGGATTGACAAGGACAACACTTACTAAATATTTATGTTGATTGAAAACCACTAGTCTAATGGGGTGTCCCCTCCTAGAAGGTTGTTCTTGAGAATGATGTTTTTAGTGGTTTCTACCAAATGTTTAACCTAGATACAGTCTACCTGGTGTCCTATTTCTATCCTGTTCTTAGAGGATTTTCCTATTACTAGTGCTCTATGGTTATATCACACATATCATTGAAAAACATACAATTTTTGGTTATTTCAAAAGAAATTATGGTTTAATTGATAAAATACATTAAATTAACTCTATAATTTCTTTTATAAAACATTCATGTTCATTTATCTTACTATACATATTTCATAGAATCTTTGATTCGATGGAATCCCACTCGGCTTAGGCTCACAACCTATAAACACGGTTAGGTGTATGTAAACATGGTTATGTTTGAAACAAGTAAGGGAATGGTCTTTGGAGATGATGGTTTAGGTTTCTAAAGGTCTTCTATATTTCAAGGTTGCTGGAGGTGGTTTAGGATCATTGTTCCTCTTGTCACGTGGTTGTTTTTGGATAGTTTATTTTTCAATTTTGGAGTTAAAATTTTTCATTTTTAGGTAATATTTGTAACTCTTATTAGGAAATCACGTATGGTCTTTCTGGATGTGGATTTTCAGATTTATTTTAATTTATTCATTCTTTTTAGGTTTAAATATTTTGGTAAATCATTCCCATATCTTTTTTGATACCCAGGAACTTATTTCGCTCCTATAGGGATAAAGATTGTTCCACAGGCTATGCCACAGACTAGGTCAGCTACCAGTTCGGATGAAGAACCATATGGGTTAATGAAAAAATGGTATCATAGTAGGTTTCTCTTTTGGGTTAGGATATTCTGAGTAAGTCTGGATAGATTTGACAAGGTATTATAGGGGCTCAAAATTCTGATAGCAAGTGTGGTGACTAGCCAGCCCACCTCCAGATGGACCTCTAGTCGCCCTGGAATGTTGGTATTTACATTTTACTTTTCCTCTAGGTGGGACATGTTGGCTGAAGAATATACATAGACACATGGTGAGGGTTAAAAGGTTTCATTATTTCATTATCATGAAAATTTTGATTTATTTATATTTGATGTTATTTCTTAATTTTTTCAAAATCATTGTATTAATGATTTTTCTTATGACAATTGATATTTATAACAACATGCCTCCCCATAGAAATCCCATGTAACCACATGATGAATCTAGATAGTGTTATCCCTTAACACATGATTAGAGGTTTGAATAAGTTGTTTCCTGAGATGTTTATGCTCTATGAAAATGAGTGGGTCCTGCTCTTGCTCCAGTCAGGGAAGCTGAATCCCCCCTCGGATGAAAAAAAAGATCAAGAGTTTCTCAATTAGAAACCTCCTTCTTTATGAGGTATCATAGAACCTTAGTAATAAGAGTATTTTCTTGAGATGACGGAACATGTGTTTGAATTCATGAACACTATTGAAGAGGTCTTAGTGAAATTTGAATCATTTATGTGGGAAGGTATCAATCAAAGGATTTGGGACTCAGTAGTTTAGATGGGAAAACAGGAGAAGATGAGATTAAAGGATGTTAATGTTTTCTTCAATGAAATGTTTTTCCCTGATGTCTAGTCTTATGCTATGTCCTTAGAGTTTCATATCTCATTCAAGGTGATCAATCGATGATCGAGTATGCCATCCATTTTGCCAATTTAGTCTTATATGCACCCAAAATAGTTTCCAATGAGAAGATTAAGGCTTAAAGGTTCGAAAGGGATTTAAATGTAGGGATATATTCTTAGGTCTTCATTTTCAATCTAAATATTTATACTATTGTTTTTTACCAAGATTTTATTGTAGAGATTGATCACAAGGGTAGGTCTCGATCCTCTGGGTCTCATTCAGGGTTGCCCAATGGAAGTTCATTAGATGAGAAGATGATGTGATAAGAGAAAGCGAATAAGGGATGAGGTAGTTTTGGACATCCTTCTAGGAAGTCTTCATTTATGGCCTCAATTGCTAGGTTGGTAGTATTCCATCGACACATGATGGTAGGGAACATTTGATTTTTTTTGTACATCCCCTCCCAAACCATATCACCGGTGTGGTGCTATGGGACCCCTAAAGCATTTTTGAAAAATGATCTGCCCATATCAGAGTGGGGTGGGTTCTATAGCCCCTATGGGAATGTCACCTCAGTCTAACCCATCCTATATCATGAGATCTAGGCTTTGTGATCATGGTTGTATGACAAGATCCTCTTCCAATTATAGTCAGTTTATGAAAGAGCCACAGGTAAGCGGTTGTTATAATACAAAAACCATGAATCATCATGTTGTGGATCAACCACCAGTGGGACCAGATATATGGCCCTCCATAGTTTGAGGTACCATTTAGATTTAATCTTATATAACAACCATTTAATTTGATAATAGTTCATATATATATTTTATATCTCCATACCTCATGAATATTATGAACCTTACAACCAATCTTAAGCCTTTTCAATGGAGTTAGTGATGTCGTTGGGTTAGATGGAGCCGGTTCTCAAGTACCCATCGTGTTCTCTCTCCATGTTAGGGGTTGAGCTGGAATGTAATTTCTTTGGTAATGGATATGGACCTCTTCAATGTAATCCATTTCGTGAACTATATGGTGTAATTATAATAGTTCATTGATTGTTTTAGGTGGTGCATAAATTTCACAGCACCTGATGGGAGTGACAAGGTTTTCCTCAGGGAAGGGGATCCTTGATTGGGTCCCATTGGACCCCCACTACAAAAATTGGGTAATATCATTTTTCCATTATCGTATCGTGTTATAGAAGATGATATAATTTCTCCAGAGGGTGAATTACCACCTATGGTGGATGTGTTCCTGGAGTTATTTCTAGTTGATTTTAGGGTTTAGCCTTAGAGCAGGATGAGTAGTTCACAATTAATTTAGCATCGGAGAAAAAACCTTTGTATTTTACCTCATATTATATATAACCTAATTATTTGATTGAATTAAATATGTAGCAATAGGTTTTGGAATACAAAAGGGTTCATTTTCTCGAGTTTCTCTCCTTGGGCTACTCCAGTCATGTTCGCAAAGAGGGTGGATAGATATCTCTGATTTTGTATTTATTTCCAGAATCTAAATAAGGTAAACATTAAAAAAAAGTATCTGTTATCCCAAATTGAATACTTGTTTGATCATCTGAATGGGTAATGTGGTTCTCTATGATAGTATTTCATTACGGTTAAGACCAAATCATGGTGAAAGATGTGGATGCTCTAAAGATATGTTTCTGAAGAAATTATGACAACTTTGATTACTTGTTCATGCCTTTAGGGTCAACAAATTCTCTAAAGGTCTGTATAAGGATCTTTAATAGGGTGTTCCACAAGTGTCTAGACTACTTAATAATGGTATTCATGGAAGTAATCCTAGTTTATTTTGTATAAAAAGAAGATAACGAGCATCATTTAAGGATTGTGTTGGCCCCTCATCAAGATCATTATTTCTATGCTATGTTTTCAATGTAAACTTTTTAATCATGGAAGGGATGTTTCTAGGCCATGTCATCTCAGAGCAGCGGATTTTAGTGGACCCAAAGTAGATTAGTCGAGTTATGTCATGGGAGTAATTTAAGAATGTGTTCGAGATCAAGAGTTGTTTTGGCCTAGTTTGTACATGTTGTTTGTTTGGTATTTCTCTAAGGTTTTTTCTCCGATGAACTCACTCACCCAGAAATGGGTGAAGTTTTAATGGAATCTAAAAAATCAGGTTTCCGTTGAATAATGAATTGATGATTAACTAATACACCTGTATTGATCTTTCTAGATTTTGGAAATGGTTATCTAGTCTATTGTGATGCCTCGTGTATGGGTCTCGGGTGTTTTCTTATTATGGATGATCATGTGGTTGCATATGGATATCACCAACTCTGCCAACTTGAAAGGAATTACTCATCCCCTCATTTGTAGTTAGTATTGTTAATTCATGACATGAATATGTGGCATCATTACCTTTTATGGGATAAATTTTATGGTTTAATCTCAAAATAAGATACAAGCCGAAATTTTCTCTCAAATGGATCTGAATCTAATGTAGTGTCCTTGGGTTGAATATTTTTAGAGGTTTTACATTGATATCTTTATAACCCAAGAAATTGTAATGTTATGGCCGATGTTTGGAGAAGAAAAATTCAAGTGAGTCATGTTATGAGTAGATGTTGATGTGTCTTTTCCCATGTTCATCATGAGAATAAGAAGAATAGTGGAAGTTATTTATTGGCTAGTGTTTAAATGACACTTTATCTGATGGATTTGATTCAATAAGAAAATCTGAGTGATGATTTGTGAGAGAAATCAATGTAGTTCCTTCAGGGTGGGTTGACATCTCATCACTGGTCATTTTCTACCGAGGGAACCTTCTATTTCAGTAGTCTCTCTGGGGTTTCATTATCTCTGAGGAGGGTGGTGATGTAGGGAAAAAACCAGTATTAGTGGGATGTTCATCCTGTAGCTACCAAGATTTATTATGAATTTCTTCTGTAGTTCTAGTGGCTAGGTTTTTTGTGGTATATATTTAACTTCATGACGATGAGTTACATATTCTATGATGTAAAATAAGAGCATCAGAGGACCTCTAGTATTCTCTAGCTCTTACCAATTCCTACCTGGAAGTGTGACAAGGACACCATGGATTTCATTATTGGAATGCCTCTTACACCTTGAGGAAGGAATGTCAATTTGGTGGTAATCAACTGTTTGACCAAATCATCCCATTTCATTCTGATCAAATATTTAGTAAAAGTGGCTGATATGGGCCAAATATATGTTCATGAAGTTGTATGGATTATTGGTGTACTATTAGTAATTGTTTTTTATAGAGACCCTAGTTTTACCTCTCGATTCATTTAAGGCCTTCAAAAGTCATTGGGGTCCAAGACCAAGATAAACATGACATACCATCGCCAAACAGATGGTCTGATAGACCATGTGTATCATATTTTGGAAGACATGATTCCTGCAGGTGTCATGGAATTTGGAGGTTCATGGGATATCCATTTGGGATTGGTTGAATTTGATTATAATAAAAGACACCAATTATCTATTCAAATTTATACTTCTAAGGCACTATATGGTCATACTTATTGGTCTCCATTTTTGGGCTGAAGTAAGTGAGACCGCACATTTGAAACTGAGCGTTGTACAAAAGACGTATGAGATTGTAAAAATAATTAGGTAGTGATTACTGATATCTTAGTGTCTCCCAAAAATTTATGTTGATCAGAGGTGTGATTATCTTGTGTTTTATGTGGGTGACTAGCTAATATTGAATGTGGTGCCTCATTTGGGCCATCATTATTTGAGAATGCAAGGAAAACTAATTTTGAGGTATGTTGGAACTTTTGAAACCACTTAGCGCATTGAAAAGTTAGCATACATTTTTGGAATGCCATATCAGTTGATGTAAATTCAAGACATATTTCATATCACCGATTTGATGAAGTATAATTTTAATCTGTCTCAGATGTTGAATTGAGAATAGTTGGTGATAGAGCTCAGTTTTTTTGGTGTTTGAACTTCTAGTACGGATACTAGATTCTCAATATAATGTCCTTTTTGGGATTTTTATTCCATTTTTTTGTTCCCTTCAGAAGCGTGGTGATGTTATCAATGAAACAAGGGAGTATAATTCATTGTATGAGCAAGAATACCCACTCTCATTTTATGATCAAGATTTAAGTTGACTTTGTGGGGTGGGAATTTTTTCATAGTGGGGAGAATTTTCACATCAATGATTTTATTTAATGTTACTTGTCATTTTATTTTTAGTCTACTTCTTTTCTCTTTTGGTTTCATTTCAGTCTTTGGATGAATAGTAGATGATTTGGGTTGGACAGACCATGGCCCATAGCTGGGGCATGATTATTAGTAATGATGCAGCCAGTCTAGTTAATTGTGTGGTAGGTATTTGGGTGGGACAGAATGTACCACATGGCCATTATATGGATGTATTCCATGGCCTAAGTACTCATGTGGTCACTTCCCTTTTGAGGTTATAGCTATCTCACATCTAGTGCACAGTCATCCTAAGCATGTGAGGTTGTTATGTGGTATGAATTTCTTGGACAAGGCATACAACATAATTTCTGCATGGTTTATCAAACTGTGTGGCCCATAAAGGTCATTAAAAATAATGTTTTAGGTTTTCTCTCTCCTTTATTTCAATTCCCAAACAACCCAATTTCTCATCCCAGTTGTGATTTTCCTCCCTGGTAAGCTCTCTCTAGCCTCTATCCTCGTTAGATCATCGATTCCTTGGCCGTATTTGGGTGGTTCTTCCTCGATTAATCATGTAAGTCTCATCCTTTTGATTCTTCCCCCATTACATGGTTTTCATTCCCTTTTCTTGTAATTTCTCTTATCTAGTGGTTGTAGTTTTGATTTTAGGGTTGAATATTAATTTTTTTGTCTTCGATCTTGATATTTAGGGATTGATCCTACATCATTGTGGTGGGATTGAGGTGTGGTAAGAGTATTTCTTTGTATTTTGGTGATTTTTACATATTAGGTTGGTTATTTAATGAAAAAACCTATATTTGATAAGTTAATTATGATCCATTGAGTAATTATTTATGTTTTAGGAGTTTTGTGTGTGGTAAAAAAGTATGTTTTGAAAGGATTTGATATGAAATTGGTTTGTAAATGTGTTTTCTATATGAAATTGGGTTGGTTTTTTGTTTAAAGCCTTGTTATGCTTCTTGGGAATATTTTATAAATTGTGAAAACGATTTATTAAATTATCAAAGTATTTTGAATCATAGTTTGGACTGGTTTTGGTTTGTTTTTTTATTTTAATGGAGTATTTTTGTTGTGAAAATAGTTGCTTTTGATGTGTATTTTATTTTTTGGTTTATGAAAGTGTAGAAATATTTTGTTATGTGAAATGTGGAAATTTATTGAGCACAAAGGGAAGCCCGAGTAACTAGGTGGGATGACTAGGAATAGTACTTTACTGATACATAAGTGTATTTGGCCAGGATTCACATAGAGGGATTGATGAGGAAAATAGTAACTAAATATTGATCACGATTGGAGACTACTAGGCACATGGGGTGCCCCACCATAGTGGCTCATTCATAAGAAATATATTATAAATGGTTTCTAAGACATGTTTCACCGAGATACAATGAAACTATTGTACCATTTCTAGCTAGTTCGTAGAGGGTTTTCTTATGACTAATGCTCTATTGTGATATTACACATTCTGTTTCCATACGGTATACCTTATGGTTATTTCAAAAGAAATCATGGTTTATTTAAAACTTTTTTCAATAAATTTTCCTCTAGAATTTCTTTTATAAAACATGGATGTTTATTTATCTCATTTTTTCGTGGAATCATTTATTTAGGGGAATCCTACCCGTCTTAGGCTCACACTCTACTCACACATTTTGGTGTACCTATATATGGTTATGTTTGACACAGGTAATGGAAAGGTATTTAGAGAGTGTGGTTTAGGTTTCTAGATGTCTTCCATGGAGTAGGGATATTGGATGAGGCTTTAGGGAGATGTTACTATTTTCATGTTATGGTTTTTGGATAGTTTTCATTCCATTTTTGGTTGTAGCAATTTTTGTTTTTGGTTAAATATCGCAACTCAAATCTGAAAATTATGTATGGTCTATTTTCCTATCGGTTTTCATATTCATTTTTCATTATCACTAGTTTTTTTTATTTTTATATATTATGTTAAATCAATACCATATAGTATTTTTGATACTTGGGAACATGTTTACATCCTGTGGTGATCGGGAACACCATTTGGGCCATTACACTGACTGTGTGAGGAACTAGTTCCAATGAAAACCCCCCTTGGATTGTGACTTGAAATCATAATCAAATGAGATTTGGTATTATAAGTAAGGATATGGTTTTGGGATAGATTTATAATAAATTTATATTTTTTATACAAGGGGTTTTTATGAGTACAAAGATATTGTAGAGATAATGTAAGGAGATTTCATCTCACTTTTTATTTCTATGAGATACATGCTTTATTCACCACCCATATATTTTTTATGTTGTGTATACTACTTATGGATGCATTAAATTATTATTATAAACACATTAATGGGTATATTACATATAAATCTTATGAAATTTTATTCACAAGGTTTTGGTTTCAAATGATACAAAATCAGAAAAATTATTTTGTCTCAATTTTACTTCATTGAGACTTGTGTTTCGTTATGCACAAAATTATTATTGAGGTGTATATACTTCCGTTATACATGTTATATCATTTACATAAATATTTTCAATATATTATAATATTAATTTCATTTCATTTTATTACATGGAGAGTATTATGCAATGTAACCGAGTGGTATGATTTTATTAAAACAATCTCATCACTTTTGGGATTGTTAATGATTTTGATTCTTTGATGAAATATTATGATCCATACTTCAATAACAATCATGAGTTTCATTATTCTTGTCTTATTCAATATATATCCACGTAATAATAAAACATTCCACTCTTTTTTACCTAATATAATAAAGAAATTTTTTAGGAAATCTAATCATATATATCTCTTTAGTCATAAAAATTTTATATTTCAAATACCATGATATCAAAAATATTTTCAAGAATGTTATCAAATGATCCATGAATATCATTTTCAAGGAAAAAATGATTTTAATTTTTTCATTAAAATGTTCATTTAGAATTTTTTAATCTTATTTTCAAATATAATGGTTTTCAAAAGTTTTTATGTTTGAAAATATATTTTTTATAGAATAAAGGATATTATCTTAAAGAAATATGTTAAATGAACTTTCAAAATTATATCCAATCTAAGATAGCATCTGTTATTATTAATTATGCCTTTATGGGGAGATTATTCAACGTTTCCCTTCATGTTCTTCCTCTGAAAGGATTGCGTTTTTATGGAACGGTGTTTATATATCCTAATTCACTTTCATAGGTTATATAATTTTGGAACATGATTCTCTTCATAAGTTATGTTTATGGTGAAATGATTATGAAACCTATTTTTTCCATGCTTATGATATGATTACATGTTAATAATACCAATCTTATTTTACGGGTTATGATATGATTACTTATGATATTTTGACACATATATGTATGATTCCAGAAAAATATGGGTCGGACATATATCTCCCTCCAATTAATAGGTTAAAGATTTATATCTCGTAAGATAGAAATTGATGGAATGGGAAATGAACATGGTTCAGTATTACATGGATGGAATGGGAAATTAACTCAGTTTAGTATTACCGAGCTAGAATGAGTAGTGAACTACGTTTAGTAATACAGGGATAGAATAGGGTGTGCACCTGGTTCAAAAAAGGGCATTTTCAACTAACGTGGTCTCGGCTTAAATTCCTTGACTACAAAAGAAGTCATTACATATACTTATGTTCCCTCCATAATCCAATGTTTTATTCCAATGTTATTATTTCATGTCTTGTGGTCTTTATTTACTTATGATTCATGCTTTCTTAACCTCTAGTGCATTACCCCATTATTCATGTTTCTATTATCTAGTATGTAGGGTCTGATCTTTTATTCTCATGATCAAGTTATCATACACTTATACTCATGAGTACGCTGACATATATTCCTTATATACCCTTACTAAACATCTGATCTCACCCCTTTTGGTGTTTCCTTCCCCCATGTTATGTAGATATGTATTATGTTTGATGTTTCTAATAAGGTTTATAGTCATGAAGAACATAAAGGAGATGATGTTTCTCATTTACGTACCAGTGTTTATGTTTTTCATGTATCCAATATGGTATTTTGGGAAATATTTGTATAATATTATATGTATTTAAAAAATGTAATGAAATTTTATTTTATGAAAATCAATGGTATCTATGTTATTGTTCCAAATTACCTGGATTAAACCCTTTTCCCATGTAAAACCCCTGACAAGCCATTTCTTCAGCCCTCCAATAAATCCCAAGGATATACATTACCATCACATTATGTGTACTTATTTTCCCTATTTTGATCATGTATTCTATTAATAATGGAAATATCCTTGATCTTCCTATCAAATAATTTGGTTCCTCATAATTAAATCAGTCATTCATCTTATGTATAAAAATGATATGTACTCCTAAGTAAATAGATGAATGTTTTATTGATTAAAAATCACATCTCGATCACACTATAATGATTCCCGTGGATCTAAATGTTTTGATCAACCTACTTGAGTCCAATCAAGGAGATAGACTATAAAGGGCTTTCGATATAGTTTGTTAACCATTTATTCTCCCTTTAGATCACATTCCCCAGGAATATAGTTTGTTTTCTCTCATATTAATATAATATAGATGAATATATATTGGCCTCAAAATAAAAATTACCCAACCGAAAACCTTATCCCATGTTTAAGAATCACAAAAACTGTTATTAGTAACATTTGTATAGATTCATAGTAATATGACTATAAAATGATATATGAATTGGCCATGGCTTTACACCCAAAAAGTTACAACATTTTTCATTACTTTATCACATTATGATGCATATCATTAGTATGTATTGAATGAGCGTATAATTCATAAGATTTGTACACTCTATTCAAACATTAAAAGTAACCATAATGGTTTCTATAATATGATTTTAATATGTAATTTTTGCAACATTAAATAGAATCAAACTATGGAAGTTTTTTTTCTTTATTAAATAATATTAATGAGAACTACCCTTTGACCCAATTCCAACTCAACCACACTTACTAACACCCTAGATGAAAATAAATTCCATAAAACTGGGTTGTGTGTCTTTAAATAATTTCATAATAAATCAATGATGGAAAAGATGGAGAACCACCCATAAAAATTTCATTCACACTAATATATGGACTGAATCGATTGATTTAAAAAATATGTGTATTAGTATTATTATAAAAATTTATTCATTTACCTTTATTAAAAAAATAATATAGTCTCAAACTAGGAAACAAATTTTCCAATAAGATGAGTTTAACACCTATAATCTCATCTCATGAGAAACATCATGAAAACCCTAGATTATTGATAGGTATCCCTCATTTGGAATGTGAGAGTATGATAAAAATGAACTAGATACCTAAATAATGAAAATTGATCAAGATAAAATAGTGATCCTGATGTGAATACATTTACATGTAGAAGAGATTAATTGATCATACATTTTTATTTCGAATACTTAACTGATGGGTTTCTTATTTTATATCCTTAAATATCCAAATCAAATCTTGAATCAATACTTTATTATAAAATAAATTATCCAGTCATTCAAGGGGAAACAAAAAAACAACACATGTTATGGTGAGTTCTCAATTGATGTCCCCTAGATATATACTATTATGAAAATGAATATATGGATTATTATCTATAATTAAATGATATTATAACCTTTAGAATGATAGAGAAAATTCTTGAACACTATTGTATGAGATTAATTTTACAATGGACTTATTCCCATATTGAATATAGCTCATATAATCCCAAATGAGCTAAAACTAAGGTGGATTTCACTACAATTATAAGACAAATAACGATAAGAATTTCCCATCCCCAAATTCAACATCTTTAGGATCACTTTTTTATAGTGAATAAATTCAAGTCATTATTTCTATATTGAATTGGAGGAAGGATTCCAAAAACTTTAGATGAAAACATATGAACTAATAATAAGGTATCCTAAAAACTATAATCATTATTTCTAATACATTATCTCAATAACACATGAATCTGCTGAAGAAATACTCCCAAGCATAGTCACATAGGCTTGGGCACGTAGAATAAGTTCTCATTGCATCCGAACATCTTCTAATCCTCGTGATAAGGAACATATCCCAATCAATACTAGTGAGACACCCAAGAACCACACTCTCGAATATGGTAATAAAAACATATATTCATTACAAATTGGTTTGATACCCTCTAAAGTGAATTAATTATAACCATTATTGAGTAAAATATCTATAGTAAATATACAGTTACATATTAATCAAATACCTTTTAGTTTTATATTTGATATAATTTAAAAAAAACATTAACTACTAAGACCCATATCTTTACCTACAAATGAGTATTCTCCCACTAAACCCTGGAATTCATATTTTTTAATAAGACTTAAGAAGCTCTAATATGAAATTATTATTCACATAAATCCCTTCTAAACATATCAGGTGTAATAATATCCTTGAAAATATAGGGAAATGAAATGATACCAATTATATGTTCAAATTCATAGTAAGGGTGAACATAATTGATTACAGTAAAAGATAATAAGTAAGTAAAAGATAATCATGGGGGTAGGACAACATAATAATCGTATAAGAACAGATTATTAGTTCATCATACCTAACTAAAAATGGATCACAATTCATGAATCATAAAATTTTTATTTTTGCATAAAAAATTATATATAATAGGATCATTTCATAATAAAAATGTGGAATTAACATAGAACATGACATCGTATTCCTAACGCTCGATTCCAATTGGAAGTAATGATTTGGTAAAATTGACATAGTGGGTTGAGTTTACTTAATAGTACCTAAATATAATATTTTGATATATAAAATATTGACTAATACTTTGGAGTGAAATATAAATACAATCCCAAACATTTCATCGTAATATTCCCATTAATATATTTTAAGCATAAGAAATCATACATGAATTCATCAAACAATAAACAACTAGACATTGAAACTAGGTTCCTAAAACTTTCCTCAAAATAAGTTCAAGTTTCATCCACATAGAAATATAGATAGTATCATTACATAATATCCCAAGTGAATAATAAGAATTAACAAAGGATGGTGAAGTAGATAAAAGACACTTTTATAAAACCATGGGTTACTTAACACTATTTCGTTGAACATATAAAAGATATAAATAATTAGATAATTCTATACCTCATGTTAAATCACCACAATAAAATGTATCATATTATAATTTAGAGTGTAATATGCGAATCAGAACTCTAAATGTGATTAATCATTCACAATTTTAGTGTAAAATGTAAGTTTAATTATAAAAATATTATTCACAAAGAAATTGTTACATGGTCGAAATAATCATATAATTAAATACAAAAATTATATTATATTTTATGAAATTGGGTAATTGAACACATTAATTTTAATAGAATTAAATATTTAATCCCATAAAATAAAGGAATTCAATGATAATAAATTTGCATAGGAATCAAAAAATATACACAATTAGAAAGAGATCATCGATTATCTCTTCTAAAAAATTAATACATTTTAAAATGAAAATTTAAAAAAACAAATGGGAATATAAATTAATTGATAAGACAGTGATAACATGAATATACTGATTCATTAAGGAAACTCTTATAAAATTACTAAAAGGCATTCATGTTAGAAATGTTAAAACTGAAATTATGTTCCCAATTTTATAATGAAAGAAAAAAAATAAATCCTTTTAAAAAATTGAAATAAATGACAAACGTAATATAAAATAACAATAAAATTCATTAATTTATAGAGAATTAAAATTTTTAAATAATTTAAAGAATATTGTAATGGAAGAAATTATTTTTAGACTATAAAAAGGTGATAGGGTTTGATTAAATACAAGAAACAATTTGGTTGAATAATGATCTAAAGGATAGTGAGATTATAAGAAGACATGTAAAACCTGAGAAAAATAAAACTAGAAGAAAATAGATGTTGTTTAAGAGAGAAATATCATAAAATTTACCAATATGTAATATTTTTCAGAAATGATAATGAAAATATTATGTGGTTGTAACGAAAACTATTACAAGCATCGTAATGTATAAAATATAAATCCAATGGGAAAAAAACGATACCATAAATTGAACCTAAATAAAATTAAACTAATTATATTGAAATTAAAAAACTGTAAAATATTACCATAGGATAGAGAATATTTAATTAAATTTTAAAACTTGGAATTTGAGGGCATTTTAAAGGGAAACCCTTACCAAGAATGTTACCTCGGAAGTGAGAATATATCACTAAATATATTATTTCAATGAAATCTGAATTTATAAAAAAATTAAAAAAAAGAAACACATAATTATAAATTCACATAATCTTTTAAAATCAATATCAATAGAAGAAAGATTTAACTCAATTTTATGAAATTGTCTTCAATATCCTATAATGGGTATTATTATGAATTAAAAGTACATGAACAAAATTCAAGAAATAAATGTGAAAATGAAATGAAAAAAATGGGATTCATGATAAATGAATTAAATGGATAGTAATTTTATAATATTATAGAGTAATAGTTACATAATAAAAAAAATTCTCAATAAGTGGAAATTTATATAAGTAACTCTTTCATTAGGAATTTGTTAATTTCATCACATTTTCACTTCCTAAATAAATACTTTATTCTTAATTAAACATAAACCAAATATTTAATTATATTAATTTTTACATTAATTATCAGTTATAATCCTTCAAATATATTCCTTAATATTTCTTTGACATAAATAATTTCTTATAATATGTTTTCATTCGAATTTTTTATATTTTATTTTATTTTATTATTTTTATTATACGTAATTTATCCTTTTGTAAAATTATATTATGAAGGTTAAGATACAATATAAATCATTTGTATGGCATTATATACAGTAACCATGCATGTTTTTAGTAATAATTAAAACATCTGTAACATACTAATTGGTGGATGAAACATGTTATTAACAATACGTGTCAAAAGAGATGGAGAGAAAGCGTATCGAGCCGACCTGAGTTGACGGAACTCGTCACTTGATTAGGCACGCCACACGACCAAAAGCATATTTTTTATAACCATTGGATGGAAATAAGGACCATGTATAATAAATATCCATTTTGGAATGGGTTTGGTCTTGTTAAATTAGTATGACCAATACATCATATGGGACGGCCACGCCAACATTATTTAACTCAACAAGTATAAATATACATCAATAGTAACACAACATTGACTAAAAATAGATACCACAAACAACATAAAATCTATGAACATTAAATTACTCGAAATATACATAAACATGGTTTCTCAGACTAAAATATTTAAATCCAAAATATCTAAAAGACAAAACATATAATGGAAATACAACCCAAGGGCACAAAAACTCCATAACAGTTCTTCGCAAGAAAACCCAATGAGATAATGTCACCTCCATATAAAATATAATAATTAGTAATCAAGAACATTGTTAGGGTGTGAGGGAAAATACCATTATGATACCTCCTTTATTCTATTTATTTATTTTAAACTATAAAAACCATTAAACTATTTTGAAAATCCATTTTATGAAACTATTTTACCTTTACAAATTTTCAATTAAATCTATCCTTGGAAATCATTTTTTTCTATTTTAAATGAAAAAATGTTTTACCAAAAAATTCTCAGTATAGATCAATTAATGAAATAATTCCATACATCACAACATGCTCAATGTACCCAAAAATGCATAAAAAATTAATTTAAAAATAATCATCATATAAAAAAATTAAAATGGTCATAAAACATGATTTCAAAACATAAAGGGAACTAACTTAATGAATAAAAAATATTTAAACCATCCTTGGATGAGTTATTTGGACTCAAGTATCTAACTGTATGATTCTAATGTGAGTGAGTCTAAAATATAATTTTATATATCACTAAACAAAGTTGAATCTATCATTGTCTTCCTGAGGCCCATCTTCCAAGAGAATTCTCTATCTATTGGTCATAAAGTGGATGCTCTCTTAGTCTTCCTCCTAAAGTATCTCTCATTCTATACGAAAATAAATGAAATTGACCTTAATCTTCCTCCCAAGAGCTACCAATGTTCCTTAGAAAACACTCAATCATGCACTATGTATGCCAGGTGCAACTCAATACTGAACATATCGACACCACATGTTCCATAAAACTAAAAAATATTTCACAAGCCATTTTCTACGTAGGTTTTCAATTTTTTATAAAACAAATTCCTTTATAAAAAATCATTTATAAAAAATGATTATAAATACACTTAAAACCATAAAACCATTTTGATACATTTTATCAACCATATTGTGTGAAATTCATCCCCCTCTTCTTAGAAACCCCACATTAAACCTTAAATTTGAAATAAAAAACCATGGATCACATCAAAAATGGAATAAATTAAATAATAAATAAGTTAAAAGTAAATTTAAAAATATAAAATAAGATTGATTATGAACTCAAAGGTAAGACATGTAAAACACCCTAAAATAGATACACCTACCTTAACAGTGGTCTCAAACTCATCTATTTCAATGAAAATATACCTATTTTGGAAGAATAATTCCTCACACTCCGAAACCGTAATATTTCAAGCAACCCCCCCCCCCCCCAAATTAAAACACTTGGATCTATCCAACTCCCTTTATATGGTTTCCACCTTCCATAAAAATTGAATAATATTGAAAAAGAAGGGGGAAATGGTGGAATATAAAATAATAGTGCATACCCCAATCCAGAACACCATGGATCCATGAACAATCCCTTAAAACCATAAGTATAATCTCCCATGATTGGGAAAGGGGATATAGAAAAAAATTGATAAAAATGGGAGGGTGAGAATTAAAATGATGTAAGGAAATTTTTTTATAAGGCCCAAAATATTAAATATCTATGGTACTCACATGGTTTGGTTACACTTCTAGGAAAACCATGCACTAAATGTGTGGAGATATTGTCTCCGTAAAAACATAGATTTTTAGTTACTCCAATGCAGTGGATGTTTTGATAAACCATATTCAAATCAAGAAAAATAAAAATGTACCTAATACTTGAACCCTCACTTGATTATCCACATGGATAATGAAATTATGCATTAACCCTGCGCCAAATCCTATTTTCCTCTAAAACCAAATTTCTGACCCCTCACACCTAGAAAATCCAATCACAAAATAATTGATAAATAAAATCTATAAAATAGTTGTATCAATAACATGGTGGGTGTAATAAAAATTCCCAACATGCCACTTTATACCCAAATAAATCCTTAAGAATCCTCATAAGAAAAAAAATGAGTCCATTAATCTATCACTAAAGCATTCCACCCTGATGTCTCTTGGATATTAAAACCATACAGCCAAATCACATAGACCAATCGGATATACATACCATGAATTTCCATTTAGAAATAACCCACGATATGAATTTTTGTTTCCAAAATAGTGGAATAAAACTCACCCTCAAAATAATTCTGCTCTATAACATGAAATGGGTCTAGATGGTATCTCTTTAATTTTGAAACATGAATCAAATCATGGATCAATGTTAAATATGGTGGAATCTCAAAATGATAGGCTACAAACCTAAGACATCCATCAAATCGAAATGAGTAAATCTAACAATGTGAAATCCTTCGTTATTTCCAAAATTATGGTTTCCAAGATGACCATAAACCTGAATAAATAACTAATTACTAACATAAATCTCTTTCAAGAGAACACAACTATCTGAATAAGCCATTTAGTAAGTCATATTGGTTGATTGAATTTTTTGAATTAGCCACAATATCTATGAATTTCAATGGATGATACTGAATCCCAATGAGAAATGTAAACCCACTTAATCCAAACACAAGGTCAATTAGAATGGTTAATCATATAACACGTCAAATAGGTCCATCCTAAATGAGACCTGATAAATATTATTGTAAGAATACTATTTCAAATATGGGAGTCTTTCAAATAAACTACCCATGTCATGTATAGATGCTAGAATCATATCCATGATATTCTAGATGGTATACTCAAACTAGCTATACATTATATTGTAATATATTGTTCTTAACTAACATTTTCTTCCCAAAAATTTATAGAGTCCCTTCCAAACCCCAGAAAATGAAACAGGTATCCTAGTTGGAAAGTATCACGGAGGGTACTCCATCAATCCTTACAACCATCACTGATATACAGGTGTCCCAACTCCTTTAACTTTTTTAATTATCTTATAAGAAAGAAATGGGATGATTTAATCAAATAGGTGAAAATCAACCCTATATAATTTTTCCTACTGACATCACAAGATAATAGGATCTTGAAATACATTGTGATCTCATACAATTTCAACATAGAAATGGTAAGAGGATTCAATAACCTATCTCATCTCAGATGATAAGTTTTAATTATCAAGAGGGTCAAACATCATGAAATAAATATTTCTACTAAATTCCTCATCTCGAGCTACCAATTTTAAAACTTCAATGTATAAAACAACTTTTAATCTATATGGTTCATAGATAATAATGAATAATACACCTCATGGATAACCTCTTACCTCAAGATAAAAAAACACCAATCGCTTCCTAAAAAATAGTGAATCATTATTGAACTGAGAAAAATCACGTGTGGGCTTCCCACTATTCAGATCATTTTTTGTTTATTGACACCGAGGTTAATATAGTTTCTATCTCTAGAACTAGTCAAAAAGAGAGGTTGCAACATATATACTACCCAATAAAACCATCTCTCCAAACTCTATATCATCCATAATCATATAAAAAACAATATCATCAGAACCAACACAACTATTAATTATCTTATATAATTGACCCAAAGAATGTTACATAAGGTGTTGGATAATACATTCCCATTTCTAATGTTTAATAAATCATAAAATAAAACGTTTTTAGGTATTCATATGAATGCCTTTGTCTGAGGGTAAAGTATTTAAGGTTGAAGATATAATTTAAACTTTTATTATCAAAACAAAATATAACATTCTCACATAATAGGTAATTGAGTCAAAAATTTAGTGAATGCATCATAGCTCCCAAATCCAATTCATGGGTGGGATAGTTTTGATAATGTTTTCATAGTCAGCATAAGCCAAAATCGACCACATGGAAATCCTATAGTAGCATACACCCCAATCCTGCATTAGAGAAATAAAATTTTCTTTCATAATATTTTCTATGATTGAGAAGAATAATATCTAAAATTTATGTCAAATGAGCCTTCAATTACTCATAAGAATGTTGCAACTTCTCATCCAATTAAAACAGCTCATCATCATGAATCAAAAAAAATCTAGGGAGAAGCTATCTAAGAGAATTAATGAATAAAAAATATGTAATACCCATCAAACGCCAAAAATCTTCTGATCTAGAACACATACTTTGGCCACCCCAAAAAAATGACTTCTCAAACATTATCAGGTTCTTCTAAAATTCATATTTTGGATATCATGGGGTCAGAGAACCATACATCCATGATATAGAACAAACATTTGGGAGTTTTTCTTTATGTGATGGTCCCTCATGACACCGAAAATAACCTCTATATGGTCATCATGACCCTCCATTGTCTTATAATACATTTGTATGTCATCAAAAAACATGACTATGAAGGAATGAAAAATGTGGTGGATGCTCTTGTTTATAAAGGCCACAAATTCTACAACATCATTGTAAAGACCAAATAGAATAATTAAATTCTCAAATTGTCTACACAAGATTCAAATTTATGTCTTTTGGATATCCTTCTCCATGTTTATCAAATGGTGGTACCTAGATATCAAATCTCTCTTTCATAACCAATAGGCCTCTCTATGTTGGTTGGAATGATTATCAATTTTGGAAAATGGATAATTAATATTTAATGTCATTTGAATAATCTTACCATGGTTAATCAATAGTCAGATACTTCCATCTTCTTCATTGAAAAAAAGACTGGTGAAACCAACAGTGACATGCTAGGATGGATAAAACCCTAAACATTATTGTACACTAGATAACTTTTCAGCTATTTCTACTCAGATTAATCCATTTTATTAAATGGTATATAAATTATTCTTGTTCCATAGAGAAGATTTCTGGTAAACATTACCTCTCACTTAGAAGGAAACCCAAAAAACCATCTATAAAAACATCACGGTGATTTTTCATGACCAATGGAGGTCCACCTACTTGACTCTAATATGAGGAATCTAAGAACAACCACGTCATCTAGAATGGAATCAGAACCAAATCTAAAGAGATAGGTCATAACCTTCCTGATCATGGATCTCACTAAACATGAAATATATGAGTCATTCAATCAGAAAATAGAAAATGGACCCTATGGTGATAGAAATAAATGTGATATTTAAAAACGAACAACCAATCTATTCTAAAGAGAATATTTAAAAAGTCATCCTCTAATATGAGGAAACACCAAATGACTTCCACATCAGTAACGTAAACACATAACTCTGGGAAAAAGAAAACATTCACCTGCTTCCAACCTAATGGTGTAGAATAATAAATCACAAATGGAATAAAATCATCTCACATACACAAATTTTTTAGAAATTATTGGTGAGATAAAAATTGTGAATCACCCATATTAAATAAATTATTCCACATGTAATAAATAATAAAAATTGTACCTCTCCTGTTAGATTGCCCATATTCAGTTTCCTATTGTGTACAATATTCCATATAAAGATATACCATCTCAGGATCTCCATGTAATTTTTCCACCCTATGTGAACCCCAATTTAGACAAAGAGTGTGGTACTTTAACAATAGAAACATAAAAATAATCTTGAGAACTATTTTATAATGTGGATCTATCATACATCCTTGGTATAGAAGCATGATAAAGAACTAAATATGTCCCGAACATCTGCACTAGTCTCATGTCGTCAGAAGCTCTATGAAATGAGGATTTTTATGACCAATATTCTTACACTAACAGTTTATGACAATAATAAACCCCATATAATCCACTGGCATTATACTCAATAACTACATAGAACTCCATCTACTACCTTTGTGTTACACTTCTCACTTCCTTTTCAAAATAGATGAAGATATCTGGCAACCACCCACAGAAAGGACACCACTGAGTCCAATTTTCTTATCCTAGTATCCCTCTTACAAAAATTATTTTCCAAAACATATAAATATGTATTATTTTATATAATATTGGTAATATATCTTATATTTTGCTTTAAGCCCATCGGAAACTTTCTAGACTGATAATAATCACTCATGAAGTGTTATGGAGAGAAATAAACCAAATCAGTGATTCATGCTATATGCTCTGAGACAAAATGGTATCGTTTCTCCAATGTCACAAACTCCCAAGACTTCCCTACCACGACTTCCTCAAGGTATAGTATTAAATAAAAATATATATTGAGAGTGGTTCACCTGAGATCCTCATGTCACCCTACCAAAACCAGGGATTCATTCTATTTTCTACCCATATATTCTAAAATATAAGTATAGAAGTAATGTTTTATGTTCTCAAGGATCAAAAATAAATCAATTATTTTCTCTTTATAGTTTAACCAATACTATGGATCATTACTTCCCATATTATAAGGTAAAACTTGTAGATTTTTTCTATCAAATGTTTCATCATGGGCCACCAATCACAGTTACTCCTGACCTCCAACCTGACCAAAGTATTGTGTTATTCATATCACTAACCCTATAAGTGTCATATCAAATGGAGGATTAACCTATTTGGTTTGATTGGTAGAACCCTAAATAATCCTATAAAAGACCCTATATAGAATCTTCATGTGTTTAGAAAAACTGTGTTCCAACCATATATGACTTACTAAAATCTAAAAGATAAGGTTCTATAGGCTTTTAGTGCGTACTACCAAATGTGTAAATAAATAGTATTCCACCTAAAAACAACCATGTTTCACATATAAACTCTAAATAACACATGTTATAACCCCTTAACAAATAAAAAATGGGTAAATAAATCAAAATATAATGAAAAAACCATTCCTATGATCGAGATGTAATCAAATTTATAGAACATCCCTAGAAACATGATATTTTATAGAAAGAAGAGTTGTTCAAGAACTCCACTTATCTAGAATCTCAAGTTAAAATGGTCAATTATCTATTCTACCACCTACCTTAAACCCAAAACCATCCTCTAATACTTTTTTATAGAGAACTAGTAATTTTTACCCAACCCATCAACTGATATGGACGGTCAAACTGCTGAATTTTCATCCTTGATCATTGAGGGCAAATTATTGGACTAAAAATTATATTCTTTATTATCAAAACACTTTTGAGGAGAGGTGAGAAACCACAAGTTCCAAACATTACAACCATCTAAACCGTGAAAAGATAACTCGTATCATGATTACAGAATCTGCCCCTCCCCAGCAACTACAGCATGATGAAAAGCTTCACCGTCGCATGAAAGCTCGGCAAGCTGTCCCATGCAGGGATGCACGAGCCTGGTACCAATGGCAGAGATATACCCTCTCCAAAATACAAATCCAAATGGAATGTTGAGTTGATGTCCTTTTTCTCTGGTCCTCATCTGAAGCAGACCCATGCAGCATTATGGTTGCAAACACACCAAAATGAACAAGAAACCTATAGCCACAAACCTTCCCAAACAGAATCCAAGAACCTCCACTCGAAATTTCAAATTGGAGAACCAAAAGCATCACACGTTCACATAGAATAAAAATTCAGCATGCTGCAAGTCTCTTCAAAGATCAATCCAATTTACCTCTTAATTCCACCCCTCCTCGTGATATAGCAGGAGAATTCTTGGAATGAAATAATCATGAAGGACCTTCATGTGACACATCAGCCCGCCCAATCCTAGTCCCTTACCTCCCTCTTCAAAGCATAGAAAAAATTCATGGTCATCACGATCTTCCTCCAAGAACGATCTGTGTATGCTATAAAAAATATATCCAAAGGTACACACACAAAGAGAAGACCACATACAATTATATCAAGCTACCTCACCAAAAATTGTCACCACCAGGAGCAAAAAACCAGTCGACACGCCTCCGCTGCAAACCACGCCAGAACATAACAAACCGCAAACGCAAATCCAGATCCAAAAGAAATCTCATCCATAACCAAATAAAAGGAAATAAGTGAAAATCAATGAGCAACTAGTATTGAATGTATGCCTACCCAAGTTCCATATCCCTGAACAATATCTCCTCGGAGAACCAGAACCCAAATCCCATCGCCGCCAACCTGGTCACTCGTGGAAACCGCAACTAACCCCCCAACGCACATAGTCAGAGACAAGACAGAAATTCGCAAACCACGGAAGTTGGATCTTGGCTGTTGGATGAACACCGTGCCACCAAGGAAATCCCTATCCAACATAGCTGGATTTGGGTGAGAAGCAAGACGACAGTAATGCGAAATGCTGAGATAGCCAAGCCCACGAAGTCTACGACGCCACCGCGATAGGGGAACCGTCATCATGAACTCCCCGAGTATGAAGAGGTAATCTGAGCCAACCCAAGGAGAAAGGAGGTGGTGACGAGGGGAACCCTATCTATGCATCGGCCCTTACGGGATCATGGATGAAGATTGGAACCATGCATAATAAATAACCACAAGGGAAGAGTTTTTTTTCAATGTAAATTGGAATGACACACTCATGAAATTCTAATTCCACAACAACATCATTAGATTCAAAAGGAATAACCATTAATCTTGAGTACTTCCAAAATTAATAAAAATGGTTACCATTAACTATAACCCATCAATAAATGTCACATTCCAATAATGATGAAAATATGTAATCTCTTGTCAAAATCATTATGTTGAAAATTCGTAAAAGAATAAAAATATCCCAAACATATGTCTGATAGGTACTAAAAACCAAAAATTGATCCTTATGAGCATAGCATGTGAGGACACTTATCCTTCACCAAAAAAATGGATTGTGGAAATTAGGAAGTTACACATATATAAATAGTGTTCTTTTCATTACACAGGACAAGAAAAATAAAGTATATATATTTTTAATGACATATATAGCATGTGTGGTGAAAATAATAGTAGGATACCACCTTAAATATTTTTTTACGTCCTTTATACCATTATAACCAAAAACATATATTGAAACCACATTTTACAAAACTATTTCACCCTGAGAACAATTCTATTTTAATTTAGTAATTGAAATACCTTTTGTTTTCCTTTTTAAAGAAAAATATTCTTTCTAAAACATTACTTGATATAGATCAAGTGGATAAATAAGACAATATAGAAAAAAAAAATCAATATACCCAAACAAGGAAATATTATTTTAATCATAATTATCATCATCATGTAATCAAATTGATGAAAATTTCTATTAAACATGATATCATATCAAAAAATGCACTAACATACTGCGTACAAGCATGTAAATCAACCGAGCATGAGTAATGTTCAATGAGGTCTCTAACCATAGTTTTCTAACATGATTTTGTCGAAAATATAATTTTCATGTTGGGTAAGAAAATTTAATCTCTCTTATTCTTCCTCAAACCCTATTCAAAAGATATCTCTCAATCTCTTATTCACTTAGTGGAATCTCTATCGGGCATCCTCCCAAAGGCTCCCTTGATCCCCTGGACCATATCTATAAGATCTCTTGGTCATCTAATATAATTATCTCTTTATCCATATATACAACACCCTCCCATACAATGTATCAAATGTTCTACAAAATTTAAAACATATACACAAAAAAATGTTTCGTATAACCAAAAGGTATATCACAAGACATTTCAATAATAAATCATTACCATTTACATATAAATCATTCTTGAAGGTAAAACAATTTATAAAAACTCTTAAAATCTATTCAAAACTATTTTCTTCCCCTCTATCAATCATATTGAGTGAACCTATGACACCTCCTCTTAAAAAACATTGTTTTAACATTGAATCTCCAACATAAAAAAATTTATCAAATAAAAAATTTGATAAATATCGATAATAAATCTAATTAATTGAAATTTATAAAATATAAACTATGTTTAATTAAGAATTAAAAATCAATACATGGAAATCACAAATAAATTTTGAAACATTCCTCATAAGTGGGTCTGAACGCATAGACATAGTTTAAAACTGTCTTATCTAGTAATAATAAGTTCTTACACACTATAACCATAATAAATAAAACCAAAACACCCCAATGAATCCCTTTTATTCATCCAAATCACTAACTATGTTTTCCAAAAAACCATCCAAATGGTATAACAAAAAAATATATGGGAGAAATATGGAAAAATATTAAATAAAAGGTCTTACGACTCAAAAAAACAACATGTGACCAAGTATAAACGACAAAATATCATGAAGGAAATGCTCTCTAGATTTTGAAAGGGGATACAAATGGAATGAGAGATAAAGATTGAGAATTAAAAATTTTTATTTTTATTTTGGAAAAAATCAAAAAATAGTGATCTAATAAATTATTATGCCATGGTCTTGTAGTAAGAAAAACTATTCATGAACTACTACATCTTTAAAAATAGTGTTCCATTGTACTCCAAGGATTCACATGGTTTTAAAAGTTGTGCTGAGATACTACATAGTTTCACTATCCTAAAAACAATAACCCTCAAGTTGTTGTCCACATGGTTAAAAAAATGTGGGAAAAACATCTTTATCAGACTTTTTACCCAAAAATAGTGATTCGAACCCTTAGCACTGAGGAAATAAAAACACAAAAATAGATATACCTAGGAGTTGAATAGACTAATTGGTAGTATATGATATAATTAGATCAAATACTCATACCAATATGATAATATCATTTATATTATGTATTATTTTATATGCAATATTATAGAAACATAAAAAAAAGAAAAAATTGATTAGGTGAGGTGAAATATTAATATAGAGAAAATATTGAGAGGGACTCTGGGTTACCACTTTATTGACGATTTAATCCATTTCTAAACTCTAGAATCCTTGGGTTTGGGTAACTCTAGAATTACCATATGCATACAAATGTATATTTAACAGAGTTAATGGGTAGAACATGGGATTTGAGGAGTAATTGGGAAGTAAAATGGAAAGGGACATGTGATGGGGTATTTATAATATAGGAGGGACTTAATTTGAATTAAAATATTTATTATTTTATGATTTAGGCCCAATACATTGAATATTATTTATACAAAAAATTATAATTAAATAAAAGAGGGTTATTTTACTTTTATACCAAACCAAAGTCAAAGGAATCTAGGAAAATAAAATTTAAAGGTATAGAATATATAAATTATTAAAATAATGTATATATTAAGATCCAAAACATAAAATATACCTTACTATATTAAACATATTGTTTTAATATGAATGAACATAATCCTAAAAACATATTTTTCTTTAACATGTTTTTAGAGATTTTTATTCCATTCTGATGAAACAATGATTCCATAAAATTTGTTGTATTTACTAAAAAATTATATTATTACTATTCAAAAAAACATCAAAAAATATAACAAATACACAGAAAGATAATATCATGTTTCATATTCCAAAAAGAAATTCATATTTATCAAATTAATTTTCAAAATTTTAGGAATTTATCTTTTAAAAAAATATAAAATAATGAAACAAAAATGTTTTAGAAAATGACATTTTATACCCTAAGTGTTCTCACCATT
The DNA here is from genome assembly GCA_963277665.1 of Viscum album. Classification (NCBI taxonomy): domain Eukaryota; kingdom Viridiplantae; phylum Streptophyta; class Magnoliopsida; order Santalales; family Viscaceae; genus Viscum; species Viscum album. The sequence continues at coordinate 1,923,379,787 of OY728145.1, read as the reverse complement.
ACATCATATCAATTTATAATTAAATCATTTTAAATATATAACAATATAAATATGAATATTTAAATTTAATACTTATTTAAAACTGATAAATTTATTTGATTAATATAAAAAACATAATATATAGAAAAATGTATTTCCTTTAAAAATACACATTTTAGAACTAGATCATTTTAATCACATCCCATTGAATATATTTATTATTATTCTAACTAAAAATTTTATTTATTTATTTATTAGTAAAAATTATTATTATTAGTTAAAAATTTATGGATTTCTAATAAATTTAAATAAATCATTTTGTAAATATTATATTTACTTGTGGTATTACCAATATTATTATTATCTTTAGAATATGTCGCATTTTATTATAATGTTGTATTAATGTTTATATTTAATTATAAAATACATCATAGTTCGTTTTAGTTCCTCATTGTGTATGATACAATATTTTAAAAATTGTAATTTTATATGGTAATATACATATTAAAATATCATGGGGATACATTCTACCTCATTAAATAATTTTTATCCTCTCAATTTTAATTTCTCTTACTGAAGAAAATAGATGATGGTATCCATTTTTTATGCATCCTTAATGTTATAATGATTTGTGAAATTCATTTATAATGGTTCATAAATATCCTATGAATTTTTCAAATCATTCCCCTTATGATTGTAAATTAATGTGCCTGATATTTATAAAGGATTCCCTAACCTTACTCTTTGTATTGTAATGTTCAACAAAGCTTCAGCGCTTCTTAATCGAACATTGATCGCTAGATTTTTACAAAATAGGCCTTCGGTCTACGCCTTCGACATGTTTTTTTTTTGGATTTTTGGATTTACAGGAAAGGGATACAGTGGGGTTACTAGATAACAGAAATATAATGATCTGCTTCACGTCGAAGGAATATTTGTTTCATTCTTGGTTAGCTTCACCCCGGAACTACAATGGTTCCAATTTTTATCTGCCTAGATGGTCTTACGATGTCCATATGAAGTAGGAATCTCCCTCGACGACCATTTGGGTGATCTTTCCTAATCATCCTCTTCCTTTTCAAAATCCCTCAATAATTAGGATGATGGGGAACATGGTCGGTAGATATTTGTGTTCTAATAAAAGAACCAAAGATATTTTCCACCCGGTGAATCTGCACATGTGTGTGGAAGTCAGTGTTTCAATAGAGCCATATGATTTTGTCTGGATCACACTTGGAGAGGAATATCGTTGTCAAAAGAAAGTGATTTATGAATCGTTCATTAATTTCTGTCCAGATTGCAAGAGGTTGGGCCATGAGTTTGCAAACTGTAGACATGGGTCTAGCAATGTTGGAAAGCTCAATGATGCTGGTACTGGTAACAATTATGTGCCTCATCCAACAGAAGGACATGCTGGGAAGGGGCAAGAGAGTGTGGAGACTAATCAAAGAAATCTTCCACAACAGAGAAACATCACAATGAATCGCAGGAGAATCCTCTGGTGGATGGATTTTTCTACCAGTTGAGGAAGGATCATGGCCTGGCTATGGAGGTCCCCTTGGAGCAAAGGCCACCAAAAAGAGTTCTTGAACATGAGGTTACTGAGCGTACTCAGGGAGGTAGTGGGCTTGTGGAGGGAGGCTAAAAAAAGGTGCACCTTATGCTGAAGTGGTGTGTGTAGGGATTGGTAACAAAGACAAATCATAAAAATATTTGACACCAAGGGATACATATAAATGCATTCCATCTTTGAGCAATGGTTCTTCTGGTGAGGTTGTGCTTCAGGTAAGTCCGAGTAGGGAGCTTGACACTATTGCGCTCAGAAAACATTTTTCACAACTGTCGAATGAGGTGCCAGAGGATGTCTCCTCTGGTGCAGTCATGAATGGGAAAAAGGATCCTGGAAACGAACCCAATGATAACTACTTTTCAAGAGGTGACTCGGAGGTGGAGGTACGTGATGAACATCTCCCTATTCCTAGGAGGAGAAATAGAAAGAGGGGAAATTGGAAAAATAAGGACTATTCTCACCTACCTTTACCAGTGGAGACCCGATCAGTGAAGAAGATGAAGGAAAATCAATTAGAAAATGATTCTTAATCAATCATCAAAGCTTCATGTAATTCTCTAGAGTCGGAGTCTGATTCTATACCCACATCATTTTTGGAACTGCTCATGAGTACGAAAGAGGTAATTGCCGAAACTGTTCTGAAAATTAATGCTACTAATGACGTAGCTGAAAGAATGGTAGCAATATAAAAACCCTTACTTTAGATACATGGTTAATACTTAAAAATTGAAGCATACTTATTACAACATATAACAGAACCATGAAAGGACCATATAGGTATAGTTTCTTTAGAAACTAGGAAACATAAACAACTACTTCATAAAGCATCTCCATTGTCTTCCATTTATTTCATCATATCTATAGTCTCTTTTTGGCATATCTTACTTAATACCCTTCTTCCTGACCTGGGGAAAGAAAACATACAAAAGGTTGAGCTTAAATGCTCAGTAAGGGTAAACAAAAGAAACAACAATTACATCAAATTCATAAGAACATAACATTTTTAAAATCATATCCTGCAAAAGAGATCATAATTTCATAAAATGGGATAAATCATGGTAGTGAAGTGTAATCCCAATAATCATAACTTAATACATGAAACTTTGTGGCATACACACATAATCATAGAGAATCATTTCTTATTAGTCCAGACTCATTTCCAAGACTATCTTAGTGGACAAAGTCCATTTCTGAACCGAGTTCACTCCTCGTTTCAGTCATGTTTCACTGAACCGGTTTAACCTTCCGTTCCAGCCATGTCTATCTCAGGAGATATAAAATCTTTACCCAATGAATTGGAGGGAGATATAGGTCCCATCCATCTTATAATTATACCATTCTTAAGTGTTTCACAAAATCATAAATCATACAACATTGCATAACCCATGTAATAAAAGTGGGATTATTAAACATCGTGACATCATAAAACAATTCATATGGGATAAAGGAATTCATAAAAATAATTCCATCACAACATAATCAAATAAATGAAATAATAGGGATAGAAAAATAACCCTATATTATCTTAGATGGAAATTAATTTTGATAAAACACTTGAACTCCATTCCTGAGAAAAATATCATTTCTACTTCAAAAAAATTTTCATTTCTTATCATGTCATAAAATTTTAAACTAAAAGAAGTTGATTAAAAATAAACTTGAAAACCTGTAAAGAAATCTTCTTGGAAATAATTTTTTAATAATCCATTCATGTCATATAAGTTAAAAAAAATTCTTCTAGTACTTTTGTCAGAAAAGTCAAAAATTACCTCGTACGAAAAATGACAAAAGATTACTTTTATATCATTTACTAAAAACTCACCTATGGGTAAAATTGGATATAAACTATTGTAGAAGGATATAAATATTACATATTGAGGAAACATGGATGTGGATGATAAAATACACCCCAGTAAATACCAAAGTATAAAAAATCTCGGATAAAAATGAGATTATGATATTTTACATTACCTTAGGTCCGATTTGCTTCGTAAGTGTCCGAACCTTCTGTATAGTGATTTAAATAATTCTATTTACTTATTCCAGAATCATAATTATTGTTATGATATCATATATGGTCATAGAATTATATTCTTATTAGTAATATTTCATTATTACTTGTTATTCGGGTGTTTATTACTTTTTGTTCTTATGCATGTTTTGTCAAATAAATTCTTATTCTTCTCCTTAGGTTATAGATACCTCATTTCCAGAATGGTATCAGTGTACTATATGTCATATATATTCATTAAATTCATTTATATAATCATTATTAAATGAAGATCATGTAGAATGAGTCGCATCACAACGTGGAGACGGTATTCCGTACGTACGCACGAGCAATGATATCATTCCCATGATCGTGGAATTGTATTGGAGTGTATGTATACTATTTCAGAATCAATATAACTTTACAATAATCATATATAGTTATTATTTACACCATTATACCCATCCAAGTAAAGTGGGGGTGAAAATAGATTACACCACGGCGTGGAGACGGTATTCCGTACGTACGCACGCGCGGTGATTTCATTTTCCGTAGGATGGATAGATGGTGAAATGGGGTTGTTTCATACTTATAATAACATATCAGTATATGATTGATACTGATGTTATTACTTCATAATTAAAAAACTAAATAAGAAGTCGTGGAAGAATAAATAAAGATGAAATAATCGGTAACAAGCATTACCTCTTCTTTTAGGCGCCTCTTTGAGATCTCCTCTTAGGGCACTAAAATTGGTAATTAAAGAATACCCGGACCTATATGATGTTTCTAGGGAAGTGGGGAATTGAAATGGGCAGGGATTGGCCAAGCTTTAAGGCTCAAATTGGTGTGAGGAGGAGAGGGAGGAGGTTCCCTTTTATAAGGGAGGAGAGGGGCACCTTTGGAAATATAAGAAATATTAGTTTATATTAAATCCCAAACCCACATAAAAACATCAAAAATGACTCATATCCAAATATTAGATGTGATAGGGTTGTAATACCATCAAAAAATAAAATTTATACGTGTTAGGAATTTATTTTAAACATTATCAACATGATTTATCCTTATTTATCAATTTAATTTTATTTATGGTAATAATATTCTAAATTTTATATTATTATCAATAATTACATATGTGTTGTTAATTTTCCATAATTTGATAATTTATGACATTTTAGACCATATAAATTTTAATTTATAATTTTTAAATATGTTTTTGATTTTTAAAAAATTTTATAATATGTTATTTTTATAAAATAACAATATTGTCAATTTTGACACTATTCATTTATTTGAATTTAAATAAAATATATACAGAAGATATGTTCAAAATAAATGCTTTAATAGATTCATAAAATGTCATATGTATCTAGAAAATTAGTGGAGAACATTAAATAGTTCATATAATATTTATTTTATTATTTTTAAACCCATTTATTTGATATTTTAATTAATAAAATAATTTCGACATCACTATTGTGTCATAATTTATGATAATTATTTAATCCCTAAAAATTATAAATAAATTCCTATGATGTATATAATTGTATTATTTTTCTAGATACTATTCATGTTCGAAGTTTCAATAAGTTTATCACCAAATTAAAATTATTATACTTATAATATTTAAGAAAGTGACATGTTGTCACATAATTGATTTTAATAATAATTAAATTATTTTCGTGGAAAAAAGTGCATTAAATGAGTCTAATCCGACCCTTAGGTGATATGGGTCGACTTTTAGTCATCCAATAGGATTTTTTCAGGTGTTAAGGTAATTTTATAATCTTATATTTACCCTTAATTACCCGATTTACCTTTAACTAGGGTAAATAAAATTTACCGTAGTCACTATTCATAATGCCCAAAAATAAAAAGTAGCATATTAACATAATTTGGACCCACTGATTCTGAATATGGAATTCATTTTTCCAAATTCAAAACATATAAGTTTCTGTAATTAATTCAAAATAAATCCCATTGTTAAGAAAATGGGTTTAGAAGTTAAAGCATTTCCAAAGATTGAAATGTTTTTAGCTGTGAATTAAATGTGAAATTAATGCTAATGGCATAAATTATATTAAATGGTAAAAATATATTCTATTTATACTTTAAAAATATTAAATATTATAATTTATCCATATAAATTATCTTGATGAAAAAATTTGTTTTTAATTAAAAATTAGTGTATTTTTATTATTCATCAAAATATAAAAGTTATCAGAAAAATATCAAAAATTTATCCAAAGTAAATATTTATACACTGATTCAAAAGAAGAATTTTATTTTGTCAAATTGAACTTATAAACATGTAAAAACTAGATATAATGTGTGTGAGCCATCAAAAGGCGGAAAAACTGCATTTTTTAAAAAATACTTCTTTTATCCAAAAAACTGATTTTGCTTTCATACATCATTCTAGAAAATGTATAAGTTGAATTAAAATGTTATAAAATAAAAAATTCGGTTATTACTATTCATAACGGCTAGTTTTAATAATATTTTAATATCATATCATTGTTTAGTGAAACTCGGTATTGCGTATGACGGAAGCTATCAAGGAAGGTCGCGGTTGCGTATAAAGAAAGCCAAGCTAGTGTTGTGTGTAGTGAAAAATTCCTTTGATGATTTATATAAAAACAAAATATTTCTCATAAAAGTCTCGGGTGTTACATTCTACCCCCCTTAAAATGAATTTCGCCCTCGAAATTTGTAACTTTGTAACAAACAGATGAGGATACCTCTCCCTAATCATATCCTCAAGCTCCCATGTAGCTTCTTCTAATTGGTGGTTCCTACATAAAACATTCACCAAGCGAGTGGTCTTGTTCTGTAGGACTTTTTCGCTACGATCCAGAATCTCTGGCGGTTGTTCTTCATAAGAAAGATCTTGTTCCAGAGGTACAACTTTTGAGCTGAGTACATGTGAAGGATCAGGTATGTACTTTCTCAGGAGAGTTACATGGAACACATCATGATCTTGAGAGAGATTCGGTTGAAGCGCCAATCGGTAAGCTACCTTCCCAACACGATCCATAATTTCAAAAGGACCAATATATCTAGGGCTCAACTTTCCCTTCTTTCCAAATCATATGACCCTCTTCCAGGGAGATATTCGTAAGAACACTTTATCACCCACTTCAAACTCTAGGTCTTTTCTTTGGTTGTCGTCATAATGTTTATGTCGACACTGAGCTACTCTTATATGTTGTTGAATAGATCTGACCTTTTCGGCCATTTCATTAACAAGATTAGGTCCTAATAGATTTCGTTCCCCAACTTCATCCCATCATGTTGGAGTCCTGCATTTCTTTCCATACATAGCTTCATAAGGATCCATCTGAATACTAGAGTGAAAGCTATTATTATAAGAAAATTCCACCAAAGGTAGGTATTGATCCCAACCAATATTGAACTCTATAGAGAAAGCTCTCAACATATCTTCTGGAGTTTGAATTTTCCTCTCAGACTGATTGTCTGTCTGGGGATGATAAGAAGTGCTGAAACTCAACTTTGTATCCAGATTATGTTGAAGACTTCTCCAGAACATTGAGGTAATCCTCAGATCCCGATTAGATATAATAGAAAGTGGTACTCCATGCAATCTTACCACTTCCTTTACATATATCCTGGCAAGCTGATGCAGAGAGAAATCCTCTCTAATAGCAATGAAGTGTGCAGACTTTGTAAGATGATCAACTATGACCCAGATAGCATTATTTCCTTTGGATTTTTTAGGAAGTCTGGTGACAAAGTCTATAGTGATGTTTTCCCATTTCCATTCAGGTATGGGAAATGGTTGTAACATCCCCACAGACTTATGTCTCTCATATTTAACTTGCTGAAAAACCAAGCATCGAGAGACATATTCAGCAACATCTCTTTTCATGTCATCCCACCATAAGTACTCTTTCAGATCCTTATACATCTTCGTGCTTCCCGGATGAATACAGAATAAAGAACTATGAGCCTCATCCAGCAGCTCCTTCTTTAATTCTGGGATGGGAGGAACACAAACCCGATTCCGGAACTTTATTATCCCATCACAATCAAGGTTGAATTCAGGTACATTTCTCACCTTCTTTTGTAACTCTACATCTTCTTTCTATTCCTCTTTAATCTTCACATGTATTGATGGTTGAACATTCATTTGATAATGATATGATTTTTCCCCTTCCATTATAATTCCAAGATCCTTCCTTTGTAAATCCATAAATATTGGATCTTTTGTGATCCTTATCATGGATAAGCTAGCATGGTCTTGTCGACTTAATGCATCTGCCACCTTGTTTTCTTTCCCAGGGTTGTAATGAATTGAGCAGTCGTAATCCTTAATCATCTCCAACCATCTTCTTTGGCGCATATTCAGCTCATTTTGTGTAAAAATATACTTTAAACTTTTGTGATCAGTATAGATATCACACATTTCACCATAAAGTTAATGCCTCCAATTTTTTTATTCAAAGATTACCGTAGCTAACTCCAAATCATGAGTTGGGTAATTTTGATCATGGATTTTCAACTGTCGTGAGGCATAAGCTATCACCATATCATTTTTCATGAGAACACATCCCATTCCCTTCTTGGATTCATCACTGTAGATCACAAACCATTCTCCACTACAAGGCAGTGTGAGCACAGGTGCACTGGATAACCTTCTTTTCAACTCCTTGAAATTCTCTTCACATTCCTCCGTCCAAACCAACTTAACTCCTTTCCTAGTCAACATGGTGGGTGGATTAGATAATCTTGAAAAATCTTTCACAAAATGTCGATAATATCCATCCAAACCAAGAAAACTTTGGATCTCTATTACTGTTTTTGGTCTCGACCATCTTTCCATAACCTCTGTTTTTGCAAGATCCACAGATATCCCCTCTTCTGAGATTATGTGACCCAAAAATGAAACTTTTTGAAGCCAAAATTCACACTTGGTAAATTTGGCATAAAGCTTATCCTTTCTTAGGGTCTTTAATACAATTCTGACGTGATATTAATGTTCTTCCTTGAACCTTGAATAGACAAGAATATCATCTATAAAGACTACCACAAACTGATCAAGATTGTCTCTATAGACTCTATTCATTTGATCCATGAAGATAGCAGGGGAATTAGTAATAAAAAATGGAATTACTATAAATTCATAGTGTCCATACCTTGTACGGAAAGTCGTCTTTGGTATATCCTCCCTTTTGACCCTTAATTGATGATACCCTAAACGAATAACAATCTTGGAAAAGTATTGAGCTACGCATAGTTGGTCAAATAGGTCATCAATGCGTGGGAGAGGATATTTATTCTTGATAGTGATCTTGTTAAGTTTTCGATAATCAATGCAGAGCCTCATTGATCCATATTTATTATTAACAAACAGAATAGGTGCTCCCCAAGGTGATGCACTAGGGCATATGAATCCTTTATCAAGATTCTCTTGGAGTTTCTTCTTCAATTCCTGCAACTCAATCGGGGCTATTCTATAAGGTGTCTTTGAAATAGGCAAAGCACCCGGTATGAGTTCTATTGAAAACTCAACTTCACGATTTGGTGGAAAACCTGGAAATTCCTCCAGAAAGACATCATCAAGTTCTCGTACAATGGGAATATTATTAATTGTGAGTTTCTCTCCAACCATTTGAGATAAATAACCTAAATTTAGTGGAATCAAGACCCATAAGATGGATGAAATTTCCACTGGAAGGTTATGTTCATCCCTGCATCGATAGATGATCATAGATTGATCTGGAATATGAAATGTGACTTCCCTTATTTGGTAATTGATATAAGCACCATATAAAGAAAGCTAATCCAAGCCAAGAATCACATCAAATTACACTATAGGAAGGATCACAAGATTTTCAGGAAGCACTTTCCCACAAACTTCAATTGGAGAAGAATTGTAAACTTTTTATGCGACTATTGTTCCATTAAGAGTTGTCACAGCTAACTCAACATCTAATTGTTGAGGTAATACGGTGATACCCTTAGAAAATTCATCAGAAATAAAAGAGTGGTTGGATCCAGAATCAAATAAAACCTTTTCTACTTTAGAGTGGATGGTAAGTGTACCTCTCACTACTTCGTTGTCGTACTCCACATCGCCGATAGTAATTGCTTATGACTTTCCTTTGTCTTTGGGCTTAAAATTTTGTTGACGTCGATCATCATCATCAACCCTTGGATTTGGGCATTGATTGGAATAATGCCCCATCTCCTTGCACTTGAAACATTGAAGTGTATTAGGTTCATTCTGTGTATCCCTTCCTTTATTTGCATCATTAGACATCTTTGTCCCATTATTTCGACATTCAATTGCCCGATGACCTTATTTTCCAAACTCATAAAATTTTCTTGTCCCCTTAATAATATTTCCTCCATATTTCTTTCCACCCTTTTAGCATAAGGAAAAACTCATCTTCTTTTCAGTGTGGTCTTTAGATTTTCCTTTGAATTCCATTTTCCTCTTCTTATCAAACCCATGTGACGGATGGGTAACACCAATCTCCATCTCAACCTTGAGAGAACATCGAAAAATTTCCTCATATCTATTGAAGTCCCTTAGGGATAACTCCCTTCAAAGACTTGGTTTTAAGCCACCTAAGAATCGATCGATCTTACTCTTAGGTTGGATAATAATTCCGGAAGTGTACCTTGCAAGTCTTTTAAAATTTTCTGCATAGGTACCAACGTATTCATCATCCATTTGCTTCAGTTCAAGAAACTCCTTCTCCATCTTTGTTCGAAGAATACGAGGGAAATACTTATTGAAAAATAATTTCTTGAACTCGTCCCATTCCATGGACTCAATTTCATCCCTTTGCATCATATTATTAATAAGATTCCACAATTGATCAGCATCACCTTCCAAACAATACACTGCTAATATGACTTTATAATGTTCAGAACATTGAAGAACCGAAAATATCTTTTCGGTGGTACTGATCGATTGTTCAGCCACTAATGGATCAGAAGACCTGCTGAATGAAGGTGGATGCTGCCTCATAAAGGATTCGACGGAATGTTGCTCCTTCCTTTGCTCATTTGGAAGTCTTGCATGATTCATAGCTTGAGAAAGTTGTGTGATCATGGCTACAAGATTGTGCATTCTATCTCCCATAACGTTTGGTTTCTCAGGGGATCAATCATTGCATTGCCCTTCGCATTCCGTATTAACACAGTTTCTTCGGGTTCCAACCATTGACTAAAACCAAGAAGAATAGTGTAAGCAACACTAATTATAATAGGAAAACCACATAATCATGAATAAAATTTCACACTTAAGGTCTTATCAGAGGTTGTTCATTGCCATTTCTAAAACACTAAGATTGTGTTCTATGCTTAGACTTATCCTTAGGGTTCTTACTAAGGCTTTCACATCCTAGTTTCCAAAGGTTGACTATACCTTTCCTCTGATACCAACTATAGAGGTCTGGAATTACTTTCAGTGGACTATAATTGATACCTATTAGGACACTCCATGGGCCGCTACACCCCCTGGGTGGGACACACCACCATGCCCAGTGGCATCCATTTCCTCATGAAGCCCTTGGGCGGAGATCCATGCTTCATCCAACCCTCACATGTGAGAGTTCCCAAGGATTTGAGACATTCGTACCTCCTTTTCCTCTGATACCAACTATAACTACCCTTACTTTAAATAAATGGTTAATAATTCAAAATTCAAGCATAATTATTACAACATATAACAAAACCATGAAAGGACCGTATAGGGATATTGTCTTTAGAAACTGGGAAACATAAACAACTGGTTCATAAAGAATCTACACTGTCTCCCATTTATTTCATCATATCTATAGTCCCTTTTTGGCATATCTTACTTAATACCCCTCTTCCTATACTGGGGAAAGAAAACATACAAAAGGGTGAGCTCAAATGCTTAGTAAGGTTAAAAAAAAGAAATATCAATTACATCAAATTCATAAGAGCATAACATTTTGAAAATCTTATCCTGCAAAAGAGATCATAATGTCATAACATGGGATAAATCATGGTAATGAAGTGTAATCACAATAATAATAACATAAAACATGAAACTTTGTGTCATACACACATAATCATAGATAATAATTTCTTATTAGTCAAGACTCATTGCCAAGACAATCTTAGTGGACAAAGTCCATTTCTGAACCGAGTTCACTCCTCGTTTCAGTCCTGTTTCACTGAATCAGTTTAACCTGTCGTTCCATCCATGTCTATCTCATGAGATATAAAATCTTCACCAAATACATTGGAGGGAGATATAGGTCCCACCGATCTCATAATGATACCAGTCTTATTTGTGCCACAAAATCATAAATCTTACAACATTGCATAACCCATGTAATAAAAGTGGGATTCTTAAACATCGTGACATCATAAAAAAATTCATATAGGATAAACGAATTCATAAAAATAATTCCATCACAACATAATCAAATCAATGTAATAATAGGGATATAAACAGAACCCTATATTATCTTAGATGGAAAATAATTTTGACAAAACACTTGAACTCCATTCTTGAGGAAAATATCCTTTCTACTTCAAAAACATTTTCCTTTCATAAACATGTCATAAAATTTTAAACTAAAATAAGTTGATTAAAAATAAACTTGAAAACTTGTAAAGTAAGCTTCTTGGAAATAATTTTTAAAAAATCCATTCATACCGTATATGTTAAAAAACATTCTTCTCGTACTTCTGTCGGAACAGTCAAAAAGTACCTCGTACGAAAAACGACAAAAGATTCCTTTTATATCTTTTACTAAAAACACACCAAAGGGTAAAATTGGATATACACTATTGTAGAAGGATATAAGTATTACATATTGAGGAAAAATGGATGTGGATGATAAAATACACCCTGTAAATACCAAATAATAAACAATCTCGGATAAAAATGAGATTGTGATATTTTCCCTTACCTTAGGTCTGATTTGCTTCGTAAGAGTTCAAACCTCCTGTGTAATGATTTAAATAATTTTATTGACTTATTCAAGAATCATAATTATTTTTATTATATCATATATGGTCATATTCGTACCTTCTTATTAGTAATATTTCATTATTACTTGTAATTCAGGTGTTTATAACTTTTTGTTCTTATACGTGTTTTGTCGAATAAATTCTTATTCTTCTCTTTAGGTTATAGATAACTCATTTCTAGAATGGTATTAGTGTACTATATGTAAAATTTATTCATTCAATTCATTTATATAATCATTATGAAATGAATATCATGTAGAATGAGTCGCATCACATCGTGGAGACGGTATTCCGTACGTACGCACGAGCGATGATATCGTTCCCATGATCGTGGAATTGTATTGGAGTGTATGTATAATATTTCAGAATCAATATCACTTTAAAATAATAATAATTAGTTATTATTTACACCATTATACCCATCCAAGTAAGGTGGTTGGTGAAAATATGTTACACCATGGCGTGGAGACGGTATTCCGTACGTACGCACGCGCGGTGATTTTATTTTCCGTAGGGTGGATAGATGGTGAAATAGGGTTGTTTCATACTTATAATAACATATAATTATATGAGTGATACTGATTTTATTACTTCATAATGAAACAACTAAAGAAGAAGAAGTGGAAGAAGAAATAAAGATGAAAGAATCGGTAACGGGCATTACCTCTTCTTCGAAGCGCCTCTTTGAGATCTCCTCTTAGGGCACTAAATTTGGTCTTTGAAGAAGACCAGGAACTAGAGGATGTTTCTAGGGAATTTTGGAAGTGAACTTGGAAGGGATTGGCCGAGATGGAAGGCTCAAATTGGTGTGAGGTGGAGAGGGATCAAGTGCCCTTTTATAAGGGAGGAGAGGGGCACCTTTGGAAATATAAGAAATATTAGTTTATATTAAATCCCAAACTCACATAAAAACTTCCAAAATGAAACATATCCAAAGATTATATGGGATATGGTTGTAATCCAATCAACAAATAAAATTTAGACATGTTAGGAAATTATTTTAAACATTATCAACTTGATTTATCCTTATTTATCAATCTTATTTTATTTGTTGTAATAATATTCTAAATTTTAAATTATTATCAATAATTACATATGTGTTGTGAATTCTCCATAATTTGACAATTTATGACATTTTTGAACATATAAATTTTAATATATAATTTTTAAATATTTTTGTGATTTTTAAACAATTTTATAATATGTTATTTTTATGAAATAACAATAGTGTCAATTTTGACACTATTCATTTATTTGAATTTAAATAAAATATATACAGAAGATATCTTCAAAATAAAAGCATTAATATATTCATAAAATGTCATATGCATCTATAAAATTAGTGGAGCACATTAAATAGTTCATATAATATTTATTTTAATATGTTTAAAACCATTTATTTGATATTTTAATTAATAAAATAATTTCAAAATCACTATTGTGTCATAATTAATGATACATATTTAATCCCTAACAATTCTAAATAAATTACTATTATGTATATAATTGTATTAGATTTTTGGAGACGATTCATTTTCTATGTTTCATTAAGTTTATCACCAAATTAAAATTATTATACTTATAAGATTTAAGAAAGTGACATGTAGTCACATTCGTTGGTTTTAATAATAAATAAATTATATTCATAGACAAAAGTCCATTAAATGAATTTAATCTGAACCTTAGGTGATATGGGTCGACTTTGAGTAATCAAATAGGATTTTTTCAGGTGTTATGGTAATTTTATAATCTTATATTTACCCTTAATTACCTGATTTACCTTTAAATATGGTAAATAAAATTTACCGTCGTTACTATTCATAATGCCCAAAAATAAAAAGTAGCTTATTAACATAATTTGGACCCAATGATTCCGAATATGGAATCCATTTTTAAAAATTCAAAACATATAAGTTGGAGTAATTAATTTAAAATAAATCATGTTGTTAAGAAAATGGGTTTTAAAAGTTAAAACATTTCCAAAGATTGAAATGTTTTTACCTATGAATTCAATGTGAAATTAATGATAATGGCATACATTATATTAAATGGTAAAAATATATTCTATTTATACTTTAAAACTATTCAATATTATAATTTATCCATACAAAATATCTTGATGAAAAAAGTTGTTTTTAATTAAAAAATAGTGTATTTTTACTATTCATCAAAATATAAAAGTTATCAGAAAAATATCAAAAATTTATCCAAAGTAAATTTTTATACCATGATTCAAACTAAGAATTTTATTTTGTCAAATTGAACTTATAAAAATGTCAAAAACTAGATTTAATGTGGGTGCGCCATCAAAAGGCGGCAAAACTGCATTTTTGGAAAAATACATCTTTTATCCAAAAAACTGATTTTGCTTTCATACCTCATTCTAGAAAATGTATAAGTTTAATTAAAATGTTATAAAATTAAAAATTCTGTTAATACTATTCATAATGGCTAATTTTATAATATTTTAATATCATATCGTTGTTTAGTGAAACTCGGTATTGCGTGTGACGCAAACTATCGAGGAAGACCATGGTTGCATAAAGCAAGCCAAGATAGTGTTGTGTGTAGTGAAAGATTACTTTGATGATTTATATAAAAACAAAATATTTATCATAAAAGTCTCAGGTGTTACAAGAAAGGCCCCTAAGGGTGACTACCAATGAGGAACGGGGCATGTGGATTGAAAAGAATTATCTCTTCTTAATAAGGGGGTTCAACAAAAGGAAAATCAGCATTGAGGAGTACATTCAATCATGGGACAAACTGGCGTCGAGGTTTGAAGATCTTTTAATGGCGTTGCCTGACACTCCGATAAGCTCTCTCTCATGGAAACTTTTTAGGGACATTGATAGGCTGAAATTTCATTTTAATGGATTGGTTATCTCCTTTTGAGTGCATATTTGGTTTCTCCCTTTTTCCTTAAAAGTGTTGGATAATAAAAAATGTAATTTTGAGTGATATTTTAGAGTAAGTACCCATATGTTTATTAGAAACTATACCAGTATCCATTTGTAGTATCATAATAGGATTTTTATTTCTATGAAACCACATAATCATAAATTTTAAAGAAATTAATTATTTTTTCTTTTAATTATATGCATCCTTAGTGTTTCCACTAATGTATACTAGCCCAAATTCCCAAAAATAATTAATCCTAAATTTTTAAAAACATATGTTTGAACATTTTATACCCATAATTATTGGAAACCCATACTCATAGAAGTAAATTTACCCACTAATACCCAAACAACATAAAATATCATATCAATCAATATATACCATAATTATATATACCCCCAACAAGTTATTTATATCTTCTTAAAATCACAGGAATTTCCTTCTCACCAAATTAAATTTCAACCCCCATGGTTTTCTAAACAAATCAACTGATATTCTCAAAATAGATTATCCAATTTTATAAATTAATCATAACCATCTCAATATCAAATCACATTTCAACCTAAAGGGTTATATGTTCCTCAATCATGAATACATCCATAGAATAAAATAAAATATCTAAAATATCATTAATTATTTCAATATCTAATCAAATCTCAAAATGAGTATTCATGATTTTAATATTATGATAAACCGTAATATTACTAACCCATGGTGGTATCCATAACAACAAATATACATTTATTTGAATACATTTTATCTTCTACAATTTGTTAAACAGTACATTTATACAAATTGAGATGTCATATACCATCTCCCCCTGGTCTACTGTAAAAAAATTGTATTTTCAAAATTAGTATGGTATATACTAAATTGAATAAAAATTTAAAATCCATAATTATTATATATAAAAATATTCACTCACATACATAACAAATACCATTTAGTTTTAATGTCTTATAGATTAAGGAAAAACTTTTAATGACCAATCCCCAAATATTACCCATCAAATCAGAATTTTCCAACTAATTCAATGAATGATTAGATTATAATAAGTCATCAACATAATTCACAAGAATATTCTAAACATATGAAACCCTTATATAAATATCAAATATAGTACTCCCTTTTATAAAATATAAAAATGAAAACACAAGAAGAGTGATCCAAATCGTACATTAAGTGTTAACATAAGCGATGACAATGAATGATTACTAATGCTAATAAGGTAAATATGTGAGTATAAAAAGCATACTCATTAGATACGAAAACATAATATAACAATAATATATAATAAAACATGAATCATGTTTTATTAATAATAAAATTAGTATTTCATCAAAAAAGTATATACAATAGGATCATGGAATCACAAGAATGTGGAAACAACATAGAACATGATATCATAAGCATATCTCAGTGGTCACTACCAAGAAAATAAAACATTATGAAAAAATTTTCATAGTAGATTCGGATTTCTATGGAGTCTAATTCGTATCATTTTAGCACATTTAAAACATTACTCAATGCAATGGAGGGATATAATAATTTTAGTCCCACCAATCACATCATAATTTGTTCATTCATATCTATTCTATATAATAAAACACTTTTCAATTCACCAAATCATAATTTTCCCTTGAATGAAATGGATTTATATACGATTCCCAAAAACAAACATAACATACCATCCATAATAATATGATGGATTATATCATTAGATTATTTACTTAAGGAAGTATAAGAATGATTAGATCATGTCGACATAAATGAAAACCACTTTTATAAAAATATAAGTTACTTAACACTTTAGGATTGAATCAAAGAAGAAGATATCTGGAATTGAATCATTTGGTACCTCACGTTTAATAACCCAAACTAAAAGTATCATAAAATAATTAATTTATAATACATGAAATTTTTCTTCAAAAGAGATATTTTATTTATATTTTGAGTAGAAAATAGAATCAAAATTATAAATATAATTTTAATAAACCATTTATGGAATGGTTTTAAGAATAAAACTTATATACCTCTTCAAAAACCAATTTCTTCTGGACGATAGGTCGATAATTAAAACAATAAATTAAAATTAATTCCAAATATTGAAACAATGAAAATAAATAAATAAATTGAAAATTAATTTAAAGTGGAAAAGAAAAATATAATGAACTAGAATGAAATCACATTATTTATTATTTTACTACAATAATCCTTCATTTTAAAATTAAATATTCAAAAAAATTAAATAGAAATTAAATATGAAAATAATTAACATTGGAATATATATATTCAATAAAAAATGGTTATAATAGTGGGAAAATACATTCGTGTAAGAAATGTAAAACACGAAATTCATTTCACTCCATGGTAAAAAAAAAAGTCAAAAACACAATTCTTGCAGAAAAACATAAACACATTCCATTTATAATACTAAACAAATTATAGGTTAACAGATAAGACAATAAAACATTATTTATGTAGAGATAATAAAATTTTGGAAAAAATACAATGAATTTGATCAATGAAGAAAAAAATTTATAACCATAAAGATGAGATAAGGATGGCTCCACTTACAAGAATGGTTTTCATTGAAATGTGAAACAAAGGGTAGTGCTAAGATAAGAAGACATTTTTATCCAATTAATGAGCAATGGAAAAGAAAATATATGGTGTTTAAGAGATAAAAATAATAGAATTTCAAAATATGGAAACTCTGTCATATTTAATCTCAAATTAAATGTCTGATTGGAAATAAAATTCTTATTAACAATGTATGGTATGAATATTAAATAAATAATGACAAATTAGTAGACCATAAACTCCTTATAAATTAATTTAAATAAGTAAGGTAACCATTCAATAAATTAGATTTAATTTATATAAAGTAAAATATGTAATTGAAATTCAATACATTAAATTGGTGGAGACATGGAAGGGAAACATTAACCAAGAATGTAACATGTGATGTAAATATATATATATACAATGATACTATGTGAAAGAAATTTAAAAAAACTGAAAAAGAATAAAACAACTAGATGATATAATTTACATACTCTTATAATCACATAATATATTAAGGAATGATATAACTAAATGAATTTAAATATAATTAAGAATCCCCTTATGAGTTTTGTAATGAGTCAATGGAATATGGGAAGAGACCAAGAAATATAATTTTAAATAACATGAATAAAAGGGTATTTTTTACAAAAAAAAATAAATGTATAGTAATTACATAGTGTAAAAGATGAATAGGTACATAATCTGAAATATGTCTCAATAAATGGAAATTAAGTCATAGAACCCTTAAATTGGGACATTATTTTTAGATTCTTGTATAATATGATTAGGTTTATCAAAATTATGAAACAAAAATAGATCTATATAACTTGTTTTAATAATTTATTAGGTATAATCAATGAACGTTTTTTATATTTATTTCTCTTTTATAAAAAATGGATTGAAGAAATGTTTCAATTTTATTTTATTTTTCTCTCTTGATTTTAGTAATATGATTATTTTTTCCCAAATTTTGCGAAATTATTTTTATTAAATTAGAATATATAAAAATATATTTATACTAAAAATATAAACAGACAAGTTGTATAGATGGTTATAATTAATGTAATAAAAACGTCCTCATATGTAGATTAAACTAGCCATAATCGAGACATGTCAAAAGAGACAGAGAAAGAGTATAGGTTTTAAATAGATCCAAATTTTTATACCAGACTTATAATAACATTATTATTTTATGTTAATAAATATGATCTTATTTAGAAAATAAGATAAATGGAAATTTTTGGGTGAGTATAAATTAGAAGAGATAGAAAAAAATGAAACAGAATTAGGTTTACCTCTTCATTTATGGTTTATCCCTTTATTAAAGCATTGAAGACTTTGTGTTTGGAAACTCTAAAACATCCCTAATTGTACTATGTGACTTATGATAGTGTAAATGGGTAGAACATGGTATTTTATATTTTAATGGGAAATGATCTCCCTAGTGAAACGAGTAGGGTTATTTATACATTTGTAAGAGGAATAATTGTGTAAAAATATTGAATATGATATCATTTATGGTGAGTAATATTGAATATTTTGGATAATAATTAAATTTATTTGTTTCTAATTAATAAAATGAGGTTATTTGACTTCATAATCTATAAAATCAAAATTTAATCTTTTAAACACTTATTTTAATTTAATGAATAATTAAAGTTTCTTATAAGAATAAAATATTTCTTAAGATCAAAAACATCAAAAAAGGATTACAAATTTAATATATCATTTTTAAATGAATTATTTTAAAATTTATATACATTTTTTGTTAATAAAAAACGTTCATAAATTTTTAAGACATGCTTACATCATGATGTGTCATAGGAGTTGTGATACTTGTAATGAATTATAATTTTTTCAGTCCACCAATGAAATTAAAATCCTTCCAAAAAATCTCAAATTTTATTCCAAATTTTATTTAAAAATAATTTTTTAGAAAATTACATTCTTTTCATCCAATTAAAATTCTAAAATTATGGAATTAATATTTTAAATGACGACATATTATATAATGAAAAAAAAAATTTATTAATAAAAATGACTTTTAAACATTATATTCTTATAATATTATTTCATATCAATTACAAATTAAATTAATGTAAATATATTATTTTTTTTACATTGAAACATTCAATTATAATAAACATTTAATAATATTCAATTATTTAATTATGAATAAAATTAAAAAATTTATAACAATAAAATTCTACAAAAGTATTTCTTTTTAAAATAAATA
Organism: Viscum album; assembly: GCA_963277665.1. Lineage (NCBI taxonomy): Eukaryota > Viridiplantae > Streptophyta > Magnoliopsida > Santalales > Viscaceae > Viscum > Viscum album. The sequence goes on along the minus strand of OY728145.1, from coordinate 1,923,359,558 downwards.
ATTGTAATCCTAACCCATTAAATTTGAATATATATCCTCTTAAAAATGTACATAATTAATTATTTGGTATTATAACCTCTAAAATTAGTCATTAAAATAAAAAATATATTTTAGTTAAAAAACTAATTCATTTTCCCATAATTTTATTTATTTGATGATTTAATATACTTGAAATTCTCATAATGAAATTTCATTTTTTATTCTCATAATGTATTCATTTTAATCTTATGTTATAAAATATATCCTAATTCAGTTTGGTTTGGTGTTCATATGATATAATCTATTCAAAATAGTATTATTTAAAGGATAAAACTATCTAAACTCTTGTGGTGTTTCTACCAGTATCCCTTAGACACTTTAGTATAACCTTATAGTGTCCAATGGTTTATTACATGTTCATTCATTATGAATCATATATCATCATTGAGGTACACATTAAAAAATACTTCCTTAAACCTGTCAGAAACAATAGAAGGTAACCAATATTATGGTTGTCCTCCCCATAGTTTTATATCTTCAAACACTAGATGTATTAATTAAATAACTAATCATGATGTTCCTCTATGTTAAAATATATAGAAAGAACTTAGGTCATATACATGGTAATTTCCAACAAAATAGTATCCATGGAGGTCCCCCATGGTAATCTATAAAAAGGAAACACTACAATTCCCCTATAGTTATCATTACGGAGATACTCCACTTTATGAAGTAATTAATGTAAATCTAGGTCATACATATAATGAAACAATATCCAATTATCATTGAGGTCCATTATATAGATTCAATTATATAAATCCTTCCCATAATGAAACTTCTTTCCAATAGGGATGTCTTCGCCTTGCGGACAAATCAAATAGAAGACACCATGGAGTTTATTTATCATTATCTTGATGTCGAGGTCCTCCCCCTAAATGTATTAAATAATAGTTATGGATCCTACCAATGGTGAATCATTATTCAAAAATCATGTAGTTCCTTCAGATTATTCATATTGTAAAGGTCCTCCTATGGAAAGAATGTTATCCAGAATGAATTTCCTTCCAATAAGAAGGATCATAACAACTTAACCAATGGAGGGAATCTTCATAGAACCATTTATTGAGGTCCTATCTATGATAAAACCCCAGATTAAATGATTTTACTCCTCAGAATATCATCCATGAAATAAGAAACAAAAGAGATCCTACACATGGTGATCATGAAAATAAAAAACTAGCTCTTACCTATAGTGATCAAAAACTATGAAACCATGGTTTTCCTACATTTATTATAACCATTCAAAATAGTACCTCCAATCAAGAGAAAAAAACAAAAAATACCTACATAAATAAATCCATCATATGTTGGATTTTTCTAATTCAATCCAATCTGTGAGCCAAGTCAATGACCATCATTCATTCCAAAAAAATATTGTAGAATATAAGACATGGTTGGAGGAATAAAAAATTATCTTGACTCATAAAAAATACTTTTTCGAGTATTACACCCCAATATTTCATAGTACATTATTTCTTCAAAGTAATTATAATAACTTTCACTGCATGCAACACTGATTTCGAGTGCAACACGACTTACCAAACTAGTCGTTCAAAAGGCGGTTATGAATAGTAGTAACTAAATTTGGAATATTATATACTCCATATAATATTATCATTCATATTATGTTTTTCGTAGACATAATTTAAGAACAAAATCATTTTTTAGATAACAGAATTATTTTTCAGAAAATGCAATTTTATCGCCATTTAATTGCGAACCCTTTTTAAATCCAATATTTGACACATTTATATATTCAATTTAATGAAATTAAATTTTTATTAATAATAAGGACATAAAAAATTTATTTTGGATAAATTTTTGGTTTTTTTTGATAACTTTTATATTTTGATGAATAATGAAAAATACTAAATTTTAATTTAAAATGACTTTTTTAATCGAAAAAATTATAGTGTTGAATTATGAATTTGAATAGCTTTTACTTTTTAAAAAGCCTTTTTTTGTTTGACAACATGAATTAATTTTAAATTAATTAATGAAACATATATGTTTTTAATTTGTAAATATATAATTCAATTTTGAATTTGGAATACCAAAATTATCTTAGGGTTATATTTTGTTATTTATCTAAAAACCTTCAGTTTTTTTATGAATAGTGAAAAACACTGTGTTTTTGTTTAAAATTGACTTTTTCCTAAATAATTACTCATTTTATATAAATTTTTTTTGTGTGAAAATAGATATATAATACCTATATATGTTCAATTAAATTCATTGTATTCATTTTATAAGAAAATTATATGTATAAAAATTTATTGAACTTTTTAACGTCTTTTACATACCTCCTTGGCACATTTTTAAATTTTCATAAAATAAAATTTTACCCTTTTTTTAATTGAATTTAAAAATTCCAAGAGACACGGTTGACATCAATAAGAAAAATTTTGTTCAATAAGACAAAAATATTTTTTGATGAATAATAACTTCTGACATTTATTTACCACGATTAAAAGTAAATAGGGTAATTAAAGGTAAAAATGATATTATAATTACCCTACCACATGTCGTAATTCTATTGGATAAATTTATTTAGAACAGATACATAATTAGTAATAAAATATGATCATTTTTGTCCACTTGTATTAGATTATGTCATTTATTATTATTTTCATTAAAGAAGAGTAAAAAGTGTAAAATTCAATGATTAATAACTAAACCATTTTAAATATAGGGTTGTACATAAGATAATTTTGACAATAAATATAAATCATAAACCTAAAAATATTTTCTACACCATGTTATTTTAGTTATAAATTTTAGAAATTATATAATTAAATTTCTTTATGACATAATAATGATTCTATAAATACCTTATTAATAAAAGAATCAAATAAATGATATGATAAATATTAAAATAAATATAATTCAAATGTTTTGATGTATTCCACTAATTTTTCAGTCTAATATTAAATTTCAGTTTTGATTAAATAATTTTTCTTTAAATTGATAATGTTTTTATGACTTTTACAAAAATAAAATACTAAATAGTGTCAAAATTGACATAAATGAGTTTTCAAACCAAACTCTATATTATTAAATTATATAATACTTCTGAAAATATAAGGATCAGCCAAAGGACTTATATAATAATCTATATTTCATTAATGTACCACTTTTGGTTCTCCTATAATTTTAGAGTATTTTTATTAACCATATAATATAAAAATACAAGGAGGCATGGTAAATGATAAACTATTTAACTAAGATTTAAATCTAAAAGATAAGGTTACTATGGTAACCTAAACATGTATAAAACCTTTGTTTTGAGATTATTTATACGCATAACCACTTATATATTGAAATAAATTGCTTTTGAACCATTTTAAACTGAAAATTATTGTATAATAAAATAATATATCATGTTTTTTCTAAGGTGCCCCTCGCCACTTTTATAAAAGTGCACTTCCCCTTCACTCAAATTCACACATCCAATGCCATTTGGAACAGCTAAACCTTTCCCAAATATCCTCCCGAAATTCATCACCTCTATCTATAGGCCTTACATTTATAAAAAATCCAACATAATGAGCCCTTTTGTTCAAATAAAAAGGAAACACCTAAGAAGGGGTAATTATTTTATCACCACTTTCAATGTTCTTTTCTTCTTCCACTTTCTCTTTCTTGATTATTTTCAGACCAAAATAATAACCCTTGTACCTTATATAGACTATGATTTTATTATAAATATGGTACAACCATAGTCATTATCCTATCCATCCTATTAATGATAATGTCACCATGCGTGTGTACATATGATTTACCGTCTCCACATCGTGGTGTAAGTTTTTATTCAATACTATGTTATCTGGATGGATATAATGATGAGTAATATGTATATACATAATGAAAATAAAATTATAATTTATCTTTAAAATAAAATATTCCATCCAATTACAAATTATTTCACCATCAATAAAACGATGTCATCGCTTGTGCGTACGTACGGCTTGCCATCTCTATGACGCGATGGGAATCATTTCCACATTCACCATTCAAAAATGATTATAAATATTGAAATTATTAATAAGAATTTAATTTATTACATAATAATTATAATGTAGATATACATATATATATATATATATCTATTTATCTATGTATGTTCTTATATATATCTTATTCACTTACTTATGTTCAATACGATATGAAAATGGAAACAATGTTTATGCGTACATATGGCCTGCCATCTCCAGGAACTATATTTTCCGTCTATTATACATATTTATTTTCTAAATATATATTATATATAAACCATGTTTTATATTATGGAATTATGTAAATCATGATCTAAATGATACGATCAAGAATAACAATTTAAAACACGGACGATAAAGAATGAAATTATTTCCCGAAATGATAATTTAACATGGAAATCACTATTAAATGTGTATTATAAAGTCATAAATGTCTCATGTATGATATAGTAAATATGAATATGGTTATGGCATAATTTAGTCACACACTATGGTCATTATAGAGGAGGATAAACATACCCTTGACCAAATTAAATAAGAAGGTAATGGTCAATTACTCAATCTCATTATTGTCTGATATTTTTTTTGTGTAATTATTTTTTGGGGAAAATTTATTATACATGTCCATGTTTCATAAAATAATTTTTCAAAATTATTCTTTTAAGGTATTATTTAACTAAAACATAATTTTAAATGTTTTAAAATTTATTCTTATAAATCTTTCTCATTAATGTACATGTTTTCAAAATGGTTTTAAGGATTTATTTATTTTGACATGAATGTTTTTACATGTTAATTCCATTAAAATGTATCAATGTGGTGTGGGAAACATTGAATAAAAAATATCTTTTAAATTTCATCCTTTATGAATTGTGCGATTTTTAAATGATTTCATGAAAAAGGGGTATATCACTTAGGGAGTTTTAGTGATCATTTTCAACTATATCATCATCATTTACTAGATATTGTTCTTGATTGAGGTTGATTTATTATAATACAATCTTACATATTGTATTGAATGGGATATGTTATTTTGGACTGTGGATGTGCTATTTTTATACCATTCATGGTTTATGTCTATATTATTGACATTTCTAATTCTAGATTTAAAATGAATTTTTATGTTATGTTTCAATAATTTCATATGAGGAATGTTGTGGACTTAGTAAGTGATGGGTAGAGCCCGCTATAGCTCCTCGATTCATTGGTAGGTCTCATGATACAATCTATTATCTTGGCACAAGGCCTTGACAAAAACAATATATGTAGTCTTCGCATGAGTCCTTGAATTTATTGTAATGATTCCTGGCATTAGCCATTCAATCATTATGAAATTAATTATTACATTTGATTATACGTCTAGTAGAATATTCATGTGAGTTTGTATGTGGTTTTGTTTGATTTTTTTCTCCATATTATTTTCATGTTTATTTTTAAAATGTTGTAGTATTTATTAAACATATTCCCATTAATGTTTATAGCTTTAGTAAATTATTTACCATTATTAAGAATTTGATCTCACCCCTTTCTTATGTTTTGTTTTCCAAAGATTCCCATAATTGTATTATGTTTGATATGCAGGGTTAATCTAGGGGAATAATGGTGTTCCTAGTGGATTATTTATGTTGTGTTTTATGTTCTAGTGTGAAATGTATCTTTCATATATATAATCTATTTTACAAGACTACTAAACTGATCGGTCATTCCAACAAGATTCTGTGTAATCATGCCATTGTATAAAAAAATCCACCAAATCCATGATTCTGGGGCCAGGGAATCAGAGTTTTTATTAGAATATGTTTAGAAAAGACATTGGAAACTATATTTAGAAAAAACTATAATTATATACCATTATCCTAAGATATAATTTTATGATTAGCATGGAATAACTTCCTATAATTTTGGTAATGTAGATATTTTGTGTATTTTCCCAGCAATACATCTTTGTCTAGATATGAGAAATTATAGGTAGCTCTAGCACAGATGTACATAGGAGTGAAAACACTAACAAGGAGTTTTGGGGTTGACTCAGGGTTTCCTGGTACATGACAACGGGACTTGTTGCACTCTTGGTTACGAAACTCCTAGGGGATATGATTAGGATAATTCACATTTTCTATAAAAGAAATTATTAAGTATTTAGGAGTAAATACTTACTCAAGAAACATTTTTGATGATTATAGATTATAAGCATAATATTTTCAATTTACGTTAGGTATTTTACATGTTTTGAATTATTAATTTCTATTCATAAACTACCCTAGTGTATGAAAATGTTTAGAAATGGTTCCCATTAGAATGAATGTGAACTCCAGTAATACGCATGATCCAAAGAGTAAAAAGGATCATATATTTTATGGTATTAAGTCCACATATAAGAGGTAAATAGTATCCCACATATTCTCATCAAATGACGAAATAGTATCTTATGTTAATAAGATAATTAAATAATAACTTGAGTTCTATATCATTGAAGGGATATAAGAGAAGAAAAATATGGTAGAGAGAAATATGGATAAAGGGAAGAGGGGAATGAAGGATTTTCCCATATGTGATAATTGTGGAAAGAATAACCTTGGTAAATACTTGAAGGGAATGTGGGTTTTTTATAGGTTTGGAGAAAAAGGACACCAAGTATGTTATTTCAAGGGTAAAAAAATGTTTCCAATATACAATGCTTCATCTTCAAGGAGTTGGGACACTATGAGAATCAATATCCAAATAATCATAGTAAACCCCAAATTATGCTATTGGATAATAATAAAGTTATGATACTACCACAGATGAAAAGTGATGAATAGTTTTCTTAGGTTGTTATTAAATAATTATTTCATTTGATTGTTATATAAACGATGGAATGGTTATATGAATTATGGAAATAAATAAGGATTGTACTACAGTACTATTTAATTAACGATTTGAGATTATATGGTTCTAAGAAAAGAGACTCTATGGAAAGTTATTATTTTGGAATATAAATGGTTGAAGGAATGATAAACCTTAATATGGTTCTGATATAGGTGTAGTGATTTTTTAATAAGATTTTATTGATTTGGATAAATTATATTCAATATCCTGGATTACTTTGAATCTAAATAATTATTTGTTTATTCCATTATTATTGGAGATTATAGCTTTTTGGATATAAGGAGTATATCCAGTATTATATTTGGAATAAGGGAGCATGAAGGTAATCAAAAAGGATTTATGATAATTCAGGGTGTTACTGTGTTTTAAAATAATACATGATAATGGTATTCACATATTATTCCATGGAAAAAAAAGATCTTCATTGTGTTTAACTTCCATATAAACGTGGGACTGTGAGTTTGGACAAAATTATTTTGGACAAGTCTAATGGTTTTATTGGATTATGTATAATATTGGATTATATTTTTATTGTTAAATAATTTCCTAAGATTATTTTTGGATTATTATAAAAAGGATAACTTGATAGTTGGGTGACAACCCGTCGCATCCGGCAAAGGGCGAGACTTGAACCTACAACCGAAGGGCGACAGGGGTGCATCCCCTACCACTGGACTAAGTGATGTCTTAGTTTGTATAATGTATTTTTTTAAATGTTCGGGAAAATTAAATATATATTCAATATTTTTGGAACCCTATATGATATGGATAAATTTAATATTTATGAATTCTATTATCTTTTGGAGTGAAAGATGAGTTTGTGGTGGGAATTTGTTGAAGGATGAAACACTAATTGTCACGTAAATTTTTTCACATTATTATATGAATAAATTAGTTCTAAAACATTGGGTAAGGGATGTTAAAAACAAAAATGTGTTATCCAAATAGCTTATTTTTTGTTGAACCGATGATATTTTAATCAATCATAGATTGATGGATTTGAGGCCTTAAATTTTACATTTGTTTGTGATTGATGACCTCAATCACTCCATATAAATATTTACATTTTTACTCTATTAATGTGTCTCTTATTTTCACCAATGTTCTCTTTATCGAGATCATAATTTGATGATGAATTTTGTATTTCCCTTTCCCTTTTATTAATACTAAATTTTATGAACCCAATTTTTTATGTGGGTTTTCCACAATGGTATTTTTTCTATTATTACCAATTTATTATCAAAGAACAATTTAATATTTGTAGGATGTAATTTATTTAAGGATGGTGGAATGTAACACCCCAACATCTCATAGTATGTTATTTCTTCGAAATAATTCAATAACGTGTGCTACACGCAACACCGAGTTTGAGCACACCAAAAGTTTCCAAAAAAGCTGTTAAAAAAAGTTATTAATAGAATTAACTGATTTTCGAATTTTATAAACTCCATATAAATTTATAATCCATATTATGTGTTTCATAGACATAATATAAGAACAGATTCATTTTTTGAAGAAAAAAGAAGTATTTCTTAAAAAATGCAATTTTACCGCCTTTAAATGGAGAACCCTTTTTAAATCCTATATATGACACTATTATGTATTAAATTTATTGAAATAAAATTTTTCATTAGATGTGGGACATAAAAATATAGTTTCGATAATTTATTTCTACTTTCCAAATAACATTTATATTTTGATGAATAATAAAAAACTAAATTTTAATTGAAAACTACTTTTTTAATCGAATGAATTTATAGTGTTTAATTATGAATTTTATTGGTATGGAAGTATAATTATATTATATTTTTATCATTAAATACAATTTAGGATATTATAAGTAATTTAATATTTAAATTGGACATAAACACATTTCAATCTTTGGATAGTTTTTTCTTTTTTAAAAAATATTTTTTGTTTTGAAAATGGGAATTAATTGAAAATTATTTAATTCAACTTTTGTGTTTTTAATTTGGAAAAATATAATGAATTTATGAATTCGGAATATCAAAATTATCTTAGGATGAATTATTGGTATTTTTTGGAAAACATTCATTTTTTGATGAATAATGAAAAACATTGCGTTGTTGTTTAAAACTGACTTTTCTTTTAAAATAATTATATATTTTAGTTAAATTTATTTCAAGTCAAAATAGATATATAATACCTATATAAGTTTAATTTAATTTATTGAATTAATTTTATAATAAAATTAGATATATACATTTTCATTGAACATTTCAACGTCTTTTACCCACCTCCTAGGAATATTTGCAAATTTGTATAAAATATAATTTTACCGTTTATGTGAATTGAATTTCCAAAATCCGAGAGACACAGTTGAAATCAGTATGTAAAATTTGGTTCAATAAGATGAAAATACTTTTTGGTGAATATTAACTTTTAGCTTTTATTTACAACTGTTAAAAGTAAACAAGGTAATTAAATTTAAAAAAGATATTATAATTACCCTAACACATGTCCTAATTCTATTATATAAGCTTATTTCGACCAAATCCAACCTTAGGAATTACATATGATCCTTTTGGTCCACATGGATTATATTATAACTTTTATTATTATTTTATTTAAAGAAGAGTTAAAAGTATAAAATTCAATGTTTAATAAATAAACCATTTTTGATATAGAGATATACATAAGCTAAATTAGACTATAAATATTCATTATAAATATAAAAACTGTATACATCATGTTATTTTGATTTATAATTTTTAGACATTAAAGAATAAGATTTATTTATGACGTAATGATGATTTAGTAATTACCTTATTAATAAAAGAATCAAATAAATGATATTATAAATATTAAAATAAATATAATATTAAATATTTGATGCATTCCATTAATTTTATAGGTTAATATGACATGTTTGTACTGATTAAATATATTTTTTTCAAAGTGATAAATTTGTTATGACTTTAACAAAAATCAAATACTAAATACTGTCAAAATTGACATAAATGAGTTTTCAAAACAAATAGTATATTATTAAAATATATATTAGTCCAAAAAATATATTGATCAGAAAAAGGACTTATATAATTATATATATGTCATCAATTAATCACTTGGGGTTCTGTTTTCATTTCATAGTTTGTTTAATAACCATATAATATAAAAATCCTAGGAGACATGAAAATTTTTAAACTATTTAACTTATAGATAAATATAAAAGATAAGGTTAATATGGTAACCTTAACATGACTAAAACCTATTGGTTGAGATTATTTAAATACATAACCACTAAAGTCTCAAAATAATTTAATTCTAAGCCATTAGATACTGAATATGATTGTATAATAAAATAATATTTCATGTTTTTCCCTGAGGTGCCCTTCACCCCTCTTATAAAAGGGCACTTATCCTTCTCTCAAATTCACATCGCCATATACATTTCGCTTGGCCAACCACTGCCCAAATCTCTTCCCAAACTTACTCACTTAATCATAAAGGCCTTATATTTAGTAGAAATACAACCAAAGGATCCCTTTTGTTCCAATCAAAAGGAAACACCCAAAGAAAATGTTATTATTTTATAACCTCTTTCATAGTTCTTTTCTTCTTCTACTTTCACTTTATTTGTTATTTCCATACCAAAAAAAATTAATCCAGTACCTTATACATACTATAATGTTATTATAAATTTGGTATGAACATATTCATTATCTTCTACATCCTATGAATGATAATGTCACCATGAATGCATATGTATGACTTACCATCTCTATGATGTGGTGTACTTTCTTATTCAACCCTATGATATTTAGATGGATATAATTATGAGTAATTTGTATATAAATAATAAAAATAACATTTTAATTTCTCTGTAAAATATAATATTCTATCCAATTACACATTATTTCACCATCAATAGAATGATATCATCACTCGTGCGTATGTATGGCTTACGTCTCCACGATGCGATGAGATTAACTTTCCATGTTCACCATTCGACAGTAATTATAAATATATATTATTAATAAGTTTTTAATATATGACATAGTAATTATACTAGAGATATAAATAAATGTGTGTGGGTGTGTGTACTTACATATATCTTATTCACTTACACTCGTTCAATATGATATGAAAATAGAAACAAATTTTATGCGTACGTATGGGCTACCATCTCCATAAATGGGTTTTTCCATCAATTATAAATATTTATATTCTAAATATATATTATATATAAATTATGTTTTATATTCTTGAATTATTTAAATCATTATCTAAATTAGATGATCAAGAATAACAAGTTAAAACATGTACGATAAAAAAAGAGACTATTACATTAAATGATTATTTATCATAGAAATTATAATTAAATGGTTAGTATAAAGTCATAAATGAATCATTTATGATATGATAAATAGGAATATGGTTTTCATATAATTTAATAACATACTATTGTCATTATACTAGAGGTTAATCATTCCCTCGACCAAAGGAAAGTACATGGTAAGGGTTAATTCCCCAATCTCATTATTATAAAAGATTGATTAAGTGTAAGTATTTTCTGGGAAATATATATTATCTATGTTCATGATTCATAAAATAATTATTCAAAATTATTTTTTTAAGTCACTCTTTAACAAAATCATCATTCTAAATGTTTTAAATATTTATTCTTATAAATATTTCTATGTAATGTCCATGTTTTCAAAATGGTTTTAGGGATTTATTTATATGTACATGAATGTCTTAAAAAGCCAATTCCATTAAATAAATTAAAATATGTATGGGAAACATTGATACATAAATAAATTTTAACTTTCACCCTTTATAAATTTTGTTACTTTTAAACGATTTGATGAAAAATTTTCATTTCAATCATGGAGTTTTACTCATCATTTTCAACTATATCATCATATTTTACTATATATTATTCTTGATTGAGGTTGATTTATTATTATATAATCTTCTATATTTTATTTAATGAGTTATGATATGTTTGACTGTGGATGTGATATTTTTACACCATTCATTGTTTATGGCTAATGTATTGACATTTCAAATACTATATTTATTACAAATGTTTATGTTATGCTTCAAAAATTTCATATGAGGAATGTTTGGACATAGTAAGTGATGGGTAGAGCTCATTATAGATCTTTGATTCATCGGTAGGTCTCATGAGACAAACTAGTATCTTGGAACAAGTCCTTGACAAAAAAAATTATTTTTAGTCTTGGCACGAGTCCTTGACATTTTGGTAATGATGCAAGGCCTTAGGCATTCCATCATTATGAAATTAATTATTACATTTGATTATTTGACTAGTAGAATATTCATGTGAATTTTTATATGTTATAGTTTGATTTATTTTTACAATATTATTCCCATGTTTATGTCTAAAAGGATTTAGATTTTATTACACATCTTCCCTTAAAAGTTTATAGCTTCATCCAAATTATTTACCCTTACTAAGAATTTTAGATCACCCCTTTCTTATGTTTTGTTTTCCCAGGATATCTAGAAGTGTATTATGTTTGATATCCAAGGTAAATTTAGGGGAATAATGGCGTTCTAAATAGAATAATTATGTTGTGTTTTATGTTCCAATGTGAAATTTAATGTTTATATATGTAATCTATTTTCCAAGACTACTAAATTGATCGGTCGTTTGGTACATGATTCCTTGTAATCATGCCAGTGTATTAAAATAAAGCTCCGACTCCTGGATTCTGGGGCTAGGGCATTATAGTTGGTATTAGAAGAAGTTTATAAAAAACATTGGAAACTATATTTAGATAAAAATATAATTAGAGAACATTATCCTATGATTTACTTTGAGTATTAGTATAGAAGATCATCATATAATTTTGGTAATGTAGTGATTTTTTGTATTTTACCAGCAATACATCCTTGTATGGATATGAGAAAGTAGAGGCGGCTCTAGCACAGATGTATCTATGTGTGAAAAATCTAACAAGGAGTTTTGGGGTTGACTCAGGGTATCCTGGTACATGACAATGGGACTTTCTGCACTTTTGGTTACGACACTCTTAGGGGATATTCTTAGGATAATTTACATTTTCATTTCAAAATATTATAAAGGATTTATGAGTAAATACTTCCTCAAAGAAAACATTTTTGATTATTATTGATTATATTCATAATATTTTTAATTTATATTAGGTATTTTACATGTTTGTAATTATGTATTGTGATTCATAAACTACCCTAGTGTATGCCATTTTTTTGAAAAGGCGCCGAGTAAAATGAATGTGAACACCAGCAATACGCATGATACAAAGAGTAAAAAGGATCATATATTTTATGGTATTAAGTCAACATAAAGAAGTTGAATAGTATCCCACTTATCCTCATCATATGAAGAAATAGTATCATGTGTTAATAAGATACGTAAACAATTCTATGAGTTCTATGGCTTTGATTGGAAGCAAGAGAAGAAAAAGATTGTAGAGAGAAAGATAGATAAAGGGAAGAGGGAAAGAAGGATTTTCCCATATGTGATAACAGTGGAAAGAATAACATTGGTAACTAGTTGAAGGGAATGGGTGATTGATATAGGTGTGGAGAAAAAGGACACCACGTATGTTATTTCAAGGGTAAGAAAAATGTTTCCAATATACACTGCTTCATCTAAAATGAGTTGGGACACTACGAGAATCAATTTCTAAAAAATCATAGTTTTCCCAAATGATTCTATTGAATAATAATAAAGTTATTATAATACCTAAGATGAAGAGTAATTACTAGTTTTCATGTGTTTTTGTTAAAGAATTATTTCATTTGAGTGTTGTATCAATGATATAATGGATATATGAATTATGGAAGTAAATAAGGATTGTACTGTAGTACTATTTCATTGACGATTTGAGATTTTATGGTTCTAAGAAAAGTGAATCAATATCAAGTTATACTTTTTGGAAAATACATGGTTGGAGGAATGAAAAACATTAATATGGTTTTGATACAGGGGTAGTGATTTCTGAATAATATTTGATTGATTTGGATAAATTATATTCGAAATTATTTATTACTTTTAATCTAAATTATTGTTTTTTATTCCATTATTGTTGGATTTTGTAGATTTTTTGGATATAAGGCATATATCTAGTATTCTATTTGGAATAAGGGGTCATGAATGTAATCAATAAGGTTTTATGATAATTCAAGGTGTTACCTTGTTTTAAAAGAATACATGATAATGGTATTCACATATTATTCCATGGAAAAAAAAGATCTTCATTGTTTTTACCTTCCTTATAAATTTTGGACTGCGAGCTTGGAAAAAAGTATTTTGGATAAGTCTAAAGGTTGTAATGGATTATGTATAAAATTGTATTATATTGTTATGGTTAAAAAGTTTCCTAAGATAATTTTTGGATTGTTATAAAATGGACAACATAGAAGTCGGGTGACAACCTGTCACGTTCAGAAAATGGAGAGACTTGAACCCGCAACCGAAGGGCGACAAAGGTGCATCACCTACCACTGGCCTACATGATGTCTTATTTTGTATAATGTATTTTTTTAAATATTATGGAAAATGAAATACAAATTTAATATTTTTGGAAACATATATGATACGGATAAGTAGAATATCTATGAATTCTATTATCTTTTGGTGTGAAAGATGAGTTTGTGGTGGGAATTAGTTTAAGGATGATACTCTACTTGTCATTTAATTTTTTCCCTCTTATTATATGAATAAATTAATTCTTAAACATTAGGGAATGTATCTTAACACAAAAAATGTGTTATCCAAATACCTTATGTTTTTTTGAACCGATAATATTTTAAATCATCATAGATTGATGGGTTTGAGGAATTAAATTTTATAGTTGTTTGTGATTGATGACCTCAACCACTATTTATAAAAAAAATTCCCTCAAATTATTTTCCTCTTATTTCCGGCAGTGTTCCCCTTATTGAGATCATAATTTTATGGTGACTTTTTCATTTCACTTTCCGTTTTATTAATATTAAATTTTATTCACCCAATTTTCGAGGACGTAATTTATTGAAGGATGGGGCAATGTAACAACCCAAGATTTCATTGTACATTATTTCTTCAATGTAATTGAATAACGTGCGCTACATGCAACACCGAGTTCGAGCGCACCATGAATTACCAAAAATGATGTTCAAAAGGCAGTTATGAATAGTATTAACTGAAATTTGAATTTTATAAACTCCATATAATTTTAGAATCAATATTACCTGTTTCATAGACATAATATAAGAAAAAATTCATTTTTTCAGATAAAATAAGTATTTCATAAAAAATGAAATTTTACCGCCATTAAATGGAGAACCCTTTTTAAATAAAATATATGAAACTTTTATATATTCAATTTAATTACATATAATTTTTCATTAGAAGTGGGACATAAAAATTTAGTTTGGATAAATTTTTCTACTTTTCTGATAACTTATATATTTTGATGAATAATGAAAAAAAAAATCGTAAACTACATTTTCAATCGAAATAATTTATAGTGTTTAATTATGAATTCGAATGGTTTGGAAGTATAATTAAATTATATTTTTATCATTAAATATAATTTAGGTTATTATAAGTAATTTCACATTTAAATTGGACATAAACACATGTCAATCTTTGGATAGTTTTTACTTTTTAAAAAACTGTTTTTTGGTTTTGACAATGAAAATTAATTGAAAATTAAATAATTAAAATTATATGTTTTGAATTTGGTAAAATAGAATTAATTTTTAATTTGGAATATCAAAATTATCTTAGGATGAATTTTTGGTATTTTTCTAGAAACTATCTATTTTTGATGAATAATGAAAAACACTATGTTATTGTTTAAAATTATCTTTTTTTTAAATAATTATTTATTTTACTTAAATTTATTTTAAGTAAATATATATATATAATAAATATATAATCTAAATTTAATTCATTGAATTCGTTTTATAATAAAATTAGATGTATACATTTTTATTGAACATTTTAACCCCTTTTACCCACCTCCTAGTCACATTTGCAAATTTGCATAAAACATAATTTTAACATTTCTGTGAATTGAATTTTCAAAATCCGAGACACACAGTTGACATCAGTAAATAAAATTTGGTTCAATAAAAAAATAATACTTTTTGTTGAATCACAGCTTTTAACTTTTATTTACCACAGTTAAAAGAAAACAAGGAAATTAAAGTTAAAAATGACATTATAATTACCTTAACACATGTCCTAATTCTATTGGATAAGATTATTTCAACCAAAACCATATTTAGGAATTAAATATGATCCTTTTGGTCCACATGGATTAGATTAGGAATTTTATTATTATTTTATTTAAAGAAGAGTTAAAATTATAATATTCAATGTTTAATAACTAAAACATTTTTAATATAGGGTATACATAAGAAAAATTTGACAATAAATATTAATTAGAAATCTAAAAAAATCTAAATCATGGTATTTTATTTTATAAATTTTAGACATTAAATAATAAGATTTGATTATGACATAATGATGATGCAGTAATTACCTTATTAATAAAATAATCAAATAAATGAGATTATAAAAATTAGAATAAATATAATTTTAAAGTTTTGATGCATTCCACTAATTTTATAGGTTAATGTGACATGTTAGTTATGATTAAATAAATTTTTTCAAAGTGATAAAGTTATTATGACTTTAAAAAATAAAAATTGTGTCAAAATTGACATAAATTAGTTTTCAAAACAAATACTATATTATTAAATGATATAATAGTCATAAAAATATATGGTTTAGACAAAGGACTTATATAATTATATATATGTAATTATTAACCATTTTGGGTTCTCTTGGAATTTCATAGTATGTTTAATAACCATATAATATAAAAATACAAGGAGACATGAAAAATGATAAACTATTTAACTAAGAGTTAAATCTAAAATATATGGTTAATATGGCAACCTTAACATGACTAAAACTTATTGGTTGAGATGATTTCGACACATAACCACCTAATTCTCGAACTATATTCATTTTGTGCCATTTGAAATCATATATGAATGTATAATAAAATAATATTTCAAGTTTTCCATAAGGTTCCCTTAACCCCTCTTATAAAAGTGAACTTCTCCTTCTCTCAAATTCACACCTCCAAATCCATTTCGATCGACCAAACACTTCCCAAATCTTCTCCAAACATTCCTCACGTAATCCTTCAGGCCTTCACTTGATAATAAATCCATCCAAAGGATCCCTTTTGTTCGAATCAAAAGGAAACACCCAAAGAAAGGGTAATTATTTTATCACCTCTTTCAAAGTTCTATTATTCTTCTTCATTCACTTTATTTTCTATCTCCATTACAAAAAATAACTCTAGTACCTTATACATACGTTAATGTTATTATAAATATGGTATAAACATATTAATTATCCTATACATCCTATGAATTATTATGTAACCATTTGTTCATATGTATGACTTACCCTCTCCATGGTGTGGTGTAATTTGTTATTCAAAACTTTGATATTTGGAAGGATATAATTATGATTAATTTGTATATAAATAATGAAAATAACATTATAATTTCTCTTTAAAATATAATATTCCATCCAATTACATATGATTTCATTATCCATAGAATGTTATCATCGCTCGTGTGTATGTACGTCTTACCTCTCCACGACACGATTAAATTCATTTCCACATTCTCCATTCAACGATAATTATAAATATATATTATTAATAAGTTTGTAATATATTGAATATTAATTTAACTAGAGATATAAATATATGTGTGTGGGTGTGTTTACTTACATATATCTTATTCACTTACATCTATTCAATACGATTTGGAAACAGAAACAGTGTTTATGGGTACGTATAGCCTACCATCTCCACAAACAGTGTTTTCTATCTATTATACATATTTATATTCTAAATATATATTATATATAAATTAAGTTTTATATTATGGAAGTATTTAAATCATTATGTAATGTAGATGATCAATAATAACAAGTTAAAACACGTACGTTAAAGAATGAAATTATTAAACGAAATGATAATTTATCATAGAAATAATTATTCAATGGTTGGTATAAAGTCATAAATTAATCATGTATGATATAATAAATAGTAATATGGTTCTCATATAATTTAATAACATTCTATGGTCATTATACAGGAGGATAAACCTACCCTCGACCAAAGGAAAGTACAGGGAAACAGTTAATTCCTCAATCTCAATATTATCAATGATTTATTAATTGTAAGTATTTTTTTGGGAAATATTTATTATCCTTGTTCATGATTCATAAAATAATTTTTCAATATTATTTTTTTAAGGCACTCTTTAACTAAATCGTAATTTTAAATGTTTTAAATATTTATTCTTATAAATCGTACTCATTAATATCCATGTTTTCAAAATGCTCATAAGGATTTATTTAGATGTATATGAATGTTTTATAAAGTTAATTCCTTTAATAAAATTCAATGTTTTATGGGACATAGTGATTCAAAAATATCTTTTAAGTTTCATCCTTTATAGATTGTGTGACTTTTAAATGATTTCATGAAAAAAGAGAATTTAACTCATGGAGTTTTATTGATCATTTTCAACTATATCATCATCTTTTACTGGATATTATTCTTGGTTGTGGTTGATTTATTATAATACAATCTTCCATATTGTATTTAATGAGTTATGATATCTTTTACTGTGGATTTTCTATTTTATACCATTCATGGTTTATGGAAAAAGTATTGACATTTCATATTCTATTTTTAATATAAATTTTTATGTTATGTTTTAACAATTTAATATGAGGAATGCAGTGGGCTTTGTTAGTGATGGGTGGATCTCGCTATAGATCCTTGATGCATTAGTATTTCTAATGAGGAATACTATTTTCTCGGCACAAGTCTTTTTAAAAAATTATTTTTAGTCCTGGCACGAGGACTTGACTATTTGGTAACGATGTCCGACATTAGGCATTACCTCTTTATGAAGTTAATTTTTACATGTGATTATTAGAATAGTATAATATCCATGTTAATGTTGATATAGTAATGTTTGATTTAATTTCTTCATATTATGTTCAATTTTATGTTTAAAAGCCTATTGTTTTTGTTACACATCTTGCCTTAAATGTTTATAGCTTCAACTAAATTATTTACCCTAACAAAGTATCTGAGCTCACCCCTTTCTTATGTTTTGTTTTCCCATGATTCCAAGAAGTGTATTTTGTTTGATATGAAGGTTTAATCCAGGGGAATAATGGAGTTCCCAACTGTTTATTTATGTTATGTTTTATTTTTGAATGTGTCATATAACGTTCATGTATGTAATCTATTTTCCAAGACTTCTAAACCAAACTGTCCTTCGGGACATCATTCCTTCTAATCATGCCAATGTATTAAAATAGTGCATTGGCTCCAGGATTCTGGGGTTGGGGAGTTATATTGAGTAACCTTTATGGTTAGATAATACTATGGAATCACACATCAATGAAAATGAATATCCTAGAATTATTTAGAAATAATTAACTAAATATTAGCTAACGGTCATGTTCTAGACCATGGAAACCTCTTGGTATCCTATATTGGACACATTATATTAATAATTCATACCACATAATTTATGTAACCTATGGTAGACATTCAACCATATCAAATCAAGATATTTCCTTAATTATGTGTCTTCAGGATACATTGAGGAATTTATAGAGAAGTTTTTTCAAAAAAATATTGATACTCTTTCTAAAGCCTTAAACCCAAGGCAGGTGTGATTTTTACGTTCTTGAAATAATCATACCTATTAAACCTCAAGGAACTATATCATATTACAAATATATTCCTCCACACATAGAAATTTTGTGGTGCGGTGTGTTTTGGGAGTTTTATTTAACGTTCCTCATTAGAAAATTGTGTTACCCTAATAATTTTGTTTGGAACCACATTTTCTCAATCTATTATATAAACCCATGATTTAGCTACTCAGATTTTCCAATCCCATGGAACAATTTTCATTCAATTGCTAAAAAAATGTGCACTCAATAGGATAAAGTGATCAATAATCTCTAACAACAGTCTTTGACAATGATAAAATGGGATATGAACCTACAGTTTTGTTATCCAACTAACTAGGACATATCTTAAAAAAATAGTTCTCCAAATTCGATCCATACAACATGATCTATCTAGTTAAAGAAAAATATAAAATCAAAATGAAAAATATACTTTTCAACAAAAATATAAATACACTGTAAACCCCTTACTATAAAGATAGATTCATTTTCAACCCAACAAAACCCTTAATACCATAAATTATAAAAAATTTATATGGTTACAAATATGAAAACATTGAAAAAATCCTAACACATACAGGCTGGAGAATATTTTCCAATACCTAGGAAATCATTCTTCTAAAAACTAAGGAAATCCCCACAAGAAAGGCCCTCACAACCAACTCCATTGATGATCTGTGATCCAGTATCTCCACTAACATATTGTTCCTCATAAGTCCTGAGATATTCTATGTGGATCACTTTTTATGATAACCATTCATTTTATCTTGATGCGTTCATCAAAAAGATAATTGAAATCTGTAAAGGGATCATTAGAGTATGAAATCATATAGTATGAATAATTATATAGAGGATTTAAATTTATACTTTAAAGGATGCTCTCAGTTTGATAATTCCCTTTACATCTCATATGGGGATGTGTAGATACTTCAAAATTATAAATTTTCATTAAAAAATGTGATCCATGTGATCACTATATATACTAAAGAGTAAGAAACTGGTGAGGATGAATATCGAAATTAAGAGTCATTTAGTCATAAAAATATGGAATCAAATGATATATTGTAATTATGTGGTTCTATTCAATCATTATTTTTAACATACATAGAGAGATACATACAATGAATATGAAAACGTGTGGCTATATCCAATTCAAACCCAACCCTAGAAGAGTTTAATTTACCCTCTCCATAATATAAAATTTCCCATATCATGTATATAACAAAAAATATAAATAGGATTAATGTTAGGATGCTCAAAATAAATATACTTATATAGTCCAATTTCCATGATAAAATAGGTATTCCACCTCTAGTGGTCCACTAAAAAATGTAGACATTTCTAGACCAAAAAAAGATAAATTGATCCATTGTGATAACATAATATCTCACTACCCTATTCATTTAATCATATAAATCATTTATTATACATTGTGCCCTATATTGTAGCAATAATTACCAATAAATTAGGTATGTCATACTAGGATAGTATAGAAAAAAAGACAACCACATATGTAAGTAATCAACTAATATTATAACAAAGTTAATTTTTTAGTGAAAATATCCACATAGGTTGTAGATTCAAAATAACTTCCTAAATATTATACTACACATATGGAGGCAACAATTTAACACCCTAATATTTTGGAATAAATATTTCTCTAAAATAACACTAATTTTATTAGCTTATATCACATTAAGAACCGAACTGAAATTATCCATGAAATTTTAGATAATTATTATTAAGAAAATATTATAATTATTAGACATATAATAAATATACAAATATTACTCAACAAAAATTTATTATATTTAATTGTTAAATATTTGATATAATTTTAAAATATAAATGAATTATATTTTTAAAATTACCTTTTTGTAAAAAAATTAATAATATTCCCTAATTTATTCAATCAAACAATTTTATAATATTTTTTGATAATATATAATATTTAAATAAATGAAAAAAATTATTCATAATCATTATGTTAGGAATTGGCATGACATGGTACTAAGAACCATTAATGTTTAAAATGTTCATTTCATAAAATAAGTTTTAATTCATTATATTGTGTAAATTAAATTAAAAGAAAAATATATAAATTTTAGAATTTATATATAACAAAATTAACCACTTTTTTAATTTCAATTATAAAAAATTAACCCATTGTGAATATTTTCAGTTTCTTTTAGAGTGTTTTTTTAAGTTGGTAATAAAAAATAAATTTTTAAGAAAAACTGTAAATTTTATAAATTTTTCATTATACAAGAATGATGTGGAAATATAATAAAATTTTTAATGAATAGATTTTGTTTTAAATGTTTAAATTTTTTATTTTTAAATATTATTCTAAAATTAAAAAATCAATGTATAAATAATATTCAAATTTCAAAATATTTGTTTGTCGTTTATTTTAAATAAAATTTTTTACGATAAAATTATATTTTCTATTAATTTTTAATTAAAAAAATCTATTTATTTATAATAATACAATTTATATCATGTAAATTAATAATAGTGAATATTTTTACAAAAATCATTTTAACCTTAAAAACTCACATTTTCTGAGTAACATTTCTGACACATAATATGAATTAATTATGAAAATAAATAATCAAAAATATATAAAATTTTTTTGATTAAATTAGTTTAATATTAAAATTCATTATATATAACTTATTAAATTATTACAATTTTAATTTTATTCATTAAAATTAATTACCATGTCTAAAATGTAGTTATCATGGTAAAAGTAAAAAAGGGTAAAAAGAGTCTTACTATGAGTAAATAATCAAAATTATTTAAAACAGATGACTATAAGTGTTTTTTAATGGGTGTGAAAAAAATTATGTCCATCAATTTTTATAATCACTTGGATCCTTTGACCATTTAATAGGGACATACAATTAATGAAATTTAATGCTTACTTCCAAAAAATTTCATCACTTCAATAATGTAATGGGATGACTTCCACCACTTAATGTTACACTTATACCTTATAATTTCATCCAATAAATTATAAAATGTTCTTTTTAATATGACCCTAAATCATTTTTATAATCCACTAATTTTAATAAGTTAGCATAAGGGTTCCATTTCGAAGGATATCTTCGGGAGATATCCAAATATCTCAACATGAGTATTTTATTCTTGTTAGTCATTTCTTCATAATCTTCCTCTTAATAGAAAATTAAATTCAACACTAATATAAATAAATATGTTTTATTAATTTACTATAATCATATAATATTAATCAATAAACAATTATTTCATACTTTCCACCTATTAATAAAAACAAAATAACATTTAACTTTTGTACGTGTAGGCTACCTCCTCAACATAGTAATGAGGTTCATTTTTTGTCACTAAAATTAGTGGATGATAACAACGAAGTGAATAATATGATAAATATTTCAAAATTATAATTTGGAAAGTATAATTTTTCATATATCATCATTACAGTCATTTCATTACCAAATGGAATCGTTAATTGTGCATGCATGTGTACTAAAACCTCCACGAATGGTGAATTTCATTTTCAAAACATCACTACATAGATGATTATAATAAAGAATTTAATAAATTTTAATGATATATATTAATTTTTTTGTCTTATAAAAAATATATATTACCATTTAAAAATGAAATCTTACTCAAAAAGAGTAGTATATCGGGATTTCTTTGGATTAGTTTTACAACCTACATAAACGATGCTATAGTGTTTATTTCCTGAATATTTAATGAATTCATTGAATTGGTAATATCATGTAATAATACATTATTATATATTTTTTTCATTTTGGAATGAATTTATTTAAATTTAATATGTTTATTAA
This sequence comes from Viscum album, assembly GCA_963277665.1. Taxonomy (NCBI): domain Eukaryota; kingdom Viridiplantae; phylum Streptophyta; class Magnoliopsida; order Santalales; family Viscaceae; genus Viscum; species Viscum album. The sequence goes on along the minus strand of OY728145.1, from coordinate 1,923,336,042 downwards.
TATATCTGTTTTTGGTCATTAAGCACATCAAAACTAGTTATTCGCAATTTTCATTTTTACAATGTATAACTTTATCATTAAACAAATGAAAATGGGATATAATGAAACATTTAAACACCATGATTCTTTTACCATGTAGTATCTACGAATGATGAATTTTTTTTAATAAATAATAATCAATGATACCATTTCAAAATAACTAAAAAACATCCAACTAGATTTTTTAGCACCCAATGATGAAAATAAATTATAAAAAACAAATATATTTGTCATAAATGGTAATAAATGAATCTTAAAAATTATAATATATATGAATTTTATTCTTAAATAATTTATTCTTATATTGATTTTTTTTATACAGGAGTTTATATCATTCTCATGTAACAGGGTTTTAAGGTAATAATATCTCTTCTCAATTTCCATTCATTAACACATGTTTTTTTAATACGTATGATGTCATTAATATGGTATGTATAATTTTTATTGGAAATATAATTAGATGGATTATATTTGATGTTAAATTTAAGAGAAACTATTTCAAGTTAATTTTATTCAAAAAAAATTTAATTCATAAATGATATTCACAACTGAAAAAAATCTTTCAGTTCTGATTTTAATTATTTAACTTAATTCATATGCATTTGGGATATTCAAACATAAAATTTTATAAAATTTTATTTTTATTACCATCATGGTGGAGTTTTAATTTAATTACAAACTCCTTCCATGAAAAATTTAATCCATAGAAAATTATGACATTATTTAGAGTAATTTTCGTTCATTCTAACGATTATTTTTTCAATATCTATATTTACTATTCCAAACAATAATATCATTCACATTTAGAAGTACATTTATTTTTTAACTCAAATTTCCTCTACATTTCCATATTCATATTTTAAAATTATATTATTGTTTTAATTTTTTGTGATGTGGGTTTTCAATAAAAAAATACAAGTACTAAAAATCTTTTTCCATTCTTGATCCAGGTTTTATCCACTAATTCCAATTTCCTCTAATAACCATTATATACATTTCCACGATCAATTACAAAGTATCATTTTTAAAATAAAAGTTTCAAAAAAAAATTCACTATCATTTTGACAAATAACTTTTAAATAAGATTTGTAACTTACTTATTTATGAGTATGGTAAAGACATATTCTAACAAATATGTTAAGGTTTATTTCACGGTTATGATAGTTTTTTGTTAAATTCATCTATTCCAAATTTTAAAATGGATTTATAAGTGATTCCAATTATTAATGATTTTGAAATAAAACATATGTTATTTTTTCAAAATTAAATATTTTATTTTAAAATGGAATTCCTGGTTTTGAAAGGTAATTTGATTGATTTTGTTTAAAAGAATGAATTATTTAGTATCTTTAAAATCATATTTATTTTATGAAACTTTTCTTCTAAAGATCATTTTTTGTTTTATTGGGTAATTTAAAAAAATCCCATTCTAAAAGTACATCATTTTAAAAATATATTATTAAGGAGTTCAAAAACATTTCCAAATTGGGTATTTAATTTTATTTTACAATGTTATTTACCTAATAATATGAAAATTTTGTTCTCCCTCTATGTAAAATCCTTTATCAATCCTTATGTTTAATTGGGAATTTTTTTATGCCACCATCAATTTATTGTATTCCTATAGTTGTTATATTTATTGATATTATTTCAATTTTCCAATTTTATTGAAAATTATGAATAGTCTCTAAAACATATCACCATATACATGTGATGCTCGTTGATGGTCTTTATCTTGTATAGAGATGCACCAGGGGTCATGTAAAAATCAGTCTTGAGGCACATGATATTATGGTCATCAGGTCGGGGATGTTATAAATTTGTATCAATGCATTATCATTTTTCTTACAGTTTATGGCATGGTTGATAAGAGACTATGATATTTTAGGTTCTAGGTATGAATATCATTCCAAGGTTCCTTCAATCCCACTAATTATGGAAAATCCAATTTTCTAGGGGTAAGATTGATGCTTGATTCTATGCTCTTAAGGTTGATTTATATTTCCAACATGAGTGAGGCAATTGGAAATAATATTTTTTTCATTTATTATGTCTAATCTCTTGTACCTACATGGAAATATAGATTGTGTGGGTTTTAATCATCATGCTTGGAACAAATGATTGATATTTTGTTTGTATGTTTCCTATGATTTTTAGTTCATTTTCATTCATGTGTTGGTTTGTCCATTTTAGAAAGTAGTTTATACCTATTTATTATCCCTTAAAGATGATTCATAATGAAATATGGTTTGAAAATTAATTGGAATAAAGAAAGGGTTTTATCTTGAAAAATTGGATTCATAAATAGTGTTTTGTAATGTGTAATTATTTATGGTTTTCAAATGGAATATTTTGAAATATAAATTTTTGGCCTTTCAAAATAGTAGTTTTGATTAAAGAATATTTTGTAGTGTTTTGAACGGACATTATTTATTTGTATTTTGGGCAGTGATCTTTCCTTAGATTAAAACCATTTTTGTGTTTGATTAGGCTTTTTGGGTATTAATGTGGTAATAGATGATTGATCTTTGTTATAACCACGATAGGGCTTCAGAACATAGGTTAGGATATATTTTACAATAATTTGGTTGTGTTAATTCTTTTGTTTTTTATCCTGCATGTTGTATTTTGGACCCTATAGTGGGTATCTTGAACATAGGTACATCGTGTTTGTGTCTGTTTCCTTGGTGTGGGAGAAAGAGGAAACGTTTGTTTGGGTGCTTTAGACGCAGTGTGTTTTGATTAGGAAGAGTGAATCTTGCGGGTAGTGAATTGTTTGGGTTTTTTTTTTGTATTTATTAGACTAAGATATCTATTGGAATTATATTTGAAAGAGTCTAATTTATGTATTTTGTATCATTTCACTTTTTAGGTGACATGTGGGATGTTTCCACCAGAGTTACCACTTTCTTGGGTGCGTATGGAACAAGTAAAAATTTTGGACTCTAAAAATGGCTAGAAGAGAGTGTTTCTTAGTGCAGGTTTATCCTTGAAGGATAATAATAAAGGTTTAATGGTTTTATAAGAGTAAATCGTGTTGTGTTTGTTTGTCAATAGTCTTCGAAAATCGAGCTCATCCTTAGGGGAGGCGAGCGTAGTTTTTCTAGTTTCAAGGAATGTTGAACACTAGTGATTGCTTCATAATTGGAATCGATGTATGGCTAGTACAATCGAGTTTTCATATAATTTCATGGTTATGACTTAATATCTTTCACATGAGGTGCTCGAGTTCTTGTGTTTGGTTGTAAGGTTGTTTTGGAGAAGAGGCGTGGTCAATTGGATCCTTTCCATGTGAATTTGATGGTGTTTTACATTTGAATCGATATTGATTTTGTTCAACAATATAAGTGTTACCAATGCATGGATGGACACTTTTGGTATAGAAGTGACACCTAGGGTGATGGTGGTATTGTTTTTGTTCTTTATTGTATGAATGTTTGGTTCCCTTGATAATAAATTTTTGTATTTCTTTGAGTCCAATGAGGCTGATAAATGAGGAGGCATGGTCATGTGGATGAGTATATGTTGTCCATAGATCTAGTTTTGTAAGACTCATGTGATCTATATTCAAGATTAATGTGTGGATATAGGGAGGTGTGCGATCTCAACAGATATGATGAGGTCCAAATGCAAAAATTCACAGGGGAAACTTGATGCCTTTTAGGATGGGTGAACTGGTGACTTAGGTGTAGTGCTTGTCATTTCTGTGAAACCGTAGTGAGAAATGATAGTATGCGAGAAACTGGTCAGTTTTAGATTACTATGAAATATTGTTATGTTTATGTTGTAAGCCTCCAAGGTCTTGTTAGAAGAACTCAATAGGCGTGGTAGAAGTAGTCCTATATATAGGATTGGTTCAAATATTCTTGTAAAAGGTTTAAAAATATATGGTGAGTTTGGTTTTCATTCCCACAAAAACTATGATGGTGTTTTTAGATGAATTCTTGGTTTACTTTCAGCTAGTGGTGATCTTACCAAATATCCTGACATTGTATCATGTACTCTGAGATAGTTATATAATTACTTCTAGCTAACAAAATGTTTTTTGGTCCGATATAGTTCCTCTTAGAGGATATTAACATTAAGTGGTATGTTTGGATCGGTATGGTGGGGATTACACCATAGAATGTTAATGGGAGAGTTACTCAATATGGACTAAATATTGATGAAATCCATGGTTTCCATTCTCATATATTGGTAATGGGAAGTTTTTGATTTCTATTTTCTATTTAGGGGATGTCTAGATGGCCAAATCCATGTTTTGGGTTTATGAATGTGAATGAAGTGTGTGTGGTTGGAAATTCTAGTGGAAAGTGTTGAAAATGACACTCCGAATGTGGGGAGTGGTATGACAGTCATTGATGGGTTTAGAAGGCCATGGGGTCAGTTTGGTATCATTAGTATGCTTATAAGAAGCCTATAAGGCGCATGCTTTGGTTCCTTGGGGAAGTCCATGTGTGACTTGGATGTGTTGGTAGATTTTTTCATGCGATGGATTTAGGATTGGGATGGTTTTAAAGTAATTATAAGTTATTTTAGAAAATATTTGTTGGTGGGTTATTCCTATATAGAAAAAAAAATTTGGAGCAACAAATTCTATGATGGTAACTATTCACTAGTAGTTTGGGAATGAATCTGGTAGGTGTGTATGTTGATGGTTGTATACCATTAGTAACGGGGCCTTGAAACTAATATCCACCTCCGATTTGATTTTTTAAGGGAAACTGTGTTTCTAAAATGTTTTTGGGATTTAGATAGATTTAATTTAGGTAATTTGAATGAATTTCGAGGGAGAACCAAGTAGTTTTTTGTTGATGTATAGATACTAAAATTGTGACATATCCGGGTAGTTTTGACGGTATGGTCAAATTCAATAGTTGGGGTGGAGTTCTCATCAACGTTTAGGTACTGAGAGTTTGGAAATGTCACTGGTATGTTTTGATAGTTTATTTGATGATTTTTTGTCTCTTTAATTATTGATTATAGAAGTTCCCATTATTAGAAAATGTTGGTGTTGGACTATAGAATATAGTTGGGGCACCAATGAAGGAAAGTAGTTGGTTAATAAAGTGACCAATGATTCCAGTGGGATGGACTCGGGTAGGACCCAACGTGGCATATCAGTTTTGGTGATGATATTTTTCTTTGTTTTTGACTTGTTATATTCTATGAGATAAAGTTTATTCTTTAGTTGTTTTTTTCAGAAGTTTTGAAATGGACTAATGTTATTGGGAATTGAGTTGTGGACCAATACAGGTCAGGGAATGTGGATAGAATCTATGTGTTTCTTTATGTTTTTATGTTTGGGTCACTATTAAAGATTCATAGTGTGGGTTTCATGGAACCATGGTATTTTGGAAATGGATTTTTGAGAGTATCGGACCGAGATTGTTCGGATTGTCTCCCCAATGGGAATGTAGTGCCTTATCTGTAACCTTCAGTGTGGTGGTTTAGTGGTGAGACCCCGACATTTCTCATGTGCTTGAGTTTTTTGATGATGAGTTTGATGTAAATTCATCCTTGAGGAGAATTAGGTTTGTGGTTTTAGGTCATAGTGGGAATCATTATTGGGTTGGGCTGTTTCCTTAGTCTGGGTGTTTCCACGACATGATTGAGTTCATGGATACCTTGGAAGATGGAAGCTGATAGGTCAAATATTTACCAAACCTTTGGCCTTAGAGTCTTAATAGTTTTTGGGAAGTATGGATCTGGGAAGATTTGTTATATGTTTGGTAAGTTGAAAGATCATCAACCTATATAGAGGTATGTCCCTATTTAAATTTGGTTCAAATCATTTTGTTATGGTTAATGAAGTCATTTTGGGGTGTATGGGATGTTTCAATGGTGCTTCATGGGCTTGGGGAAAGGTAAAGTGGAAAAAAGTCCCATATATACTATGATCATGGTTAGAGAACTATTAATAGTTGTTGTGTTCCTTAATAATTTTTATTACAGAAGAGGTTGAACGATTAAAGAAAACCTGTGGGATACCACTAGGAAAATATGTTTCACTGTTCCCTCCTTGGACAGTGGTGAGAACGTGGGTTCATCATGGTTTTTCCAACATTGTAGGTTTCTATCTATATTGTGCATCCTAGTTCCCTCTCAAACATAAGGATAAGGACGGTTGGTGCACGGTTTGTCCAACCGTGCGACAAACCCATTCACCGCATAAAAAGTGTTAAATTTAAATTTTCCCCTTTTAGTCCTAAATTGTTTTCCCATATTTTCACCCCATTTGACACCTTCCATCTTAAGGGGGAAAACTTGCAACCCCATCTACCTCTTTGGGTGATTCTCCTTTGATTCTCGGCTGTATGGAGAGTGTTTGGGTTAGAATAAGATATTAGAGTTAGTTAAATACTCCCCACCCATCCTTTTCTATATTTTTTTTAATCTTTCCCCTTCTTCTAAACCCCAAAAGCCAAATTTTTCTATATGATTCTGGGATAGGTTTTTGAAACATGTTTGAGTTATAATAAAGGTTTACGTTTAATCAAGAGTTTTTCTACGACTATGAGGTTGGTGGTCTTAAAGAATTTCTATATTCATATTTTTATATATTAATATGTGATGGGGAAAATGTTCTTCCTTGTTACGTATTAATTTAATCACATTTAGATTTTTATTTGGTCTATAGATTGAGGATTGAGATGCTTTAAAGACCTCATTGAGTTTATTGATGATGTGAGACCAAACCTAGGGATACCATTAGGGCATTCCAATCCCATGAAAATTGTGAAATGACTGGGGAAACATTAAGATAGCCTGATTATGGAAATGAATGAGTTTTAAATATCATTTGGTTATGCAATCTTAGTTAATAGGATAATAGGGATTATTTGATGTCTGTTCTATATGTTCCTAAGGGGATTTTGCAATTGTTTAAATTATGTGTTTTGGTTTTTAACATGGTTATAGTTTTCAATGAAGGAGTTGATTTTTTAAAAGAGGGTAATACTTTTAAAGGAGGTGATGACAACAAGATGATTTTAAAATGTGTTCTTCTTAATGGATTCAAAATGATGATTTAAATGGGGTGTATAGTCCCTTTCTTGTAAAAAAATGATTAATGACTGTTTGATAATAGGAATTAATTTCATGAGGAAAATTTTTAGTTTTTATTAAATATGAAGAACCATCTTTTAAAGGATGGATTCAAGATGATTTTGAATGATTAATTTCATTTGTGTGGTACCATTGAATTGTAAAAGGAAGTTGATGTTATTTATTTTCTAGTGGATAATATAGCATAAGAGGGTGTTTTTCATAGTTATATATGTGTTAATGGGTTATGCCTTGAAAGTGGTGTATGTATAATGAGTTAATATTTTAGATGATAAATTTTTATAATGGTTATGGTTTGTGGTTTGGTAAATTTATCATGGGTAAATAAGCATGTGAACATGGATTCGGGGTAGGTGGGGTATTGACTTGAGGTTCTACACCCATGGGTTGGGTTGTGCTAAGAATCTAAAACCCACCCCTATAATGCATGGGTAAGGGAGTATGACTAAGACTTTATTCCCTTGATATTTTCAAAGGATAATACTACTATGATTGTTCTTACAAGGATAGTGTTCTGTGTTTTTTAGTTGGGATGTGAGAATATGCCTCTATGCTTTCCAATGTATGGTCATGGCATTAGTTGGGATGTTGATATGAGGCTCTATGCCTCCAAAACATATGGAAATGACAAGATTATTGGACCCAATCTCTGGGGTATGTTGATAAATTATTATTATTGAATACCCCATTTTATTTTTAGGTGTGTAACCCCTTATGATATTTCTTATACTTTTAGTGTGACTGGATATAGTTCAGTTTTTTGGTTTCCCCTAAGGAACTAAACTGTTAAAATGGTTATTTGGTAATTGATCAATTGTGGCATATAAAAATATCTACATTTCATTCATTTCCCTGAATATTTATTTCATTGGGGTTTTCATTAAACACTATTTCATAGAAAGGTTATTTATTTAGACACCATTGGTGGTGGCCTACAAGGTTGTACTCAGACCCTTCCCCGACCACCATGGAATTTAGGTACCTAATAAGATTTTACTTTTTTTAGGAATTAGTTTATGACAGGGAAACGGTGTTTGGATCATGCATGAGATATTTGGTTTGATCATGGGATACCAAAATTGGGTTGGGTCTCGAGTTTGTGAATGGTATCATTTGGTATTTTTGGTTTTGGGATTTTTTTTACTATCTCACATGTAGTGTATTCATCATTCCTAGAATGTTCTCCTTGGTTAGTTTTTCGAATTTTATATATGATGCCTATTTATTTTTTCTTTAGGGTTATTATACGGTTGATATTATTTATATTGTGATATTACTCTGAAAAGTGGGTATATCCTCCCCACCATTTCACCTTAGACTCACACTGCATGTCAGCAGCCTATGATGTATGGGGAGGCGTAGCTGAGGCCCTGTGTTGACTCGTCTTGAAGAATACTATATATATTCCATCGGGTAAAGGATGTAACAAATTGGAATCAAATAATTATATTATGTCTTACTATATAGGTAATTGTAGACAATATATTAGGATATTTTTAGGGGATGGTTTTGATATCATCCCTCGGTACATACATCCCCTCTTATAAAATAAAATCCATGTTTCCATGGGTTGTGATGGATGTTTGATTCTATTATTGTATAGGTCATTGTTATTTCCAACTTGAGTGATTCACATGGATATGATATTAATAAATTATTAGTTTTTATCTCTTGGATCCATAAGGTAAGAGAGGTTATGTGAGTTCATGAATCATTCCAGTCACATAGGATTGATAGGTCATTCAAATGTTGCCTTTCATTGGTATTTCATTTACATTCATGTGATGGTAGTGTTATTTCAGCCTATATTTTATGCCTATTTCTCATCCCTTAAAGATGATTGTTAATAAAAGACGTTTAAAAAATTAATTTGAATAAATCATAGTTTTCATGGAATTGCTCGTTAAATAAAAATGATTATTTAATGTGTATATATTTATGGTTTCAAAATGGAATGTTTTCAAATTTAAATTTTAGGATTTTCAAAATGATAGAGTTTATTAATGAATAATTTGAAATCAATAGACCTTTAGGGACCCTAGAGATGGTTAATGCGTGTTTTTTGAATGGACCCTCTGTATGGGTGGTTGGGGAAGGAAGATTTCCCTAGATTGAAACCATTGATGTGGGATGAGAGGCATTGATGAAAAATAAGGTGGTAATAGAGGGTTGTTAATTGTTGTACCTCAATAGGGATGTAGACCTTGTGTTTTAATATGTCTTCCAATAATGTGGGTTTGGTAATCCTTATAGTTTTTGATCATGAGAGTTGTATTTTGGTTCCTAGAGTGGGTGTTTGGCTAGTAGTTCCACCATATTGTTTTGGTTTTCCTTGGTGTGGGATCAAAAGTAAATTTTTAATGGGGGTGGATTTGATGCAGTGTGTTTTCGATAGAGGGAAGAGGTGAAGCCCATTTGTAGTGTGTTATTTCTGTTTTGGATTTTATGTCTTAGAGAGATATTTGGTGGCCATTTTTTACATTGATATTGTTTACAGATTTTGTTTCATTTGACGCTCATGGTCACATGTTGGAAGGTTCCACTGGGGCAACTAGTGACTTGGGTTTTATGTAACTGGTAGGTGTTTTGTAATATGATATTGGCCAACTGAGATTTTTTCCATGTTCGGGTTTATCCGTGAGGGATAAGATAAAATGGATAATGTATTTATAGTAGTGACTCCATTTTTGAACATGAATCGACAGTCTTGGGAAAGCAAGGGCATCAACAGGGGCGATTATCTCAATGGAGGAAATTTTATGGAATGCTGAGAATAGGTGGTTGCTTTAGAAGTGGAATCGATGAACTATTTGTGCCATTGTGTTTTTTGAAATATTTCATGGTTATTCCTTAGTTTTTTTCTTAGGAGGCACATGAGTGTTTGTGTTTGGTTGTAAGGTCATTTTTTGGAAAATCCAATGTCGTTGCGATACATTTCATGTGGCATTGATGGTGTTTCATGAGCGAATCAATTTGGATTTTTGTTAAAAAAGACAGGGGTGACCAAAGTGTGGATAGACTCTAGATATGGAAGTGACACCTAGGGTTGTGGTGGTCCTATGTTTCTGCATGCCTGTAAAAGCTAGTGGTTTATTGGAAAATAATATTGATAGTTCCTAGATTCTAATGAGGATGATAGATGAGAAGACATCTTCAGAGGAATGAGTATATGTTGGATATAGTTATGGTGGTGTGTGACTCATGGGATCTAGAGTTGGGATTAGTGTGTGGTCACAGGGAAGTGTTAGACCTAGAGGGATATGATGAGGTCTATATAAGGGAAGGTTATGGGGAAGCATGATGTCGTTTGGAATGGGTGAACATGTGGATCAGGTACAACACTTGTCATTTCATTGATACCAATGTGGTGGTTATTGTTATGTTAGAGACTATTCAATTTTTTAATCGGTATGAAGGATCATTGTGTTTCTATTGTGATCCACATGGGTCATGTTGGATGAACTCAAGTGGTTTTGTTGCAGTAGTACCATAAAAAATCACTGGTTCATAGATTCTTAGTAAATGGTCATGAAGTGGTTGTATGTCGGTTTGAAATCTCACTTAAATTGTTGTGGTTTTCGTCGAAGACTTCTCGGCATAATTTTATCTAGTGATGATAATGCCCAATATAATGAAACTGTCTCATGTACTCTATGGTAGATTTGTCATTAATTATAGATATGAAAAACTTGTTTTCGATGGATACAAAGACTCTTTGAGGATACACTCATCGAGCGGTACGTGTGGAGTCGTATGGGGGGAGTACACAATCGACTGTTTAGGGGAGAGGTCCTCGAGACAGATAAGATGTTCATCAATACCATGGGTTCTATTCTAAAAACACTAATAATGGGTAGTGGATGATTTCTTTTTTTTTTGTTTTTGGGAAATCTATACTACCACATCCAAGCTATGGGGCTCTAATTGTAAATGAAGTATGTGTTGTGATGGTAGGAATTTCTTGATAAAAGTAATGAAAATGACTCTTCTAATGTGGGTAGTGGAATTCTAGTCATGGATGGGTGGAGAAAACAGTGGATTTCATATGCACTACGTCATTTTTAATTATGTGTGACAGTGTGTTCATGATGATAGTCCATCGTCAAAATTCATTTGTGATGGGAGTCTATCATCAATACTACGTTGCAAAAAACGACATCATAATTGTAATTATTTATGATGGATGGACCATCTGTCACAAATAAGTGTTGTAATATTTTTAAATAAATAATTTTGTTAGTCTGTTACAATTACTTATTTATAACAATCTTTCAATCTTTCACAAATAATATTTTAAAAAAATATACGATAATAAAAAAGAAATTAATAATTTTAAAATTAATGAAAAATAATTAAATTTTTTAAAAAATATTAAATCCTTATAAATAGTTTTCAAAATTTTTAAAAATTACATTATAGAAAAATAAATATGCTTAAAATATTTAAATAAACTATAATATTATAATAATTAAAAAATAAATAATAATTTAAAAAATATTTATTCTCAAATAATTAAAATAATTTACAAATTCAATTTATTTTAAAAAATCCATTAACTAAAATAAATGAAAAAATTATTTTAAATTATTTATTAATTTGAAAAAAAATTAAAATCATTAAAAAATTAAAACAAACATTAAAGTAATAAATAATTTAAAACATGATATGTTTTTCATACCAAATTACAAAAACAGTCGTAAAACATAACTAATCGTCCATTGTTTTCATGTGGATATGGATAATTTGAATGACCAAGGGGAGGACCACTCAAAGGACCAGGAGAATCTCAATGTCGATACCACGCACAAGTCACTGCATATACTCCAACATCTTTTAATCTCTCAAATGTTGCATCTAATTATTCTCCTCACTCACGTTCTGCATATGTTTTATCATATCTTTTGGACCTCTCAACCTCTCCACATACTATGCAGTAGATGACATCATCGATGATGAGTCTCCATGAGCTCCCTTCACTCACATTGATTCCATCGCACAAGTACCCTTATAAGCAAAATGAATCAGTCAAGAACCAATACTGATCACCCAACCATTCTCAACACCCAATAATGTCACCTGCATCTAGGCCCCTCATTGAAACCTAAATCATTGGGGACATGTTGTTCACTCTAACATTGTTTCTTCCATGATTGAGAAGTCACATCCTTATACATTTCCTTTAAATATTATGACAAATTATAATTACACTAAACATAATATCAATAAAATTTTTCAACAAATTACTGACCATAATATGGTGTTTTCGGTCATCTGCAAGTTCTCATGTGTGGGGATCCATATACATCTTCATATACACTTCAAAATATGAAATATATGAGTAAGAATATGATTTTATTATATAACAAACATGTTATAGTTAAAATATATATAAATTAGTAAATAATATCACTGACCATATTTCATCAATGTATACCAAATTTATGACTTCGAGCTCTACGTGTGACCTCTTTCCTCCCTCGGCTCTGAAATCCAGATGACAGCCACCTACTAAATGTATCTCCTAGCCAAAAATATTGCAATCCATCCCATACCAAAGATGAGGTATATTCGGATCGATGGGAGACACATGATGGGCCAAAAACAGTTGCACAAGATTTATCCATAGATCGCTTTCTAAGGATGTGTAGAAACTGAAAAAAGTTATCATGTATACAAATATGTCTTGCCTCTCAGATATGACCTCTCAATAAATCTTTTATTGAACAAAATAAATCCTATGGTACAATTAATAAAATTAGTAATTAAATAAATTTTAAAAAGTATATATTATTTAATAATGTATAATGTAGTGATCAAACATCTAGTGATGCACGACGATGGGAAGAAGGTCTCATTACACCCATGGCTTGGAAAAATAATTTCCTAGAATCACACCAGCCTTCCCAACAGCTAAATATAAAACCTGTGAAAAAAATAATCATAAAATTATTAACAAAATTAATACACAATGTAAATATAAAATAAATATTTTGAAGAAGTAAATATGCCTATGTAAATGAGGATTAAAATCAACAGATTATTGTCTCTCTAGAATAGGATCTGGAATCATCAATCGAGAAAGACCATGCCCCCTCCGAATAGGTGCAATAGCCTGAGGCTCTACTGAATTGGGTTCATCAATAAGAAGAATGACGTTAGTTAGACAATATATTAAATCATTAGGATCATCTTTGACAATAAAAAACAAATATTCATAGATGTAAGAAATTTTTAATGCATATATCAAATATAAAAAAACCAAAAAATTCCATAATATATTAATATTACCTGAAACCACTTTTAAATACGAATTTAAAATATAAAAAACTAATAAATATAATAATTTAATAATTACTTATTACTAAGGACCCGAATATAGTACATAAATCATTATCTTCTTCTTCATTTCAATCAAGATCAATGTATTCATCCTCATTTTCTGCATCTTCAACTTCAATATAACATCTAGTTTCATCATTCCTTATTTCATCATTAACATTATCTATATTTTCATCATTTAATTTAGGGTTTTCATCATATAAATGTTTATCTCATTGGGTATGATATATATTTTGTGATGTTTCTTGAAAAAATAAAATATGTTTCACTTCCACAGAAATATTATTTTATATAAATTAATTGTCATGTGATTTCATTTTTATCAAACTTTTCTTGTCCTCTTGATCTCTCAAAACATGATAGTAATTTTTATAAAAAACAGGATTTTCTTGATCTACTAATATAAATGGATTATTTAAATAAAGAAGTCTATTAAATTTAATGTCAATGACTCCATCTCATGGATGAACTCAAAACCCTCGATCATTATCAAATCAATGTCATTTATAAATTATTACATAATTTGGTCCCATATAACATAACTCAATTATTTCTCCTAGACTACGATAAAATTCATCTTCACCATCCTTATAATTGTTTCCTTTCAAACAAACACCACTATTTGTTGATAATCTTTGAGTCACCAAAGAATCATGTATGGAATCAATATCCATTAACCACATAGCCATTATAATATTTTACCAATTTAAAGAGTGGGTTTTTTAGTAGACATAATCGATGATCAATTTTATTTTCATTTTTTCTGTAAATAATAGAAATTATTAATTATAAATATTGTTTCAAAATTTCTTTCTTATTCTATCAAAAGAAACATGATATATCAGTCTTTAAAACCGATATGAAAAACAATTAATGACATTATTCAAGATAAGATCATGTAATTTGTAAAACAATTCTAATATGGTCCCAATATAGTATAAAAATGAAGTTAAATAAAAGAATCTATTATAAATATTTATCAAAATAATAAAAAAAACCGAATGTACAACACAAATCATGTCATTTCATTACAATTCAGCAAAAAATATGTATGTGTTCTATATAGTTCGTTATCTATAATCCATTGTTCAGAATAACCATGCTCTGGTTGATTAAAAACTGACAAAGGATGGTCAATGACATCATTACCATTTTCATCTATACAACCAATGTGATTATGATTTGATGGATATTTTGACTAAAAATAATAAGTGGAGAAATTTAAAATTTCCACCAATAATTATGCTCCTATAATCAACCCTTAAATAGATTATTTGTTACATAAATTCTTTTTTAAATTTTTCATACATATCTTAAATGGATAAATCTATCAGAATTGTACTATCCCTTCTCATTTAGCTTCATATAGCTATGAAATATAAAATATTCAAGGGATTCAAAGAATCTCGATGGGAATATTTTCCCCATTTGACATAAAATTAAAACAATATCTTTTTTAGCAAACTCAATGCATCAAAAATTAATGTTTCCACACAAATATCTCAAAAAAATTGATATTTTAGTCAATGTGTCCCATATTGAAGAATTAAATATCCCTCTAAGGCCAATAGGTAGTAATCTTTAAATTATGACATGACAGGATTTACTTATTAACCTAGTAATATGCCCATTTCTAATGGAATGAGACAAATTTGATTCATACCCATCTGGTAACCTCAAATATCTAATCCATTGACATAATAATAAATATTTTTCATTATTAAGTAATATTATTTTGGATTTATTAATTTGTTTATCTTTCATCTAAAAATATGTGAAAGATCTAATCAGGCATTTACATTATCTTTAGTCATACCAGATGTGTCAAATACTATATAAAATCTTTTATTAAAAACATTTTTCTCAATATTCATTATATATAACATGTAAAGAACCAATAAATAATACAAAAATGGAAGATCCTAATAAATTAACCAATTTATCTGATTATGATCTCTCCCAAACCCATATTTTAATTTTATGATTGGTCCAAAAGTAATATGAGGTAATGCAGAGACAATAGATTTTACCTGATTAAATAAGTGCACTATAATAGGTTCAACTATTTCAATTTTACCTTTATTAAAAGTATTTTTGTTCCTTTGAAAAGGGTTATCCAACTGAGGAAAACTGTGATTACATTCAAAATAACTAAAATTAATACCATTACTAATAATAAATTTCTTTTTCTCATATGTTTCCTAAGTACATGATTTTAGACCATGTGTTCTCCATCCAGATAATATACCATATAACGGAATGTCACTGATTGTCCATAATAATTCTAATTTTAATATAAAATATTGATCTATAACTGTATCAAGTGTATTCACACAATTGATCCATAATGAAATTAACTCAACAATTAAGGGACTCAAATAAACATCAATGTTTTTCTTTGGATGTCGTGGAATTAATAGAGGAAAATATATATAAGTTTCCTTCACCAAATTCTAAGGAGGTCAGTTATAAATAGTAAAGAAAATAGTTCACCAAGAATATTGACTGTCATAAGCACCAAATGGACAAAACTATCAGTGGAAAGGCAACACCATATTTTGTGTGGTTCTAATGAAAAATAATGATGTTCTTGATCAAAGTGTTTCCACGAATCACAATTTCACTAATGATTTAATATTTTAATGAAAGAAATATTTTATTTATTGCATGTCATCAATCTAGTTGTCTTGTGGGACATAAATAAATGTTATAGCTGAGGTTTAATTTGAAAATTCATCAACTATTTTACAGGAACTCTGGACTTTCCCTGGTGTGCCTACATATACCTCGATACACTATATTATAGAAAATTAACCAAGGATTCATAATCACCATAATATATGATTCGATCAGTCAAACATGCCTGAATTTTCTGATAATAGTGGTCCAAATTATAAACCAACCTCTTACTTTCCTAGAAACATATAGGTTATATATTTATATCAGGAAAAATGATTTAAAGAATGATAAAATCTGATCCAAAAAAACTACTTGATATTCCAAAATCTGATTTAATATACATATATTTTTTAACAACTTCAAGTTTTTTTCATTTTGAATCCTTGATATAAGGCCCCCTTGTCATGTTTTAAAAACATTTAAAATCCATAAGGTTCTGATTTAGGAATTTGAATATGATTATGAGTTGTTGTTTCAGGAATAGGTGGACCAGCTGCTTGACATTATAAATTTCAAGATGATTGATGTGGAAGAAAAACATTTGAATTTGGTAATACATTATTTTCACTATTGTTACCCCAAAAGATGTAATACTTCTAAAAACCAAAAACAAGAATAAATATTTCTATATTGTAAAAAATTTCAAATATCTTAAGGTTGCATTTCTAACATGGAAATTTAATTGTTCCTTCAAAAAAATTAGAATTCGATGACACAAAAGATATAAAGGTTTCAAAACATTCAATGTATATAGGAATTATACCATATTCGTATTGATTTTTATGATGATTTATCTAATTTTGATTATGTAAAAAAAACTAGTTTCTTCTTTTGGAGGCTATAGTTGTCTAAAAAATAGAAATATGAATAATTATTTCAAATAACTATTGATAATTTTAAATTTTTATTATATTTTAACACCGTGAAATATTATATGAAGTATCATAAGAGTGATTTGGTGTGTTAACACTACATTATGGAGCATATAGGCACTCGGTGCATATAGACTAAAAATATTATATATATTATATGATACCCACACTAATTTTTGAAAATAATATAATATATCTCGAAATGTGTCTTATATGAAAAAATAGAGACCATCGTTGCTTCTGAGATGTGGAGTTTACCCTATGAGCAATATAACATTTGTGACTGTATGGTGTTTAGTAAAATTACATGGAAGAATAATTAATTTAACATTTCAATTACTATTTCATTATAAAAATTTTAGTATATTTCAAACAATGTGTCGATTGAAAAATTAGAGACCACTATTGGGCCAGGGATGTGGGGTTTACCAAAGGCATGACATTACATTTATTTGTTAACAGCACACATGTGGGTAATTAATTTAATATTATTAAAAAATTTCTTATTACTATTTAAATTATCTTTCATATAGTTTATCATCAAAAAATTCGTAGGTTGTCGTTGGGTCTGGGAGGTTGGGTTTACCCTTGGCACACCATTAAATTTTGGTGCATAGTATGCTTGGTAACATCACACCCGCGTGTAATTAATTTAATATTTTTATTATAATTCAGTATAAATATTTAAAGTATCCACCAAACTTTTTATATTATGAAATATCGGAGACCCACATTGTGTTTGGGATGTGGGTTTTACACTAGGCTCGACTTTACATTTTTCTACATAAGATGTTTAGTAGCATCTCATGCATCGGTAATTCATTTTTTATTATTGTTAATACTACCTATAAATATATGAAAGCATTTGTACAAATTATTTTATTTAACTTCTCACATATATGAATCATTTATAATTTTTAATAATTAGTTTATTTTAATATATTTTTGGTATGGTTTGATAAAATAATTTATTATTTAATAGAATTTTTTTTAAATTTTTTAGGTGTTTATAGATTTATTTGTAAAGAAATACTAATTATTTATTATTTATATCTCATTTTTTAATAAATATTATTAATAAGTAAATTTTATTATTAATAGTGACTCAATAATTATTAATTATTTTAAATTATTCAATTATATTAATCAATTATATAAATTAATACTACATTTTTATTAATTAAAAAAGTTTAAAAAAAATTAATAATTTATTATATTTGTTATATCAATTAAAAATTTATTATAACAAATTAACCTAATTATTATTCACTATGTTTTAAATATATATTAAATAATTTAAATTGTTATTTTTTTTCATTAAACTAAATTTCTTCCATTTTTTAATAAAAATAATTTTAAATAATGTTTTCTTAATTTAAAAAACAATTAAGAGGAAAAAATAAAACAATTGATAGCCAAACATATTTTACACAATTGTTGAACATTTCATCTAATATTGATAGAAAAAATTATGGAATCGAAATGAGAAAAAAAAAATTTACCACATATATATAACATTTATAGAAAAATAGTTGACAACATTAATATCATTTATACAAAAAATTTGGAAGCCAAAAAAAATTGACACCTAAAAATTCAGTAATAAATTATGTTAATCCAAAATATTAAATAATTTTAAAAATAAAGTTAGTCGAGTGTCCTAGGTTTTGATCATACTAGTATTCATAATATTTTATCAAAATAAGAAAAAAATGTGGGCAAAACTGGTGTATATACCTTTTATATCTGATAGAAATCACCTTTGGTGGCGATGTGTTGTTGTTGCATAGAATAAGGACCAGCATAAGGACTTTACAGATAGGTGGAGTGGTGTGAAGGCATTGTGGAGCATTGTAGCGGCGCATCGTGGAGGGGTGTTGGACCAGTCATGGTGTTTTTTGGGAGAGGAGGAAGAATAGGAGAGGAGGAGAAAGAAGGGTTCTCACATGTTAAATTAATTAGGTTTTTACAAGGGAGTATTTGTAAAGTAATTAATTCCATCACAATTATTCATTCGGTCAAAAGTATTTATGATAGATTTTAAATTCTGTCACAATTATATTCAATCTGATTTAAATTTGTGGTAGATTAAGTGTTCCAAAACAAGTAGTTCGTTTCCAAAGAGTTTAGCGCTGGGCGGCAGGAAACCTCTCAAAAACTATTTTCGATCATATAGAAATTATATCGCAAATTTTCTAATTTCATGGACTATTTGTGTTAGCTCATTTGTTTTTTTGGAAGTGAACCATCATAAAAAGGTTGATTTTCTAATTGTGACAGTGTCATCAGGATCCCAATGATAAGCCTTTATGGTGAATGCTTTGGTTCCAAGGGAAAGGACAGTTGGGACTTGGAAGTGGTGGTAGATTGAGCCATGCGAAGGATTTAGTATTGGGATGGTTTTAATGGTAATATAAGTGATTGTATCAAATATTTTTATGTGGGTATTGTAGATCTAATAAAATGATTGTGGAGATATAGACTCTATTATGGTAAAGTTTCATTGGATGTTGTTGAATGACTCTGGAAGGTGTTTCGGATTATGGTAGTACGCCTTAAGTGAAAGGAGAATGTTAAGTAATGTCCACCAATAGTTTGATGTTTTAATGAAAAGTGTACTTATGAAATGAATATGGTCTTGAGATAGATCCAATCCAGGTAATGGGAATGTGTTTCTAGGAATAACCCATTAGTTTTTAGTTGAGATCTAGATGGTGAAACTGTATCCTACCTAGGTAGTTTCGACGACATGGATGAATTCCATATTTGGGGTGGCGTTCTCATGAATGTTTGGGTTCTATGAATTGGTAAAAGCATCATGTAAGTTGGGAATGATTGGTTTAGTTTTTTTCGGTCCCTATTGTTTTCAATTATGAATGTTCATAAAATTAGAAAAATGGGGTGTTTAACTATGAAATTTGTTCTAGACCACTATAGTAGGAATGTATTTAGTAAATTATGTTACAAATGTTTTGTGTTGGATGGACTCGCGTAGGACCTAACATTGTATATTGGATTTCGTGTTGGGATTTTTCTTGGGTTTTGATTGATTGAGTGACTTGAGATGAAGGTTATTCTTAGGTTTTTCCTTTTGGATTTTTGAAATCGAATTCCGGCCATTGAAAGTTATTATCCCTCTGGTGCTCACTACTACGGGTTTTGTACAATGTCTTTCTTGGTCACCCCTTTGAAGGATTGTGCTATGGATGTCCTCTATGGCCATAACCCTACTTTGGACTCATGTAAATTTGTGCCTCTCCTGGTCGGAGACAGTGTAGTGATTTGAATGATGCTTTGGGCTTTGGGTTTCGGCAAATGATAAGGTTCTAAGAGCTTTCAGAGTTGGTTTGATTTTTTTCGCACAAATTCATCAACATCTGGCTCAACCATGCTCTAACCTAGTGTTCCACCACACCTCTTCATGTCAAATCTGGTGTGACAGATTTATAGAGGGTTTGGACTACACCATTCTTCTATTGTGGAGCATCATTTTAGTATTTCATCCATAGTATTTCTTCCTCGAGTTCCCCTTCTTTATGATGCATTTATGGTATCATCTCCTTTTATTCTTGTTGTTCAGTTTTCATTCTAAAGTTCCTCTTATTTCATTTTCCTTTATTGGTTCATCCCAAGTTTCATTTGTCTATCTTTGGTTTTATTCCTCAATGGTGGTATTTTTCCTACATCAGTTCTTTTATTCTCTTTGGGTGGTGATTGGTTAGGTGACAATGAGACTATGATGATGGCATGATGTAGATTATGGGCTTTGATGGTCTGGGATGCTTGAATGGCGACGACATTGTGGTGGTGGATCGGAGTCGACAAAATTTATGTTGAGGGGATCCTGCGCAACGGTGGCGATGATGGATGGTGATTCTAGTGGACGGAAAAGAAGTGGCCGATGGTGACGATCCAATAATGGACAAGTCGATAGGGATGTGATGATGTGGTGGTGGCGATAGTGATGATAGGATAAGGTTGACATTTTGATTATTGTGGAGACGTCTCGAGAAACTACTTTTCCTGGGGTTTTTGGTTTTTATTTTTTTGAATTTGAATTATAAATTTGAATGTGGTTATGAATCCTTTAAAGATCTGGTATGCTATTTTAGGTGGATGTTGTTTGAAATGACGTTTTAATTTAGAATGTAGCGATTCTATTGTGAGGATCCCTCTCAACCAAAAAGTGGTATTCTGAAAATGAAATAAGGATTTGGAGGGGGTGTCTAATTAGGGTTAACATTAGAGTTTTTTAAATTGGGTGTTATAAAACTAATAGATTTGAGCCCTGGGTTGCAGAGAGGATTAGTCCAACACAATTCCTATTGACTCTCCATGGGTAATGTAGTTTTTTTTCAATCATTTTGTGTGGTCGTTCAATGGTTTTAATCAGAATTTTCTTGTGAATCTGTGGTTGGTAATGATTAATTTGAGGTGGATGCATCCTAGATGAGAATTGGGTTATTATTTTAAGGTCAAAATGGGAAAATTCATTGGTTATTATTGATTCAATGGTCTTGGTGTTGTTATGACATGAAAAAGTTAATGGGGAACCATGGAAGATGGAATATGATAGGTTGGATCGTTTCTCGACCTTTGGCATTGGAGGCTTAAGGGTTATTGGTAAGTATAGTTCAGTGATGAACCATTACAAGGTGGGGAGGTGGTATGATCCCCACCTTGTGTGGAGGTACGTCCCAATTTTAATTCTGATCAAACATCTTTTTTTTGTTAATGAATTGGTTTGGGTGGTGGGGGAAATTTTGGGGGTGTTTTGAGGGTTTGCAGCATTGTAAAGGATGAAAAGTGGAAAATCTATGATGAGATCATAGTTTGAGAATGGTTAGTAATAACCATGCACCATAACTATGCATACTTCATATGGGGGTGCACGGATAAAGAAACCAAGTGGGATACCTTCAGAAAAATGTGTGGCCTCTTTCCCCCCAATGGATAGAAGAAGGTTCACGGGCTCCACATGCTTTTTAAAACCATTTGGGAGTCCATCCCAACAATGCCACCCAATTCCCTCTCAGATGTATGAAGATGAAAAGTTGGTGCACGCTTTTTCCAACCATACATTCAAACCATATACCACATAAAAAGTGGTAAATTTCCATTTTCTACTCGAGATTAAAGGCTTCTAACCATTTTTTTGCCCTATTCAACCTCCTATGGCTTAGGTGAAAATCTAGAATACCCATATTCTCCTTTTTTATAATTCACCTTGGATTACCAGTCGTTTGTAGAGAGTTTGGGTAAAAATAAAACATTTGGGTAATTCTAATGCTCCTCTCCCACCATATTTCCATATTAGGGAATGTAGAATCATTCTACTTTTACGAATACCAAATACCCTCTTTTTCTAGAATATTCATTGTGGGGATTTAAAAAAAATTGATTTTGCATTAAGGGATATGTTTAAGAGAAAATTCATTATTTTTCATGAGGTTGGTGGTCTTAAATATTTTTCTCATAGTCTCATTGATATACTTGTGTATTTCGATGTTATAATTTACTTATTTATTTGAGTTTAAATTAATTGATTCTGTAAAGGGAATTGAGAAGTAGATTTAGGTGAAAGACCCTTCACGGACCTCATTGGGTGTGTTGATAATGTGAGACAAAACCTAGTGATAAAATTGGGGTATAAAAAACCCATGTAAATAGTGAAATGATTGGGGAAACATTTATATAGGTTTATTATGGAAATTAATGGGCAGAAAATTATATTTGGGATTGTGGTCATGGTTATTAGGATAACTAAGATTCTTTAATGTTGCATTTTTAAGTTCCCAAGGGGATTTATAATAGTTTAAATAATGTGTATTGGGTATTGACCTAGCCATGGTTTTAAATGAATATATTTTTGTTTTGAATTTGAATAATTTTTTAAAAGGAGGTGTTGACCAAAAGTCGATTTGAAAATGGATTCTTCTCAATGCATTTCAAATGGTCATTTAATATGGTTGTGTGGTCCCATTATTATGGAAAATTATTAATTACTGTTTGATAATGGGAATTAAATCCTGGGGTTATGATTAAGTTTTCATTTAAAGAGAATAAATTTTATTTTAAAGAGTGTCTTAAAGATAATTTTAAATGAGTAAATTGAATTGTCTGATACCAATGAATTTTGAAATGAAGTTGATGTTAATTATTTTCTAGTGGATACTATATCCTAATGGGGTGTTTTACATAGTGTTAAATGTGTTAATGGGTTACCAAAAGTTAGTGTGATTTGTATAATGATTTATCATTGTCGAATATGAATGATTTTAATGGTTATTGTTTGTGTTTGGTAAATGTGTTATTGTTAAAGAATCATTTACACATGGCATGGTGGTATGTGGGGTATTGACATTAGATTCTATGCCCATGGGGCTGGTTAGACTTATGCACTAAACCCACCCCTATAATTCACTGGTTAGGTAGTCGGACTGAGTCTGTATTCCCCTAATGGTATCATAGGATAAGACTATTTTGACTATGTATCCAAGGTTTGTGTTTTGTATTATTGAGTTGGAAGAGGATGACATCTCAAGGAGATACAGGTGAGACCCCTAACTCTTGTGAACTAGATGGTCGCACGGAACAAAACAAGGGTAAATTCTCAATTGATGTTGGTTGTTTGAAATCCATAGATAAATACATTGGTCAGCAGAATATCTTTTCGTGTGCAAGAAAGGGTGAAGATTTCAAATTGATTTTCCCCTAGGTATCCTGGATCATGGAATAACTACATAGATGTTATAAAAGATGATTTTGGTCCATCCATCTGTGAATTTGGATCTCCTACACCTATATGAGTGATATGGAAAGAGAGGATTTCTCATTTTCCCGCTAATCAGGAAGAGTTTGAGGATAGAGTCAACCAAGGACACTACTCGATCATCACACAAGTACTCACTCTCATAGGTGAGAGACCATTGAAATTTCCTGACATGACGAGAAGTATTGTGGGGGAATATGGATTTCATTAATGGAAAATTGTTGTTATGGGAAGGGGTTACTACCATATAGTCTTCCCCTCATATGAAAGAAAGCGAAGAGAATGTAGCTAAAGAACAATATCTCTGAAACATGGTTCTTTGTATATCCAGGAATGGGACCAGAATTTTGACCCTAGGAATGCTTAGAACAC
This sequence comes from Viscum album, assembly GCA_963277665.1. Taxonomy (NCBI): domain Eukaryota; kingdom Viridiplantae; phylum Streptophyta; class Magnoliopsida; order Santalales; family Viscaceae; genus Viscum; species Viscum album. The sequence goes on along the minus strand of OY728145.1, from coordinate 1,923,311,901 downwards.
CCATTCTTAGTTAGGGATTATAATTATCCAACTCAACTGGATAAACTGGAACTCAGGGATTTTATGGTATAATTACTCGACAATACGAAATCTCATCTGTATAGATCGACAGATAGAAAATCTGATGTTAGGGAACTATGCCCAAATCCTATTTAAAGTTGACATGTCAAACACACTTGTTGAGGAGTGGATTATCACAACAAGGGATGAAAGTATGAAGTTATAAATATTATATAAAATAAAAAAAAGTCTTCCTGAATTTATTATTCATTGGTCACATAACTGTTAAATTCAAAAGAGAAAATGACTAAAACTTTTGAAAGGAAAAGGGGCATAATGAAAACACAAGTTGAAGGAAGAATATTAAGGTTAAGCATCCCTTGGAGCCTCGGGAGAATAGTGAACCTAGTCATGAGGTTGTATTTGGGCAGAATGAACATATTCACAAGGGGCCCTACTTTTGTTCTGGTTCCCAAGGTTTACAAGAAGGCAATGTAGAAGGGAATAAGCCCCAATAGGGAAGCATGTGAGTTAGAATCCCTGGTCACTGGGCGCATGGATGTTGGGATTCAATTTTTGGACCTTACCTTTTGTAGTGACATAGATAATATGGTTGAAACTCATGTTGAGAAGTAGGTGGTCACCCTCGTGTGTAGGGTCACTACCCCTTCGTAGAAGGACACATCTGGGAAGATGGTGACTGAGGCCTTTGTTGGTACTTAGGTTGGTTCACCTAGGCCACATACTTCAAGTAATAGAAATAGATAGTGGAATAACCATCACCTAGCTGTATCTGATCCAAGAGATAATTTTCAACACATATTTCCATCTAATGTTTCCAAAAGGAAGCCAAATGTGAGAAGTTAACCCTCTCCTTTAATCTTTAGGAACCCCTTCACACCCATGAGTGGTAGTCTCTGCTCAGATGAGGTGGAGTAATCTCAACCTACATATAGAGTTACAGTCAACCTAATGGTTGATTTTGGTGTCTTAATTGGTGTATAGGTTGAGAACATTTTCTCACTGATACACTTCACACACATTCAATGTGCTGTAAATGAGTAGAATTATTTCATGCCAGAGTAGGTGAATGAGGAAGATCATGTCAACATAAAATTTGGACTTGGAAATAGCCTAGAAGGGGGAAAAGGCAGAGGGATGAATGGAAAAGTCCAGACATCATTAGATCAAAATAGAGGACCCAGACAAGGGTAAAATCCCATAAGTAATTAGGATCCTTTACCGGAACTATCAATGTATAGGAAATTCTCATACGGCTGAAGCCCTTAGACACTATACCAGGTCCTACAAACCTTTTATTGTTGGTCTTGTTGATCCAAAAGTCCTCTTTCACTTTTAGAAAGGTTTTAGGTGGGGCTCTATTGTCTAAAAATTTGGGTCTATCAATTCTCGTGAATCTTCTATAGATCAGTTGTGGGTTTAAAAGAATGACGCTATCAAAATTAGCTCTTTTGATAGTGGGCCGCAGAGTATTCTAATTACTTGCTACTTTTCTGGTCAGGAATTATAAATAACGTTTGTGTATAATTCAACCTCATATATTAGGATTAATTACTTATCGGAGGAACTAAGAGTTAGCTCTTGGAAAACAGCTCAAAATGGGTGATCATTGGTGACTTATACACTACACTAAGTCTTGAGGAAAAAACCTGGACGTAATTTCAACTGGATTACTGGATTTGAATTTTCTGAATTCATTTAAAAATGCAATCTGGTTCATGACACACTTGATGGAGATGATTTTATATGGTGAAAATACACCTGGTAGAGAAAACAATTTATCATGCTAGATAGTATTATTTTTCAAATCGTTGACCATGGTGTTTCCCATGGGGTCTCTGAATTCAAACTCCCTAAGAAACATTATAATCAAAATCCAGTAGTTATTTATATCATTACCCAATAGATAAGATCATACCCTCTCCCTTTTCAATTTAACAATGGATGGATTGTGATTTTAGGAAACAATGAAATTGTTTTGGATTCCTAGAAGATTGAACCTATTGGGATCCCTCTACAAAAGTTATATGTGAAACGTAAGAACATTAAGGGGATACTCAGGGAGTGGAGTAGAAATTCATTCACAAAAATTGATGATGACATCATGAGTTCTGAGGAGGAACTAGCTTTCAATAAAATTAGAAATGAGAATCAACCTGACCTTTCTTGATAGAAAATTATTGCTCATAAAAGTCTCGATTACCTATTAATGATGAAAGAGAAAGGCAATCCAATAATCAAATGAAATTTTTATGGTTGAAGGATGGGGATAAAAATCCAAAATTCTTTAGTAGATTGCACAATGAGGAGATGGCATGAGCCAGAGACAAGGTTATCCGAATTTATTACTATTTCTATACATGTAAAAATGATATTTTCTTTAGCTATTCTAGAGAACTTCATGTAGAAATATTCTAATGATGGGTACTATAATACTCACATGAAGGTGGAAGACAAAAACCCTTGCATTGATGATCATAATAATCAAAATATTATTGCCTCCCCATGTAGAGAGGAGATCAGGACTTCTCTCCTCTCTCTTAATATGGAGAGTTCCCCTAGTTTGGATGGGTTTACTAATATATATTTCATGTTATATTGAGGCATTTTGTAGGATAATATAACTCAATCCATTATGGATTTATTTATTCATTGTTATATGCCTAATGGAATGAACTCTTGTTTCATCACTCTCATTCCTATGAAAGAGAATGCTCATCATATTAAGGGTTTCATGCTAATAGAACTTCAAAACACAATTCCCATGATAATCCGTAAAATAACCATGAATATGATGGGAGTTTTTGTTGATGAAATGGTCGCTATAAATCATTTTGGTTTTTTTCATGGGAGAAATGTTTGGATAAGTCACTTTATGGCCTTAGAAACGGTTAATTTAATGAGGAGGAAAATGATTAAAGGGAATTTTACTCTTAAAATTGATATCTCAAAAGAATTTTGAATGCATAAAAAGATATTTCTCTTTGATGTTCTTAAATTATATGGCTTCTTTGGTGTGTTCATTAATCTGATCAGCACCATTAATGGATCATCACGATAGTCCGTCCTCATAAATGGTACCCCCAGAGGATTCTTTCCATACATCATGGGTGAGTGGAAAGGTGATCCTTTATATGGGATTCTATTTTCTATTACATAGGATTTCTTAAGTAGGTGAATCAATGATATTTTTCACATGGGTCACTACAAAAAAAAATTGAGGCCACTATGAAAGACTATAACCCTTCTCACCATTTTTATGTTGATGTTATTATATTCCTTGTTCAGGCCTAGAAAAATAAACCTATCCTCTATTAAATCCATATTTAATCATTATGATGTTGTGGTTGGCCATACAATCATCTGGGACAAGCCCTTTATCATTTATGGTAATGGATTTCCAGTATGAAAGAGGAACAAGATCATTAATTATCATCAGGTGAAGAGGGGATCATTTACCTTCCAGTATATTGGTGTTCCTTGTTTTGGTGGAAATTGTAGAGGAAATACCTTGAGGTAATATATGTTGGAATCATTACTCCCCATTCTAGTTTGAGTGGAAAATCCATGTCCATGGACGAGAGTGTTTGTATTGTGAACTCAGTGATCACATCCAAATTTTTCTATTCACTCTTTCTCTACAGATGGCCTAGGGGCCTTATCAAAAAGCATCATAGTATGGTAAAGAACTTTATCTAGATTGGTACAACACTTGAGAAGAAGTTGATCACTATCTCCAGGGAAGAATGCATCAAGCCTATTTAATTAGGAGGTCTAAGAATCAACAACCTCAGAACCATCAAGGATGTTCTAGTTGTAAAATTGATATGGGACTTGATATCCAATGATATCTCTAATGACTTCCTTGAAAATAGATTCAGAAGAAGGATATTTAATGGAAATAAGTATCACCTTGCTTCATCTGTTTGGTCATCTTTTAAGCACTCGTTTATGAATATCATATATGACACAAAATGGCTGGTTTGTAGGAGCTCCCCAATCAAATGTTGGGGCAGTAAATGGCTTGAACGCCCTCTTCTAGAGAGAATTGTTTTCCCCCGTGAAGCCGAAAAACTATCCATATCAGTCCTTATCTAAAGGATGTATTCTTTTGTTATCATGATTCCCCCCCCCCCCACACATTAAGATTGAAATACAAGCTTACTCATTCATGGATCCTGACACCCTTGTTTGGAGTCGTAGTAGGAATGGTCAGTCCACCTATATGAAGTATTACTAGCTTGAATGTGGGGGCCTCTTCTACCCACCATCCTAGCTAATGAAAATCTATACAAACTTTATTTGGCCTTCCATATTCATCCTGCATTTGTGGAACTAAAAAAACTTCATTCTGCTTTCTGAATAGCTCAAACGTGCTAGTTTCCACCTGGATTCAATTTTTCCTTCATTTATGTGTTGTGAAGAAACCGTGTAGAACCTTTTCCTCTAATGTGACAAAGACAGATAGATTTTTTTTCAAATATTGGTTTTTCGTTCATGATGAACATTGATACCTACACTTTTCTTATTGATCAGTTAGAAAAGATGTTGTATACTCATTTTACTGAGATGATTAAACACTTCCTACTTATTGTTGCTGCTGGAATGATTTCATCTCTTAGGGATGCTCGAAATATTGAACTATCTGACATTGCATACAATGATCTTTAAAAGGTAATGGAAGTCATACATATTTAGTCTTAGGATTCCTAAGCTATCCAATAAGGTATAATGTTTAATAAGGTTTCTCACTCACAAACTCTCATATTTATTGGGGTTTCTGGTCAACCGTGAAACCCCGGATACTCAAATACATTCAGTGTATACATCTTATTTCACCATGCCTCAAGGTGAATGTTGAAAGAGCTTCCATGGGTGCACCAGGTTTATCGGGTTATGGTGGGTTCTTTCACACATACCGTGGGTTGGTTAAAGGATGTTTTCACCATTTCACTAGTGTTGAAAATGTATATGAACCGGAATTATGGGAAATAATTCTTGAAATCAGGTACATTGTCCATTACATTTGGAACATCATATAAATTGAATCATATTCTTAGATTATTGTTCTTTACATTGAAAACAAGGAGAGGTAATGTTCCTTGGAGAGGGTTAACTCATTGTGTTTATTCCATTTATAATATTAGTCCAATCAAATTGGTCAGATCACATGCCTATCGGGAGGCCAATCTGGTGGAGGATGCTCTGGAAAAAAAGGTGATCACTAAAATTGACATGATGTGGTCTTTTGTGGCCCCATAATACTGCGCATAATTGGTAGAGGTATATATATTAGGTTCCACATAATATCTTTTTTTAACAACTCCTTCTATACATGACTCTTTGTCATTTTTTATTAAATAATTTCTCAAGGATTTCTTCAACCGGATCCTAGAATTTTGAAGTATTATTGAGTTGGTATGTCAACTTGAGGATCTATTATTTGCAATTCATAGAACCAGAGTGGGTCGGGTTGATGGAATGAAACTCTATGAATCCCAAACATATGAACATGACTTGATTATTGGACTGACACTCTGGGTTATTTTGATAAATTGTGATTAGTAAATGAGACTATGTGGTTTAAAAGTGTGTCTCCCCTTATTCTATTGATTATGATTCTAGTGTGACTGGAGCTATCATAGTTGGATGGAAACCCCTAATGAAATAAACGGTAAAATGGTTCTTTGATAATTTCTCAACTATGAAATGTATAAATATCTAATGTTTTTCATATCATTATATATTTATTATTCTATTGTTTTTACTTTCACTATTGTATTTACTGGTTATTTCAAGAGACATTGTAGGTGGTGGCCAACTCAGTTGTACTCACACTATTATCAGCCTTCCATGGCACTTGGGTGCCCGATAATATGATACTTTTTCTAGGTTTATGTTTAGGATATGGACTTACGGTTTGGTTCATGCATGTTTTATTTTGATAGAGCTTGGGATGTATGGATTGGATTAGTACTTGATTTTGTTCTTGGAATCATTTGGTAGTTTTGGTTTTGGTATTTTGTTCTTATGACTACCAGACATGTAGTGTATTCATTATATTATTTTATCATGTGACACTTGGTTACTTGTTGGAATTGGTTGTATGTTTTCCATTTATTTACATTGACATATTATTATATATTTTTATATACTTATTTTGTGTGATTACTCTAAAATATAGGTCTAGTCTCACCAATTTTTCAACATAGACCCACACTGATTGTCCTTAGCCTCTGACATATAGGGTGGTGCACCTAATATCATGTGATACAAGTCGTTGGGCACTGAATAAAGTGACCACCAGTTTGGGAAATTTACACTCCACCTTGTTATGATAATTTGTTATTGAATATTCCTCCACTATATTTTGATTATTAAACATATTGGATTTAAATATTATTCTTTTATTATTCATTTACATGATATTTTATATCGTTATTCATATGATTATTCTCTATGAATTATCTTTATTATCATAAGATTGTTTACACTTGGTACATGGTATATATTGTCTCATATAAGAATACTCATCCTGATCTGAAGGATAGTGGATTAATCTTATTGTTCCATGACATTTTAGTTATATATTTCGCACCATCTTAGCTTTTCTCATATTTCTATGAAAACATCCTTGATGAATGATTTATGAATTTGTACCTGAGTAAGAATTTGAGTTCACCCCTTTATTATGCATATATTCACCAATATGAAAATATTTTTATAACCAATGGGTTACAATAATGGATCATAATTTGGATTAAGTATAGATAAATTTTTGCAAGTATCACAAAATAAGTTACATATATAACTAATCCTAAAAGTCACTGAAAAATCTATTCATGGTATTTGGTGATTATTATGTGATGTAATGTCTCAAATATGAAAATGAGTTAAAATAAAGGAATTTTCATCTGAATTTCTATCAAATTGAATTTTTAATGAAAATATTTTAAGCACCAGATCCCAGACTACATGCCAGGTGCGTCTCACATGGAATGTTTGTGTGCACTAGAACATCCTGAGAATAAAATATAATCGTAGTTAGTGTGATTAAACACAACTCTATGTAAATTTTTGAAACCCTATAATTTCAAAATATAATGGAATTGGATACCGATAATGTCATCTTATTCACTTTACATCTTTGTGTGGTCTAGTGGTGGAAATCCATTAATAGTAATAGGTGGTAAATCATATCTTTTTCACACAAACTCTAGAAAAACGTACTTTTTGTTGTCATATCTACCTAGATTTTAGATTTGATTCTAGTTGGGAATATCGGTAATGGAATTCCCTCAATCCATTTAACTCATTGCTATGAAATAAAACCATTTGGGACCTTTACATCAACAAGGAGTGTGAAAATGAAAGAGCTATCGATTATATTACTTAATGGAATGGTTTAAAAAATTTACTAAACATGAGACTCCCATATAAATAGTTAAAAGTGATATTTATTTATATCCTATCAGATGGTCTATAAATATCAATCAATCCAGAAAAGTATCATGGTTAGTTTGTAGAGTTCTTTCTTTCATCACAATGGTTTGAAGATACCCTTCAGTTCCCCAAATCAAAATATGAAAAAAAAAAGTCATTGACGATGAAACAAATGTCGGGAAAAGAAGAAATTATCACTATCCCTTAATAATGATCACACATTTAATATTTATCCCTAAAACCTACCAAATATAATATGGTATTCTCACCAGGAAAAAAAAGAAAACCATGTTATGGTACGAAAATGAATCAAAGTCAATGGGACATTAAAAATAGGAAGAAATACATGTACTAATTCATCAATTTTTATGTACCAAGGTATTTCATTACTTCCCATGATATAAATATATTTTTGTTATAAGAAATATTATATTTATATGATAAGGGATAATATGTTCATTACAACTAATGTCATATTTATTTAATATTGGGGTACAATTTTTGGGACTATATAGTATTCACTAATTTAATACAATGAATAATAGTTGAAGTGAGACTAACTATAGACCACCCCTATAGATATGTATCATGTGTGTGTATCACTCTATGAGAGAAGGAAAGTGAATAATGAGAAAACGTTTCTAATAATAATGTAAATAATTATTATTATAAGATGACTCTAATGTCATGGAGTCATGAAAATGTTGTCATTATGGCATGATTAAATCAAAAAATCATTACCGAACACCCTTTTGGGAATATATGTAAAAATATCCTTCCATATAACCATCTAAAACATTATACAATGGTAATAAATAAAAATTCCTATAGCGATACAAACCTCTATAAATCTCCTAAACAATCTGAACTATTCTGAAATCTATACCCCCATCAATGAGGCGAAGGGAACCACCCAATAAAATAGTATTTCCCTCCGACATGATATCCCATCATCCCTCTGATAGACACATGTTTTTTCTAAATAATAGTTTTCATAAAATGGTTTTCTAGGCTAATTTTGATGAAGGATTCTTCCAAGAAGGGGAAAGAATAACACATGTTGACATTGGAGTTATAATATCATCTCAAATGAAATCAAATATGTGGAAGAAACAAGGATTCTCCTACATTAGATATACCTATAAAAAAATTGTACAAGTACTGAATGTTTTATATTTCACTCTAATCTTAATTAATTAGTGAATACATTAGCTTATAGACAATCATCAATTCAATATAAATTTTTTTTGTTGGTTTGACCTAGCCTATCGGAAAGGCACCATCGATCATAAATTCATGAGTTTTCATATCACCATCACAACCTGCCATAGATATTAATCCATGTGAATATGAATAAATCCTTTGTATGAATGCATACTATTTTCCAGAAAAATATGATGTTTTAGAGAATCTCAAAGTCACCCCTACATAGATATAAATTCCATATTCCCTTTCTCTCTCTCTAAGTATTTGATGTGGCCCTTTTTAAGGCACAGTAATCCCCCCTGAGTTCCAAACAGATGTGGATGGTTCTAAAATATAGAAATATTAAATTAAATCTAGTAATGTTCCTCATATTCATTTCATTCATAGAACTACATAATGAAACTACTATATAAATCTACATCAAAGTATTGTAAATATATAGTAATATTCATGATGTGTATATATACTAATCTATATTGGATAATAGATTGGGAATCCATCTTATTAAATCTATAGAACTTCATCATTTAGGATAAAATGAGGCAAGTGTATCACCTTCTTATTATAAAATCCAACTTATTGAAAAATTTCTGAAAAAGGAACTTGGGTAGATCAGATTGAAGACACAGTTTAGATAACTCATGTCTAATATTGACTTTAAGTTGTTTCACCTTGACACCACTCATCATTACCTTATTGGGAAGATAGTTGAACCATGTGGATGTATTATATCCATATATATACCACTAATGTATAATGTGTTCCATTAATTGATATTTTTTAGTGATATATAAAGATAAAACATATTTCAACTCTAATTAAACATGATATATTCATATGTTATATAACAAACATAATGAAAAACAACTACATAAGGATGGTTCAACATGGAACATTTATTTTAATGGGTAACAATCTACTCTTATTAATCACTAGTGTATGTTTAAAAAACTTTTCTTGAATCATATCAACTATGTTAAACTTGTGTTCCCATGGAGGTGAAACTATAAAATTTAGGTGTAAAATGGGTGGGATCCCAAAATTACTTTACAGTATTATGATAGATATACATATTCCCCTTATTACTCACCATCACTTATCGGGGGAAATTTTCTTTGTTTCTTAAATACATTAATGGGAAATCTAAGTGACTTTACCATAACATAGGATTGACTAATTTTTGGTCAAATTAACCATGGCTTTTTTATCAATTAAAATGATATTATAAAAAGTAACGCAGCTAGGGATAATATTCACTTCTATTCATATGTTTTCAATAGATATTTTTTGACTCTCTCCCTATATGTGATAAAACTCCAAAAAATATAATTATAAATGTTTAAATTATCTTGATACTCAAAATAAAAATCCATTCACCATTCAAAATAATTCTAAGGGGTATGATGTTGGTGGTGTTATACTAGCTACGAGAAGGGAAACTATGCAATTTTTTATTAGCTAAATCTGGTGAATCAGGGTGCTAAAAAAACACAAGACATATATTGACCCACGAATCCAAGACTCCGTAGGTGTAGGATAAATATATTTCTTTTCTCAAAAACATTTGGATATTCTTTAATTGAAAAACTTAGAGATATCAGGATTAACCCTCAAGTGAGTGTTCACTACCTAAGAAAATAGTTTTTCTATCTTGTATATAAAAAAATAAAAGAGTAATAACTTGACATGTCACCCCACTACCATAGATACTATTTATATTTATCATTTCGATAGTTTAAGATCTTTTGGTCAAGGTTCGAATTTGAGTCTCAGTAAAAGTTTTGAATTTTGATTTTTTTTGGAGTTTTTCCTAGGGGAGTAGAGCTTCAACATAGTAAGTACTACTGTGCAAACCCCATGATGAAAGTGCAGGATAGACATAACCAATTGCATGATCGTGAGCTAGTTTTCTGGTACAAGTGTGGTCGATATTTTCTAAGAAGATTGTTATGCATGGGTACCACCTAGTTTTTCAAATCATGAGTTTAAACTATGCGGACCATGCTGTAATTTTAAAAATGTTTTTTTTCTACAGTCCTACCCATTTAATAAAAAAAACTCACCGCTCCCCCTTGGTAGACCATAGAAAATGAAGGGCGATCCCTACGCCTCCCTCCTAGATTCCTCCTCCACCTTGGATTCTCCCTCTTCGATACATGATCAGTTTTTTGGGTTTCTTTCCACTTGTTCTTCATTTATCTCTTCCCCCTATTTTTCATTGTGGTTTCTTTGGGATTTCCTCCCTTCAGGGAAACCTATGATTATTTTTGGAATATTTATGGCTCGTTTTTCTTGGGTATAGGGTATTCAGATCGATTATGGTCATTATATTTCCCTCTCCTTAATGTTTTACTATATTGACGCTTGATTTGACCTAGGTGTTTCCAAATTTTCATTTCCAGAATGATCCATTGGCACATTCATTTTTCCAATAAAAATTTAAATGATATTAAAACCTCTATTATACCCTTTTATAGATGAAAATGTTGGTTTCTTAAAGATTTAATTCATTTGAAATAGGTTATCTATGTGATTTTTGTGAATTTACTAGGTTTAAGGAACCTCTGGTGGTTATTTTAAAAGGCCTTCATTCTATTCAAGTGGATATTTATATTTTATGAAATTTTTATATTTATAGTGTCGTAATGATTTTGGTTGGTTTTAAAAATTATTTTGGTGTGTTTGATTTTTTATCATTATGGCTTGATGGTTATATGGAAATGTCTTAAAAAGTGGTTTTAGGGTTTCTTTGGGGTTGTTTCTTATATTATAAATGTTATGGAAGGATGGATATTGGTATAAAGAATTTGGTGATTGATTGAAATTGTATTTTATTATAATATTTTATGTTTTTTGTACCACCAGATGTTGTCACATCCAAGGGTTTACTAGGTGAACACTTGTATGTATTGTCAAGTGAAGGTGTTTCCTTAAATTAGTGCTTCCATGAAAACTTGGTCTCCAAAATGGTTCTTTTTTTTAAAAAAATTGGTTCAGTATTCTGTGTGGTTTCTAAAAATGGATTTAAATGTTCTCTAGAAGGTTGTACCATAGGGTCTTGAATAGTAATTTTGTGTCATTTAATACGGGTAAAGTCTTATTTTGTAATTATGTTGTGGTTTAGTGTGTGTTTTCCAACTTAAGGTCCTGTATGGATTTTTAAATCGAAAAGTATTGTTTTTAATATGTATTCGGTAACTGTATTGGAAATGTAAACCTAATGTCCCATTTTCAAATTCCATCTTAAAGGTGATTTGTGTGTTAACATTTTGTAAGGAGTTGAGTTTGGATAAGTGTATGTTCCTATTTGGAAACCATAATGGTTTTCAGAAACGATTTAAATTTTTTTATGTATATTTTTCTGGTTGGATATTTTGAATGATATTAAATGCATATGTAGGTATTTGGTACACCTTTATAAGAGGGATAACCCTTAGGTGTTATCATATATTGGTGTCTGTGTTTGGGGTTGGCATGTGTTGTGGTGACGGCCGAGCTAAGTCACAATTGCATTTGCCTCCTTCTTACAGAGCATTATTACTGTCACAGTGGGATCATGGGTGACCTTTAGATGATAGAGTGATAGTATATTACCAAAAATAATTATAAATGTTGGTACCCATTGGTTTAATAGTGGCTGAATGGGGAGTGTTGTGGGTTTTTTCATGAGGGCGATCAATTGTTTATAAACCCTGGATATTCACAATAGGCCGGAAAGTGGTTCTGAACAGAGTAGGTCTAGTGGTTGTCTAGGGAGTTTTTGGATCACCATTAGTTATTATTTAGACATATTTTCTACTCTATGTTGATAAAAATTCATTACATGCTCTACTTATCTAGTTATTTTAGCATTGTCTAAGTTCTCCCTATTTTGAAATTACTTATAATAGTGAATTTATTTTAGGAAAATGGAAAATGTTTTTGGATGACTTGATAAATGTCAAAACAATATTTTTATAAATGTATACCACACTGATGTTAGTTTACTATTCCGGTAAATGAGATTCATGGATTCAATGGTTTAATTAGGCATCCCCACCAAAAATTTCAGTGACCATTCCTATCTTCTCGTTCCAGTTACTGATTCATCTAGTGATTTAGGTTCACTAGTAAGTGCTTATGTGGGAGAAAGGTTGGTCTTGTGGATGTAGGTGACCAAAAGGCCATATATAGATCACATGGATGTGGTTCAGTTTTACATCTTTATGTTTTTAGTCTGATTGGTTTTATTTTGTATCTGGAAGTACTATTTATTTACTAATATTCATTTGGTAGTTCGTGTGGCTTCATTGGTTCCTTTTATTTCTCTGGTCCTCATTATTTTATTTTTGGATAAATCATTCCCATGTGTATGTTTCTGATTCCATACACTGTATTATAGCCCCTGGGGATCGATAATGACCTTTTATCCACTTCACATAATAGTTCAGTTGACTGTTTCAGGGTCAACCCGGGTTGGTTCGTGAAAAAATGGTATCAGTTGTAGGTTCGTCAAATTTGGGGTGTCTGATTGTTGTAGAATAGGTTTTTTGGGGCCCAAGAGGTAGTTTATGGTTTGGTTCCAAATCATCACCACCCATGATGAGACCAGAGTTACCATGGGTAGTCTTAGAGTGAGTCTTTATCTTGGGTTTCTTTAGGATAAGGGAAGAAAATGTAGTCAAATTGGGGTAGTTTTGTAACCTCGGATGGAGTGGTGACCCATGTGGAGTCCAAGATCTCGATTCATGTACCTATTAGAGTTATTCCTTACATGGGGAAATGCAACCACCATGTCACCAGGTTAGGCATAAACACTAGTCCCTCATTCCAGCAGTTCATTTATAGCTGTGTTTCATTTTGGTTTTAGTTAGTGTAAGCATGATTTTGGAAATTAAAATAGTTTTGGAATCAAAAGTGATTTTATGAAAATGGTTTTAATGTGAAGATGTTTTTTAAATGGAAGTGGTTTTTTAATAATACATTATATTCAGTATGGTCAGTATTTGAAAATAAAGTGGGTTTGAAATGAAACTTGACATCTATCAAGTGGTTTTATGAAGGAAGGGTGTGGCCCTTGGTATTCCTTATAGAGGATAACATGTGTGAGGATATGTATGGAATGTGTGTTGGGGAACATGTACATGGAGGATGTGGTTGGAAATGGATGTATACACACATGATGTTTCAAAGGATTCCACAGGTGGCGGTTTTGTAATTAAGTCTTTGGTTTGCTTTTTCTAAAAAAGATTTTAATGAGGAAATGATCTAGAAAAATGGATTTTATCTGAAAATGTGTTTTGATATTAGGAATTTAGACTTGGGATAAGGCAGTTTTGGAATTTTAATGAAATAGTGGTTTTCAAAAATAGATTTTTTCGTGTGTTTTTATATGTTTTCCTTATGATCCTATTTCCCCTAGATCGGGGTTTGGGTTTTGGGTTTTTCTTAAGTATGTTTGGAATTCCGAGCTGATTATCTCGACTTGGCGTGTTTCTTTTTTATTGAGTTGTGTCTTGATTCTGGTTTTGGGATTGTTTTTCATGTTGTTTGAAGTATGCCACCAAGAAAGGTTTTTAATTTTACCCATGAGTCATGCCCAGGTTTTGGGTTTCCTGGGTTTTGTTTGTTTTTAGGAGGGAGAGAGGTCTATTAGTGGTTAGTAAATGGTTTAAAGAGGTAGAGTGTGATTTCGAGTGCCTGGTAACTCTTGAGTATGTTAATGTTCGAGATGTCTTGGGATTGTTTGAGGGTCCAGTTTTGGAGTAGTGGATGTTGATTGCATCTTGGTAGTTGGAGCTTCAGGGTAGTTGGTGGTGGTAGGATTTAGAAAGGGTTCCAAATCTAGTGAGTGGGGTGTGTTAGAGGAACCTGTTTCTGAAAATTATCATTCTTCTGTACAGGCTTCCAGTCTGTCAGATCGTTTATTATGTGCCACAAGGGTGGATGGTTCAGGCATTCTAATCTGGTTTGTCACATCGCTTTGAATTATTTCCCCATTATGGTTGTTTTTGTCACTAAGGATAGTTTGGTAAGAAACATCATTCATGGAAGGAGACCTAATCAGGGGATGTTAGTGCCTGACAGTGAGGCATAAGATGCTTCTTCCATCAGGGGCCCAACCACATGTCTCGGGGTGATACATTCACACAGTGAGAAGTCTCATGATGTATGATAATCCCAACCTAGATTTATTTTTCCTATTTATCATTGTTATGGTCTTATTATGTTCATATATTACTGTAATAGTGTGTTGAACATGTTTTATCACAATCTGAGCAGATTTTTTATTCTAAATGTGGCTTGTGGAATCATTCATTTTTTGAAAGTGTGATCGGATCTTGTATAGGGGATAGTTTTGGAATTGGGTGATGTTTCTATTTTTGGGTGGAGTTTTCATTATTGTATTCCACTAGTGTTTTAGATTTCTGCCTCTATGGAGAGATTTTAATTCCAGTGGAGGTATGTTCACCCTTGTTTGGAGGGTTGTTGGATCTTATAGAATGCCTCTTTTTCTTGCATCATAGAGTGTCAACATCCTTATAGTTGGGTACATATTTGGGTCCTTTCATTGGGATATTTTTTTTAGATATGTAGAGGATGGACTAGCTCGGGTTCAAAATTATTATGTTTCTGGTAGCGGTAAGACCATTGTTGGTTGGTGTGAGGATGTTGTGTGAGATTGGTCTATGAATTAACACATCCCCCCTCGGTAAGTGTTTTCAGTTTTTTTGGTTTTTGATATAGAAGAATGCTTACTTTGGGGAGAACTCTCACATTTTCTCTCCTTGTTCTATGTTTGTTTCCTTTGTTTTGATGGCTGTGACCTGTGGATAGTGAGGTCAACCTGGGTTCAGGGTTTTCCTCAGTTTTTTATGGGCATGAACTGGGGCATTGGTTATCTTTTGTCCTGGTGACTTTCTAGGGTAAGAAAGTGTCTTCGGTGGGTATAAATTTTAAAATCTGGCCAAATATACTCCTTTTTTATCCTTTTATTAGTTTTAGATATTTTGGTTGAGGTTGGGTTTTTCTTCCCAATCAAAATTTTGAGTTTTTGGAATTTTGGGTGTTTTTCTAAAGGGTGCATGATTTCTACATGGTTAGTAGTAACAGTGCGGACATCGTGTGACCGGTGTAGGCCAGAATGAACTGACTGCATAGCCTATACAAGGCCATGCCATATTTCTAAGGTAAGCGTCTGTTCACTCTTTTCAAGGAAGATAGTTCACCATGTTTTCTGCATGGTTTGTCAAACCATGCATCTTAACCATCCGGACCATGCTAGAATTTTAAAACATTATTTTTCCTAGTCTACCCTCCTACCCATTTACCCCAAAACGCACCCATCCCCCTTTGTTGTGCATGGAACACAAAGGGAGCTATTTAGGCCTCCTTCCTTGATTCCTCATTCCTCATGGATTCTCCCTCTTTGATCCAATGTTATTTTTTAAGGTTAATTTACCCTATTTTTCCTTTCTCACTTCCTCCTCTCATTCATTGGTTTTTCATTTGAATTTCCCATCTTTTCTGAACCATAGAGTTAGGTTTTTATGATTTTTGGCTTGTTTTTATTGCCAATGCAGTATTCAGATCATATATGGGGCTTATATCTCCCTCTCCTTGATGTTTTACTCCATCCACACTAGATTTGAGGTTGGTGTTTCCGGCATTCCCTTTCCAGAATGATGCATTGGTCGTTTCATGTTTTTAATAAATTTTTAGAGAATATTCACACAAATATTATACAATTATATTGATGAAAATAGGGGTTTATTATTGATTAATTTAGGTAAAAAAATTTCTATGTCATTTGTGTGAATTTCATATGTTGAAGGAACCCAAGGTGGTTATTTTGAAATGCCTTTTTTCTATTCAAGTGGATTTTGATATTTTATGAAATTTTTATCTTTATAGTGTTGTAATGGTTTTGGTTGGTTTTTGAACATAGTTTGGTGTGTTTTATTTTTTAACTTTATGGCTTTATGGTTAAATAATAATTTTTTAAAAAGGTGGGTTAGGATCTCGTTGGGGTTGTCTCATGTTTTCTAAATGTTATGGAAGGTAGGATATTCGATTAAATAATTGGGGGATTTTGTGAAAGTGGTTTTAATTTTATTCTTGGATGTTTTTTGTACCACTAGATGTTATAACATCCATTGGAGCACTACGTACACACATGGATGTGTCTTCAAGTGAAGGAGGTGCTTAAAATTGGTGCTTCCTGGAAAACATGGTTTCTTAAATGGTTCTGTTTTTTGAATGAGGATGGATATTCTGTGTGGTTTCTAAAAACTAATTTAAAGGTGTTTCTCAAGGTTAGACAGTGTGGCCTTGAATCATATATTTGTTTGAGTTAAAATGGGTAAAGTCCCCATTGTTAATTGTGAAGTGATTTAGTGAGTGTTTTGAAACATAAGGACGCATTTGGATTTGTACATCAGAATTGGTGTTTTTAAGATGCTTTTAGTAAATGCATCAGACATGCAGTCCTAAAGTACCATTTGTAATTTCTCTATTAAATATGATATATGTGTTATCCTTTAGTAAGTATTTGGGTTCAGATAAGGGTGTGTTCCCAATAGGAAACCTAATGTGTCTTGTAAAAAAAATGTATACGAATAATGGCCTGGTTGGAACCTTCTAAGGATTTAAAATTCATATGTAGTTATATAGTGAAACATTATAGAATGGATATCCCATAGGGGTTATCATATATTTGTGTCTATTTTTGGGGTAGCTAAGTGCAGTGGCAATGAACGAGCTGAGTCACGTGGGCATTGGCCTCCTATGGACACAATATTATTACTATCACCATGGGTTCTATGGAGTCCTATAGAGGATCAAGTAATGGGAGAATATGATCCCGAATTATAGGTGGTGGTACCCACTAGTAGATATAGAGGCCATATGTGGAGTTATGCTGGTTTTCCAATGAGGGTGATCAGTTGGTTATAGACTATAGTGTTCCACCATATGTCAATAGTTGGTTCTAAACATAGTATGTTCAAAGGTTGACTTGGGATGTTTAAAATCACCCATATTTATTATTAATACTACTTTTTTACTTTATTCTGATATATATTATTATCATACACTACTTAACTTGTCCTTTTAGTACAATCCTTGTTCATGATGTTTAGAACTTGGTTCAAAAACTTCATTCAGTTTTAGAAAATGGAAATTGTTTTGTGTAGTCTTGAAATTTTTGAAAGACATATTTTAGTAACTATGTTTAAAATTAGTGTTAATTTAATATTCTAGGAAAAGAGATTCTTGGATTCAATGATTTATTTCTGGAATCCCTACTAAGAATTTTGGGGCAAAGCCTATCTTTCCGTTCCAGTTGAAGGTTTAGAATTTGGTTAAGGTTTCATTGTAGGTACTCATTGATGGATTGGGGTTAGTCTTATGGATGGAGGTTACCAAAAGGTGACATGGATATGGCATGGAATTAATTCTTTTTACACCTTTTAGTTTTCTACCTACTTGTTTTTATTTTGTATCTAGACAAACTGCTTATTTTATAATGTTCAGTTGTTGGTTCGGGTGTCTTGTTTGGATCTATTTCTTTATCTGGTCATGGTTATTTTATTTGAGGATAAATCATTCTCATTTGTATTTTTTTATTCCCGACACTAGTTTATAGCCCTTGGAGATCAGGAAAGTCTTTCTGGACATGTCGTGGACCAGATCGGGTGACCATTTTAGGGTCGACAAGGGATTGATCGTGACACGACTCATGATTCAAAAGCGAAGGATAAGGTAGACAAACTGATCAAATCATGTTTAATTTAGAAAGTCCAACAGCCCATATTTCTTGAAAAAATATCCCTATTAATAAAAATATTGAATATATTAGATTCAATATCACCTTCAAGGATTTTAATCATCATTTCCTATTAGATTACTTAATTATTCGAATTTGATAAATAATTTTAGATTCAATGTATGGTTTTAATACCTCTTATTTATAAATCGTTACATGAGATACAACTAAATTTGGTTAGTCTAGAAATATAAAGAATCCACTAGTTTTATACCACTCCATTGAGTATATATATAAATTTGATTCCCATTGAACTAAAAATTAACAGAGATAAATCAAAAAGGGTGATGAACCACCTTTTCATACCCCTTCTTAGTGATAACCATGAATGCTAGGATTATTATATTGTAACCATGTAAAGAAAATATAAAACCATTTCACTGAACTTAATCTAGTTTTCTCCAGAATTATATCAGACAACTGGAAGATAAATCAATTAAAGTATATATTTATGATGAAATCAATAATATTTATCATCTTCACTGTCATTAATCTTGGATTCTAATATAATCCTTCATTGTCCAAACAAATAAATCAAATTATGCCTCCTTGAAATATTGAGGATTTTAGAGGAATTCCATAGAACCTCACATAGAGTAGTAATTCCATTTTTAACATTATTGGAAGGTATTTGACAGTTGCAAAAATAATTTGGAAATGAAAACTTTTGGTATTTGTATAAAATTTAAGGAATAATGTTGATAGCCTTAATAAATATCTTTTGTACTCATAGGTTTTAAAAACACAAATGGAATAAAAAATGATTATGCTCAATGTGGATTTTATAGATAAATCACTTTTCACCCTCATTTTCAATAATAATGATACATGTAAACATAACCAATTATTTTTTTTAAATTGATATCTAGTACATAGATTTTGGGAAAAAGTTTCTTCCTCTAATCATTGTAGAATAGATGCATCACCCAAATTTTTGGAATCATAACATCTACATGATCCCCATTGGGATTTTATCATGTCAATTTTCATTCCTATATTTTTTTCTTATGTAATAGTCCTTTTTCAATATTCTTTAATCCTCATAGATTGGTGACTAACGAATAAGAAATATTTCATGCCCTCTACATTTATTTAAAATTATCCTTTCAAATAAAATGTAATAAATTGAAAATAAATATAAATGAATTTAACCAATCTAAAGATGTCTTTAGAATAATATTAATCTCATAATTTATGTTATACATCTCATGAATGTAATAATAAATCCAGGATAAAAAATTTTATTATGTGGGAAGTTACCAACTTAAACATATTATTTTATTACAGTTATAAATTTTTTCCATAATTAAAATCTAATATATACTTTTATAAATATATCCCATGATATAATCCTTTTTGTAACTTGGGGATTCAAAAAATAAGATACAGGTGATCTCATACACTCAATAACAGTAAAACGTATAATAACAAGGTTGGAAAAAATGATAAAGAATAAAAATGTCATAATTAAATCACACGTACACATATATGATAGTATAAAAACTTTTTAGAGTAACATAGATCATAAAAATATTTTTACGGAAGAATAAAGTGTATAAAATGGATCAAAACACATCTCAATATTCGTATAACCTGAGAGTACCACATAAAATTGAGGAATACTTTTAAAATAAATCTTAATCTTGAAAATAGGGATTTTTAGGAAATGAAATACATATTGAAAATCTAAAATGACTTAATTAATTACTTGAAAATCTATCCCAACCATTAGAATACGGACACCTATGTGTTAAAATAAACTATTCCAACAATGATGTTAACAAATTATATATCTTAAGGCCAAAAAATGTGAGTAAACCCATCATCCACATGCATATATAAAAAATCCACTCACGTCCACTCCTAAATATCTCATGAGATATTCACATAAAAAATTCATTTAATAGTGAAATGGAAACTCTGCCTTTATTATCTATACATATTTGTTCTACTTAAAATCAATCATCATCATATATTAATTAATGAATGGTTCAAATACATTACAAAATATTCATTGTCTATAAAATATCAAACCTGAAATAAAAAAGGAAAAGAAGAGTGATTATTACCAAATAAAGATATTTGAGTCATGGAAAGCCCTTATGACATTAGTAATTATTGAATCAAAAGTATTTGGAATATTGAAGATTATATGGTTTTATAAATACCATGAATAAAATAATTGGTTATGTAAAAATACATTGTTGTGAATTATAAGCACTCTAGAATTAAATATTTATTTTCCATTTCATTAAAACATATCTCAATAAAGAGAAATTGAGAAAATACCCAAACATCCATTGTTATTTTTGAATTAAAACCGTAAGAGAGGTATGAAATTAAAAAGTAAACTTAATATCATGAAATATTATAGTAAAATGATTCAAAATTTCAAAAGGAAATTATTTACACCATTTAAAAGTAATCATGGGGTATATCTTAAATATGTCTAAAGGGATTCAAAATTGAGATAAAGGACGTTTTCCAAGATTCCAGCAAAATCATATGCACTCTAAGATCATGTATAACAAGAATAAATATCATTATATCCTATTTTATTACCTTACTCATAAATATTACCCTTTTTAATCATTATTATAATTTTTTTATCATGAGCTGATTAATTATTTAGAGCGTACTATGACCATCGAGTGTTAATAACATTAACTACTTTGTGCATGCTTAATAATTTTGATATCATGACCAATTATTTAATAGCAACTAAACTATTGATAAATAATTTATGTTTATATAATAAATAAATTATAATTATTTAAAATTTATTTATTCATTCCATATGTATTTTTTTATGTTATGTGAAAACCAAATTGATAACGGCATATTTTGATAATTTTTAATACCAACTTGAGTTTTTATGAATAAATTTTTTCAATTAAATTAAATTTATTTAATATATTATGCTACATGCAACTAAAATTTAATCTTTCACTACATGAAACATCCCGTTATCCACCATTACCCAAGACACAATGTTTTATAAAACCATGATATATTATGAATATAGTTATTTCAATGAAGTTGTTATTAACTAGCTATTAAATTTTCTGATATAAATCGTAATAAATTCCATCAAAATAATAAACATAATTATTTAATATAAATAAAATTTATTCACAATAAATTACACAATTTTTAGCAATGTCTGTATATTTTAAAATTACTATTTTCTCAAAAAAATTGTATTTTTTTGAAAAATAATGAAAATAAATTTACAAATTTTTTATATCTAATTTGATTAAAAAATAATAATTTTTGAAATAATAATTTTAAAATTAGGTTAGGGTGAATTTATGGGAATATTTTGATAATTTTCATTTTTTGATTATTTTTGAAGATACTGAAATTTAATAAAAAACATCATTTTGGTATAATTTATTTATAAATTAATGTTATATTTTATATTAGTTTTCAAGTAAAATCATATAAATTATATATCCATAGATATAATTTGGGTCATTGGAATCAATTTTATGTTGAATTATTATATAACAACTCTGTATACTTTTGAATAGTTTCTCCTTAAAACATCGCTTTATCATCGCATATGGTGGATTAATTTTAAATTAAAGTATTCCACATCAGTGAATCAAATATGAAAAAAAGGAATGCATATTTGGAATAACGAGAATTTTTAGAATATAATAATTTAAACATAACTTTTTAACAAAATGAATAATGAAAATAGAAAAAATCAATTACTACAACTAAGATTAAAATGTGTTTATTAGGGATTAAACATTGAAGATGGGGAATTACGTGACTATAAAAATTATAAAATTCCTATTTTCTATCCATATTTACAACTTATCCTTCATATTGTAAAAAATAATGTCATTTAGAATATTTGTGTCTTGATAATGACCTTTTTTGGATTCGTTTGTGAGATTTCCAAGTTGTTTCCAAGTGGGATCCTTTCCCCCACTTATAAAAACTATTCCACAATCATCCACTTGTTAACAATAATAAATAATTCTAGTTCATAATAACACATAAATATTCCCTCCCCAACATCTCCATTCATGTTCTATAGCTTCTTTCAATCCCAAAATACCCACACTATGTTCCTAAATAAGATATCCAAAGGAGGTTCTTATAAGATAAGGTAATTATCTTCACTAAGCTTCTTATTTTTATTTTTTCTTTTCACATCATTAATTATTTCATTAATATTATAATAAAAAACACCAAAATATTACATTAATTTATAAGTTATTATAATAATTATATAATATTCATCCATTTACACTTTCATCAAATTTGATATGAAATCGTAGTTCGTGTGTACTGTAGACTACCAACTCAAAAACAGATCTCATTCATTTTCCATTGTCCCCTTCCTCAATTGGACATAATGATGTATTTATTATTTATATTTCATATTTATGATATTATTATTCTTATGGAAATATTTTATCACACATACCATCAAACTATCCATTTTTTGGGAATACAATAATGTCGCTCGTGTGTACGATGAACAACTCCCTCGCGAAGTGATGTGAATCTTCCATGCTTTACATGGATGGTAAAAAGGATGGCTTCAATGGACATAATTTTTTTATATGACCTAAAAATTATTATTCAATGATAATATATCTTTTACATTTCTTTCTTTCAATCCTAAAAGATAATTAAAATAGTGTTTATGCATACGTACTGATTATCATCTCTACGAATGGTGTATTTCATTTTTTATAAGTAGATTTTTTCGATTATAATAAATAAATAAATAATTTATAGTATATGATATTTATATATTGGATAATGTTTTGGATGTGATGAAATCATGATCAATAAAAGAGGAAAAATAATAAAATAAAAAAATATTAGAAAAACAATGCACTTATTACCCAAAATGTAACATTAATATAGAATTATTATTGAACGAGTAATAAAAGATGATAAGAAAATGACATAGGGTATAATATATAATATCCATTTTCTATAATATGTTTATTATATAGTAGGTTTGACATGTACTAATTATGATGATACTTAAGGTAAGCGATTTTTGTGCCAATTTTTCTTTCCTTGAAATGTATGTTATATTAGGCACCTATATTATTTCATGATGTATATATACATCAGATTTTAAATATTTTATAATTAATTTATTTATAAAAATGTTATTTTATGTTCCATTTTATATTATTCCATCGTGGGGATTATGAATCAATATTATAAAATTGGTATTGATTATATTTGACAATCTCATCATTTTTCAGGATTGTTTATGACTATGTTTCCAATTTGAAAATATTAAGATCCATCTCTCATGAAACAAATTAATATTATATTAATATTTTTTATTAATTATATATTCTGGTAATATTACAATTTTTCTCTCTGGTAATTAAAATAATTGAGAAAAAGTTTTTAGAAAACAAAACTTTATTTCTCTCATCGGATGAAAATATTTTTTCTTCCAAAATCAAGTTTTCAAAAAATATTGTAAAAAATGTGTTACTCTTCTCCCATGATTTTTAAAAATACATTTCTACCGATGTTTATGTATTTTAAAAAAAATTAAAGGAATATTCATGTCACTTTAGAAAAAAAATATCATTGGGATTTTACCAAAAACCTGAATGAAATATTTGTTATAAAGTGTATGACCTGAAAACAAAAATCTTATTTTTATGAACATTATTATCATTTTAGATTCCTTTATGGTTTTTCAATGTTATTTTAAAATAAAATTCTATTCCAAATATTTTATGTCTTGAAAAATATTTTTCAAATCAGAAAGGTTATTTTCCTCAGGAAATGTTTTCAATGATCCATCAAAATCGTTTTCCATCCATGCTGACTTCTGTTTATGTTACCTATTACATAATTCAGATGTGATCCAAATATACCATTCTTATTCTTTATATGAATAGTTTATGATTAATATGGAATTATGGATATGATAGCAGTTTCTATTCCATGATAAAACTATTTTGTAACTCTCTTATTTTCCCATGGTTTATACAATGATGAAATACTGAACTTATTATTAAACCTATCACATTTATATAGGTTATGATATGATTAAATTTTTATAAAACCCATTTCATTTCATGGATTATGATATAGTTGTTTTCCTAATTAATGGTTACTTGAAAATTCAATAGGGATTCAATTGAGTTCCTATAATTTGTATTTATATAAAACCTCCCTCTTCAGGTATGACATATGAAATTATTTCAATAAAGAAAAAATCTAATTTAAATAGCTTGAGCATAAGATATTTACAGTATTTTGAGGAATATAAATCTCGTTATCTATTCCACCAACACTCTACTCCTTAAGATTTTTTATTTTTACTGTAACTCCCCTTTTACTAGGGGATCCCAATTGAGTGCCATTATATGTCACATAAGAGAATGTTTCAAGAGATTTAAAATAAGATCTCTATTTACATGACATATCCAGGTTTTTAACACACACACGTACAATGAGTGCAAAAAAAAACTTATGAATAATAATTTTCAGAACAATTACATCATAGAGTTTCATGGAAATACTTTATGCAGTTAGAAATATATCTTGATAATTTTATAATCATAAATGTGTAGTTCATTATGGTCTTCAGTGAAACTAATATGCTTATAGAAATAACATTATAATTTATGATTTATTTTTTCTATGTGGAGGCATTTTTTATCAAAGTATTCATATGTACATGTCTTTTATCTATTATTCTCCACAATATGAATATTTGAAATAGATATGTATTTCTTTTTTACCACCCATTTAATTTTTATAATATGCATGATATAATCATAAGGGTAGACTATATAATCCATTCAATAGTTTTTATGATATGCCAATAATTTTGTTGGCCCATTCATTCCATATATAGAATAAAATTTTACAGCGGCACTATTAGAGGTCTTATTCTTTCGATATTTACACACTTGGAAACATTAAACATTATACAAATAAATATTTCCTTCAATATAAAATCCAATTTCAGGTACGTTTTAGGGGAACTAAATGACTCTTCAGGAGATTAGAAATGTAATCATTATGTTTTTATTAACAATTAATTCTTTGTATGATATTCAACATGTTGTACTATTCTTGTAAGAAACATATTTTACACAATTTATATGGAAAAAAATATCTATTTATTTTTTCAGGGTGTAAGATAAACTAAATTTTATTTTTTGTTGGATAATAACATCTTCTCTAATTTGTTAAATAATATTTTTAAAGAATTATTTTCATAATATAATGGAATCTCATAAGGTTATTCTGTATAAAGTATCTAACATTGATAATATATCAACTCAATTAGTCTCTCCATAAGATAATATATTATATAGTAGTATAAATTTACAACCCATATTTTTCAAATTCTAAGTATATGGAACATAATATTCAATTCTCCTAAGGAAAAATACTTTTTTAGAAGATAAATTCTTCACCCTTGGTATGAAAATCACTTATTCAAACATAATAACATAAATTAACTTAATAAATGTAATCTGAAACACTTAATAAAATCCTAATTGAATAAAAATAGTTATTTTTTAAATCCCAAAAACACATAAGAATTGAGAATTGGTATAATAACATAAGTATGTCTAACAATATCCCTATTTTTAGGGTAAGAAAACAAATGAAATAAAAAACAAAAATTTATCAAATGAATATTTTAACATTCACAATATCCTTCCTTAAGGAAAAATATTAAATTATATATTCTTCTACCTCCTTCTAGATATTTGAAATAAATTTAGGTTCTTAATTAAAATATTACCCTTTCCTAAAATAAATAATTCTATTTTTGAAAATTTTTATTCTCGTTTTCTTCTCCAAAAAAAAATTAAACATTAATTTTTTGTATTCTAATTTCCTTCTCCCTGATTTTTTGATATAAAAAATAATGGGATCTAGTAAATGCAGTTCATATTCCATACCCAGAATATTTAATAGATGATGAAACTAATTGTGAAAATAATTTGGAATCAATTTATGATAAAAATATGTTTTTTTACAACTCCTTGAATAAATAAGAATACTAAAATATACACATGAATTGTGAATAGATATTAAGAATAAAAACATGTTGAACATACAGATAAAATTATAAAATAGTATAGAGTAAAGAGATAAATAAATATTAAGTAAATAATAGTGAAAAATATTAAAAATTAAGATATAATCATATGGAAAACATATAGGTTAACATGAAAAAAAAAATTATTTAAAGGATGAATGATAATCATTTAGTTGTTTGTAAAACATCATTCAAATATTTAAAAGATATTATTCAACCAATACTTATTTAAATGTCTATAATTAAACCATCCATTAGAAAACCCATCACACAAAATTTTTAATGTGCCTCAAATTTAGAACATTAACCAATTCTTTGGATGTGGTTTCTATAAATATTGATGTTGTACATTATATAAAGTTGATAAAGCCAGAGGGGCATCACTCTTTCCTCGAAAAACTTCAGCCAACTTCAGTAAGGATTTTCTAAGACCTTATCAACCACTATAAGTAATGCTTATAAATGTTTATTGGATTTTCAAAGATTCATAGTGTACACTATCCATGTCTTAATTATTGTTATATATAAAGGATAGTTTTGATAATGGTATGGGTATAGGTTAAGAATCTTCATAACTAAACCTTTTATATTCTCTATAATAAATATCTCCAGGATTAACAATTTCTTTTAGTCAATGTGAATAATAGGAATGATGATCGATGATGGTATGTCCTTGAAGATGTCTTCCTTTAATATGAAATAAGGATTTATCACATGAATTGACCCTTTTGACCATATCACTATTTCAATAGTATAAATGTGTTGAAAATCATTTCTATATCCTCTGTGAAAAATTTACATCTGGTTTGCAAAATCTCTATTATCGACACAACAGACCAATAACCACTTCAATGCTTCATTATAGTTATCTGAAATTCGGATTCAACGATCAACTAAAAAAATTATTTTCCACTTATAGAAACTATTCTATCATGAGGCTCAATAAAAGCATAATACACTTATTCATCATCAAATTTTGATGATTCAGGTTTGAAACATATTATAACAACTTGGTTTAAATCCTTAAATTTCCTCTCTACACTTAAAAATTATTTCTAGGTATCTATATATTTTTTGTAATCCATTGATAACAAAAAATACATATTATTCACTTGCATAGTAAAATGTTTATCTTCTAGAACTTTTTCTTATAATAACATGTTGATTTAATTATTAAACTGATTTATAAATAAATGATACTTTTGTAGAAAACTTGGATTATTCTAACTCTATAAATTAAGTCTCCTTAAAGATAATAAATTACATCCTTGGGTATGAGGTCACAATAAATATAAGAAATTGTAAAATTTATTGTGTTTATCGCCATAGACACTTCTTCTAACCTTTAGAAAAAATCAACATGATCTGTGTATTTTTTAGAGGGTTATATTAACACTTTTCAACTACATACTAAACTAAAATCCACACTTATTTAACATAATCTCTTGAAATGGAATTATCATAAAGAATATAATTTTATTTCAAGTATCTAAAAACTAATGTTTCAAATTTTCCACTTCTAAACTAAAATTTGAAAAGATTTATATAGCTTATTCATCATATGTATCAATATAAACTGTAGAAATTTCTAATTTTGTATGAAAGTCACAATCAGAAAAAATGTTTTTTGATTAACTTTTGTACTACTCACATCATCAGCATGCTGATTTCTATTTTTATTTTCTATCTCTTTTTGAGATAGTTGTGAAAAAAAAATGATCTTATTTATTCACTAGAAACTAATTGAGTTTTATTTCCTTCATCATGTTGTACTCTTTCATGAATGACATTCAGACTGTTACAGTCAATAGATTTTGGTCTCATTCTCACACTGGTTGGAAAAGGATATTTCAACCAAGGGAATTTCACCCAACAAAATTTATATACTTACATGACCAGTACATACTAAACTCGTGATTCCAAATACCACCCCTTGTCTACGAGAAGAAACTAGGATGGAATTAGGTACTACTGATGTAGGGGTAGAGGTCAAAATACGTTTAGGAGAAATAACTCTTCTATATTAAACCCAAACTCCTAGAAATATTCTTTTTTTTCTATAACCATCTCATTTTTGAGAACATCTATTATATCAAAATATTGTACTTGAATTTCTACTAAATTGAGAACAACTATTAGAACTTAAACTCCACTAGAAAAATAGATCTAACTTGACTCCCTTGAAGTCGAAGCATGGTTTATTCCTTCTTTTTCCTAAAAAATATCTAGTACCAACTTCTTTAAAGAATAATTCCAACAAAACACACTTATTCTCAAAATAATTATACTTATTGTTATCAAACCATAAAAATGGGTCATGGTATTATAATCTAAGTGAATACCAACTTTTCAAAAAACTATGGTTGACATTCTTCCAAAAATGAAATAAAATCTCATATTCCTTTTTTTCTGGAAAAATGTAACTCATAGAATATTTTTATGTATTAACCTTCTTTCCAATCATATACAAATATAAAAATTTGACAACTTTAAATAAAAAAGTTTCCAACAAACCAATGTGATGAGTGATCGATGATTGAATAATCATTATATGGATTTTTCATTCTTGTTCTAATTTATTAACTAGGTTAGTCTCAAAATATAATGAGGTGAACAAGGAATTCATAATAATTAGTGTAATGGCTTCATATATGTCATAAGACAAAGCACTAAAATCTCCATATCCTTATTGACGTAACATTAATGATTCATCCAATACTAACAATGTTAATGAAAAACTATTCTAGTTCATGGTGGTAGTGACAAGATCAACATTATCAGAAAAATGAAAAACTCTTATATCTTAGAACTCAATAACATACATTTCAAACATTAACTTTGTTATTAATTTATCAAAAACATATTCCTGTCACTAACGGTTGATAAAATTCTTTAGAAAAAAAAATTCTTTCATCAAGCCATCAAAAATCAATCGCTCTTCCACTTATAAATTTTCAGGACTTATTTTTTCACTTGAATCGACTGAATAAATCCCCATCATTTTTAAGCGTTATTATATTTTTAAGAGGTTTTAAAGATTGGGTGAAGGGAAAATAGGTTTTGTGTGTTAGTGAGAAATGGAGGGTTTGAGAGTGCGTAATGGTTTCATTCATAGAGTCGGCACACTTACTTTCACTTTGAAGTAATTAAAACTTCATGTAGTTATATATATAGTAATAATTATAAAATCAAGGTGATGTTTCCAATTTGATATTACGATTACTCAATATAGTTACAACATAATTTAACAATATTAAATTTAATAGAGTGTTTACTCGAATATGAAATTTTTCTATAAAAACAATTCAAAATAAAATCAATTAAATTCAAACATACCTAATTATTATTTACTAAAAAAATTTATTTTCCATGGGATTAATAAAAATTTGTAAAAATTGATTTTATATAAAAAAATCTAAAATGATTTCACTCATTTATGTATGACCTATTGAAAAATAATTTCTCAGATCAATGTGTTTTGTTCTTCAATGGTTAAATGGAATTTTTAAAATTTTTATTGAACAACTATTACCAAATATGATTTGAACAAGATAAAAATTAAATCATAAATCAATAATTGTGTATTTAAACCACAACAGATGTTCACAATAAATTCCTACCACAATATATGATACATCAGTAGTTGAAAATTATATAGAGTATTCCTTCTTATTCTACCAGGACACAAGATTTTTTCAACCAAAATTACAGGTTACTAAGGTTCTATTCCTATATAATTAACATTATAAAAATTAGTTTATGAATATAAAGTTATATTGAAGCCTAATTTTTTGGAAAAATAAGAGATAGAGACAAACAGATACAGTTACTTTTTTATATATTAAAATTATTTTTTCATAATTTAAATGAAATTATATAGGATTATATTGTAATATTATACAAATACATATTAAAAACATAATTTATTTTCTATATTAATTAAAATAAAATAAAATTCCAATGATTCATCAAAAACAAATTATTATCAACTATTTATTCAAACTCATCGACATCAAGTTTAATATTTGAGCTCACAAGAGTTTAATATGTCTTAATATTTTCTAATAAAAACATAATAAGTAAATTAATTATGTATTCTATTCAGTTTAAAACATTTCTAAAATAATTTTGGTAAATTTGAAATCCCATAAAACAGTTTTACTCACCCATCATACTCGTTCGAAATACATTTTTCATATGTTTTGAAAAATTGTTACATAATTTTTTGATCTGTTGATTCAAAAATAACATCATAAAAATATTTTGGTACGAAGAAAACATATGAGGATTATGTTTTATTAAATAGTGTATCGTATGTCATTCCTACTATAATCTCATTTAATAAAAGAAAACAACTCAACCATTCATAAAATTATCATGGTGTTTTTTGAGTCTATATAGAGATTTGATATATTTAAAAACAAATTTTTGAGAAATAGGGTCTCCAAAACCATGAGGTTATTGTACATATACTTCCTACATTAAAAACCCGTTTTTAAAATAATACTTAACATTCACCTGATATAATTTAATATTTATATTATACTTATTCTATAAAGATCCAAATTGGTTCTAACCTATCAATAGTAGAAATGGTTTCTCTATTGTATATTCCATCATCCTGATTGAATCATCTTTTAACTGGTCTTTATTTCTAGTGATAACACCATGAACACCTTTTTTCTTATAAATAACTATTTTTTTCTGATTATAGGATTATTAGAGTTTATATAAACTAATTCAAAAATTATATCCTATTCAACTAATTTAACTCATCTTGCATAGTTGAGAACCAAAATTCATTAGATAAATATTCTTTTGCAGACTTAGGTTCTAACTAGCATAAATTTTTTTAGAAGTCTACTATGATTCCAATATTTCTTCTAGTTCTAAATTCATCATCATTGATTCCTAGAATAATTACTAATGGATGGTCCTTACAACTTCTATGTAATCTAGGAAAACCACTTTCTAGTTCACTATTATCAATCCTTTCTTGATTTGGTTCAACATAATAATGTTTTAAGTCATCATATTTGTTTTTAATGAGTAGTTCAAGTCTTGTATCCTTGATTGAATCAAATAGATCATCAATATGAGTCATTTTTGGATCAAAAGGATCATTTTGATAAAAATTAGCATGAGTTGATTCATTAATAATCCTGGAAATTTTGTTGAAAACTCTATGGGATATTTCAGAAGAAGAATAACCTAGGAAAATACCTTCATCAAAATTTAGATCAAACAAACAAATATTATCCTTGGTGTTCAAGATGTAAACCTTGTATCTAAATATGTTTCAGTATCAAACCTTTGGTTTTTTACTACATAAATCATAGTGTTTTATTTTTGATATTCCATATTTGAACTATTCTAGAAACAAAAAAAAAATTGATAACAGCTTCATCCCTAAAATAATGGGGCATGATAAATTAATAAAATATGGTTCTTGATATTTCTTACAAAGGAATATTCCACCTTTCAACAACAATATTTTATTGAGGTTTCCTCTAAGATGTTAATCTATATTTATTTTCATTCTTCTTGTGGTGTGAATATAATTCAGGATTCTCAAATTCACTTCAATGATCAATTTTTAACGTCACAATTTTGGCATATTTCTCATCTTTAGAAGCTTATAGAAATCAATGGAAACATATAAGACTTTATTTTTATGATTAAAAAATTAAACACACGTATGTCTTCAAAAATAAACACTAAAACATAAAAAATCACTTAACATCAAGAATTTCAATTCTAGTAGGTACTAACAGATAAATATGTATAAGACCTAGAGTTATAGATGTAATAACCTATAAATTTTTCTTAAAATAAAAATTTATTTCTTTCCTAACTGACATGAATCACATAGCATTTTTTCCAATTTAATGATAGGAAAGAATAAAATAAAATGTTTCATTAAGAAATTTTCAAGGAGTAAACATTAAAATTTCCAACCCTACTATTCCAAATCCATGATGTATCAATTTCATCATTCAAAAAATTAAAAGTTTTTCTACATAAATAATTGAGACTAAATTTACTTACATTATCTATTCTATGTGATTTGAACTTGTGAGATTTAACTATGATAACTAAACATGAATTTTTTGTTCAATAAATTTAATAACCAATACCACAATGTCGATAGATATTTTTTAGGTTGTTCTTAAATCATTCATCATAACGATATTTGATGATGATTTTTGACTGGGGGTTTCTAATAGATCCAATTCCAATAATTGCTCCATTAACATTGTCACCAATTCTTAAAAAACCTCTATAAACCTTGAATAGTGAGTGAAAATTTTAGAAATATCTACTAAAATTTATTAAACAACAACTATCCGTAAACCATTTTTAATTTTTTTAAAATAGATTTTTCCCAAAAATTAATGTTCAAGCAATATAATCCTTTGTTACCCAAACACTTAAGAGTCTGAAAATTTTATCCATAACAGACATAGGTATCTGAATTTGTTTTTTTTATTCCAAATAACAATTCATATTTTTTTTGATACATCTTTTTTATGAAAATAAATTTTTTTATTGCCAAAAATTGGGCAGATTTAAAATTTTATATGTTAGCAAAAATATTTACTTCTCCAAAAAATAAATAGGAACCCTTGGAAAGGTTTTTATTTTTTTAACTAGGCACAAAATAATTATTTTGAAAATTGGTCCATTCATCATGACTTCTTATTCCAAATTTTTCTTTCTTATATAGATTTGGAAGAAGAATATTATTAAGATCATCTTTCCCTTTAGTGAATAAACTTCAATCATCTTTAAATTTTTAAACCTCTTTTTATGTGTTCTCTATAATATTAACTTCTTCAGTATATAAGGTAGAATACTTTTTGACCTGATACTTTAAATATGAAATTATATTTTTTAAGAATTCTTGTTCATTGAAAATATTATTTTAAGAGTTCTTGAAATATTTTTTTTCTTTAATCTTTGATACTTACTTTCTAACGTGTTATAATTCTCATTATATACTTCATATGATCAATTTTAATTTTCCTGTTTTTTATCATTCTCATAAGTGTGGTAGTAATGTACCTCAACCAAATTTTCCATAATAAATATGATGGCCTTTTGATTAAGACATTAATATTCTATTTTTTATGATGTAGTCTCATTGTAATATTCTATAGAACTTCAGGTGGCCTTCATATATTTCTTATCTTTATTCTTATAACCAAATTTCTTAATGTATTTATATTCTGTCAATATATAATTATTAATATATTTAAAATCCATGTTATTGTGTCTTAAATTCTTGCACTCATGACATCTTAATTCTTTCAAGGTGTTACCATGATTCTTGTACTTTTTGAAAGGTATTCTACAACCAATTCTCTTCTTATCAAATATTCTAAACATTTATTAAAATTATGAAATTTATTAATTTTTTCCATAATATCATGATGCATCTTCCTCTTTAGACATTTTTTACATTTATATGATTTTTTTATTCCTACCGTCCATATATATTAAAATTTTCAACCAATAATTTTCATTCTTGATAATTTGATTCTCTCCAACTTCATCTTCCATTTCATCTTTATAAAGCATAAGAGTTCCAATTAGATATTTTAACTTCAAATTTTTGTTACCTCTATAGATAGTCTGATGGTGGGGAGATTCCACTGCACATGGGTGATAAAACTCTAAGAACATTTAACGGTATTTTACTCTCATTGATATGTATTTTAATAGAGGTGAATATTATTAAAAGTCATCATGAGTTTTCAATTAAAATGATTAATTTTTCCACCTTATTATTTTGAATGTGAAGAACTTGGACTAGGGATTATAATATATAAGTTACTTCTCATTATGTGTACCTACATAAGAAACAACAATACCATTCAATATTTATAGAGCATTTTGACACTAAGAAACCTTGTCAAACTCATATGGTCTTAATATACATTTTATAGTGTCTATAACTTTAGAGTTTAGATCAAAATTTTCTTCATTTGTATGATCCCTTGATTTATATTCAATCTTATAAATTTCATTTGGCTTTTCTACTTTGATATATGCTTTAAATCCAAGATTCTTCATATCGATGATCATGTGAGCCTTCCAATAACCATAATTCTCACCATTAAAGGGCATATAACAATTTTTTGTACTATATTGGTTATCAGCCTTATAATCCACATGAAAATAGATAATTTTTATACTATACTTTTTATATATTTTAATTCAAGATTCATGAATTCTAATGAAAAAAATTCCCAAAGAATGGGAAACTAAAAAATCAACAGACTGTGAATTGTATACTGAAAAAAATTTATTTTATAAAATATCCCACTTCTTGTATGAAAGGTAAAATAATTTATTTAAATAAAATATGAATTGGAAATATAAAATATTAATGGAAATAGATTGAACGTATGAGATTTATTGTTTTTTGGGCAATAGAAATCCCTTATTTCACTCCACCAACATTCTACCCCTCTAGTTTAGTGATTTTCACTATAATAGTCCTTTTACTGGGGATCCTAGTTAAGTATAAAAAACTATCACTAAATAAAAAGGTTTTAAATCATTCAACCAGGATCTTCCTTTAAAATAATTGTCCACAGACTTAATACACACTCTTATAATTAGTGTAAAAAAGATATGAATAAAATTTCAATGAATAATTGCATAACCAGATGCAACTAAAAACAGACAGTAGTTGAAGATTCATCCTAAGAATATGTTATTTTTAAAACAGTATATAAGAATTATCATTAGTGACATTGTTATGCTTTTAGAAATATAATGGTAAATTTATTTTTGATCTTTTATATGGAATGGACTTCATTTTTATCATAGTATTCATGTGTACATGTGTTCCATCTGTTATTCTCATCCATCTATATCCATGCAGAAACTAACTCTGCTTTTTTATATCTCCGCATTAATTTTGAATTTAATCACGATAAATCATAAGGACGAGTTAATAAATTGATGAAAATATTATATAAAAATAGGCTACGGAAATTGATCCATTCCTTTTAAACATGGAATAAGCTTCTGTAAAAATAATGTCATAGATCATCCTCTTTACAACTCTCCACTCATGAAAAAATGTCACCATGTAAAAAAAATATTCCCTTAAATGGATAATCCATTTTCTAATACATTAAAAAATCATGAAAGAACTCATCTAGAGATTATAAATTTAATCATGATGTTTTTCATAACAAATAATTATTCATAAGATATCCAACTTTAAATATTGTTCTCATTAGATATACTTATGTGAGACGTTGTAAGACAAAATATATTTTTCCTTTTTCAGGGTGTATGATAAACTAAATTCAATATTTTATAGGACAATAAATTGTTATATCATTTTTAAGATAATATTTTAAGAACAAAATTTTCATTATGTATTGACTTCTCATAACTTTTTTCTATGTAATGTATCAGCTTCTAATCATATAGTGTCCCAATAATAATCCTCTTTAGATTTTAGCTTAAATAGGAAGATAAAATTCCTAAATATTGTTTTCTGAATTTCGGTAGGTAGATGATAATATTATAATTTATTAAGATAAAATAGTTTTTTTATAAAAAAAATTCTTCAACCGTAATTAGATAATCAGTAATATTATTAGTGTAAGATAAATTCATTTGATAAATGTAATATGAAATACTTAACAAAAACTCATGAGAATAAAAATATGTATTTTTTGAATCCTCAAAATTCATAAAAATTGAGATACGTTGGAGAAACATAAGTATATCCAAAAATGATGAATGTTTTTTAATCTTTTGAAACACATAAATATAGTATATATTATGAGATGGGTGGGACCTATATCCCCCTCTAATGCATTGGGTAAAGATTTATATCTCATGAGACATATAAGACTAGATTCGGATGTGAAACTAGTTCAAGTATGGACTTTTACACTATAATGGTATTGAGAGTGATCCTTTACAACTCTGATGGTTTGGGGAGTGAACCCATCCTAAAATGGTAGCCTTATAAGTGAGCCTTTAATACTATACAAATGATTTTCCATCCATATGTGTAAGTTACAGATCTATGTCTTATGCCAAATTTACTCTCTCATGCATCAAGATCTTTTATTCCCTTATGATTCATGTCTTATGAACATCAAATATTTATTCCATCTCCACTTTTTATTATCATTTTAATACAAGGAATCATTTTCATATTTTATTATCATGTTCCCTTACCATTATATTGATGCCTTTCTTATGAATCTCCCATATTTACCCTTACAAAGACTCTTTTAACACCTCTTCTTATGTTTCTTTTCCCCAAGATATGAATATATGTATTACATATGGTTTTTATAAGAATATTTCTAGTTAGTAAAATCATAGTGATAGATAATGTTGTTATCCTATGGATCAGTTTATTGTGTTTCCATGATTCTAAAGACACTAAACTATTATGTTCATTATTCTGGTCTTTTTCTGTAACGTAATGAATATTTATAAAAAATGATTTAAAAATTATGTATGATAATCCTGGGATTCTATTGTTGGTATAATAGAAAAGTTCTTGTTAACAATTGGATACTAGGATGATAAAACCTCAATAATATCCCTAGTGAAATTTTTAAGGATAAGTCTATGAATGAGAAAAGGTATAGGAAACTGTCCTCAAATTTTGGTAAAGGATGGAGTGATAGATTTCAAATAAATTATATCCATATATGGATACTACAAGTAGATATATATTAGGGGAAAAGTACCCATGGGTAATAACTCTAAAAAAGGAATATTGACATAGACTATATCATCACCAAGTGCACTACAATGAGACTAGTTGTACACCTGGTTCGACATTCCTAGGGGATATTATTTAGAAATTAAAATAACCTATTAAAACCATCATGATTTATTTAAATACATTATAACTATGAATTCCCTATTACCAACCTAATATGTTATAGATTAAATAATTTTTCATTTTTAAGATATCCAATATGTGATTTTTTATGATTATGTATTCCCCCTTCCTGGTTATTGTTTCTCAAACTATGTTTTCAGGTTTTAGCCAATGGATAGAACCTAAATGAACAATTTTATTGTTGAGTGTCATGTTTTGTCCCCTAGAATGTGTATTTTCGTTATTAATCACCACATAATAACATTATCCAATTTATTTCTTATGGAACCAGAAACACCCAACGGTTTTCATAATGTTTTTATATCAATGTGTTGTATTGATATCCCGTGATTGAAATGCGGAAATTTTATGTTTCCTTTATGCATGTTTTATGTGATATGATTATGTTATGGTTCTTGGGCATTATTATGAAGACGGGTGGTTCCGTGATAAACTAAGGGCGGGTGAGCCCGTTATAGCTCTCCAATGCATTGGGTAACGCGAAGGAGTGAAACGTTAAGGTTTCTCCGAAGAGATTTAGGGAATATACTGTGATGGGTATTCCAAACGTAACCAAGAGGGTTACTCCCTACGTAAGAATGTTATGAATGCCTCAAGTTACCTTTATGTCTTATAATTTCTATGATTTATTCATGATTTGATTAGGTATGTTAAAGTTCTTATGTTTTATGGGTAAGTATGATCTCATCCATATGTATATATGTACCCATGTTTCCTTTCCATATTTTTATATCCCTTACTGAGCTTTTTATGCTCATCCCAAGTTTTTTTGAAATGTTTTTCACAGGTCAAGGGAAAGGTACATGATATGATGATAGTGTCAAGGAAGTTTCAATAAAGAATCCATGTTTATTTTAAATATGTTTCCATTGATGGGAATGAATAATACTATCTTTATGTAAACATTTTGTTTATATGTGGAATGTAATGCAAGTTTTATGATCTAATTCTATAAAACTCTAAACCCGAAAAGATCCTCAATGTGTAATCTTGTAATAGATCAAGATTAAGTAAGGTTTAAGGCTGGGGCCTTATAGTTGGTATCAGAGGTCGGTTTAGATAACTTTAGGAGTTAGAATTATATTAAATGAATATCCAAAAATATTTTTTTTGAAAAAGATATACCATCTGAAGATTACCATGTTGCTTCATCTAAGACATGTTTGTTCAGAAGGTTTTTCCGCGGAGGAAACAGCGAAGCAGTGCTAGGAAGGAATACAGAAGGAAATAACCTTCCGAATCAACATCCTGAGATGGTCGGAATTGGAACTAAACAGTTTGTTGCAGTAATGGCGCAGTTGACTCAAGCGATAAATGGCGGTGGTATTCATGCACGAGATCAACCAGACCAACCACAGAGGAACATGTCAGTGGTGGAACATTTCATGAGGCATCATCCCCCATCATTCAGAGGATCATCTGACCCTGTGCTATCTGAAGGGTGGATTAAAGCACTGGAGAAGATTTTTGATGTCATGGGGTGTTCATACAATCAAAAGGTTAGTCTTGCCATTTACCGTTTGGAGGGTGAGGCAGATCAGTGGTGGTCTGTGGTTAAAAATATCAGGGACGCCGATGAGATTGATTCTCTTTACTGGGATGAATTCAAAGGTATGTTTCTTGAGAAGTATTTTCCTAAGGTTGTTCAACTTAGGATGGAAAAGCAATTCTTGGAATTGAGGCAAGAGGAAGACTCAGTGGCTACCTATGAAGAAAGGTTCACTCGATTGGCAAGGTATGCTCCAAATTTTATCCGAGACCTTGATAGTAAAATCAATAATTTTTACTCAGGATTAAAACCAAAATATCGAAGGGTGTTAGCTTCTCTTGAGTTTAAAAGTTATGAAAAGCTTGTTCGATGTGCTGAGAAGGTGGAAATGGATTTTGCCGATGATCAAGTGTTCTATAACAACCAACAGAAGAAGAGACCGAGGTGGTAGGAGAAAGGTAAGAATTCTTAAAAAAATTCTGATGGTAAGAAAACTAAGTTTCCAGTTTGTGATAAATGTGGCAAAAGGCATGCTAGGGAATGTCTTATAAATTCTGTAAAGTGCTACTAATGTGGTAATATGGGACATAAGGCTCGAGATTGCACTGAAATGGGTCAAGGTGAAGGTAAGACCAAATTTGATTTACAGTTAGTGAAATGTTATAAGTGCAATGAGATGGGTCACTATGAAAACAAGTGTCCGACGAAGAGATTGAGTGAGGGGAAGCAGTTAGATTACAAGCAGAAAGGGGTGGTGAAATCATTTGCAACTACTTCAGCAGATGTTGGGCCATCAAATGAAGTTGTATCAGGAGTTGAAAAGAAGATTGGTGAATGCTCCAGTTTTGGCACTACCTTCAAAGAATGGTGAGTTTGTTATATACAATGATGCTTCATTGAATGGACTTGGTTGCGTCCTAATGCAGAATGATCAGGTAATTTCTTATGCTTCACGTCAGTTGAAAACTCATGAGGTAAATTACCCTACACATGATTTGGAATTAGCTGTTGTTGTCTTTGCTTTAAAAATTTGGAGGCATCATTTGTATGGAGTAAAGTGTGAAATATATACCGATCACAAAAGTTTAAAGTATATATTTCCTCAGAAAGAATTGAACATGAGGCAAAGGAGATGGCTAGAATTAATCAAGGATTATGATTGTACAATTCATTACTATCCGGGAAAATCAAATAAAGTGGCTGATGCTTTGAGTCGAAAAAGTAATGCTTCATTAGCAATGTTTCATTTGGAACGTGATCCTTTGGTTAAGGATTTGATGAACATTGGCATAGAAGTTGTTGGTGCAGGAAGTTCATCTATTTTGCTTCAGGTATCAGTGAGATCGTCTCTATCAGATAGAATCAAGCAAGCACAGAAGCAAGACAGTGAGTTGCAGAAAAAGGTAGAGCTGGTTCAGAAAGGTAAGTTTCCTGAATTCAACATTGATAATGATTGTGTTTTGAGATTTGGGAAGAGATTGTGTGTGCCTTGTGATTCACAGTTGAAGAGAGAGTTGTTATGTGAAGCTCATAGTTCTCCGTTTTCAGTTCATCCTCGCAGTACTAAGATGTAAAGAGATCTGCGGGAGTATTACTGGTGGGATGGAATGAAAAGAGATATTGTTGATTTTACTGTGAAGTGTTTGACATGTCGACAGGTTAATGTTGAGCGGCAGTTACTGAAAGGGATGCTTCAGCCTTTACCAGTGCCAGAGTGGAAATGGGAGAATATATCCATGGACTTTGTTATGGGATTACCGAAGACATCTCGAGGTAATAATGCAATCTGGGTTATTGTTGATCGCTTGACCAAAACTGCTCATTTCCTTGCTATACGAGATACTTTTTCCCTAGATCAACTTTCCCGTTTGTATATTAAAGATATATTTAGGTTACATGGAGTTCCTCTCTCCATTGTATCTGATCGTGATCCCAGGTTCACTTCTAACTTTTGGAAAGGCCTTCAGAAGTCATTGGGTACTGAATTAAATTTTAGTACAGCGTTTCATCCTCAAGCAGATGGGCAGTTAGAACAAACAATTCAGACCATGGAGGATATGCTACGTTCTTGCTCTATGGATTATCAGGGAAGTTGGGACCAACATCTTTCTTTGGTTGAATTTTTATATAATAACAGTTTTCATTCCAGTATACAGATGCCACCATTTCAGGCATTATATGGGAAGCGGTGTCGAACTCCATCATTTTGGGATGAAGTGGGTGAAAGGAAGTTGATGGGACCAGAATTGGTAGAAGAGATGGTAGAAAAAGTTCAGCTGATTCAGAAGTACATGAGAACAGCTCAGAGCAGGCAGAAGAGTTATGCGGATAACCGGAGGAAGGATCTATCTTTTGAGGTAGGTGATCATGTTTTTCTCAAAGTATCACCATGGAAAAGTGTGATGCGATTTGGTAAGAAAGGAAAGCTGAGTCCAAGGATTATTGTACCATATGAAATTTTGGAGAGAGTTGGATCAGTTGCTTACCGAGTGGCTTTACCTCCGAGTTTATCTCAGGTACACAATGTTTTTCACGTTTCGATGTTGAGAAAGTATATGCCAGATCCATCTCATGTTTTGAGTCCAGAGGTAGTTCATCTGGAAGAGAACCTATCTTATGAGGAACAACCGGTCTAGATTCCTGACCATAGGGAGCAAGTGTTACGGAATAATGTGATTAATCAGGTAAAGGTTTTGTGGAAAAACCACATAATGGAAGAGGCAACATGGGAATCTGAAAATGCAATGAGAGATAAGTACCCCCATATATTCGATAAGTAAATAAATTGCGGGGACGCAATTTTCTAAAGGGGGGAAGAATGTAACATCCCATGTAAGTAATGAATAATAGATATTTTTATCTATGTCTATTAATGAACTAGATAGTGTTTTAGAGGCTTAAAATGAAAATAAATCCAATCTTAAGCATGAAATACACTAATATTTTTAAAAGATTGTTTTACTGCCTTTTGATGGAAAACCATTTTTTAATCTATCTTTTTACAATTTTATAAGCTATGTTTGTCAAAATAAACTTATTCTTTATTTTTGGGACATCAAAATTTACTTTTTGTGAATTTTTGGTATTTTTCTGACAATGTTCATTTTTTTAATGAATAGTGAAAAATACTGCATTTTACATCAAAACTGCTTCTTAATCTGATTTATTTATATGATTATATTATCTTTTGAATTGGTATTAATGTGTAATCTGAATATATTTTTACCATTTAATCCAATGGTGGTCATTGGAATCAATTTCACTTTGAAATTAGACTTAAACTGGTGTCAATCTTTTGATACTTATCATTTTATAAACACACGTTATTTGCTCTGACAGCGGGAATTAATTATTAAATTAATTAATGTGACTTATATGTTTTGAATTTTGTAAAATAGACTTCATTTTTTAATTTGGAATATCAAATATAGCTTAGGTTTAATTTATGGTAATTTTCTGAAAAACTTCAATTTTTGATGAATAGTGGAACTACTAAGTGGTACTTACAAAAACTAATTTTCCATTTAAATGAAATTTTGCCATCAATGTGTTTTGAATTTCAAAAATCCGAAATACATGGTTGTCATTAAGAAGTATAATGTGGTACAATGATATTATAATAATTTTTTGGTGAATAGTAACTTATTAAGTTCTTAATCGCGATTAGAGGTAATTAGTGTAGTTTAAGGTAAAAATAATGCTTTAATAAAATGAGATGATCTTGAAACATGTCCTAACCCTATTTGTCGTGTCATGGCCGACCAAGAAAACCCATGGGTCGATTTAGGGGACCCCATGGAGCCACTTGGGTGAGATAATGACTTTATTTCCTTTTTTTAAATAAAGGTGAAAATGACAATAACATAAATTGTTTTCCTAAAACAATTTTTAAAAGGGGTTATACTAATAATTATTTTGTCTATAAATATTCATTAGAAATATAAAACGATTTCCTACATCATATTGTTTTTTTTATAATTTTTAGACATTAAATAAATTAAATTATTTATGACATCATGATGATGCAGCGATGACCTCATTATTTAACGATTAAAATAAAATGGAAAGATAATGTAATATCTAAGACCTACACTTGACCAAAAACTGTTGGATGGGAATATTTCGTAGCCTTATCATCTTATCCTAGAAATATATCAATGTGGGACCTTATAAATTCTAAACACTTTTGAAAATAAAATAATAGTTTCATGATTTCCAAAAGTGCCCCTCCTCTCCTCTTATAAAAGGCCCACACCTCTACCTCATTTCACACACTCCTCAAGCCTTTGGCTCAGCCATCCCCTGCCCATTTACTCTCTACACATCCCTCTCCTCATCCTAGAGGATTCCCTTTGGGCAGAATCCTTTCAAAGGAAGCCTTTAGGCTCAAATCAAAAGGAGTTACACTTTTAAAGGTAATTCATTCTCTCATGTTCATTTGTTTTATTTTGCTTCTCCAACCCCCTAAACTCTATGTATTTACTTCTTTTGTAACAACACAAGTATCTTCAATATACTAGGATGTTGTTATAAGATTTATTCGAGCAACACTTTCACACAACTACATCAAATGGTTAAAGAACATAGGTTTCCGTGGATGGCGAAATTCTGCCTCCCGAAACGATGATTGTTCAGTACTCATTTAACACCTTCAAAGGTGGCCATTATGATGTCACTATTTTTATATATGATATA
The DNA here is from genome assembly GCA_963277665.1 of Viscum album. NCBI lineage: Eukaryota > Viridiplantae > Streptophyta > Magnoliopsida > Santalales > Viscaceae > Viscum > Viscum album. The sequence continues at coordinate 1,923,268,274 of OY728145.1, read as the reverse complement.
TAATATTTTTATTCTTTCCTTAAGCTTCTTTATTTTTCATTTATGGCATACCATTATTGTTTCCATTATGGGTAATCACGATATCTTCATTTTAGGAAGTGCGGACTACCGCCCCCTGAAAGTGATTTGATTCGTTAATACCATATGTGGGATGTGTAAAGGATAAAGTTAATGATATTATATATGTTATTATACTGTAATTATAATATACTCTTATATCATTATGATTCCATTCCAGAAATACAAAATAGAAATGGAAGTAGCGTTCATGCGTACGTACGGCTTACCGTCTCCATGAACGGTGCATTTCATTTCTTATCTCTAAATGTGATGTAATAATATAAATACATGTATATGCTGAATATATATGATATATATGTTATCCAAATAATTAATATCATTCTGTATATAACAAAACTTTTACCAAATTAACAACATGTAAGTGTAAGAAGACTATTTTTGACTTAAGAACCAAATACCGACAAAATGAACATTATTAACTTAAATGATTACATGATGTTCATAACATGGTATAAAAGGAATAATGAACTTGAAAAAGTTTCTTAAGAAAGTAGAGACTAACTCAAGTTTATTATTCAGGAGATTAAAGAACGGTCGGGTCAAGTCGGATACGAGATATGGGACTTCGTCTCAATCTCCTTTCATTGAGGCATATTTTGTTTTATACACAACCTTGTTTTATACAGTGTATAAACCCCTTTGACTTTTACATTAATTCAAAAGAAATATTTTTTATATGAAGCATTTACTAAATGACAAAAGGGAATGTTTTTGTCGTACGTATGCGGCAACAACGAATTCTCTGCCGCTGTGACCGTTATTTGAGTTTCGGCTTCCTCTACAAGCCATACCATCTTTTTAAAAGAAAAATAAATACCATGTTTTAATTTTCTTTTATTTTGGTATTGAAAATGGTTTTCATAATGTTTTTATATCAATCTGTTTTATTGATATCTTGTGATTGAAATGTGGAAATGTTATGTTTCCTTTATGCATGTTTTATGTGATACGATTATGTTGAGGTTCTTGGGCATTATTATGAAGACGGGTGGTTCCGTGATAAACTAAGGGCGGGTGAGCCCGATATAGCTCTCCAATGCATTGGGTAACGCAAAGGGGTGAAACGTTAAGGTTTCTCCGAAGAGATTTAGGGAATATACTGTGATGGGTATTCCAAACGTAACCAAGAGGGTTACTCCCTACGTAAGAATGTTATGAATGCCTCAAGTTACCTTTATGTCTTATGATTTCTATGATTTATTCATGATTTGATGAGGTATGTTAAAGTGCTTATGTTTTATGGGTAAAGTATGATCTCATCCTTATGTATATATGTACCCATTCTTCCTTTCCATATTTTTATATCCCTTACTGAGCTTTTTATGCTCATCCCATGTTTTTTTGAAATGTTTTTCACAGGTTAAGGGAAAGGTACATGATATGATGATAGTGTCAAGGAAGTGTCAAGAAGGAATCCGTGTTTATTTTAAATATGTTTCCATTGATGGGAATGAAGAATACTATCTTTATATAACCACTTTGTTTATATGTGGAATGTAATGAAAGATTTATGATCTAATTCTCTAAAACTCTAAACCCGAAAAGATCCTCAATGTGTAATCTTGTAATAACACAAGATTAAGTAAGGTTTAAGGCTGGGGCCTTATATAACTCATTGCAGCCTTTCTAGGGGAATTATTTCCTACATTGTAACTCTATTATGTATTGAATATATGTTCATGAATCCTTACTAATTTACCACGTATAGTGCAGGTTTACCTGGATGGTTTCAATCAATTATTAGCATGTATGGAATTCAGAATAATCAGTATGTATTCATGATTCTTTGTTAATTGACATATTTGTTTGTATTCAAGGTTCTCCATTAGTGTTATCCTTTCATATACTACATAGTTATTATTTGGTTTTTATTATGACAATGTTGGTTTTTATTCCACTTAGGGGGGCCCTAGAATTTATCATCATCTAAGAAGGTGGAAGTTGTTTTGATGATTGGATGGAACCCATAAATGAGCTGCTTATATATCCTTGTGAAGGGAATCAGAACCAAAATTGATCGGTGCATCCTAATGGGACATGTCATACATTTTATTTTCATTTGATAAGGACCCAACCATATAGTTTAACATCATGTGCAATGGAAATCTAGGAGGAAGTGTCCTAGTCAATGCTTGGCGTAGGATTAATACCTAAGCAGCCTGAGGAACCTAAAAAAGTATGAATTTCCCAGTTAGATTTGGCCCTGTTGGGATTGTGGCCGAAATATAATTTTGGTGATTTGGATTGTTGGGTTTCAACCTTACGGAGGCTTCCTATTTGTCCTATTTTGATTTGAATTAAACCGATGCAGTTAGGTAATTCTTGCAAGGAAATATGACCATTTGAGAGAAATAGGTTAGGAATTACTCATAAAAAGGATACCCTTGTAATACGGTCCATGAGATATTTTTAAACTCATGGAGAACTAAGGGTGACTTTATTCAGGTATTAATCCAAATGAGGATTCTCTGATTAATGTAATTAGGGTTGAATTCTTGAAAAGGATGTTCGGTGAGCTCGGTCCCAAGGTGAAGGCTTCCAACGTATCCAGGTTGTCGTGAGAATCAGAGTTCTCACAGTTCATTCCATTTGGAGATTAAACCTTGGAGAAGGCTCATTTAGGGGGTATGATTTCTCATTTATTAGATGCAATGATGTGAATCTAAACCCTTGATAAGGCTTGCTACGTATCCATGTTATGTTGGGAATAATATTTCTCATAGTTCATTAAATTTTGGTGGTTATGGTGATCATTCCAAATATCTAAGACCATGTGATTCATTCCTGGTTTGAGAAATTGGAGGATGTGAAAGATTAAACAAACCACAAAAACCTTATCCTCCACAGATTAAAGAGGATAGTCCTATAGTTAAGAAATCAGGGCGACGGTGAATGAGGGTGTGGATCCATGAACCATCAAATTTGAAATGAAGGTGAAGGTCATTAGGTCTGGCATGAAAGTATAGTGGATTATTCTATGGGGTATTCACTTGAATTCATCATATTTTTGAGTTAGTATATCATTTCTTGTGGAAGTAAAAATCGTGTTTGATCCTCACTCTTCCTACTATGGACAGGAGGCTTCGTATCATAGAGATTAGCAGCGGAAATAGAGTCATATCCCTAGAATCCATGATTTGGAACTCCTCAACACTATCTCTGAGGTAAGTGTCTATGTGACCATAGATATCCAAAACCACATAATCCATGATGATCATTACCCTCTGGTAGGAATTTTGTGGAAACCCTCTAACTATAGATATCAAAATCCAAATAGGACACCGACTGATGTGCCTTTCCCAAATGTATGATTAATCATGAGGTCGTGGTGGAGGTTTCATCCACATCACTTTTATACAAGGGTCCAAATAAAGAGAATCCCTTCCATGAGTGGCTTAAAAGAGGGATTAAAATATATCTTGCATAGGTGGTCAACATAGTTATTGCATGAAGGTTTTCCGCGTAGGTATGTCATGTAGGTATTCTACGCGGGTCCTAGGGGAAACTAAAATATTATTAACATAGGAAGGATAAGACTCTAAAATCATGATCTGGATTGTGAAATGGAACACTTGGAAAATAATACATTTATTAGGATTTCATTTATGCACCCTCGGTATCCCATAGTGTAGTTGGATGAATCATGTGCAGGTCATTACATAAGGAAATAACCATGTGTATGTGACTCCATCTTATGGAAGGATGGTCCTCAAACAATTATCTCATATTTTAGACCATGAATGGTCTATGAATTTTTTTTATCCCTTTCAATTATTTCTTCTATCATATTTTATAGTGCTACCAAAGAAAATTCGAGGGACCTAGGTGAAGGATCATTGCAATGGGATATTCAAGAGTTCGTTCGGCTTTTTGGATTCTTGAAATGGGAAGCCCAAGGGTCTAATTTACATTCAATGAGAGGACCTAGTCAAAGGGAGGTTGTCTGCATAGGTTGTGGGCATCGAACCTTCACATAGATCCCTCTGCACAGGGTTATAATACATATACCTCTATTTAGGTCCCCCGGTGAAGGTCCTTTGTATAGCTCCTTAGTGTGTGGGATACGCCATTATGTTGTACTTTCATGACTCGCACTGGAATTCTTGTGCGTAGGTATATTGGGTTGGTTTCTTTAACCAGATTTATTTACATCCATTAAATTTTATCGACAGTTTAAGATATCTAAATTTCACATCATAACCATTTTTCTTTTCTTTATTAAAATTTAGTGTCAACAAAATCATCCCCTCCCCCTCCCATAGTATTGGATCTGAATGAAAAGAAGGTCTAGTCGTGAGGTACGATTATGGGAAAAAAGATTTCGGAAAATTAATGCTTGATTGAATAGGTCCCCTATTTATTTATGTCATGTAGGGTATAATAATAGTTTCTTTGTTGATGGTCAGTGGGGTATTCCATATATTTGTACAAATACCCCATTCCTTTTTCACTTGCTTCACCCACATATCATATTTTCCTTTCTCTCATTTTCTAGATTGTTTGCCTAGCTCTATTTCAGTGTGCTCTCACAAAGGTCCTTTTAAAAATTTCCCATGGTATAATCACCTAAGAAATAGTTCAATGAAAAGTTATTTATTCAAATGAGATATACATGAGGACCTTGTCGATGGTCCTACTCTGGGTACCTTGTCGAATGACCTACACTGGTGACCTCTCCAAAAACGTTTATTGGGGATTTTCCTTTGCCAAATTATTTAATTATTTGAAGATAAAATTTGAAATTTATTAAGTCAATACTCCATCTTAATGATAAAAATTTTCTGATTCTATTACATTAAATTAATATTTTGATGACTTCAACTGAGGAAGAAAAAAATTAGCCAAACATAAATGATGAAAGATTTTGGACTAGACTATTATTACATTCTGGAGAGTGACATTCCTGAGTTAGGGGAAGGCATAATATCATACCAACACAAATAAATATGGAGCTATTATCTGCCTCTATATGGGTATGTGATTCTTAAATATTCCCATATTCTTTTATATAATAAATTTTCCCAAAGACTTGGTTTGAAAAACATATCAATAGTCATTGTACAAACATTACTGTGATGGGTGTCCCTATTCATAAGGTAAAAACCCCTATTGGATGCATCCTATATCACAGTGGTTGTACTACTGATATGTAGGACCATGTTGTAGACACATGTCCACATTTCTATGATTCAACCATTCATGCATCAAAAATTGATCAATCCAATGGCTGTAAAGAAGACTAGGATATTCACACTGGAGAAGAAGTCAGGCATAAATGGATGTGGTTATTTTGGCTATTACAAACATGTGATAAGTTCAAGAAAGTGAATCATGATGTTAACATCTATAAATTTTTCTATGTGTAATTGACTTATGTTTACAAAACTACATCATTTCGAAATTATTGAGTTGATGGAGTCTACAAAAAAATTCTTTCCATTTAACACACAGTAAGGTCTGCATCAGTTTTTGGGATGTCTACCAAATATATAGATATCCCATTCTCAAGGATATTTATGATGAATTCATTCCCCCAAAATCAAAATGGCATGATTCTAAGAGGACTCCACTATTGGCCCATGAATTATTAAAAATAGTAATAATTTTTCAGAAACAATATCCATTTCCAAAGGATGATGTTCATGAAAGAGTGTGTATGAAATATTTTTTAGAACTAGAAAAAGAGAAGGGTCCTACTTGTAGATGTCTTACTATTTTCCAAACTGATGATAATCATGGTGCTTCAGAAACATTCTATCCCACATAAGATATGGGTGATTACAAGCATTGGGGTTAAAAGGTTATTCCCAATATTGATTCAAATGTAATATTATCTGTAATCCTTTAGTATGGAAAAGAATTTATTACCTCACATTCAATAAGTTAAATGGTGGTTTAAGTACATGAATTTTTTTTATTACAACCATATTAATAAAGGGGAAATATATCAAGTTGTACACAATCGTATTAGAAATGATCTATCACTTCCTATTTCATTTATAAAATGGGGAGGATCCAATTAGATTCACATGACCATTCGAATTGTTAAAGATCTATATTACAACCAATTTCTATTCATTTTCAGTGTTGAATTTAGTTAGAGTCCCAAATATTTATTTTACCCCATTTTTAAAAAAGGTTTTTGGGATTCTGCTTGTGAACCTAAAGGCTAATGAGATGCTGAGGACACAGAATGTATCGGGATAATTTTTATTCAATATTTTTGGTAACACATAAAATGGAACATTAGTTGATGATGGTAAGGAATGAAATTATGTGTCAAGGTTTAATATGATGGCATTAAGGGATAGTGTATTATCAACTAGGATTAACGGTGAATTGATATATGTGGTTTATATCCCTTATAGGTTTTCTCAACATTTAAAATATCATCAATAATCCAGCACATTTCCTTCCCCATATGATAGGCATGAGAAGCACCCAATGGTATCCAGACAGTTATGGCATATAATGTATTTTGAGACACCCCAAATACCAATTACAAATCCTCTATCAAATGCATCAATTTAAATGGAGGCTATATATGCTAAATATTGGGTTTTTAAACCCTTATGGGGGATTTCAAAATGGGAATACATCAGGTAATGTCCACGATAATAGACGTTCATGGAAATTGTGGAAAAAATTCTAAAACCAAAGATGGATCAGAGGCCTTATAGGCTTTATAACCATTGAAATTTCCAATAAAAATAATCCACCACGTTGACCTGGTCAAGGGAGACAACACCCCAAGCACTGACAGGATCTAGTCGCCATCATCAAAAAAAGGATTTCATCTCATCTATTGATTCTTATAAAGAGTACGGGAGTATGGAAGAGGCCTTTCAATATGAGGTCTTTGAGTTTTCCCCACACCCAACTGTAAAAGAGAAAAAATATGTGCGGTATTATGAATCATGTACCAAGAAATCGTGATAGGGGATCTTAGGGATGCATTTGAATTTATCTAATCCGTCCTTTGAATAATGTATTTGGAAGATGTCTGAGAACACACTAATTTTCTTCTGGATATCAATTTTAATGAGGCATGGGAGTACATGATGGGACTGGAGATTTTTATATATGAAACTGGCAACTAGGTCCCAGCCTAAAAATGTGTATCAGGAATGTTAGATCGAGGGATACAAAAATGGGTAATTCTTCACCCTAAGGAGGAATGGGAAATTTATGTTAATACTAAGAATGTATTTCTCTTTTCTATTGTATCAGTTCTATTATGTCATCCTATATCACTAATCTTAATGGGATTTATTTTTTCATCTAGAAATCAGATAAGGAGTAGCACTAGTAAAAGTGCCTGAGTCACCAAATTATGGGCCTATGGGAACCCTTATCGATACATTAGATTAAACCCAGGGGTCTCTATATAATTATCTAAGAGGGATAACCATGATTCAAGTAATGTATATGGAAAATCCTCAATAATTTCCTCATGTCTCTATTTCTGCCTAGAGTAGTACAATATATTTTCTATCTTATGAAAATAAGCATAAAAGAGCGTTGATTTTGGTCTGGCGAGTACGCCAATATGATTATTTTCTCTATCATATGATATTACAATGTTCTCAACACACTTTTCTTACAATTTTTATCCTTTACTAGACCTTCATTGCTTTCTTCTCTAAAGGGGTGTGATAATAATCCATAATTTATTGAGAAGGAAATCTCATGAGAAGTAAATATTCATGATGATGAAACTCTTACTTTAACCAATGAATTACCAAGGGATATGGATGCATATGGTCCTATTTTTATATAAAGAGAGAGAGAGAGAGAGGAATTTCATGCTAATGTTAGATGAACTTCTTCTGCTTGTCATATGATGTTTCTAACATTCTTATCCCATAATATCTCATACTTTTTTCCTATACCAAAGGATCCTATGAAAATTCGTAATGATATTTTTGTTACTCCTTGAGGGAGAAATGGGGCTCCTGGATAGTCTGAGGAAGGGGCTGGTGCTGATCTGGATACAACATGTCTTGATGACATTAAACCAGTTGAAGAGTTGATAGAAGATAAAGTCGATGGAGCCAATTTTGGAATAGATCAATATTTTTTGGATACCTTACATGGTGAGGGTGATACGGTATAAAAATTTGTATACACTGAAATGATGGATGCTCTAAATCTAGACATTGATATTACAGGTTCCATCAAGGAGTTTGGGGACTTCATTTACGAGTGGAAGTTACATAAGTTCATGTTTATGCATTTACCATAAATAATAGTTCTTGTATTCTATATTTCACATCAAAGTTCAATTTATGAATCAATTACTAGAGAGAAATAAGCAAAGGCCCTTGACGAATTGGAATCCAAATCCATCCTACTTTTTTTGAATCCAGAGAAGTATCGACTGGTAAAATATAATTGGGAGATTCTTTAGAACCTATGATTACAATGAAAACGAATTTTTAGAAGAATCATACTCCCCATGTATTAATTTCTCAAACTACTGAAGTTGAGATTCATGGATATGAATCTACAAAAAGATAAACTTATTACTGGGTATACATCATTAACTATCTTGATCATGCTTTTTTGCTACACTTTTGAAGCTAACTATCATTAAAATTCCACATTATGGATATTGGCTCCCACGGTTAGGTCTGAATGTGAAGCCTCCATGTTGGCTCAATAATCAATAGAAGATGAAACATCGGCTGCTTCAAAGGAAGCAGATCCAGGAACTTCTTTGAGTGATCGTATTTTGGAATATGTTTTTCCTCATGGTAGTGATTTTAATTTAGACATAGATATTTAGGTTTCCCTCAGTATCACATGTAACAAGACATGGTGAACTATTTTCATAATAATATCTAAGAATCCTTTGGATGGTCATACCTCACATTTTGTATGACTTCCATCATAGTTTATCATAATAATATTTTTTCGATTTGATTATCTCACAATTTATAATGTGGTTGAAGAGACCATCCTCCGATGGGGGAAAGAACAAAAACATTGTAATATCATGTAAAGGACAAACAACAAACCAACATTGAGGTTTTTTGAGTTTTTTTATTCTTGGTAGAGTTTAACCATAGTGTTAAATTGGTAGATTTAGAATGGAAAAATCAAGGAACAATCATCAAGGGTTGGATGTAGTTCAAAAAGGACTTGTACAACTCCATCAATAATTAGTAGAAGACCAAATTTAAGGGTTATATATCCTTGTTTATACCATGGATAAACTTCATAAATCTAAAGCTACTGAATCAGGTCAACTAGCTATGCTTCAACAGCTGGTTGATAGAACACTGGAGGCTATTCAACAAATAAATAGTCATGTTGAAATATTCTTATAATATGTGACAAATAGTCTCCATTTTGTGGATGTTCCTATGATTATTCAATATAATGGAAAATGATTTTTTCTCCAATCATATATTTGTCTTCATCCCTAATTTCTATCTATAATCACAATATCAAAACTGATTTTCATAAAATTGCATTTTTACATTTGATATATAATAATTATAATAGTAGGGATGGCTATCCTTATTTTTTTCAATGCCAAGAGGCATAGTAATTGAAATTTGACTATTTATAGTTTCATATGTACAACCCTAAATATTTTATGTATTTTTAATTTTATTTCTCGATATTACATAAACTATATAGATTATTGGTCAATCTAGATTAGACTCGACTTTTTTCCTGATTTTCTATTGTAGGTTTTCATCCTGGGGATTACTCTGTCTCTTTTTATTGGTAGTTTAAATTAATTCAATTTAGAATAACAAGAGTAGTATTTTAATTCAAACATATTTCACAATGAAATTTAAGATTAAAACCACAAACAAATCTACATGGCTAGGAACATCCCAATATTCACCAATACTTCCAAGGAAAATATTGAGTCTTTATTTTTTATGGCCACGAATTATAAAAAATGAAGAAAAATAATATAGGAGTTCTCTCAGGGGAATGATGTTTACTACCATTTGTAAAATCCATTATGGGGGATTTTTTATACAATTTCATGTAGGGAATGTTCTTTATAGTCAAACAGCAGTATCCTTTTGCTTAAAAATCCATTAGGTATGTGAATTTTATGCAACTCCAACATGTAAACATACTTTATAGTTATGTAAAAGATTTACTAAGAATTTTTATATATAGTTACTAATAGAAAAATGGGTTTTAGGATTTTTTATTTCTCAAGATCATAGAGGGTGGAATTTCTATGGAAACATGCCTAAGAATAAAGGGGGTCATCTTTTCCAACATTTTCTATGAGTGAGAAGACACTCCTACATCAATTAGTTATGCGAAGGGAGGATCATTTTTTAGAAATGGGATTTCTAATATTATACTATGATGTTTAAATTCATGTAGTAAGGTAGTTATGTTGTGTAGTTTCAATTCATGCATCAATGAAATTAGGGATTTTTGATAATTTTCTATGAATATTAATGTCATGCAGAAAGGACATTGAGAGGTTGTACAGTTTATACTCATTCAGAAAAGACATTATGGGGATTTAATTTAAAGTATTTATATGTGACCAATGATTTTATGGTTCTTAAATTATTGTTATTTTTTGGAAATGTTCAAACATTTCCTGGAAAAGAAAGGAATAACTGTATTTTGTAATTTATGGGTTTCCACATCTAAATAATGACATGGACAAAGGGATAATTTCATTTTGAAGGGGTCTATAAGAAGAGTGATGTTACCACTATTTCAAAAATCCATTATGTGGATGTATTATACAGTGCCAACTAGGGCATGTGATGTGTAGCCAAACAGTGGCATCCTTATGCTGAGAGGCCTGTTATGTAAATGTTTTTTATTCGAGGCCAACTAGGGCATACATTGCGTAGTCAAATAATGGATCTCTCAAGAATTCTTACATTCTGTTTACTAAAATTTGATGAATGTTTATGGATATTCGGAACATCCCATGTACAAACATTGGTTTTTTGAGAAAATTAGTTGAATACATAATGAGAATTTCTAGTCATGATTTCCAAATAATTGGAGGAATAATCATTCGACGATGGTCTAACCCAAATTTTGGAAGTATGGTGCCTATATTTTTTAGGTCATACAACTAGGACCATAACATTTTGAAAACAGTTGAAATTTTGTGGTAAAATTACTAATGATTATTCCAATATTATTTGAAAAATACATGGGGGAAAGTGTAAACTACGGTCTTAGAGACTTTCATATTGAGATAATGGATATGGGAAAAATATTAAAAGGATGGCCACTTTAAATTATGGGGTTCCTGTATACTATCTCCAATGTTTAATGAAATATAAGAGGCTACTCTCAAAAATGAAGTTACAACTATTTGAAAAAATAGTTTTGGAGGCTTTATTATACAAGGACAACTAGGGCATGTGCTGCATAGCCAAATAGTGGAATCTGTTTGATGACAAGCCTATTATGTGGGAGACATATGCAAGGCCACCTAGGGGAATGTACTGCATAGTCGGGAGAAAGAGCTCTCAATTATAAAAAATTCTTCCACTAAAAACCGATGAAATATTATTAATATCTAAAATTATCCAATATTAGGTGTATAAAAGGTGAAAGGGATATTTTCCATTGCATTTGGGTAGTATTTGGATTGATATTGTCCTATATTTTGGTGTCCCCTACATATATCTGACTCAGATGTACAATGGGGACATATTTTGTTTCCTTGGTGGCCTCTTTAAGGAGAGTGTCCAAAATAAAAGTTACTGCATTGATTTTCGGTTGTATAGAAGAGAGGGGATATCTTCTTTTATATTATTGTTGGTACAAGTATCTCATACACAATCTTCACTAAATATCTCAAAGGGATGAGAATCAATCCATACGTAGTTCTCTGGGTAATGTGATGTTTAAACTTGTGGGACAAGGAAATTATGCTTTGTATTTTAGAGATAGGAAGTAAGGACATTATGTACATTGATATGTAGAGAAATAAGAATGTTGTGGCTGGACTAGGGTATAGGGACAAAGTTTCACTACGTATCTTGTCAAAACAAGGATCAAACCACACATAGTTCATATTAGATACCAGTTCATGTACAATGTGTGATCATGTTTTGCTTCTCCTCATGTAGATCATACTTGTTCATGGGGTAATAGAGGCATTTTCATATCATGATGCAGTCGGTCCTATTATTGTAATCTAGATGTCACTATGTATCACATAGGGGTGAGAATTAAGACACACATAGTTCTTAAAAAACATGAAATTTATAATCATGTGATATGGACATGAAGTGATTCCAACATGAAAAAGAATCTTGTGATTGGGCTTGGGGATTGGAACCAGTTGTCACTACTTATCTCTCTTGGGAAGGAATCAAGCCACACGTAGTTATTAAATAATGATTACCCCACCCTAATTGAATTTAAATGTGGGACATAATGGGGGTTTCTTGAATATGTGATCAAAAATATGACGAGAACACTTATTGGTCCCCTCATGCAGATCTAACTCATTCATGAGGTAAAAGATTCAACAATTGCATGATGTTGTAGTTGGGTCCCAGATTGAAAGTATGGAAGTGAATATGTATATCATATGGATAATAATAAACCCATACATAGTTCAGGGTACTTCCATGTAGTTTGACATCATGCAGTAAGGAAGAAGGTGAACTAACGTTAAATGACTACATATCTCATGAAAACATGAATTGAACCACACATTTTTTTTAGAAAGACTCATTGTATATCATCGTGCGATGAGGGCATATGTTGTGTCTTTTAATGACTTAAATCTTTGGCCATTGATAACCCCAAATATGAATTGAGATACCCTATTTATGAATAGAATCTCTTTACCCAATTCCAAATCCCAAATGAGTTGTTCTCGGTGTGAGAAACAAGAAGTAGTAAAAGGATCTTTTGAAACATAAAGGTAAAGGAAGTGACAGTTAAGATTATAGTGATTGAATTATGGGTGAGTTGGTATATTGATATCAGGCATCACATTGAATCTTACTAGGGGAAAGAATCAAGCCACTTTTAGTTCTTGGAATTGTTCCCCACATCATCTCTTTATGAACTAGGGAGGTTGGGTTTTTATAATTTCTAGGCTAATGGTTTGGAATAATGTTAGATGTATAGGCATAATCATGTATCTAATTGAAATGAGAATTACTTCACAATTCCTGGAATATATCCCAATGCATATTTTTACTTCTTCCTAGAGGAAAGGAAGGGAGTTTTATCATCCAAAATCACGGCTGGGCCCAATTTTTGAAATTTAGGCATTACTATGTTTCTTGTTGAGGTAATAATCAAGCCACACATAGTTTATGAAGGTTGTCCTAGTGAATTCTTAATTCTTATAAAAAGGGGTGAAGGTAATTTTTTCAACAATGCGGCTGAACCATGGATTGGAGATCTGGGTGTCACTATGTATCTTGTTGAGGTAAGAATCATACCACATGTGGTTCTTGAAACATTACCTAGGATGATTTGATTCATACACTAAAGGAATGAAGGGGATTTTTTTTGTTTTGGATGGACATAATATTAGAGATATGGGAGTCACTATAGATCTCATCAGAAGGAGAACCAATCCGTACGTAGTTCTTGAAAAGATCGTTCCCCATACCAACATAGTTTGATGGGAGACACTGGGAATTTTGATACATCCCATAACAATGGATAAGCTAAAGACACAAGTTGCTATGAGAATAAAACCATGTATTTTGGAAGATTTATTTGTATAGGTTTTGTTTATATATTTGAAAATTGGATATAAATTTCATTATATTTGAGGTTGGGCCCATGATTGGAGATCTGGTCATCACTACATATCACATTGAAATGAGAATCAAGCCACACATAGTTCTTAGGGAACCATGTATTTTAACGTCTTATAGTGAGGATATAAGTACCATGATGTGTTGGAAACTGTATGACTAAACTAGGGAATGAGACCCATGTGTCATTATGTATCATTCTAGGGGGAAAATCCAGCCACACGTAGTTCTTAAAAATGGGTCCCTATATAAAACTGATTCAAACATATGGAGAAATGGGGCACAAGTGTTACTAGAGAGTGAAAATGATGTGAGTGGGGTATACACATATAATCACCTCATATTTTATGGTACCACCATGAATTTCAATTATTGGTATCTTGGGAGATTTAGTAACGTCAAATGAAGGATACTTGAACCATAATGTTTAATGTCATGTGGTAAGGACAAAAGTGCCTTGTAGTTTTAGGTCATGTGACTAGGACCTCGTGTCATGAAGTTTAACATGGTACAACAAGGAAAAAAATTCTATGTATTTTAACATCATACAACACATAGGTGTATGGTGCTATGCAGTTCGACATTCAGCAATTGAGATTAAATATTTGTGACCACACAATGTACTTCTCCAAAAACCTTCTATTTGTTAGAGTTGTAATGAGCTATTCATCCATGGAGATTAAGGAATAAGCCCTATAAGAGTGGAACTTTTTTATGGTGTAAGGTCTCTCCCACTTTTGTTCAACATTCAAAGGCTTATTTTCAGGTATCATTGGAGTCATGAGGACTAATACCAGATCTCCCTATAGAAATGAAAAGTGGCAGACTTTCTTATTGGGTGACCATGCTATCCGATTCTGATAGACATCCAATGACACAAAGTATGGAATATCTTTCCATCCAATCACACAAACTCATCCGGTCATTTCTAGGACTACTCATCTATAGATATATAATCAAATATTGTAACTCTAAGTGATGGAAACTGAATTTCAATATGAAGAGCAGATTTTATCCCATAAAAAAATGTGAATGGGGATGATCATGTGGCGATACAGGTAGTATCATTGTACGACCATAAAACACCAAAGATTTTATGAGGAAAAGACTTTCTTATCTTTATCCACTATTTTATGGATTATGTTGGACAATGTTATTTTGAAAGCCTGTATTTTTTTCATTTTCTACTGTATGATTGTGGGATGAATGGTTGTATTGGATATTATATTCCTGATATAACTTCCCTAACTCAGAGAAAAAAAATTAGTGTCTTTATCCATCAATATGGTATGAGGGACACCAAATCTATTAATTATATTTAGCTTTGACAATGATAAAAATTATTTTATCCCCGACTACATTAAGTGGCATTGCCTCAACCAATTTTATGAAGAAATATATGGCCTTATTGATATACTTAAACTACATGGCCGTACATGGAGGATAAGGTCACACAATATCAATTCCCTATATAACAAATGGTCAATATTATTTATCTGTGTGTAGAAACTTAGGGGTTTGATGAATGAATTTGGAATGAACATGGAAGGGATGACACTTAATAGTGAAATTTGAGCAATCAATTGTCATTTAGGGATAGAAGTATTAAAGCCTTCAAATTTGATCAAAAAAATTTTGTTCCTATACTAGTGGGAACCACATGCTCTGGCATGTACCTACTTTATGAAAGCTTCACTCTCTTCTACATTAATAAATCTAAAGAGTATTATGTCAAAGCCTCATTTATAGGGGATGTTTTTCAAATTTGGGTCATCATAAATAGATAAATAAACTACTCATTTTCATACATGCTCTTTTCCAAATCTATCTGATGTAAGTACTCCATTATGGAGAAAATATATGATAGGATTCATATATCATGTGGTAAATCCAAATGGTTTTGGAATGGGACTAATTTAACTGATTTTATCTATTCTTATTTGAATAAAATGTGAAACCACATGCTGATGATAAATTATAATGATTTTATCATTTTGGTTTGTGTCATCTGGGGTTATAGATTCATTTTTCTATGAATTATCTTTTTCATTTTCTGACCGGGGGATATAATATATTGTTGGTTCTGAAGGAAATTATGCTATTAACCCTCATACACGATCACATAGGGGACAAGATTTTCTTTTTTTATGTAATAATCCATATTTATCTGTTTGATTACTAATTCTGAATCACCCTTCACCTCTAAGTGTTCGACTAATAGTGGGAGTTCTAATTACCGACCTAAAATGAGAGCCTGGTATTCTTCCCTATTGTTGGTACCAGCTTCAGATAACATGAAAAAGTAT
Organism: Viscum album; assembly: GCA_963277665.1. Classification (NCBI taxonomy): domain Eukaryota; kingdom Viridiplantae; phylum Streptophyta; class Magnoliopsida; order Santalales; family Viscaceae; genus Viscum; species Viscum album. The sequence continues at coordinate 1,923,252,136 of OY728145.1, read as the reverse complement.
AGAAAAATTTCTTTCTCTAGGGAGAAAGTAAAAATGCTAACCCAAATTTATTATGTTTAGGATCTTCGATTTTCATACCCATTGGACTTCTGTAAGAACCATCAAAATAAATCTCCCCTGTTTGAGGGATATCTTGAATAGAGGATATTCATTTATCAGGTATTTTAGTATTCAATTATGTTTCTTCTACAGATGGGTGTTCATAATGGAATTATGCCAAGTTTTTTCCATTTACTACTTTTTGTGAAACAAAATGTTTTTCAAACTACTACTAAATAACTTCATATTGTGCAAGACATCCTTTCAACATAGGATGACTTGGTATAAATTTGACTGAGTTATTGTGAGATAACTAGTGGAAGTTGTGATGTTGTAGATAGTCCTAAGATTTTGAACATTGAATATTAACACTAGAAATCACTTTAAATATATTAATATCATCTATTTTCATCAAGAATGGTTTGAATGAGATAGTAGAAGCTATTATCATTCATGGAATCATTTTTTTGCGTAAGCAAGGTTCCTAATAATTTCTCTAAGTATCTCACATTCTGAATGATAGGTTCTCCATCAATAAGTGGAATCAAAATTGGTATTCTCAAGAGGTATTTAATGATGGTATCAAATGCCTCTTGGTAATCCCTATTCTATTGATATGTGACCCCCTCCTTCATTAATTTGGTGAAGGGAAAATAGTTTCCTTCCAGATTGGCAATGATGTGCCAGATATAGGCCATGTGTCCTTGAATTTCTCTCAAATCTTTCACGTTTTGAGGGGTTACATTCCATAAATAGAATTTTTCTTCTCAGGATAAACTTCACTTTTGTGATGGAATATAAGAAGGTCAAGAATTTTTTATTAGAATACCCTGAAAGCACATCTCAAGGGATTCATCTTCAAATTATGTAGTCAGATCATGATAAATATGGTCTCCAAATCATCCAGGTGATTAGAACATTGTCTGTACTTAACCATTAGGTCATCCACATTGAATTAAATGAATTTTCCAAATAAGGGTTTGAATATATGGTCAATTGAATGTTGATATGTCACACTAATATTATTCAAGACAAAGTGCATTATCTGATTGAAAAATATACCTTGAGGGGCCTTAAAGGCTATGAAATTTTCATATTCTAGGACCATCCAGATTTGATTCTACTCTGAGTAGACATCTATGGAGTACATATCTTCGTAGCCATCTGTTTGATCAATCAGGAGTTTTTAATTTAAACCAGGAATTTGTCTTTGGGAAAATGCCAATTGAGATCTATGAAATAAATGAAGACTATAATTTTCCCCTGAATCTTTTTAACTAGGATAATATTGGCTAACCACTTTGGATATTTAACTTCTCAGATGAAACCGACATTGATATGATTTTCGACTTCCACCTTAATCATGGAGGGTTAAATCGATTGTGTTCTTCTTGATACTTGTTTGTATCCCTGATGTTCTTCAGGTAATCCCAAATTAATGGTGGCCACCACATTGTCATGACCATCCATCTCTATGTAATTCCAAGAAAACATATTCCGGTGTTTCTTTATAAATGATGTATCCACCTATTTCTATTCTTGAGTCATGGTCCCACTAATTAGAGTGGGTTTTTTGATATTCTTGTGTACTGAAATTTTTTTCCCTATGTTCATCCACAGTGGTGAAGACACCATCCTCCAATGCTCGAGGGGTTTATTTGAGGTCTTATATTTCTTCCTCTTTCTCACATGTTACCTCTTCAACCTCTTCTCAAAGGATAAATGATAACGAAATATTTTCATAGATAGGGGGAGTCGGTATTTGGACATACTAAAGAGGAGGCAACCATCTTCGCCCCAAATAATGATGAAGGGAATTGTTGGAGTTTTGAAAAGAATAATATGGGATATGAATCATAACTCCATCCTTCTTTCATAACTATAATAAATTCTTCTAGCATAGATGATAAGTTCGAGGCTTGATGATGTTTTGTAGACTAAATGAAGACATATTTGTTTAGGCTTCCATCATTGTTTTGTTAATCAATGATTTCTCCAATGATTTCTAGCTCAATTTCTACAACTGTCATTATGGAATCCACTTAATGAGTCCATGTATTTGGGTCTACACTTTAAAATTGATTGATAACAATCCGGAAATATACACTGAGTTGCTTGAATGTGTTAGATGGGATCATTTACAAACCATTTGGAGCATTGATTCCTATAATATCATTGTCCATAAACTATTTCCTATTTGTGTGATAGAACTATACATAAATATATTGAACTTCATAAGTTTTTAATGGGGCCTTTTCATTGTGGAATGTCCCAATTTTCCCATTGATGCAATACTTGATACATTAGTGATATGATGAAGGAATGGACACATGTTGATGTTTGTAAGGCCTTCCTGACAGAATTTTGAAAGATGTGTCCTACTAGAAAATCATTAAATCGAATCAGATACAAGATCCCTAAACTATGTTTTGAGTGTAATTTCTCCCATAGGTTCTTGTTAATTCTTGTCATAACCTTGTTGCATCAGAGTGGAGAGAGGCAATTCAGATTCATTGAGACCTAACTCATGAAGTGTAAAGATAGGAATGAGAATGACCCCATATCCATTATCAATGAAGGCTCATTGATTCTCAAAATCATTAATCTTATCGAATATATAAAAGTGTCTAAGGTGTACTTTTATAATATCATCCACATTTAGGACCATAAAAGATATGATTACATGAATTTATGTAAGATTATTCCCAATACGGTAGACCTCAGCAGTAGCAACCTCAGTTTCAAACTCTTGAGGTCTTGAAAATGCCTCAATGAGTGTATCACATAGATCCTTTCTCATATATAGAGCATCCAGGATTGATAACTTGGCTCGTACATGATCTAGTTGCTTCAAAGAATCAAACATCTAGTCCAGTGGCCTGTGCTTCCCCACATGGAGATGCTCTTTTGTAGATTCCTTGGGAGATTATTTCCCTAACATGGATAGACCATCATTTGAATTAGAAACTATAAGTACTTATGATCCTGCTTGATTGGGTAGGATAGTCTTTCCCACCTATTGATGAGATAAATACGTAGCCTCAAACTGGTCTTCCTGGGTGATTATGTTAGTGCAGAATCTCCCATGTGTGGGAGAGTTTCCTTGTTCCTACTAAGCTTGCTAGAGGGGTCTCCCAAGAGTCTATATAGCATAAATGGTTCAAGAATGGGTGTAATTGAAATAGTGGATTCTGGGATACACACATCTTCCCCGAAATCCTAGACCTTGATAACATATTCCCCATTTCACCAGTCAATTTCTAGGAACTCAGGTTCATAATCAGAATCATTACTTGCATAAGGATCCATTATGTGAATAATATTAATATAGCTAAAGATAAACTCTTCATCTGATGAATATTCTGCCTGATATGTTGATTCTTGTTGTGTCTTTTGGTGTGGCATTTCCTTTTTTTAGACGGTTGGCATGAAATATGCCAAAGTCAAGTACAAAATTGTCCTTCACACAAGCTTATGTTCTTTTTATTTCTCTCTATCCTTCTGACTATGTCACTTATTTAAGGATTGGCCTTTATAATAATGATCATTTCATGAATAAGGATTGTCTGCAGTGTAAATGGTAGGAGGTACATTTGTTTGTTTCAATAATGTTGGTAGAATGAAAAGAGTTTGATTGATTATTTTCCTAATCATCCAATCTTCAAACTTATTTCTTTTGACATCCTTTTGCATTCCTTCCCCCCTGGATCGATAGTGGTAACACGTTCTACGTTGTATGGGAAATTTTTAAGATTCACCTATCAAAATTCAACCATATTTTTTTGGGGTCATTAAAAACAAAACACTCATGGATGGGGTTCCCCAACACTTAAGGAATGGTGCAATAATTTTGAATAAATTTTACTCCCTCTTTGTTCAGTTTCTTGGGCATTGGTAACTAGACTAAATTGTTTTCCAAAGCATAGATTAAGTTTCCAATGTCTTGGTAACTTCCAAAAAATAGACCTTGTTTTTCAAATCCTTAATGATTTCCTTCCGTTGATATTTTTGATCATCTTGATGAGGTGGTACCTGCAGCAGTTTATCGGGAGGTGTAGCACAATGGTATGATAAGGGATTTGAGGTAGAAGTAGGTACAGGTTCTTTCTTGAGTATAAATGTAACTGCATATTCATTTCCAGTCCTCCTTTCCAATTTTTATGGGATTACATGGGGGTTATCTTTTCTTTCCATGATGGAATTCCCTACTTTTTGGGTGATCGGAGAAAGGTATTGAAAACCAACTATGTATTTCATAGGGATTATCACTGTACGTAGAAAATCACAGAGATTTTCCACGCAGATTAGTAAAAAATATTCTTTATTGATTGGGGGGTTTAAATAATATTTTATTCCTTTCCATCGAGAAATTAAATCATAACTCTTTCACTTCACATTTATATGATGTTCGTAAGATCAAATACTATTGTCTTTTATAGTGTTTATCCTAATTGAAAAAGGAATTTCCGATGGAGTACTTCCCATCATGTAATCAATGAAGACTAAAAAATCATATATTTGACAAAAGTAGACCCATATAGTGATTGCACAAGACATCTGACATTTACTGCCAATTATTGTTTGTGGGTCCCCAACATGGAATCACATTGAGAAAATAAATACATTGAGTGTTGTTCTGGATCTCCCGAACCATTACAGATTTAAAACGTGGTATTCATGTTGTTCAGTGGGGTAGTAATTAGATCAACCCATTCTGGGTAAGAATTCTTTTCTAATTGCATCGGTGATCATTTTCCTTCCATAGATTCCAATCAATTCATCAATGAATCAATGGTATTCATAAAAACATGAGGAATATCTTGCTGAGCTGGGACATATATTTGTACAACAGTTAGATCTATAACTAGTGCGGAAACTGGTAGGCCACCGGTGGGGGTGCTACAGTATTTTTTTGGATAACCCATATGGACAGGACTATAATTATGTTCTTGACACTATTATTTCTATGTATCCAATGTAAGGGAATTCATTATCCACATAAATAGTTACATTATACCCTCTTTTCTATGGTGATCCCAATAGAAGTGCACGCTGAGGATCATCTTATGGGGAATTTTTGGCAGGAATGCTGCTTTGAAATAACTCTTCATTGAGTCTCCTAATCTTGTTCATCCCCTCCTCTTATTGAGAAAAAATATCTTCCAATGAAATGGATTGACCTTATCGACGGGGAAGGTGATACCTAGTTTAAACATTACCTTTCTCCCTATTTTGTACCTTGACAAAAGGTCGAAGTTGACTATTTGAGGGGATTCCTAGATTTGGTGAAAGCATATGATTACTGTTATGTACACCTACTTAAATTTCTTAGGCGTGGACCGTATCAATAATATTAACTTCCTCTTCTTATTACCCTAAAATAAATTCATATTTTGTAGGATCTTCCATGATGGTATTAATGACATTCAATAATACATAATGCATTGATAACATTTTGTTAGTATTTTTGTGAGATATGTTTCTTTTGAACCCTCCATGAAATTTATTTTCTCCCATATTCTTGTTCCCCAAGAAATATTTGGTATAAAATAATCTGATGGGAATCCTTGAATCATTCAGTTAGGCATTCACTTTGCTATTTTTTTCTAACCAACAGAAAACTGACTTCTGGTGAGGAAGGGATTGTGAATGTCAAAAATCCCCCATACTAGTGGGTTGGGGATATTCATATTATTCATTCAAATCTATTATGTTTATTGGTTCTGAGGGTTGGGATAAAAATCCCACATCCCTATGTGTTGGGGTGGTTCTTGAACTGCTATGGATTATATCAGCGCAGCTGCACTTCTACTTTTATAAATTCTTGTCCGAATGTTGGTTGGGTGAATCATCCATAAACCACATAAATTCCCAATTTTAGAAGGCCAATGTTCTATTTCAGAAATTTTTATGATCTAATGGTGGTCATCCTCTAAGTTGGGAGTCTCCACGATCTTCTCCGATTCTATTTTTAAAAGTATCTCAATATCTTGCTCTCTTTGCTCCTAAATTCAGTGAAATCCCGTAGAGTCTAGTTCTTGTGGAAAATATATTACTTAATGAATAAAATTTGTTTTTGTTATATGGTTTGAGGAAATAGCATTGCATGAGACCACTATTGGTTAGATTTCCTTGTTTAGGAGGAGAGTAAAATGAAATAATCCATGCGCACCCAATCCTCTAATATGAACACCAGATTTGGATTCTGCCATCAATTGTTGCAACCTCATTAATGAATTGTGGAATGCATATTGAGGGTCCTCCTATTGCTTCTAGATCTTTTGTGTCTGTGGAACCCATAGAGATTCCAAGTCTATTTTTTGTTTCAACCTTTCTATTATCTTGACATCATTCTAATATTTATCATATGGTTAGACATTTTCTTTCAGAAAAAAAAAGTCTTCCATTTGTTGATATAGACATCATGAATAAAATCTTCTGAATATATATCTGGAATATTGTATTGAGAGGTGGCCAAATCCCTAACCTGATTGGTATTTCAACCTTAGTAAGTTGTTTCCTCATGTTCAACATATCATCTACAAATTTTTCCAGAGGTATCTCAACCAAGGTCGACTGGAGTGGACACTTCCCGATTTAAATACCACAAGCAATGGGATTAGTTATTGTTTCTAAATCTATATTTGAAGGAAAATGACCCAAGGTTTTTTCGTACAATGATTGTCACATTGGGCTATCTTCTGAATGAGAATGTATTTCACTATCCTGTAAAAAGGTATCAGACTAGACTGCACTTTCTGAAACGATAGGGTAGATCCCTTTTTATTAAGAACAAAAGAAAAACAAAGAGATGATGGATGGGGTTATACAAGCAACATTCCCTCATGCCAAGAAAAAGAAAAGACATCAATAATAATAGCCATAGTAGGCAGCATCATAATCATAATCCCTATTAGACTCATAATCAAAAGAATCATGGGACCAAGTAACCATAGTTGGCTTTATATGTGAGTAGTCTCTCCTCAGTCTTGATTTAATAGAAGGAACAGGTAGGTCCACAACCTCTTTTCATTTGGTTAAAGTCTTAATATAAGTTAACTTTATTGGGGAATCGTATTCAACAACATCCCACCTTCCGTGGATGCCCTGTTTTTCCTTTAATTTAGTAATTTCCTCCTAAAACATTGAAACACCGTTTATATTTTATTTCTCCTCGGGTGCAATACCAGAGTCTTGCAACTCCATTCTTGAGATCATTCCACCCTCAACACCCTGCTAAGGAACCAACACAAGTTCCAAACCTGGATTAGATCTAGTCAATTCAGTCATATCATCCCCTGTATGTATAGGAATTCTTGATTCAACCTCCTGAGCCACCTGAGGCCCTTGTGAACATTCACACGGAATATCGTTCATATTTTGTGGAACACAAACATCAGTAAAACATTTGTCGTTATTAACACCATTGTTCTGCATTTTATGTTTCTTCATCTTCTTCTTACAAGAGGCATCATGGTTCCCTTTTCATGAGCAAAAAGAGCATATAATGTTCCTACAGGACTTATCTTTGACATGAACAATTAGTTTACAATCTAAACAGAAATCTAGTAATCTCTAATAAACAATTTTTAGGGAGATTTCATCATCCAATGTAGAAATAATATTGTGGAGATAACTTTTTCACTGAATACCATCAGGTGGAGAACCACCATGGAGGATCATTACAAGGGATAAATCATCTTTCACATTTGTCTTCTTTCTACATAGAGGGTTTCTCGGGCACAAATACAGAGATAGGTTCTTCAGATTGGTAGAATTTTATTAAAGAAAGGATTCATTATGAATTGTCTAATGAGGAATTAAATAATTACTTCTACTACTCCAAGGATTTGGTAATGGGATGGTAATATCTTGATATTAAATAGATAAATGTCTAAGGGCTCCAATATCTCTAGCATCAAGAAGATCTAGATCGCAAATTGAATCTTGATTCCCCAACTGTTATTGGTGAGACTTCTTCTTAGATGCCTTCTTACATGAATTTGGGGCCACTTTCTAGGATAAGTGGTTATCCCGGGTATGTGTATGTGCCTTATTTGGAGTGGACATTAAAATAGACCGATTATCACCAATTAGAACACGCATATGTTGTTGATAATATTGTCCATATGATATGGGGGAGTGATCCTCATAACCCTATTGGACATGAAGACAGGTGTATATATACTTTGAAATGGTATTATAATGTATCATCCTAGGAATGGGGACAAAATTATGTGTCCCTCCCACTAGTACTGCTGAAAATTTCATTATGATATTCTGGAAAGCTCCCATGATTTGGGAAAGAACTTGTGTCTTCCCATTCACCATTTAAAAAATGTGTTTGGTGAATTAAACAATCTTAACTGGAATATACGTGGATTCCATATCATGAGTACTCATACATAACTTCTCTTGTCCTCCATTTCCCGTTTGTAGATACTAACAGTATTCTTGTTTTGGGGTAGAGAGTTGAGTCTACCCTAGGTTTTTCGTCAGAGCATTCCAACCGGCTCCTCCAAGTGCTACCTGGAAAGACTATAGGAACGATTCATGCATGATGGAATGTGTAAATTCCTACTAGATATTTGTCACCAATAATGGTCATAGAACTTAATTATGTGATGACATAATAGATTTTTGGAAGTCTTGGTGAGTGAATGTAGGTTTAAATAATTTCTTAGAAGTTGCTACAACATTTTGTTGGTGGGATTATTTGAAAGTCATCAGATGAGTTTGGTGACTGGATGATAGATCGTAAGAAGTTTTATATTCCTCCTCATGTAACTCCACTATAGTTAAATGGATGGATTGTTTGGGTGCCTCCAGATGAGTTTTTTGGCTAATGGATTGAAGGCTGATAGGAGTATGTGATCGGTCATTATTATCCACCAACCTGGGTTGGTGGATTTCTTTGAAGGGGGTCGAGGTAGGAACATGCTTCCTATTATCCACCTTTTGACCCCCAAGAGTTTTTCTTATATTCAGAGGTCTGAGGAACCTTGGACAGACAGAGGAAGATAACACCCTCATTATGTTGAGGGTTTTCTACCGTGCGGCATTGGTGGTGGTGAATGTATGCAGTAGCCCTTAGGAAGGACCCATTTTTCTTCAAAATAAGGCCTTCGGTGACCTCTTGGTCAACCTCCATAGTATAGGGTAGGGATTGGTGATTGTATTATGGGTATAATATCCCAAAATATTTGAAGATGATGGGTGGAATTGACTTTTTCTAGATCACTGGTTTTCAATGACCGGAAGATAGGGGTTACTCTTGATTTGGAGGGCATCTCGGTCAACCTCCAAGTTCAAGATAGTACCTTGTTGATGGTACTCTCAGACCACTGCATTGTAGACCCAACGTTTAATATGATAAGTCATTGATAGCATCCATCGATTGGATTATAATCCATCTTGAGCATCAATAACATCATCCACCTGTGAAAACATGAAAAAAAAATCCATTTTGAATAAAGGGAGTGCATTGAAAGATAGTGTCTATATATATGAAAAATATAAACAATAAACACTAGAAAATCAGTATCATTTTCGTTGAACACATGAATGATTAATTTCCCTATCATTCCATCTTTTATCAATTTATAGGGTCATGATAGATAAGAAACACTATCAACTTTGTTCAGGATTCACGTCGGGTTCCCCATTTTTTTCCCCTGGAATGTGTATTCAGGTAAGAAATCACTATTTCTAGACTATTTCCAAAGATTTTTTTTGAACTAGAAACACTCAATGGTTCGGTATTCAAATGGGCCTACGTTCCAAAGGTAGGTGATAATTTTGGATTTTGACCCACAATGCCAGATAACTCAAATTGGTCGAGGTGATGGGAGGTCAGGCTCATCGCACCCTTTTAAGGGGAATTATTTCCCACTCTGGGAATGTCTTATATATTTAAGATACGTTCATTAATACTTCTTAATTTACCAAGATTAATGTTGGTTTCAACGGAAATTTTCAATAAATTATTAGCATTTTTGGAATTCAGAATCATCAATATGTATTCAAGGTTCTCCATAAATGGATATATATGTATGTATTCTAGGTTCTCCATTAGTTGTATCCTCTCATATACTGCATAGAGATTATTTGGTTTTTATTACGACAATGCTTGTATTTAAGTTACTCAGTGGGGCACTCTGTAATTTATTTCTATCCATTAAAATAGAAATAGTGTTGACATTGGGATCAAACCCATTAATGATATTCCTATGTATCCTTGTGAAAGGAAAAAGAACCCACATAGTTTAGTTCTTCATAGTGGGACACATCATACATTTTAGATTAATGTGATAAGGACCCAACCATATATTTTAACATCATGTGCAAAGGACATATATGTGGAAGGTTCCTAGTCAAAGATATGTATGGGAATTATTCATAAGCACTCCAAGGATCCTATAATGGTTATGAGTTTCCACATAGGATTTGACCCTCCTGGGAATGTAGCCCATAGAGAAAATGGTTTATTTGGATTGTTGGGTTTGAACCTCGAGGTGGCTTTCTATGTATCCTATTTGGATGGGAATCAAGTCTCATGTAGTTTAGAAAGTGTTTCAATGAAGTAATTCCCTTTGAAAGAAATAGGTTGTTGATAACTCTTAAAAAGGATAAGATTATAACAGGGTCCATGAGAGATCTATGAACTCATGGAGATTTAAGGGGGGATTAATTTGGGGCTTACTCTAAATGAGGATTCCAAGATTAAGGGAATATGGTATAGATTTTTTAGGAGGTTTTAAAATGTGCCCAAGCCATATGTGAAGGCTTCCAATGTATCCCTGTTATAGTGGGAATTAGAGTTCTCGTAGTTAATTCCATTTTAGGATTACACATAAAATGATGCCCATTGAGGGGGGAATGATTTATCCTTTCTTGGATGAGTTGATGTGGAGCTCAGTCATTGATAAGGCTTCTTACGTATCCCAGTTATGGTGAGAATTAGAGTTTTTTTTGTTCATTCCATTTGGGTGGATGTTGTGATCATTACAAACCTCTAAGACCATGTGTGTAATGCTTTGTGTGAGAAACAATGGGATATGGAAGATTAAAGAAACCACACAAACCTTCTCCATTGTTGATGTAATAGGATGGTCCAATTGCTAATGAAGTTTGGGTGACTGTGTATGTGGTCATATAGTAGTGAACCTTTCAATGTGAAATTGAGGAGAAGGTATTTATGTCCTTCCAAAAATCTAGGGTCATATTCTAAGAGGGATTCCCATGAATTATTCTAATAGTGGGAGGAGGATATCATTCCCTGGGGAAGGGAAAAGCATGTTTGATCCTCACTCATCCCACTAGGGACTAGTGAATTCAGATCATAGAGATCAGAAAGGGAAGATAGAGTCATATCCCTAGAATCCAATATAGGTAACTCATCACCTGTGTATTTGGGTTAATGGAATATGTGACCATAGATATCAAAACACACATACACTCTACGGATCCTTACCTTCTAGAAGGAAAAGTGTGAAAAATCATTAACCATAGAATCCAAATCCAAATAGGAGACACACTTATGTGCCTTTCCCAATGGTATGATAAATCAAGAGGCCTTGGTGGAGGTTTTAACTTGGTCCCATTCAAACAAGAGAGCCAAATAAAGAGAATCCCTACTATTAGATGATAAAATATGTCTTAAAGGATAGCTCTTGTAGGTGGTTCGCACAAGTATTCCATGCAGGTATGTCATGTAGGTATGTCATGAAGATATTCCATATAGGTATATTTCACAGGTCCTTAAAGGAACTGATAAATGCTTTACATAGGAAGGATAGGATTGTGAAATATTAATATGCCTTCGGAAATGGACTATATGGAAAAACACATTGGTGAGGTCTCAACATAAGCACCTTGGTTGACCCTGATATCCTTGGAAGAATCTCTTGATGGTTATTTCTTCTATAAAAGAACGTATATGTGTGAATTATTCGTAAGGAATGTGGGTCCTCAAACATGTATCTAGTATTCTATACTCTAAAGCGACTATGATATTGTTTATCTCTTTCATTTATCTATTATTCCATTTTTTAGAGAGCCACTTCAGAAAATTTACCGGACCTGGGTGAAGGAGTTATGTAATGAGGGCTTGGACAGTTCATTAAACTTTTTTAGTTCATGAAATGGAAATCCCAATGGTCATATTTATTGGTAATGATGGGACCTATTTAAAGGGAGGTTTTCTATATTGTTCATGGGCATATAACCTCTATGTAGATCCCCAACACACATGTGTAATACATATACCACCTCGTAGGTCCCCCGATGTAGGTCCTCTACGTAGGTCCTCAGGGGAGGGATACACCTTTAAGTTGTACTGGCAAGGGTTATGTTTGCCTAATTGTGTGTAGGTATGTTGTATAGGTCCCTTTAACCATATTTTATTACATCTTTTATATTTTAATGAAACTTTAACATATCCAAATTTCTCATCATAATACTTTTTCCTTTATTAAAAGGCAATGTCAAAAGAAAAATAATTAAATGATTGTACTACTATGAATCTAATTGTTATGTGATCTAGAATAAAAACTCTCATTTAATTTCTCACAAAAAATTCTCTACATTTTAATAATTATGAACTTATAAAATAAAAAAGTAAAGAAAAAAATTATGTTGATTCCTTCATGAAGAAACATTCACCTTCTTTATATGGGACCTTTGATCAACTAGTTGCTAAAAAAATGATCAGAAACACTAAAAAGATATTTTTTATTCTCAAGTGTTTAGATAATGAAAAATTCATATTGGATTTCTATTGTTTCAAAGTTGAAATGGATTAATGGTGGAATATTATCTAGATTGCGAGGAAACATTATGAAATTGACTAAACTTATTTGGATTAGTTCAATAACTTATTTTTCAATATGTTCTATCTTTTATTGTTTAAAAAAATATTAAGAAGGATTTATTTCAGCTAAATCAAAAGGATGATAAATCTGTTGGTGCCTATGAGTAAAATTTTACAAGACTTGTGAGGTACACTTATGTTGTTATCATGAAACCTAAATAGTAAGTTTGATCAATTCTTCAATAGATTAAAACCAATATTCTAAAGGAAATTAATTATAAGATACATAAGTAGCTATAATGATATTATTCGATGGGAAATCAAGAGATAATTGAGGGATATAGTTATGTATCAATATCATTGTTTTGATGACGATAAAAAATGGGAATTTATAGTAAAATATAATATCCATATAGTGATGAATATGAGATTTTAGTGTAACACCCTAGGTAAATAAAGAATATGACATCTTTATATTTATCCATATTTGTGAATCAAATATTAATATTACTTTAAAGGGATGATATGCTCGATGGCGTACCCAATACGCAACAACGAGTTTCTTGGGAATCTTACGTTGCACTCTAATAATAAAATAATATTATTTTAAATGGTAGTTAACATGTAGATGTTGTATTGGAGGGAATGGATATAAATAACTAAAATATGATTATATATGTTTTTTAAATGTTTTTACATTTATCCAAAGGCTTAAAATACGGAAAGAATTCAATTTTAGGCTTTTATACCCTAATTTTCACTAAAGGTTCACTTATCGCCTTTTGATGGAAAACTGTCATTAAAAATAGTTTTGATCACTCTTATACATTATTTTGGACCAAATAAAACTCTTCTTTATAATCGGGACATCAAATTTTACTTTGTGTATATTTTTGGTATTTTTCCGATAAAGTTCATTTTTTTAATGAATAATGTAAAATGTTGTATTTTAATTCAAAACCTCTTTTTAATCTAATTTATTTATATGATTAGATTATCTTTTGAATTGGTTTTAAAGTTATATTAGAATATATTTTTACCATTAAATCCAATAGTGGTCGTTGGAATTAATTTTACTTTGAAATCAGACGTAAACCAGTGTCAATCTTTTGATACTTATTGTTTCATAAAAACACGCTATTTTCTCTGACAGTGGGAATTAATTATTAAATTAATTAATGTGACTTATATGTTTTTAATTTTGTAAAATAGAATTCATTTTTGAATTTGCAATATCAAATATAGCTTAGGGTGAATATTTGGATTTTTTCTGAAAAACTTCAATTTTTGATGAATAGTGAAATCACTAAGTGGTACTTATAAAAACTGATTTTCCATTTAAATGAAATTTTGCCACGTTTGTGTATTGAATTTAAAAAATCCGACATACATGGTTGTCACTAATAAGTAAAATGTGGTTCAATGAGATTAAAATAATTTTTTGGTGAATAGTAACTTATTAAGTTTTTAATCGCGATTAGTGGTAATTAGTGTAGTTTAAGGTAAAAATAATGTTTTAATAATATAAGATGACCTAGACACATGTCCTACCCTCATTGGATGTGTCATGGCCGACCAAGACAAGCCCTGGGTCAACTTGGGGACCCCATGGAGCCACTTTTGTTGGAAAATGACATAAATACCTTTTATTCAATGTTAATGAAAAAAATGGCACAAACATGATATGTTTTACTAAACCAGTTTTTTAATGGGGTTATATAAGTCATATTTTTTATTATAAATTGTAATTGGAAATATAAAAAGATTCCCTACATCATAGTAGTTTTCTTATAATTTTTAGACATTAAATAAATTAAATTATTTATGACATAATAATGATGCAGCGATGACATCATTATTTGACGATTTAAATAAAAGGGATGGATAATGTAAAATCTATGAACTACACATGTAAAAAACTTATTTTATGGGTGTATTTCGAACCCTTAACACCTTATTCACGAATTATATCAATGTGGGACATTTTAAAATCGAAACACATTTTCAAATAAAGTAATATTTCTTTACTTTCCAAAAGTGCCCCCCCCCCATCTCCTCTTATAAAAGGCCCCCACCTCGACCTCTTTTCCCACACTCCCAAATCATTTGACTCGGCCAACCCCTGCCCATTTTGGCTCTCCACATCCCTCTCTTACTCCTTGAAACCTCGCGTTGGGCAGAAGTCTTCCCAAAGAAGCCTTTGAGCTCAAACTAAGGGGAGTTACCCGATTTTAAGGTAATGTCTTCTTTTGAGTCCTTTTGTTTTATTTTACTTCTCCAACCCCCTAAACTCTTTTTATTCTTTTATTTTGTAACAACTACAGTATCCTCAAAATACTAGGATGTTGTTATAAGAAGGATTCGAGCTACACTTACACACACCTACATCTAATGGTTAAAGAACATACTGTTTCTGTGGATGGCGAATTTCTGCCTCCCGAAACGATGATTGTTCAGCATTCTTTTAACACCTTCAAAGGTGGCCATTATGATGACACTATATTTATATATGATATATAATATGTTTATGTTTTCCTTAAGTTTCTGTATTTTTCATTTTGGGCATACCTTTATGGTTTCCATTATGGGTAAACACGATATCTTCATTTAAGGAAGTGCGGACTACCGCCCCCTCAAAGTGATGTGATTCATTAATGCCATATGTGGCATGTGTAAAGGATGGATTTAAAGTTATTATATATGATTTTATACTGGAATTATAATATACCTCTATATCATTATTATTTCGTTCCATTAAAGTATGATATAGAAATTAATGTAGCATTCATGCGTACGTACGGCTTACCGTCTCCATGAACGGTACATTTCATTTCTTATCCCCAAATGTAATGTACTATTAAAAGTATATGTATATAATGGATATATATAATGAATGATACATCTAAATGATGAATATAATTCTGGAATTAAAATATACATACCTCTCATTTAATTTTAATTCCATTAATATGAGAAAGAAATGAAAGTAGCGTTCATGCGTACGTACGGACTACCGTCTCCATGAACGGTGCATTTCATTTCTTACCTGTAAATGATTATGTAATATTATAAATACATGTATGTGCTGGATATATATGATATATATGATACCCAAATCAGGAATGTCATTCTGGATATAAAGAACCTTTGACCACATGAACAACATGTAATTGTAAGAAGTCCACTTTCGACTTAAGAACCAAATATCGACAAAACAAACATTATTAACATAAATGGTTACATAATGTTTATAACATGGAAATAAGTGATATAAAAGGAATAATGAACTCTAAAAAGGTTCTTAATCAAGTAGAAGTTAACTCAAGTTTATTATTCAGGACTTTAATGAACGATCGAGTCAAGTCGGACCCAAGGTAAGGGACTTCGTCCCAATCTCCTTTCATTGAGGCATATTTCGTTTTATACAAAACTTTCTTTTATATGGTGTATAAACCCCTTTGACTTTTACTTTTATACAAAAGGAATCTTTTTCTACGAAGCGTTTTACAAAACGAAAAAAAGGAATGTTTCTTTTAACGTACGCGACGACAAAGACTATTTCTGCCACCGCGAGTATTATTTGGTCTTTGGCTTCCTCAACAAGCCGTAATGTTTTTGGAATAAAATAAATACCATATACTCTTTTATGTATTTTGGTATTGAAAATGGTTTTGATAAATGATTCTATTATGTCAATATATTTATGATATATTGTGATTGAAATGTGGAAATGTTATCATTCCTTTATATTGGTTTTATGTTTTATGATTTTATATTGGTACTTGGACATTTTAACGGGTGGTTATGTTATAAACCATATGACGGGTGGTGCCGTGAATACCAGGATGGGTGGTTACGTTATAACCTCCAATGCATTGGGTATGGAAGTCGGCCGTATGGCTATTCCATTTAGTATGTATGGAAATTGGCCGTATGGCTATTCCATTAAGTGATATGTGTGGGAGTCGACCGTATGGTTATTCCACTTAAGTATGTTTATGTCCCAAGTTACCTTTATATATGTTATGTGTTCTTTATATGGGTTTTATGGTAATCCTTTGGTTACTAAAAGGTAAGTAATTATATTTTATTCAGTGAAGATTTTTTACTACTTCATAAAGGTGAAAAGTATTACCTTGATAAAGTATACATGGTTTACTTTTTGTTTTGATAAACTAACAGTTTTTTGTGTATCCCTTACTGAGTTTTTATGGTCATCCAAAGTTTTTTAAATGGTTTTTCACAGGACTTAGCGTGGAATAGGGTCAAGGATGGGATCAATGGAAAGTTATGCTACCTAAAACATGAAACTAGACATGTTTCTTTTTAAGACACTACTGGAAATCCAGCATTTCCCAATGGTTTAGAACCATTGGGAAAGGCTGCAGAACCTTTGTTATATGTTATACCAACGGTTCTGCAAACCATGGGGAAGTAAGCCGTTGGGAAAGGATTTTCTCAATGGTTTACATAGAACCGTTGGGATAGGTTATAAAAAATCAACCTATCCCAACGGTTCTGCCAAACCGTTGGGAAAGGCCTTTCTCAATGGTTTGTCCTATTGGGAAATCAACAGATAACTTTCTTTCCCAACGGTTTACAAACTGTTGGGAAAGTTTTTTACCAATGGTTCCATGAACCGTTGGTAAAAAAACCATGCAGTAGGGTATCCCAACGGTTCCTTGAACCGTTGGTAAAAACAGATACATAGATACTATGCCAACGGTTTGAAAACCGTTGTCATAGGCTTTGCTGTGCAAATTGCACAGCATCCTGCAATTTGCACAGCAGGTCTGGTTTTTGGGCATTCACCCTCGGTTTCAATTCAATTTTCAATCCAATTATGCCCTCGTTTTCAATTCATTTTTCAATCCAATTATTGTACCTGTAACACATATAATGCATACATATAGTGAACAAACCAACACATAAAAATAATGAAAACCAACCAACCAACACATATAATGCATCCTGAAAATATACACATCCATAATTAAAGTAGAATTCATAACATAATTATAAACATACATAATTCATTTAGAATTCATTTTAAAATTTAGATGACAATCATATGTGGAATCCGGAATTCAATTCATAATTTGATTGGTTTTTCATATACCATATATTTTTAATAGAAATGATATCCATTTTAAACAAAATACATACATCTGGAATAATACCGGTCACACCGTGCCTCGGATTGATGCGAGGTTAACTCTTACACGTCACAAATGACTCATTGATCGTTGTCCTAAAGTATCAAAAAATTATGAAATCGTTTGGTCGGTTTTCCATATGTCAGTTGTTGTTTTCACTTAAAATGATGTGTTTTTTAAATAAAAGAGAGACACTTTTAATGGTGTTGGCCACACCACGCCTCGTATTGAGGCGGGGTTAACTCGTACACATCAGAAATGACCCATGGATTTTTTTGCTAAAATATAAACGCAATCAGGATGCGTTTGGTTGGTTTTCCGTATGAATTTAAAATGTAGTCCTTTTTAAAGAAAAGAGATACACTTAGAGTGGTCTCGGCCAAACCGCTACTCGGATTGAGGCATGGTTGACTTTTACACGTAACATATTCCCCATGAATCGTTGTCCTAAATTTTCAATAGATTCCGAATGTGTTTGGTCAGTTTTTCATATGTCAGTTGTTTATTTCACTTATAATCTTGTCCATTTTCAACAAAAGAGACACAGTCAGAGTGGTACCGACCACACCGTGTCTCGGATTTAGACGGGGTTGACTCTTACACGTCTCAAATGACCCATGGATCATTTTCCTAACGTATAAACACAATCCGAATGCGTTTGGCCAGTTTTCCGTATGTCAGTTGATGTTTTTCACTTAAAATGATGTCCTTTTGAAACAAAAGACATACACTTTGAGTTGTTCCAGCCACACCACACCTTGGATTGAGGTGGCGTTGACTCGTACACATCACAAATAACCCATGGATCGTTCTCCTAAAGTTTCAATGGAAACTGAATGCATTTGGTCAGTTTTCCGTATGTACTTAAAATGTTGTCCATTTTAAACAACAGAAAGTCACTTAGAGTGGTCCCGACCACACTTAGATGACAATTAAATTAGAATTCATAATGTAATTATAAACGTACATAATTCATATAGAATTAAATTTAAAATTTAGATGACAATTATATGTGGAATCCGAAATTCAATTCATAATTTGATCGGTTTTTTCTATACCATATATTTTTACCTCAAATGATGTCCATTTTAAACAAAATACATACACCTGAAGTGATATCGGCCACACCGCACCTCATATTGAGGTGGGGTTGACTCGTACACGTCACATTTGACCCATGGATCGTTGTTCTAAAGTATCGACACAATCCGAATAGGTTTGGTCGGTTTTCCGTATGCCAGTTGAAGTTTTTCACTTAAAATGACGTCCCTTTGAAACAAAATACGGACACTATGAGTGGTGCCGACCATACCGCGTCTCCAATTGAGGCGGGGTTGATTCTTACATGTCACATATGACCCATGGATCGTTCTCCTAAAGTTTAAATGGAAACCGAATGCGTTTTGTCGGTTTTCTGTATGTACTTAAAATGTTGTCCATTTTAAACAAAAGAGTGACACTTCGACTAATCCTGACCACACCGCGACTCAGATTTATCCCGGGTTGGCTCGTACATGTCTCATATGACCCATGGATCGTTGTGATAAATTATCAAAAGATTAAGAATGCGTTTGGTCGGTTTTGTGTATGCCAGTTGTTCTTTTAATTTATAATCATGTCCATTTTAAACAAAAGAGACAGAATTAGAGCGGTGTCGGCCACACCCATCTCGGATTAAGATGGGGTTGACTTGTACACGTCACATATGACTCATGGATCGTTGTGTTAAAGTATCGATAGAATACGAATGCGTTTGGTCGTTCTTCCGTATGTCAGTTGATGCCTTTCACGTAAAATGACGTCCTTTTGAAACAAAAGACGGACACTTTGAGTGGTGTCAGCCGCACCGCATGTCGGATTGAAGCGGGGATGATTCGTACACGTCACATATGACCCATGGATCGTTCTCCGAAAGTTTCAACGGAAACCGAATCCGTTTGGTCGTTTTTCCGTATGTACTTAAAATGGTGTCCATTTTAAACAAAAGAGAGTCACTTAGACTTATCCTGGCCACACTGCGACTCAGATTCATCCCGGGTTGGCTTTTACACGTCACATATGACCGATGGATTGTTGGGATAAATTATCAATAGATTCGGAATGCGTTTGGTCGGTTTTCCGTATGTCAGTTGATGCTTTTCACTTAAAATGACGTCCTTTTGAAACAAAAGACGGAAACTTTGAGTGGTGTTGGCCACACCACGTCTCCGGATTGAGCTGACACCACCGTTCAACATTCTAATTATTATTCGTGACGTGTACGCGCAGAGGGCACGTCAATCGGACGTGCGGTTTGCGCGGTACGACTCAATATTCGTGTTTTAAGTGATGCACGCGCTTCGTAAACGCGCGTGAGGGGGGTCCAAACGGGTAGAACGAAGTCAGAATGGCCTGAAATCAGACAAAAAATACGGGAGAGTAATTTATGAAGTGGTCGAGCAGACAGCACATCAATCGGACGTGCCGTGTGCCCACGGTGACCGACAACGCAGTTCTGGTGTCATAAACGGCCCAAACGGGCGTCCAACGGTCAAATTCATAGAGAACGACCTCAGATTTATCTGAAACCACCATGAAACATTCTAATTATTATTCGTGATGTGTACACGCAGACGGCACGTCAATCGGACGTGCGGTTTGCGCGGTACGGCTCAATATTCGTATTTTAAGTGATGCGCGCGCTTCGTAAACGTGCGTGAGGGGGGTCCAAACGGGCCGAACGAATTCGGAATGGCCTGAAATCAGACGAAAAATACGGGTGAGTGATTTCTGAAGTGGTCGAGCAGACGGCATGTCAATTGGACGTTCCATGTGCCCGCGGTGACCGAAAAAGCAGTTCTGGTGTCATAAACGGCCAAAACGGGCGTCAAACGGTCAAATTCATAGAGGACGACCTCGGATTGAGCTGAAACCACCGTGAAACATTCTCATTATTATTTGTGACGTGTACGCGCAGACGGAACGTCAATCGGACATGCAGTTTGCGCGGTACGGCTCAATATTCGTGTTTTAAGTGATGCGTGCGTTTCGTAAACGCGCGTGAGGGTTGTCTAAACGGGCCGAACGATTTTGGAATGGCCTGAAATCAGACGAAAAATACGGGTGACTGATTTATGAAGTGTTCAAGCAGACGGCACGTCAATCGGACGTGCCGTGTGCCCGCGGTGACCGACAACGCAGTTCTGCTGTCATAAACGGCCAAAACGGGCGTTAAACGGTCAAATTCATAGCGGAAGACCTCGGATTGACCTGAAAACACCGTGCAACATTCTAATTATTATTCGTGACATGTACGCGCAGACAGCACGCCAATCGGACTTGTGGTTTGCGCGGTACGGCTCAATATTCGTGTTTTAAGTGATGCGCGCGCTTCGTAAACGCGCGTGAGGGGGATCCAAACAGGACGAACGAAGTCGGAATGGCCTGAAATCAGACGAAAAATACGGGTGAGTGATTTCTGAAGTGGTCGAGCAGACGGCACGTCAATCGGACGTGTCGTGTGCCCGCGGTGACTGACAACGCAGTTCTGGTGTCATAAACGGCCAAAACGGGCGTCCAATGGTCAAATTCATAGCGGACGACCTCATATTGAGCTGAAACCACCGTGCAACATTCTAATTATTATTCTTGACGTGTACGCGCAGACGGAACATCAATCGGACGTGCGGTTTGTGCGGTACGGCTCAATATTCGTATTTTAAGTGATGTGTGCGCTTCGTAAACGCGCGTGAGGGGGGTCCAAACGGGCCGAACGAAGTCGGAATGACCTGAAATCAGACGACAAATACGGGTGAGTGATTTCTGAAGTGGTCGAGCAGACTCCACGTCAATTGGACGTGTCATGTGCCCACGGTGACCGACAATGCAGTTCTGGTGTCATAAACGGCCAAAACGGGCGTCCAACGGTCAAATTCATAGCGGATGACCTCAGATTGAGCTGAAACCACCGTGAAACATTCTAATTATTATTCGAGACATGTACGCGTAGACGGAACGTCAATCGGACGTGCGGTTTGCGCGGTACGGCTCAATATTCCTATTTTAAGTGATGCACGCGCTTCGTAAACGCGCGTGATGGGGGTCCAAACGGGCCGAACGAAGTTGGAATGACCTGAAATCAGACGACAAATACGGGTGAGTGATTTCTGAAGTGGTCGAGCAGACGGCACGTCAATTGGACGTGCCATGTGCCCGCGGTGACCGACAACGCAGTTCTGGTGTCATAAACGGCCAAAACGGGCGTCAAACGGTCAAATTCATAGAGGACGACCTCGTATTGAGCTGAAACCACCGTGAAACATTCTAATTATTATTCGTGACGTGTACGCATAGACGGCACGTCAATCGGGCGTGCGGTTTGCACGGTACGGCTCAATATTCTTGTTTTAAGTGATGCGCGTGCTTCGTAAACGCGCGTGAGGGTGGTCCAAACGGGCTGAACGATTTTGGAATGGCCTGAAATTAGACGACAAATACGGGTGAGTGATTTATGAAGTGGTCGAGCAGACGGCACGTCAATCGGACGTGCAGTGTGCCCGCGGTGACCGACAACGCAGTTCTGGTGTCATAAACGGCCAAAACGGGCATCAAACGATCAAATTCATAGCGGACGACCTCGGATTGACCTGAAAACACCGTGAAACATTCTAATTATTATTCGTGACGTGTACGCGCAGACGGCACGCCAATCGGACATGCGGTTTGCGCGGTACGGCTCAATATTCGTGTTTTAAGTGATGCCCGCGCTTCGTAAACGCGCGTGAGGGGGGTCCAAACCGGCCGAACGAAGTCGGAATGGCCTGAAATCAAATTAAAAATACGGGACAGTGATTTTTGAAGTGTTCGAGCAGACTTCACATCAATCGGACATGCCGTGTGCCCGCGGTGACCGACAACGCAGTTCTGGTGTCATAAATGGCCAAAACGGGCGTCCAACGGTCGAATTCATAGCGGACGACCTCAGATTGAGCTGAAACCACCGTGCAACATTCTAATTATTATTCGTGACATGTACGCGCAGACGAAACGTCAATCAGACGTGTGGTTTGCTCGGTACTGCTCAATATTCGTGTTTTAAGTGATGTGCGCGCTTCGTAAACGCACGTGAGGGTGGTCCAAATGGGCCGAACGATTTCGGAATGGCCTGAAATCAGACGACAAATACGGGTGAGTGATTTATGAAGTGTTCGAGCATACGACACGTCAATCGGACGTTCCGTGTGCCCGTGGTGACCGACAACGCTGTTCTGGTGTCATAAACGGCCAAAACAGGCGTCAAACGGTCAAATTCATACCGGACGACCTCGGATTGACCTGAAACCACCGTGAAACATTCTAATTATTATTCGTGATGTGTACGCGTAGACGGAACGTCAATCGGACATGCGGTTTGTGCGGTACGACTCAATATTCGTGTTTTAAGTGATGTGCGCGCTTCGTAAACGCGCGTGAGGGGGGTCCAAACGGGCCGAACGAAGTCGGAATGGCCTGAAATCAGACTAAAAATACGGGACAGTGATTTCTGAAGTGCTCGAGTAGACGACACGTCAATCGGACGTGTCGTGTGCCCGTGGTGACCGACAACGCAGTTCTGGTGTCATAAACGGCCAAAATACTGTCCCTTTTAAACAAAATAGAGACACTTTGAGTGGTTTCGGCCACCATGCCTCGGATTGAGGTAGCGTTGACTCATACATGTCACATATGACCCATGGATCGTTCACCAAAAGTTTCAACAGAAACCGAATGCGTTTGGTCGGTTTTCCGTATGTCATTTTTTGTTTTCACTAAAAATGAAGTCCATTTTAAACAAAATAGAGAAACTTTGAGTGGTGTCAGCCACACTGCACCTCGGATTGAGGTGGCGTTGACTCGTACACGTCACATATGACCCATGGATTGTTCTCCTAAAGTTTCAATAGAAATCGAATGCGTTTGGTCAGTTTTCCGTATGTACTTAAAATACTGTCAATTTTAAACAAAAGAAAGTCACTTAGAGTGGTCCCGACCACACCGCATCTCGGATTTAGGCGGGGTTGACTCATACACTTCTCAAATGACCCATGGATTGTTGTCTTAAAGTATCAACACAATCTAAATGCGTTTGGCCGGTTTTCCGTATGCCAGTTGATGTTTTTCACTTAAAATGATGTCCTTTTGAAACAAAAGACATACACTTTGAGTTTTTCCGACCGCACCGCACCTCGGATTGAGGCGGGGTTGATTCGTACACGTCACATATGACCCATGGATCGTTGTCCTAAAGCATCAACACATTTCGAATGCGTTTGGTCAGTTTTTTGTATGTCACTTTTTGTTTTCACTTAAAATCTTATGGAAATTCATATAGAATATTATTATATCATATTTAGTATGGATTAGATTTTAGTTGATCGTGCTATGAAACATTTCAGATCTAATGAAATTAAGGAAGGTGGAGGGGCTGTCCGGGGGGCTATCCGGGGGGGCTGTCCGGTGGGTGTCCGGGGGGCTGTCCGGGGACCAAGGAGGAGGGTGGGGGGGCTGTGCGGGGTCTGTCCCGGGGGTGTTTGGGGGTTGTTCAGGGGGTTGTCCGGGGTTGTTCAGGGGGCTGTCCGGGGGTTGTTCAGGGGGTTGTTCAGGGGTTGTTCAGGGGTTGTTCAGGGGTTGTTCAGGGGGTTGTCCGGGGTTGTTCAGGGGGCTGTCCGGGGGTGTTTGGGGAGTTGTCCGGGGTCCAAGGGGGAGGGTGGGGGGTTGTCCGGGGGGCTGTCCGGGGGGCTGTCTGGGGGGCTATCTGGGGTCTAGGGTGGAGGGTTGGGGGCTGTACGGGGGGCTGTCCAGGGGGCTGTCCGCAGGGGCTGTCCAGGGGGGCTGTCTGGTGGGTGTCCGGGGGGCTATCCGGGGACCAAGGAGGAGGGTGGGGGGGCTGTGCGGGGTCTGTCTGGGGGGTGTTTGGGGGTTGTTCAGGGGGTTGTCTGGAGTTGTTCAGGGGGCTGTCCGGGGGTTGTTCAAGGGGTTGTTCAGGGGTTGTTCAGGGGGTTGTCCAGGGTTGTTCATGGGGCTTTCCGGGGGGTGTTTGGGGGGTTGTCCGGGGTCCAAGGGGGAGGGTGGGGGGGTTGTCCGAGGGGCTGTCTGGGGGGGCTATCAGGGGTCCAGGGTAGAGGGTTGGGGGCTGTACGGGGGGCTGTCCGCGGGGCTGTCCGCGGGGCTGTCTGGGGGGTGTTCGGGGGGTGTTCGGGGTCCAAGGGGGAGGGGGGGTTATCCAGGGTCCAAGAATGAGGGGGGTTGTCCAGGGAGTTCACAAACACACAACCACAAAAAGACAACAACATCCATAAAAACAGATAATATATAAAAATAACTCAACTCCAATACTATACTACGAGTCTAGATAAAACCAACAACTAGAATAGATTAAATATCAAATCTCAGTAATATAAGTCAAAAATGTAACGGATCAATATGTCCCACATCAGCATCAGCATCACCATCATCATCATCATCATCACTCTCGTCATCATCCTCCTCATCGTCCTCACCCTCCACAGCGCCTTCCTCCTCGCCTTCGCCCTCCTCCTCGCCCTCCTCATCTCCCTCCTCTTCCGAATCAGACTCCTCACCATCATCATCTTCAAGCTAGACATCGGCCTGACCACCACTGGAACTTCCACCTCGTGCACCATATATAGAATGTATCGATGACATGTATTCATCAATCGTTGGGATGGCCTCTGCTAGAAGTGTTGGACGTAGAACTTCAATATATTTCATAAATGGACTGTTTGCCCTAGCAGACTGTTCTGCCGTCTCTGTGACCCTTTTCTCAGCCTGTTCTGCATGTGCCCTAACTTGCTGCAGCTCGGTGGCACTACAACTCATACCTGAGGCGGGCCAATACCTCGTCGGGGCTATCCTGGGTCGGCAGCATACTCTGCCAGAATGATCCTCTCCCAACACCTGATGTAAGTGAGCAGATGGCCCAAAATTGTCTGCTTCTTGGGCATCGAGGGCCTCTAAAGCATCCTGTTACAAATATAAATATATTATTAAGTTACGAAATAGATATTAAAATATAAAATCAACAGATTAAAACTTACAATCTGCTGCTGAGTCGCTTCGTTGACATCACTTCCATCCTTTTTTCGTCTACTCGAGCAAAACAGTTTTGCTCGAGGCACACGTCCTTCAATATTTTGTACTTGCCTCTATAATGACATTAAAAACAAAAGTTATATAAAAACTTTAGCAAATGGTTAAATAATTGAGGAAACAAAAGAAAATGTAAGTCGTAAAGAAAACTTATAAACAATTGTCATACCTGCTGCCTCTCATGATCCGGCATCGTCGTGCATCCTAGTGTATGGAGGTATTTTTTTGCATCAATGTTTTTTTTTATTTTTTCCAGATGATTCCTAAATAAAATTTGATAATGCAAAGGATAATATTAATGAAAAACTTGAAAGTTATTATTTAAATACCTCAAATGTAATTCATACCTTAAACTGGGTACTCGTCCAATGAGTAATCATCTGACGATACTGCTCTATAGGAAAATCATCCACGACTGGTACCGCCTCTAACTCAGTGCCAACTCTAGCACGCCAGCCAATATACATCTCATGCTTGTAGGCTCTCCAAAGCTCGCCTAAATCCTTTAGACATTCCAGTCGTGCACCCTCACCATTATGAAAATTAAATCGAAGCTGAAATCAAAATATTAATTCATATAAATACAAAAATAATTTATTGCATTAAATACAACAGATTTTTTTACCCATATCTTTTCCCAAGCTCTATCATTGACCTCATGTGGAAAATGTCTCCACGACAGCGGGCTGAAGGGAATGATGTCGAAGTATTTGGCATGCGTCGCCAGAAAACTCCGACATTGCAGCCCTGTTTTCTCAACCATCTAATTGTCTTCATTATATTCCACCATAACCTGTGTGCGACGGTTCCACACCGAACGCATGCGTGTACGGCCCTGCCCCAGCCTCCTGTCAGTAGATGTATCTGTCATGAAAGAAAAACAAATATTTTATCAAAACATGTTATAATGAAAATAAATATTGCTATAAAAATTTGTTAGGGTTTTATAAATATACCTGCGGTAGTCTGATCAATGAGTGGCGTCGGATCCACAGAACCTGATGGAACACCCTCTGGTGGAATAGGAGTTGAAGACGATGGAATCTAAAAGCTCGGAGAGACAGAAGTAGAAGGAAAAGAAGATGGAACAGCTGTATGACCTGATGCTAACTCGGGAGTGGGAATCATCATGGGATGTGAAAATGATGGGGCAGAAGATGCAGAAGGTAGTGAAAACATGGGAGGCCTAAATACCCTGTGTGTCCCTAATGACACACCGGGATCATAATGTGGGAAGGCTGAAATGTTAGTGGTAGGGGCAGGGTCTAGTCGGGAACGCGCAGCTCTACGTCCACCTCTGGTACGAACCCTCCTCGTACCACCGGCCTGAGTACTAGGACCAGTACTAGGCTCCTCGTCGAATAACTGTCGATGTAATGGTGGATCCTACAAAAAAGTTTACAAAAAAAATTAATCACATGACATTATATATTCTGTAAATATATATATATATATGTATTTGAAATAAAGTACTCACTGCAGGCACTAATGGTGGAATGCCCATCTCCTCCATCCGACGATTGTTCTCTGCCATTTTTTTTCTTCGTCTCTCTTCAATTGGATGCATTTCCTGCATTTGAAAACAAATATGTAATTAATTAGAAAAATAAAATTACTGTGTAAACCAAAAAACTAAATATATGAGGGAATGAGGGGATTCATTGGTAATTTAGCTATCAATTGTTTTAGAAGAGCTTGAATGAATTTAATAAAACATACAAGTTGTAATGTTCACCAAGTTAGAAATATTGTTTGATTTGGTTTGAATACAGTTCAATTCCAAATTAGAAAATGCAATTCAAATAAAACAGCAACCAATAAACATTGAAAATTCACATAACGGTCAAGTCAGCTAAAACATAATTGTGATCAACACTAAATAAATATGATTATTACCAACCTTAACAACCCAACTCGAGGTAAACCAAAAGAATTGAGAACATGGATGAATGATTCTATATATTTCCAACCACAACTTCAGGTACACAATCAACTCTGACAATTGAGCTATTGGAGTCATCAAAAGAAATAAATGGATTGTTTCCAATGGCAATAGGGACAGTGTCAATTCCATCATCAGCATCATCAAAAATATGTCTTGGAATTACTTCAACTATGACACCAAATTCATGTTGAAGTTGATCTTTGACATAAAAAACTTCTTTATCCATTGATGCCAACACATATGGTTCTTCGGTTGCAAGAGTGCGGGTCATATTAATTACTCGAAATCCACAATCATCAATAAATGTGCCATGTCTCGTCATCGAATCAAACCAATGGCATTTCATCATTGTGACTCGTCCATGAGAGTAATAATCCAATATTATTATTTTCTCAACGACTCCATAATAACCCACATTTTCAAGTCGCGGTCTACTTTCTGATGCACTGGCATAACAATCTGTTGTGGCAGTAACCATAATACCATCATGTTGTGTTCTCATGTTTTTGGCTCGTTCAGTGACAATAAATCTGTACCCATTGATAACAATTGATTTACAGTCACGAACCACGGTATTAGGACCAAAAGACAAAGCTCTTATTTCCTCAGAGACAGAGTCAGCAGACAAACTCAATACCTTCAATATAAATGACAGTTAAACTTAAGTAAATATTGAAATAATTAATTTAAACAGTAATATTTTTACCTTCAATTTTAACCAAGCAGAAAACTCTTTACTATGCAAAGTCTCTCTCCTTCTCAAAGATAAAGAACGATTCTTCTTATTTATCATTGTTTTATGTTCCCTATAGATAAAAAAATATGAATAGTTTAACAGATATATATGTAAGATATACATATTCAATTTTGTTACCTGATATAGTCATCGAACAAATCACAGTTGAACAAAACTGTGCGATGTGCCATCTCCCGCTCTTCATGGCTTAATGTATTCAATGTATATGATCGAGGAATTCCTCCTGTTTGAGTAAGTGATGGAAAACTGGGTTCAATTTGATCATATTGTTCTTCTTCATTTTTCATTGGTCTGTTCATTCTTGTAGTATGATCAGACAAATACATTGAACAAAAATCCATACATTCTTGAGCTAAGTAACCGTTCGCGATAGAACCTTCGGGATGATTCTTGTTTCGAACATAAGACTTTAATGTGAACATATTTCTTTCAGTTGGATACATCTAACGAAAAGAAACAGGTCCTTCGAGAAGTATTTCATTTGGAATATGGACAGTCAGATGCAGCATGCATTTGAAAAATGATGGGGAAATATTTTCTCCAACTCACACAAAATTAATGGGGCATCTGTCAACATTTTTTGCAAGAAAGACTTGGACATCTTCTTAGCACAAATATCTCTAAACAAATAGCACAACCAAATAACACCCACCCTTACATTATTGGACAAAAGATGACGAATTGCTATTGGAAGCAACTCATGTAGTAGAATGTGATAATCATGAGTCTTCAAAAATCGTCGATTGTCCATAAAACTGAAACTACAACGATGTTTCAGTCTTCTGGATCGTGTATTATTCATACAAACTGGACATGACAGTTTTCCCTTCGTGCTCCATCCAGACATCATTACATAAGCCGGAAAATCATTGATCGTCCACATAAGCGCAGCACGCATCTGAAATATGTCTTTCGAACATGCATCGTATGTGCGCACACCCACATCCCAAAGAAGTTTCAACTCTTTTATTAAAGGTTTCATGTATACATCAATATCAATGTCCGGATCAGAAAGACCAAATATGAGTATACTCATGAAAGTGAAAGATTTTTTTCATACACAACCATGGGGGAAGATTATAAATGTGTATAAAAACTGGCCATGTGCTGTGCGAAGTAAGCATCTGCACAAACGGATTAAAACCGTCGCATGAAAGACCCAGCCTCACATTACGCACGTCAGCTGCAAAATCAGGATGTCGAGCATCAAATCTCTGCCATGCAAATCCATCTGCAGGATGAACCAACTCATCATTAGTCTTCTTTCTCTCGGTATCATGCCATCTCATTTTTATTGATATGTCATCAGACATAAAAAGATTCTGGAGTCTGGGGATCAATAGAAAGTGCCACATTACTTTCAGTGGAATGCAGGATGGTGTTCCATCAGATTTTGACTTCCAGCGGGATGTGCCACATTTTATACATTCATTTCGTTGAGCGGTTTCTTCCCAGAATAAACTGCAATCTTTCAAGCAATCATGAATTTTGTTTCTGGAAAATCCAAGTTCTTCAACTAACTTCCATGCCATATAGTGGTTTGAGGGAATATCTGCATCATCTGGAAGTAAATCCTTCAAGAGGGTAAGAATGTAATCGATTGCTGTATTAGAAATCCCATACATAGTTTTTCCAAGAAGCAATCGGATTAAAAATTCCAACTTTTTCATTTTATCGCATTGTCGATATACTGAAGTCATGGAAGCATCATTCATGTTTTTCACCCAATCAATATCATCATTTTCACTAGATGCATCAGTTGTCCTCATATCGACGTCTTCTTGAGTCGAAATCCTTTCTTTTTCATGATGACGAACAAACGGAAACCGATCATCTAACAGATTATCCATTCCAGTCCTTTCATTTCGATCATCGCCAAT
The DNA here is from genome assembly GCA_963277665.1 of Viscum album. Lineage (NCBI taxonomy): Eukaryota > Viridiplantae > Streptophyta > Magnoliopsida > Santalales > Viscaceae > Viscum > Viscum album. The sequence goes on along the minus strand of OY728145.1, from coordinate 1,923,221,421 downwards.
TTGAGATTTCATTTTCTCCCCATTGTGATACCACACAAAGTAGATTTCTTGAAAACCATTTTTGGTTATGTGGTAGCTGACTTCTTCACGACTCAACCAAGGTCTACCAACACAATTGGAACATGGGCAGTGTATGCGACCACTATATAAAGCATTGTGAAATGTAAAATCTATAAAGCTCTCCAAATTTTTTTGAAAATCGCTTGAGATACGATCGGTTTCATACATCCATCTTCTATCCATTCTGTACAAAAATTCATATAAGTCATTTTGTCATAAACAATTCAATAGGATTGAACTTTAATAGAAAATACATTTAATTAAACGATAAAGGAAGAAAATAATCATGGTATCAACTACACATTTGAAAAAAACATACTAATGTGTTATTGAAAAAATGTAAAACCAACAAGAACTTAATGTGTTATCACATCAGAGCATGCCTCATCCCATAACCATATTAGTAGGTTATCTTCGTGGACAGCCCCGCCCACCCCCGTGGACAACCCACCCACCCCCGTGGACACCCCCTACACCTTAGACAGCCCAACCACCCTCGTGGACAGCCCACACACCCCCCTCAAAACCCCTTCTCCCTATGGATAGCCCCCCACCCCCTTGGATAGCCCGCCCACCCCCCTGGACACCCCTACCCCCTGTGGCCAGCCCACCCACCCCCCTAGACAGCCCGCCCACCCCTCCTTGACAGCCCGCCCACCCCCGTGGACAGCCCGTCCACCCTTGTGGACAGCCCGCCCACCCCTGTACCCCCCGGGACACCCCGTACCCCCCGGGATATCCCCGCCCACCCTCCCAAACAGCCCACACCCCCCTCCCCTGCAACCCCACCACCACCACCTAGACATACCAACCCCCCTGGACACCCCACACACCCCTCCCCCACTAGGACACCCCACCCAGTCCCCCAGGACAGCCCACACCCCCTTGATAGCCCCGCCCACCCCCATGGACAGCCATTCCGACCCCCGTGGATAGCCCCGCCCACCCCCGTGGACAACCCACCCACCCCCGTGGACGCCCCCTACCCCCTAGACAGCCCAACCACCCCCGTAGACAGCCCACCCACCCCCCTCGACACCCCTTCTCCCTATGGAAAGCCCCCCACCCCCTTGGATAGCCCGCCCACCCCCCTGGACACCCCTACCACCTGTGGCCAGTCTACCCACCCCCCCTGGACAGCCCGCCCACCCCTCCTTGATAGCTCGACCACCCCCGTGGACAGCCCGTCCACCCTTGTGGACAGCCCGCCCACCCCCGTACCCCCCTGGACACCCCGTACCCATAGTGGATAGCCCCACCCACCCTCCCAAACAGCCCACACCCCCCTTCCCTGCAACCCCACCACCACAACCTAGACATACCACCCCACCTGGACACCCCACACACCCCTCCCCCACCAGGACACCCCACCCAGACCCCCAGGATAGCCCACACCCCCTGGACAGCCCCGCCCACCCCCGTGGACACCCCCTACCCCCTAGACAGCCCAACCACCCCCGTGGACAGCCCACCCACCCCCCTCGACACCCCTTCTCCCTATGGACAGCCCCCCACCCCCTTGGATAGCCCGCCCACCCCCTGGACACCCCTACCCCCCGTGGCCAGCCCACCCACCCCCCCTGGACAGCCCGCCCACCCCTCCTTGACAGCCCGACCACCCCCGTGGACAGCCCGTCCACCCTTGTGGATAGCCCACCCACCCTCGTACCCCCCTGGACACCCCGTACCCCCCCCCCCCCGGGATAGCCCCGCCCACCCTCCCAAACAGCCCACACCCCCTCCCCTGCAACCCCACCACCACCACCTAGACATACCAACCCCCCTGGACACCCCACACACCCCTCCCCCACCAGGACACCCCACCCAGACCCCCAGGATAGCCCACACCCCCTGGACAGCCCCACCCACCCCCGTGGACAGCCTTTCCCACCCCCGTGGACAGCCCCGCCCACCCCCGTGGACAACCCACCCACCCCCGTGGACGCCCCCTACCCCCTAGACAGCCCAACCACCCCCGTGGACAGCCCACCCACCCCCCCTCGACACCCCTTATCCCTATGGAAAGCCCCCCACCCCCTTGGATAGCCCGCCCACCCCCCTGGACACCCCTACCACATGTGGCCAGCCCACCCATCCCCCCTGGATAGCCCGCCCACCCCTCCTTGACAGCCCGACCACCCCCGTGGACAGCCCATCCACCCTTGTGGACAGCCCGCCCACCCCCGTACCCCCTTGGACACACCGTACCCCCCCTGGATAGCCACGCCCACCTCCCAAACAGCCCACACCCCCCTTCCCTGCAACCCCACCACCACCACCTAGACATACCACCCCACCTGGACACCCCACACACCCCTCCCCCACCAGGACACCCCACCCAGACCCCCAGGACAACCCACACCCCCTGGACAGCCCTGCCCACCCCCATGGACACCCCCTACCCCCTAGACAGCCCAACCACCCCCGTGGACAGCCCACCCACCCCCCTCGACAACCCTTCTCCCTATGGACCGCCCCCACCCCCTTGGATAGCCCGCCCACCCTCCTGGACACCCCTACCCCCCGTGGCCAGCCCACCCACCCCCCTGGACAGCCCGCCAACCCCTCCTTGACAGCCCGGCCACCCCCGTGGACAGCCCATCCACCCTTGTGGATAGCCCGCCCACCCTCGTACCCCCCTGGACACCCCGTACCCCCCTGGATAGCCCCGCCCACCCTCCCAAACAGCCCACACCCCCCTCCCCTGCAACCCCACCACCACCACCTAGACATACCACCCCCCTGGAATGTGTATAAATAACATAAAAATACATGATATATAGATAGCACAAAATACTCAACCTATGGGTTCACATTAACTACATAATCACACACTTCACTACTACCATAAAACACATAAACCACACCACCACCACACAAGACGCATAGCATTTATCACATTCATTTATAAGCCACTTCATTCACACTTACATTGTCCATTCATTTAATGTTAAATTAATTAAATCCATTTACCACACATCCATTTCTATTCCATCTCATTTATTTAATATCTTGTTTTTTTTTAACAGCATAATTTATTCCATAGATAACCAGGAAACTAATAAAACCACCACACAACAACTCACCATCTCACAATAAGCATCGACACCATGTTACATCGACCAACCATCTCACCAAAACAACCACATATCACAATAAAAATATTGCACATCACAACCCACCGCACAACCAAAACCACCTCACCACATTATACACCACAACTTCATCACACAACACCTCCACACATCATCACTATCATACAACTTCACATGATACATCCATGCCCACTAACCATCACATTACAACCCCACATATCACAAAGCCCAACCGGTCACCTCAATCCCCATAAAACAGCCTACAACATACAATGAAACACAACAAAAAACCTCTCATAGAGGAAACATACCCCAACATTCACAATTTATTTATTCAAGGTCTTTTATTACATTACCCCTTTATTTATCATGGACATTATAACACAACTGATATTCCAGAGGAAACTAATTAATTAACAAAATATTTATTCATTTCCCTATTTTACACGGTGAAATCACATCAAAATCCAAACTTAAAACTAAAATATTAGATCAATAACAATAAAAACAAGGTACCATATGTGTATAAAGAAAAAATTACTTGATTTGAGATGATTCAAATGGGTTTTCACCTATTCGGATGGGAGATTTGGAGAGTAGCAGAGAGCTGGAGGTGGATTGATAACTTAAAACTAAAATACTAAAGCAATAACAATAAAAATAAGGAAGTATATGTGTATAAATGAAAAGATACATGATTTCAGATGGTTTTCACCTCTTCAGATAGGGGAATTCGCGAGAGGAGAGCAGTGGAGCGGATGAAATTAGGTTTCTGTGCGAATGGGGGAGAGCAACCCCGCGGCTGGATTTGGGGGAAATAATTCCCAACGGTTTTTAAGAACTGTTGGGAAAGAGATGCTAAGGACCCCTTTACCAACGGTTTGAGGAAACCGTTGGCAAAGGGGTGACCCTTTCCCAACGGTTCAAGAGAACCGTTGGAAAAAGGTGATTAACACACCCCTTTCCCAACGGTTTCTTGAAACCGTTGGCAAAGGGGTGGCTTTTCCCAACGGTTTCAATGAACCGTTGGGAAAGGCTGTCTTAATCCTTCAAGCCCAACGGTTTTACCAAACCGTTGGTAAACACCCGTTGGGAAAAAACAGCATTTCCATTAGTGAGAGTTTTTATTTTATGGAAATTTAGTAGAAGATACTACTTTGTAATCTTTTGACATGTAATAGTTATGTCCTAATTATCTAAAACTCTAAACTTGAAAAAGATCCTCAATGTGAATTATTCATTTAATTCAATTTTAAGTAAGGTTTATGGCTGGGGCCTTATAGTTGTTATCAAAGGTCGGTTTAGATAACTTTAGAGGTTAGGTTATTCTTTAAGCATAAGTGACATTACCATAATGGTTATGATTTCAGACAGAGTCCTAGTTTTAGATAAACTGAATGAGTAAGAATATCTTAGTGTTTATCTTCCTCATTAGTTCATGATGGTTTTTTTGTTATACTCACACTGACCCTTTTGGTTTTAGTAAATGGCTGGATCTAGCAAGCACCAAAGTGATAATGGGTTTGAAGGAAACCGTGGTGGTCCTCTGATTAAGATACTATATGAGATGGGGGATTCAATGAGGAATCTCATAGTTTTTCTAAACCAACTATCAAGGAGTCATGATCAACCACTTCAACCTTGGGGATTTCTATAAGGCATCATATATGCGAGAAACAAATCCCTATAGAACTACAGGTAATAATCATAAAGGTAAGTGTGTTAAAAAACCTATGTGTCAAAGATGTGGCAAGAAACACCTAGGAAAATGTTTCAAATGGACAGAAATGTGCTATAGATGTGGAAATGAAGGTCATAAAGCAAGAATCTGCCATGGAAAAAGGAAGCATCCAGTTGACTCGAGGAAAGGGAAAGAAGTTCTTTCTAAGGGATCAATTGAATGTTTTGAATGTGGTGTGCATGGTCATTATGCAAACACATGTCCCATTATGAAGTTTCGTGAATGGGATCACCAAGATCATACAAATACTCATTTACCAATACCTAATGCCATTCCGGTTGAGGATGAAGAAACTGACAATGACCAAACAATGGTATGTATTATTTCATGACTATTTTTTTCCTATTTTGGAATCTTAGGATATGATTCATGATTTTTTTTGTAGGAAAGAGGTATTTCGGAATAAGTTGGAAAGGAATGGTTAATGGATCATGAAGAATGTTGAATGAGTAAGATGTCAACATATAAGGGCTTCAAGAGTTATGGTGAAATTCTTAAGAGTATTAAGTCTCTTTTGATGATGGGGTTACATTAGAAGACTCTTTATATTATGTGTAACCCTGATGTTTAGTATAGGCAAATTTTATTCATGGAATAGTTATCTTTTCTTTTGTGGACATAGTTATAAAGAACCATTTGGGTTTATATGATCCTTACTTTTGAGGTAATTATGGGTTACTATATGTTATGATTGAAGTGAAAGGCATGAGATAAAATTGAGGTTAAATTATGTTATGGTTATTTTTGATGATTTTATCCCATTTTGGGGAATGATTTAAGAATTACATAGTTTTGGAAAAAGGACAACACGCAGACCGTGTGACAACCCGTTGCGTCGGACAAAGCTGCGGAAATCGAACCCACAACCAAAGTGCGACTGGTATTTTTCGCCTACCACTGGAATACGTGAAGTCCCTGGTTAGTTTGACTGATTATTTTTAGTTATATGATTTTATGAATTAAGAGTAAGTTGATTTTGGGTTATTTATGAAAATGATTAACCTATCATGGAGGATATGTGATTAGGATAATTACTTTTCAATGCGAGACTTTAAGAGCAACTAATTTTGTTTGGAGATAAATGTTAAGATTTAACTTGGAAGACTATGTGACTAAATCCTTCAAATGTTTGGGTTTCAATCTTAGATTGGTTTACTTTGAGGAGTTTTATGGACAAATTGTTTATCGGATGGTCCTCGTTGAACTTTGGGTTTTGTTGGACAAATTTTGGAGATTAAGAATGGATTTTCTTTCTAATGGGTTATCCTTTTCTGGGTTATCTGATCTTGTACTAATTTTTTGGGTTTTGGTTTTGGTTAAAGTCTAAATACATGGGAAGTATGTAGTTCTTTTTTTGGGTTAGGTGATTCTCTAGAAGTTGATTATAGTGCTCTTAATGCGAACAAGTCTCCCTAAATACTCGTCTTTTGGAAAAAATATGAGTTTGATTAAGGAATCTAGTAAAATTTGAAAGTCAACATGATAAGTGATTAAGTTTCCTTATGAATAAATTCCTCAATAAAAAGTAACTTAAAACAAAAATAATGTCTATTAACTTTTCCTACTGGGGAACCCAACACTGTTTAACCCATCATAAGTTTGTGATTTTCTTATTGTTAACTTTCTCCTAAACATGTTTTCTATCACTCTCCATCAGAACATGACCCTATGTTTTCTCCTCCATGTTCATGTTTTCATACTTGGAATCCTAGTATGGGTTAACTCGGGCGACCTTTGTACTTATCTTTCTTTATTTTAAAGTGATTTTTTTACCGACTCTTCTTCCGATGTGGGACTTTCAAGGATGTTTCCAAGCCCAATTTTAAAATTGCGAGGACGCAATTCCCAAAAGGGGGGAAGGATGTAACACCCCAGGTAAATAAAGAATATGAAATCATTATATTAATCCATATTTGTGAATCAAATATTAATATTACTTTAATGGGGATGTTATGCTTGATGGAGTACCCAATACGCAACAACGAGTTTCTTGGGAATCTTATGTTGCACTCTAATAATAAAATAATATTATTTTAAATGGTAGTTAACATGTAGACGTTCTATTGGTGGGAATGGATAGAAATAACTAAAATATGATTATATATGTTTTTTAAATGTTTTTACATTTATCCAAAGGCTTAAAATACAGAATGAATTCAATTTTAGGCTTTTATACCCTAATTTTCACTAAAGGTTCACTTAACGCCTTTTGATGGAGAACTATCATTAATAATAGTTTTGATCACTCTTATAAATTCTTTTGGACCAAATAAAACTATTCTTTAGAATTGGGACATCAAATTTTACTTTGTGTAAATTTTTGGTATTTTTCCGATAAAGTTCATTTTTTTAATGAATAGTGTAAAATGTTGTATTCTAATTCAAAACCACTTTTTAATCTAATTTATTTATATGATTAGATTATCTTTTGAATTGGTTTTAAAGTGAAATTAGAATTTATTTTTACCATTAAATCCAATAGTGGTCATTGGAATTAATTTCACTTTGAAATCAGACTTAAACCAGTGTCAATCTTTTGATACTTATTGTTTCATAAAAACACGCTATTTGCTCTGAAAATGGGAATTAATTATTAAATTAATAAATGTGACTTATATGTTTTGAATTTTGTAAAATAGACTTCATTTTTGAATTCGGAATATCAAATATAGCTTAGGGTGAATTTATGGAATTTTTCTGAAAAACTTCAATTTTTGATGAATAGTGAAATCACTAAGTGGTACTTATAAAACCTGATTTTCCATTTAAATGAAATTTTGCCACCTTTGTGTATTGAATTTCAAAAATCCGACATACATGGTTGTCACTAAGAAGTAAAATGTGGTTCAATGAGATTAAAATAATTTTTTGGTGAATAGTAACTTATTATGTTTTTAATCACGATTAGTGGTAATTAGTGTAGTTTAAGTTAAAAATAATGTTTTAATAATATAAGATGACCTAGACACATGTCCTACCCTAATTGGATGTGTCATGGCCGACCAATACAATACATGGGTCATATTGGGGACCCCATGGAGCCACTTTGGTCGGAAAATGACATAAATACCTTTTATTTAATGTTAATGAAAAAAATGGCACAAACATGATATGTTTTACTAAAACAATTTTTTAATGGGGTTATACAAGTAATATTTTTTATTATAAATAGTAATTGGAAAGATAAAACGATTTCCTACATCATAGTAATTTTTTTATAATTTTTAGACATTAAATAAATTAAATTATTTATGACATAATAATGATGCAGCGATGACATCATTATTTGACTATTTAAATAAAATTGAAGGATAATGTAAACTGTATGAAATACACATGTCCAAAACTTATTGGATGAGTGGATTTCGAACCCTTATCACCTTATCCACGAATTATTTCAATGTTGAACCTTTTAATACCGAAACACATTTTCAAATAAAGTAATATTTCTTTACATTCCAAAAGTGCCTCCCCCCTCCTCTTATAAAAGGCCCCCACCTCTACCTATTTTCCCACACTCCCAAAGCATTTGGCTCGGCCAACCCCTGCCCATTTTCTCTCTCCACATCCCTCTATTACCCATTGAATCCTCACTTTGGGCATAAGTCTTCCCAAGGAAGCCTTTGAGCTCAAACTAAGGGGAGTTACCCGATTTTAAGGTAATGTCTTCTTTTGAGTCCTTTTGTTTTATTTTGCTTCTCCAACCCCCTAAACTATTTTTATTATTTTCTTTTGTAACACCTCCAGTATCCTCAATATACTAGGATGTTTTTCTAAGAATTATTCTAGCTACACTTACACACACCTACATCTAATGGTTAAATAACATACTGTTTCTGTGGATGGCGAATTTCTGCCTCCCGAAACGATGATTGTTCAACATTCTTTTAACACCTTCAAAGGTGGCCATTATGATGAAACTATATATATATATGATATATAATATGTTTATGTTTTCCTTAAGCTTCTGTATTTTTCATTTTGTTCATACCTTTATGGTTTCCATTATGGGTAAACATGATATCTTCATTTAAGGAAGTGCGGACTACCGCCCCCTCAAAGTGATGTGATTCGTTAATGCCATATGTGGGACGTGTAAAGGATGGATTTAAAGTTATTATATATGATGTTATAATAGAATTATAATATACCTCTATATCATTATTATTTATTTCCATTAAAGTATGAGATAAAAATGAAAGTAGTGTTCATGCGTACGTACGGCTTACCGTCTCCATGAACGGTACATTTCATTTCTTATCCCCAAATGTATAGTACTATTAAAAGTATATGTATATAATGGATATATATAATGAATGATACATATAAATGATGAATATAATTCTGGAATTAAAACACACATACCTCTTATTTAATTTTAATTCCATTAATATGAGAAAGAAATGAAAGTAGCGTTCATGCGTACGTACGGCTTACCGTCTCCATGAACGGTGCATTTCATTTCTTACCTCTAAATGATTATGTAATATTATAAATACATATATGTGCTGGATATATATGATATATATGATACCCAAATCAGGAATGTCATTCTGGATATAAATAACCTTTGACCACACGAACAACATGTAATTGTAAGAAGTCCACTTTCGACTTAAGAACCAAATATCGACAAAACAAACATTATTAACTTAAATGGTTACATAATGTTTATAACATGGAAATAAGTGATATAAAAGGAATAATGAACTCTAAAAAGGTTCTTAATCAAGTAGAATTTAACTCAAGTTTATTATTCAGGACGTTAAAGAACGATCGAGTCAAGTCGGACCCAAGGTAAGGGACTTCGTCTCAATCTCCTTTCATTGAGGCATATTTAGTTTTATACACAACTTTCTTTTATATGGTGTATAAAACCCGTTGAATATTACTTTTATACAAAAGGAATCTTTTTCTATGAAGCGTTTTACAGAACGACAAAAAGGAATGTTTCTTTTAACGTACGCGGCGACAAAGACCTTTTCTGCCACCGCGAGTATTATTTGGTCTTTGTCTTCCTCAACAAGCCGTAATGTTTTTGGAATAAAATAAATACCATATACTCTTTTATGTATTTTGGTATTGAAAATGGTTTTGATAAAGGATTATATTATGTCAATATATTTATGATATATTGTGATTGAAATGTAGAAAATGTTATCATTCCTTTATATTGGTTTTATGTTTTATGATTTTATATTGGTACTTGGACATTTTAACGGGTGGTTACGTTATAAACCGTAAGACGGGTGGTGTCGTGAATACCAGGACGGGTGGTTACGTTATAACCTCCAATGCATTGGGTATGGAAGTCGTTCGTATGGCTATTCCATTTAGTATGTATGGAAATTCGCCGTATGGCTATTCCATTAAGTGATATGTGTGGGAGTCGACCGTATGGTTATTCCACTTAAGTATGTTTATGTCCCAAGTTACCTTTATATATGTTATGTGTTCTTTATATGGGTTTTATGGTAATCCTTTGGTTACAAAAAGGTAAGTAATGATATTTTATTCAGTGAAGAGTTTTTACTACTTCATAAAGGTGAAAAGTATTACCTTGATAAAGTATACATGGTTTACTTTTTGTTTTGATAAACTAACAGTTTTTTGTGTTTCCCTTACTGAGTTTTTATTCTCATACCACGTTTTTGAAATGTTTTTCACAGGACTTAGTGTGGAATAGGGTCAAGGATGGGATCATGGGAAAGTCATGCTACCTAAAACATGAAACTAGACATGTTTCTTTTTAAGAGTTTTTATTTTATGGAAATTTATTAGAAAAGACTACTTTGTAATCTTTTGAGATGTAATAGTTATGTCCTAATTCTCTAAAACTCTAAACCTGAAAAAGATCCTCAATGTGAATTATTCATTTAATTCAATTTTAAGTAAGGTTTAAGGCTGGGGCCTTATATTCAATTATTCTAAAAATGTGGGAATCAGATGAGAGGAAATTTGATTAAGGTGGATTGTAAATATTTTATGTGTAGAAGAGATGGTCATTAAAAAATTGATTGTTGGAGTGATGGTATGAAGTTGGATAAAAATGAAAATATAGGGAAAGATGAAAATAATAAACCACCCACAATCCAGTTTTTGAAAATCAAGAAGTATGGGAATTATTCTAAACAATTCTTAAATTTGGAAGTTATTTATGATGATCAAATTCAAGAACTTGTTAAAACCAGACACCAATATAAATCTCAATTGGTCATTATTTCCAACTATGGGTGTGCTAATGACGTGATTAATGGTTTAATTACTATCAACACTAGAACTGGTAATGTCTTATTTGACTCTGGATCTACCCATTTTTTCATATCTATTTTCTTTTAAGGGTATCAAGATTCCAAAAAAATGATTAGATGACTAATTGGTAGTGAAAACCCCTAATGGTGTGATCATTACATATCTAGTATATTATTCTTATCCAATTGTCATTGACAGGAATGTACATCCTAAAAATCATGTCATTCTTCATCTAGCTTAATTTGATTCTATATTAATCATGGATTGGATTTCTCTAAATAAATATTATATCACTTTTTGAGGAAGAGATGTTAAATTTGATATTATAAACCAAATTAGGATCTTATATCAATGTGAATATAAGTAAAAACATTAGATGGAGATCACATCCATTTTATGGGTCTAAATTTCCATTCAGAATGGGTGTTTCTCACAATTAGGGGGAAATGATTCATCAATTATATTTCTATTGTGTGAAAATATATTGATGTATTTCAAAAAGAGTTTCTTGGATAGCTAAAAAATGTGTAGTTTAGTTATAAATATAAATTATATAGGGTTTGATACCAATTTCTGAGACTCTATACAGAATGGCCACAGTTTAGTTGCAGGAATTGAGGAAGTAAATCAAGGAAAACATTGAAAAGGTATTAATTCTACCAAGTGTGCCACCACTGGGTGAACCTGGTATTTTTTTTAAGAAAGAAAGATCAATTATAATCATAATTAATTATCAGTAGCTAATGAAAATTAAAATTAATAACATGTATCTTCTTCCCTGTATTAATGACTTGTTTCATCAACTAAATAGAGGTCAATACTTTTCAAATAATGAAAATAATTATATATCATCACTTGAGGGTCACGATAGAAGATATAGAAAAGACATAATTATTTAAAAGTTACAGACTGAATGAATGTATATTGATTTTATTCATTCTTAATAAATCCCCAACTCTCTGCATGGATTTAATGAATAGTCTTCAGAGATTACCTTGATCAGTTTTTAGTATCCTTTATCGATTATATTATCATCTATTTGAATAGAATGGAAGATTATTAATCCCACTTCATAGTTTTACTAAATTCCATAATGAAATATAATCTATATGAAAATTTTAAACACAAACTATATCAAGAGAAGGTATATCGGTAGATCTTTCAAAGATATAGGCTATTGAATGTTGGCCCAGAACAACCCTAATGACTGAGATCCATATTTATCTTGTTTAAGATAGATTTTATTGATGTTTTTTGAATAATTTATCAAAACTATATAATCCTCTAACAAATTTAACTCATAAGGGAGACATGTTACCCTCATTGGATGAATGTGATAACAATTTCAAAGAACGAATGGGTAGATTATTCAGCACACCAATGCCTTCTTTAACATATAGTGGAAAGAGGTTTTTAATCTTTAATTATTCATACAATAAGGGGTTCTGATATTTTTTATTCATGTTAAATTTTTATATCCTATACCTCATGAAAATTGTTAATTCATGAGAAAAATTACCCAACTCATGATTTAAAGTTAATTGTGGTACTTTTTTCTTTAAAGATACGGAGGAATTAAATTTATGGAGAAAATAATGATATATATATATATATATTGGTCATAAAAATTTAAATTATATATCCACACTGAATGGTTTGAGTAAGAACCAATGGATATGGTTAGAGATGATTAAATATTATCAATTTCTTATAAATTTTTACCCTAGGAAAGAGAACAAGGTGGTCAATTATTTGAGTCAAAAGGATCATGCTAGCTTATCCATGATGAGGATTAAAAAAGGTCCAATATTTATATATTTTACCTAGATGTATTTTCAACTCATAAAGAAACAGAAAAAAAGTATTATCTTGCTGATTTGAATGTTCAACCATTTTTCCATGTTAAGATTAAAGATTTGTAGAAAGAAGATGTAGATATACAAAAGATGGATAAAAACATTCCTATGTTTCACATTGATCGTTATGTAATGATAATATTTAAAAATTATTTATGTATTTCTTCCATACTATATTTGAATAATGAGTTGTTAGGGGAAATTCATAGTTCTTCATTCTCAATTCATCTTGTAACTAGGAATATTTATATTTATTTAAAAAGATACTTTTGATGGGATTCATGAAGAAATATGTCAAATAGTTTGTATCTCAGTGCTTTGTATGTTAGAAATATTTTTCTAAAAGAAGACATTATTGGTGGATGTATCTTACATTACCTATACAAGAATGTAAAATAGAAAACATCACCATGGATTTATTCGTTAGACCCCCCATAACATCTAAAAGGATAAATTCTGTATTTGTGGTATTAATCCACCTTACTATATCAGTAACCTTTATAGATATGAGATAAGACTTCACTCTAGATCTTATTTCCCAGATATACATTAAGTAAGTGGTAAGGTTCCATGAATTACCACATTCCATTATGTATAATATGGATCTAAGCTTTACCAAGACGTTCTGGTGAATTATTTAGAAGCTCTTGATATGGAGTCGAGTTTTTGTATTGTGGATCATCCTAGATAGATGGTCAGGTGGAGAGAACAATTCGAACCCAATAGGATTTTTTGAGATATTTCTCCCTTGATTTAAATTTGTATTAAAAATAATCACCATCATCTATTTTAGTTTTCCTACAATAATATATTTCCCTAAGCAATTCACATGACTCCTTATGAAGCCCTCCATGGAAGGAAATTTATAGGTTCTATGTGAAAGAATTTAGTTAAATATATATATCTATTGAGATTAGAGATATCCTAAGAAATAGAATAGAGGTGTAGATACATTAAGAAATAAATCAATGTATCTTAGAGTTTTCTGAAAATTTCATTTTACAATCATTATCATGATCTTGATTTTGACATTTGTGGGAAGGTGTTTCTATAAATTTATCCATGGAATATGTCAATAAGATTTGGGTAGAAATGGAAATGAACCCGAGGTATATCGGTTCCTTTGAAATTATAGATCATATCAAGACTATAGATTATCACTTAACACTTAAAAAAGAATCCCACAATTCCACGATGTATAAAATGTATCCTACCTAATGAAGTACATACCTAATTATTTGTACGTACTAAACTCAGAGACCATACTACTGGTGCATGATCTTTCTTATGAGGAACTACTAGTGAAGATTCAAGATGATATAAAGAAAGTTATTGAAAAATATATCACTCACCTGGTAAAAAAAAATTTCGGAAAAACTCTAATTTGGAGAAGATACATGGGAACATTCAGAATTACGAGGTGGTAATATCCACATTTATTTAACAAAGTGATGAATTTCAAGGACGAAATTCACTATAAGGCGAGTAGAATATAAAATCTATTGTTTTTAAAAAATTATATTTATAAAATAAATTACATTTCTTTAATATTGTATGTTACATGAAATACCAAGTTAATATTTCACTATAAACAACACTGGGTGAGTTTGTGTCACACACGACATAGAGTTCTAGAAAAATCATGATATATTATTAATATAGTTATCTAAACATAGTCATTATAATGTAACCATTAAAATATCAATATTAATTATGATAAAAACTTTTAAAATATTTTTTTTAATGGTTTTATATAAATATAACACATTGATAATAAAATATATAATTTTTGGTAAAGTATTTATATGATTCAGAAATACTAATTTCTCAAAATAAATTGGTTTTTATATCTTTTTATGATCAATATTAAAACTAATTTTAGAATATTTTAGAATATTAATTTGATAAAATAAAATTTATTTGTTAAATAATCGTGTAAAAGTTCTTTTCGAGTGAATTTTTGGGATTTTTCTGAAATGATTTATTTTTTGATGAATAGTAAAAAATACTAAATTTTAATTGGAAACAACCTTTTTAGTTAATTTATTTATAAATTAAAATAATATTTTAAATTTTTTTAAAGTAAAATTATTTCAGTGGTAAGTACATTAATCAAATATACTCTGTTATAATAAATTTAATATTGAATTTTGAAATAAAAACATTATAAACTTTTCAACATTTTCACTTTGAAAACTCGTTTTCTAATCGCATATGTGGGATTAATTTCCAATTAAAATTTTAAAATTATGTGAATTTAATATGTAAAAACTGATTCCATATTTTGGATTAGAATAATTAATTTATCTAATAAGTTTAAATTAATTTTTCATGAAAAAATATTAAAAATATACAAAAATAATTATTGTGGTTAATTTAATAATGGGGTTACCAGGGGGATAAAATAAGAAGATATGGGATGAAAATTAGTATAGAATCTTTTAAAGGCCTATTTTATAAAACAATTTCTATATTATCGTTCAAAATTTCTAATCAATGTTTATTTTTAATAATTTTTCTTGTGAATTTTCTTTTTTAGTTTGGATTTATTTTTGGAACATTCCATGTTGTTTCCAAGTGGGATCCTTTCCCCCAATCACAAAACTAACAGCACAACCATCAACTTATTCACACATATAAGTCCATTTAGATAATCTAAAAACTAATAAATCCCTCCCCAAAAGCTTGAAACACATTCTAGAGCTAATATTCCTCCAAAAGACAAACATTTGGGTCCTTAATAAGAGATCCAAATGATGTGCTTCTAAGAAAAGGTAATTAAGTTCACTATGATCCTTCATTTTCTTTCTTATTTTCCCCCATTTTATTCATTTTTTAACTCAATTAATTTAAAAACAAGTGTCTAATATATAAATATATTATTTTATGATAATTTAATAACCTACAACCATTTCCTCCTCCATCCAATGGGTTACGAACCCGTCATTTGTGTGTACTGCAGTGTACTATTTCCCAAACTGATGTCATTAATTTTTCCATTACCACCACTAAAATGAGAGACATTATGATGTATTTATTATTTACATAGTATATTTTAGATATTATTATACATATAGAATTATTATAACACCGCTAACTTCATACTCTCCATTTTGTGGTAATATGGAAAGGTCCCTCTTGTGTACGAAGGACTACCACCTCGTGAGTGATTCATTGATTCTAAACATGGAGGGTCATAAGGATGGTTTTCATAAAAATATGTGATATATATGACTTAAATATTTTTTTTAATGATAATATATCATTTAAATGTTTTTATTTCAATCCAACTTGACAATTGAATCATTATTCATGCATGTGTATGGTCCATCATCTCCAGGAATGGTGTATTCCATGTTATATTGATAAATTATGAGGATTACATTTAATAAATATATAATGAATATGTATTATTTTAATATGATGGTGAAAATTATATATATGTTGAAATAATGATAAAATTAAGAAGAAGAAAAATAACAAAACAAAACATATACAAAAAACAAAGTGGTTATTAGTGGAAACATAACATTAATATGGAATTATTAAAAAATGGGTAAAAAGATTATATAAGAAAATAATATATAGAATGATATATTTAAATATTTTTTAATAATAGATTTATGATAAATACATATTTTTTATACACAACCTTTGAACATGTACAAAGGTAGGTGATATATAAGGTAATTTATTTTTGTATCAATTTTTCTTCTTTGAGATATATGTTATATTATACACCTATATTCATTCAAGAGCTGTGTATACAGTCCCTATTAAATTTAATATCATTAATTTATTCATACTCATGATATTTTTAGAGAAACAATATTTTTCCTTGTAAGACTTATGAATATAACTGGAAATTTTTCCTCAGGCAGGTGTAGAGAAATGGTGCAATTCAGAGGCCCGGTGTGTCATGACTTAATTTTATAAAAAATTAAATATATTTTGAATCGCGTGCACATGATTTCTTAAAAAATATTGGATAACACAAAAATAGAGTCTCATAAAAAAAATATGAGACCATGGTTGTGTAACACCACAAGATTTTATAAACCTTTTTTTCATAAATTAAATTTATTTCATGCCATGCTTTACACGCTACCCCGAGTTCATATTACTCTATATGCTACACCATGTTATGCAAGTTCTATATGAAAAATTGTCTTATATTGTGTTACACACAACACATAGTTTTAACATAATAGTGATATATTATATTTTTATTTAAACATGATCATTATAACCTAGTCTTTAGCATTAGAAAAATGAATAGTAATAACTAATTTTTAAATATTAATTATAATGGTTTTATAATAATGAAACATACTTATAATAAAATATATTGTTTTTGTGAAGATTTATATGTTTCAAAAATACTATTTTCTTAAAAATATGGTTTATTATTCTTTTTCTAACAATAATAAAATTATTTTTTTACACTTTTGGAAATTTAATTTGTTAAAATAAAATTTATTTTTTAAATTCATATTGTAAAAATTATCTTAGGGTGAATATTAGGATTTTTTCTGAGAAGTTTCATTTTTTGACGAATAGTGAAAAATAATGTGTTTTAAATGAAAACATTGTTTTCATATAATTTATTTTTGTAGTTAAATTATATTTTAAATTGGTTTTAAACTATAATTACATCAATAATACATAAATTAATCCAATTTAGGCTACATTAATTTATTTCACAATGAAATTGGATATAAAATCTTTTCAAACATTTAAACTTTTTCATTTTAAATACCTATCATTTAATCCTGCTTACAGGATTAATTTTAAATAAATTTATGACACTTATGTATATATAATTTATAGAAATTGATTTCCTATTTTGAATTAAAATAATTTATAATATCTAATAATTTCATTTTTATTTTTTAAACAAATTAAATATTGAATGAAATTAAATATTAATTGCAGTGATTAGCATAAAAACAATAATACTTAGTTGTCAAACTTAGAAAAAAGATGTAAAAATGAAACTAAACATATAAAAACCCATTTTTTGGACATATTGTTACCTTATAATGTCTGAGGGTTTCATTTTATCCATTTTTAAAACTTTTTCCTCAGGAAAAACTTGGGTGGAATTCTCACTTTAGAAAATTTACAAAAGTGCCACTCACCTCCCTTATAAAAGGCCATGCACTCTCCCCCTCTCTTCGAAAATCTAAATCCATTTCTCTATGAGAATACATATCTTTAAAATTTCACATTAGCCTCCCCCCTCCCCCACTCATAATTCTTCTTAGAATCACTATTTCAGTCAAAAATCCGACTAAGGGATTCCTTCAGTGCATGCCAGAAGGAGATACCCGAAGAAGTGGTAACAATAATCATCAAATTTTTTTGTTTTCCTTCTTCCTTGAACCCATTAAATTAATTTTATATCATTATTTTATAATAAATTAATTATAATTGTAACGCCCCGACCCCAGTTACCCAGAGTAGGTGCATTATTACATAACATTGGCATGATCACAAGAAAGATCAAATCTCGAAAGACCGATTGGTTTAGTAGCCTTGGAAACACTAGATATATTCATAAGTTTTGCATTACATCATAAAATGAAAAACTACTACAACAACATAATGTTTCCACAGTCCACACTATAATCCCCTCATAATATCCCTGCAGGTCATTCATAACTTACATCCTCACATCCTGGGAAAAATAAAACATTGAAAAGGGGTGAGCTCAAATGCCCAGTAAAGATAACAATATAGCGGAACATTCAAAAATAAGCATAAACATTTAAGGCAATAAATTACTAAAACAAAAGCCTTTTAAACATTAACTTTAACATAGTATAGCAAAAGTAAAATGAAATAATGCCATTTACTTGTTCACATGGATATTCTACTAATCGAATAATCACATGCAATATCAATAACCACTTTCATAATGTTGGAATGCATAATGCCAGACTATCATAACCACATAGCCAAGGCCTCGTTCCAAGACTACAAATAAGATTTTGCCAAGGCCTTGTGCCAAGACACTAGTTTGTCTCATGAGACCTACCGATGCATCGAGGAGCTATAGCGGGCTCCACCCGTCACATATTAAGTCCAATGCATTCCCATATGAAAAGGTTTAAAAATAACTTAAACATTCGTATTAAAACTAGCATACGAAATGTCAGTAATTTCACCATAAACTATGAATGGTATAAAAATAGCACATCCACAGTCAAACATATCACAAAACCTTCAATACAATATAGAAGTTTTGTATCATAATAAATCAACTTCAAATAAGCGTAAAATCCGTCAAAGGATGTTGATATAGATGAAATCAAAACACTTTTTAGAGAAATATCCCATTATATTTTTGAAATCATTTAAGAGCCATATAAAATAAAACATTTTCTTGAAAATATTCTTATAAGCTTGTAAGGGAAGCTTTGACGATTTTATAACGGCGGAAAATAACCGCAGCCGCCGTATAAGTTAAAAAACATTCTTATCTTAATTATGTCGAAAAGGTTAAAAAGCACCTTGTTTGGAAAACGACGGAAAGATTCCCTTATAAACCTCTTATAAAAAGTCAAACAAGTGTATAAATGACTTTAACCCATATTCTTTTAAATTTTAAAAATGTTTTGAAATACATTTTGAAGAAACATGGACGTGGATGATAACGAGGTCCCAGTAGATAATTATGTATAATCAACCTCGGATAATGAAGAGATTGCGAAATAAACCCTTACCTTGTACTTTTCCATTGTTGGGGTAGGTTAACCTCCTGTATAATTGTGAAATAATTGTTATTAAATTATACAAGAATCATATACATTAATATGATATTATATATGATCTTTTAACATTGCTTTATTAATAATATCTTAGTATTATCGTCGTTTCGGGTGATAATCGATTCGTTCTTCTTAAATGTTTGGTTACGTAAGGCATGTTTGTAATGGATATATTATATCTTATTCATAATCAGAATGATATTAACATTATTTCTAACCCTAAAATGAGAATAAGACTTGAATGGATACGATGGAGAATGAATCTCATCGCGTTCGTGGAGACGGTAGTCCGTACGTACGCACGAACGCTACTTCCATTTAATTTTTATTTTAAAAGAATCGAATCCAAATGATACATAGGTATATTAATATTACAGTATAATATAATATTTTATATATGTTACTTAAGTTCATTAACACCATCCTTTATACGTTCCATGTGTGGTATGAATGAGTCATATCATTTTAAGGGGGCGGTAGTCCGCACTTCCTCAAATGAAATTATCGTATGTATATACAACATGAAACGAATAATGGTATGAAATAAAATGGAATTACAGAAGCTTATATATAAAATATATATCATTAATATCATATTTAATTACAGTGCCATCATAATGGCCACCATGAGAGGCGGTAAGATGTATTTGAACAATCATCGTTTCGTGAGGCGTTAGTTTGCCATCCACAGAAACATTAGGTTCATCATCCATTAGATGGAGTTGTGTGTATGTGTAGTTTGAATCCTTCTTATAACAACATCCTTGTATATTGAGGATACTGGTGTCGTTACAAAAGAAAGGAAATAAAAAGAGTTTGGGGGTTGGAGAAGCAGAATAAATGAAAATAATTTAAGAGAAATCGTTACCTTTAATTTAGGTAACTCACTTTGGTTGGAACCAAAGGACTTCTTGAAATGCTTTATGCCTAAGGGGAAGCTTAAAGGAGGAGGAGGGGGATGTGGGGAGATTATTTGGGCAGGGTTTGGACGAGCCAAGTGGCTTGAGAGGTGTGAGGAATGAGTAGAAGTGGTCTCCTTTTATAAGGGAGAGGAGGGGCTCTTTAGGAAAGAGTGAATGTATTACTTTATAATATAATTATATTCGGTTAATAATGGTCCAAAAATCATTGAGGTAGAATATAAGATGACTCATTTTCTAAATAACATCAACCAATAAGAATTGGACAGGTTTTAGATAATATTTTAATCATTATAATCTTATTTATTTAAATGATTTATTAATGAGGTAAACATTGCATCATTATTGTATCATTAATAATTTAACTCATTTGATGTCTAAAAATTATAAATAAAATATCATTATGTAGGAAATCTTTTTAGCTTTCTAATGAATATTTATAATCGAAATTCCAACATTTACAACCCTATGTAAAAATTGTTCTTCTAAAAGATGTAAGCTTATGCCATTTTTATTTTTATTTTAACTTTTTTAATATAATGTGTCCCTACCACATACAAGTGGCTCTAAGGGGTCACCAAATAGACCCAAGGATGACCATGGTCGGGTATGTGTCCACCAATAAGGTTAGGACACGTTTTAGGGTAATTTTGTATTATTATAATATTATTTTTTAACCCTTATTTACCGGATTTACCCTTTAACCATGGTAAATAAAATATTTACCGCAGTAATTATTCAAAATGTGTAAAAATAAAAGTTACCTATTTACATAATTTGGACATCCTGATTCCAAATATTTAATCCATTTTTCCAAATTCAAAACACATAAGTGGCAGAAATTAATTTAAAATTAATTCCCGTTGTTAAAATAAAAAGCGTGTTTTTAAGAGATAATAACTATCAAAAGATTGACACTTGTTTATGTTCAGTTTAATTGTAAAATTATGTCCAATGACCAACATTATATTAAATGGTAAAAATATATTCTAAATATACTTTAAAACCACTCAAATTCATAATTTATCACTATTAATTATTTTTATTAAAAAAGTTGTTTTTAATTAAAATTTAGTAATTTTCACTATTCATCAAAATATGAAAGTTATCCGAAAAGTGCCAAATTTTCACCTTAGGCTAAATTCGATATTCCGAATCCAGAAATGAAGTCCATTTTAAAATATAAAATTTATATAATTTCGAAAAGTAGGTATTACTATTCATAACGGCTAGTTTGATTGGTTATGGTGTGTGTTAAAACTCAAGGTTGCGTACAACACACGCTACTGTATTATTCAAAGAAAGCGTACCGTGGAAGCTTGGGATGTTTCATTTTAAATTTTTGATGTCCCAATTTATTCAAAAAGTTTAAAATATTGTATTTAAAAAGGGTTCCCTATTAAAAGTTGTTAAAAGTGCAATACTGAAAATGAATTTGTTCTTGCATTATGTCTAAGATACTCATAATATGGAAAAATTATAAGGATTATATAAAGTTTAAAATTTAGTTAATACTATTCATAACCTCTTTTGAATGGATTTTTGGTAAGTCATGGTGCAATTGAACTCGGTGTTGCGTGTAGTGAAAGTTATTGAATTATTTTGAAGAAATAACACATTATGAATTCTTGGGGTGTTACATTCTCCCCTCCTTCAATAAATTGCGTCCTTGAAATTTGAAATTGTTCTTCGAAAATAAAAGGTTGAAAGTAGATAATATATTTGTGGGAAAACCCACATCGGAAATTGGGTTACTAAAATTTAGGCTTAATATGAGGAAAAGAGAAATCAAAGGGTCACCACCAAATTATGATCTCGATTAGGAGAACATTGGTGGCAATTAGAGACATATAATTGGAGGAAAAACGTAAATATTTATAGGTAGTGATTGAGGTCATTAATCACAAACAAGTGTAAAATTGAGGTCCTTAAATTCATCAATCTATGATGATTTGAAATACCATCGGTTCAACAAAACATAGGGTATTAGGATAACACATTTTTGACGTTTCAAAATATCTTAGTTGAAATCCCACATCGAAAAATGAATTAATGAGGCCTCTATTTAAAATAAAGAGTCGAAAGTATGAAGATTACCGAAAAAAACACATACTAGGGTTCCATGTAGGAAAATATGGATTTGGAAGAAAAATCTAACCATCAATTATCTGATGGAGAGTGGTAGAGATCATGGCTATGAAAAGGCCAACAATCCCAAAGCCATAATTTATTGATGATTTAAGGTATCATCTAGGAAAACATTTTTGTTCTAAGTTTCTTTTCTTAATGTTGAGGAATTTATTTATGAGATTGGCTAAGATCATAAGGAGATATACTTACTTTGTAATTAGTGTTTTATCCATTAATAAATTTCTACCACAAACTCATCTTTCACTCTAAAAGATAATAGAATGTAAAAAATTCTATTTACACTATTCGTATAGGGTTCCAAAATAAACGAATTTATAATTCATCTACAAGATCTTTTAATAAAAACTACATTATTTAATCCAGGACATCTCGTGGGCCAGTGGTAGGTGATACACCCTTGTCGCCCTTCGGTTGCGGGTTCAAATCTCGCAGCCTCGCCGGATGCGACGGGTTGCCGCCCGACCTCCGGGTTGTCCTTTTATGGCAATCCAAAATAATCCAAACTAGAACTATCCAAAATACTTCTGTCCAAACTCACAGTCCAACATTCATAAGGAAGGTAAACATAATATAGATCCTTTTTACCCCGTAATAGCATATGAATACCTTCATCATGTATTACCATATTCCTTATTGATTACATTCATGCTCCCTTATTCCATATAGAATGCTGGATATACTTCATTAATCCAAAAATGTTTTAAACCCCACCAATGATGGAATATACAAATCATTAATCAGTTCCATGGTAGTCAAGAATATCCAATATAATTTATCCAAAACAATCACATATTATTCCAAAATCACTACCTCAGTATCAGAACTATATTATGATTTATCATTCACTCAACCATATATTTTCCAAAAATATATCCTGCTAGTGAGTCACTTTTCTTTGTTCCACACAATCTCAAGTCCTTAATGAAATAGTACTGCAGTAAAATCCTTATATACTCCATAATTATTATAACAAGTACATTGTTGATACAACACTCAATTGACATAATCAACAAAAGAACTCTAATCATTCCTCTTCATCTGTGGTAGTATCATAACTTGATTATTATCCAATAACATCATTTGCGGCATAGTCTGATGACTGGGACATAGGTTCGCGTAGTGTCCAAACTCCTTACAAATGAATCATTGTACATTTGAAACCATTTTCTTACCCATGAATTCACGTACTTTGTGCCCTTTTCCTCCACACTTATAACAAACTCCCATTCCTTTCAGGCAAGTTCCAGGGTGTTTCTTTCCACAGTAACCACATATGAGAAAATTCTTCTTTTCCCTCTTCCCTTTATCCATCTTTCTCTCTTCCATCCTTTTCTTCTCTTGCTTCCCTTCAAAGCCATAGGACTCAGTAAACTCTTTACTTATCTTATCAACACATGATATTATTTCTTCATATGATGATAATACATGGGAGACTATTTCTCTTATAAATTCTAGCTTAAGACCATGAAAGATATGATCCTTCCTTCTCTTTGGATCATGTGCATTGTTGGAGTTCTCGTTCCTTCTACTAGGCACCATTTCTAAACAATGGCATACACTGGATTAGTTTATGAATCAAAATACATAATCCCATACTTATAAAACACTTAACATAAATTGAACTATTTAGGGATATAATTTATAATCATAAAAAATATTTTCTTTGAGGAAGTATATACTCATAAACCCTTCATAATGATTTGTAAAGAAAATGAGAGTTATCCTAAGCATATCCCCCGGGAGTGTCATAACCAAGAGTGCAGCAAGGCCCGTTGTCGTGCACCAGTTCCCGTTCGAGTCTAGCTCAAAGCAGTGTTTTCGGGTTTTACCCCTAGATACATCTGTGCCAGAGCCGCCTCTACCTGCTCGTATCCAGATAGGGATGTATTGCTCGGAAAACTCACAAAATCCCTACAATACCAAAATTCTAGGAAGTTCTTCTATACTAATCCTCAAAGTTCATCTTAGGTCTACGTGCTCTAATAAGAGTTTATCTAAATCTAGTTTCCAAGGTTTGTACTAAACCTCCTCTGATACCAACTGTAACACCCCGACCCCAGTTACCCAGAGTCGGTGCATTATTACATAACATTGGCATGATCACAAGAAAGATCAAATCTCGAAAGACCGATTGGTTTAGTAGCCTTGGAAACACTAGATATATTCATAAGTTTTACATTACATCATAAAATAAAAATCTACTACAACAACATAATGTTTCCACAGTCCACACTATAATCCCCTCATAATATCCCTACAGGACATTCATAACTTACATCTTCACATCCTGGGAAAAATAAAACATAGAAAAGGGGTGAGCTCAAATGCCCAGTAAGGATAACAATATAACGGAACATTCAAAAATAAGCATAAACATTTAAGGCAATAAATTACTAAAACAAAAGCCTTTTAAACTTGAACTTCAACATAGTATGGAAAAAGTAAAATGAAATAATTCCATTTACTTGTTCACATGGATATTCTACTAATCGAATAATCACATGCAATATCAATAACCACTTTCATAATGTTGGAATGCATAATGCCAGACTATCATAACCACATAGCCAAGGCCTCGTGCCAAGACTACAAATAAGATTTTGCCAAGGCCTTGTGCCAAGACACTAGTTTGTCTCATGAGACCTACCGATGCATCGAGGAGCTATAGCGGGCTCCACCCGTCACATATTAAGTCTAATGCATTCCCATATGAAAAGGTTTAAACATAACATAAACATTCGTATTAAAACTAGCATACGAAATGTCAATAATTTCACCATAAACTATGAATGGTATAAAAATAGCACATCCACAGTCAAACATATCACAAAACCTTAAATACAATATAGAAGTTTTGTATCATAATAAATCAACTTCAAATAAGCGTAAAATCCGTCAAAGGATGTTGACATAGATGAAATCAAAACACTTTTTAGAGAAATATCTCTTTCTATTTTTGAAATCATTTAAGAGCCATATAAAATAAAACATTTTCTTGAAAATATTATTATAAGCTTGTAAGGGAAGCTTTGACGATTTTATAACGGCGGAAAATAACCGCAGCCGCCGTATAAGTTAAAAAAAACATTCTTATCTTAATTCTGTCGAAAAGGTTAAAAAGCACCTTGTTTGGAAAACGAAGGAAAGATTCCCTTATAAACCTCTTATAAAAAGTCAAACAAGGGTATAAATGACTTTAACCCATATTCTTTTAAATTTTAAAAATGTTTTGAAATACATTTTGAAGAAACAAGGACGTGGATGATAACGAGGTCCCAGTAGATAATTATGTATAAACAACCTCGGATAATGAAGAGATTGCGAAATAAACCCTTACCTTGTACTTTTCCTTTGTTGGGGTAGGTTAACCTCCTGTATAATGGTAAAATAATTGTTATTAAATTATACAAGAATAATATACATTAATATGATATTATATATGATCTTTTAACATTTCTTTATTAATAATATCTTAGTATTATCGTCGTTTCGGGTGATAATCGATTCGTTCTTCTTAAATGATTGGTTACGTAAGACATGTTTGTACTGGATATATTATATCTTATTCATAATTAGAATGATATTAACATTATTTTTAACCCTAAAATGATAATAAGACTTGAATGGATACGATGGAGAACGAATCTCATCGCGTTCGTGGAGAGGGTAGTCCATACGTACGCACGAACGCTACTTCCATTTAATTTTTATTTTAAAAGAATCGAATCCATATGATACATAGGTATATTACTATTACAGTATAATATAATATTTTATATATGTTACTTATGTTCATTAACACCATCCTTTATACGTTCCATGTGTGGTATGAACGAGTCATATCATTTTAAGGGGGCGGTAGTCCGCACTTCCTCAAATGAAATTATCGTATGTATATACAACATGAAACGAATAATGGTATGAAATAAATTGGAATTACAGAAGCTTATATATAAAATATATATCATTAATATCATATTTAATTACAGTGCCATCATAATGGCCACCATGAGAGGCGGTAAGATGTATTTGAACAATCATCGTTTCGTGAGGCGTTAGTTTTCCATCCACAGAAACATTATGTTCATCATCCATTAGATGGAGTTGTGTGTATGTGTAGTTTGAATCCTTCTTATAACAACATCCTAGTATATTTTGGATAATGGTGTCATTACAAAATAAAGGAAATAAAAATAGTTTGGGGGTTGGAGAAGCAGAATAAATGAAAATAATTTAAGAGAAATCGTTACCTTTAATTTAGGTAACTCACTTTGGTTGGAACCAAAGGACTTCTTGAAATGCTTTCTGCCTAAGGGGAAGCTTCAAGGAGGAGGAGAGGGATGTGGGGAGATTATTTTGGCAGGGTTTGGATGAGCCAAGTGGCTTGAGAGGTGTGAGGAATGAGTATAAGTGGTCTCCTTTTATAAGGGAGAGGAGGGGCTCTTTAGGAAAGAGTGAAAGTATTACTTTATAATATAATTATATTCGGTTTATAATGGTCAAAAAATCACTGAGGTCGAAGATAAGATGACTCATTTTCTAAATAACATCAACCAATAAGAATTTGACAGGTTTTAGATAATATTTTATTCATTATAATCTTATTTATTTAAATGATTTATTAATTAGGTTAACATTGCATCATTATTGTATCATTAATAATTTAACTTATTTGATGTCTAAAAATTATAAATAAAATATAATTATGTAGGAAATCTTTTTAGATTTCTAATGAATATTTATAATCGAAAATCCAACATGTATAACCCCATGTAAAAATTGTTCTTCTAAAAGATGTAAGCTTATGCCATTTTTATTTTTATTTTAACTTTTTTAATATAATGTGTCCCTACCATATACAAGTGGCTCTAACGGGTCCCCAAATAGACCCAAGGATTCCCATGGTCGGGTATGTGTCCACCAATAAGGTTAGGACACGTTTTAGGGTAATTTTGTATTATTATAATATTATTTTTGAACCCATATTTACCGGATTTACCCTTTAACCATGGTAAATAAAATATTTACCGCAGTAATTAATCAAAATGTGTAAAAATAAAAGTTACCTATTTACATAATTTGGAAATCCTGATTTCAAATATGTAATCCATTTTTCCAAATTCAAAACACAGAAGTGGAAGAAATTAATTTAAAATTAATTCCCGTTGTTAAAATAAAAAGCGTGTTTTTAAGAGATAATAACTATCAAAAGATTGACACTTGTTTATGTTCGGTTTAATTGTAAATTTTTGTCCAATGACCAACATTATATTAAATGGTAAAAATATATTCTAAATATACTTTAAAACCACTCATATTAATAATTTATCACTGTTAATTATTTTGATTAAAAAAGTTGTTTTTAATTAAAATTTAGTAATTTTCACTATTCATCAAAATATGAAAGTTATCTGAAAAGTACCAAAATTTAACCTTAGGCTAAATTCGATATTCCGAATCCATAAATGAAGTACATTTTAAAATATAAAATATATATAATTTCGAAAAGTAGGTATTACTATTCATAACGGCTAGTTTGATTGGTTATGGTGTGTGTTAAAACTCCAAGTTGCGTACAACACACGCTACTGTATTATTCAAAGAAAGCGTACTGTGGAAGCTTGGGATGTTTCATTTTAAATTTTTGATGTCCCCATTTAGTCAAAAAGTTTAAAATATTGTATTTAAAAAGGGTTCACTATTAAAAGTTGTTAAAAGTGCAATACTGAAAATGAATTTGTTCTTGCATTATGTCTAAGATACTCATAATATGGAAAAATTATAAGGATTATATAAAGTTTAAAATTTAGTTAATACTATTAATAACCTCTTTTGAATGGATTTTTTTTAAGTCATGGTGCAATTGAACTCGGTGTTTCATGTAGTGCAAGTTATTGAATTATTTTGAAGAAATAACACATTATGAATTCTTGGGGTGTTACAATAATAAATATACTTATATGTTTTCATGATGATTTTGATAGCAAAAATAACACACACTACAATCAAATAAGATTTTTAGTCATCATTCTTGTGTACAGCGGACTACATCCTCGCGAACCAATGGTGTTCATTCTTAAATTAACTCAATTAAAGGTTTTCAATAGTAATGTATTTATATTTTATATAGATATTTAGTATTTTATTATGATTCAATAATAATTATTTCATTGATACCTTCTTGCCTTACATTTTTTTCATCACAATTACGTCATTCATGTGTATGGCAGACTACTTCTACGTGAAGCGTTGTGATTCATTAATGATTTAAATTAAATGTATTAAGGATGGTTTTGGTAAAAATAATATGATATATATTAAATAAAAATTATTTTTTTTATAGAATATCATGTACATTTATATTTATTAATTGAGTAAGAAAATAGAAAACAATATTCATGCATACGTACAGTCTACTATCTGCATGAACGATGTATCTCATTTCCAATATCCATATATATATATATATTATATATAAAAATATACTGAATATATATTATATTTATATAATTTTTATCATTATATAGATGATGAAGTATTAGTTAACGAAATATAACAAAAAATATAACAAATCAAAACATTTATGAAAAACAAAGAGGTTATTAATCGAAATGTATCTTTTACAAGGGGTCATTGATAAACGGGTTATAAAAGGTCATATGAATATAGTATATTGTATCATATATATCAATATGGAAAATTAATGGATTTATAATAAATATATATTTATTATACAGGATTATTAGAGGTATACATCAGAATTCAAGACATAAGGTAAGGGATTCTCGTCTAAATTTTATTTTCTGTGGGACACCAGTAATGTTCACCACTTATTTATTATTTGTGTTGTACAAACTGTACATATATATATTTTAACATTTCAATAATTATAATTATTTTTATTTGAAAATCTAATTGAGATCTCTTTACAGGGGATTACGGTTCATGAATTAATAAATCTGAAGGAGGATTTTGTCTCAATTTTCCTTATTTGAGACACATGTTATGATATAAGCCTTTACCCTTTAATGAGGTGTATATATAGCCCATTTGACATGTTATATCTTTAATTCTATTATTTTCATGATATTATATGATTTATGTGATGTTATCCTTTTATGGATAATATGATTCAAGTTCATAAAAGTGGTTAGATTTTATTGTTATGATCTCATCGTTTATCAAGATTGTTTATGATTATGCTTTTATTAAAGAAATAATTTGATTCAGATCTCAAGAATCCTCATGAATTTTGTTTTCCTATGGTTATCAAGGATATATTTTCATAATTGTATAATTTTTCCCTCTTTTATTCTTAATATAAATAAGAATTTTTTTAGGAAAATATAAATTTTTCTCTCTCTTTAGTCAGAAATCTATTTTTTTTTCAGAATAATGTTTTCTTGAAATTTATCCAAAAAAATTAAAAATTGTTTTAAATTTTTTATTACCCTCCTATAATTTTTATTTGAAATTTTTTCCCATTTTTTACTTTTTAAAAAACAATTTGTTGGAATCTTCCTATTGTTTTCCAAAACAATACATATTAAGATTTTACCAAATTATTAACGGAAACTTCATCTGAACATGTACAACATGAATGGAATTTTCTGATGACATGACCAACCATTTCATTGAACTTTAAATTTCATGTTTTCGATTTTACTTTAAAATAAATATGTTTTTAAAAAGTTTAATATTTTAAAAAAGTGTTTTCAAAGCGGAGTGGATATTTTCCATAAAAAAATTTAATGAAACTTTCAAATTTATTTTCCATATAATTTCACATGAATTGTTCTTAATAATGAATTTATAATAATATTATCTCATGATATCATTCATATTATTTCTCACTATATTCTATTTTTTATGGCATGATTTTTATGACACTTTTTTCTATTCCATGGATTATATACTTATGAAACTTTCTTATATTCACGGGTTATGCTAATATGAAATGATTATCAAACGAATATATTTTCCATGGGATAAGATATTAAGAAAAGGTTTTGATAAATACTTCATTTAAAGGGTTATCGTATGATTAATTTTTATAAAATTTTGTAACACATATTTATGATTTCATTACATGATGTTGGGACCTATATCTTTCTCTAATGAATTATGTAATGATTTATATCTCATGATATATATCGGACTAGAATGGTGAGTGAACATGGTTTATTGATATAAATCTTGAATGGGAAGAAAACATAGTTTATTTATAGAAGGTAGTAATAGGAAGTGAACTTGGTTCAGTAATACTAGGATGCAATGCGGAGTTAACTCAGTTTAGTAAAGGACTTTGGCCTCTACGATGGTCTTGGAAGTCAGCCTTGACTAATATGAAATGGTTTTTTATGCTTATGTATAAGACACTAATTCCATATATTATTCTCTCATGATTAATGTAAATTAATTTACATGATATAAATTTCTTATTAACAACTAATATTTATGTCATAATTAAAAATTATGATCTTTTATATGATGGGTATTTTTTCAGTTGTTACTATTATGTTCTCATACCCTTATGATCGTATAATTCTTATGTATCTCCCATGTTTAAACTTACTGGGAATCTGATCTCACCCTTTCCTCCTTTTCCCTTATTATGTTTAATAATTCTATAAAGGGATCCAGTTTTGAAGAACATTGTTATAGAGGATATAGATCACCTATTAACGTTGTTTATATTTCTGATATTCCAAAGATATTAAACTAGTATAGTCCTCAAGCCTATGTTTTTATAATGCAATAAATATTTCTCAAAAATTATGTAATGTCCATTTATGTTAAGAATTGGTTTCTATAGTTGGTATCAATGGATAGGTTTCGTTTACCTTTGTAAACTATGATGATAAAACCTTAGTGAGTCCATAAAGACATGTACAAGTATAATTCTATAGATGAGTTAAAGTATTGGAAAATGTATTAGAATTTTGGTGACTGAAATAGTGAGTGGTTTCAGTGAAATACATACCTGTTTGGATACTACAAGTGGATATGGCTCTAGAACCGATGTATATTGGGGTATCAACCTTGATAACACTATATTGAGTAAGACTCACTGGGAACGGGTGTACAAAAATGGGTATTGCTACACACAAGGTTTGACACTCCCGGGGGGTATGCTCTGTAAATTCAAAAACTCTCTATGAACCATCATGAATGATTTGAAAACAATATGGATATGAATTAATGGGGATAAACATAATGTGTTATATATTAATGAATGTTCTATTATTTAGATATATTATAAGTGATTTTTCATGATCATGTGGCTTCCGTATTTGATTATTGTTTCTTACTCTATAAATTTTGGTCGTAGTCATATGATGGAACCCAAAGGTACATTATCAATACTAATTATGAAGTAAAATCCAATGATTATCCTCCTGGAAACAAAACTTTTATGGGAACTAGAGTATAAATTCTCATTGCTCTTCTCAGAAAGATTTCTCAAGTTATGAATTATGTTGTACATCTAAATGATAAAATAATGGGACAATATTTGATTGAGTAATTCATGAGGAAAAGTCCACCATATTTCTTAGGGTCTTGTAATCGGCTAGTAGATATAAAATGGTTCAATACCACAAAAATTATTTTTTCTATTCTATAATGTTTGGAGCACCAAAAAATTAATTTTAGCTATCTACTATTTGGAAGGTGAAGAAGACCAATGACAGAAGCTGATCAATAATATAAGGAAAAAATTTATATTGTCTCCACGTATTGGGACAGTTTCATGAACATATTCTTCAAGAAATAATTTACTCGTATTATTTGAATGAAAATAGATAAGGCTTTTTGTGAGTTAAAAAATGATAATGAATCTATTGGAACCTATGATGATAATTTAAAAATAATCTATAGGTACTCTTATGTTATTATCATCTAACCTGAATGTAAATTTTATCATTTACATACTGGCTTAATGACAAATCTACGAAGTTAATTATCCTTAAAATACATTAGTAGATGCGAAAAGATTTTTTTCGTGAAATCAAGTTGGAAATGAAAGATGGAGTAATGTATCAATCTCGTGGTATTTGCAATAAATGGAAGTTGGAGTTGAAAGTAAAATCTAAAGTCTAAAGAGAGAATTATGTGAGTATTCATTTGTTCCCATGGTGTCAGAATAATCATGGAGGAAATTTTGATAATGGAACTAGTAAATATTTTAAGTGTATAGGGGAAGTTCATTGAGTAATTAATTGATAAATTGATGGATATAAGTTATCTAATGATGTGAATAGATAGAAAGCTTCATAGATTTTTCCTGCCCCACTTCAGTTATTCATGTGTAAGGAATATGTGAATTATTATAACCAGCGCCCAAACCTAAGGTTTAATGATGATAATATACATTATCAACCTATTAAGATGAGGGAAAAGGTTAAATATCATGTGATCACCATTTTATGCAAGGGGTGCGATAACGACATTTTGATAGGTTGACTCACCAAACACTCTGGGGTTTCTACTGTCTTGTTTCGCTCTAGATATACCATTCATTAATATAAAAATAAATTTCTGAGGATATCATGAGGAAAAAAAATTATTAAATATGGGATTAATAGTCAAAACCCTTATGGTATGATGATTGAATCTCAATTTTATGATTCCTCTCTATTTGACATTGTTGGGAATGTGATTTATTATAATCTAATAATTCATCCACTGGTTGAATTTGATGTCATCTAAGACATGGATTTAATCCCACATCAATTATCCAGAGTGGGAATTTATGTTTTATTTTCCAAAATAACCTATGATCATTTATCAATGTGACAATAGGTATGAACATTTGATAGAGATTTCATCATCTATATGGGTCTTAATTCTAATTCATATGGGGTGTTTATGTCAAATGGTTGTAAAGAAAATAAACATCTATGATATTATTATTGTGCATGAATTTATTGATGTGTTTCTGAATGATTTCTCAAGTCTTCCAACAAAATATGATGTTTATTTTTTAATATAACTCATATAAGGTACCAAACCCATTTCAAAGACTCACTATAGAATGGCCCTGATTGGGTTTCAGTAATAGAAGAAGAAACTCTAAGAAAAACATAATAAGGTATTCACTCTCACTATTGTGTCAGCTTTGGGTGAACCAGTTCTTTTTATTAAAAATTAATTTGGTTCAATGAGACTCTTCATTTATTATCTAGAGTTTTATAAGATCACAATTAATAACAAGTATCGTGTTTCCCATATTGATGATTTCTTATCAACTACATGGATCTCAATAATTTTCCCATATTTACCTTCATTCTAGATATCCTCAATTGAGGTTTATGAAGTAGAATATAACAAATATAACATTCATTATAAGTTAAGGACACTATGAATATATAGTGATGCATTTGGGTCTTACTAATTACCCATATATCTTTATGTATTTAATAAATAGTGTCTCTACAGTCTACCTTGAATAGTTTTTTGTAGTATTTATAGATGATAATATAATCAACTCAAAGTGAAAGGAAGAGAAACAATACCACTTGATAATTGTTATAAGGACCCTAAAAATAGAAACTATATAAAAATTTACAATTTGGTAATTTTGGATGTAAAAGTTTTCATTTGTTTCATAAATAATATGAAGAGGGGTATATTAATCGATCCATCAAAGATAGAGGCAATTGAATGTTTGTCCAGAACAACCATAGCGAATGATATCTGTTGTTTTCTTGGTTTAGCTGGATATTTTTGATGGTTTAT
Source organism: Viscum album (assembly GCA_963277665.1). Lineage (NCBI taxonomy): Eukaryota > Viridiplantae > Streptophyta > Magnoliopsida > Santalales > Viscaceae > Viscum > Viscum album. The sequence goes on along the minus strand of OY728145.1, from coordinate 1,923,186,834 downwards.
AAGGAATTTATCCTGACTATATAATCTACTCACTCAGTTTACCCAGAAGGGAGATTAGTTCCTCTTGAGAGATGAATATGATAAAAATTTCAAGGAACTGAAGAGTGGGTTAGTCAGCACACATATGATTACATTATCCAATAGTAGAGCATGGTTTTTAATATAAAGTTATTTATCCAAGAAAGGGTTGAGATAGGATCTTATATGAAATATAATGGTAATATCTTATGAAACATGATTATTCATGATTCATGAGAAAACATACACACCTCATTATTTCAAGTTTGATGCTACAATTTTTGTATTAAATATATAGAGGAATTATATTATCTAGAAAAGTGTGATACATATAATGATCATAAATTTTAAAATATTCATTTACATATAAAGAGTTTAACAATTAACTATGGAAGATTGTCAGAGTTAAAAATTATTATAACTGCTCAATACATTACCAATGTATGAAAACAAACAATGTGGAAAATTATTTGAGATGAAATAATCATGGTACCATATCCATGATGAGAATCACAAAATATCCAATAACATTTTATTTTAAAAGGATGGATTTAAAAAACTTGAAAGAAAGGAAAAAAAATTATCTTACTCAATTAAATGTTCAACCATCTATCAAATTTATGATTAAAGAGGTGCAGAAACAATATATAGAGCTATAAAAGAAGCTTTAAAATGTTCCTGATTTTAACCTTAATCAGGACAGAGTAATATGGTTTAGAAAATATATATCTATTCCTTACATTATATACTTTAAAAAGTGTTTTTGGAGGAATCTCATAGTTATTCATTCACTATTCATCATGGAAGTACGAATATGTATAAATATTTGAAAGAATACTTATTTTGGGATGGAGTAAAGAGAGATATGACAATTTTTTTATCTAGGTGCATGGTATGTCAACAATTTACTATTAAATGAAAAAAATATATGGGTATTATGCGTTCATCACCCATACCAATATGGAAATATGGTAACATCACCCTATATGTTTTTCATTGGAATCCCCAAAAACTCTAAAGGGAATAATTTTATATGGTATATAGTTGATAACCAAACTAAGTCATCACATTTAATCCCTATCAGAGAATACTTCCCACTAGGTCATCTTTCTATGATATATATTAAGTAAGTGGTAAGGTTACAAGGAGTATCATATTCCATTATATATGATAAGGATCAATGTATTGCCATAAATTTCTAGAAAATTATTCATCAATCCCTCGATATAAAATTTAGTTTCAAAGCTACTTATCATCCTCAAGTTGATGGTCAATCTCATAGAACAGTTCAAACCCTATATGATATCTTGATACCTTTTTCTTTGGATTTAGAAGGTGGTTGATACCAACACCTGCCTCAACTTGAGTTTTCTGACTAAAATGTTTTTTAGTCAAAAAATCAGATAGATCCTTATGAATTCTGGTATGGAATGAAATTTATAGATCCAACATGATGGAATGAAGTTGGAAAATGAATGATATTGGGACCTGTTATAATAGAATAAATGGTAGAAAATGTTTGATCCATTCAGAATCATATCTTGGTAGCTAAAATTAATTATAAAATTTATGCTGATAATCATCTATGTGTTATTGAATTTGAATATAGTGATAAGTTATTTCTAGGTATTTATCCATGTAAGAAGTTTATGACATTTAGAGAGAATGTAAAATTAATCCCTATATATGTAGGTCCCTTTGGAATTCATGATCATATTAGAATGCTAGCCCATTTCATAGACATTCCACCACAACTCTCTCAATTCAATGATGTGTTCCATGTATCTCTCCTAAGTAAGTATATATCGAACCATTCATATGTATAGATCTCATAGTTTATACTGCTAGAGAAAGATATTTCTTATGAGGAATAACCAAATGAAATAATGTATTTTATTGAGAATGTTAGATGAAAGAAGAAAATTTATATTCCATGTTTTTTTGGAAAACATACCATTTTGAGGAATATTTATGGCAACTTCAGGATATGATTAGGCATAAGTAACTAATTTTTATGTATTAGAGTGGCTAATTTTGAGATAGAAAATCATTTTAAGCGTTATAGAATGTAACACCTGGAGTTTTTATGAACCATTTCATTAAAAAAATAAATTTATTTCATTTATTTAATTCAAAACTACCCAATGTTAATATTCTTTTATGAGCTACACAGTGATTATATTATAGTAGACACAACATCGACTTATCGTGCATTACATGTGATACTAAGTTTTAACAGAACCACGATATATTATAGAGATATTTAAATGTGTTGTCATAAACTAGATGTTAGACATATAAAAATTAGCAGTAGTGAATACCTTTAAAATATTAATTATAATTGTTTTTACTTATATCGAACATGGTGATTACAAAATAATTATTATTTTTGACACTTTAAATGTTTCAAAAATACTATTTTCTCAAAAATATGGTTTTCATGTCTTTTGTGAACAATAATAAAAATAATTTCGGATAACTTTATAAATTTAATTTTATAATGAAATATTAATATTTTAATTAAAAATTTCAAAATTAACTTGGTGTGAATTTTTCAAATTTTCTTGATAGGGTTCATTTTTTATGGATAATGAATAATACTGCATTTTAAATAAAAATTTCTATTTCATCTAATTTATTTATAAAGGTATGTTATATTTTAAATTTATTTTAAATTATATTTAGATTAATTATATATTCATTAATCCAATTTAGTTCATTTTAATCTATTTCAAATTGAAATTTAATATGAAAACATTTCAAAATTTTGAGCATTTTAACATTCAAAACTCAATGTTTCATCCTGCATACGAGGAAAAATATTAAATTAATTTCTAAAAAAATTAAAACATTAATTTAGAAATATGGAATCCACATTTTGAATATGTTTAGTTTATAACTAATAACAATTTCAACATGATTTTTACCAAATAATTTATTTCATGTAATAAAAATTATGTATAGTGATTATGGAAAAACAAAGATTTCATAGTGGTTAAGAAGAAAAAATAAGGTGTAAAAATGACCCGAAACTCATTATAAAATTATTGGACTGACATATTTTTAAAATATAATTTCTAAGGTTCAAATTTCATCAATTTATGAAACTTTATAAATATAATAAATTTGGGGGGAATTATCCCCTTCCAAAATTTACAAATGTTTCACTTGCCTCCCTTGTAAAAGACCACCCGCTCATTCCATCTATTAACATCACTCAAGCACTTTACCTAAGACGATAAATGCCCAAATATCTTACAAACTCACATAAGATCATCTTATAATCCATTATTTTTTATTAAATTTAAAAAAAGAAGTTATTACGTGAAAACCCAAAATAGATACCTGAAGAAGATGTAACATTCCTCAATGTACTTTTTCTATTTCTCCCATAAACCCCTTAAATTAGTTTAATATCATGATTATATATTAACCTCTGTATCTTAAATATACTAATATGTTGACATTTTAATGTTATTAACTTCAAATTCACACACCTCCATCAAATTTCATATGCAATCATCGTTCATGCATACAACGGACTACTACTATGTGAACTAATTTCGTTCGTTCTTCCATTATCAGATTTTATGGTTGGGAATAATGTTGATTTTATATTTTATATATTATATAAAAAAATTATGATTTTTATTATAATTATTTCATGTTAATATCACACATACCATCATGATTTCTATTTTTTGGGAATATGATAATATCCTTCGTGTGTACGGAGGACTACCGCCTCACGAAGCGATGTGATTCATTCATGATTTACAAGGAATGTATTAAGGATTTTTTTTAAAAAATGTGATATATATGACATAAAGAATTTTCTATAACGAAATTATATCTTATTATTTTATTTCTTTTAATCCTATAAGAAAATGTAAATAGTGTTCAAGTGTACATACGGCCCCCTGTCTCCATGAATGGTGTTTCTCAATTTTTTATATCTATATTTTATTTATTATTATAAATAAAAATATAGGGAATATATTTTATATGAATATATTTTTAGAATTATATATATTATTAAATCATGGTTAATTTAAGATAACCAAATATATAATGAATCAATGCATTTATGAAAAAACAAATCCATTATTACCCGAAACATAACATTAACAAGGGATAGTTAATGAACAGGTAATAAATGGTCATAATAAAATCATATACATTATGATATAAACTAATATGGTTCTATAATGGAAATATAATAAACATATATTTTTTATATAGTAGGATTGAACATGTACAACATATGTCAATAATTATAATAATGGATTTCCATTTCAATTTTATTCTTTGTGAGACATAACCCATCTTCACCACATATTTCTTGTTTGTGGTGTGTTCACTGGCCAAGGATTTACTTTATGATTATTATAGTACATTTTTTTACATATCTATTTTATCATCTCACTTTCTAGGGGTTTACGGTTTAAAAGTTACCGAATTGTTAAGGTAATTTTGTCTTAATTATCCTTGTTTGAGACACATGGTATGTTATGCATATATACTCTTGTTTGAGGTGGATATATTTCACATTTGACATTTAATATCATGAATAAACTTATGTTAATTATATTTTATGATTCTTTTAATGTTATTCTTTCACTAGTATTATGATTCAATGTCGCCAAAGTTGTATGAATTTATTTCTGTAATCTCATTATTTATCAGGATTGTTTATGATCATGCTACCATTAATGAAATATTATTATCCATATCTCAATAATTATATTTAATTTTACTATCCCCAATTTATTAATTATATATTCATGTAATGGTACCATTTTTTCACCCTTTGGTACTTAAGAAAATTAATAAAACAAATTTAATAAAATGTGACTTTATTTATCATTTCGGTTGAAAATATGATTTATTTCAAAACCATGTTTTCTAAATGTTTTTTCAAAAAATACTTCCAAATTTTTTTCAAAAATGATTTCAAAAATGTTTTATTATCATCATAATATTTTTAAAAGTATTTTTTGATCGTTGTAAAATTTTTACAAAAAAATAGAAAGAAATCTTCGTGTTATTTTTAGAAAAACATGTTTTTTGCTAAAATTGAGATTGTAAAATTAGTTTTAACGTTTATGGAATGAAGAGAATTATTATATTTCATGAAAAATAATTTCTTTGAATCTTCCTTTTAAATCCTTCTATTTTATTTCAATGAAAAAGTTTTTCTAAAGGTTTTATTTTTTAAAAGCTTTTTTCTAAGTGGAAAGGATATTTTTCTCAAGATATGTTATAAATGATCCATTCTAGATTATTTTCCATCTAAGATAACATATGTTTGTGTCACTAATGACTTAATGGGGATATTAATCATGGGTACCATTCATATTCACTCTCTTAATGGGTTAGGTTTTAATTTCATGATGTTTATATAACTCATATCTATTCAATAAGTTATATGATTATGAAACATACTCTTTTTCATGGGTTATGATACGATGAAATGATTATGAAACCTGTTTTTATGTAAGTTATGATATGATGAATGTTTTATGATACCCATTTAATTTCTACAATTTTTATACGATGAATTTTTATGATCTTGTGGAACACATATGTATGATTACATCTTGTGAGGGGAGGTACATATATCTCCCTCTATTGCATTGGGTAAAGTTTTTATATCTCATGAGATAGACAAGATTAGAATGCAGAGTGAAAATGGTTCAGTAATATAGGGATTGAATTGGAATGGAACTTGGTTTATTAATACTAGGCTCTCATAGGAAGTGAACATGGTTCATTAATACATGGTTGAGAGGGGGAGTAAACTCCGTGTAGTAGTGGACTTTTTCACTATGTTGGTCTTCATAGTAAGCCTTGAATAATAAGAAATGATTTTGTTTACTTATGTGGAAGCCACAAATAAAATTTTATATTCTCTCTTTGATCAAGTTATATTATTTCTATATGGCAATATCTTATGAATTGTAAATATTTATTCCATGATTCAGGATTATGGTCTTTGATTTGATTGTTATTATTTTATATTTTTATTCTCATGTTCTAAAACCCTTTTGTTAAGATTATGATTACATATCTCCCTTGTTTACCTTACTATGAATATAATATGACCATTTATTACATTTACTTTACCCATCCAACAAATATATTAATTATTTATGATACGTCTAAGAATGATTCCAATTGTGAATAATATACTTGGAGATGACATACCTCGAATATAAATAATGTTTATGTTTCCATGATTCTGAGGTAACTAAACTAGTGTGATCCTCAATCATATTTTTTTGTAATATAATATATATTCAACAAAATGGTGTAATTTAGATGTATTTTAAGCCTAGGGTTCCATAGGTTGAGTCTGGAGTGTGAGGTTTACAATAGGTTTGACCAAATGTTGGTCATCACAGGGCGATTAAATAATTTACACATTGGTTGATGAATTTTGTTAAATATATAGTTAAATAATATATTTAAATTAAATGACATAAAATATTAATCCCTCAATAAATTTATCGTTATGATAGATCACCTGGGTTATTAACATAACATTGGAATCATTGAGAGTAATTTATTCCACCCTCTCATTGGGGAGTCAATACCATACTGTAATGAAGCTCATGATCCAAGCATAGCGAGGAACAGTGAATGAAACAACTTCTATAATTTATTGGTGAGTGTTTTATTCATATAAAAAGTATCCAAATTATGGAAGCACTCATAAATTTTTTTATCATTCCCTAGTTGATTAAATAGATTGACCATTATCATATTGTTTCTTTTATATGCGTTCATATTGATCCTCTGAATGGCCTCATGAATCGATTTAAATTATTTATTTATTTTTCTCATCGCACGAATCACAATTTTTATTTTTTGGACAACAAAACATGGCCAACAACTATTTCACCTTTTTTATTGTACATTTATTAAAATCATTTATGACCTTATTCCCTGATTGGCATACGGGGTCTCGATACAACATACAGAACCTAATTGGACCCCGCAAATTCATGGAAGTTTATTGAAGGATGAATGGATTGGCCGTCATGGATGAATTTGGTATGTTTTTGTGTTACATACCATATCAGACCCCCACAGACTGTGTAACACAAGTTTTTGGTCACCCAACATGTTCTCTGGTAGTAAATGGGAATGGGAATGGATAGGAACATACTATGTACTATCAAACATCTTGGGTGCATGGACACAAACTAAATGAAATAAGTGTAACCCCATGCACAAGGACATTTCGTGTAATAGAGTAACGGAAAATAAGAAAAATTATAATGGAATAACCATTCATAGATGAGTAACATTGGATAGAGATACATGGGTAGTGATCCACCAACATTCTTGTAAATTTCCATAATGCGGAGTAGGACAAAACATTGTGTGGGTCACCTTACACACCATATACCCATTCTTCCTTTTTCAATAAACTTATACATCTTATATATCCTTCTTTTAGACTTTTATTTTGTAAAATGGGTTCCCTATCCTAATATTTTACACATATAAGGTTTTTTTGGACTATATAGTGGCTTTTGGTATATGTTGAAGAGTTTTTTGGGTGTTACACTTCATTAGGTGGAACTCAAAGATGGCAATGATTGAGCAGGATCACTAATGTCAAAACCCTCTATGGTGTTAGGGCATAGGTCACATATCTTATGATTGGTACCCCTATGTAATTTTTTTTGGCTCATATATCTACCAAAAGGTACCACATTGAGCAATTTGGGCATGGGTCCTCTATCTAATTATTGCCCCCCCCCCTCCATCATGGCCATAGGGTATGGTTCCTTTATCTACTGAGTAGAACCCCCTATGAAATTATTTTTGATTCCTCTATTTATGGGGTGATACCCCCTATGGTGTTATGGTGGGATTACTCTATACTCTATATATTGGGTAGTACCACCTATGGAATTAGGTAATGGGTTCTCTATCTACTATGTGGTAACCCCCCACCCCCACCACATTGCATTAGTGTTCGGGTCCTCTATCTACTCTATGGTGCCCCACCCCCCTATGGCATTAGTGTGAAGGTCCTATATCTACTATCTGGTACCCCTTATGTCATCAGGGTGCATATCCTCTATCTACTATGTGGTACCCTCTATCAGATATGGATCAATCCCTCATTACACTATGTTGAAAGCCCTGATGCACTAGGGTGCCAGTAATTTTCTTAGTGATTGTTCCTCCCTCAAATCTACGGTATAGTGGAGAGTCATGGAAGATCAACAATGTTACTTTTATTGATAGACACCTCAGGTAGGGCAATCTCAACAATGCAATAAGGAGCAAAGTGCAGCAACAAAGCAATTGTATGGAGCAGAACAGGTGATTGTGAATGGCCAGTCTGGACCGTCTATGGTGAGAGGTATGATTATTTGGAATTCTACCCTTATGCAAGAATTGTTCGATACTTTTGAATTTCATTCTTGTATTGCTTCTAGTATTGCTTATTTTCTAAACTTAAAAGTTGAAATGATTCCTTCTGTGATAAAACATCAAACACCTATCGGTGAAAGTGAATGTAGAGCCTTTGTGTGTAGAGGATGTTTTATAACTGTTGGTAGAGCTGAGATGAAATGGGATTTCAATGTGATGGAGATGGATGTCTATGATAAAATCCTATGTATGGATTGGTTGACAAAGTTCAGGGCTCACATCGACTGTTTTAGAAGAACAGTCAGTTTTGCAATGGAGAATGGCGTCGAACATCTCTTTAGAGAAGAAAGAGTGGTGAAGACAAGTGAAACAGGCTTGTTGGCACCAGCGGTGGCAATTATCTCTTACCAGCTGGCTGCATTAAACTTGGAATCGATTGACGAGATCGCGAATAATATTTTTCCATTGGCCTTGGATCAATTTTCTGATTTTTTTCTTGAAAACTTCTCAAGGTTATCCCCTGTAAGAAATGTGGATTTTACGATTGATCTCCTTCTGGGGAACAGTCCAATCTCACTTTAATCTTATTGGATGGTACCAATGGAGTTAATGTAATTGAAAGTGCAGTTAAAGAAAATGGAAAGAAAAGGCTTTATTCGGCCAAGCGTGTCTCTGTGGGCAGCACCAGTTTTGTTTGTAATGAAAGCAGATGGAACATTGAGGCTATGTGTGTATTATCATAAATTTAACCATGTTATGATAAAGAATAGATATCCACTCCCACGTATTGATGACCTGTTTGATCAATTGAGGGGAGGTCAGTGGTTCTCCAAAATTGACATATGGTCAGGATATCTTCAGTTGCATGTTCGGAAGGAGGATATTCCAAAGATAGCCTTCAGAAGCAGATATGGCCACTACGAATATGTAGTCATTCCTTTTGGTATTACGAATGCACCATCAGTATTCATGGCTTTGATTAATGGGATATTTCAGCAATATCTAGATTCTTTTTTTGTGGTGTTTCTGGATGACATATTGGTCTATTCAAGAACAAGGGCTGAGCATGAGCAACACTTGGCGATAGTGTTGGAAATATTGAGATACCATCAGTTGTATGCAAAATTATCAAAGTGTGATTTTTGGATATAAGAGGTACACAATCTGGGCCATGTTGTTTCTGAGAAAGGTGTTTCAGTGGATCAAGAAAAGATAGAAGCTATTCTTTCTTAGAAACCACCAAAGAATGTCTTTGAAACATGATGTTTTCCTGGTCTAGCTTATTATTATCGATGCATTGTGCGTGAATTCTCACGAAAAGACTCACCAATGAAATATTTGACAAATAATTACAGGAAATTTCAATTGACTAAGGATTATAAGAAATCATTTCAAGAGTTGAAACTTAACCTTACATCGGCACCCATCTTGATCTTTCCTAAATCTGGACAGGGGTATGTGGTGTATTGTGATGCTTCAGTAACAGGTTTGGGATGTGTTCTCATGCAAGGAGACCATGTTGTCTCTTATGGTTCAAGTCAGTTGAGGGTTCATGAGATGAATTACCCAACAAATGACATGGAATTGGATGTCGTCATCCATGGCCTTAAAACCTGGAGACACTATCTCTTTGGTGAGAAATTTATTGTGTTTACGGATCACAAAAGCTTGAAACACATTTTCTCACAACGAGATTTGAATCTGAGGTAGTGGAGATGGATGGAGTATCTTCAAATGTTTGAAATTGACTTAATTTATACACCCGTTAAGGGAAATTTTGTGGCCGATGCATTAAGCAGGAAGTCGTATGCTCAGTTGGAAAAGGAAGCATAAGATGAATGGTAGTTGATGTCGGTCTTATCTGACATGCATGTGGAATGTGAAGACCAAGGTGATGTTTATATTTTCTTTCCAGCTACACTTATTCTTGATTTTGTGGAGATAGTAAAGGAGGCACAGGCATCCGATGTTAACTGTGTTGCAATGAGTTCAAAACTCAATGGTGGGGACACCATTGATGGATGGAAGCTAAATGGGAGTTCAGTATTGTGTTTCAGAAATCGGATGGTTGTACCCATGGTTTTTTAGGAACAACTCTTTCATGCTTACCACCATTCAAGATGGGTTGTACATCCAGGTACATAAAAGATGTATAAGGAGTTGAAGGCCCAATATTGGTAGAGCGGCACGAAACGGAAGGTCGCAGAATTTGTTTCAAGGTGTTTAACGTGTCAGGATGATAAAACAGAGAATTAGAGACCAGGGGGTATGTTGCAGTCTCTACCAATTCCAGTGTGGAAATTGGATTAGATAGAAGTGGATTTTGTTACAGGTCTTCCATGAATGGTCTAGAAACATGATTCCATTTGGGTGAGAGTGGATCATCTAACCAAGTCGGCCCATTACATCCCTATTCGTGAAACTCATATGGTGGAAGATCTTTAAAAAATATATATCCGAGAAGTTGTAAATAGACATGGCATACCAGTTTTAATCGTGTCAGGTAGAGATCTAAGGTTCACATCTTGTTTCTGGAGATCCTTACAGAAATCCCTGGGAACTCAGTTGAATATGAGTACGGCGTATCATCCTCAGACGGATGGACAATCCGAACAGACAATACAGACATTGTAAGTCATGTTGCAGGCTTGTCTAATGGACTTCAGTGGCTCATGGGAAGATCATGTACCCATAATGGAGTTCTCATACAATAAAAGTTATCAGGCCTCGATACACATGGAACCCTTTGAAGCATTGTATGGGCGTTTGTGTCGTTCTCCACTATGATGGGTGGAAACGAGTGAAACTTCACTAGTTGGGCCAAGCCATGTCTGAGAAACAACGGAGAAGATTCAGTTGATCAGAAAAAGGATGGAGATGGCTCAGAGTCATCAGAAATCTTATGCAGATCACCGTTGAAGACCGTTGTCGTTTGCAGTGAGTGATCATGTCTTTCTGAGAATATCTCTAAGGCATGGACATTGTCATTTTGGGAAGCAGGTAAAATTATCTCCTCGATATATTGGCCCTTTTGAGATACGAGAACGGGTTGGTGTGGTGGCATATCAGTTGGCATTACCACCACGATTCAGTGTAGTGCATAATGGGTTCCATGTATCTCAGTTGAAGAAGTATCAACCCGATCCTGACCATGTGATCAGATGGGATCACATTAACCTAGAGCTGGATGCTTTGTTGGTACATATCCCAGTGCGGATTATGGATTGGAAGGATAGAGTCTTTCACAGAAAAATCATCGGCCTAGTGTGGGTTTTGTGGCACCATGGTCAAATCCAGGAAGAGACTTGGGAACGTGAGAACGAAATGAAAGAGCAGTGGCCAGAACTCCTTCAGGAAAGTGATGGTTTTCTACTTTCTAGGAACGGAAAGGCCAATGGTGGGGAGAATGTAGTACCCCCGGTCTCTGTTATTTAACCCTTACTTGATACTTTTCTTGGTTTTAAAAGTTTTGGGTGACGTATGGGAGAATCAAGAGATCATGGAGTGTGTTTGAAGTAAAGGGGAAGGCGCACGGGTGGTGCACGGTTTATCAAACCGTGCGACTAAAATGTGTGTGTCTGGATGAGGAGGTAGTGGCTTCCGCACGGCTGGCACACAATTAAGGGAACCATGCGATGAGGTCGTGCATGAAGGTTGGCCAAGGCAGAAACAAACTCACGGTTAGCGCACAGTTTGTCAAACTGTGCGGACTAATTGTGCGGTCACTTAAAGATAGATCCTAAAATTGTGGATATAACTCGTTTGGTCTTTAATTTCTTTGTTTAAACCACCTATGTGGCCCTAACTTGGGATTACTCTCCCTTGAATGTTGGGGGACTTATCCTAGGCGTTTCTGAGGCAATTCGAAGGGTTCTCTTGGCGAATCAAAGCCGGATTCTTAAGGTATGTGATCGTTCTTGATCGTTTTCTTAGATTCACGTAGATCTACTTCTCCTCTTCTCTCATTTTCTAAGCTCTACCCATGTTATTAGAATATCTAAGGGTGTGGATGCCAAATATGATAAGATTTGGTCTTGGTTGTGTTAGGAGATAAGATCTAAGGAGGATTTCTGGAGTTTGATCTGGTGTTCTTGAGTGTTCTTCGTCCGTGGCTTGGTTTCAACCTTTTCTTGAGGTAGGTGGCTTCACTCTCGATTCCTCTTTCTTAAAAATTGAAGGCTTAGTTAAAAATGATTTAAATTTCATGGTTTTTATTGTGAAAATTTGGTGGAAAGCATGTTATAAATCCTCTTTGGCGTTGATTTATGGGTTTTGATGAAATTGTGGAAATTGAATGAACAGTTTGTAGAAAGTGTTTTGGTTTATTGATTTTAAAATAGTGATTCTAAAATATGTATTGGATGGATTTTGAAAATGGTTTGGGGAAAAAGGTTTTCAATAAAAAGGGTTGTTTTATTGAAATGGTTTTGGCATTGTTGTAATGGTGTGGTTTTTTGGGCATACTTGGAGTGTGTGTTCATATTTAATTTACGAGGCTTGGTTGAAATATGACCTTGTGCTCAGTGCCATAAGTGTAATGGAACATGTGGAATAATTACCTTGTGATGACTTGGTAGATTGATGAGAGACCGCTCGTGAGTATGGAACATTCATAACGATGCATGCATTGTTGATTTCACGGGTAGTGAAATGGTTAGTTGTGTGGATTTGGGAAATGAAATGGTTATGCCAAAAATGGAAATGTGAATTTGATTGGAAACATTACTTGTTTTCTTTTCTTGGAAAATATGGTTTTTGGTTGGAAGAATAGTTTTGTTGGAAAAAATGGTGTCGGATGTCAAACTTTTTATTTTATGAACTGTTTTGGAACTGTTTTATATAAATTGTTTCACGGATAAGTGCTAACATGTTTTATCCTAGAGGCATGGATTGGGATGTCATCGGGGAAAGCCTACTGAGTTTCATTACTCACCCCATGTTTTGGCATGATGGTGCTTTTGCAGATTTCATTTTCCAGGATGTTGGTAAGGGAAAGGTGGAACATGTGTTTAGCACTACTTCGTGATTCTTGAGTTGTTTGGTAGAGGTGAAGCATGGAGCTTGTGGAGCCTTGGAGCCTTTGTTGTCGTGAAGTATTGTAGTTGTCTTTCCACTATTTACTCTAATTTAGTGTTAGTTTCCACTATTGCACTTTGGTTGGTTTAATATGGAATAAATGGATGAACTATCTTGGTTTTAAATCATGCATCGTATAGTGGTTGCTTGGAGATGTTTATCTAGTTTTTTTTTGTTGGTAGTTTCCATTTTAAGGGTAAATCATCCCCCATGTGTTTTGAAACCCTTAGGCATTTATTGTAGCCTTTGGCGCCTTGGGGATGTCTCTTAAGGCCAAGTAATGACTCGTTGAGATCTCAAGGCAATGAGAATTGGCTGGTCATTTCAAATGGTATCAGTCTGGTCCTTCCATTGAGGTACAAATGGTACCATCTTGTTGGGTCCTTGCCGAACAAGTGGTCAATGATGTTATTGGTCTTGGAGTTGAAGTTCCTTCTTTTCTATTCCTTGGGTTGGAATCTTAGAAATGAGTAGGATTGTCGGAACATGAAATGTATATCATAAAAGGACGTAGCTAACCCCTTTATGCTGAACTTCAAGTTACTAGGGAGTTGGGTACATAAGTGTTTTGAGACACTTCTAGAATGTTGAAAATATCACTGTCATGGGTTTAACCAATGAGATGAGCATGTCATGCATTGTAGAGGAATGCATTCCCACTAGGACTGCATAAATCATTTTGAGAAATAGATTATGGTTTGATGCAAAAGTTTGTTTTCTGAAAATGTTAATAATATCTCCAAATGAATGATTTTGAAAAGATAATGGTTGATGTATTTTGAAAATAGATTGATTTTCAAAATAGTGAAAAGATTAGTTTTAGAAATGGTGGGAAATCAATGTTGTGATAGTAGTGTAATAGTGATTGAAATGATAAGCCTTCAGTTGCTAGGAAGTGAGACTAACGGCGTGCATTCTTTGTATAAAAAATGGCACATGTTAGACGTCGTAGAAACCAAAAGGAAGAAGCTGCGGAGAATGTGGTTGCACCTAAGCCACAGGTGAACAAGCAGTTGGTCCAAAGTATAGTTCAAGAATTTTAGGTTGTATACACAGGGAATCGGAGGGATGAGTCAAGGCATATAGACCATTCCGTCCAATTCCATATGCAGAATCCACACATCTTTTGGGGTGATTCTGAACCATAAAAGGTAAAGGTGTGGCAAAGCAGAATGAATCGTATCTTCGATTTCATCAGCACACCAGTAGTGTTGAAAGTAAAGCTGGAAAAATATATGATAGAGCATCTTTCACAACAGTGGTGGGAGATGGTGGTGCAGGATAAGGTGGATCAAGGCCTGGGCTAGGAGGAATTTGAGAGTTGTTCAATAAGAAATTCTATCCTCACATGTTCAAGATCCAGAGTACAACTGACTTTTTCAGCCTGATGTAGGAGAATTTCTCTGTCACGGAGTATGTTGTTAAATTCATGAATTTAGCGTTCTTTGCACCAGAAGTTATGGAAAGTGCGTCGCTGAAGGAACGTATCTTGGAATCAAGGTTGCAATAGGATATTCTCTCAAAGATATCAGTTCTCTATATTACGGAATATACGAAAATGGTAAACAGTGCTACAGTAGAAGAAAGAGACATCTCATGAGTTATGGGAGGAGGAAGTATAATGATACCCATGGGAACGGGTGGGAACTCTAATGTTGGGAACAAGAGGAAGAGGGACACCTATTTCCAAGGTGGGAGTGAAAATCAGAATCAGATGGCTGGATCATTAATCTTCCTCCACGACCCGTGATGAAAGTTGGGTTCTTTCAATGTGGCGCAATTTATCACATGAAACAAGAATGTACAACACCACCGAAAGCATTTCACAATTGCAACAAGATGGGGCATCTTCAGTGATATTGTCACAGTTCTCCAAGGTCGGGTGCGTGTGACACTACCCAGGCATCGCAAGCATCCTATGCTTCGATAGGTGAGGACAGCACAATCAGTCTCCCCAACAGAATAGAGCTAGTTATGTTGATTCCAAGAATATCATGAAACCTGAGGTTGGGCAATCTCAACAAGGCAATAAGGAGAAAAGTGAAGCAACAAAGAAATTGTATGGAGCAGAACATGTGATTGTGAATTACTAGTCTGGACCGTCTATGGTGAGAGGTACGATTATTTTGTATTCTACCCTTATGCAAGAATTTTTCGATACTGGTGCATCGCATTCCTTTCTTGCTTCTCATATTGCTGATTTTCTAAACATAAAAGTTGAAATGATGCCTTCTGTGATAAAACATAAAACACCTCTCGTTGAAAGAGAATGTAGAGCCTTCGTGTGTAGAGCATGTTCAATAACCGTTGATGGAGCTAAGCTGAAATGGGATTTCTCTGTACTGGAGATGGATGTCTATGATATAATCCTAGGTATGGATTGGTTCATAGATTTTAGGGCTCACATCGACTGTTATAGTAGAATAGTCAGTTTCGTGACTGAGGATGGCATCAAACATCTCTTTAGAGAAGAAAGAGTGGTCAAGACTTGTGCAACAGTCTTTTTGGCACTAGAAGTGGCAACTATCTCTTACCAGCTGGCTATGTTAAACTTGGAATCGATGGACGAGATCGCGAATAATAGTTTTCCAGTGGTCATGGATTAGTTTCCTGATGTTTTTTCTGAAAACTTCTCAGGGTTACCACCTGTAAGAGAAGTGGAGTTTCTGATTGATCTCCTTCCGGGGACCAGTCCGATATCACTTACATCTTATAGGATAACACCAACGGAGTTAATGGAATTGAATGTGCAGTTAGAGGTGATGTAAAGAAAAGTTTTTATTCATCCAAGCTTGTCTCCGTGGGTAGTACCAGTTTTTTATGTAAAGAAAGAAGATGGAACCATGAGGCTATGTATGGATTATCGTAAACTTAACCAAGTTAAAATAAAGAATAGATATCCACTCCCACGCATTGATGACCAATTTTATCAATTCAGGGGAGCTCAGGGGTTCTCCAAAATTGACTTACAGCCAGGATATCACCAGTCGCAAGTTCGGAAGGAGGATATTCTGATGATAGCCTTCAGATGCAGATATGGCCACTACGAATATATAGTCATGCCTTTTGGTCTTACGAATCCACCAGCAGTCTTTACAGCTTTGATGAATCGGATATTTCACCAATATCTTGATTCTTTTGTTGTGGTGTTTTTGGATGACATATTGTTCTATTCAAGAACAAGGGATGAGCATGAGAAACACTTGGCGATTGTGTTAGAAATCTTGAGAGACCATCATTTGTTCGCCAAATTATCAATGTGTGATTTTTGGATACAAGAGGTACGCTTTCTAGGCTATGTTTGTTCTGAGAAAGGTGTTTCAGTGGATCCAGAAAAGATAGAAGTTGTTCTTTCTTGGCAACCGCTGAAGAATGTCATTGAAATACGATGTTTTCTTGGTCTACCTGGATATTACCGACACTTTATGCTTGAATTCTAATGACTAGCGTCACCAATGAGAGCTTTGAAAAAGAGAAATAGTGAATTTCAATGGACTGAGGACTGTTAGAAATCTTTTCAATAGTTGAAACTTCGCCTTACATCGGCACCCATCTTGATCTTGCCTGGATCAGGACAGGGGTATGTGGTGTATTGTGATGCTTCAGGAACAGGGTTGGGATGTCTTGTCATGCAAGGAGACCATTTTGTTGATTATGGTTCAAGGCAGTTGAGGGTGCATAAGACGAATCACCCATCACATGACTTGGAATTCGCTGCAGTCGTACATGCCTTGAAAACATGGAGACACTATCTCTTTTGTGAAAAATTTACTGTGTTTACAGATCACAAAAGCTTGAAACAAATTTTCTCACACGAGATTTGAATCTGAGGCATTAGAGATGGATGTAGAATCTTTAAATTCTTGGCTTTGACATAATGTATACACCGGGTAAGGGAAATTTGGTGGCTGAGGTATTATGCAGGAAGTCATATTCTTAGTTGGAAATGGAAGAATCGGGTGAATGGAAGTTGATGTCGGTTTTAGCCAACATGCATGTGTAATGTGAAAACCGAGGTGAGTTGTTGGTTTCTTTTCAGCTACACTTGTTCATGATTTGGTGGAGATAGTAAAGGAGGCACAGGCATCTGATGTTGACTGTGTTGCAATGAGTTCAAAACTCAATGGTGGGGAGACCATTGAGGGATGGAAGCTGAATGGGAGTTCAGTATTGCATTTCAGAAATCAGATGGTTTTACCCATGGTTTTTCAGGAATAACTCCTTCATGCTTACCACCATTCAAGATGGGATATACATCTGGGTACACAAAAGATGTATAAGGTGTTGAAGGTACAATTTTTGTGGAGCGGCACGAAACGGAAGGTCATTGAATTTGATTCAAGGTGTTTAACTTGTCATCGAGTTAAAATAGAGCATCAGAGACTAGTGGTTATGTTGCAGTCTCTACCAATTCCATTGTGTAAATGGGATCAGATAACAATGGATTTTGTTACAGGTCTTCCAAGAATGGTCGGGAAACATGATGCCATTTGGGTGATAGTGGATTGTCTGACCAAGTAGGTCCATTTCATCCATATTCATGAAACTCATACGGTGAATGATCGTTCAAAAATCTGTATCCGAAAAGTTTTAAAGAGACATGGCATACCAGTTTTAATCGTGTCAGACAAAGATCTGAGGTTTACATCTCATTTATAGAGATACTTACAGAAAGCCCTGGGAACTCAGTTGAATATGAGTACGGCGTATCATCCTCAGACGGATAGACAATACGAAAGGATGATACAGACATTGGAAGACATGTTGCTGACTTTTTTAATAGACTCTGGTGGCTCGTGGGAAGAGCATGTACCCTTAGTGGAGTTCTCATAGAATAACAGTTATCAGGTCTCGATACACATGGATATCTTTGAAGCATTGTATGGGCGTCCGTGTCGTTCTCTACTATGCTAGGTGGAAACGGGTGAATCTTCACTAGTTGGGTTGACCCTTGTCCAAGAAACAACAGAGAAGATTTAGTTGATTAGAAAGAGGATGGAGACGGCTCAGAGTCATCAGAAATCTTATGCAGATCACCGTTGAAGACCGTTGTTGTTTGCGGTGAGTGATCATGTCTTTCTGAGAATCTCTCTAAGGCTTGGACATCATCATTTTGAGAAGTAGGGAAAATTATCTCCTATATATATTCGCCCTTTTTAGATACTGGAACGGGTTGGCAATGTGGAGTATCTGTTGGAATTACCGCCATGGTTCAGTGCAGTGCATAATGTGTTCCATGTATCTCAGTTGAAGAAGTATCAACTAGATCCTGATCATGTGATCAGAAGGGATCATGTTAACCTAGAGCCCGATTCTTCCTTATTACATATCCCGATGTGGATTGTGGATAGGCAGGATAAAGTCTTGTGCGGAAAAAGCATCGGTCTAGTGTGGGTTTTGTGGCACCATGGTCAGATCCAGGAAGCGACTTGGGAAGGCGAGAAAGAAATGAAAGAGCAGTGGCCAGAACTCTTTCAGGAAAACGCTGGTTTTCTACATTCCATGGATGGAAAGGCCAACGGTGGGGAGAATTTAGTACCCCCAATTTCTGGTATGTAACCCTTAATAGACACTTTTCTTGGTTTTAAAAGTTTTGGGTGACGTATGGGAGAATCAAGAGTTCTTGGAGTGTGTTTGAAGCAAAGGGGAAGGCGCACGGGTGGTGCATGGTTTGTCAAACCGTGCGTGTCTGGCTGAGGAGGCAGTGGCTTCCACACAGTCGGCGCAAGGTTAAGGGAAACCATGTGATGAGGCCATGCTTGAAGGTTGGATGAGGTAGAAGCTAATGCACGGTTAGCGCATGGTTTGTCAAACCGTTCGGACAACCATGTGGTCACTTAAAGTTAGATTCTAAAATTGTGGATCTAACTCGTTTTGCCTTTAATTGCCTTGTTTAAACCACCTATGCGGCCCTAACTCGGGATTACTCACCCTTGAAGGTTGGAGGACTTTTCCCAGGCGTTCTGGAGGCGATTCGAAGGGTTCTCTTGGCGAATCGAATCCAGATTCTTAAGGTATGTGATCATTCCTGATTGGTTTCTTTGATCTACTTAGATATATTTCTCCTCTTCTCTCATTTTCTTAGATCTACGCCCATTATGGGTAGATCTAAGGGTGTGGATGCCAAATATGACAAGATTTGGTCTTGGTTGTGTTAGGAGAAGAGATCTAAGGAGGATTTTTTGAGTTTAACCCGGTGTTCTTGACTGTTCTTCGTCCGTGGCTTGGTTTCACCCTTTTTGTTGAGGTAGGTGGCTTCACTCTCGATTCCTCTTTCTTAGAACATGAAGTCTTAGTTCAAATTGATTTAAATTTCATGCTTTGTATTGTGAAATTGTGGTGCAAAGCATGTTATAAATCTTCTTTAGTGTTGATTTATGGGTTTTCATGAGATTGTGGAAATTGAATGAACGGTTTGTGAATAGTGTTTTGGTTTCTTGATTTTAAAATGGTGATTTTAAAATATGGATTGGCTGGATTTGGAAAATTGGGTGGGGAAAAATGTTTTCAATAAAAAGGGTCGTTGATTGGAATGGTTTTGGCATGGTTGAAATAGTGTGGTTTTTTGGGCATACTTGGAGTTTGTGTTCAGATAGAATTTACGAGGCTTGGTTGAAATATGACCTTGTGCTCGGTGGCAAAAGTGTAATGGAACATGGGGAATAATTACCTTTGGACAACCTTGTAGATCGACGAGAGATTGCTCATGAGTATGGAACTGTCATAACGATGCATGCATAGTTGATTTCGCGGGTTGTGAAATGGTTGGTTGTGTGGATTTGTGAAATTAAATGGTTATGCTGAAAATGGAAATGTGAATTCGATTGGAAACCTTACATGTTTTCTTTTCTTGGAAAAGATGGTTTTTGTTGGAAGAATGGTTTTGTTGGAAAAATGGTGTTGGATGTCAAACATGTTATATTATGAACTGTTTTGGAACATTTTTATATAAATTTTTTCAAGGAAATGTGCTAACATGTTTTATCCTACAGGCATCGATTGGGAA
The DNA here is from genome assembly GCA_963277665.1 of Viscum album. Taxonomy (NCBI): domain Eukaryota; kingdom Viridiplantae; phylum Streptophyta; class Magnoliopsida; order Santalales; family Viscaceae; genus Viscum; species Viscum album. The sequence continues at coordinate 1,923,166,340 of OY728145.1, read as the reverse complement.
GTCATCGGGGAAAACCTATTGAGTTTCATTACTCACCCCCGACTTTGGCATGATGGTGCTTTTGTAGATGTCATTTACCGGGATGTTGGCAAGGGAAAGGTGGGACACGTGTTCAGCACTACATCGTGATTCTCGAGCGGTTTGGTAGAGTTGGAGCATGGAGCTTGTGGAGCCTTTGAGTCTTTGTTGTCATGAGGTCTTGTAGTTTTCTTTCCAATGTTTACTCTAATTTAGAGTTGGTTTCTGCTGTTGCACTTTGGTTTGTTTAATATGGAATAAATTTATGAACTATCTTGGTTTTCAATCATGCATCATATAGTGGTTTGTTGGAGATGTTTATTGAGTTTTTTTGTTGTTCGTTGTTTCTGTTTTAAGGGTAACTCATCCCCCATGTGTTTTGAAACCCTTCGGCATTTATTGGCAGCCTTTGGTGCCTTGGGGATGTCTCTTAAGGCCAAGTAATGACTCGTTGAGCTCTCAATCCAATGAGAATTGGCGGGCCATTACACTTTGACTCCCCTTATTCAGCAAGCTCCTCATCATATATGTATACTTATTTGAAAATGGTACGTCTTGATTAAAAAAATCAATAATAGTCTGTAATCACTGCTAGCTAGGTTTCCAATTTCAGATCATGAAGATGATGTGATGGGTGATGAATCCTTAATTTAGCCTCCATCACATGAGATTCTTCCTCCATGAGGATAGGTAGTATCATCCCTACACTTAGTGGATCTTATGATACTAGAAAAACTAGACTGGGGATATGTGTAGGCTTACCACACTCTGGGAGTTAAAGCGCCAGAGGCTACTGAGGTTCCTTGGTGAGCCAGATCCCCAAGCAGTAAAGGATTAGCTAGAGTCTATTATCTATGTATTTAGAATTAACTAGATGCTGAATAATTAGGTATTTTTTCTATCATCAAAAATATCCCTTGTAGTATTTGGGAACTATTTGAGTCTAGTTGAAAAAATTCATAATGATTTGACACCCGCACAATCCAACTTCCAAAAACCATTCTGTGAGGAGTACTAACCCTCATTATTGGGATTAGTTCAGATTTATGATCTTCTCAAGCTACAGTAGGGAGGGATGAAAGTGGTTGAGTATGTATTGATGTTCACAAACCTCTTTTGGTAATATCTTCACAATATATAGGGTGGATACTTCTGAGCACATAAGATTTAGTATAGTATACACAGAGATATCAATTATATTGAAGTTACATTGTTCATTCCAACCTATTTTGAGAGATGGATTTGGTTCTGGTGGTAGAGAGATTCCTATAAGGGGAACTAACAGTATCTATGGATCGATGTGGGTGTGACATCCTGGACCAGTAGCCACTAAACAGTACCCTAATATGGTGGATCACATGGCACGAAGTGCCCCTCAACTGATGCTAGAGGCTGCCAACTAGTCGTGAGGAACTTGGGTGTGTTGATGGGGATACTAATCCCTCTGGTTAGAGTGTAATTTAGTGGTAGTAATAATGTCAGCCGAATATGAGAAACATAAAATATCCATGATAGAGGATAAACCTCTAAGATATATATACATATATAAATAATAAAAAAAGGTAATTTAATATATATAAGGATGTGTCATGTCTTGTATCTATAAATCTGGAAAATAGGTTTATAGGTATCAAGTGCAATAATGTATGAAAATACAAAACATACTGAAAATAAACTGTCTCAAATAGAATCATGATCCTAACTCGGTCTTCTTCTCTTCTACTCCCAAGAAAATAGAAAATTAATCCTTGTAAAACTAACACTTTCATAGCTCCTTAACTGCAATCATGAAGTTTATTTGGGTACCCAATGGTGACCCGAATAGAGTGAGACAAAAACCATTGGGCCACCAAAAACGACGTCTATAAAAAAATCTATTCTTTGTTTATCAGATAAATCCTTGTGCAATATATATCACAAAAAAATAGTAAGTAATTTAATGTGCTAGAAACATAATGGATAAAAGTAAAACATATTGTCTAGCCCAAAAAGTCTTCTGAAAAACAATAGACAAAATCCCATAACTTGGGTAGCTATAAAAATAAATAACATGTAAGATTATCTATTCTAAAAACTAATATCACTTTCCAATACCAGGACAATTTATAATCCTAGAAAAATATCCATATTTTTCGCACTGTGTAATCTATGTGGATTAAATGTACCATGACTACATCTTATATTCATGAGTGTATCAGATCCACAATGGGAATTCCATTTAATCAAAGAGTCAGATGATGAAGGGCTGGATCCATGGTTTCGAATACCAAAGAACCCATGATGATTCCTAGGAGAATCTCGATGGAAACAAGATAACATGTTGGGTAGAGTCCAGTGAGAATGTTAACTGATCATGTCCAATGTAGGTCCCTGAAAGATGGATCCAAGGGGTGGAAGGAAACTTAGTATCCAATATAATTATGTTCCAAGGAGTAAACGAGTATGAGGCATCCACTATAATAAAAAATATCCATAGGAGAAACTTCTCTATAATCTAATGGATTTATGATCCATGGTATAGCATCAAGGAATCCACAATAATTTCATCTCATCCTTTCATTTCATTCAAAAGTCTATTTTATAATTTTAAACATGTTATGAGTTCATTAACCTATTATATGATTTCAATATAAATAATTTAATAAAATAAAAATCATGTCATCCCATATCATAGAGGCATCAACTCAATCCTATTAGCACAATTAAATTCCATTTTTAGTTTTAAAAAGCCTTTCTCTAATAAGGTGAGATCAAATATTCCCTATATGGTGGTATAAATAAGGGAAGATGCAATGGAACACCCCTTCGGTGGCCTAGGTTGGGGTAAAAAACGACCAAAAATCACAACGATACTAAAAATGAATCCTAATAGCATCAAATTCATTTAATCAAAAAATAGAATCATTTTAGGGGAAACTCTATGAATTCAAGAATGTGAAATCATAAAAGAAGCTCTATAAAATAGAATATGTATGGGAAAAGGTATATATGACCTATTGTAGGTTTGTATTAAATAAATTGTCTAGTATCAATCTCTTACTTTATCCATCTTGGAAAAAAAGAATGAGGAATGAATGAAAATCCTAAAAAAATGTTATATTATTTTTCACCTAAATAACTCTGTCAATACCAAGAAAAATAAAGAATGAAAAAAGTTTAATAAACAAATCACTAGGGTAGATCAATTGAGGCAATTAATGTTCAAGTCTGAGGGTGTTATGTTGATCTCAGAGTCACATGTGTACCCAAATCCCTCTACTTAATTCCCTGAAATTGAGACGAAAATTGGGAATCCCTATCTAATAAAATGGATTGAGGAACCCCATGAAGGAAAAAAATATCATGTATATATAATCACCCAAGATCATTTACTGAGTAGGTCTCCATAATCATTATAAAATGATAATCCTTCATGTGATTTTCCACAACAACCCACACAATATCGCTACCTCATGGAAGCCTCAACAAACAATTCATGAAATCCATCAAAATTGCTTTCCATTTCCACTCAAGAATGGGTAACTCGTATAAAATCCCAGCTAGACATTGGTGTCTTTCATTCACCTGCTAATAGGTAAAACACAAAAGGAAAAAACTGTGAACCTAACATTCAATCCTCAGCCACCAGTATTGGCGATGAAAGTCACGATACATCTTGATAACACGAGGATGAAATTCCATAACTAAGGCATGGAAAATTCACATAAACTCATCACATGTGTTTACTAGACCCCATATATTACCATGTAGATGAATAATTTCATCCTCACCCACATTCCAAATAGGTGTTGGGTCATAACCTTCTAGGATCTCCCATTGGACATAGACCTATGAATCTAATAACAATCTTATTCTAACTCTATCCATAATATTGGAAGTCACTACCAAGGATGGTTGAAAATTCTCCCCTTGACTATACAGAAAATCAATTGAATTTGTGAATATAATTCCATAAGCTACCACATGCTACTAGCCTCATGAACTTCCAATATCTAATTCCTCCAACTCTGTGTATCAACCAATGCATTTCCAATTCCATGAATGTAGGCAATATTAAATTCAACAGAATATAGATACTCAACCCACATCCAGTGCCTAAAATTAATTTCACATTATGTAAATATATACATGATTATTTTGTGGTATATGTACACAATATAATTTTCTACAAGTAAATAATAACTCTTACAGTGCAAGGAATTTACAACAATAGAAAACTCAATATCGTACATTGGGAACTTCCTCTCATGTAGCCTCAGCTGATGAGACCCATATTCCAGGACTCTTTCCCTTACATCATATATTCTCCTAAACTAATACTAGATGGATCAAAATACACAATTCATATCTTTATCAGCTCTAAAATAATTAGGACCTACTCTGAAGTAAGTCTCTCTTGGAACTCCTAAAAGGCTTTCTCACATATATATTTTCATACAAACTTCCCAACCTTACTAGCCCAGATTATAATAGGTGCTAATTAACATGATAATTTCAGTATTAAATAGCTATAATATCTAGATATCACTGAGAAAATATGTGTTTCAATGTTGTTCTTGGGATACTCCTAAGAAACTACTTCTCTCAGCTTCTTTGGGTTAACTAAAACTCTTTTTTCTAAGATAATATAACCTAGTAGGTGAATCTAATCCATCCATAAGTTTCATTTTTTAGAAAATAATATAAATAATTCTCTCTCAATGTATCAAAAAATATATCAATATTTTTGTAATGGTCATGTAAAGTATGATAATACAGTAATATATCAACCATAAAAACAACCACAAATGAATCCATCAAATGATGAAAAATCTGTTCATCAGCACCATGAAAATTACTAGCTTGATCATGAGACCGAATGGAATAACTAGATAAATATATGAAACAAACATTATAAGAAATGTTTTATGATGTATTTCTTCATATCGAACATGTACATGTTAATAACTGGACCTCAAATCAATTCTTGAGAACCCTCGAACTCCTCATAGCTAATGAAAAAGATCATTAATCCATGCAACGCGGTGACTATTCTTAACTGTCAACTGGTTCAATTTTTGACAATCCACACATAGCCTAAGGGTATCATCCACATTTTTATAGAAATGACTAGGGATACCAATGGAGAAGCACTGTGTTTTATAAAACACTTTTCTTCAGGGTTTTCTACCCACATCTTGAGCTTCTGCAACTCTAACTAATCATCCTATAAGGATTGATGGATACTGGTGTAGCTCTTTTCACTTGCTTGATAGAATAGTCTACCTCTTTATCAAGAGGTACACTAAAAAAATCCATTAAAATGTTCATGAAATGATTAACCATTAGAGGGTAATCTCCCTGATGAAACCTTGATCATCCATATATAAACCAGAAATATGGGCCGCCATCAATCCTAGTCCAAGATTCTTAGTTTCAGGTTGGATATCTTGGATATCCCACTCACCTATTTTAATAAAATCTATTCTATATGGTGATGACAAGGAAGACCTACAAATAGTGAAATAATAATGGCCTCTATAGTACTATATCTAGTCTTTTCCGAATATGAATTCAAACTTAGTCGTCTTGAGTAAAAAACTACACATACAATGGGAAACCACGTAATCTCATGGGGGATGCCCTGGACTGGTGTACACCCTTCGTTATGATCCCCAATGGAGTATCAAGTGTCATAATGTCGTCCAAAAACTTAACAACAAGCCAAATAATTTCCACAAAAAGATTCATATATAAAAAATATACAGCAGTATCCAAAAAGGAAATCTAATCTAATAAAGGCTAACAAGATAATAAATATCAATTTTGATGGATTGAAACTGTTCTCATCAGGTGTAGGTTGTACTAAATTTATATGGCAAGATCTGTGCCCTGTAAAACATCCTCACTACCAGAAGTAGGCATAATATTTTGTTTAGGTACAACTAGTTCATGGATTCCTCATCCAAAACTACCTCCTTTCCCTGAACGAAATGCAGTACTCCATCTCCCATCCTGATGTGGAGCTATGAATCCCTATCTTGAACCTCGATTTCAATTCAATCTCATTCCAATGACATACGGTGGGAAGAACATACAACAATGATGTATGTGTCCCATCATGTTGCATGCTCAGCACTCAACTAGGTCATTATCACATTGATTCCTCATATTCCAACATCTTACACACATATGATAGAAGATAGAGATACCAAAACTCACAACCTAGATGTTACTCTCCATACAAAAAACCTCAAAAAAATGCTTCATGCAATGGGATACTAAACCACTTTCCTAAGAGACAACACTACCCTTCTATGAACCCCTAGATTCCCTCAAGTTTTACATAGTAATAAGAACCTAGTTCTCCATCTCGATAATAGTAGTCAACCAAAACACATTGATAAGTGATAGAAAATCAATCTTGACACCTTACTAAAATCCTCTCACCATCGATTTCTCATTAGAAAGGTAAATCAATGTAAAATGATGATGCATTATAAATCTTGTTGAATACTCTATAATAGTACTTTTCCCAGATATAGATGCATAATATCACAGGACCTTTCACCTCTCAGGGTCTTAGGAAAACATTAATCATATAAACTAGTTTTTAAATCACCACAAACAATATCATGTACTGTATCATCCTGGTTTAAAGCATCCCATGAGTGATTTTCTTCTCCTTGAAGCATGTAAATGGTGAGCATCAATCTCCTCTCAGGAGGTGTCTCCAAATTCTCAAAGATAAAAAAAGTAGTATCCAACCATATCCCAATATCCTATGGACAATCATCCCCCAAAAACAAGGGTGTATGCTACTACTATAACACCCCATCTTCTCTTCAATAGATGAGGTTGTCCATAGTGATACCTAAATGGGTTGCATAATGTGTATAAAACTCATGTGTAAATTTTAATTATCCCTTGGGTCTGTTAAAAATGTTGGTTCTAAAATTAGAACAACATGAGGATTTACAGGTATCCCAGGAACCACCACCTCTAGATCATATTATACACCACCCTCTTGGTTTAAAACTTGAGGTCTTCGTGGTCACATGTCCCTACAATTAAAAAACACACTACTATAAATATAGATAATGTTAATCTCATAGTTTAAAAATATAATACATGTTGAAGCCTTCAAAAAAATCCACACCCCTCAACCTACTCTAAAATCCAATACTATGTGAAAATAAATTTTCATAAACATCAATATATACACAGACTACTACCCACTCTTATGGAAGATCAATGTCAGGTTCTTAGTTTCACAATTTGAACTTCTATTTTAATTCATATTTATATCACAATTCTCATTATAATTGTTAAACCCAATGGGTCACCAGTTCTGATATATGAGGAACCATACACCTCATCATCTGAAGTATGGAATTCACTTAATCCATACCATAACACATTACATTCCATATGACCATTGTTCTATGAATCAACGTTCCACACATGACTGATTATGGTTTTCTATAGATCCTATGTAGGAAAATATTGTTTAGGTTATCATAGGAATTATAAGTACTAACTATTTTTCTCAATTACCAACATAGTTATTTTTCAAACCACAAATATATCATACAAGGAACGCATAATAAAAAATTAATTCAATCAATTCATCTAATATATGATGGAATAATTCATTGAATACAAATTATAGTAGGTTCCTAAAATGATGCATGATATTCTTACCCTCATCTCATCGATACATGATAAAATAAGGTCCTCAATCACAGAAATAATAACACCAAAATTCAAATTCATTACCCAATGGTGGAATTAAATCATCTATAATAGGAAAAATCTAGAAAATGACATTTTTTATTCCAAGGAATTTGCCTTTTTTCCATTATGTGTGTTAGCTACTCTAATGAATAGCTCATTGTCAAATATCAATTATTTCTTATCCCTTGTTTATTTTTTATAATGGTGAACCCCAAAATAAAATGATCTGATACTACTTTGTATCATCTTGACCTGGGATCCACTTAATGGTTTCCTGAGCTGGTGGGTCACACGACCTCAAGTGTGACTCCATGTATGCCACATGATATTGACTAACAATGAGGGACAAGGATGTGTTTATGGGGAGAATATACCATCATGTAAGAGTCTACCATAGTGGTATTAATCTTATTATTAAATATCATAATAATAATAATAACCAAGAAAAAAAATAAACATCCAAGATAGGAGTATATAAACAATGCTAAAAGCAATCTTGTAAACAAAATAAAGTGTTATGTCATGTCTCTACAAAGCTGTAAAATATGTGTAGAAGTATCTAGTTGAATAAATATATGAAAATATCTAAAATGACAAGAAAAAATATCCCATATAACAACATGATCCTAGATCAGTAATGTCCTCTCTGACATCTAAGAAATAAGAAATTCATCCATTGTACAACTGGCACATTCCATGTTCTCTAATGACATCCATGATGTATGTCTAGGTAGCCGACTATAGCCAGAGTAGGGTGTTAGATAAACCTGAGTAGACCACCACCAATACTGTCTATAACAATCCATTAAGTGTATAAAATATAAAGTAGTGTGTAATATATATCATAAGTATAATATTAGTGAATGTAATGGTCCTAGCCAACGAGCATGTACCCTAGTGGCAGAGGCTCCTACATGGCATACAAAAGACGTAGGATCAAGTTCGTGAAAGGGATGAATTCTTGAGTACCATAGTAGCATTGTAACATCACTATATCAGGTACTACAGAAACACTGTAGAAAAAGTGGTATTGTAGCATGGGTGATATTGTAGCGGTGGCAGTACTATAGCAGGGACATTAGCTGTGGATGTACTGTAGTATTTACTACAAAATCTTGGTTACTATAATATTACTATTTACTAAAGGGACCTTTGAGACAAAAAATGGGATTTCAAGCCTTTTATTCATTCCACTTAAGCTTTGGCCTTCATGCTATGTAATTGGTCTCCCTCTACCCATACAAAAAGAGGTCTTTTCTTTAGTAATAAAATGATGTTTTGGTCCCAACCTTTTAAAAAAAGTTATGTTCCCATGCCATATGTGATAAAAGTAAATGAAATTTTCCATCCCAACAACTCTCCCAAAAAGATAGTCATGATCACATAAAATTGTTAGTTGTAAATAGAAATAAAAGGTAACATTGTATATTATAATATATGATAACAAGTAACTATACCATGGATATTTATTAGAATGAAAAAAACATCTACAATGGCCCACCATGTAATCAAGATGTATAACATCTACCGTGGCAACACTATATAATCAAAATGTGTCAAATACAAAATAGTCATGTTTTATAATCGAACGTGTCAAACCAAGAATGGCCAAGTATATGGTATAGAATACCAAGTCATCCATGTCAATCCCAAGCAGCATATCAATGGAAACATATTAACATCTTGGGTGGAGTCCAAGGATTATGGTAATATATCATGTCCAATATGAGTCTAAGAAAGACATTTATAATGGGTAGTGAGGCAATTAGCATTCTATAAAATTAACATATATGGAGTAAATAGGTCTAATGAATTCACTAACATAAATAATATCCATGGGAGAAACATCAATGGAATCTAATGGAATTAGAATCCATGTTATGACAACTTCGGAATCCAATACCATTTCATCACATCATTCCATTTCATTCACAAGAAAATTAACAATTTTAAACATTTTATGGGTTTATCAACCAATTCAATGATCTATATATAAACCATTTAATCAAATAAAAAACATTTCATAATATGTAAAGGAGGATCAACTCTCTCTCATCCTCAAAATGGAATTCCATTTTTTTTAAAAGGCTCCCTATAGCTAGGTGATCTCACGGATGCCGAACAAGGTGGTATAAAATAGGTATAATGCAAAGGAACATCCCATTAGTGGCCTAGTTTTTGGTCAACAACCACCCATAATCATGATGGTACTCAAAATGAAACCTAACCGATTTAAATTTATTTAATCAAATCATTTAATTCTTTTTAGGGACAATGATGAGAAGTTAGGAAGGTGTCATCACAACCACTGGGTCTATAAAACACCCAACATATAGGCTAAGATATATTCTGTCGACAATAGGTTCATAGTAGAGCACTCATCTATTATCAATATCTGATTTAGTCCATCTAATAAGAAAAATAATGAATGGATTAAAATCTTTAAACTAAGGTATATTATCTTGATCCTGATTAACTTTGTCAATACAAAAAAACAATGGATAGAAAAAGAGTAATAAATAACTCACCTATATGTATCCAATGAGACAAATACTTTTTGAATCTGATTATAGATAAATGATCGAGAGAAAATTCTAGCTAAGGCTTCCAAAATAGATAAAATTGGAAGAGGTCACATCCTATTTTACAGAAGCAGAATAAATAAAAGGAGGATTTTTTTTAACTCACTGAGGGACAAAATGTCATTTTTCCTCAAACACATAGGTTTTCTTAGTTTAGTCATATGATTGGCCAAACCATGTGTTAACCATGATCCCTTCAGTGCCTCAAGGGAGACATCACATGGTTTCATGCGCACAGTTTGTCTAGTCATGCACTTCTTCTATGGAACACATCTTCCAAAAACGTTCAGAGCTACCCGCATAAGTGTGTGAACTTCTCTGAATAGTTTACTCATACTATAAAAAAATTTATATCCCTTTATTTACTCCTAATAGGGTTTCTCAAAAACATATGGCTTGGTCACTCTATTTCAACTTGTTGTTCATGCCTATTTCTTTTTCGAAAAATGTTGGTTCTAGAATCCTAAAATGACCCTGGAACCATTAAAACTCCCATGTTATCATTTTTCATTCAAATTTGGTAAAACAAAAGGAGTTAACAAAACAAAAGATCTGTACCTCAAAGTAATACTTAGGTTCTTATAGTGGGTATTATAGGACAGAGTCTTCTACATCAGCTAGTAGACTCTAGTCGACAAGATATCAGCATAAGAGACATATCTATAACCAGACTTCGGAACATGTTATGGAAGTAGTGTGAACATGTAATGGAATAGGGAATTTTATAGAGGGGTGGAACTATCCCTGTGACGGGGGAGGACAGAGGATTCATGATTTCCCAATTATATGAGTTGAGGAGGGTATTCGGAAATCGAATGAACAACCACGAAAAATGAAAGGTAGTGAGAATGGATCTCCAAGGAAAGGTCACAATGGTTTTGAGGGAGATAGATATGGTAGAGAATAAGACTATGATCTATGAGGATGAGAAATGGGTGGTGGATGATATTATGAAATCCTTCCACCACCACCTGGTGTCCTACATCAGGCTCAAGGAGTTGTTGGTCGGGGCCATAGACAACTCCATGTTATGGATGTCTATGAACCGAAAGCACAATATATGATTAGAGTTGTGATATATATTTATTATACTATTTCATTGTTATTGTTATAAACAATTTTGTGTCATTCCTTAATATCTTTTCTCATAGTGTGAGAGATGGATTCCCCAATATAGGCTTTAACCCAATAGCTTTTTCATGAGTTTCCCATAGGGAACTCTTCTTATATATCTTTTATCTACTAGAAGAACAAGTAAATTAATAGTGGATAGAGGATCTTGTTTGAACTTTTGGTACTCACGATTAAACCCTATGGTTGAATATTTGGTATGGATTGGTTTTCTATGATATAATACCATATTCTCTATCACTGCAAATGAGTCAAATTCCATTTCACTTATGTGATGATATTTTCTTTTACAGGTGAGAGATATCCCATAGAAGGGTACTTGGGTGTTGGATGTAGGAGGCTTCAACCCATTACCCATCAGTTGGTGAGTGTAGCCTTTGGTATAATAGGCTCTTTTGGGATATGTTTTCCTTAATTCATTGAGGATTTTATAGAATTATTCCCCAAAGATGTTCTTGGAATACCTACAAGGTGGTAGAGAGAGTTATGAATTGAATAATATTTTAATACCACTTAAATATATTTTTATTAATATTTTGAGGCATATACCAAGATCTAGGAGTTGTATTGGTAGTTGGAGGACCATAGAGGGATGTGTTTTATCTAACCAAGTGTGTCCCCCTAGGAAGATCCAATGTTTATTGTGAACAATGAATATATAATCTTACATTGTTTTGGTATTCATCGTTTCTTAAAGAAATTTATGGTAAATAACATATACCCATTTTTGATGATTGGTTGCTACTTTTATTATTTGTGAGGAGTGGTATGGTTCTTGAAGACTGATCTACAACCCAACTTAAACTAGTTCAAAGTTCATAAGGATAATATTTCGAAGCTGTAATTCCCAGGTTTCCATGAGCACTATGAGTTCTAGGTCATTCCATTCCATGTGAAGAATTCCCCCACTATGTTTATATATTGTATAAATGGTATCATCATTTCTCACATTAACCAGTTTTTTTAGTCTTCATTGATTAGATACTAACATAATCTGTGTTAGAGGAGGATCATGTATTATACTTATGATGGTCCTATATTTTCTTTGGGAGCACCAGAATTATGGTAAACTCTTGAAGTGTTAGTTATAGATTCATGTGTTTTACATTCTAGGTAATTTAAATTATAAGAATGGATTAGTTGTGGACCTAGAAATGATTAATGTAGTGCTCTCTTAGGAGACACCAAATAGCCTCTTAGAGGTACAAAGTTTTCTTGGCTTTGTGGTACAACATAAGGTTTCTGGAAGAATTCACTAGTATTGTATCCCATTTTAGCACATGATGTGTAATGGGTATCCATTTACCTAGAATGAGAAGTGATAGATATCCTTATAGAATTTTTGGATGAGGTTGATTAGTGATCTAGTTTTGAGACTATCAGAGGAGGGTGTGGAGTACTTATGTAGGCCCCAAGAACTCTCTGAGAGGGAAGGGGGAATTATGGTGTCAAATTTTTCATTTAAATCAACAAATCTTGTTCTCGTTTTTGAAGGAAATTATTAAATATGAATGATGGTATCATTCTATAATTAATAATATACATGAAGAGAGAGAAAACGTTAGTTTTACATGGTTCACCACAAAGGACTAGTACATGGAGAATACACAGATAGTGTATTAGACAAACCAAAAATCCACTGGTCATCACTAATTGTGTAATACACAAGTTCATGAAAAGTCACTATGTTCTAGGAACACTAACTTTACATGATTTTAGGGATAGCATGCTACCTCCCTTAGAATAGTTCCATAGACAATCCCAATCACACTTATTTGGATGAATTCTTACTAAGTCTAATGACTTGAAGATCGCATCAGTAGTTTATAATTTAACACTTTTCCCTTATTATCATGAATCTCTCTATTAAAGGTGGTCCTAAGTTGATTCACCTGAATATAGTGATCAAAAAAACTTGATATTAAACAACTATTAGTCATGTAACTCAAGAACATGAATGCAACACCTATTCTTTTGCGAAACTTTTGGATTTACCCCCCAAAGAAAAATTTCATAAAACGTTTATCTCCCATGCAACTGGACCAGGAATTTAATTTGATCCTAATAGAAAAAACTAACACTCTCTGCACAAGTTTTATTTCTCACAACTCCTCTTCATGAAACTCTTTCATGTAGTAGAGCCACCAGATCTCTTTTAGTAAAAAGTTACTTCAAATGAAGAGGGTTTCCATATATTTATATAAATGGAGGACCATGCACAAAATCTCAATGCATTCCATTCACTATGAACATAGGTTTCCATTAGGGATATAATCAACATTTTGAATTTTCTTTTAGTGTGTAAGTTCCCCATGAACTTTCAATTGTGTGCATAACTTCTTATGTCCCACAAATCTGATTTTCACGTAATTTCATTTCTTTCCCCTAACTCTTGACTTTACCATATTTTAATATGACAATGTTAAAACATCAACTGCATGAAAAATTTAGATTCAACTTCATCCATGCATGATACGTCCTTTTCCTCAAACAACTATCTTTATCCTCCAAATTTTGGAAGCAAAAAAATTGGAAACAATGATGAAAAAATAATACCTTCAGCACTGAATCCATTTTCACAGTAAAAACACTTAACATGAAAACTTCTTGTTTAGGGTAATGAGAATAGACAAAAAACACACACTAGAATCTGTTTGCAACTTCTTAATGTAATTATCCTTTCATCCAAAAATATCTTCATTGTGTTTTTTTTTGAAATCATCATGATAAATTCAACAAAACATCACCCTTGATCAAAAACCCGAAATGAATGATAGAACTCATCCAACACTCTATGTCTGTGAGATCAATACTCATTGTATAAAATAATAGAGGAATCATTAATTTGGTTCCCATGCTTGTTAATTCAAAAATATTTCCATACTTTGTTCTAAAAATATGAAATTATTCCCCATTGTACCTAATTCTCATCATTTCATAGAGGCATTTCCTATTTTTTCAAAATCCTGAAACCGGAAAACCTTTATAATTTTTAGTTTCTCAATTATCCTCCTTTGTAAATAAATCCATTGAATATATATTTTTAATTGTAGACCTTAAAATATACTCCTCATTGATCATATCTCCCCTATAAACTTACAGCACTTCCACTAATTTATTAATGTAGTTGACACAAAAGAGGAGTGGGGTCAGTCATAAGCTCCTCATGCACTGGAAGGTGGATAAACACTGAGGTTCGTCCAATGTTTCTCAAACACATGTTTTACCCTCATCTTATTCAGAATATCTTCCACTTATTCATTTGTTCAAATATGAATCATTTTAATAAATTCTTGTAAAAAAATCGATGAAGTGATATCTGATCTCAATATGTTTTGTACAAGAGTGTCAAACCAAGTTCTCCATAACATCAATCACACTCTTGTTGTCATAGATAATCACCATCAGTTGTTTCACCTAATCACCAATATCATTCACTTTTTCTTTATCCATAATATTTTAGTGCAAGCCTTTAAAAAATAGATACACTATACTTTATATATATTTAAAGAAGAAATTTATTGCTTCTTTCACAACCAACTGAGACATTTATTTCCAATTAATAGTTATCCACCACTTTTAGGCTTTCTATCCACCATATATCCTACCCAGATAGCATCATAAAACTCATATAATTCATTATCGCTTCTTGAAGAAAAGTATAATCCAAATTTGAGAGTACCTTGAATATATATTAGGATTCTTTTAACTTCATCGAAATGTTCATTCCTCAAAATACATTCAAAGGGTGATGTTAAACATTTTTGCAATATGATAACATTGCATGTTGTACTATTGTATAATAAACATACTATTATTATCATATATAGGGTGGTATCTATAGAAGTCTCATCCTTATGCTTTCTATGTTTTTTCTCAACCATAATCAGATTCAAATTTTGTTTCGAGTCATTTATGTTGAATTTACTCATAAGATCTCTTGAATATGTTTCCTCATAAATGAATGTGTAACCCTTATTTTGAATCACTTACAACCCTAATAAGTATGTGTGTTCATAAATAATGGACATTTCAAGTTCTGATTTCATGTGACTGGTAAATTCTTCCATTGATCCCTTCCTACGTCCACCAAAAATAATACCATCCATATACACAAGCCCCAAAAATTGAACTTTTTGGAAAAACAATTCAAAGACATTACGGTCAACACCTTCTCTTTTAAATTTGATCTTCTTCATATAAGAATTCAGTCTATAATACCATGCTTGTGGTTCTAGATTCATACCATAGAGTTCCTTATTTAATCTAAAATAATTTATTTAATCCTTACCAATCAGAAAACTCATCGGATGCTCAATGTGGAATTTATCTTCAAGAACACAATATTATAACTCTGTGTTGACATCCATCTAACAAAATTGTAACCCATTTGAATATTCATGGAATGAAAGAGCTTTATATGATAATGTTTAGCCACTAGAGAAAATATTTCTTCAAAATAAATGCCTCTAATATATGCATAGCCTTCACTCACCAAACATTCCTTATTTATATTAACATTTATAGGCCAATTAAATTTGTTTTAAAGATCCACATTGTTCTAACCACATTGTGAGTTTTTTTCTCTTAACAATATCCCATCTCTAGTTCATTTCAATATGATCCAATTCTTCATTCATGACCTTAAACCATTTTTCATCCTTCATTTACTATATAAAAAAGGTTGGTTTCACAATTTATTAAAGAGAATAATGTGAATAATTCATCATTCTACTTGACTTTGGGGGTCTGGTCCAATCTTTGATGATGTTTGATTGGTCAATGTATGTTCTTCCACTTCTCTTATGAGGTTCTGATAATGTTTTTTTCATCCATGGTTTCCCCTTTTGATTCTTCTTCTAAATGATCTTTTTTTTGTTGGCCCTGATTTTTTTCAAAGCCTTCCAGAATTTATATATTTGAATCTATCCCTTTTACCTTCCCTTATCTATCTTCTGTAACACCTACATATGATCTCCATGAGGTAGTTATTGTTTTATATTCAATAAAATTGACATCATTACATTCCAAAATTCTTCCAATAAAATTATTGTTACATTTTTAGGCTTTACTCTATAGAATATCCATGGAATATTCCATCTTTTCTATCACCATCATACTTTCCTTGATTTCCTTCTTTGTTTTGAATAAAATATTTACTTCTAAAATCATGAAAATGCTTCTGATAGAGCTTCCTTATTTAAAATAATGCATATGGTTTTTTTTTATTTTCCCAAAAAATCCATGTTTAATTTTGTGTGTATATAGCTACTTAAAAAGATTCTTTCCAGTGATGATAATATATATGACTCTCAATCAGCGTAGTTCAAGCCATGTTGTTCACCTATCAATTTATCCATTCACCAACTCCATTTTTCTATGTGGTTCTGACTATAGAAACGTCATTCTTTATTCCATGTTTTTAGGTAATTTTTGATTTCAATGGAAGTGAATTCTCCTTTATTTTTAGATCATAGAATATTAATTGTGTAGAAATTTTCATTCCTAGTAATTTAATGATAACTCTTTATGAAATAAGAACTTATTCTTTCCTATAAAAAATCATTATATAGGAAATTATTCTGTAATCATCAATAAGAAGAATGAAGATCCTTTATCCGCATGTTCTAGCAATATTTATTGGACAACATAAGTCAGTGTGGATGAAATCAATCAGATATTATGCTATTTTGTTCATCAACCAATATAAACTCTCAACCATTATTCCTCACATGCAAGCATCACATTTCTTTTCACAATCATGATTCAGATAGGGAATATCAATGAATATCTTCATCATAGATATCTCTCCCATGATCTATTGATTAACCTGGCCCAACCTCTAATGTCGCATTTTCTTTTCCTCTTCAACTTTTAATAAAAAGAATTCAATTTACTATCAACCTCGTATAAATTTTCATCTATTAATAATCTTCTTAGAAGATAATTACTTGTCTTTCCTTTAATGGTTCGCCCATTCTGATTAAATTTAACTGTCATTCTAGAGTCATAGAATTGAGTCATGGTCAGGATTTTGTGACACAAACTATCCACATAGATTACTTCAATTTTGTTAGGCTCGTCACATTCCAGTTCAGCAATTCCACAATCATTGATCTTTAGAGAACCATTTTTCGTGATCCTTATTATTCTATCAACCATTTTCTTATCATTTTTAAATATAATTGAATTTCTCATCATATGGGATGATAATATGATGTCATGCTTTCATAAGTTACTACTCTTTGTAGCTTTGATAGCTTAATCTACAAGGTGGGACTTCTCAAATTTCATCTTTTCTTCCTTGATATATATGATTGAGTGGAGGATAAATATTGTCTTTGCAATCTATTTTCCATATGCATGGGTTCATCATAGTTATATTTTTCTTCTAGAGGAGAAGGCCAATTTTTAGGAGAAACTCTACCTAGTTTGTGGGTATTGAATTTTCTCTAATTTTTTTAGGTAATATTCCCACATTTCCTCTTCCTATGAAGAATAGATCTAGGTCTATAGTTAGAATCGTGATGAAAATATCTATAAAAAACTATTTCTTATATTTGATGAAGGATATGGCCTCATTCTCATTTTTTGACTTTTTAGTTCTTCGCCATTTATATATCTCCTTAACTCTTCATAGTGTGATATGGTATGGAATAGAAATCCAAAGAATTCAAATTTCATATGAGTAACTATCTTCTCACTTCCATTCCTCTACATTTTCCCTTATTTATTATAGTATTTTACTGGAGATAATCTTAGTATAATAGAGAATAATTTTTATCTCTTTTTTCTATTTTATTTGAGGCTTTCTTTGATAGGAAATTTGGGTCCATTGTGATGTGTCCAACTCTATGATTACATTAATTTGGACTAATCTCAGTTTTGAACATTGATTATTCATCATCATAACCAATTCCACTTTTTCACATACCTATGGATCTATTTTCATTTAAGGATTTATCTGCTCATTCGGAACCACATTTACCTCTTTCTAAAATCTGTGCATCTGAGAATCTGCTAAACTATAATTTATTAGTTTTTTTCCATTGATTTTCTATTTTTTCTAGATTACTCATTAGAGTAAACACTTCTTCTTCAAGTCCCTAAACTATATTTCCTTATTCTAAAATATTTAAGTATGTTCATTGATGAATTTTACTTCTCTTAAATTTTGAGAATAAATTCATCAAGGTCTTCTTCATTTTCAGGGGTAGTTAAATTTTATTTTTCCTCTGGTTATAGTTAATCAATTTCAGCATCAAGGTGAACAAGATACTCTGATGAATCTTCTATAATGGAACTCAAATTTATGATTATTTTTATTTTAATTTCAATCATATCAATATCACTCTCATGTTCAACATTGATATCAAAAACACCCAAAAACTTATTATATTTATCTTTTGAAGGTTTTACCTTTTCAACAATAGCCATCATGGATGCTTGGGTTTCATATTTAAACTATATTTGTTTATCCTCCAAAAATTCTATATCCTCTTGTTCTTCATTGTAGACAAAAAAATTTCTCTATAGTTTCTTTCATGATTTGAATTAGGGGACTATTTCCTAAGGTTTATACATGATTCATGTTTCACATTATTTATCATTAAACATCCTTGACCACCGAGACACAATTTTCCCAACTCTACCACATATAAAATAGGTCACAGAAAGATTCCCACCAGTTCAATCTTTCCCGCTATTAAATTTCTGGGTAAAATAGAAAGAATATAATCTTACTCATTATCTTTATCAAAACTATCTCTATAAACCTCATGTTTCTGCCTGGATTTGAAATCCATTTTCTTACAAACTTGATTTTTTTGCATCTTCTAGTTTGTATTTCTTTTCATAATCTAGAAAACTACTTTTCAGATCTACTGATGAATTTTTAGAAAGATCCATTTCTTCAATAGATAACATACATTAATTTATAGATGTGGATTCCTTTTTGTATTTTATTAATAATGTAAATATATTTATTTTCTTAACTAAGTCTTATAATTACTCATACAGCTTCATTAATTCCATTAAAATCAAATGTTAATTTTAATCTAGATTCATTTAAAGGTCATTAAACCTATTGTGAAAAACATGGAGTACACAGTCCTTCAAAAAGTTATCTCATTCATATATATTGTTTCCTGATTTTTCAAAATATTCTCGACTGAATTTAAACTCATCAAAATCCAAAAAATGAGATATAGTTGTAGTAATGGAATTTTGTGCTTTGGTGTCTACATAAAGCATTTTATTGTCTATTTAAATAATAGTAATTAATGTCACATTAGTGGCCTAAATCTCTAGAGAAATGGAAAAAAGAACTTCCATCCCAGTGGATCTGAGATGAGATCTCATCTTTTTCTTCCAAATATAGAAGCTTATTCTATCCAAGAAGGGGAATCCCATTAAATTCATTGAATTCACAATGAAGAAAATAGAGTTTTGAATAAACTCTAACAAATTGCATGCTCTGATACCACTTTTAGGACCCCTAAACACCCAAATATGGGAGGGGTGTATAAAGGTGTAAAACTTTTCTTTTAAATTTAGGGATCTTGTTCCCACATTGGAAGGAACTTATTAAACATGTCTCACATAATAGTGTAGTAATTAAACATTCACATGTTGAGATACAACACAGTAGTTTTACATAGTTCTCCACTCTATGATAATTTAAGGAGCATACCCTAACAATGTGTCATACATAACAAAATACACTAATATTCACTATTTTTAGAATAAATATGTTATGACATAGTAACACTATTCTATGAATATTTCCCATATAAGATTTTAGGGATAACACACCACATCCCTCTGAAAACATCCATTGAATCCCTCCGGCTCACTACATTGGCTGAAGTCTTACTCAGTTTAAAGACTTGAAAGTCACATTAGTGTACTGGAATTTAATTATCTTTTCTTCATTATCATGACAATCTTCTTGCACCATAGTGATGAGTTAATACACATAAAATCACTGACCAATCAAACTAGATTTTAAATCACTGGAAGACAACACAACTCAAGAACATGTGTGCAACACCTGTACTTATGCGCAATTTTAGGATTTGTCATGAAATATAAAATTCTCACAAATATTTTCTATCACTAAACTATACCATGAATTTTATTTTGTCTTGATAGACACAAGTAATGCTATGTGCATAGGTTTTACTATAGGAAACTCTCATGCATGCAACTCTTCCACACGGAAGATCCAACAGATGTTTGTTGGAAAATGTTTCTTTGAATAAAGCAGGTAGTCACATATAAATAGAAACCATTTCACTTGAATTAAATTTACTTGTACACATTATGTTCTATTCACAATATTCCTCCATAATTGATATGCTCATTTTGACATCTCTTTTAGCACGTAAGTTCCTTGTGTAATTTCATGTATGCGTATAAATTCTTATGTTGCAAAACTATGACATTCATGAAATTTTTTATCTTGTTTGCGACTCTTACCTTTTCTATATTTTAATGTGATGATAATGAAACTTCACTTGTGTGAAACATTTTTATTATCCATTAACCTTTCATTGACTTCCATTTCCTATAACAACATTCCTCTGTATCAAAAGTTTGGACTTGAAAATTTAGAAAACACTGGGAAAGAATGCCACTTTTGAAATAGAATCCAAATACAACATAAAAACAATTTACATGAAAAGTAATTTATAAGACTAGTGTGTATTGACAAAAAAACTAAATATAATTTTTTACAACTTACATCTATATTAGGCCTTATTTGTAACAACATAGTGCATTGTGATTCCTCAAGAGTTGGGATCGACAATATGTTGATGCAGTATATAGAAGTTATAGAATATGGGTTAAGTATTTTGAGACCCCATAAGAAAATAATGTGACTCCTGGCCAAGATCATGTAGTTGTAGACTCTTACATGAGGGTATGGAGACATTATCGTTACAGAGGAAATTGTTTGGTTTAGTCAGACCATCAAAGTCACAAGTATGTATTAACAAATATAGACATGAACCTAAGACAAAGGAAATATTTGGAGTACCTATAAGATAATAGTTTTGAGATAGTCAATACTATAGGAAAAGGAAATTTAGTAGCAGACACCCATACTGTGAACTCCGAGACCCGTTTGGTGCACAAGGTGTTGGAGCAGATAGCTTATTTGCAGCTAAGCCTGCTTGACCAAGACTGTTCACCTTGTCTTTAGTCAATGGTGTTGAATCCTTATCTCCAAAAATGATTAGAAGAGTCCAGTGTTGGAAAACATTGACTATGATTCCTTACGTGGCCAGATATGATTAGGAGATTCACCGGATGGATTTTCAAAATTGAGTCACAACAACCTTTTATAGGGATGGATGATGATCCTTATGATGATGTCGGAGGAACTCATGATAAATTTACACACATCTCATTTCACAGTATATCTGGGTGTGTATAAGTTTTATAGAGATCATTATTGCACATTTTGGAGAGATTACATGAGATAGGGCATGGATGAGTTTTTATATTGGTGGCTTTCCTATCAGTAGGTGAAGGTTGAGTACCAGCTTCCTACAAGTTTTTTTCTACCTCTTGATATCCCGGAGTTTGAATGTGATGGAATATCAATGGAATTTGTGAATGGTCATCCATGGGTAGTGATATTCCATTATTCCATCTGGGCGATGGTTGACCAACTCATGAATTTAGTACAATTCACCGCTATTTGGGAGTAGATTTTGATGAATATTTTGGTGTAGTTGTATGCATGGGATACTATTTTCCTTATTGTAGTGACCTCAAATATTGTCTCTGATCATGATCTATGATTAATATCAAAATTGTGGAGAGGAATTCAATACCCTAATGATGATTACTACATTCTTCCACCCAAGACAGATTGGAAGACCAAGTTCATTATCTTGGTGTTGGAGGATATATAGATGGATTTCATATTAAACAACAGTTTCAGTTGGTGGAATCAATTTCCATCAGTAGAGTTTGTGTAATACAATAGCTACTACAATACTATTATCATGGAACCCATTTAAAAACTATATAAGATACCCTTTAAGTCACAATTATGTTTGATAGATATCAGTGAGGCATATCTTTTTAGGATATAGATAGTGCATGCAATGACAAAGAAGGTCCAGGTTAACCTTGATTATATGAGGACAGATCAGATAAGGTATAAATCTTATGCATATCAGCATCATATGCATTTTTAATTAATGCAGGGAGAAAATTTTTTCTTCATATTCTCCCCATGACGAAGATTAAGAGATTCATACTAGGTGGTATGAAATCTCTATGGTTCATCGGTTTATTTGAGATATTGTAGAGGATTGGTGAGGTTTCTTACCATCTCTCCATACCCCCATAGTTAGTGTGGTTGAAAAAATTCTTCCATGTGTTGCAATTTTTTAGATACATACATGAGACCATTTACATTGTTTATTTGGGAATTGTGGACATCAAGGAAGGAGGCACTTTTTTGGGATCACATGGTGGCAATTGAGGATTGAAAAGAGAGGACCCTGAATGAAAGGTCCATTCCTTGGATTGTATTTTGTGGTAGAATGGGTGCATGCATGAGATATCATTAGAGTGGAAGATACATATATGGGATCAGTTTCTCACGCTTACAATTTTTTTTTCTTTTTGGGGATGAAAATGTAGAATTAATGAAGAATGTATCAACCATTCTTTCCTTCTAAGACTTTGGAGTGTTTCTTGAAATTTATTCAGAGCTGGAAATTGAAATGTTGTTTTATTCAAAGGTCCACTATTCATGGAATTAATTTTAGAATAATTTGAAAATATTTTATATCACATATCCATGATTTCTTAAATAAAATTGGATATCTCCTCAATGGAGTCTAAAATAAAAAATCTAACAACATCATTCAGTTCGAAAGTGGAGTTTACCCTATGTGTGGCCTAAAAATGGTTTGCGCATGTAACGCCATAAATTTATATCGTATATTTATTTAAATTTAATATCTTTGAAAGTTTTTCATGCATAAAACCCAATGATTTTAAAATAACACTAAATTTGATAGAGTATACAACACACCACATAGAGATTAAACAAACCGTGATATAAAACTAAAATAATATTTTAAGACAACAATTATAAACAAGATGTTAAATTATATGGTTGGAATAAGATCAACTATATAATTAAATAAATATGTAGTTCATATTCAAAAAAAAAGTTTTCAAATTCATACAAAATGATCACATAATGTTTTGTAAAATCATTTCAATATTCAAATATATGATCTCTCCAAAAAGCTATTTTTATTTCATTCTACGAGAAAATAAATATTATTAAATTTATATGATTTTAAAAAACTTATCTTAATATATAATCATTATTTTTTAACCAATATATCCCTGTTAGTTGAGGGTAATTTTTTTAATTTTTCTAAAAAAGATAATTTTTTGGTAAAAAGGAAAAAATACTACATTTTCAAAATATCATAGTACTTATGAACTAATAGTTTTATGATCATGAATTAGAATTAATTAACACTTATTCTTAATAAAATTTCATTTATGTATGGATATAATATATAATTTTTTACACTTGGAAACAATGTCTAGTATTTTGAAAACCATGATTTTACTATTTCTAAAAATATTTGTTTTTATGGGTTATACGTATAACATATTTAGAAATGAGTTTTATCAGTTTTATAAATTTAATATAGTAAAATGGGTTTTATTTTTTGAATAAAAAGGTACAAATTGTGTTGTAATTTTATTTTTTTAGGCATAAAAAATATATCATGTTTAAAAAACATTTACCACTATATATGAAAATAATTTAGTTGGTTCATGTTAAAAGGTAATGGATTAAAATCAAAAAAATACCACATTAAATTGTAGGTTGATGTGTTGATCAACCATTAAAAACCTTTTCATAATTAATTATCATGAAAATTCATTGTAATTAATTCCACCAAAATGTGGCTGACATTAAATATAATATAATCATTTTTTCATCACATAATACAACTTATCCTTGAGTATAAATACCACCCCTTAAAAATATATTTCACCAAAAAAGACATGAAACTCCTAAAATATCTCAAAAGGCCTCTCCTCCTCACTCTCCCCACATCTAGGTTCTTCTAGTCTCACCAAGAGACCAATTCCATGGTCTTTATGGTATCCTTCCAGGAAGTCATATTCAATAGGTATTTTTCCTAAACCACCTCTATTATTTTCTTTTCTACTTAGACATTCTCCTTAACTTCTTCATCCATCAAGGAATAATATTTTCAAAATAATTTAAATATATAAATATTGTTTTACTAATTGAATATATTATATCAATCCTTTTTATTACATCTTGTTATTTAATGAAATGAAATCACTGTCCAAATTATGGAAGCAAGCCATCTTTGTGAATAATGATTTTGTGTTTTCCATTATCTCCTTCAAGGTTGTTCAAAAATTTGTTGTTCTAGTTAAATAATATCGTAATAATTATGTTATAATCTATTTAATGTTTTGGAAATAATATATATAAATAATCATAAATAAATAAAACTATTTAGTGATGGTGTGGACAACCGCCAAAATAAACTAACCATTTATCATCAAGAGTTTATTAAATGAATCATTCTCTTATCACAAATAAAAATGATATATGGGACAATTTAAACAAAATTAATTTCATTAATACTATTTCATTTCAATTTTAGTGTTTGATTTCTATTTTATAAGAAAACCCATAATTATACAGAAATCAACTGGTCGGGAAGCCATTAAATGAATGCACTAAAAACAATTGAAATAAGGAAAAAAATTAATGAATTTATGTTAAGATGATATTAAAGTATTATATAATGTATTTTAAATATTATTATATTTTTGGAATTAATTTATAACATTATTTAAACTGTTATACAATATGTTAAAGTATACACCACTAAAGGGAAGCATGAGGTAAGGGTTTCTCTTACCACTTTTACTTTGTGAGATATATGACTTATTCCCCGCTTTTTCTTGTGTGTGGTGTATATAATAGCCTTTGAGATATCAGATAATGAATATAATTATATTCATAGACTTAAATTGTTCATCTGATAATTATTACTTTTTTGGTGCATATGATTCTGCTGATTATAATGTGGTAAGGGAGTTCTAAACCTAATTTCTATTCTTTTGGTCAAGCTTCTATTTCCTTGATGGTGTTGTACTAATCCAATTTTTGAAATGAAATTTTAATATATTATGGTGTATTTAAAAAATTTTATGTACATTTACAGTGAATACACATATTACGTTCATTTTATTAATAATCAATTCAATGATAAGATCCTTGTAAGGGTTTTCACTGCAATTTTGTTTCATTTAGATATATTTTATGTTCTAAACCCATATTATTTTCTGAGTTGTATACAATTCCCATTTGACATGTCATATCATGAATTTATTTATTCTCATGGTATTTATTATTTGGTTACCTTTTATTCATCCATGGGTCTTTTAATTGATAAGATACCCAGGTAGTAAGAGTTTATTACACAATCACTTCATTATTTGGGATTGTTTATATTTATGTTTCTGTTCGTGAATATTTTTATTCTATGTACATGTTTTCAAATAATTATTTCAAAGAGAAAATACTAAAATATTTAAAGTAAACATTTTTTTACATGTATGCAATTGAAAAAACATTTATCCCTCAGGACCACTCAAATGTTTTTAGTATTATTTTATAAGTTCCAAAGGATATTTTTGAAGAAAAATATTTTTAAAATATTTTTCAAACAATTGTTTTTAAAAATTTATTTTCAAAATAAAATGCATATCTTACTGAAAATTATTTTTAAATAAAATTTTATGATATTACTATTTATCGATGAAAAAAACCCTTTAATTATAATCGAATTTGTATATATGTTGAAATGATACCATTATTTGAAACATTCACTTACTTTTTATCATTGTATATTCATATTATTGTATCATGGATATGTTTATTTCCTAATAGATATTCCATTTTAATATATAGAGATTATTAATAAGGTTATTTGTGTATCTAGGTAAATAATGTTAAACCAATATCTTTTACTTAAAATAGATATTTGATGATACGACACATTATTTATTAATAAAATCAATTATTCAATAAATGTGGTATCATTTGGAGATGAAATAATGAATGTGGAATATATAGAAAATCCCTTCGAGTAGTTAATAGGTACAATCAGATAAATAAGTTGAAAAAACATAATCAGTTTGTACCTAGTAGTTTTAAAAAGTCTTAGGAAATGTCTTGATAGTAGTGATGAAGTTTCCCAAACCTAATCGGTTAGCACCTGGTATCTTTAAACTGTCTTTCGAAAGGTATGTATGATAGAAGTACGATGATTCATGTGTTCCTTGCATCCAATGATTAATCATTTCCTTCAATATAATTTCGTTTTTTATTATCCATGAGGTTTTCACAATGATATTATCTCTGGATGCATCATATTCTCAATTATTGATTAAATGGAATGTATTTCATCTATTTACCATTCCATAATTATTATTACTTATTTATGATAGCTTCCACTATACTTTTCACATACAAATCATTTTATATCACCTATTTATTATGATTTTTTTCTCTTAGGATTTAATGACGTTTATTATGATTGATATACAAGGTTAAGCTAGAAGAATAATTGTGTACACAAGATATTTGGTATGTTTTGTTTTATATTTTTATTTTTGTAATTTATGATTAAAGTATGTATCTTTATTTCAAAAACCATTTAGTTGTTCAGTCCTTCGGGATATGATTCCATGTATCTCATTTCAATATAATAAAGTAAGCACATGTTTTGGGATACCGGGGTCAAGTTCATTACAGTTTGTATAAAAGTAATTTTAGTAGAAACCAAGGGATCAAGATTAGGGAAATCCTACATTAAGGAATATAACTGTGTTACTAACTTTAAGGATACGTATATGGATAGTATAACATGTTATATATATATATAGTAATATCCTTGGATAATCTAGGTTTAGAATTAGGGTTCAAATATTGTGAAGGATTCATGATTAAGAAATTCTATAAATGATTCTTCATGATTATGAGATTTACCATAATTTTAGGGTTTCTCACACTATTCATATTGGTTTTAGTCAATGTATAGAACTAGAATGAACTAGTTTACAATTGAATGTTATAGAAAATGAATTGAATAATTATTCCACCAATGGTATTATCCTTAAAAGAGTTATGAAATTTATAATGAATTATATTGATTATAGAAGAACATATATTTTTGTTAACTTAATATTTATACACACTATCAAGATTTTTTTAGATTAATATCATAATTTTATATTATTAAAAACTCATTAAATTTTTTATCTTATAGGAGTTAATCATGATTCTTAATATTTTGGGATACATTTTTGGCAACACAACCCATTGGTTTAGTATGTTTTTTAGAGAAAATGTTATTTAATGAAGAATACCTTCACATTTTTTGAAATATGTTTAGAGGTAAGGATATCCTTTAGGGTTTATATTATCATTGTCTTAAATGTAATTATGGGGTTATTATATTTTTGGAATGTAAAATAATATGTATGATATATTTTATGAGGTTAAAAAATTTCTTTAAAGTTTAATATATAACTTTTATTTTTTAGATAATTTATCAAATTTTTTTGGAATTTTTTAGGATTATTTTATTTTGGTTTTAGAAAAAGGACAACCCATAGATCAGGAAGCAACCTGTCACATCCAGTAAGTCCATGAGACATTAAAAAACAAATAAAATGGGACAATAGAACACCACGAAAAACTAATCAATGTAATATCCTAGTCATTATGACGGCGTTTTTATTTATAGAAAAAATATAATAGTTAACTGATAAGTTCATTTGGGAATATATGTTTTATCATGTATATAACAATTATATTTTTAATTGATTTGGTGTTAGTTTATTTTTTTATTCCTGATGATGATCACCATTTTGTTAACCCTATATGATTAAGGTAAATATAATATTTTGAATTTTTATTTTTTATGTTTGAATTTTCATTGGATTAATATATGATTTAATTATTTATTTATGGTGACTCAAGTTTTTATTTCATAGGGATTATATCTTTATGGTGTGAAAATTTATAGAGATAAATATTAATATCATCTTTTTAGAAAATTTGATAAAATCCTTTTTATGTTTGGGTTTCAATGTTAGGATAGATTATAATTTAGGAAATTTATGTATACTAATTTATTGAAAGATATAAATTGATATTTGGATATTAATATTGAATTTTGTGGGATTACTGAATTTATGGTCATATAAAGGTTTATTATTTTTTGAATTATCTAGTTGATTTGGTTTTTGTTGATTTATTAATATATAATGAATAGAAATTTATTATTTTTTGGATTTAATGGTCCACAGAAGTCGATTATAGTTCTTCATGTACGAAAAATTTTCATGCTCATAATTTCGATAAAAATATGATTTTGTGCTTGAAATTGTTTAAAGAATAAAAACATTACCCATCAAGTAATTATATTTACATATATATGTAAATGAATCCCTCAACTCTAGGAAAACTATTTTGAAACAAAAATGTAATTTATTTAATTTTCCTATCGAGAATACAATCACATTTTAACCTATCATAGATTTACAGTTCTGTGATGGTAAACATTCTAATGATCATGTTCTCTATCACTCTCCATCAAAACACAACTTTAATATTTCTTTTCTTCATACATGTTTTTACATCACACCAATATTATTCAAAATGGAAAAATATTTTTTGGGTGACCTTCACATTCTTGTTTCTCAATTTAAGAGGACATTTTATTAACACTTTTGACGATGTCCTTTCCCTCATAAGACTTTTAAAACATTTTCATTTCTTTTTTGATGTGTAATTCTAAATTATAAGGTGAGAATATATTGATGTATGGAAGAATATAACACACCGAGATTATATTTTATGTTGCAATAAATTTAATCTCTTCGACAACATATGGAGACCGTAATTCTTGATGTTATAAAATAATAGAGTATACAAAACACCACATCGATATTAAATGATCCATGATATAATATGAAAATTTTATATTAACAGAACAATTATAAAATAGCCATTAAAATGTCTTGTTTCAAGAAGATAAACTCTATTATCAAATTAATATGATGTTTATATTAAATAAAAATTTAATTATACATAGGAAATGAACAATTAATATTTTGTAAAGTAAATTTATTCGTCAAATATATATTCTCTTCAAAATGTGATTTTTATTTCTATCTATGAGAAAATTAATATTGTTAATTTTTTAAAATTTCATAAAACTAATTATAAAAATAAACTCTATTTATAAATCATGACATAAATATTTTCTTAGGGTAATTGTTTTGAGAATTTTCTATGATGTTAATTATTGCGTTAAAAAGTGAGAATACTACTTTTATGAAATACCAAAGCTCTTATTAAATAATAACAATATGATAATTTTTTAAAGTTAATTAAAAATCATTATTAATAAAAATTTAATTTATTAATGATATAATACATAATGGTTTTCACATAGAAACACATCCCTAGTATTTTTAGAAACACGATTATAACTTTTCTAAAAAACTACTTTTAACAGTTTTATACATAACATAATTGGAATTAATTTTTTTCACTTTTATAAATTTAATAAATTAATATTGGTTACATATTGGTAATCAAAATTTCCAAATAAGGTTATATGTTCAATTTCATTTTTAGGTATAAAAATGGTACCTTCGTAAGAAATATTTACTACATTAAACGTTAAATAATGTAGTAGGTTAAAGTTAAAATGAAAAGGCTTAAAATACGAAAAAAATAATTTTTTGGTTGAAGTGTTTCATGACCATAACCAGACAATAAAATATTAATTATCATCCAAATTAATTGTAATTAATTCCATTCAACTGTGTTTGTATTTAAATAAAAAATAATCAGTATTCAATCAATAAAATACACTCATCCTCAAGTATAAATACAACTACCACGCCATAATGTTTCTCCTG
The DNA here is from genome assembly GCA_963277665.1 of Viscum album. NCBI lineage: Eukaryota > Viridiplantae > Streptophyta > Magnoliopsida > Santalales > Viscaceae > Viscum > Viscum album. Next base: position 1,923,135,849 of record OY728145.1, on the reverse strand, counting down.
AAAAGCCTCAAATATCGTCAAATCAATAACAAATCCTCCCCTACCCACACTCCCCATTTCTAGGTTCTTATATCACGAAAATACCACTTTTAATCTCTTTAATGGATCCTTCAAATAGGTGATATTCAAGGGTAAATTTTCTCAAACCACATCTCTTTTTTTCTTCATCTATTTTATTATCACCACTTTCATCAATAAAGGAATAATAATTCTAGAATAATTTTCAAACTATAATTTTATGTTATTAATAGAATATATTATACCCATATATTTTATTGCGTCTTCTTATTCAATGGAATTAAACCGTTGTCTAAATTATAGTGGTTATCTATCTCCATGAATAATGATTTTCTATTTTCCATTACTGCTTTCAAGTATTTTTATAGAAGTATTATTTAAGTTAAATCATATTTTAATACGTATTTTGTAACATAATTCATCTTATTAATGTAATATATGTACATAATATTAAATAAAATTAAACTAGTTTTTGATGTTCAAAAAATCCACTAAAATAAATTAAAAGTTTATCATTGACATTTTATCAATTGAATTATAATATTGTCAGAATTAAAAAATGATATATTGGATGGATAAAAATTATGATATTTCATGAAAAAATCTTCACTTCCATAGTTTTAATTCAATTTGACAAAAAAACAATGATTATACATAAATGAACCAATCATGAAATTGTGAAATAAATGCAATAAAAACAACGATAATAATGACATATTATTAAATATTGGGTCATAAGATTTAAGGAAATTATCATATAAGAAATTATAAATATTATTATAGTAATTTAATTAATTAATAGCATTATTTAAACCATTATATATAAGGTTAAAGTATGAACCACAAAAGGGAAGTGAGAGGTAAAGGTTTCTCATCACATATTTACATTTGTGAGATACAAGTCATCTTTGCCACTTATTTCCATTGTGTGGTTATATATTTATATTTCATATATCATATCATGAACCTTATTATATTAATTATAATCAATTATATATTTTATAATTATAACTATTATGGGGAATATGATTCAAATTGTTACAATTGGTTAGGGAATTCTAAAGCTAAGTTCCAGCCTTTTGGTTAAACTTTTATCTGCGTGATGATGTCATAATATGAATATTTGTGTAATAAATTTTGAATATATTATGTTTATTTTTACAATTTTATTATTACTATTTATAGTTAATACACATATTCCATTCCTTTGATTAATTGTAACTTCAATTTTATGGTCTTTGTAATAGTTTTTCATCCTAACTTTGTTTCATTGAGGCATATTTGATGTTTTGAACCTATAATAATTTGTTAGGTGTATATAATTATCCATTGAAATGTTATATCATGAATTTATTTATTCTCATGGTATTTTATGTTTTATTTTATTTTATTCAATCATGCTTATAATAATTGATAAGATACCCTAGTAGTAAGGGTTTATTTCACAATCTCTTCAATATTTGGGATTGTTTATGGTAAAGTCTTTGTTGGGGAATATTTATCTTATATATACATGTTTTAAAAAAAATGTTATCCAAAATGTATTTATTATTTCTCCAATATTCTTTAAATCCATTTCTTTCTATGATGTACTTTTAAAAAAAATCAAAGGAATATTTATATTATTTTCAAAACACTGCCTATTGGGATTTTAAAACAGTGAATGGAATCACTGTTTTAACATGTATGTTATGAATAAAATTTATAGCCCTCATAACCAATCAGATGTTTTAAAACATATTTTACATGTTTCAAATTTTATTTGAAAATAAAACTATATTCAAAATTATTTTCAAACGTTTAGATTTTAAGGTTATTTTTAAAATGAAAATGATAATTTCCTCAAGAATTTATTAAAGATATTTTTATACTATTTTTATTCATCAATGAAAGAGACCCTTTAATTATTCTTCAGTGGGTATATATGTTTAAATTATACCTCCCATTAAATTATTCATGTAGTTGTGATCATTGTATATCCTTATTCTTATATCATGGATATCTTTATTTCTTAACCAATAAACCATTATTACATATAGTGATTACATTGAAAGTTATGTGAGTAACTGGGGAAATAATGTTAAATAAGTTTATTTTAGTAAATATAGATATTTTATGATAAGGAACATTGTTTTTGAATTAAATATATTATTCTATATATGAGGAATTATTTAGATATGAAATAACAGGTGTGGAAAGTATATGGAAAATCCCCTTTATTCATTGTGTATTCTCATGAGACAAATAAGTTTTCCAAACCTAATCAGTTTTTACCCAGTAGTTTTAAAACATCATGTGAAAAGGAATTTAAGGTAGAGTTTCAATGATGCCTAACATCATTTCATTTAAAAATTAAGCATTTGCTTTTTTAGGATTTCAATTATTATTATCCATGATTTTTTCAGTATGTTATTATCTCTAGATTTATTTCATTCAAAATTATTGATTAAATGGAATTTTTTCTCATTATTTACCTTCTAATATTTTTTATTTTTTATTTATGATATGTTCCCATGTGGTTAAACCTTACTGGTCATTTTAGGTCACCCATTTCTTAAATTCTATTATTCACCAGGATTCTAGGTATTTTTTTAATGATTGATATACAGAATTACGATTGAAGAAAAATGGTGATCACAAAGGATTCGTTATATTTTGTTTTATATTTTACATTTAATATAACGATAAAGTATGTATCTTGTTTTTAAAAACATATAAATCGTTTTTCCCTTTACAATGTGATTATTTTTGACTTATTTCTATGTAAAAAATCAACCACTGACTCAGGGATACTAGGGTCGGGGCCATTAAGTGTGTGTAATTCAGATAAAGCAGATGTTAGTGGGTGAATTTAGTTAAATGAATAAATTAATTATTTATGAAAATTAACTGATGAAATTTTTTAATACTTATATAAAATCACTAATGTGAAGGATCATCAAGGTTATCCACATAACCATGAGATCATTAAGAGGTGTTTCTTGCACACACTTATTGGATAATCAATATCCGATGATTATGACGCTCCTAATACAAGAAGATCCAGGTGGAGTAAGAGCAATGACTTCTCTTATTCATTGGTGATAGAATTCTTCATTGATGAAGATGAAAATTGAGGTAGAACTCATCAATTTGTATATTCTTCTCAAATTTATTAAATAGAATGAGAATGATAACATTTTTTCATTGATCTGCAATCAAATTGAGCCTTTGTAGGAACCTGTTGATATGTTTAAATTGTTTATTAATTTTATCTCCAAAATGAATCCCAATTTGTATTTTTGAAAAAAAAAATGATTGGTCAACAATTTTTTCACCTTTTTATTGTTCAGTTCACCCAATAATTCTTTACTTTCTTTAGTGATTGGCCTACAGGGTATCGGTTCAACATCATTGGGTGGGATCAAAACCAATTGGACCCTCAGATACATGGAGGTTTATTGTGTGATAAATGGATCATTGATCAAGGATGAATTTTTGGGTTTTTCAGGTTATAAATGATTGATTCATGGATCCAATATCTGAAGAGACTTTTAGGATAGCACAGGAGGCGCCCAGAGTGCTGGAGGCACCTAAATCTTTGTACAAAGAAATCTGTAATCTTTTTTCTATATAACTAATTGACATAAATGACTAACGAAGTATTTACCTTTGATTTTAGGTAAACTGGAGTTGAAATTCATGGTAGAGGTTCCATATATGGAATTCCAATTAATATATGAATCCTAACTGCATTCCATGTTTTTTGGAACAATGCAAGGATCGTGGGTCCCAATATAGGATGTCTAGGGATCCTGGTGATAAAAGTATCACATGACATGTAGGACCCCCACACTCCATGTTATGAATGTACTAGTGACCCAGTGTGTACTTCATAAGTACATGGGCATGGGAACGACCATACACATGTTTTTACTAGCACATGACCAGAGTACTCGGACACAGCCAGAAGGACAAGGGTAAAACCCACTGTTTTAGGACACATCATGTACCAGAGTAGATAAAAATGAGAAAATTATATGGGAAGGACACCTAATGGATGAGGTGCATTATAGAATCCTCCAACGTAGATTTTGGGATATGATATTAGGTTTTTATAGTGTGAAGCATCTTTAGGTGGTGATCTATGATAGAAGTGATCATGCACAATCATTAGAATGGTCCCCCCTATGGAATTAAGGCATGGGTCCTCTATCTTCGGAGTGGTACCCCCTATGGTATTAGGGAAAGGTTTTTCTATCAACTAATTGTTACCCCCCTATCATTTGGGGTTGGTTTCTCTATCTACTGAGTTGTACCACCTGTGGAATAGGTTGAAGCTCCACAATCAACTGAGAGGTACCCTAAATGGAATTAGTGTGTCAGTATTCTATCTAATGAGTGGAACCCCCCTCCCCCCCCATGGAATTATGTCTTCAGTCCTTTATCTACCAATTGGTACCCCATATAGTGTTAGGGTGGGAGTCCTCTATCTAATGAGTGGTACCAACAATGGTATTATGGTATGGGTCCTCTATCTACTAAGCGGTACCCCACCCCCTATAGTGTTAGGGTGTGGTTATTCTATCTACTAAATGGTACACCACTAGGTCGCTAGGGTTTGGGTCCTCTTTCTACATAGTGGTAACCCCCCCCCCCCCCCCAATCAGATCGGGTGCAGATCCTCCATATAGTAAGTGGAACACACATGACACACTAGGGAGCAGGTCTTCTACTTTGAGATTGTTCCCGCTCGACTGTGTGGAACACTGGCAAGGTGTGGTCCCTCCATAGAGTGATTTCTATGGACAAACATGCGAGATGCGGGTAATCTATCATAGACCATTGGAACTTTTAGAACCCTTTTCCTAGGCAATGAAATATGTTTGGAATCACTATTTTCACTCATTTGGGATTATTTTGTTTAGGATATATATATATATATTTGGGTCCATGTCATTGAATTTGTTTACCCTTTTTCTTTTGGTTGAGATGTATATTACCTATAATGTCTCTTACTACTCACCCTTAATCTTTTGTGGTTTCTGACAAGGTATGTATACATTCACCCCTAAATAGTGGTTTCCCACATGTGGTGTGTCTTATGGAGACGAGAGACTGTTATACGGTGAATTATAGAAAATAATAGGGAAACCATAGTGCACTAGACCACGTATGGTGGTCAAAGTGTAGATATCTAAAGCTAGCCTCCCTCAACATTATACTTTTATTATTTTTTCAGGTTGGGAAATCTTTCCAGATGGTTGTGTATTTTTCTCTTACATTTTAGTTTAAAATTTATTACACTTTGTATATCCTATTGGTTTTTAATGCATGTTTAATATTCTAATGGTTTCATTGGTTTCTTTTATTCCTCTATAATGTTTCATTGATATAGTTGGGGGAGTGGGTATAGGTATATTAGTAAATGTCCCCCATAGCATTTATTGCTTTTGGGCACTTGTTTCCAACCTCTATCCTATGGAGGTGGGCATGGGGTAGTTGAAGGTTGAACCCCATTAATTCGGTTTATTAAATTTTAAGTCTTGTTTTAAGGGTATTATTCTATGCATATTATGATTCAATGTTACCAATGTGGTAATGATTTTATGTCACAATATCATCCTTCATTGGGATCATTTATGATTTTTTGGATGAAAAAATATTATGTTCCATCTCTCGAGAAACTCATGAATTTTTTTCAACATTGGTTATTTCGGATATTTTAAATTAATAGTTCAATTTTCCACTCTTTGATACTTAAAATAACTAAATTTTTTTTTAATAAAATCATATATTCAATATATATTGAGTAAGAAATTAATTTTCTTCCAAAACAATGTTTTCTAAAAACATTTACAAAAAATGTCTTATTATTCTCCCATGATTTTTAAAAAGAAATTTCTTCCTAGAAATGATTTTTTTTTAAAAAAATAATGATATATTCATATAATCATACAAACAATTACATTTTTTTAACAAAAATTTGAAATGAATATTTATTTTAACGTTTATGTCATTAATAAAACTTATTATCATCAAGACCATTGTTTTAATTAATGCTTTATTTATAATTTTCATTGTTATTTTAAAATAAAAATATTTTAAAACTGTTTTATGTATTAAAAATAGTTTCTTCCAAGTGGAAAGGGTATTATCAAAATGAAATGATTTAAATGATCGAACAAATTCATTTTCCATCTAAGTTAGCATTCTTTGATGTCACCTATTCCTTATTAGAGTGAGGATCCAAAGATACCCTAGTTATTCATTCAATAAATTATTTATGTTTTTGTTGAAATGATGTGTATTAAATCCATTTATCTTCTACGAGTTATAACATGATAAAAGTTTTATGAAACTTACTTCATTTTCCATGGGTTATGTAATGGTGAAATTATAAAGTGATTATCCAACATATCTCTTTTCTACAAGTTATTAAAAGATGTTATTTTTGTGAAATACATTTCATTTATTGGGTTATGATATTGTTAATGATTTATGATCATGTGGAACACATAATTATTTTTTTCATTATGAGATTTTTGGGACCTATATCCCCCTTAAATGCATTGGTAAAATATTTATATCTCATTAGAAATACAAAATTGGAACATGGAGTGATCCTTGTTCATTTGGGGACTTTTTTCCCTATCATGGTCTTGGGAGTGAACCTTGACTACTCTGATAGTTTGGGGAAGCAAATAATTCCATTATGATATCCTTGTAAGTGATCCTTAACTACAATGGAAATGATTTTCCATTAATATTTATTTACCATAAATCATTTTCTTATGCCAATGTTATGCTCTCATGGATCATGTTCTTTGATTCCCAAATGAATCATGTCTTATGAACTAACAATCCATACTTCATGACTCAATATTATGATCATTTATATGTAAGTTATGGTTTTCAAATTTTATGATCGTGGGTAGCATTTTTTTCTCATGCTAACATAGCTATTGAGAACTATAAGTGATCACTACTATCTCCTACATCAGGGTACATATAAGTCTTGTCCCTGATGTGTCATAGTGGACTATGTTCCCTACACCCTCTTCTAGAAGCCTCAAGATGGGGGCACTAGTCAGCATCTGCCTCATCTCATGAAAACTCTTCTCGCATCTCTCCGAACACACTAAGGTTTTCCCCTTCTTCATCAACGCAGATAGTGGTGTTGCAACTCTAGAGAAATCTGGCACAAATCTCTGTTAGTATCTTGCCAAACCCAGGAAATTTCATACTTATGTCACACTCTTGGGTGGATCCCAAGATAGTACCGCATCAATCTTTGCTGGATCCACTGCAACTTTAGCCTTTGATATGACATGTCCCGGAATATGAACCTCTCAAATCTAGAAATGGCACATTGAGTGCTTATCATAAAGCTGGTGCTCTTGGATTGTGTCCAATACTAACTGCAAATTATAGGTATTCTTCTCCTCAGTAGTCGAGTAGATCAGAATGTCATTGATGAATACTACTACAAAGCGATCAAGGTATGGATGAATGATCCTATTGATGAGGCCCATTAATACTATTGGAGTGTTGGTTACACCAAATGGCATAACCAAGAACTCTTAATGGCCGTACTGACACCTAAAATTCATCTTCTTCACATCCTCATCTCGTACTCTGAGCTGGTGATAGACTAATCTGAGGTCTATCTTTGAGAACCATCGTGCTCCCTTGATCTGATCAAAGAGATCGTAAATCTTGGGAAGTAGGTACTTGTTCTTCACGGCCACCTGATTCAGGCACCGATAGTCGAAAAAAATCCTTAATCTCTCATCTTCCTTCTTGGAGAACAGAATTGGGGCTTCTAATGGTGAAACACTGGGCCTAATGAGTCCTTTCCCATTCAAGTCCTCTAGTTGTACCCACATCTCATGAAGCTCCGCGGGTGCCATCTGATACGCTGTTGTAGATATTGGTTTCATCCCAGGGAGAAATTCAATGTAAAAGTTCACCTCTCTATGAGGAGGTAGACCCAGAACATCATCAGAAAAGACATCTGCGTACTGGTCCACCGCTATAGGATAACTCAGACTCTCCACATCAACTGCTCTGAGGGTAAGGCTATCCAATTGATGAGTAATCGGTAGAACCCTCTTTCGGGTTACTCCATCCTATGTTGTAAAGGCTCCCTTCTCGCCGGTGAAGGTAAAATTGGTCCCATCTATGCAAACACACCATACTTTTCACCTAATACAGTCAATCTGAGCATGGACTGTAGATAACCAGTCCATACCCAAGATGACGTCGTAAAGCCTCGACGCCGATACTAGGAGATCCCAGCTAATGATCTCGCCTCCTAGAGTATGATCACACTACCGAAACCAGTGTGTAATGGTTGAATCTGCTCCTATAGGAGTATCTGTCCTTAAAGATTGAGCCAAATGCTTTGCCCGAATCTTCGAGCTCCTAATGAGTGCAGTGGAAATAAAAAATGACTGGCACCTGTGTCTCTGAGTATTGTAGCTAAGGTGGAGTAGAAATGGATCATAACTCGTATCATCTCTGGAGTGAAATGATTGTATGCCCCAACTATCGGTAGCTGATATCGCCCATGAATACCTGCTCCCTGCGGTTGGGGTGGACCTCCGGGTGGTGGTGGCGGTAACATCTCAAATCATCGCCCGCCGCCAGCTGCACGGCCAGCTCCTCTGCCACGTCCGCCTGCTCCCTATGGACCGCCTCAATCAAAACTCTATCTCTCCCTGAGCAGTCCTTCGACCATCTACTAATCATCCATATGGTGGGTCAGAGAGTCATGAGCCATGTGACCCTACCCACTGAAAGCGTAACATTGCCCGCTCCTGTCATGACTGGCTCCGCCTTGGGTGCCCTGCACAACCGACTCTCAATCATGCATGAGTCTACCTATGGGTTAGTTGTTTGTATTTCCATGTTTCCAAATACACTAAACTACTAAATTGTTTAGGAGTATGTATATGTAGTGTAATTAATATTCAAAAAAATTCCTTATTATATATTTATGATAATCATGGGTCGTAATAATTTTGGTGGTTGAAGTTTATTTATTATTAAAATAGTATATACCTTAAATAACTAATATAAATCAATAACATAATAATTTTTTTGTTATTAAAAAATAATAAAATCATAATTTAGTTTCTGATAGTCATCCATGAATGGATTTTAATGCATCCTTCATGTAGGAGGTTAAGTCGACCCTAACATGAACATGTTTTCACTCAATTGGTGAATATGTTTAAGGAGGTGTTTATTTTAATATAATATCATTAAAATAAGAAAATAATGACATTATTATAAGTTTTTATGACTTCATACCATATTAAATGATTATTAAAAATGAATAAAAAACAAGATGAAATAAAAGAAAATGATTATTAATAGAGGCGATAGTCCGGGAATATTCACGAATGGCCCTACTTTTTTTTTATAAGTGGGTGTATATCAATAAATAATGGTTATTAAATTAATATAAAAAATATAATTATAATAATGATACTTAATCCATCATATTATAATTATGATAAGATATTTTTAAGAGTATTATTAATATAAAAAACCTAATAATGAGATAAAGTAATGTTGAAAGCTTAATCTTTCCATGGAAGTCTCATTGAATTTGAAAATATTAGGCTATGTATGTGGGAAAATGGATTATTATTAATGGATAGGGTTCTAATAAGAGAAATATGGAATTGTTTTAGGTAGTAATTTAATGGAAAGTTGAGTTTCATGGGGGTGTATGTTTTAAATTTTTATAAGAAAATAGAAGGGTAGTTTTAGAAATACACATTGAATATCAATAATTTAATTTTTAAAGACCTGAATCTTCCATGTAATTTTTTTTAAATTAAATCGAAATTTTATGAGTCTTCCAAAACTCACATCATGTGATTCCAAGGCCCGTAGTGCTCAGAATGAATTTCTGAACTTTTGTTCGGGTACATTCAGTAAATGTGCGAGCGGGTTTTTCTAAAATTTGAACCTGTGCAAGGAATTGAAGTTAGTGGAAACCGTTGAACCCGCAGTTCTGGAATTCAATTAAGGATACCTTCGCCTCAACTGTAGTGGGTCGAGAGTGAAAGATAGAATTTGGGTTTTCGTGAAAGAATAAAATAAATATAAAATTTTTTAACATTGTATTTTTATTTTGAAACCACCAATGTGGATATTTCACAAGTGGGGACCACCTGAACTAAAACCTCCCATGAGAGGTTATGAAGGTGGGGATCACCGAGATTAACCTCCCATGAGTGGTTAGGGTGGTGGGGACCACTCGAGGCTTAAAACCTCTTGAACTCCCTATTTATTAAGGAGAAACCTATTAAGCTCCCCCACTTAATTAGGCCAACTCTCCCCTTTAATTAATTAATCCAACCAATTAATTAATTAATTAATCCAATTTTAAATTATTCCAACATAATATGTTAAGTTTTTTATCCCTCATTTTGGTGGAATTTGGGGAAACTCTTGGCAAAAGTGAGAAACATGGAGAATTGGGAGAAATCTCTCTGATAAAGAATGCTAACGATGAACTCCGACTTCGACTTCAACTTCTTCCTCAGGAAGATAATTGATGAGGAACGTCTTCAACGTCAACGAACCGATGATTGAAAAAATTCCAATGTCACTAACAACCTTATATCTAGGACAATGTTGTCTCCTTCATCGGGACCTCTGTCTATGAATCAAACGAGGTAGGGAGTGTGTTTGAATTATTCCCCTTACTCGTTCTTGATGTTATTGGGATTCAAGTATTAGTCGCTTGCTACCACTCTAATGCGGAGAGTGCAGGCCAAACAAACATGGCCCGTCCTCTCCACATTTTTTGGGATAACTCTTGTGTTCTTCGTGATTGAGGAGTACAGCTATCAACCTCGACTAAGGTGACAAAGGAAACAGCGCTGCCCCCACGGCCCCTGCTGCCCCGCGTCCCCTGCCACTCGCGGTCTGCAGCGCTGCCCTGTGGCCTCGCCGCACCCCCCACAGCCTAACCCATGGTCACACTGCCTGAACGCACCTCCCAGTAGCATCAAAGCACTGCGGCCCCGCACCGTCCACAGTCGAGTCGTCCCGCGCACTCGCGGCACCCCCGCGGCCGAGCCGCTCAGCGGCCTCGAGCCATCCATGGCCGAGCCACCCCGCATCCGAGCCGACCCACGCCCTCGCAGCACCCCTACGGACTACTGTGGCCATCCATGGCCTCTGAAACCCCCGCGGCACCTCACATGCCGGGCCGGACCTAGGGGCTTCGGCCGGGTCGACCCAGACCAGGTCAGCGTAGGCCGAGTCGGACCAGACTCTGACCTACTTTGACCCATTTATGTTATTTTGGCCACAAAATTGGCACCGTAAGTTCATTTGATGAACCATCATCGGTGTTGGAAAACATGGAGCGAGACGGTCCCTTTGGTATACCCCACTAGAGATTTGGATAAAGATGGGGTACAGTCGGGTTGGATCGAGCACGAATCCAACTTGGTCCTTGGGACTAAAAGGCTAATAATTGACAGACTGGTCATCCAATCAACACATCGTCTATTGTGTTGAGACCCCTATGACATGGCGGTCAACTGAGATAATTAATCATGGGACTTTTTGTTAGTTTAAGTATCGACCAGTGGCTTGGGGAGTAGACTCTCCCGAAGACAAGCAAGCCTAGTGTGGGAACCCAGTAGTTGGCTGTGACGAGAAGAGTGAATAGTGATCCTATGTGGGTCAGCACCTAGAAATCCTGTGTGGGTCATCTCCTTGCGATCTACGGTGGGACAACTCCTAGTGATCATGTGTGCGTCAACTCATAGCAATCATGTGTGGTTCAGCTCCTAGCGATCCCGTGTGGGTCATCTCCTAGCGATCATGTGTGGGACAGCTCCTAGCGATCATGTATGGGTCAGCTCCTAGCTATCATGTGTGGGCCAGATCCTACTGATCTTGTGTGGGTCAGCTCCTAGCGATCTTGTGTTGGTCATCTCTTAGAGATTCTTTATAGGTTAGCAGCAGAGCCTCTTAACAGAGTAAGATGATTCAGTTTTTATGACGACTAATCTCTACCACTGTACTTAAGTTATACCTACTGTGAGCTAGGTTCGTACCTGTGTGGTACATCCCTTCATGATAATACCTTGGTTTTATTCTTCTATGTGGCATACCTATGTGGTACTTGCCTTTGTGTCTTTCCTTCCTTTGTGTAACAGTTGAGATTTGGGCCTTGAATTGGACTCTATGTTTTCCTCAAGATTGAGATGGGTTGACTTAATAACTTTGGTATATGTATGGGTATATACCTTAGTCGGGTTTTCACTGGTTTACATTCTTTGTGGTTTATCCTTTGTTGATTTTTGTGAGATCCTGAGGGTCTCGTGGTCCTTACTAAGTTTCGTATTTCTCACCCCGGCACGGGTTATTCCCACATGTCATTGTGTTGGATGCAGACGACAAACAGCGTTAATCGAGGTTGAGAGTACATGGACTAGATAGTGCTCGGAGGTGGACAATACATCGTGTTGGTACACAGAGGAGATGGGTGGACGTGGTGTGATGTGGAGGTGATCTGTACCTAGCCTTCAGGTAGGAACACGAAGGATGACCCAGTAGATGCCTTTCCTTTTTCTTCAGTTGTATTGTATTTTAGTTGTACTTGTACTATTACTGTTGGGCTTGTATTCTAGGCCTTTTTTTTACTTTCAGCACTATTTTTTCTATACATATGACTTGATTTTGCCTCTTACTGTGTTCTAGTTTGCATGTGTTAACAGGTTATAAAGGAAATTCCTTCCCAGTTTTAGGGAATACGCCTTTGTTCTAGTTTCCAGCCCCTGGCCTATGGAAGGCGGGATTGGGGTTAGTTGTCAAAACCCGTCCTTGGGGCCCATGCCGTGACTACCCCAAGCCCGCCTTCCATATTCCAGGGGCTGGGGACTAGCACTAAGGCGTAATTACCGGTAAAAAGGTAAGGCATTGCCTTTGTAAAGTAAATAAACACCACAGAGCAAGAAAGCAGTAGAAGTAAAATACTAAGTAAAATCTGAGTACAACAGTATGTGCGGAAAAGTATGTGGGCCAGAATACAAACCCAAACTGAAAATAAAGTACAACTCGAAAGGGAAAACAACAACTGAAATGTAAGTCGCAACATCGAGCTATACACTGGGAATCCTACCTGAAATGTGAGAACAGATATCCTCCTCATCTCCTCGGGTCCAACCGTCCACTCCGAGTACGTCCCGCCAGTGGTCCACCTCCAGGTAAAGTCCTGCTCCGCAAGCCTCAACCACGATCAGCGTTGTCCGTCTTCTGCAACCAACACAACGTAGTGCGGGCATAGACCGTGCAGGGGTGAGTATAAGATACTCAGTAGGGACCCCAAGACCCCCAATGGTCTCCCAAAATCCAAAAAGGATAATCCAAAAAGGAAAGATGCAATCACGAAATAACATCCGACACTGCTTAGGTATATGCCCATACATATACCTAAGTCATCAATTCTCGTTCGGCTCCAACATTCGAGCTGAATTACAACCCAGTCCACATAGGAAATAAAAACGTAAATCCACACAGGATAGCACGACACAATCCACAAAGGAAAGAAAAACATGATTTAGATCACATAGGTATACATCTTAGTATGATGATATAGATGATCAGATATATCCACTGATTCATCTAAGTTGTCAGACCCACAAAGGATCGACAGGTACGAACCCCTGCAATGACCTAGGAAGGGTCTGACCAACATAGGATCGATAGGTAACTAACCCCCGCAATGACCCATGAAGGGTCTGACCCACACAGGATCGATAGGTAACTAACCTCCGCAATGACCCAGGAAGTGTCTGACCCACACAGGATCGATAGGTAACTAACCCCCGCAAAGACCCACACAGGATCAGACACACACAAGATCAGACACACATAGGATCACTAGGCGCTGGCTCACACAGAACCGCTGAGCACTGACCCACACAAGATCGGACCCACACAGGATCGGTAGCACTGATCCACGTCGGATCGCAGAGTGCTATAGTCGTCGCCGTTGAATCCACTGAGGATCTCTGTACAGTCGTCGTCATCGTCACAGTTGCAAACACAGCCAGCACTAGGGTTCCCGCACACAACAAACTCGTTCAGGATGGTTCGCTCCATGAGCCAAGAGGCTGAGACATCAACTGACACATAGTCCAGAGTTGATGTATCCAAAAATTCAGTATCGTCAATAGAAACTCAACGTCGCAGACGGCGCGTCAATCGGGCGCCCGGTCTGAGAGTTGTTGGCTTTTTCGTCCCAGGGGCCCGGTTGATTTTTTTAGGCAAAACCAACCCGACTGTACTCCACATGCGTCCAAACCTCAGTCGGAGTATGCCAAAAGATCTGTCTCACTAAAAGGAATCCGACAAAGTCGACGGCGCATCAATGAGACGTCCGGAGCTTAAGATATGAGTGTTTCCGCTCTAAGGGCCTGGTTGGTTTCGTGTACGAACAAACCCAGCCGAACCCAAAGTATTTTGAATCCTTGAGTGCGATATACTGGAACGATCGACTCGATCCGAGGATCGCATCTCCGCTGAAGGCGCATCGATCGGAGTTCTGTAGCCTGAGATATGGGCAAAAGAACCAAAAGGGTCCGAAAACTGGGGTGTCGGGCCCGAGACCGACCCAGCCCGAGACCCCCTGGGTCGGACCGAACCGGGTCAACCCGACCTGGGTCCGGGCCGGCCTGGCGGTACGGCGCGCTGGCGTGCGGCGCTAGCTGGCTCGGCCGAACGGCCGAGCCGTTCGGCTTTTGCGGGGGGGGGGGGGGGGGGGGGGGGGGGGGGGGGGGCGCTGCCCCCCGTGATTTGAAACCACGACCCCCCTTAATGGGGGCCTCTAGCTTGGCCAGTCATGGGTTTGAACCCCCGGCTTCCCTCATGTCTGGCCGGCCCGCCCCGGCCGGTCGATTTCTCCCACCACGGGACCGGTGACGGTCGGTCCCCTCCCTGCTTCGACACCGGCGGCCCGGAACCGGCAGCCGGTCACCCTGCTCAGCCACGGCCCGAAACCGACCTCGGCTTGGATCATCCGGCGCGGCGCGATGGCGCCGCGCCCCTCCGCCGCGGCCCCGCTCCAACTGTGGTGTCTTCGGTTCTTTTCGACGCGGCGTGATGGCATCGCGTCCTTGTTCGATTTCACGGCGCGGCGCAACGGCGCCACGCATTCTTTACCGCACGATTCTGTGTGGTGCGTCGACACCACACCATTCCATTCCAATCCACAAAAGAACCAAAAATGATAAAGGAGTTCGGTCGACCGTGTTTTTGCGGTCCCCCCCCCCCCCCCCCCTCGTTAATCGATAGCATTTTGTCTTCTTACACGAAGAACGTCAAAGTAGTATTCACGAACGAAATAAAATAAATAAACCCCTACCTCGTGCAAGCTTGAACAAAGGTTCGTCGAACGAGGATTCGTCGCGAAAAAACTGTCGCAGAAAGAGACGTCATGGAAGGAGGAAGTCGCGTCGGCGTTGCAGTACACGGCGTCGCGTAATCTGTTTCCGAGAACTCGGTGTTCTTCATCAGAGACTGATGTGTTCTTCGCGTTCTTCGTCGAAGACGAAGAAGTTACTCAAGTCCTTAGTCTTTTCTCCCAGAAACTCCACCACAAGGTTCCAACCCCAAATAAAATAAGCTCACTTCTTATTTTATTAACATAACATAACTTTTGAATTTCAAGAGTTTGAAATTCAAACATCCACACTTAACTCACTTAATTAATAACATAAGTTATTAATGTTTAAGTTATCAAAAGTTAATGGTGAGTTGAGGGGGGTTGAAGAATATGAAGTGGTGGGGTTCTTGTGGGACCCACCACCCTCATAACCTCCCTTGGGAAGTTGGGTAGTTACCCAACTTCCACCCAAAGACTTAAACCACTTAAAGAAAAATAAAAATTGTAGTTAACTTATAAATTAAACTTCCACGATTTTTATCATATTCTCTCGTGAAAACACAACTCTGGAACAGGTGTTCCTAAGTAATTACCGGTGCTACGGTTCCATTGGTGCCCTCGAATATTATTCTGATCACCGGTTCAATAGATAGGAATTTCCGCTCATTCGTTCACTAAATGTACCCGAGCTAAACTTCGGATAGAAATTCCAGGCACACTGGTCCTCGGAATCAAGTGTCTTCAGAAACTACATTCATGTAAAATCCCAAAGAAAATTAAGAAAAAAAATTCCTTGAATTTTACGGGCCTTTACATTACTCCCACCTTAGGGCTTTACGTCCCCGTAAAGATACATTATAATCAAGGGAAACAAAAGTGGGTACTGAGCATGCATCTGAGCCTCCCGCTCCCAAGTGCTCTCCTGGAGGTTCCCGTGCTGCCATTTGATGCGCACTAGAGGAATCGACCGTCCAAGTAGGACCCACTCCTGTCGATACTCAATCTCCACTGGGACCTCCGTAAAAGTTGCCCCATCATCAACATCTAGCTCCCCATGGTCTATGATGTGCATCGGGTCGTGCACGTATCTCCTCAGATGAGATACGTGGAAGACGTCCTGCACTCGGTGAAACTGAGGTGGTAGAGCCAGGCGATAAGCCACCTCACCAATCCTACTGAGGACGTGGAATGGTCTGATGAAGCATGGAGACAACTTTCCGCCTTGGCCAAATCTTTGTAATCCACATCGACGTGAGACACGCTAGAAGACGTGGTCGCCATCCTCGAACTCTAGTGGCCTCCGCCTCCTGTCAGCATAAGACTTTTTCCAGCTCTGAGCTGTCCTCATCTGCTCCTGGATGACATATACCTTCTCTGTCATGGCCTGGACCATCTTCGGTCCCACAAGTGCTGACTCCCCAGGGTCTGTCCAGCATAAAGGATATCTGAATGGTCAGCCATACAACGCCTCGTATGGTGCCATCCCGATGGTGGAGTGGTAACTGTTGTTGTACGCAAACTCCACCAAGGGTAGGTGGTCCTCCCAGCTGCGACCAAAGTCGAGGACACATGCGCGGAGCATGTCCTCGAGAGTCTGAATGGTCCTCTCCGTCTGACCATCCGTCTGAGGGTGAAAGCCAGTGCTCAGATGTAGCTGCGTCCCAAACGCCTCCTACAACCCCTTCCAAAGCCAAGAAGTAAAGAGAGAATCTTGATCGGAGACGATAGATGATGGCACACCATGAATCTGTACAATCTTCTTGAACGTAAAGTCGTCCCAAGCTCTCCACTGAGCCCTGCTCTCTGATGGGTAAGAACTATGCCGACTTGGTGAGTCGGTCGACAATCACCCAAATGGAGTCATGACCTCTGGAAGTGCATGGAAGTCCAGTCACGAAGTCCATAGATATCCCATCCCACTTCCACTCCGGGACTTCTAATGGTTGTACCAAGACTGCTGGTACCTGGTGATCTGCCTTCACCTACTGGAAGGTGAGGCATCGAGAAACGAACTCTACCACAACCTTTTTCATGCCAGGCCACCAGTGTTATCGTCTGAGATCCTGGTACATCTTCGCCACTCCAGGATGTACCGCCAAAGGAGAAGTGTGAAACTCTCTCAGCACATCCTCCCGTAAGGCAACTGGTACCAAGGTACGTCCTCTGAAAATCACGTCATGCTCTTCTCCAAAGGAGAAACCATCAGGTGCATATCCTGAGGATATCTGTTCATGCAGCGTCTCACAGTTAGCGTCCCCACGTTGTGCCTCTCTGACCTACTGCAGTAGTGGAGGAGTGACTGTGAGAGACTAGAGGAAGGCTTCTCCATCTCTATCCACGAAGGATATCTGCAAAGAGGCTAGCTGCTCTGTCACCTACTCATGTAGCTGAATGCCTGTCCTCCTGCTGAGAGCATCGTCTACCACGTTCCCCTTCCTAGGAGTATAGACTATCTCAAAGTCATAGTCCTGGAGGAACTCAAGCCATCGTCGCTGTCTCAGGTTCAGGTCCTTCGTAGTGAAGATGTACCTGAGACTCTGATGGTCAGAAAAGACTCTAAAGCACTCGCCAATCAGGTAGTGGCACCATGTTTTCAGAGCGAAGACCACTGCTGCTAACTCCAGGTCGTGGGTAGCATATTTCTGCTCATGTGGCCCCAACTGATGTGATCTATAGGCGATCACGGCCCTCTCCTGTATCAGGACATATCCGAGTCTGGTCCCTGATGCATCGCAATAGACTACGTACCCTAATCCCTCCTCAGGAAACGTCAAGATAGGTGCACTGGTCAATCTCTGTATCAGCTCCTGGAAGCTCTGCTGACATCTGTTTGACCACACGAAGGGTTTCCCCTTCCTCCTTAATGTTCTGCAAAGCTGCAAAGATTTCTCCTTTGCCGAAAAGGTAAATCCGGTCTCATCCCCCGGATGAACCACTTTCCTTGCCTAATACAGTCAATCCCATCATGATTACTTAATTAAGGGAATGGATGACGTCGTAACGCCTTGACGCTGCTACGAAGATATCCAACTGTTAGTCTCGCCTCCAAGGGTTGAGTGACACAGTCGGCATCAGTGTGTGGTCACTGGGTCTCCTCCAGTAAGAATCTCGCAAGTGAGTGTCAAGTCAACAGTTTTTAACCGGCACCTCTTAGTAATAACAAACAAAAGACAAGAAATAAAATGTCACCAATGCAAGTGTCTTTTATTACTTCAACTCAAAGTACAAGGACACAAGGCAACACAAACTACGAAGCTAGAGGCATTATGGGAAAAGGCCTTTATGCCTAGAGCTAGTCCTGCACTAGTCCACCCGCTTTCGGAGCTCCATTATTGTAAGCTTCAGTTTCCTGAAGTTGTGCTCTCCCCTGAGGTCGGGGTGGACCTCCTGGTGGTGGGGGTGGTAGAGCCTCAAAACTTCGTCCACCACCTGCTGCTCAGCAGCTCCTCTGCCTCGTCCGCCTGCTCCCTGCAGACCGCCACTGTTGAACCTCTGCCTCTGCCTAGGTGGTTCCCCAACCGCCTACTACTCCACTGCATGGCGGGTTGGGCAGTCACGAGCCCTGTGGCCCTGTCCACCGCATGAGTAGCACCGACTGCCTCTCGAATGACTGGCTCCGTTCTGTGTGCCCCGCACTACTGAGCCAGTGTCCTGAGGTCGTCTGCCTGAGGGTCTGGTCTGCCTGGACCCTTGAGTCATCCGTCAACTGCCTATTACAGAGGACTCTGCTACCTGCCTCCCTGGGGTAGGTCTCGCTGCTGAAGAAGGCTCATCAAGGAAGCTCTCGATGAGAAGATCTCTCTCCAGTACTCCTGCCTGAGTCGGAATGCTGAGGGAGATCAGCGATGCCCTGATCTCATGCCTCAATCCCTGCTCAAAGGTCCGGGCCCAGAAGAATGTGTCACGTACCTTGTTGGTCGAGTAGCGCGAGAGATCAGTAAATCTCTCCGAGTACTGGGTGACTGTCAAGCATCCCTAACGCAGATGAAGAAGCTCCTGGATGCGCACCGCACAGAGGGTGGCTGGGACGAACTCCGAGTAGAAGAGGCTCTCAAAGTCCGTCCAGAGAAGATATGCCTCAACGTGGACCGGAAGCATCAAGCTCCACCATCGACCCGCTGATGCGTGCAGTAGGCTCGCTGCGAGGATCACCATGAGGTCCGCTGGTGTCCTCACTAACCGAAAAACTCATACCACTGCTTCCAGCCAGTCCTTGGCTGCCTGGGGGTCCGTCTCCCCACGGAACCTGGGTGGTCACTAGCACTGGACCTCATGCAGTGCACTAAGGCGACGTACATCGTCAACGGCTGGGGCTGGAAGCATCGGTGGCTCGGCGGGTAGAGCTACCGCCGGTGCCTCTGCTGACAAAGGGCCCTGCACCAAGGCCTCATCACTCGGTGGGATGTCGTCACACACAAATCTCAGAACCCTAGCTGGCTACCGTCGTGGGGCCATCCTGAAAAAAAATAGGTGTGCCACGGTCAAACAGTATACCTAGTGAGATGACAAAAAGTAATCACTTAGAAAACTTAAAACACACACGCAATCAATGTTTTCATGCATTAAGTCAGAAATCAGAATTCAGGGTCCTTGTATATGGATACGTTGGCCGCCGCACCAACACTGGACTCCCTGGACTGATAACCACACCCAATACGCCTAACACTATTGCTTCACATAGAAAAATTTCAGAGTCCCAAGTTCTGTGGTAGAACCGAACTCCTCTGATACCAATTTGTCACGACCCGTCCTCGGGGCCCATTCCTTGACTACCCCAAGCCAGCTTTCCATAGGCCAGGGGATGACGACTAGCACCAAGGCATAATTCACAATAAAAAGGCAAGGCATTGCCTTTTTAAAGTAAACAAACACCATAGAGTAAGCAAGCAGTAGAAGTAAAATACTAAGAAAAAACTGAGTACAATAGTAAGTGTAGAAAAGTAAGTGGACCAGAATACAATCCCAAACTGAAAATAAAGTATAGCTCGAAAGGGAAAACAACAACTGAAAAGTAAGCTGTAATGTCGATCCGTCCACTGGGACTCCCACCTGAAGGGTGAGAACAGATATCCTCCTCAGCTCCTCGGGTCCAACCGTCCACTCCGAGTACGTCCCACCAGTGGTCCACCTCCAGGTACCGTCCTGCTCCACAGGACTCAACCACGATCAGCGTTGTCCGTCGTCTGTAACCAACACAACGTAGTGCGGGCATAGCCCGTGCAGGGGTGAGTATAAGCTACTCAGTAGGGACTCCGAGACCCTCGAATATCTCCCAAAATCCACAAAGGATAATCCAAAAAGGAAAGATGCAATCACGAAATAACATCTGACATTGCTTAGGTATATGCCCAAACATATACCTAAGTCATCAATTCTTGTTAGGCTCCAACATTCGAGCTCGTGTACAACCCAGTCCACACAAGAAAGAAAAACATAAATCCACACAGGATATCACAACACAATCCACTTAGGAAAGAAAAATAGGATTCAGCTCACACAGGTATACATCTTAGTACGGCGATAGAGATGATCAGATATATCCACTGATTCATCTAAGTCATCGGACCCAAAAAGGATCGATAGGTACTTACCCCCGCAATGACCCAGGAAGGGTTTGACTCACACAGGATCGATAGGTAACTAACCCCCGCAATGACCCAGGAAGGGTTTGACCCACACAGGATCGATAGGTAACTAAACCCCGCAAAGACCCACATAGGATCGGACCCACACAGGATCTGTAGGCGCTGGCTCACACAGAACCACTGAGCGCTGACCCACACAGGATCGGAACCACATAGGATCAGGAGCACTGATCCACGTAGGATCGCTGAGTGTTGTAGTTGTCGTCGTCGAATCCACTGAGGATCTCTGTACAGTCGTCGTCATCATCACAGTCGCAAACACAACCAGCACTAGGGTTCCCGCACACAGCAAGCTCATTCGGGAGGGTCCGCTCCACATTCTTTACCGCACGATTCTGCGTGGTGTGTCGGCACCACACCATTCCGTTCCAATCCACAAAAGAACCAACAAGGATAAAGGTGGTGGGTCTTCCATGTTTGTGCGGTCACCCCCCCCCCTCTCATTAATCGATAGCATTTGGTCTTATTACATGAAGAACGTCAAAGTAGTATTCACGAACGAAATAAAATAAATAAACCCCTACCTCGTGCGAGCATGAACAGAGGTTCGTCTAATGAAGATTCGTCATGGAAAAACTGTCGCGGAAAGAGACGTCACAGAAAGAGGAAGTCGCATCGGTGTCACGGTACATGGCGTCGCGTAATCGGTTTCCAAGAACTCAGCGTTCTTCATTGGAGACCGATGTGTTCTTCGCGTTCTTCATCGAAGACGAAGAAGTTGCTCAAGTTCTTAGTCTTTTCTCCCAAAAACTCTACCACAAGGTTCCAACCCCAAATAAAATAAGCTCACCTCTTATTTTATTAACATAACATAACTTTTGAATTTCAATAGTTTGAAATTCAAACATCCACACTTAACTCACTTAATTAATAACATAAGTTATTAATGTTTAAGTTATCAAATGTTAATGGTGAGTTGAGGGGGGTTGAAGAATATGAAGGGGTGGGGGTGGGGGTGGGGGGTGGGGTGGGGGTGGGGGTGGGGGTGGGGTGGGGGGGGGGGGGCGCTGCCCCCCATGATTTGAAACCGCGACTCCCCTTAATGGGGGCCGCTAGCTTGGCCGGCCGGGGGTTTGAACCCCCGGCTTCCCTCTTGTCTGGCCGGCCTGCCCCGTCCGGCCGATTTCTACCTCCATGGGACCGGCGACGGGCGGTCCCCTCCCTGCTCCGACACCGGCGGCCCGGAACCGGCCGCCGGTCACCCTGCTAATCCGCGGCCTGGAACCGACTTCGGCTTGGTTCGTCCGGCGCGGTGCGATGGCGCCGCGCCCCTCCGCCACGGCCTCGCTCCGGCCACGGTGTCTTCGGTTCTCTTTGACGCGGCACGACGGCGTCGCGTCCTTGTTCGATTTCACGGCGCGACACGACGGTGCCTCACATTCTTTACCGCACGTTTCTGCGTAGTGCGTCGGCACCACACCATTTTATTCCAATCCACAAAAGAACCAAAAAATATAAAGGAGGTGGGTCGGCCGTGTTTGTGAGGTCTCCCCCCCTCTCATTATTCGATAGCATTTAGTCTTATTACATGAATAACGTCAAAGTAGTATTCACGAACGAAATAAAATAAATAAACCCATGCCTCGTGCGATCATGAACGGAGGTTCGTCGAATGAGGATTCGTCATGGAAAAACCGGCACGGAAAGAGACTTCGGGGAAGGAGG
The DNA here is from genome assembly GCA_963277665.1 of Viscum album. Taxonomy (NCBI): domain Eukaryota; kingdom Viridiplantae; phylum Streptophyta; class Magnoliopsida; order Santalales; family Viscaceae; genus Viscum; species Viscum album. The sequence continues at coordinate 1,923,113,115 of OY728145.1, read as the reverse complement.
AAGTCGCGTCGGTGTCCCGGTACACGGTGTCACATAATCGGTTTCCGATAACTCGGCGTTCTTCGTCGGAGACTGATGTGTTCTTCACGTTCTTTGTCAAAGATGAAGAAGTTCCTCAAGTCCATAGTCTTTTCCCCCAAAACCTCCACCACAAGGTTCCAACCCCAAATAAAATAAGCTCACCTCTTATTTAATTAACATAACATAACTTTTGAATTTCAAGAGTTTGAAATTCAAACATCCACACTAAACTCACTTAATTAATAACATAAGTTATTAATGTTTAATTTATCAAAATTTAATGGTGGGTTGAGGGGGGTTGAAGAATATGAAGGGGTGGGGTTCGTGTGGGCCCCACCACCCTCATAACCTCACTTGGGAAGTTGGGTAGTTACCCAACTTCCACCTAAAGCCTTAAACCACTTAAAGAAAAATAAAAATTGTAGTTAACTTATAAATTAAACATCCACAATTTTTATCATCTTCTCTCGTGAAAATGCAACTCCGGAACATGTGTTCCTAAGCAATTAATGGCACTATGGTTCCATTGGTGCCCTCAGAATTCGATTCCGAGCATCGGTTCAAAAGATAGGAATTCCCGCTCGTTCGTTCACTGAACGTACCCGAGCTAAACTTTGGATAGAAATTCCGAGCACACTGGGCCTCGGAATCAAGTGTTGTAAGAAACTGCGTTCATGTAAAATCCCAAAGAAAATTAAGAAAAACAATTCCTTGAATTTTATGGGTCTTTACATTAGTCACGGCACGGGCCCCAGGGGTCAGGTCGTGAGAAATTGGTATTAGAGGAGTAGGTTCAACCGTAGAACATAGGACTCTGATATTAATTTTAACGAAAATAGTGTTAAGTGTATTGAATGTGGTTATCAGTTTAGAGAATCCAGTTTTGGTGTGGCACCCAACGCATCCATACACCAGGACTCTGACTTCTAATTTCTGACTCAGTGCACGAAAACACTGATTGTGTGTGTGTTTCCAAGAGTTTTCCTTTTTGATCTCTTCAGTCATATCACCATGTATAACTTATTGACCATGGTGCACCTATTTCTTTTTAGGATGCCTCCACGAAGACAGCCGGCTAGGGTTCCGAGAGTAGTACACACTTACAACCCACTGAGTGATTAGGCCTCAGTGCGGGACCTCTTCTAGTAGAGGCATTAGTGGAGGCACTAGCGGTACCATTACCCATTGAGCCACTAATGCCACTAGCTCCAACAGCAAAGAGTTCGTGCTACTTGAGCGCATTGTATGAGTTCTAGCACCAGAGGCCGCCTAGTTTTAGGGAAGAGATGAACCCACATGCATCTGAGGATTGGTTGGAGGCTGTAATGGGAATTTTCCGACTATTCGGAACACTATCTCATATCATGGTGATTCTTTCCACCAGCCTTCAACAGGAAACAGTTTGTATAATGTGGATCTTGATGCTCCAATTTCACGTTGAGGTGACACTTCTCTGGGTAGACTTTGACATCCTGTTTCGGGCAGTGTTTTTCCCAGCGACTCTTCGCGCAGTGCACTTACAGGAGCTACTTTATCTGCAGTAGGGCAGCATGACTGTAGCTCAGAACTCAGTGAGGTTCAATGACCAGTCATACTGCTCCAAAGAAATGGTGTCTGACCCATTCTTCATGGCTCGGATCTTCGATCAGGGACTCAGTCGGGATATCAGGGCTTCGATGATTTCTCTTAGAATCCCGACGCAGGGGGTGTTAGAGTGATCCCACTTAGTGAATAGTTTTCTTGCCGAGCAGTCACCAGTAGTGAGGTCCACCATGAGACATCACGTATTAGAGTCTTCTGTAGCAAGAAACATAAGGATATCAAAGAGGTCAAATAGGACCAGACCCACAGATGTATGCCAGCATGATTCAGTGTCGGTTGTGTGGGGCACCCGAGGCGGAGCCAGTCATGCCAAAAGCGGGTAGTGTTACGCTTTCAGTGGGCAGGGTCACATGGCTCGTGACTCTCCGACCCACTATATGGATGATCAATAGATGGTCGAAGGACCGCTCAGGCAGAGACAGAGTTTCAATCGAGGCGGTCCGCATGGAGCAGGCGGACGTGGCAGAGGAGCCGGTCGTGCAGCTGGCGGTAGGCGACGATTTGAGATGTTACCGCCCCCACCACCAAGAGGTCCAAACCAAACATAGTGAGAAGGTAGATAGGGGAGATCTTATCTCCCAGTAGTTGAGGTCTACAATCATGGAATTCCAGAGATGATATGAGTTTTGATCCATGTCTACTCCACCTTAGCTGCAGTACTCATAGACATAAGTTCCAATCATTCTTTTATTTCCACTACCCTCATTCTAAGCTCGGAGATTCCGAGAGATCCTTTGGCTCGATCATTAAGGCTAAAGACTCCTATGGGATCATATTCGACCATTAAACACTATTTTAGGTAGTGTTATATTACTCTAGGTGAAGAGAGCATTGGATGGGATCTCCTAGTAGCGGCTTCGGGGCCTTACAATGTCATCTTGGGTATGGACTAGTTATCTATAGTCCATGCTCAGATTGACTGTATTAGGCACAAAGTACGGTGAGTCTGCATAGATGGGACCAAGTTTACCTTCACTGGTGAGAAGGGATCCTTTAGAGCACATGATGAAATTACCCGAAGGACGGTGCTGCCAATTACTCATTAATTGGAAAAACTTACCCTCAGAGCAGTTGATGTGGAGAGTCCGAGTAATACTTTAGTGTGGGACCAGTACACATATGTCTTCTCTAATGATGTTCTAGGTCTACCTCCTCATAGAGAGGTGGAATTTTAGATTTACTTGAACTCCGGGATGGCACCATTGTCTACACTATAATATCAGATGGCTCATGTGGAGATTCGTGAGCTACAAGTACAGCCAGAGGACTTGCATGGGAAAGGATTCATTCGGCCCAGTGTTTCACCTTGGGTAGCCCTGATTCTATTCTCCAAGAAGGAATATGGGAACATAAGGCTTTGGATCGACTATTGGTGCCTGAATCAAGTGACTGTGAAGAACAAGTACCTACTTCCCAGGATTGATGACCTCTTTGATCAGCTCAAGGGAGCACATTGGTTCTCAAATATAGACCTCAGATTAGGCTATCACCAGCTCAGAGTATGAGACGAGGATGTGTAGACGATAGCATTCAGATGTCAGTACGGCCATTACAAGTTCTTGGTTATGCCATTCGGTGTAAACAATGCTCCAATGTTGTTCATGGGACTCATCAATTGCATCTTTCAGCCATACCTTGATCGCTTTGTAGTAGTATTCATCTATGACATTCTGATCTACTCGGTTACTGAGGAGGGGCATACCTATCATTTGCAGGTAGTACTGGACAAAATACGAGAGCACCAGCTTTATGGTAAGCTCTCTAAGTGCCAGTTCTGGATCCGAGAGGTTCACATTATGGGACATGTCATATCAGAGGCTGGAGTTGCAGTGGATCCCGTGAAGATTCAGGCGGTACTAGCTTGGGAGCCACCCAGGAGTGTGACAGAGGTATAAAGTTTCCTAGGTTTGGCTGGATACTACCAGAGCTATGTGCCAGATTTCTCTAGAGTTGTATCAAAACTATCAACGTTGACAAAGAAGGGTCAACCCTTCATGTGGTCGGAGAGATGCCAGAAGATTTTTTAGGAGTTGAGGCCGAGGCAGACTAGTGCCCCCATCTTGAAGCTTCCAGAAGAGGGTGTAGGGCTCGTAGTCTATTGTGACACATCAGGGACCAGACTCAGATGTGCCCTGATGCAGGAGCAACTAGTGATCACATATGGTTCTTGATAGCTGAGAGATCATGAGAAAAACTATGCTACCCATCACCTGGAGTTAGTATCCGTGGTCTTCATCTTGAATATGTGGAAACATTATTTGATGGGCGAGCGTTACACAGTCTACTCGGATCACAAGAGTATTATGTATATCTTCTCTCAGAAGGACCTGAACCAAAGATAGCGATGTTGGCTTCTGTTCCTCGAGGTCTATGACTTTGAGATTGTCTATACTCTTGGGAAGGGTAATTTTGTAGTAGATGCACTTAGCAGGAGATCCGGTATACAAATACTATGCGAGGTGACAGAGAAGCTGGCCGCTTTGCATATATCCTTTTTGGATCGGGATATAGCATTTTTTTCAGTCTCATATAGTCACTCCCCCACTTATTCAGTGATTCAAGGAGGCGTAGCGTGGAGACGCTGACTACGATACTCGACGTGCTTAGATATCCACCGGACTGACACCTGATGGATTTTCTGAAGGTGGGGAGCACGTCATCCTCTTCATAGGACGTACCATGGTACCAGTATCACATCAAGAGGAAGTATTGAGGTAGTTCCACACATCCCCTCAAGAGGTACATCCAGGATTGGCAAAGATGTTCCAAGACCTCCGATGACAGTACTGGTGGCTGGGAGTGAAGAATGGAGTAGCAGAGTTTGTCTCTCGGTGCCTCACTTGTCAACAAGTGAAGGCGGAGCATCTTGAACCAGCAGTCTTGGTTCATCCTTTATAGGTCCTAGAGTGGAACTCGGTTGGGATATACATGGACTTTATGACAATACTTCCACGTAAATCTAACGGTCATGACTCTATTTGGGTGATCATCGACCGACTCACCATGTCAGCCCACTTCCTACCAATCAGAAGGCAGGATTCGGTAGAGAGCTTGGGGTTCCTCTATGTGTAGGATATTGTGCAGTTACATGGAGTACACTATATAATTTTCTCCAATCATAATGCATGTTTTACTTCCCGACTATGTAAGGGGTTGCAGAAGTATTTTAGGACGCAACATCGTTTGAGCACCACCTTCCATCCTCAGACGGATGGCCAGACTTAGTACACCATTCTGTCCCTCGAGGACATGCTACGTGCATGCATCCTTGACTTGGGTCAAATTTGGGAGGATCACTTTCCATTGGTGGATTTTTAATACAACAACATCTATCACTCCACCATTGGGATGGCACATTTTGAGGCGTTCTACGGGTTACCTTGTAGATCAACTTTGTGCTGGACTGGCCCAGGGGTGTCAGCACTCGTGGGACCAGAGATGGTACGGGCTACCACAGAGAAGGTGTAGATCATCCTAAAGTGGATGAAGACTACATAGAGCAGGCATAACTCCTATGCTGACAGGATATGGAGACATGTGGAGTTCGAGGATGGCGACCATGTCTTTCTAAGGGTCTCACCTCGATGAGGTTTGCGAAGATTTGTCCAAGGTGGCAAGTTATCTCCGTGATTCATCTGACCTTTTCATGTCTTTAGTAGAGTTGGAGAGGGTGCTTACCACCTAGAACTTTCACCTCAGTTACAACGGGTGCACGGCGTCTTTTACATATCCCTGCTTAGAAGATACGTGGACGAACCTTCCCACGTCATCGACCACAGAGAGCTGGACATCGATGATGGGGTGACTTTTACAGAGGATCCAGTAGAGATTGAGGATCGACATGAGTGGGTCCTTCGTGGGAATTCAATACCTATGGATAGTGTTCGCTGGCAGCACGGGAACCTCTAGAAGAGAACATGGGAGTGGGAGGCTCAGATACGTGCTCAGTACCCCCACTTGTTTACCTAGTTTTTAGTTGTGACTTACGAGGACGTAAAGCCTTGAGGTGGGGAGAATTTAAAGACCCGGATTTCCATGTGAATTTTTTTAATTAAATGGTAATTTTACAAGTCTGCAAAAATTGAAGGTGCATGATTCTGAGGCCCGGAGTGCCTAGAATGAATTTCTGAACTTTTGTTCATGTACGTTCAGTAAACGTGTGTGTTGGTATTTATAACATTTAAACGGTGGTTGGAATTGATATCTGAGGACGCTGTTGAACCCTCATCACCGTTATTCTCTAAAGGAGACCTTCACCTCGACCACAGTGGGACGAGAGTGAAATATAGAATTTGGGTTTTTTGTGAAAGAATAAAATAAAAATAAAATTGTGTAACATTTTATTTTTATTTTGAAACCACCCATGTGGATATTTCACAGGTGGGGACCACCTGAACTAAAACCTCCGATGAGAAGTTATGGAGGTGGGGACCACTGAACTTAACCTCCCATGAGATGTTATGGTGGTGGGGACCACCCAATGCTTGAAACCTCTTGAACTCCCTATTAAGTGGGGAGAAACCTCTTAAGCTCATCCATTTAATTATGCCAACTCTTCCCTTAAATTAATTAATTCAACACATAAATTAGTTAATCAAACCAATTTGAAATTATGACAACATAATATATTAATTTGGATATCCCTCTTTTTCGTGGAATTGGGGGAAACTCTTGGCAAAAGGGAAAAACATGGAAAATTGGGAGAAAGCTATCAAATGACGAACGCCAATGAATAACACCGACGTCAACTTCTAGTTCTTCCTCAGGACGATCGATGATGAGGAACATCTTCAATGTCAGCAAACCGATGATTGAGTAAACACCGACGTCACTGAAGATCATATATCCCCGACAACAGCGTCTCATTCCTTAGGACCCCCGTCGACGAACCAAATGTGGTAGGGAGGGTGTTTGAATTATTCCCCTTACCCATTCATGATATTCTTATGATTCAAGTATTAGCTGCTTTCTACAACTATAATTCGGAGAGTGTGGGCCAAACAAACATGGCATGTCCTCTCTGATTTTCTTGGGATAATCTTTGTGTTCTTCACGATGGAGGGGGATGGCTATCAACAATGACAAAGGTTTCAATGGCAACGGCGCTGCCCCACGGCCATTGCCGCCCCTGCTGCTCGTGGCTCCGCCCTTTGCGGCCCGCACCGCCGCCCATAGCCACCGCTCCCCACGGTGCTCCACTGCTCGTGGCCTACTGCCCCACCCCGCGGACTCGCAGTTCCACACAACTGCCCGCCGCACCACCCAGCGGCCTGGCCGCATAGCCCCGCGGCCTAGTTGCATTGCAAGTGGCCCTCTGAGCAGCAGCGGCCCTTCGAGCCTCCCCATGGCCTCGCGCCATCTTCGGACGAGCCGTCCCAAACACTCGATGCACCCCCATGCTTGAGACTCCCGACAGCCTCAAGCCATATGTGGCTGAGCCGCCCCATGGCCAAGTCACCCTGCTCCCTAGAGGCACCCCCTGCGACCCTCCACAGTCTCCAAAACCCCTGCAGCCCCACGCGGCCCTCGCGAGCTGGGCCGCAGGTCCGAGCCACCCATCGCGGGCCGGGCAGCACCCAGCAAGCTGGGCCGTACCCCGCGGGTCAGGACGAATCCAGTAGGTCAGTCCGGGTCGACCTCAACCGGGTCGGCCCAGGCCGGGTCAGTCCGACCGGGTCAAACCGGACCCAGATCCACTTTCACACATTTACTCTCTTTTGTGCCTAACATTGGCATTATACGTCCATTTGAAAAACCGCCTATGGCACTGGAAACCTTGGAGATAGATGGTCCCTTTTGTATACCCCCCTAAATATTTGGACAAAGATGGAGTACAGTCGGGTTTGATCGAGCATGAATCCAACCGGGCCCTTGGGACTAAAAGGCTAATAACTCACAAACCAGGCGACCAATTGATGCACCGTCTATTTTGTTGAGACCCCTAGGATGCGTTAGTCGATTGAGATACATCTTAGTGGGACTTCGTGGCAGCTAGGGTATTGACCAGTGTCTTGGGGAGAAGACTCTCCCGAACATGAGCAAGCCTAGTGCGAGAACCTAGTAGCTGGCTGTGATGAGAAGAGTGAATAGTGAACCTGTGTGGGTCAGCACCAAGAAATAATGTGTGTGTCATCTCCTAGAGATCCTGTGTGGGTCATATCCTAGTGATCCGATGTGGGTTAGCTCCTAGAAATCCTATGTTGGTCAACTCCTAGTGGTCATGTGTGGATCATCTCTGAGTGATCCTGTGTGGGTCAACTTTTAGGGATCTTGTGTGGGTCAGCTCCTAGTGATCTTGTGTGGGTCAGCTCCTAGCGATTTTGTGTGGGTCAGCTCCAAGCGATCATGTGTGGGTCAGATCTTAGAGATTCTATATACATCAGCATCAGATCCTCTTAATGGAGTTAGATGATTCCGTAGTTATAACTAATCATCTCTATTGTCGTACATAAGTTATACCTGGTGTGAGCTAACTTCGTACCTATGTGGTACTTTCCTTCGTGATAATACCTTGGTGGTATTCTCCTATGTGGCGTACCTATGTGGTACTTGACTTTGGGGTTTTCCTTCCTTTGTGGAACAGTTGATCTTTGGGCCTTGAATTGGAATCTATGTTCTCCTCATGATTGAGATGGGTTTACATGATAACATTGGTGTATGTATGGGTATATACCTAATTCAGGTTTTCACTTGTTTACATACTTTGTGGTTTATCTATTGTGAATTTTTTTGAGACCTTGAGTGTCTTGGGGTCCCTACTGAGTATCATATTAATCACCCCCTCACGGGCTATGCCCGCACCCTTTTGTGTTTGATGCAGACGATGGACAACATTGATCGAGGTTCAGAGTATTAGGACTAGACGGTGCTCGGAGGGGGACCATACGGCATGTTGGTACGCGGAGGAGACAGGTGGACGTGATGTTCTGTGGAGGTGATATGTACCTACCCTTCAGGTAGGAACATGGAGGATGACCCAGTAGTTGCCTTTCCATTTTTTTCAGTGGTATTGTATTTCTGTTGTACTTGTAATAATACCATTGGGCTTGTATTACGACCCCCTTTTTACATTCAGTACTCTTTTTTCCATACAGTCAACTTGCATTCATATCTTTTTGTGTTCTTGGATGCGTGTGTTTACATGTTATAAAGGAAATTCTTTCCCCGTTTTAGGGAATACGCCTTTGGTGCTAGTCGCCAGCCCCTGGCCTATGGAAGGCGGGTGTGGGGTTAGTCACGACACGCGCCCCGGGGGTCAGGTCGTGAAAATTGGTATCATAGGATTCGGTTCTACCATATCACATAGGACTCTGATATTTCTTTTAAAATTAATATTGTTAAGTTTAGTGAGTGTGGTTATTAGTATAGGGAATACAGTATTGGTGTGGCAGCCAACATATCAATACACTAGGACCGTGACTTCTGATTTCCGACTCAATGCACGAAAACAATGATTACTTGTTTGTTTCCAAGAGTTTTTCTTTGTGATCTCTTGAGTCATCTTGCCAGGTATAACTTATGGATTGTAGATCACCTGTTTCTTTTCAGGATTCCTCAACGATGACAGCCAGTTATGGTTTCGAGATTAGTACGCACTAATAGCCAACTGAGCGATGATGCCTCGGTACAAGACCCTCTTCCAGTAGAGGCACCAGCAGAGGCACCAGTGGTACCATTACCCATTGGTCCACTGATGCCACCAGCTGAAAATATAGAGAGTTCATGTCTCTTGAGCATGTTTCATAATTTACAGCTCCAAAGGCCACCCAGTTTCAGGGTAGAGATGGACCCACAGACAGCTGGGGATTGGTTGGAGGTTGTAGTGAGAGTCTTTCGACTGGTAGGGACACCAGTTAATCTCATGGTGATCCTTTTCATCATCCATCTATAGGTAGCATTAGGAAGAAGGTGGTGCTTCATGCTCCATGTTCATGATGGGGTGACACTTCTCTGGGAAGACTTCGAGAGCCTGTTTCGGGAAAAGTTTTTCATAGAGACTCTTCACGTAGTGCGCATATAGGATCTACTACATCTGTAGTTGGGCAGCATGATTGTAGCTCAGTACTCAGAGATGTTCACTAACCTCTCATGCTACTCCATAGATATGGTGTGGGACCCATTCTTCAAGACCAAGGCCTTCGAGAAGGGACTTAGGCAGGAGATCAGGGCTTCGACGATTTCTCTTAGCATCCCGGCTCTGGTGGGGGTGTTAGAGCGAGCCTCTTAGTGGCAATTTTTCTTGCAGAGCAGTCACTAGAAGCGAGATCCACCACTAGGCGTCACGTAGCAGAGTCATCTGCAGCTGGCAGCAGCTAGTTGTCTTAGAGGTCCAAGTGGGCCAGACCCACAGGTCAATGACTGCATGATTCAGAGGCGGTTGTGTGGGGCAACCGAGGCAGAGCCAGTCATGCCAGGAGCAGGTAGTGTTATGCATGTGCCGAGTAGTGTTGCATAGATTTTCACTATCTGGCCCAACATAAGAATGATCAACAGACGGTCGAAGGACCTCCCAGGCATAGACATAGGTTCGATTGTGGTGGTCCGTAGGGAGCAGGCGGATGTGGCAGAGGAGCTGGCCGTGTAGCTGGAAGTTGGTGACGATTCGAGATGTTACCGCCACCACCACTAAGAGGTCCACCCCAACCGTAGGGAGCAGCTAGATAGGAGCGAGCTTAGCTCTAGGAAGCTGAGGCCTATGATCATGGTGCTCTAGAGATGACACGAGGTACGATTTATGTCTCCTCCACCTTAGGTGCAGTACTCATAGACACAAAATCCATTCATTCTTTTATTTCCACTGCCCTCGTTTGGAGCATGGAAATTCCGACGAAGTCGTAGGCTCATTCCTTATGGATAGAGACTCCTATAGGAGAGGATTCAACGATTACACACTAGTGCGGGTAGTGTGATCTTAGTTTAGGAGGTGAGAGCTCTGGTTGGGATCTCCAAGTAGTGGCGTCGAGACCTTATGACTTCATCTTGGGTATGAACTTGGTATCTGAAGTCCATGATCATATTGACTTTATTTGGTGCAAAGTGAGGTGTGTCCCCATGAATGGGACCAAGTTCACCTTCGCCGGCGAGAAGGGAGTCGTTGCAGCACAGGACACACTTACCCGGAGGAGGATGCCACCGATTTCTTATTAGTTGGCTATCCTTACCCTCAAAGTAGTTGATGTGCTGAGTCTGAGTTATTATATAGTGGTGGACCAGTACATGGATTTCTTCCCTGATTATGTTCTAGGTCTACCTCCTTGAAAAGAGGTGGAATTTTACATTGACATGGAACTTGGGATTGCACCGATATCTACACCAGCATATCGGATTTCTCCCTTGGAGCTTTGTGAGCTACGGGTATAGCTAGAGGACTTCTAGGGGAAATGATTCATTTGGCCCAATGTTTCACCTTTGGTAGTCCCTATTCTGTTCTCCAAGAAGGTGGATGGGATCTTAAGGCTTTGTGTCGACTATCGATGCCTGAATTAGGTGACTGGGAAGAACAAGTACCCACTTCCAAGGATTGAAGACCTCTTTGATCAGCTCAAGGGATCACGGTGGTTCTCAAATATAAACCTCAGATCAAGCTATCAATGGCTTAGAGTACGATATGAGGATGTGTAGAAGACGACTTTTCAGGTGTTGGTACGGCCATTATAATTTCTTGGTTCTGCCATTTGGTGTAACCAATGCTCTAGAAGTGTTCTTTGGACTCATGAACAGTATCCTTTAGCCATACCATGATTAATTTGTAGTAGTATTCATCGATGACATTCTGATCTACTCGGCTACTAAGGAGGATCATGCCTATCATTTGCAGGTAGTACTGGACACCCATCGAGAGTACTAGATTTATGCTAAGCTCTCTAAGTGCAAGTTTTGGATCCGAGAGGTTCACTTTCTAGGACATGTCATATCAGAGGTTGGAGTTTTCCTGGGTCCAGTGAAGATTGAGGCGGTACTTTCTTGGGATCCACCCAGGAGTGTGATGGAGGTAAGTAGTTTCCTGGGTTTTGATGGATACTACTGAAGATTTGTTCCAGATTTCTCTAGAGTTTCACCACCACTATCAGCATTAAATAAGAAGGGTAAACCCTCGTGTGGTTGTAGAGATGCCAGAATAGTTTTCAGGAGCTGAGGCAGAGGCTGACTGGTGCCCCCATATTGAGGCTTCCAGAATAGGGTGTAGGGTACATAGTCCACTACCAAAAATCAAGGACTGGACTCAGATGTGTCCTGATGCAGGAGCAAGTAGTGATCACAAATGGTTCTAGATAGTTGAGACAACATGAGCAGAACTATGCTACCCATGATTTGGAGTTAGTAGCTATGGACTTCGCCTTGAAGATGTGGCGACATGACTTGATGGGTGAGCATTTCACAGTCTACTCAGATCACAAGAGTCTTATGTATATATTATCTCAGAAGGACTTGAACCTGAGACAAGGATGTTGGCTTGTGTTCCTCCAGGATTTTGACATTGAGATAGTCTATACTCTTGGTAAAGGGAATGTTGTAGCATATGCACTTAGCAAGAGATCTAGTATATAGCTGCAAGGTGAGGCGACAGAGTAGCTGGCCGCTTTAAAGATATCCTTTGTGAATCCGAATAGAGCGGTTTTTCTTCAGTCTCTTACAGTCACTCCCCCACTTCATCAGCAAGTCAGGGAGGTGCCGCATGGGGACATTGACTGTGAGACTTGACGTGCTCATATATCCACAGAAGAATCACCTGATGAACTTTCTGAAGGTGGGGAGCATGCCATCCTCTTCAGAGGACGTACCTTGGAACCAGTATCACATCAGGGGGAAGTATTGAGGGAGTTCCACACATCCCTGCTAGCGGTACATCCAAGAGTGGAAAAGATGTACCAGAACCTCCGACGCTAGCACTGGTGGCCGATAATGAATAAAGTCTTAGAAGATTTTGTCTCTCGGTGCCTCACTCGTTAGCAAGTGAAAGCAGAGCATCAGGTACCAGCATGCTTGGTTCAGCCTTTATAGGTCCCGGAGTGGAAGTGGGATAGGATATCCATGGAATTCGTGACATGACTTCCCCGTACGTCTGGGGGTCATGACTTTATATGGGTGATTGTCTTCCGACTCACCAAGTAATCCCACTTCCTACCGATCTGAGAGTAGGGTTCAGAAGAGAGCTTGGGGTGCCTCTACATGCAAGGGATTGTGTGGATACATGGATTAACCTCAATGATTGTCTCAGATCATGATGCACTTGTTACTTTATGGATCTGGAAGGGGTTCCAGGAGGATTTCTAGACGCAGCTTCGTTTGAGCACCATCTTCCATCCTTAGACAGATGGCCAGACTGAGCGGACCATTCTGAACCTTGAGGACATTCTATGTAAATATTTCCTCGACTTCGGTTGTAGTTGGGAGGATAACTTGAAATTGGTGGAGTTTTAGTACAACAAAAGAAGTCACTCCACCATTGGGATGGCATTTTTTGAGTTGTTGTATAGGCGACCTTGCATATCACCTTTGTGCTGGACTGACCCAGGGAAAGTTCATACTCATGGGACCAGAGATGGTAAGGGCTTCCATAGAGAAGGTACAGATCATCCAATATAGGATAAAGACTACACAAAGCAGGAAGAAGACTTATTCCGAAAGGAGATGGAGACCGCTGGAGTTCGAGGATGGCCACCACGTCTTTCTATGGGTCCCACCTCGATGAGGTTTGCATAGATTTTGCTGATGCGGTAAGTTATCTCTGAGATTCATCGAAACTCTTCAGATCATCAGTAGAGTTGGTGAGGGGGATTGACGCCTAGCAAGTCCACCTCAGTTGCACCGGGTGCACGACGTCTTCCATGTATCCCAGATGAGGTGACATGTTCACGACCCTTCCCACGTCATCGACCATGGAGATCTGGATGTTTATGATGGGGTGACTTTTAAAGAGGTTCCAGTAGATATTGAGGATCGACAGGAGCGGGTCCTTCGTGGGCAGTCCAAGCCTCTGGTACGCATTTTTTGGCAGCACGGGAACCTCCAAGAGAGAACATGGGAGGGGGAGGCTCAGATACGTCCTCATTACCCCTACATGTTTACCTAGTTCTGAGTTGTTTCTTATGGGGATGTAAAGCTCTGAGGTGGGGAAAATGTAAAGACACGGATTTTCCATGTAATTTTTTTTAAATAAAAACGGAATTTTAAGAGTCTATGAAAATTGACGGCATGCGATTCCAAGGCCCAAAGTGCGTAGAATGAATTTCTGAACATTTGTTCAGGTACGATTAGTGAACGTGCAAGCCAGTTTTTCTAACTTTTGAACTGGTGCTCGGAATTGAAATCGGAGGACACCGTTGAACCCGCAGACCTGGTATTCACTTAAGGAGACCTTCACCTCAACTGTAGTTTGTCAAGAGTGAAAAATAGAATTTGGGTTTTTCGTGAAAGAATATAATAAAAATAAAATTGTGTCATAATTTTTTTTATTTTGAAACCACCCATGTGGATATTTCATAGGTGCGGACCACCTGAACTAAAACATCCCAGGAGGCGTTATGGAGGTGGGGACCACTGAGATTGACCTCCCATGAGACGTTATGGTGGTGGGGACCACCCAAGGCTTGAAACCTATTGAACTCCCGATTATATGGGGAGAAACCTCTTAAGCTCCCCCACTTAATTATGCCAACTCTCCCCATTAATTAATTAAGAAAACCCATAAATTAATTAATTAAACCATTTTGAAATTATTCCAACATAATCTATTAAGTTGGTTATCCCTCATTTTGGGGGAATTGGGGGAAACTATTGGAAAAAGGGAGAAACATAGAGAATTGGGAGAAAGCTCTCCAACGAAGAACGCCAATGAAGAACGCCGACTTAGACTTCAACTTCTTCCTCCGGATGATCATTGATGAGAAACATCTTTAACATCAATGAACTGATGATCAAGGAAACGCTGACGTCACCAATGACCGTCTATCCACAACAACATCATCTCCTTCCTCGGGACCTCCGTCGACGAATCAAATGACGTAGGGAGGGTGTATGAATTATTACCCTTACCCATTCTTGATATTCTTGTTATTCAAGTATTAGCTACTTTCTGCCGCTATAATGCAGAGCATGTGGGCTAAAAAAACATGGCTCATCCTCTCCGAATTTATTGGGAAAATTCTTCTGTTCTTTGCGATGGAGTAGGACAACTATGAATAGGGACAAAGGTGATGAAGGTGGTGAAGGGAATGGCGCCGCCCCGTGGCCACCACTGCCCATCGCTCCACTATCCGCGGTCAGCGCTGCAGCCCATGGTCGTGCCACCCAGTGGCTGGCCGTGCCACCCCATGGCCTTGACACGCCTCCCCGCAGACTAGTCGCGCCACCTGTGGCCCTCAGAGCTGCCTCGCGGCCTCGCTCCCTACATAGCTGATCCATCCCGCGCCCTCACGTCACGGCCGCAGCTAAGCCGCCTCGTAACCTCGAGACATCCGTGGCCGATCCGCCTCGCGATCGAGCTACCCCACGCCCTCACTACACCCTCACGGCCCTTCGTAGACCTTTGTGGCCTCTGCGACCCTCGCGGCCCCTCACGGCCCTTGAGGGCGGGGCCGCCCAGAATGGGCCGAACCAGACCCAAAGGGCTGACCCGGACCCAGCAGGCCGGACTAGACCAAGCGGGTCAAGCCGGGATGACCCAAACCGAGTCAGCCCAGGCTGGGTCTGTCCGACCGGGTCGGACCGGACCCGGACCCACTTCAACCCATTTACGCTCTTTTGGCCATAACTTTGGCACTAGATTTCCATTAGATGAACCGTTAGCGGTGCTGGAAACCTTAGAGTGAGACGGTAACTTTGGTATAACCCACTCAAGATTTGGATAAATATGGGGTAAGGTCAGGTTGTATCGATCATGAATCCAACCGGGTCCGTGGGACTAAAAGGCTAATAACTCACAGATCGGGTGTCTGATTGATGCATCGTCTGTTGCGTTGAGACCCCTATGACGTGGCGGTCCAATAATATAATTATTAATTGAACTTCATGGTATTTTGAGTATTTACTAGGTTCTTGGAGAGATTACTCTCCCAGAGATGAGAAAGCCTAGTGCGGGAACCCAGTAGTTGGTTGTGACAAGAAGAGTAAATAGTGATCCTATGTGGATCAGCACCTAGCGATCCTGTGTGTGTCAGCTCCTAGAGATCCTATGTGGGTCAGATCCTAGAAATACTATGTGGGTCATCTCCTAGTGATAATGTGTGCATTAGCTCCTAGTGATCTTGTGTGGTTCAGCTCTTAGCAATCTTGTGTGGGTCAGCTCCTAGCGATCCTGTTTGGGTCAGCTTTTTGTGATCATGTGTGGGTCATCTCCTAGCGATCCTGTGAGGGTCATCTCCTGACATTCATGTGTGGGACATCTCCTAGAGATTATATATAGGTTAGAAGTAGATCATCTTAATTGAGTCAGAGGATTTAGTAGTTATAACTAATCATCTCTACTACCGTACTTTAGTTATATCTGGTGTGAGCTGAGTTTTTACATGTGTGGTACTCTCCTTCGTGATAATACCTTGGTGGTATTCTTCTTTTTTTCATACCTCTATGGTACTATCCTTTTTGGTTGTCCTTCCTCTGTGGAACAGTTGAGCTTTGGGCCTCGAATGGCACTCTTTTCATTCCTCATGATTGAGATGGTTTTACTTGATAACTTAGGTATATGTATGGGCATATACCTATGTCGGGTTGTCACTGGATTACATGGTTTTTTGTTTATCCTTTGTGGATTTTTGTGAGACCTATAGGGTCATGGGGTCCCTAATGAGTATCGTATTACTCACTCATGCACGGGTTATGCCCGCACCTCATTTTGTTGGATGAAGATGATAAACAACGCTGATCGAGGTTGAGAGTACCAGGCCTGGACAGTGCTCGATGGTGGACCATACGGCGTGTCGGTACGTAGAAGAGATGGGTGGACGCGGTGTGTTGTGGAGGCGATCTGTACCTGTAACAGCCCAAGATTTTATAAAAAATATTATTTTTAATTTTATTAATGTCTTGTGTTGTACGCTACACCAAAAGGAGCATGCACAACACGCATCCTTGACTTGCCTTGCATTACACGCAATCGCGACCTTCCTCGATAGCGTGTGTAGTACGCAATACCGAGTTTCACTAAACAACGATATGCTATTAAAATATTATTATAACTAGCCGTTATGAATAGTAATAACCACCTTTTAAATTTTTTTGAAATTTTAGCTCTCAAAATGGACTTCATTTTTGGATTCGGAGTATCGAATTTAGCCTAAGGTGAAATTTTGGTACTTTTCGGATAACTTTCATATTCTGATGAATAGTGAAAATTACTAAATTATAATTAAAAAACAACTTTTTTAATCGAAATAATTAATAGTGATAAATTATTAATTTGAGTGGTTTTAAAGTATATTTAAAATATATTTTTACAATTTAATACAATGTTGGTCATTGGTTGTAATTTCACATTTAAACCAGACATAATCAAGTGTCAATCTTTTGATAGATATTGTTTCTTAAAAACACGCTATTTGATTTAACAGCGGGATTTAATTATAAAATTAATTAATGCAACTATTATGTTATGAATTTGGTAAAATAGGCTTCATTTTTGAATTCGGAATATGAAATATAGCTTAGGATGAAATTTTGGCATTGTTCTGAAAAACATCAATTTTTGATGAATAGTGAAACTACTAAGTGGAAGTTAAAAAAACTGAATTTTTCATAAAACTTAATTTTACCACTTCTGTGAATGGAATTTCAAAAATCCGAGAGACACTGTTGATGTCAGTAAGTAAAATGTGGTTCAATGAGATGAAAATAATTTTTGGTGAATAGTAACTTTTTACTTTTATTTACCACGGTTAAAAGTAAATAGGGTAATTAAGGGTAAGAATGATATTAATATTACCCTAACACATGTCCTAATTCTATTGGAAAAGTGTATCTCGACCAAAAACAACCTTAAGTGTAAAATATTATCATTTAGGCCCACTTGGATTAGATTAGGACATTTATTATTATTTAATTCAAAGAAGAGTTAAAAGAGTTAAAATCAAAGTTTATTCACTAAAACATTTTTAATATGGGGTTATACATAAGATAAATTCGACTATAAATATTCATTAGAAAGCTAAAAAGATTTACTACATAATGATATTTTATTTATAATTATTAGACTTTAAATAAATTAATTTATTTATGACACAACGATGATGCAGTAATTACCCTTTAAAGGAAATATTAACATAATTGATGTTATAAATACTCAAATGAATGTAATTTGAGACTTTTTATGAATTACACTAATTTTATAGGTTACTATGCTATATTAGTGTTGATGTAATCAACTTGTTTCGAACATATAATTCTGTTATGACTTTCACAAAAATCATATATCAAATAGTGTCAAAATTGACACAAAATAGTTTTTAAATCAAATATTATATTATTAATTGTTATTTTATTCCTAAAAATCTAAGGTTCGGCCAAATGACTTAGTTAAGGATATATATATTAATAATAAACAATTTGGGGTTCGTTTGGCATGTTATAGTAAGTGTATTAACCATATAGTGAAAGAAACTAAAAAGACATGGTAAAAGTTAAATTATTTAACTTAGAGTTAAATCTAATTGATAAGGTTAAAATAATACCCTAAACTTGACTAAATCTTATTGGTTTATAGGATTTCGACCCTTCCCCACTTTAGCTTCGAAATAAGACCCTTTGGAACCATTATAAACCGATTTTGACTTTAATATAAAATAATATTTTGAGATATTCCTAAGGTGCCCCTCTCCTCCCTTATAAAATGGCACCTCCTCTCCCTCCTCCTCACACCAATTTGAGCACTCAAGCTCGGCCAACCCCTGCCATTTTCTCCTCTCCACTTCCCTAGAATAATCCTAGAGGTCCTGGTCTTCTCCAAAGACCAATCTTAGTTCCTTAAGTGGAGGATTCAAAGAGGCGTTCCAAAGAAGAGGTAATATCCATTACCGATCTTTTCAATTTCTTTCTTCTTAAACATCTTCTTCTTTAGTTGTTTCATGATAAAGTAATAACATCAGTATTACTTACATACTGATATGTTATTATAAATATGAAACAACCCTAATTCACCTTCTATCCATCCTATGGAAAAATGAAATCACCGCGCGTGCGTACGTACGGAATACCGTCTCCACGCCGTGGTGTAATCTATTTTTCCACCATCACTTTACAAGGATGGGTATAATGGTGTAATGAGTAATTATTTATGATTATTATAAAGTAATATTGTTACTGAAATAATATATATATACTCCAATACAGTTCCACGATCATAGGAACGATATCATCACTCGTGCGTACGTACGGAATACCGTCTCCACGATGTGATGCGACTCGTTCTACATGATCTTCATTTCATAATGATTATATAAATTAATTGAATGAATGAATATGGTATATACTACACTAATACCATTCTGGAAATGAATTATCTATAACCTAAAGATAAGAATAAGAATTTATTCGACAAAACACGCATAAGAACAAAAAGTTATAAAGACCCGAGTAACAAGTAACAATGAAATATTACTAACAAGAAGCTAATAATATGACCATATATGATATCATATCAATATGTATGATTCTGGAATAAGTCAATAACATTATTTAAACAATTATACAGGAGCTTCGGACACGAACAAAGCAAATCGGACCTAAGGTAAGGGAAATATCACAATCTCATTTTTATCCGAGATTGTTTATACTTTAGTATTTACTGGGGTGTATTTTATCATCCACATCTATGTTTCCTCAATATGTAATGTTATTTACATCCACCTACAATTTTTTAAATCCAATTCTACCCTTTGGTGAGTTTTTAGTAAAAGATATGAAAGGAATCTTTTGTCGTTTTTCGTACGAGGTACATTTTGACAT
This sequence comes from Viscum album, assembly GCA_963277665.1. Classification (NCBI taxonomy): domain Eukaryota; kingdom Viridiplantae; phylum Streptophyta; class Magnoliopsida; order Santalales; family Viscaceae; genus Viscum; species Viscum album. The sequence continues at coordinate 1,923,093,555 of OY728145.1, read as the reverse complement.
TTTCGACAAAAGTACAAAGAATGTTTTTTTTAACTTATACGGCACGAAGGGATTTCTACTATTTTATAAAGCCTTATTTTCATGAAGCTTACTCTAAAAGATTTCATGACTATTTTCAATAAAATCTCTTTCTTTTAAAATTTCATGATGTTTTGTGAAAAGAAATTGATTTTGAATAAGAAAGGATATTTTCCTCAAGAATTCAATTCAAGTGTTTTATCAAAATTATTTTCCATCTAAGATAATAAAGGGTTCTGTTTATATCCATATTTTTACATTGATTTGACTATGTTGTGATGGAATTATGTTTATGAATTCCTTTATCTTATATGAATGGTTTTATGATGTCATGTTGTTTAAGAATCCCATTTTTATTACACGGGTGATGCAATGATGTATGATTTATGATTTTGTGGCACACATAAGAATGGTATCATTATGAGATGGGTGGGACCTATATCTCCCTCCAATGCATTGGGTAAAGATTTTATATCTCATGAGATAGACAGGGCTGGAACGGTAGGTTATACCGGTTCAGTGAAACAGGACTGAAACGAGGGTTACTCGATTCAGAAAGGGACTTTGTCCACTAAGATAGTCTTGGCAATTAGTCTTGACTAACAAGAAATGATTCTCTATGATTATGTGTGTATGCCACAAAGTTTCATGTTTTAAGTTATGATTATTGGGATTACTTTTTCACTGCCATGATTTATCCCATGATTATGAAATTATGCTCTCTTTTGCAGGTTATGATTTCCAAAATGTTATGTTCTTATGAATATGATGTGATTGATATTTATTTTGTTTACCCTTACTGAGCATTTGAGCTCACCCTTTTATGTTTTCTTTTCCCCAGGATATAAAGAAAGGTTTTAGGTAAAAAAAAAGGGGAAGATCTTTATGGGAGATTTTGAAGATCTTTCACCACGATTAGAAGATTATAGTCCGAGTTTCCAAAGACACTAAACTATTACGGTCCTTGTGTGTGTGTTTTTGTAATGTACTAAGTATTCCGCAAAAGTAATGTAAAGTCAATGTACGTCAGGCTTCGGGTCTCTACAGTTGGTATCAGAGGAAAGGTTTAGTCAACCTTTGGAAACTAGGATGCGAAAACGTTAGTGAGATCCCTAGAGATATTTCTAAGGTATGTCTAGGGATGTCTCTAAGGTTAAGTATACGTATAGGTTATAGTCCTAGAATTGCTCTAACGATCATAGAATTAAACCTAAGATGTTAGATATTGAAGGTACTCCCCCTTTATTATGTTGTTTTCCCTAGCATGATTTTTGCCTCTCACACTATTCATTTTGGGTTTTAGAAAATGGCTGGAAACAAGATGATTCACGATAATGGAGGATATGATGGACAATGGAATGATATTCTTCATGAGAAACCAAATGAAATGGGATTTGGAAGTCCAAAGATCATTATTATGCCGAATCAGAAATCTCATAATATGATCAATAAAGTAAAATTTGGTAAGTTTCCTGACTCGGCTAATAAGAGAAAGATGGAGTTTCATGGTGATCATAGAGGAAAGAAAGTTCAATTTCCCCTATGTAAATCATGTGGGAAGAGGCATCAAGGAGAATGTTTCAAAGGAACTGGAAGATGCTTTGGGTGTGGAAAAGAAGGACACAAAGCAAGTAAATGCAAAGGAAAAGGTTCAGTTAACAACATGGATGAGGATAATGGTATTGCTACGACATCAACAATGGTTAAATGTTTTAAATGTGGAATGTGCGGGCATTAGGAAAACCAATGCCCTAAGGGAAAGTCTCATGAAGATAATCAGTATGGTCGTATGGGAAGTATTTATGTGGATGATGATGAAGAGACTACAAATGATATGTGAGATGAAAGAATTGTTGAAGCTCGGTCAATGGTTTAAGAATGTAGTGGAATGATTACATGTTTATCATGTGTAATGTTGTATAAGTAATCTCATGGTATTGTAGAATAAAGAGACATGTAAGGATTGTTACACTGTTGTCTGATTAATGTTACCAGTATCCATGAAAGGTTATTCAGATATTTTTTGAATATAGATGATATGCGCATAATGAAGGGATAAGGAGAAAATGAAATGTTTAATAGTATTCATGAGCTCATGATTGATATAAGGATTAAGTGATATCATGGTTTGAGAATATAGAATTTTGAGGATTTTGGTATGTGGAAAGTGTTAACTTTTAACTGCATTCATGTTTTCACTAAGGTTCAATGGGTATTCAAAAGAATACATGATTAAGGTCTTTGAATGTTTGGAATATGACCAACAAAACATATCTTATGGTATATGGGGATCAACGATGGTATTAAATCTCTCGTAATCGTTTTCACTATGTTATGAGAGTGGACTGTAGTATTATGGATAAGCCTAAAGATTGAAATGGATTATGTTGGACATAAGTGAGTATTGTTTAAGGATAGAAGTTTTTTTTCGATATTATTGATGGGATGTTATAGTAATGTAGTTTTAGAAAAAGGACAACCTGCAGGACGGGCGACAGCCCATCGTTTCGGACAAGGCTATGGGAATCGAACCCACAACCGAAGTGCGACTGGCCTTTATCGCCTACCACTATCCTACAGGAAGTCCCTGTTTAGTAGAAACTAGTTTTATTATATTAAGCTATATGACATATGATGTATAAGTCCATTTTAGGAACCATATATGATTAATCTCACTATAGATCGACTTATGCATATAATTTTTGCTAACCTTTTGTTTGAGACAGATGGAATGACCCGTCATTCTATCACAAGATCTGCTAACACTTCACGAATAACAAATTCAACTTCATTTATTTAAGAGATGAAGTGGAAATTGTTAAAGGCACGAACAACAGCGAGATTGTACCAAAATAAAGTAAGTATTTATTCTAATTGAAATTCTTTAACTTTAGGGAAACGATCTTGAAAACCAAAAATGTTGTCCTAGTGATCTTATAAATCAGATGGTACCTTAGATCATCACAAATTTATGGCTTTGTGATTGTTGGCTTTTCCATAGCCATGTTCTCTACCACTCTCCATCAGAACATGATGGTTAGATTTTTCTTCCATATCCATATTTTCACCTATGTGGAAACCCAATGATTAGTTTATTTGGGTAACCGTTACGTTTCATACGTTTGTTTTTAAAGATTGGTTTTGATATTCCTTTTTACGATGTGGGTTTCTATTAAAGAAACTTTCGAATAGTAAACCATTTATAACCCCGACGAATTTCGAGGGCGAAATTCATTTTAAGGGGGGTAGAATGTAACAGCCCAAGATTTTATAAAAAATATTCTTTATAATTTTATTAATGTCTTGTGTTGTACGCTACACCAAAAGGAGCTTGCACAACACGCATCCTTGACTTGCCTTGCATTACACGCAATCGCGACCTTCCTCGATAGCGTGTGTAGTACGCAATACCGAGTTTCACTAAACAACGATATGCAATTAAAATATTATTATAACTAGCCGTTATGAATAGTAATAACCACCTTTTAAATTTTTTGAAATTTTAGCTCTCAAAATGGACTTCATTTTTGGATTCGGAGTATCGAATTTAGCCTAAGATGAAATTTTGGTACTTTTCGGATAACTTTCATATTCTGATGAATAGTGAAAATTACTAAATTATAATTAAAAAACAACTTTTTTAATTGAAATAATTGATAGTGATAAATTATTAATTTGAGTGGTTTTAAAGTATATTTAAAATATATTTTTACAATTTAATACAATGTTGGTCATTGGTTGTAATTTCACATTTAAACGAGACATAATCAAGTGTCAATCTTTTGATAGATATTGTTTCTTAAAAACACGCTATTTGATTTAACAGTGGGATTTAATTATAAAATTAATTAATGCAACTATTATGTTATGAATTTGGTAAAATAGACTTCATTTTTGAATTCGGAATATGAAATATAGCTTAGGATGAAATTTTGGCATTGTTCTGAAAAACATCAATTTTTGATAAATAGTGAAACTACTAAGTGGAAGTTAAAAAACTGAATTTTTCATAAAACTTAATTTTACCACTTCTGTGAATGGAATTTCAAAAATTCGAGAGACACGGTTGATGTCAGTAAGTAAAATGTGGTTCAATGAGATGAAAATAATTTTTGGTGAATAGTAACTTTTTACTTTTATTTACCACGGTTAAAAGTAAATAGGGTAATTAAGGGTAAGAATTATATTAATATTACCCTAACACATGTCCTAATTATATTGGACAAGTGTATATCGACCACAAATAACCTTAAGTGTAAAATATTATCGTTTAGGCCCACTTGGATTAGATTAGGACATTTATTATTATTTAATTCAAAGAAGAGTTAAAAGAGTTAAAACCAATGTTTATTCACTAAAACATTTTTAATATGGGGTTATACATAAGATAAATTCGACTATAAATATTCATTAGAAAGCTAAAAAGATTTCCTACATAATGATATTTTATTTATAATTATTAGACTTTAAATAAATTAATTTATTTATGACACAACGATGATGCAGTAATTACCCTTTTAAGGAAATATTAACATAATTGATGTTATAAATACTCAAATGAATGTAATTTGAGACTTTTTATGAATTCCACTAATTTTCTAGGTTACTATGATATATTAGTGTTGATTTAATCAACTTGGTTCGAACATATAATTCTGTTATGACTTTCACAAAAATCATATATCAAATAGTGTCAAAATTGACACAAAATAGTTTTTAAATCAAATATTATATTATTAATTGTTATTTTATTCCGAAAAATATAAGGTTCGGCCAAATGACTTAGATAAGGATATATATATTAATAATAAACAATGTGGGGTTCGTTTGGCATGTTATAGTAAGTGTATTAACCATATAGTGAAAGAAAACAAAAAGACATGGTAAAAGTTAAATTATTTAACTTAGAGTTAAATCTAATTGATAAGGTTAGAATAATACCCTAAACTTGTCTAAATCTTATTGGTTTATAGGCTTTCGACCCTTCCCCACTTTAGCTTCTAAATAAGACCCTTTGGAACCATTATAAACCAATTTTGACTTTAATATAAAATAATATTTTGAGATATTCCTAAGGTGCCCCTCTCCTCCCTTATAAAAGGGCACCTCCTCCCCCTCCTCCTCACACCAATTTGAGCACTCAAGCTCGGCCAACCCCTGACATTTTCTCCTCTCCACTTCCCTATAATAATCCTAGAGGTCCTGGTCTTCTCCAAAGACCAATCTTAGTTCCTTAAGTGGAGGATTCAAAGAGGCGTTCCAAAGAAGAGGTAATATCCATTACCGATCTTTTCAATTTCTTTCTTCTTCAACTTCTTCTTCTTTAGTTGTTTCATGATAAAGTAATAACATCAGTATTACTTACATACTGATATGTTATTATAAATATGAAACAACCCTAATTCACCTTCTATCCATCCTACGGAAAAATGAAATCACCGCGCGTGCGTACGTACGGAATACCGTCTCCACGCCGTGGTGTAATCTATTTTTCCACCATCACTTTACAAGGATGGGTATAATGGTGTAATGAGTAACTATTTATGATTATTATAAAGTAATATTGTTACTGAAATAATATATATATACTCCAATACAGTTCCACGATCATAGGAACGATATCATCACTCGTGCGTACGTACGGAATACCGTCTCCACGATGTGATGCGACTCGTTCTACATGATCTTCATTTCATAATGATTATATAAATGAATTGAATGAATGAATATGGTATATACTACACTAATACCATTCTGGAAATGAATTATCTATAACCTAAAGATAATAATATGAATTTATTCGACAGAACACGCATAAGAACAAAAAGTTATAAAGACCCGAGTAACAAGTAACAATGAAATATTACTAACAAGAAGCTAATAATATGACCATATATGATATCATATCAATATGTATGATTCTGGAATAAGTCAATAACATTATTTAAACCATTATACAGGAGCTTCGGACATGAACAAAGCAAATCGGACCTAAGGTAAGGGAAATATCACAATCTCATTTTTATCCGAGATTGTTTATACTTTAGTATTTACTGGGGTGTATTTTATCATCCACATCTATGTTTCCTCAATATGTAATGTTATTTACATCCACCTACAATTGTTTAAATCCAATTCTACCCTTTGGTTAGTTTTTAGTAAAAGATATGAAAGGAATCTTTTGTCGTTTTTCGTACGAGGTACATTTTGACTTTTTCGACAAAAGTACAAAGAATGTTTTTTTTAACTTATACGGCACGAACGGATTTCTACTGTTTTATAAAGCCTTATTTTCATGAAGCTTCCTCTAAAAGATTTCATGACTATTTTCAATAAAATCTCTTTCTTTTAAAATTTCATGATGTTTTGTGAAAAGAAATTGATTTTGAAGAAGAAAGGATATTTTCCTCAAGAATTCAATTCAAGTGTTTTATCAAAATTATTTTCCATCTAAGATAATAAAGGGTTCTGTTTCTATCCATATTTTTACATTGATTTGACTATGTTGTGATGGGATTATGTTTATGAATTCCTTTATCTTATATGAATGGTTTTATGATGTCATGTTGTTTAAGAATCCCATTTTTATTACACGGGTTATGCAATGATGTATGATTTATGATTTTGTGGCACACATAAGAATGGTATCATTATGAGATGGGTGGTACCTATATCTCCCTCCAATGCATTGGGTAAAGATTTTATATCTCATGAGATAGACAGGGCTGGAACGGTAGGTTATACCGGTTCAGTGAAACAGGACTGAAACGAGGGTTACTCGATTCAGAAAGGGACTTTGTCCACTAAGATAGTCTTGGCAATTAGTCTTGACTAACAAGAAATGATTCTCTATGATTATGTGTGTATGACACAAAGTTTCATGTTTTAAGTTATGATTATTGGGATTACTTTTTCACTGCCATGATTTATCCCATGATTATGAAATTATGCTCTCTTTTTCAGGTTATGATTTCCAAAATGTTATGTTCTTATGAATATGATGTGATTGATATTTATTTTGTTTACCCTTACTGAGCATTTGAGATCACCCTTTTATGTTTTCTTTTCCCCAGGATATAAAGAAAGGTTTTAGGTAAAAAAAAAGGGGAATATCTTTATGGGAGATTTTGAAGATCTTTCACCACGATTAGAAGATTATAGTCCGAGTTTCCAAAGACACTAAACTATTACGGTCCTTGTGTGTGTGTTTTTGTAATGTATTAAGTATTCCGTAAAAGTAATGTAAAGTCAATGTACGTCAGGCTTCGGGTCTCTACAGTACCTACCCTTCAGGTTGGAACCCGGAGGACGACCCAGTAGTTGCCTTTCCTTTTTCTTCAGTTGTATTGTATTTCAGTTTTAATTATAGAATTACTATCGGGGTTTTATTACAGCCCCCTTTTTACGTTCAGCACTCTTTTTTCTATAAAATTGACTTGCGTTCGTATCTTGTTGTATGCTTGGTTGCATGTGTTTACATGTTATAAAGGAAATGCCTTCCATGTTTTAGGTAATATGCCTTTGGTGCTAGTCGCTAGCTTCTGCCCTATAGAAGGCGGGCTTGGGTTTAGTCACGGCACTAGCCCCGGGGGTCGGGTCGTGACATAATTACACTATTAATGGGTCATTGTATTAAAAAATGAAAAATGGGAAAATGGTGGATTTTTATCAATTTAACCCTAAAAAATCAATTTGGAGACATGTTTTTCATTTCCCCTTAGAATAATAGTATTCAACCATTTTTACATTTTTTGGGGATAAAATAATTTAACCATAGTTATTAATTTTATTTAAAAAAATTGAAGTTGAAGTGATAAACTATTTTAAAACATATGACATAAAATTTGAAAACCATTTTATCAAATAAAATTAATAACATTATAAAAAACTAATTTTAAAATAAATACACATAAATGTGTAAAGTAGTTTTTCATGGAAAAAATAATGGAATTATTTTAAATTTATATATACCAAAATTTATCATGGTTATTGGTTTTAGTGACATAAATTAATTTATAATTTATTTAAGAAAATTTAAAAGTATTTAATGTCAAACCAAAACCAAACAATGAATTTAAAATACATGGTTTAAATAGATGATAAATAATATATCTTTATATTAAAGAAGCATTTTTCTTGAGTATTAAAAATATTATTCATAGGTTCTCTAAGTAAAAAAGAATATTTATGAATTAATAATTTCATTTCAAAAATACAAATTTTATTATTTAAATATATTTTAATCTTAGAGTTTATGTTAACAATGTGATAAAATCAAGGATATTAAAATTTTAAAATTTCACATAATTTTCAACCAAAATCAAGCTTTTTAGAAAATGCTCAAAAAGTAATATTAATTAAATCTTAATATGATGAATTCAAAAATGTGGTTTATTTTAACTTTTTTAAATTTTAAATTTACAAAAAAAAATTAATGTAATATTGAGAAATAAATAACCTACCTATATTGAAAATATCATTTTTAGTATTAATTCATATTTATTATTTATCTTATAAAGGTGTTTAATTTTATTTTATTTCAATTTAAATTAGATTTTTTATATATATTTATGTAATCATACATATTATTATATTCATTATTTAATGTATCTCAATTTAATTGATTCGATATAAATTCATTTATATTAATTAAAAAATAATTAAAAAATAATTGTTTCTCCTTTGTTGTTGTAAATAGTATTAATGTGAATAATATCAATTTAATACCCAAAAGTGATATTGTACATATTATTTAATATTAATAGTGTTATCTCAAATATAATAATCATTATATCAAATTATCTTTCTATGTTCCTGGAAATAATTTTTAATGGTAGCGCATGTAACCTGTAAATATATATTTTATTTAGATTAGTGTATTTTTATGGATAAAGATTATATATTGGATACAATAATCTTTATTATTTATTATAATAATATTAATGAATGTATAGTTATATAAATAATAGTTATATGAGATTAAAATAAATCTAAAACCTGATTTACTCATGTATAAATATAATTAATCAAGCCTAAAAAATTGTTTTTATAAAATATTTATTGATTTTCTAAAAGTGATAGCAGTTAATGGTTTTTTATTTTAGCATTAATTATATATTTTTTAATAATTTATTATTAATATTTTATTTTTTTATGATTTATGTAGCACGTGACATAATTTATATAATATAATATGTATTTGGAAGGATACAAAATCTCGGGTCATTATACTAACCCAGAGTTGGTAATTAATCTAATCAATGGTAAATAATATATCAAGAAAGAGAAGTTACTAACTTTACACTAAAACTCAATAAATTTTATATCACAATTTCCCTCTATGATAGTTTTTTCACACATCTTATGTTCTTATGATTCTTGATATGATTTCAAGGCCATTCTAGACACAACTCTCATAGATCCATGCTAAAATGTTGTCGATATTGTGCATTGAAGAGTGGTTTGTATGTTTATTTTCAATGATATGTTGGATAAAAATGTTTTGGCACCTCATAATCTTTGTAAATGTGCATTTACTCACTGAATAATACAAATTTTTGGATATATATAATAATATAGTATCTTAATAATGGGAATCACCCACAAGTGTAATTCGAGAAGTAGCATATCTAACGATGGGTAGAAAATTTTATCCTCTATGATATTCTAATTTTTTGGAAGTTCATTATAATTTAGGATTTTAATGGATTTTATCCAATACATTAATGATGATGAAACCCTTATCTGTATATAATAAGTGCCTATTATTACTTTTGGTACACATCAAATATGGACTATGATCTTTTTCCAAATTAAGTGGCTTTGATATTTTTACCCCTCCATGATGTGGTATTTCATTGAACCTAAAAATAAATTCCTCCCACTAAAGACACTTTTTTTATCTATAGACCACCATATTTAATATAAACTATGAAATAATTCCATCTATATACTATATGGGGGATAATTTTCATAGGAATATTGAATTCAGTGACTATAAAGAAGCTCAAATTAAGGTGTATTGTTACCAACTTCGTTTATAAATGGTTTGAAGATATACCATTATAAGTGTTATGAAAAAAATAGATAAATTTTTTGAGACCGATATCTTCACCACATTTATAGTGCCTCTAATTATTTTGGAAGACAATGGAATTGTGTTCTACAATAATGAAAAGAAAATTTTGTATTTAGCTTTTGACATCCAATGCAATCATCCATTCTATAATCATGTAGAATAAAATGGGTATATGAAAACATTCAAAAAGACATTATCGAATATCCTTCATAAAATTGTGTAAAAGGATAAAAATTATTATCTTTAAAAACTCTACAATTCTTTGTTGTATTAACTCACCACTATTCATTAATAAATACAAACTACCCAAAACTTAGTACTAACCAGAAAAAATAAAATACTTCCAATTGAAGTTATGCAACATTCACTACATTTAGATATTTTTTATCGTTTTATTACAGATAAATAATAACATATCTATCTTGGAAAAGTTTAGTTTTTTGATAATTAGTGGTTACATTAATTTTATAACCTTCAAGTTTGTGAGAATCGAAAGTCCTAATCGTTTAATTTGATGTTTTTCCTCTATTCGTTCATCCAATGACAATAGGTGATAGTTTTACGATCACTGATGAAACCTAAAAAGTATCTGTAAAAGTTATTTAACAAATTTTAAGTAACATTCATCATACATACTTTCTACTCTAGTGAAGATTAAAACATGATTACCCATGATAGAGGTCATATCATGCCTCCCACCAAAGTGTGAGGTCTTAATAATTATTTTTCATAAATACACATGAGCTCCAAAATTCCATGTAGAATATTTATAAACTAATTTTTTATAAACTGTATTATAAGAATTATATAAAATTCATAACATACGGATTTTTTTTACTATAAGCTGCATAGAGTGTTCTATTCCATATAACTTATCCCCCTTAATTTGGGACCTGATATATGTAAGAGTACACACAATATAGTCTTAAAAGATTATGTTGGGTCTTCTTTATTAGTTCTATAATAATTTAAAATTTCCAATCAAAAGAATAATGTGTTATATAATTTCCTTTTCAAATGATAGGATTTTCTTCAAGATCTCTTATTTAGGGCCTAACCTTGAATTCAATTTCTATTTCATTCCTCATTTAATCATAATTGTTGGAATCTAACAAATTCACGCCCTAAATTGTGACTATTTACTCTCACTATAGAATTATTTCAGCATATTAAACCCTTAAAAGTATATTATTATGATCCAAAAAGATACCCTTATCTTAGAACAACTAATATATTGGTTCATAATCACATATCATGGGTAGTAATATTCATTTCACTTATTTTACACCCAGTTGAAAAAATTTCATTCTCTTCTAACCCTCTTCAAAAAGTTTATACAATATAATCTCATTATTTTTTTTGAGAAGTAATATTTAATTTACCATTTAACATTCCCTTGTCACATAACATAATTTTTATATTCAGTATCTTAATTACGGTAAACCCTCTATGGATAAATTAAATTAATACATTTATTTCCTTGGGACCCCATGACATTGTGATGGTATCTATGTTTTGTATCCATGCCCCCTAAAATCATCCAAGGGCATGTCTATATTCTAACGGAGAGGTCATACATCCTCTTAAAGATTCAAAAATATTAAATTTGACCCCATCATTTGATCATGTCCAGATTTCATCATCATTATATCTATTTAGAATTATTGTATTGGACCTGTTATTTGAATGTGGTTTGTAGTTATCCCTCCCTATTTATTATCATTTACTCATTTCCTAAAAAATATATTAACATAAAATTTAAATTACCCATTATCCCATGTAAAAAATTTCTGAAATACATTTAGTTCTAAACCCTCCATTTGGTTTGTTACATCACTCCCTACAATGTTTCTTACGCTAGTTTTAGCTCACCATTCATGCCTATTAAACATAATCCTTACTACATGATATCAAAACCCACGCGTTATCTTAATTATATGACCATAAACTATAGGAATATTTTCCCATTCAATGATTCCAATAATAATTTCAATCTCATCAGTACACATTGAATTATTTCTATTTTTTTTCTAGATATTCAATGATACTTTTGGAAAAAGTTTTATAACATTAACATTCATCATTTATTTGATAAAAGTATTCTAACCTTGTACTTCCTAAAAATTTATTCAAATATGTATCACCTTAAATATCCTCTAACTTTATTCGAAACACTATGAAACTAGACTACATGAAACTTTCCTATGAATTTATTTATGTTAGTATTACGATCGTCATTCACTTTTATTCGGTCATGTCTATATTTTGGTAATATTTACATCACATTTTTTATATGTTGTAAAACCATAAACTATAGACACCCAGATAATTTTCAAAATGGTTTGATATTAAAAAATAATGTAAATACATATAATTCTCATCCATGTTAAAACTCATAAAGCGATTCCTAGGGAAAATTTGATTCTTTACCCATTAATCGTGTTTCTTACATGGGTGAGGAAAAATTGATAGTATAAAAATTAAATAAGTATAAATATGTTAATGATGATTATCAATAATTATAATTATATGGAAAATATATTTTCCTACATTCCACTCCCTCATTTTCATTAAATTAATATGGAAAAAATTACCAAAAGTTTAAAAGGATAGAAATTTAGCCCTGAAATAGCCAATTAATTCTCATGATGTCTATAGGTCAGTGAGAAAATTTTAAAATCCTGTAATTCCTTATTATTATTTGGTAATATGATTTTTTTTAAAATGTAATGATTAAATTTATGGATATTAAAATATATCATACTGTAGGGATTTTTTGAAATCCTAGGTCTCCAAGAGATGTGTTTAGACTCTGATAATAGCATAAATATGTGTATTTATTCTTTATAAGCGTTTTTAGGTTCTTTTAATTATAATGGGGTCAAGTTCTGGAGAATATGGTGAGTAATAGAGGAACATTTAAGTGAGATAATTTTTATAAGATCTCTAATGGGTATCCATTGGGGTTCTAGTGAAGGTGTTAGTGGCTACTAGCACTTCCACCATAGTACCAATGGGGGGGCCAATTTTTTATGGGATCCTATTGGATCTTTATTTTAATTTTGTTATTAATTAATTATATATTGTATATACGTTACAATTATAGTCCCAACTAACCCAAAAGGGCTTGGAAAACCCTCTGCCTTTAGTTTTATCTCTTCTAAAGGTGACATTCTCAAATCAAACTCTATTCTTCATGTTAATAATCATGTTAGTCCCCCACTATAAGGAACCTCCATAAACGTTACATAATCTTGAGATATAATTCAAGAATTTATTCTCTAAAATTTTAAGACCTTTTAAGGTTTATAGTTTCAGATAATTAGGCCATAAATCATAACTAATAAAACCATATAATATAAAGTGAAAACATCCTATTAGTATCCATCATTCCCACCAAATAATTTTTTTAAAAGAAAAAAAGATTTAATTTCATATAAAAAATCTTCAAAAATATTAAATTGACCACTTATATTTCCTTAAACATTATTAAATTCTATAAAAACATTTATAAAATGTGGGATAAGCCCAAAAATCACAGTGAGGGATACAAAAAGAAAAGAAACTATCATTTTGGTGAAAACATGAAAACTGATATAACATTTACCTTTGTCTTCAAAATTTGTTGAGAATTTGTAATAAAATATTTTAATTGGAAATCACACACACTTGTTCCATAAATAAATTCCTTTAAATACTCATATCAAGAAGTTGAAATAATTATTAGTAATATAGATCATCACATTCATAACATGTTTTAATCCAGTTTCAGAAGAAACTAGATCTGAGATAATTCCATAATAGAAACCCTTTATTAATTATATACTTGTTTCTTATTAATATATGAAATATTAAAAAATTAATTATAATTATATCAAGGAACACTTATAATATATTCTATAATTGTCTCACCCAACACTATCTATATACAACCATCATATAAGCTATAACATGCTCACCCAGTGCTCTCTGGGTGCCCCTATAATATCAGCTCTAATGGTCTCACCCAGTGCTATCTAAGAAAAGCATTTTCATTTGTATAATTATATGGTATCATATCATTACTAAAAAAATTTATTTCACTTTTCCATCATAAAAAAATTGAACAGATCTTCTAAACATATAATTAAATAACTTTCGAATATCAAAAAACCCATTTCTTTCAAAAAAAATAAATATAAAATTACCAAAAAAATGGAAATGGTTTTTATTTGAAGAATAGATAAAATATTATAAACTAATATTGAAATTAAATAATTTTAATGGTGGTATAAAACTTATTTATCATCATAAACATTAAAATAGATAATTCTTTTTATCATTTGTCAAAACATTCAATCTAAAACATATAAAAAGATACATTTTTTAAAAAAAAGTAAATGTGATGTAGAATTTACATTATAATTATTCTATGTTAATATAAAAAACATTCAAAAAATAATTTAATAGTACATGGATATGGGAGAGAAATATTTTGGATGGAAAACATTAAGAAAAGATTTTTGTAAAAGAAAAGTCATTTATCACTTGGAAAACATATAAATTCTAAGACCCTTGAAAGAATAACATAAATAAAAACATTAAATATCATTATAATAGATAAATACATAATATAACTTCCCAAATGGAATATATATACGTATTATGAAATAATAGAGGTTCATTACATAAAAATATGCCTCAATAAATAGAAATTGAGACGAAGTCCCTTACCTGAGGTAAGACTTGCCACGTGTGTATTTATCATCTAGAATAATAAAATTGTATTAATTATTTAAGTGATATAGAAATAATTTAATGTTTATGCTTAATTTTTTTTCAATTATTACAATGATATATATAATTACATAATAAATTAAGTGAACCTCAGATGATTTTACCATATTCGACTTATATATCAAGAATGACTTTGGTTGGTTGACTATGGTTAGTTATGTTATAAATTAAAAAAATATAGAATAATAATAATTACATATTTATTATATTTATAAATAAATTATACTTTTAATACTGATCATGTATGATGTTTTGTAGAAATTAAGTATGTTAAAATCAATGAGATGTTAGGTCATGCGTGCACATGAGTAACTTTTCCATTTTTTATTAATCATTACAGAAAATAGGTAAATAATATTTTACCATTATAAAATAAAAATAATTTCATATTTATCATATTTACTATTTAAATTTACTTATATATATCATCCATGTAGTGTGGTTATGTAAAGAGAGTCGCATCACATCATATAGGTGGTAGTCCACACGTTCACGAACAAAGATATCATATTTTACTAAGTGAAAAGTTAAGAAATAAAATGATATTTTATTTTTAATAATTCTTAATATGACCTGAATTTCATAATTATACCATTTATATCACATATATTTATTATATTTTCCCTTAATACCTTCCATGTAAAGGCTTATTGAAAAATGAATCACATCTCTTCGTGAGGAAGTACTATGTCGTATATTTAAGGAATGTTACACTATCACCAATGGAATTTAAATTGAAAAACATATAAATTATATAATGATTCCAAAAGAATAATTATGTTATAGATATCATATATTTACAAAAAATCATCATCATACCAAACTGTGAGTGGTGGTAACATAATAATGAAAGACAATAGTTCGTGAGACAGTAGTCCACTATACACAGGAATGATTATTTTTTAACCCATTTGATGGAAGACGAGATGTTTTTAAGTTACTCTCTTAAAATAATAATAAATTTGTATATTTAATATACTTAGGTTATTATATAATCATTTTCAAAATAAATTGAATAAGTTTTAGGAAGAAATAAAATAAAAATGCTCCTTGTGGAAGGTTACCTCTTATTAGGGTAACTTCTTTTGGTTTCACTAAAGGTCTTACTAGGATGGATTTCTATCAAAAATAAGCCTTATAGGAAGATATTAGTGAAGTATGTTTGTTATTCGGTATAGTTTTCCAAACCAATGGGTTATGAAGGTGAGTAAAGAGGAGGACATGGTGTGGCATTTTATAAGTGAGGTGAGTTGCGCACTTGTAATTTATGAAAATAGTTAATTGCACCCAAAATATTAAAAGTAAAAAGGCTCCAATAATGGAACATAATCTAACATATAATGCATATGTCTTCTATATTTCCATAAAATATTTTTTATTAATATTTTTAGGTTATTTTAACCCTTATATTTTTAGTTTAACCCTCTCCACCTCCCCAATAAATCTATTTATACCATAACCAGCATGATAAACATTTACTATTTTGACTATTAATTTTGGTAAAAATATTTTGAAAATATTAGAAAATATAAATTATTCTGCTTATAAATTTTTTATCCAACCCAATTAAATTCATATAAGTGCAAAAATTCAATATTAATCGAAACACATATATGTAATCAAAAAAGGATTTTAAAGAATCGTATTTGGTTAAAAAAAGGTGATTCATATATTAACACTACGAAAAATTATTATTATTATATTTATATGAATTAATATTAAATAATATAAAATCTAATAATTTCATTCAAAAAAATCTCCATTATGTATTATTTTTATTAATTAAAATGGAGAAACATTATGCATTTCAAAAATGTAATTCGAAAAAAATAGCTTTTAAGCCCAAAAAACATCTACTAAATGCCAATATAATGTTTACTCAAAAGTAATTAATTTGATTATATATGACTAAATAATTATTAAATTACATTAAATCATATTCAAAACATAATTTTAATTTTAAATTACTAAATTCATTGAAAATGAAATATTTTTTTACAAAATTAAGTATTTTTCACTATTCACTAAAAAATCAATATTTTCTGAATAATCCAAAAATATAACCATTAGTAATTTCATCATGACATGTCCCTCAAGTCCCATTATATGAACACCCCATGACCACCTCCCATATTCCAAGGTTTGGTGACTAGCATTGAGTAATTGTATCCTAAAAAATGGGAGGTATATTCTAAGTACTTGCACACAAGAACACAACTCTAAGCCACAGATGATGGAAACTGAAAACACTAAGTAAAAAACACAAGGCATAAAAGAAGGAAAATGAAGGTAAAAGGGGATACAATACTAACCCAAAAAAATGGAAAAGTAAAAGTACAAGTATCTAGAACTCCTCCGCTGAAAACTATACTTGAAGGGTAGGTATAGAAACAGCTCTTTGAAGACACAGACACACACCTCATGTGTCAGGTCACTCTAAGAACCACCGGGCCCTGGTTTACAAATGACTCTATCAAAGTTTCAATCATCTACACAAGACATGACACGTTCATGCAAAGCCCATATAGGGGTGAGTAAAATAATACTCATTATGACACCATAAAACACAAAGTAAAAGACCACAAAGGAAACACCACTAAAAATATACTGTCATCTAAACATAGATGTGTGTGAACCACACCTATAACAAGAACATCTACGTATACTTGTAAAGGATTCAAAGATTCAAGGTCACATCCACTTCCATCCATAGTGTCTCGCTTTTATCATGCTTGATCCAAGATATCTCACTCCCCTAGATATTTGATAGTATGCACATAGAACTACTCTACCAAATGTATCTGGGACAACACCTAGTCTCGATATGTTAAGAAATTTCCCTGAAACATCCTATCTAGCTAACACAAGGAGTCTTGATATCACATCAAACTAATAGTTACTAGATTCTAGGCACATAAGTATAATTATATGACACTAAAAGCAATATTATCAATCATAGTACATGAAACACCTAGTATTGATGACACACTTAGTCCCGATGAGACACTTACTCCTAATGAGACACATAGTCCTCATGAAACGCTGAGTCCTGATGAAAAAATCATTCCCGATAAGACAATTATTCTTAGTATTTCACGTATCCTATAAGTCACATAGTCTTCAAGTCAAATAGTCCCCACATCACATCTAGACTCAGGATTATATTCATATAATGCTTATTCTAAGAGAACCTACTCCACAAGGCTAATTTCATAATTAAAATTCCAAAAAAAAAAGTAAATTATATTATCATAGAAGCACTTCCTTGTCAAGAGGGACCCAACTCCCCAAAAATCTCATCAAATGAATGTACAACTTTGAAGATATGTGAATTTAAGTAAAAAGGGGTTGGTTAAGTCTGAGTCCAGTATGACCCGGTCGGGCGAACCCAACCTGCCCCGACCCACCATCTTTATCCTGACCCAGCCGATAAGGGCCGGTTTGGTCCACCAAGACATGGCGGATCCCACATCCCACCTCACCAATGCGTTCGGTTGACACGATAGTCACTCCTCTCGCATGCAGTCTATGGGACTACATGCTGGGTGGATAATGCGGTGCCCTGCCACATCACCGGTCTATACCACTGTAGCCCACCCTAGTCATGTCTCCCGTCGCCCACTCTGTCTTCATCACCATAAACTTCTTTCATCACTCCTTATTGAGTCATTAGCCTCTATTGCCACTGCCCACGACCCCCTTCCACATCTTTTCTAGCTACCATGGTCATGTTGGATCGTGGGTCTCCATCGCCACTGGATGCCATGTTGATGGTCATCCTCCGGCCCTGGCTACACCCTTGGGCTAGTGCTGCTTCGATCGATGGTCATCCTCTGGCCCTCTTCCCCACCTCAACAGCATTAGATGGGAATCGGATTCTCGATTTCCGATTGTTGCTCCATGAATAAAAGGTGCAACAACTGATCTCTCTCAAGATTCTAAAGTACATGAATAAAAAAGGGAAAGTGGAAGCATAAGAACACACTAAGAACAATACTGTCCTCTTTTCTCATTATCCATAGTTTATTATTTTAATTAGGACCATTGAGAATGAAAGTAATAATCAAAAGGATCAAATTTTCATTTAATCCCCAAAAGATAACTACAATACTTCATGGAGGATCGACCATCCTAGCAACTGGTTCATGGGCTCATCTGTATTAATCATTTGGAAGAAAGAATAAGGGGAAGTAAAAAACACAACACCCTACCAAGATTTGGTTTGATATATGGTTATGAGTGATTGGTTTTTTATCATTTGAGGACCCTTGGTCCTAAATATTTGATCCGCGATCCGTGATCTGTGATCCGTCGGCATTCATCATCATTTGTCATTCACCAACGAGAGGGAACCACCAATGCCTTTCCCCAGTGTTTCCAGAGAATTCTAGGGTTATCTATTAAACCAAAATTCCTTTTTCAATTAGGGATAATGTAAAACTTGTTGGCATGTAGCATCATCACAGCATCGCCATTCTGTTTTATTTAAGAAACAAAATGGGCTGACTCATCTCTTTCTTGCAGCGTCGCTTGATTGTTGTGTTGTAGTATAATTTAATCATTGTGTTTAAGAATCACATTGTCACAATAAAATGTTTAAAAATATATAAAATAAACTTATTTATGTTTATTTTATTGTTCAATGAAACATTCAAAAAATAACTTCTGCAGCTGACCCACGTCGGTCGACATTAGACCTTGACTAAGGAAAACTCCATCTTACAAACTCTATGGTGGTTTCATATTTACAATCAGAGTCATTTTTCAAGAGTAGTTAGGATTTAAAAAATAAAATAATGTATATTTTATTATTTTGTTTATGGTTATTTCAATTTTGGGTTTTCTCACTAGACACCTGTACTGTCCAAAATTAAGTTGCGCCTAGGGTAAACTCATCATCTTAAAGGCAATGGTGCCGTCTTATATTCAATATGGGTACCTGTTTAAGAGTTATTACATTTTTTTATGAAATTTTTGTGTGGTTTCTATTAAAAATTTAACATTTTTTGTTGAACCACTATGGGGACCCCAAACCTCATAATCTCTTGTCGTCACAGTACCTAGTCTCAAAATTTTCCAAAAAAAATTATAAATGTAAAATCAGGAAAACCGTAGTCATTTTATTCTCCCCACCATAATGCTTTATGTCCCCTAAATCTAAACCAAGGGATACCGAAAGAGATGAGGGTACAAGCATGAAAATGATCTCCCCACTCCCATATGATCTTCAAGAGATTCTTGTGCAGCCACCTGGCACAAACTAAAGGAATCAACTACACATGGAGGGTCATCTCTTATCGATCCTTGATCTCCATTACTAGGATTCAAAGCAAGCATACCAATAAAAATATATCACCTAATGGATTCCATGGGGTTGATATATCTCCTACATGTAGAGGAATACCAATCACTCTAATGAACTCTGCTCCCAAAAAGCTAAGAAGTGACCGACTTGGGGGGTCGATCAATGATCACCAAGTAAGGATAGTGTCCCCTAAACATATGTGGTAAACCCATCACAATGTTCATTGATATCCTTTTTCACTCCCTTCCTGAAACCCAAGCAATAAAAGAGCAACCACTTCCAAGGACATGGGCTTGACACAGTGAATTGACAAACCATAAAACTGATTCAAACAAGTATTCATCTGTTATATCAATAGGTAAGCCCATCTTCGACCTGTTATGTCATCCCTAGTGTCGACCTTGAAACCCACATGCATATCCCAAAGCATCTCTCTACTCTAGGTTTCCACTACTACAATTGTGCATCCTTTTAAAGGAATGACATGATCCCCACCTTTTGAATATCTATAAGGAGAATTCCCTATGAACAACTACACACATAAAGTCTCACCATTGGTTTCACTGATTCGTGTCTCCCGAACTCACTATAAGAGTTTATGGGAAACAACCACTGACTAGAGGTAAGATGTATCATCTCTATCCACAAAGGATAACTGTAATGAGGCTAACTACTCTTTTTCCACATTCATCCACTAAGATCGAGATCTCCTTTTGAGAGAATTCACAACCATGGTTACCTTACCCGGAGTATAGACTTTGTTTAAGTTATAGTCCTTGAGTAACTCTAGCCAATTCCACTATCTCAAGTTTATAACATTCCAAGAGAAGATATCCATGCGACTCCTTTGGTCTAGGTAGATGATAAACTTCTCTCCCATCAGGTAGTGTCGCCACATCTTTCATGCAAAGACTATCATTGTAAACACACGATAGTGGGTCTCGTCAAACTCAATTTTGACTACTGAAAAGCCGGAGCGCACCTTTCTATCCATGTGAAAGGATTCGCCTTACAACTGAATGAATTTTTCGTTGAACATTTTATAGTGGATACTTGTACCCCATGGTCATTTGGTTAAAGTACCTATAATCCACACATAACCTGGAACATTGGGTCTTCTTAAGTATTTCCTTTGTATGTCATCCACTTTCACCCATAACTCTTACTCTTCCACAAAAATTGGAAACTAAAAACACATAACATCCACAACCCCAACGGTAAGGATATCCAAATTAAGATCGACCGGCTACACCCTCATATGCATTAGTTTATCACATGCTACTTGGGATTCCTTTTTCGCCGAAAAAGGAAAACCGAATTCCATCACTATGGACATACCGCACCCTTTTTGCATAAAATGGTCAATTTTGGGCATGGACTATCGATAACTAATCCATACCAAGAACCCTTGATTCTTCCTCCAGGAGGTTCCAACCGAAACATTTTCATGAAGTGTTAGATCACACTATTACAATATGTGTGATTATCGAGTATCCTCCTAATGGTATCTCCACACATAAGGTTCAATTTAATCGTTTATCCTAAAACACTAGTTATTGAACATAATTTTTGATAAGGAAAGAATGATTGGAACCTTTTCCTATTAAAATGGAAGCTTAGAGTAGAAACTGGCCATACCACAGATCATTCTTGGAGTCCTTGGGTCATATGTCGTGACTGCATGCAGATTCCACTTCCAATGTCTTATATCTTTCTAAGCCTAGTGTGGACCACATGGGGTGGTGGTTGTGGTATCATGTCAAAATGTATACCACCTCCTACTGCTCTCCCAACTCTTCTTCCATGTCTTCCAACCAAAAAATCTATCTCTTCTTGTCATAGTATATGCCATGGTGGCTCATCCAACATTTCCCTGCCAACATCATGATGGGATAGATAATATCTAGTGAGATGTCCCCTACCGTCTCATGAAAAGAATTTCTCTATCTAGGTTGACTAGATTGGCCCTATCAGCCATGAGATATATATCCCTTGTCCTAGGATCTTCTCTTATAACGTATCACACTTCCAAGTCTCTAAGACTAATGTCGACATCCTTCTCCTGAGGTCTCTGCTACTATTTTCTCAATGTTGACATCCACTAGCAGTATCTGCTCTTCTAGATGACTTTCAACCACAAATTGTATCTCTAAAACCCGAGTAAAAAAAGGAATGTATAGAGGAATAAGGTTGTCTTGGATTTACCTAATAATTCCTTGCCCAATGTTCCAAGCCCTTAAGCACTTGTCATTTATCATATCCCTTGAGTGCTTGGGAAAGTTGGTATTCATGGATTAATACTCAGATATAGACATGTCATCGTACCAAAAATTTAGACGCTCTTGGGAATACATATCTTTTACCGTTTATAGTGTGATAACCTTCTCTAAGAAAGTTTATCACACTCTATCCATGGAAGAGTCACCTCATCATATGATCAGGTAATCTAAAAACCACAATTTCCCTACTGAGCCACGTAGAAGGATCACGGCTAGGACCACCATCAGATATAATGTTGTCTGGACTATATATAAAGATGATTAACCACCTTAAGCCACTCCTCAACCACATAAAAGTTCGGATCACCTCAGAACATGAGGGGTCTCTGTCACCAAAACTTGTGAAGTGCGTTAAGCATATACATCTCATCTCTTGGTAATACGAGTACCATATGCTACTCAATAGGAGGTGTTATAACTATTACACCACCCTAAGGTGTTGTCTCTAGTACAATTCTCATCACTAATATCTCTCCACCTAACAGATCATCCTCGTGATCACATGGTGGAATCCTGGACGAATGTCTATGTGGAAGCATCTTGATAAAATAAATGTGTACTATAATCAATAGAGTATACCCTATGTGATGACTCAAGAAAGACATGGAAAACACAACCCATTCATATATGATTCACGTAACACCATTTTTTCTAGAAACTAGTTTTTTCATATACCAAGTCAAAAGAGCAGAATTCAATGTCCTGGTCTATGGATACTTTGGTCGTTGTACCAACACTACATTTTATAGCCTGAAATCCGAACTCGAATAACTTATCATTGTTACCAAAAACCAAACTCATTGACTCTGGGTTCTTATGTTATAACCAATAATTACTATGACACCACTTTATCATGACATTTCCCCCAGGACCCATGTCATGACTACCCCAAGCCCACTCCCATAGGACAGGGGTTACAGACTATCACTGAGTATTCATATCCCATACCAATGGGAGGAATTTTATATGTACTTGTACACATGCAAAAACTCTAAGGCACAGATGGTGGAAATTGAACACTAAGTAAGAAAAACCAAGGTATGACAGATGAAAAATGAAGGTAAGTGGGGCTAGAATACAAGCCCATCCAAAAGGAAAAGTACACATACAAGTATCTGGAACTCCCCCATAGAAAAACATAACTGAATGGTAGGTATAAAAACGGTTGTCTGACACCCCAGAATCACACATCCTTTGTCAATTTACTCTATAAACCAACTATCCCAAACCCACCAATGACTCCATCAATCATCGATCATCTACAGAAGACACGAAATGTGTGGTTAAATCCCATGCACGGGTGTGTAAAACAATACTCAGAAGGGTAAACCGAAACACAATGTAAAAGATCACAAAGGAAACACCACTAAGAAGATATAGTCAACTCAACACCGGTATCTGTAAACAACACCTATAATAAGAATTTCCAGGTATACTTGTAATTGATTCCAATACTCGATGTCTCATCCACTACCAGCCATATGGTCCTGCTCGTAGCATGCTAGATCTGGGAAATCTCACTCCTCAAGATATCTTATAGTAAATATGTAGAAAAATTCTACCAAAATTATTTGAGAAAACTCCGGGTCTCAATACGTCACAAAGTTTCACTAAGACATCTAGTATCGCTAATATAAGGATTCTCTATACCATAGCTAATAGAGTCACTAGTTTCTTCTCAGATAGTTATAAGTCTATGACACTAAAAGCAAGATTATTGGACATCATCCACAAATCACCCAGTATCAAGGAGACACGTAGTCCTAATTATAAACTTAGTCCCGATGAGACACTTATTCCTAATGAGACACTTAGTCCTGACTAGGAACTCATTCCCAATAAGAAACTTATTCACAGTAAGTCACATAGCCTCAAAATCAAAGAGTCTTGAAGTCCTATATTCTCTCCATCGCAGTCTGCCAAAAGATTCGATCTGTGTCACACTTGTTCCAGGAGAACATACTCCTCAAGCCTAAGGACTAAAGTAATATTCCACAAAAATTTACCTAGAGTGTCTTAAAAGGACCTCCTCTCCATGATGGTCCCAACGCCAAAAATTTCTCGTCACATGGACATACAGTTTAGAAGTTTATTCATTTTAGAAAAAGGGGTTGGTTGGGTCTGAGTCTGGTCTGACCAGGTCGGACCAACCTGACCTGACCTGGGGTCCACCGAGCTGACCTGCTATACCAGGCCCATTTTTGTCAGTCTGACCCGGCCCCCTAGATACGGGCCGGTTTTGTCCACCCGAAAGCGGGGGACACCACGTCTATCCTCGCCAATGCGGTCGACCAACGATACGGTTGTTCCTGTGACATGTCTTCTATAGGACTACATGCCAACCAGATGATATGGAACCCTTCTGGGTCACTGGAGCACACTGTCGTGGCCCACCCTGGCTGTGACTCCCATCGACATCCACATCTGCACCACTTCAGGCTCTTTCCTCCATCATCTGTCGATCAGGCGGCCTCCATTGCCACCCTATACAACTCCCTTCTGTGAGTTGTCCCACTGTCTTGGTCTCATTGGACCGTGGTTCTCCACCGCTAGCCATCTACCTGCCCCATATCCACCACAGGTCCGGTGCCACTTCCAATATCGATCACCAAACTGGTGCCATTATCTCATGACACACCTGTCGTCATACCTCAACAGCATCATTTGGACATCAGATTCTTGGTTTTTTTATTTCGCCACGAATAAAAGGCGTTACAACCAATCACACTCAATATCACGAAGGACATGAAGAATGGGGTAAAAAGAGAAACACAAGAACACCCGAAAAATGATCTAGGACATTGTTTGTTTTTTCCTTAGTCTGTTCTTGTTTGCAGGGCTACAAAGAACGTAAATTGTAATCACAAGGATCTATTTCCTATTTAATCCCCACAAGATAACTCCCATTTCATATGGATGATTGACCTGTTAATAAACTTGTTCATTGGTTGATCTTTTTTCATCATTTGAAAGAGTAAATAAGGGGTATGAAAATCAAAACACAACCACATACCTGGATTCAGTTCAATTCTTGACAATGTGGGATTGCGTCGTCATCATTCTTCAAACCCCAATCCTTGATCTGGGATATAGGATCCTTGATCCGTGATCCTACAATGTTCATCATTATTTCTCATTTTCTAATGGGAGGGAACCACCATTTAATTTCTCTATATTTTCCAAGGAATTTTAGGGTTATGCGTTAAACCTAAATTCCTATTTAATTAGGGAGAAAGGATTGTGTTTCAGCCTATTTATGAATTATAGTGTTTCCATGATGTTTCATTTGAGAAATTAAATGGATTGACTCGTCACTACTTTGCAGCGTCACTGAGAAACATTTTAAAGGATATTAAATAAACTTCATTAATTTTATTTTATTATTTTTTATAACATCAAAAAAAACATTCGCAGTCGACCCGTGCTAGTTGATGTTAGGCCCCGACTAAGGAAAAGGACACAATACAAACTCAACGGCGGTCTCAGATTTCTAATATGAGTCACCATTCATGATTTATTATGATATCAAAAATAAAATAATTTTTATTTAATTATTTTATTTATGATTATTTCATTTTTGTGTTTTCTCACTACAGACCTTGGCCGACTAAAGTTAAGTCTTTCCAAGGCTAAAAACGCCATCCTGAACGCAATTGTTCCTTCAGATTTATAATATGGGAACTTTTTTAAGATTTATTCGACATTTTCAAAAATGTCCCGCGTACATGCAATTAAAAAACATAACATTTTTAACCAAACCATTATAGGAACCCCGGGCCTCGAAATTGCTCTTCGTCTAAGTTCCGGGTCTAGGAAGTTTTCTAGAAATATTATAAAAATAAAACCAAAAAAATCAAGGTCTTTGGAAAAATTTATATTCTAATTTATAAAAATAGATAATATTATCAAATTAAAATCATAATATTTATAAATTACACTTTTAAATAAAATAAGTCTAAGAATATAGTTTTTTTTAAAATTATTTCCTTTTTGATTTTAAAATAAATTAATATTTTATAATGAATATAATTATCTATTTCATATTAATAAATATGAAAATGATTTAATCTATCATTACCAAGGTTTTTACAAAAGTCATCAATTTTAGAAATTACATCCTCACAATTTAATTCACTTATTAAAGAAGTGTAGATATCCTTCCCTCATAGAATTCTCATATTCTCATGTTACCTCTTCAACCATATGGTTTTTTTATAAACCTTAAACCAGTAAATCACCATATTCAACAACACTTATTCTCTATATTTAAAAACTATGAATAGTTTGTTCCTCATAAGAGAGGTTCTCTTTAAACTGAATCACTTCTACAATCAAAACATGAGATGATTCTAAAACATATTCTCTTAACATCAAAACTTGAAATACGTTGTGTACCAAAAAACACTCAAAGGTTAGGATACCTACTATGAAACTGATTCAAATTTATCTTTGATTTTACATGGTAAAATGAAATGTGGACTTATATTCCAATTATTTTCAAAACTCAAACCACTTTTCTATATAGAAACTTTCCGAAAGACATGATCACCTACTTCAGAAAAGGATCTTTCCTCTAATTGGACATAAAACTTTTCACACCTTCTCTAAACCATCATCATATATTAATGAATAAAATATATCTTAGCACACGTTTTCTATACCAACTGTTGTCCCGTCAACCTATTTCCCCCTAAATAATCCCAAAAATCTAGTATATAGCACCTTATTCCATATAATGCCTCAAATTGTTTCATCCATATAATGGAATTAAAATTAATGTTATAAGAAAAATCACCCAAAGAAATACATTGATCCCAAATTCCCTAGCAATCCAATATATAAAAATTAAACATATCTTACAGGGTCTGAATTTTCAACTCATGAGTTCCATTATATTGATGATGCAAATGCGTATGAACATTTAATTTACTAACCAACGAATTCTAAAATCATTTCCAAAAATTAGTATTGATCCTAGGATCATGATCCGATATAATAGAGAGAGGTATGCCATGTGACATGACTATCACCTATAGTTACAATTATGAAAGATGTTCCAAATGCATTGTATCTATAATGGGAATGAAATGTGAATATTTTGTTAATCTATCAACAATTATACAAATAGAATTATTACCTTGAGAACTATTTGGAAATCGTACCAAAAAATCTGTAGATATATTTTCCCTTTTCCACTTTAGTGATGCAAAAGGTTGAAGCATTTTATTTAGTAACTATCTTTCTTATTTAACATATTGAAAAATCAAACACTTCTTGGTGATGTCATCAATATCAATTTTCATTACATTCCATCAATAATACTACTAAATTTCTCCATACATCTTAGTATTTATTGGATGGATGGATACTTAAACAACTAAAATCTCACTTAATAACTCTTTTTTTAATAGGAACACACAAGGAACACATAATCATTGTTGAAATACAAGAAAACCTTATTTGTCAATATTAAAATCAAGAAACATTACATTATTAAAAGATTCTTCATTTTCCTTAAAATATTTATCTTCTTTATTATCTTTCGTAATTCTTTATGAAAAAATCAGATACACAAAAACCAAAAATAAAATAGAGGATTTCATTACATCCACAACTTCAAGGAAACAATTTAGAAAATCATCAACAAAAAGGTTTTGTTCCAAACATAAAATGGTAAATTTATAATTATTTTCTAACTCAAATTATTGGGCACATTGTTTTCATTCCAAAAATAGTAATGAATTATGAAATTATCGTATTTAATCAGTTTTATGTATATTCTATATCTGAGTTTCAATTATTTAAAATATTGGTTATTATTGTATATTTCACACTATACTCTATACAAAATTATACTCTAAAATTTTAAAACAAATACCCATTGTAGATATTTCTAAATTATGTATTGGATAATTTTACTCAAGAGGTTATAACTGACATGAATCATAAGAAATTATGGGATCATTATTAGTTAAGATTCAATTTTTTCAATGAAGCATCACCATAAACGAAAAATTCTCAATTTCGATAAGGATGAAATAAAACTTGATCATTAACCAATATTTATTTTAGTTCTTGAAAGAAATCATCACAATACTATGACTAAATGAATTTAATTAATTTTTTATTTAACTTAGATAGTGGGTTAGACTACTAAACGATGTTTTCAACAAACCGCCTATAATTACCTGCAATCTGAGAAAACTATGAATGTCTATAATATTTTTAGGTCATTTAAATTCTTAATAGATTTTTATATAGTAGGGTCCACAATTATGTCTTATTTTGAAATTCTATATCCAATTAAAGAAATATGTTTCATCCATAATTTACACTTACTAAATTTCCCATGTATTTTATTTTCATTAAATATTTTCTAAATAATTGTTAGATTTCTTTTATGTTTCTCTAAAATTTTATAATAATTCAAAATTTTATAAATAAACAAAAAACAAAAACATGTATATTAACCCATGAAAAACTCTATTCATATTTTCTATAAACACTACAGGTTCATTAAAATCCAAAAATGAAATAATGAAAAACTCATTTTTTCCACATCTAATTTAAAATACAGTACTAGAAATGTTTATTTCTTTAACATTCAAATAATGGTACCCTGACCTCCGGTCAACCATCAAAAAATACTACGGTCCCTAGAGATGAAAAAAACATCAACATTAGTCATAAGATGTATTTTCTTAAAAGTTATGTTATTCAAGGCTCTATAATCAATGTAAAGTCTCGTTCAACCAACATCCTTTTTATAGAAAAAACAAGATAAACACCTAGTGAAGGTAAAATTTCAAATGAAATCTTATTCAAATTACTCCTATAATTTCCATTTCAATTCTAAAATTTTCACTTGAGCCATTCGTTACGGATATTTAGACATGGGATTTACATCATGTACAAGTTCAATAGTAAAATCAACCTCCCAATCAAAAATGACACTAAGAAAATAATATATAAATACATCCATGCATTAATTTACTACTAGAACATCACTAATTTAACAAGTTTCTTTATTTTTAATAATATTAGCAAGGTAATTTTTTTCCCACCTCTAACTAATTTCTCATCTTCGGTGTAAGTTATTAATGGCCTGAAATCATTGAACACATCATTAATTGCTCCACCATTATTCTTATCATGATAAACTAAAATCATATCTATGCCATTAATTATATCAAACAATATTATTTCAAGTTTCACAATATTTTCAGGATAGACAACCCCAATGATAACAATATTAATATTATTATAAATCTTGGTTTCTTTAATACTCCCACCCTAATTTTTCACCAAGGTTTCTATTATCTTTTCATGTTGTGATATTTCATTTCTACATGAAAATTAATCTAAAATGATATAATGTCAATATCAATAATCAAATTGGGTATTGGAATAATTTAAATACTCATGTAACATACCTGCAACCACTTCATTCGATAGACCAACATAAATTTT
Source organism: Viscum album (assembly GCA_963277665.1). Taxonomy (NCBI): domain Eukaryota; kingdom Viridiplantae; phylum Streptophyta; class Magnoliopsida; order Santalales; family Viscaceae; genus Viscum; species Viscum album. The sequence goes on along the minus strand of OY728145.1, from coordinate 1,923,063,629 downwards.
ATTGTAAGTAAATGACATTAGTATACCTTTATATTTTTTATTATGATGATTTCCATCCTTAGAAAATTAATTTGGATACAAGTTATCATAATGACCTAACTCAATTAAAACAAAAATGTGTCACCACAGGATGGATATTGGTTACCCCAATCTTTAGTTTCTATATATTCTTTTCTTTATAGTAAAATTCCATGTAGAAAAAATGATCACTCAAAAAAATATCTGATCCTATAAAAAATACCTTACAATATTTTTTTCTACACATGGATCATTTTGGAGTCTTATATCCAGAATTAGATGATGTTTATATCTCTGTTTTCTTCCACCTTTTCTTTTTTCTTTCTATTTTTATCTCAAGGGAAATACACGTTAGAAAAAGTGAACTCAAATTTCTTAGTACTAAAACAAAATTTTCATAAATTTTAAAATTTTATGTGGCCAGTTCTCCGAGGAAAATTTGTTTCAACCGTGAGAAAAATCTATTAATTTTTCTATTAGTGAGTAGAGTAAAATCGGTCACATTCCTTGACAAAATTTAAATTTTTTCTTAATATGAAGATATATAATATTTATCCTCTTTCCTAGTTCTAAGAATTTTATTTCCATTTGGAGTTGAATAACCTCAGAAAAATATGTCTCAATGAAAAATTAATTAAATTTGTCACATTATAGGGAAACAAGATCATATTTCTATCAATTATTATTAACCAAATACCACAATCAGTCAACTTCAAATTCAAAATGATAAATAGAAAGTGTTTTCTTTAGTCATTATAAATTTCAAACTAAATCAAATATCTTCTCTAGGGAATTAATCCATCATTCAACTATCATGGGGTCAGATTAACTATATAAGAATAGGGATTCTCCCTCATAAAATTATAAACTATTAATATGTTGCTATTTTGTACATCAGCTTTCTCTCTAGCATGGACCCCAAAACTATTAATATCTTGTTTTGTCTGATTAATTACTAAAAAATGTTATATTCCAATTACATCCATCTTGAGATGATTATTTGGAAGGATACTTTCCTCTTAGTTCTATCCCACTACAACATTCCTATTTTCTTTATGGATGACCATTCTAAAACACCACTTTTGATCAACTAACGTGGTAATATTTAAATGATATATCTTTTAAACTTAATAATAAAGTAAAATATTTCGATGGAATACCATTTTAATTATCCTAAAATCTAAATTTATCAAAAAAAATCCTTTAAAACCAACTCTAATGACTTGACCATATACATTATTTAATATTGTTATTTATGAGAAAATTCATTATCTTACATTTGAGGATCTTTTCAAGTTTATATTTTTAGATAATTATTCCAAAACTCATACATAACTATACCATATAATAAAAATTATACACTTCCACTTAGTAAAAAAATTTCCACCATATTAATTTTAACACAAAACAAGATTTAATTTCATTCAAAAATGTCATGACCTACAACTTGACCACCTCAATTTCTTTATCCATCAATAAATTGTTTTAAAAGAAATTAGAAAAATATGGAATGGGTAAAAAATTTGAAAAACAGATACACTTTCTTCTCCAAGGAAGCCTTAAAACCAATAGCAAGAAATTAAGAAACCTTTGGGAAACATAGAGAATAATATTCAATACCTGTTTTTAAAAAATTTTATATGTAACTGAAGAAAAGTTAAATCTATAGTAAAACCCCTTTGTTAATTCTTTCTTTCCTTCCTATTATGATAACGAACATTAACCAAGGAATGGGACCACTATTTGGGCACACCCATCATTTAATCTATAATGGGATAACCCGATGTTATCCGAGTGCACCCATTGTATAAGCAAAAATGGGATCACTCGGTGTTATCTTTTTGAACTAGACCAATAATATGTAATGGGATAACCCCTCACTATCTAGGCACAACCATTTGTATTTCATAATAATAGAGTACCGTAAAATGAAAAAAAAAATATTCTTATACTTTTCCATTGTAAAACATTTTAAAAACTCTTATAAACATGTAAATAAACCACTTTTGAATATAAAAATACCTTTTCTTTTAAAAATTCATTTTAAAATAAAAGAAATCAATGTGAGAAATGGTTTTTACTTAATGAATTCGTGAAATCATAAAAAGTACTCTTGAAATCCAATAGAATTCATTCCTGAAAGAAAGTTATTTGTATTCATTAACAATAAAATAGACCATTCCTTTTGTCATATTTCAAAACATTTCTTATAAAATGTGTAAACATATTCCCATTTATATCATTTGAAATAAATTAAAATATAAATAAAATGTAATTTAAAATTTTTTTCCCATAAAAATATTTTCATAAAATAATATCAGAAAACATAGATATAGAAGAGAAATATTTGTAATGAGAGACATTAAAAGATGAATTTTTTAAAGAAAGTTATATTATTACTTTTGAAATGCATGAATGACAAGACCCTTGAAAAAATTACATTAAAAACATTTAATATTTTGATAATATATAAATTCATAATATAACATGTCAAAGGGTATTTTTAAACATCTTATAAAAAATAACCTCAACATATGCCTCAACCTAAGGAAATTAAGACGAATCCCATTACCTTAAGATTGATTTGACATGTGTATATTTATCTTGATAAATAATGAACATATGAAAATTATTTAATTTCTTGATATAATTTTCCAATTTACTGTTATATTTATTTAACTTATTTTTATGTTATGTACAATTTATTAATCTATTAAGTTTACATCTGATGTTTTGACTATATTCGTCTTGTCTGTCAAAAATGACTTTGGTAGGTAGACTATAGTCAAAGAGGTCATTATTTAATGATATAGAAAATAATAATCAAGAAATATTTATCACATTTATACATATATTATACATCTAATACCAAATATGAATTTTGGTTTTGATAAATGAAGTATTTCATAATCATGGATATTGTAGGCCATATTTGTGCATAAGTAACGATTCCATTTGTGAATGATCTTAATAAAAAATAGGTAAGTAATATTTTATTAGTAGTTAATGATCAAACTATCATATACACGATTTTTTTCTTCAAATATTCAAATATATATATAGAATCCTTGTGGTTTATTTATTAAAATAGAGTCGCATCACTTTGTGATGGTTATATTCCACACGTTCATGAATGATGTTATCATTTTTCAGTGGGTGAAAATGTAATAAAAATGATAAATTACCTTTTAAAAATGATAAATATTTCATAAATATCTTATTTATTCCATTTATATCACATATATTTATTATTTTTTCACTTATTAACTAACATGTAAAACTATAGTTAAGAACAATTCGCATCATTTCCCGAGGTGACAGTTCACTATACCCACGAGCAATATTATCATTTCCCTGGTAGAATAGAAATTAAAATTTTTATATATGACATAAGGTATGAATTGGTATAATTGTTTTATAGATATCATACATATAGTTTATATCCATCATCATAACCTAACATAAGATTCGGAAATTGAGAATGAATGACATCGGTTCACGAGGTGGTACTCTATCATACACACAAATGATGATTTCATAACCCATTTAATGAAAGAATAATAAGGTTTTAGATTATTCCATTAACATAATTTCATCTCATTATATGTTATATTTTTATTTCATTATATTATCATTGTATAGGAATAATTTTAGATGGTGATGGAAAAAATAAAATCAAAATTCTCATTGAATAGTGTTAACTCTTCTCTAGGTAAAATCATTTGGTTTTCCCCAAAAACCTTTCTTGGTTGCATTTATATCCAAAATAATTCATATATGATGGTATTAGAGTGTAATAAATGTTTTATTGTCCGTTATTCGTTGATATAATTTGTTTTTAAGTGTTTAAGAGAGGAGGGTGGTGACCATTTTTAAGTGACGTGAGTGAGAAGCTTGTAATTTTTAAAAACAATGAATTCTAAACAAGTTTTTCTCATGTAAAAAGACTCCCATAGTGAACAATTATCAACATGATGATTACTAATTTCTACATAGTTCATACAATATACATTATACAAGGTTAAATTCATTTTAACCTTTATCTTTTTAGTTTAACTCCTCGGTAAATCCAATTTTCCCTTAACCACGATAATTAATTTTTACAATTTCTGATATATATTTTGGTAAACAAATAATTTGATCTTATTAGAAAATATAAATTATAATTATTCCAAATATTTTATATTTTTTTACCAAATTAATGTTTCATAATTTTAAAAAATTAATTTAAATCAAAGCTCATAGACATGATAAAAAAGTGGGCTTTCAAGCTGTGTATTTTTTGAGAAAATTATGATTATATATTAACTTTATAAATAATAGTTATCATTTTATGAAAATAAATTAAACTTTGATGATATATAATATATAAATTTAATTTAAAACATTTCCCATTAGGGAGTATTTCAATCAATTAAAATGGATAAACATAATGTATTTTAAAATAAATTTTAGAAAAAACCAGTTTCTAAAACCAAAAACAAACATATAATCAAAAAATATAAAGTTGATTAAACAAATAATTAGGTTAAATGTAAATAAATAATATTTATGCTTCCTTAAATCAAATTCAAAAAAAATAACATTTAAATTGCTTAATTTATTGAAAAAAAATGACATCTTACAAAAATTTGTATTTTTCAATATGCAATGAAAAATCAGTATTTTCCAAAAACATAAAACTTTAACCATAGGTTTATTTTGATATTTTTTTCAAAAATGATATTTATATTTTAAAATTCAAATTATAATATTTTTAAATTAAAATTTTCTGTAAAACCCATTTTAGAAGAGTATTTATTTAAAACTATTTATTTTTTATCTAAAATTTGATTAATATTTTTATAATGAATATTACTATCTAATTCATATTAATAAATGTGAAAATAATATGTACTAACATTAGCTGGGTTTTTAAAATCATAGGTATCTATATATTTTTTCATGAGACTATTCTTTATATTTCACATTATTTCTTCGTTATTCCTCAATCATGCCCCAAAATAAGGTTTTTCCTTAATTTCTAATTTAATATTATTATGATACAATAGCTTATTAGTAATAAATGAGAATATTCCATCACATTAAAGGTTGGTTCTGCTAGAATATTCCAATTTTCAAATGTGATCTTATGTGTCGTATCATCTGTAAGTGTGTATAGTGGTGTGTACGACCATAAACAGAACCACTTGTGGTTTTTATTATCCGTGAGGGCTTACTTGATTTAGTTTCATCTGGTTAATGATGGGTTTTGTTTAAAATTGATTGATCTTTAATTATTATCATCATTGAGATTTTCTAGTAAGGTTTCAACATTAAAAAAATATATTGTTCTTGGTATTGTTCTACTTTCTGTAGTTCTTTTGGAATGTCATAGTTGTAACCATTGTAACTGTTGGGTGATTTGGTTTCTCGGCATGTGTCATGGTTACATATCATTCATATTTTCTGGGTGATGGATGTTCATGTCGTTTTTGATGTTTTAAGTTGTTTGTTCCACCCAATATATGGTGGAATTATCCATGGTCGTGTACACACCGTGGATGGAAATTGAGGTGGTATTGAACACTGGATGTTTGGTGGTATCCTTTGTTATTATGTTCCTTAGGGTGATATTGTTGACCGTCAACCCAAAGAAGGGATATATTATTGGTGGATATTGGAATTTAGTGGTGATTATGATCACCATATATGATTCGAATGACCATGATGAAAATAACGGTTTTTTGAAAATAGGTCCTGATGTTTTGCTTTATTCTCCAAGGAACTGTGAACACATAGTTGGTTGATCATATTTTAGTGATGTATTGTTCCCAATATTGACTTAGTGGTGGTTATTTATTTTTATTGTATATTAACATGATTTTTTCTACCACCATTGTTTGTTAAGACCGTGGGTTCATCATCTCTCTCTAATATTAGATGAAGTATGTAAATTTCTCACTTATGGCTAATTGAGCATGGTAGGGAGTGGTTTAGGTTGCCTATGTTGGCTGATTCTCGTTTCACATTGCATAAACATTTATATGTATGTATATTTTATAGGGAGACCATTCATGTTAGACTATTGAATTCATAGTCACTATAATAACCCATTCTATTTAGAAATATTGTTATCATATTTTTAAAAATTAATATACAATAAGTATAACCCTAAATATCATCAGGTCTACTGTCTTTTGGGGACTTGGTTCTTCATAGATCAAAAGGAAACTTAGTATATAAAATAATTATTTTAATTTGGAAAATGATATCCAAAATCAATTGGAGCTCCAAAAAACACATAGGATAACCTAGAAGATATATAAAAGAAGGGGTGGTCTAAAAACATAGTAAGGGAATAAACAAGACTTGGAAACATAACATGTGAATCAAAGGGGAAACAAGATATCATAAATGAGAAGGATCATGAGTAATCATAGGTAATAATAACATAATGAACAAGGTGACATTATATTGGTATAAACTTACAAAATGACATAAAAATGAGTCAAGGATAACTACCTGGACAATATCACATGGTGGAAAATTACCATAATGGATTAGATTTTCTCCCTAATACCATTCTTTATGCCTCATGACAATAATGATTTACAAAATCTATTGCAGAAAAATCTAGGCACACCCATCATAATCTTTAGATAATTTTTATATCCCACATAAATTAAATCATTTCTAATTCATAACATAAAAATAACCCATGGAAATAAAATGGGTGTCATAATTTTGTGTCATACCATAATCAAAAGATATTTCATAGTGAATGAATTTTAGAAATGGAAAAAATGACTATATTACACCATCACAGAAAGGTAGAATAAGCTAGGTATATATGTGAGAGACAGATATATATATATATAGAATTTCGAAGAATTACATGGCCTTAAATAAGAGATAATGTGATCTAGAGATAGATTGGTCACAACCCAATGGAAAGGGTGCTTTAAAGAGGTCTCTTACCTCAATCCTGATTTTTCCCATGTGTTACGATGAATTTGTGTTCTTTTGGTATTTTTTTGTCAATATATTAGTATTTTGAGAATATGATGGATGGAAATTAGGATTTAATAAATTTTTCAATTGGATCCAGTTAAGAATATGATCCAGAAAATCAGTATGAGAATTAGATCTAGAGTATTTGGATGAGTCAACAGGATCTATCCGATTGGGATGTCGATAAAAATACAGAAGGTGTCAGAAATAAGATTCACCATCGTAATCAATAACCTTTTTGGTGATTGGTTTTTCTTCCAAAGTATAAGGAAATCAACTCAAATTTTTTTGGTGAAAAACACACTAACCAACATAACCAGAAAATCATAGTCATAATTATTATAAAAGTCCATCAGATTATAAAAATGTTTTCTAGATGAAAAGGTTCATCAGACTCAACTCGTTTCTAAAAAGGAAGGGAATATCATAATGACTTATTTTATGGGAGTCGGTACAACATCATTATAAATCTAACAATGCTTTGTTATTTTTTATTTCTCAAAAATCATAATTATGTTGTAAAACATGTGATGTAAGATTGGTTAAAAAATGGGAGAACATGTGTTTTCAATCATATTCAGGTCATATGAATTTAGGAAAATCCTATTCAGGATGAGTAGGAAAAAAAATATTGATATATGAATATAAACTTATAATACTTACTAATGACTGTAATAAGATACTAAAATGGGGGGAAGTTAAAATATATTCTATTATAAGCCTGATGTTGCTAAATATTATCTTCAAAATTTTCAAAGAAATGAATAAGTAATTCTTACATGTAAGAAGTTTAATGGAGAAAAAGTTGGTGAACCCGAAGATTTTTTGTCTCAAGATAATTATATTGAGTTTTGAAAAGGAAGTTTTGTTAAAGGATAAGAAAGATGATCATAATTATGGTACTTTTTTCCTCCAGATGATAAGACAGAAGTTTTAAGCCTTTTGAGAATGAAGTTAATATGTATCGTAATGATATAAAAGAATGATTTTGGGTACATGAATATATTTGGTATGGTGTTTATACACGAATAAGTATAAGAGTTTGAATAAGGGTGAAATAATCCTTTATCTCCATGCTAATATAGAAACCATAATGATTGTTAGTCTCATGAATCGTAATGAGAATACATATGCTTCCTTTATTACATTTTGTTTATGGAAATGTAATTAAAAACTATTTTGGAACACATGATTCCAAATTAATGAGGAAATATTAATGGTTGGATAGTCTTTCAGGTTGTGAAGAGCAACGTAATGAAATATCTTCAAAGAAATAAAAATTCATTGGAAGTAATTAGAACTAATAATAAAAAATTAATTTGAAGTTGTTGAATCTGATTCAAAAAGAGTCACAAACTAGGAAAATTGAAGTCAACCATTCTCATTAAAATGATTTCTTGATGGAGAAAATTAAAGAAGAAAATTTGATTTGTACTCCAAGTGAGAATGGAAAAAAAGAATAAGAATAATATATTATTTTATATTTTTATTTATCATAATAAGGAAGATCATAATGACAATCATGAATTAAAATCAGAATGATATCTGTTATGAAATCCTTAGTTCCATATTTACATGTTTGTAAATAAATCATGATAACCATTGTAATATATAATTTTAATGAAAAAATTGGAATGGGAAATCTGAATCAGACTGAAGAATGTCAAGAAACACTGAATCATCCTAATGGAAAACTCGTACTGTGAAATCAAAATAAGCCCTATATTTTTAAGAAATTTTGAAGTATTGAGATGATTGTAGAATATTTGAGAAGAGTTATAAATCTCTGAAGAACTCAAATTTTTATTTGAAACTCAAGGGAAATCTAGATTTTGGGAAATTTGGTTGAGAGGGTAATATTTTCACCCACCCACACCATGTTTGGGTCACCAAAAAAGGGGGAAGTGCATTGTGATTTCATGACTAAAGAATTGTTCATGGGTGAAGAAGAGAGAAGGTGGAGCGCTTAATAATTTTAATGAGAAGAAATTTCCAGATTGAATTTTCATAAAAAAGGTTGTCAGAAAGAAGAAGAGTAAAGAATATGTTATTTAGTTGGATGTTGTTTTGAGCAAGATAATTAGATTGGGAAAATTGTATTGAGATTTACAGAATGAGGAGTAAAACGATCTGAATTTTCTAAGTGGTATTCTTCTATAGCTATATTACAATATTAATAAATCATACTTTGGAATTGGACTGGAAAATTGGATTGAGTTTTATTAAAAAATCTTGTAAATGTTCTTACTAGCTTCTGGGTAAGAAAGTGAAGAATTATTTTTAAGGATCATATTTGTGAAAGTTCATCAAGAAGCACCATAACATTTTTATTAAAAATATTATATTAAATATTTTTTCTATAAGAATCCCAAGTAATATTGGATTGTTTACATAGTGATACATGAGTTTATGGGAATATATTACTTGTTTTATTCCATACAAAAGGATAGTTTTATAGTAATTTGTATAGTATTGTATCATTTCCATTCCATACCAAGGATGTATCCATTCTTGTTAAATAGTGAACATTATAAATAAGTTTGTTCTTGTGGTTGTCTATATTGTTTTTCTCAGTAATTAAATAGATTTTTAATAGAAGGGAAAGGTTTTTTCTTAATAAAGAAACTAAAAAGACAATGGTATCACTAATTTACCCCTCCCCCTCTCAATGATACAACAATATTAACTAGGTACTCACAACTAGTATCAAATATGAAGGTTCCCTTTGTTTATTATTTTTTGATGTTTTGAATAATATGTTGTGATGGTTAATCTATGTTGCGGTAATATTAAGGGGATTCCCATTTTAAATGATAGAAAGTATCATATATGGAAAATTGTAATTTTTCTATATCTTATGTCTCTTAGGTATGTTGTTTCAAAAAGAGTCAAAAATGGTTTCCTTCCTCATATTAAGAATGATCCTATCACAAATATTGATCAGTAAAACCTTGAGAATCATTATAGATTTAATAATTTTTTACTCTAATCACTTACATAAAGTGAGTTTTTGAGAGTAAAAGGAGTTGTGACAACCAATGGTATCTAGGATAATTTGAAAAAAAATTATGAAGGAAATGAAAAAATAAAAAATCCAAATTACAAATCTATAAAATAAAGTTTGAACATATGAAGATGGGTGAGTATGAATCTATTGGTGACTTCTTTACCAAGGTGAATGAAAATGTTGGCATAATTAGAGTTCTTTGTGAAAAATTAGAGGATTATAATATTGTTGGAAATATCTTGAGAAATATTCATGAAATGTTTAATACCAAATTTTCTTTATATAAAGATTTAGATCTCAATACATTTACTCTAGATGATTTTAATATTACTCTAATTACATATGAGATGGGAAGAGGAAAATTTGTAAAGGGAAAAAAGATTATAGAGAAATTTCTTTCAAAGCCTCCAATAAAGAAAAGGATAAAAAGGTTCATGAGGAAGATTAAATTGGTAAATATACCTCTTAAAATGAGGTATGTAGAAATCATAATAAAATTATATATTTTTTTTCTAAAAATTTGAAATGATATACAGGTAAATATAATGGGAAACTTTACTAAATTTGTTTTAGATTCATATCCATTGGTAAATTTGTTTCTAGTTTTGCTCAAAGAGGTGAAGAATAATAATGTTATGATGAAAAAAGTAATGAAGAAGAAGTAAGGTCAGGAATATCTTAGAAGAAATAGGGTAATACATAAAAATTATAATCCAATAATAAATATAAAAAGTTATCCACACCAAGAAGGATAATATTTTTATATGAGGATGATTATAGTGAATATGTTTCAAATGATTCTGATGAATGCGCATTTATTGTAATAGTTGATGATGAAATTATTGCTAAGAGTTAAAGGAACTTTTCTGAAAAAGAAGATTGTAAAGCTGAATCTAACAAATCCCTTCAAAATTCTGTACAAAATACCTTCATAGAAATATTTTATAATAAATAATATTAAAGTTGTATCTCTAAAAAAAGAAACCAAATTAGTATATAATCATAAATAAAAATTGAAATAATTTTTAAGGATTGTTGGGAGACTTGAAAAGGTGGTCATGGAATTGAAAAGTGAAACACTTCAACAAATAATCAATAATTTATTCTGCATGAGAAAGTCACACTATTTAAATATATTATTGATTTTAATAATTCTCATGAAGAAAAAAACAATCATAAATATCATATGTAAGTGAAGATGAAGGAAAAAATAAGAGGAGTTGTAAATTATCCAACAAAAAAATCTAAAGTAGAAGAAAAATGTACAAGTATCAACAGATCGATCACTTCTATCGGTTAAAGTTATCATAAGCATAAACACAATAAGTATCAAGGATAGTTACCTTCAATAGTTGAGAAGAAATATGAAATTTATTGAGAAAAGAAGAATGATGGGAAATTTATGTATGTGTCCATGATTAACAAAGTGGAAAATTCATATTGTTCTAAAAACTATAAATCCAAAAATGTTTCTAAAGAAACAATATATAGAAATTATTATATTAAATTTGATTCGAATATGGATAAAAAGAAAACCAAGATGAAGAAGAAGGTTCTGATTGAAAGAAAAATTGTTGGTAATCAGGATAGTTATTTTAAGAAGGATTCCGAGAAACATATTCCCAACTCTTATTAGTATGGAAGTTACAGAATAAAATACTCTTTCTATGGATACATCTAGTATTGTGGTGTATTTTTCATATAGCTAAAAAATTTTGGTTTAACAATCAATATTCAAACAACTCAACAATCTATATAAGTCAATGTTTGAGTTAGAGTCAATCCCATCAAATGAAGATGTCTTGCAAGGATGTTCCAAAGAGACCTGAGATAGTTGGTCTGAGAATTGGAAATAAGTTCCAAACATTGGAAACAATTTGAGAAACATGTGAGATTCCTAAACATCTAGTTAATGGATGACATATTTTTTTATTATCACAACAAATGTTTGTGAATAATTATTACAATGTGGATGTTTTAGAAGTTAATAAATATATATGTGTTGATTCCAAATAGAAAGATTGCTTAGTTATCTGTAAATAACCTCTTAACATGGATAGGAAGTTAAAGGAATCAAAAAAATCAGCACAATAAGTGGGGAAGAAATAGAAATATAAATATATAAGAAATGTTGAAAAAAAGGAATCAACAGATTGTGTATATGGGTAGGAAGGTCATCATATCAAAAAATTCAATTATCCTTTCAGAACCAAATATAGGCATGGGAAAAATGTTACAAACTGATAATAAAAAATATGTTACTAAAGTTGAAGAAAATTTTACTTCCTAAATAAAATATCCTACATATAATAATAAATATTTTACAAAACCTGAGAAGTATTGGCATATAGAAGAAAATACAATCAATGAAAAATGTAAAAAGAAGACGAAAACGTTAGGAGTTGGAGAAGACTCTCAATCTAATTTTTGTTTCCACGAAACAATCTAGGTTCTACCATATTCTCAAAATATAATATATTACACTTGTACTAACTTACAGGGAGTTTATAGAGATAAAATAAGTTAAAACATGTTGTTCAGTCTCTTAACATTCTTGAAAAATAAATTAGTGATTTTATAGAGAATATGAGTTTTATAAAATAGGTGTTTTTATACACCTGAAATTTATGATTTTTTTGTTGACATGGGTGAAGGTTACTTCTATCATAAACGAATTCTATCAATAATTTTACTAATCTTGGGAATGCTAAATGATACATGAAAAGGTTATTACATGAATATTTTTTAATGTAAATCATTGACAGCCTTGATTATTAACTATTGTTTTCTATAGTGGGTTATCCCACATAGATTTATATTTTTTTAGTAAAAGGTTATTTGTTAAGAAACTCATGTGATGACAATATTGATGAAAATTTTAAAAGATTTGTAGAATAGAACCTCTAACTTATAGAAATGAGATCATTTTTCAATAAGAGAGAAACTTTTTATGAAGGACCCTTGGAATTATATTGTCGATAAGGCATATATATAAGTAAAATAGGGATATAGAAGAAACAAGTGGATAAATAAATGAATGGAGAGAAGAAAAATTGTTAAAAAAACAATACTATTTATTGTTTTAAAGTGGTTGAAGTGGTTAGAGTGGGTATTTACAATAAACAAAATGGGGGATATTGTTAGGAACGAGTTTTATTTTTGTTGTATTTGTTTTATGCAGATCAGTATGGTGAAAATATGTTGGATTTAAATATGTATTGAAGAATGTTTTCAATTAGATATATAAGATAATTGGATCTGGACTATTAGCATGATAATCAGATCAATAACATCTTGATTAATCAATATGATCCATTAGATTGGGATGTTAATAAAAAATATAAAATGTACTGGAAATTAGGTTCCCCATTGTAATCAAGAATAAGTTTGTTGGTGATAATTATTTCTTCCAAAGAAGAAAGGAATCATCTCAAATGGTTTTTGGTGAAAACAGAATAACCATCTTATTCAAAAAATTATACTTAAAATGCTTAAGAAATTCCACTGTATTGGAAATATTTTTTCTGGATGAAAAGGTTCATCAACTTCACCTCGGTTCTGGAATGGATGAGAAGACCCTAATGAGGTGCTTCTTTGAAGTATACCTAACTTTATTATAAATTTGATGATGATTTGTTGTTTTTTATTTATCAAAAATCATATTTATGTATTAAACCTTATGATGCAAGATTTATGAATGAAAGGAGGAGAAAATGTATTGTTAATCGTATTCAGACCAGTTGAATTTAGGACAATTGTATTTAGGCTGAGTTGGAAATAAATATGTTGTTTTATGAATAGAAAGTTATAAGACCTCCTAATGAATGTAAGAAGATGATGTAAAGGATGGTAACTAACAATACCTTCCATTAAATGATACTAAATATTATCTTAAACAAATTCAATGTCCTAAATAAGTCATGCTTATAATAAAGATGTTTAAAGAATAAGAAAGTTGGTGAATCAGAATATTTTTTGTCTCAATATGAATGAAATGAGTTTATAGAATGAATAGTTTTTAATGGAAGAGGAATATGATCATAATGAAGGTAGTAGTTTTTAGTCATATCAAAATCAACAATATTTACGTTCTCATAAAATGATGTTGATAAATATCATAATTAAAAATGAGAAGGAATTTAAATACTAGAATATCTTTGGTATTGTTTTTATTAAATAAGAAGTATAAATAGTTGATTAAGTGTGAAAGAATCTTTTATATCCATCGTAATAAAGAAAATTGAAAGAGAGTTGGTACTCATAATTGTAATGAGAATACATATGTTTCCCTTCATGCATTGGGTGTAGAGAAACAAAATGACGAAACTATTTTTGAAAATATTGTTCCATTGTGTTGAGGAAATAGAAAAGGGAAGATAGTCTTTCAAGTGTCTCAGAGAAATGTAATGAAATATCCTTAGAGGCATATTTTTTTAATTGGGATATATTGGAAATGGTGATAAATAAAGAATAATGAAGTTGGTGAAGCCAATTAAAAAAGAATGTTCTTAGAACAATCAACATTGAATTCATCCATTTCACATCAATATGATTTTTTAGGAAGATAAGTGAATAATAAAAGTTGAATTGTACTCTATTTGGGTCATGAGAAAAGAAAGAAAATAATCTTTTGCATTACTTTTTTCTTCATTGTAAGGAGCTAGGTCATAATAAAAATCATGAATTAGAATTGAAATGAAGATTTTTAGGTAGTCTTCAGTTCCAAATATACATGTTTTACAATAAATCATGATGACCATCATAATGGAGAATCGTAATTAAAAAATAATATTGGAAAATCGGAATTGGACTAAAGAATGTTAATAAAGTCTAAAACATCATAATGTAAAAATCAAAATGAGAAATCTAAATTAGAATGGTGTTCTTTAAGAAAGTATAAAGTCAAGATAATATTTGAGAATAGTTATGTAGGACTAAAGATGTCAAATATGTATTCTAAATTCAAGGTAAATCTTTATTTCAAGAAATTTAGTGGAGTGCGAAACATTTTCAGAATCCCTCCCAAACCATTTTTTTTCACCTATAAAAGGAGGAAGTACATTGTACTTTCCTGACCGATGCACTATTCATGGGTGAAGAAGAGAGAAGGTGGGAGATAGATAATTATAGAGAGAAGAATTTTACGGATTGTGTTTTCTTGACGAAGGTTATTAGATAAAAGAAGAAATAAGATGATTATATTTTCCTGGATGTCTTATTAAGCTAAATAATCAGACCATGTCATGACATATCCCTTGGTGCCCCAGTCGTGACTACCATAAGCCTACCTCCCAAAGGCCAGGTGCTGGCAACCAGCAACGAAGTCATTATCCCATAAGTGGGAGTCATTTTCCAGAGTACCAGTATGCATGCACACACACACACAATAATATCCCAAATAGATATAAAGGAAAACATGCATACCACTAAACAACCACTGAGTAAAGGTCTAAGCTTTAAGTCAAAAGGGCCAGAATAAAAACACAAAAATTGAAAAAATGAGAACAGGAAAGTACAAATGATCTTTTTAAGATGTCCACAGAAGACCCCTCCTGAAGGGTAGGCATGGAGTGGATGTCGAAATCTATTGGAGTATGTCATGCGTGTCGTATCTCATTAGGCATTTCCTGGTCCTAGGTCACTGAAGTCACTATCGAAGTGCATTTCATCTTCACTAAACACAACACGTGCGGGTGAAGCCCATACAGGGATGGGTAAAATAATACTAAGTAGGGGAACCCAAAACCACAAGATAAATCAAAAGTGAGAAACCATAAAGGAATGCATAGTCATATCTACTCAGGTATATTCCCTTACATATACCATGAATATCTAGATATACTTATTTTAGAGTCTAGGATTCATATGGTTCTAATCTCATAGCCTGCATTAGGATTCTCGTCATATGTTTGAGAGGAAACACATAAACAATGATATCAGACACCATGACCTCAACCATCTCTGGGGATGCACGTTCAAGAGATACACTCCATTGGGATCATTATACTTGGTCCAACTCTAGTGCCTGACACTAGAATTCTAGTCAACATAGTCTTGAACCCAATGAAAGACTATGAAAATGCATGTGAAGAGGCATGCTCCTCTCTACTGCACTCAGTTGAGGGATCACTACTCCAGACTAACCTGTGATACCTCAATAACTCCAGTAAGGAGTAGACCGCACCTCAGTATCGTCGAGGGAGAACTTGCTTCTACAAGGGTATTGATTTCATCATGTGGAGGGCCCAATCCTCATAGATGTTTTTGGCTGTTGAGGGAGCTCCAACTTCTATGGGGGTCCTTCTCCTCGTCGTTACTCAGAGATGGTGGAGTACTACTCCGTAAGTGAGGGCCCACGCACTACTTCCAACATGGGAGTATTACTCATGGAGGACCAACACCATATTATGATAGGGGATTACTATATTACATATCTAGGACCCACACCCTACCCGGTAGGGGATTACTACTCATTTATAATCTAAATTATATAAAGTAAGACCATTTGTCATATCACTGAACATATTAGGATGTTGTAGTACTCCTCCCAAATGAGTACTATGGGTATGATGGGTCACACAGAGTCGCTCCCCATTGTGGGCATGCAGGGTCACATAGAGTTGTTTTCCACTTGCCTTTGACTATTGGGGTTCTCATCCTTGATGAGTATAGTGGGTATGTTGGGTCACACAGAGTCACTCCCCACTGTGGGATTGCTGGGTCACACATATCGGCTTCCCACATTGCATATCGTGCTGTGGTACTTCTTCCCAATGAGTACTCTGGGTCTAATAGGTCAACTAGAGTTGCTCCCCACCAACGTTCTGCCAGGAAACACAGAGCTTCTTCCCATGGGGCCATCGTAGCTAATCCAAACAAGGTATCTTTTTAGAAATCTTTGAGTCCCATTTAGTCATAGGATCTTCTCACGTAGTGCGCATGATTCTGGAACAAACCACTCCTCAATGCATTCTTAGTATCCCAACATCCACTAATGCATAGTTAGAGTATACCAAAATATCTTCATCACAGTGAGGGTTCCAACGCTACAAACGTCTTGTCAATCGAATGCCTGGTTTGATAGATATTGTCGTTTTAGTAAACAGGGGTCGGTTGGGTCCTGGCCAGGTCTGACTCAGTCTGACCGACCCAACCAACCTGACCTGGATCGACTGACTAAGCCTGACATGATTTGGGTCTGGTCTAACCCAGTTTGGGTTTGGAATGGCACAGTCAGTCCTGGCTAGTAGCTCAGGCCCATTAGGCATTTCTAGACCTTACCTGATTCGGTAAGGGGTCCATCCCACTAGTTCACCTGACAACCTGGTCCCATCTATCCCATCCCACAAACGGCAGGCCAGTTTATTCCCAAATCTGGCCACTCAGCGGCCTGGTGTTAATTTTGAAGCATGTCCCACATTAGCAGGCTGGCTTAATTCAGCCTGGGACACCCCATAACCTGGTTCGTTCCCCTCAACCCACATGCCGATTTGGTTTCCATCCATCTCCAACAGCCCCATGGCACGGATCGTTCCCCAACCTATCTGATTGAGCAGTCGGCTTACTAAAACTAGGCAGACCAGGTCATTGAATGTTTCACCCTTCTCTGGTTCAACGTGGAATAAATCATGTTGACCTACTCCCTACGGCTGGTTGTCACAGGGGGTTTTCTACTAGATGAACACGGTCAGCCCAGATTCCATGCATCTGGTTTGTGAGGCCAAAAATTACCAAGAGCTTAGCCATGCGTCTGCCTTCCCCCTGCCTTTCGCGGGTTAATGTTGTAGCCAGTCGCCACCGCTCGTGGCCTCGGTGTCACGGGTACTTCCTTCGCTGCGGTCTGGGTATCGCAACCCTGCTGCTATCATCATGGGTGTCTGTGGACCTTTTTATCACTGTGGAACACTTCCATCATGCCACCTCCCTCATACTGCAATGGTTGGGTGGTCGCGGCCTGCTGTTGCTGCCGTGGTTGGTCATAATGGCCTCGTGTCCCCAGTGTCGCGGCCCGCCTGCCTATGGTGCTTTAACATGTCGCTTCTTTGGAAGATGATTCATCGTAGTTGATCCATGAAGAAAGAAGCAGGAGAGTGATTGGGGTGATAAGGAACACCCAACGAATGATCTGGGTCATTGTTCATGTTGACCCGGATACGTTCTTCTTTGTGGGTCACAAAGAAAAGATGGAATAATCAATAAGACAAGATATACCCTTTTGTCCTGCAACACTAACCACCCCACATGAATGACCGATCCAGGGTTTATCATTTTGGTGAGTTAACCCACGTCCATCATTTAAAATAAAGATAGGGAAAATAAAAATTTCACTTAAAATAAACCCCCTACCTAGAGAAGGTTCATCATTTTTTTGATCTGTTCGAAGTCGTTGGTGTTCGTCGACCTCTGGTCCTAGATCCTTCATCCAAGTAATTTTCATTTCTTTCTGATCTACTAGCATTATTTGTTAGAGATAATATCCTTCACCATTCATTAGATAAATTCTCACTCTGACTTTCCAACCCATTATCTCATTAAAGTGAAAAGTGTTGCATCATTTTGGTTATACGGCATCATCGAGTTGTTACGTTGTTTCATTAGTGAAATATATTATCTATTTCTCTTCAATTAATGGGTCATCACACGGCTCATTTAGGATCCTCACTATTGGTGTTCAGCGCCACCTCATCACGACACTGTAGTGTTGGTGTGCCACCACTCAATGGTGAGGAATAGAAAATAAAATAACTTTTAAATTTATTTAAATTACCTTCCAAAAGGTCCGAAAACTATCATTTCTGATCGACCCTCTCCGATCGAAGTTATTTCCATTCTTAGGTAATTTTTTTATTCCGGAGAAAATAGTGCCCTTAGATTTTCAATTGTGGCTCCTGTATAAAAGTTTCCAAAATCACGCATGTGCGCCATTTAATTCGCATAAAAATCTCAAAAACTATCTTTCACCCTCAACCTGCACCGGTCGACATAATGCTTCGCCAAAGGGAAACAAACCCTCATGTGCTCAATGGTACTCTTTGATATCCAATCCAACATACCATTTAGTAGTTACAAGGATTTGAAAATAATATAAAATAATTTCTAATTATAATATTTACGGAAAAAACTAACGTCCACTATTGGTCAGTGTCGACCAACGTTAGGCCCTTTCTAGTCGAATCCTGATTCTCTGAGTTCAATGGTGCCGTTAGATTTTGGATCCAGACACCGGTTTAAAACTTATAAAAACCCACTCGCATGATTATTTAGTAAAACATTAAATAAAGTTTGAAAATCCATTACAATCACTCCCGGCTTTGGATTTACGTACTTTCTTAGAGCCTGGAATAGAAATAATCCAATTTAACTAAAAAATATCATAGAATTTAAAGGACATTAAATTCTCTCCATCATAAGACCATTCATCCCCGAAAAGAAAATTCTTAAACTCAATGGATGAAAACATAGTTCCCTAAGGGTTCTTGTCCTGCATACAAGAACGCACCTCAAGGAACCACCGACATCGACCACTTTCATGTCCAACATCTACTAGGCCAACAACATTTAATAACAGGAACATGTTTCTCTTGCCATGACAGGTGGGAAAGAACCAAGGACTACGATCCCTCTACAGTCATGGGGTCTAGTATGTCACCTCCATGCTAACCTGATGCAGATATAGACATAATACCATAGTTCACATCCACCCTTGGATGAACTATACTAATGCCTTCGCAAGTGTTATGCGTTTCGTGTTGAAGCTAATCATGTAGGGGTTTTTACAAACGAAACAGGGCTACCCACGAGTGAACACTGGATCTTTCTAGGCCCTCAGTCTACAACATCTAGTGGCCACACAACTTGCTGAAACAGGAACACTACCACACTCACAAGTGGAATCCCAGCTGAGTATGGATGGTTCTAAACCATTCCATACCGCAAGAAACATCCTGGGTTCTAACTCTACCACCACAAAATGATCCCAAGCATGACTCTTTGCGAGATTCTACTTCGTACTACCCGTGTTTCCCTTTCACCATAATGTATAACCCTTCTTCACCATCATTGACACACTACATTCATTTCCTAATACAGTCAATCTAGGTATGAATGGTAGAAGTCCATAAAAAGAATGGCGTCGTAATTCCTTGACACTATGACTAAGAGATTTCATCTGCAACTCTTGCATCCAAGAGTCAGGTCACACTATCAACGTCAGTGTGTGATCGAAAAGTCTCCTACAGAAGGAGTCCTTATGTGTGTGGGTCAAGTCCATGATCAAACTGGAACCTCAAAGTCTCAAAAAGAACATGTGGTAAAAATGAACAACGTGCACCTGGGTCTATTTAAAACAGAATCCAAAAGCAAATACACATATTTTACCTTGAATCTTTCCTAGAGCTTCTTGGTCATAAGCCATCACCCTAAGAAGATGTCCTCATCTATTTCCTCTAAATACCTTAGCCTGACGTGGACCACTTCCTTCTACTCTTCCAGCTCCCCTTCCTTGCCCTCCATTTTGTGGTAGTCCTTGCTCTAAGAACAACCTCTACCAAGGTGTCTCATCAAACTGTTCCCTCTCGGTGGTACAGCAGGTCAGAAAATCCACAGGGATATGTCCCCAGACATTTCAAGCATAACACCACCATTCTTATGACTGATTTTCTCCTTGGAACTGCTCCTAAACCATAGACCAAAGTGTTTGTGTTCAGTCATGAGTATGCCTCTTATGTTGCTATCCTATCACAAGTAATCTTCTATCTCCAATAGACTCTCCTACCGCATGAAATCTGATGTAGATCACATAGATCTTCACCTCCAGCATGAAACTCTCAACCACCAAGTCTCGCTCTGACACCCTAGTATATGATGGAATTCTAAGGGGTATCACTGACACCCTGATCTCTCGGTGTAGTCCCTATTCAAATGTATGGGCCCTTGGGTAAGGGTCCTGCACTATAGAGCAGTGAGAAAGATCCATGTATGTTGCCGAGTATTCTTCTACCATCATGGTGCCTAGTCATAGGTGAAGTATCTCTTGTATACACACAGAGCATGAATTCTTCAAAAAGAAATTCTCCTGTAGATGTTATCAAATTATAACCAGATGAGGGTATCCTGATCATGCATCTGGATTTCCATGCTCCACCATCTCTCCATCGAGCCTTGAAGAAGGCTCACAACAAATATTTTTGTCTATTCGATAGATTTCTTCACTAGGTGGAAGACTTGTGTGACCACCTCAAGCTACTCCTTAGGTACCTAAAGATCTATCTCACCTTGGAACCTGTGAGGTATCTGTCTTTGAAACTCGTGAAGTGCATGTAGTCTACAAGAATCCTCTACTGGTAGTGCTGGTAGCAACTGCTAATCAATGGGTGGGGGTATCATTGGTGTTATACCCGAATGTAATGCTTCTGAATTTGTGCACTACACTAAAGCCTCTACTCTGGTAGGATCATAATTACGATCACACTATAGCATCCTAAATATTTTTCATCGTGAAGGAATCCTAAATGAATCAAGAAGAACCACGATTAAAAGATATATCTGGAGAGATAACTCAAGAAGGTCATGGAAATCACAAACCATTCCTATATGATGCATGTACCCTTTATTTCCCGCAACCAGTGTTTTCCATGTACCGATTCATAATGCAAGTGTCCAGATTCCTAGTGTATGGATAAGTCGGTTGTCTCACCAACAATGGATTCTGTGGATAGAAAGATGAACTCGAAATACTTATCACTGTTTCTCCAAAAGAAAACCCTATACTTTGGATCATTGAGGTAGAACTAACCTCCTCTGATTTAAATTTGTCACATCTCATCCCCTGAGGACCGTGTCGTGACTACGCCAATCCCACCTCCCAAATGATGGGGGTTGGCGACTAGCACCGAAGGCATTATACCATGAGTGGTAGGAATTTTCTTGAGTAACTGTATGCACCAAAACACACACAACCACATCCCAAATAGATGGAAAGGAAAACATGCATACCACCAAACTTATTCTGAGTAAAGGTACAAGAATTAAGTGAAGTTGGCCAAATACAAACACAACAAAATATAAACTGAAAATAGGAAAGTAAAAAAGATCTTTGTAAGACATCTGCAAAAGACCCCAGCTGAAGGGTAGAAAAGGAGTGGTTGTCGGAATATTGGAAGTATTTACATCTTATCATATCTCATTGGGAACTACCTAGTCTGGGGCTGCAGAGGTCTCTGTCGAAGCAGCGGTCTTCTGCACCAGACACAACACATGGGGGAGAATCCCATGCAGGGGTATGTAAAACAATACTCATTAGGGGACCCCGGAACTACAAGATATGTCACAAGAGAGAAACAACAATGGAATGAAAAGTTAGTTCTACTCTGTTATATTCACATACATATACCATGAACATGCATATATACTCCTTTCAGACACTTTGAATCATAAGGTTCCAACCTCATAGCCAGCATTAGGATTCTCATCATTGGTTTTAGAGGAAACACATAAACCAAGAGATTAAACTTCAAGAGCTTAGCCATATTTGGTGGAACCTACCTGAGAGATACACACCATGAAGAACATTCTACAAGGTCCAACACTAGTTCATGACACTAGAGGTCTAGTCATCACAGTATTTCACCCAATGAAAGAGTAAAGAAACCCAAGTGAAGAGGCATGCTCCTCGCCATTGTGCTCAGTTGAGGGAGTACTTCTCTAGACTAACTTGTGATACATCAATCGCACTTGTAAGGAGTGGCCCACACATCAGTTTTCTCGATGAAGCACTTTCTCTTACATCGGTATAGATCTATTCATGTGTAGTCCCACTTCTCATAGTTGTGTTTGATAGTCAAGGGAGCTCCAACACCAATGGAGGGCCTAATAGATATCACTACTCGAAGACGTGGGAGTAGTAATCTATAAGTGAGGCCCCACACGCTGTTCCAATAGGGGAGTATTACTTAGGAAGGACCTACACCATGTTACGGAAGGGGAGTACTAATTCGTATATCAAGGACCCTCACCCAACCCGATAGGGGATTACTACAGAGGTATAATATAATGTATAGAAATTAAAACCATCAGTCATATCACTGAACACCTAGGGCTAATGGGTTACTCCTCCCTTATGAGTATCATGGGCATGCAAGGCCACACAGTGCTTCTCCCCACTATGGTCCTGTTGGGTCACACAAAGTCGCTTCCCACTAGCCTTGGACTATTGTGGTACTCATCCCTGATTAGTAACATGGGTGTGCTTGGTCACACAGAGCTCCTCCCCACAGTGGGCCCTCTGGGTCCCACATAGCCACTTCCCACATTGGCCACCATACTAAGGTACTCCTTATCAATGAGTATCATGGGTCTTACGGGTCACATAGAGCGGCTAATCACTGTGAGCCTTATAGGTCACATAGAACCGCTTTCCATTGGGCCATCATAGCTGATCCACACAGGGTCACTTGTCAACAGTCATCGGGTCTTAGTCAGCCACAGTGTCTTTACACATTGTGCACTAGGTTCCAAAAGAAAATTCTCCTCAAGCCATTTTTCATATCCCAGACATCCAAAAAATCATCCTTAGAGTATGTCGAAAGATCTACCTCATTGTGATGGTGACAATGCCACAAATGACTCATCAATAAGATGCCTGATTTGAGAGATTTGGGCATTTTAGTAAACAGGATTCGGCTGCATCTGGGGTAGGTTCGGACGAGGATCCAGCCCGCTAAGTCGCCGAGAGACCCGGTCCCATCTGGCCCGACTCGCAACTGGACGCCCAGCTTATTCCCAGCCTTGGTCACTTAGCAGCCCGATGTTAATTTTCCGGCACGGCCCGCAATAGTGGGCCATCTAAATCTAGCTCGGGCCACCTCGCGGCTGGATTGGTGCCCCCCATATCAGCATGCATGGTGGTAAGGTTTCCATCTAGCCTGGGATACCCTATAGCCAAGCTCATGCCCCAGCCCGACCACTTGAGCAGCCGACTTCCTCCAGCTAAGCGTACGCAGTCAGTGATTGTGCCTCCCTTCTCTCGGTCAATGAGGAATAAGCCATGTTTACTTGTTCCCTATGGTTTGTTTCTGTAGGGTTTTTCCCACCAAACGAACGCGGATGGTCCGCCTGGACATTATCAACATGTGGTACTACCAAGGGTCCACCTTCCTCCGTATATCATGTCTTCATATCGAGGCATGTCACCCCCACCTATGGCCTGGGTGACGTGAGTTCCCCCCTTGTCACGGCCTAGGTGTCGCGGCCGTGAACACTCCATCCCCCAACCTAGGGGCAGGAATTACTTAATGTCACTATGGTGTGCTTCTAGTGCCCCATCTCCCTCCTACTGCCTCGGCTGGCCTGTTGTGGTCAGTTGATGCTTCCATGGTTGGTCGTCATTGCTTCGTGCCCCTCGTGTTGCGGCCCACCTAGTCGTGGTTCTTTCGCCTGAACCTTCCTTGGTTGATGCATCATCATTGTTTCACCATGAATAATGTAGAGAGAGATATATATATATATATGGATATCAATGAACACCCAAAAAAATATTTGGGTCTTTTATTTTTTTGACCCAAATGCGTTCTTTTTAGTGGGTCATGAAGAAAAGGTAGAATAATCTATAATACAATAGATCCTCTTTTTATCCCGCATCAACAACCACCCCACATGAATGACCGATCTATGGGTTAACTTGTGTGTGAGTTAACCCATACCCATCATTTAAAAGAAATATGGGGGAAAGCAAATATTCACTTAAAATAAACCCCCAACCAGGAGAAGGTTCATCATCGGTGTCGATCGGTTCAACATCGTTGGCATTCATCGACCTCCAGTCCAAGATCCCTCCTCCAAGTAATCTTCGATTCTTTTCGATCTATCATCACTCTTCATTGGAGATATGATCCTTCACCGTTCATCAGATAAATTCTCACTCTAATTTACCAACTCATTCTCTCAATAAAAGAGAAATGTACTGCAGCCTTTCGGTTACGATGTGTCATCACCTCATTGCCTTGTTTCATTTATAAAATATATTATTTATTACTCTTTGATTAATGATCCATAACGCTTCTCATTTAAGATCCTCATTAATGTGGTTTTTCACCGTCTTTTCTCCGCACTTCACTTCTAGAATGACACTGCTAAATAGTGAGGTATAGAAAATAAACAAACATTTTAAGTTATTTTATTTCTCTTCTGAAAGGTCCAAAAACTATCATTTTCAATCGACCCCTGACAGTCAAAGTTATGTCCATTATTATGTAACGTCATCTATCCGGAGGAAAATTTTCCTGCATATTTTTTATCCACGCACCTGTTTAGAAGCTTCCAAAACTGCACATGTTTGCCATTTTAATTATCTTTAAAAACTCAACAACTATCCTTCACCATAAACCTGCGCAGGTCGTGGTTAAGCTTCGCCTAATGTGAAAACGCCCTCACGAGCTAAAGAGTTCACACATATTTTTGATCTAAGTTATAGTTTAGTAGTTATAATTATTTAAAAATAAAATAAAATAATTATTAATTATTTTATTTATGGAAAAAACTAGTTTTCACTCTTGGCCCGTGCTGGCCCATGTTAAGCCTTATCTAGGAGAATCCCAACACTCTAAGTTCAATAGTGCCCTAAAATCTTTTATTAGGGAACTAGTATAAAAGATAGAAAATGTTTCTCTCATGATTATTTAATAAACATTAAAAATATTTCAAAAATACATTGAGGACACTCCAGACCTCGGAATAATGTACTTTCTTAGAGTCTGGTCTTTAAATAATCCCATTTAATTAAAAACTATCATGAAATTTCTGGGACATTAAAACCAGGAATATCGCATTGAGATTTCTAGACTAAGGATGGAGAAATTGATAATTTTATTAGAGGTATTCTGATAGATATAGATTACCTTATTGAGAAATAAAACTTGGAAATAAAACTAGGAAATTCGATTGAGTATTATTATGATGTCCAAAAAATTTCTTACTCGCTTCAGGGAAAGAAAGTGAAGAGTAATTTTGAAATATCGTATTTTGAAAGCTTTTCAAAAATCACTGTAACATGTTTGTTAAAAAAATTATTACATATTTTGTGATATAATAACCACACACACTATTTGATTCTTCACATAGTTATACATGAGTGTAATGGCATATCCAACGTATTGTATTCCATATAAAGGAATTTTTTACTGGTGGATTGTGTGGTATTGGATCATTTCAATACCATACCAAGGACGAAGCTATTCTTGTTTAACAGAGAACCATGTAATTATTTCTACTTCAATGGATGTATTTTTATTTATTTCAATAGGTAATGAAATATTTGACAAGAGATTAAGGTTGTTTCTTATGAAATAAACTTAAATGAAAATGATATCATTGACTCAACCCTTCCTCTCCTAGTGATACTACTACACTAATTGTGAACTTACAACATGTGTTTTTTATCTTATATAAAAATAAATGTATGTTACTTATTTACATGATTACAAAAACCAAGTTTATTATTCTTTTTATTTTATTTATTATAATGTTATATTTAGTTCATTAATTATTTTGGTTTAAGTCAAACGTTTAATGATGTTTAGATCATATGTCCAAAATAACTTTTCATACTTATTTAAGGACAAAGAGCTTGTTATTTCATCATATAAAGAATAATAATCACGAAATAATTATCCTTTTTATAAAAAAAATCTTTTAAAATTAGTTATGATCAGTACTTATGAAAAATTAACTACATTACAATCATTGAGGTGGTAGGTCATACGTACACATGAATAACATTTCCATTTTTCAACTATCATGATGGAAAGAAGGTAAGTTTGACTTAATCATTCTATAAAGATCACTATATCATAAATTTAATATTACTTCTTTAAATACACATATATATACCATAAATGTTATTTAGTAATTATAAAAAAAACATTTCTTCATTGAGGTGGTAATCCACCCATGGGCCTGAAAATTGTTATCCTTTTTCTATGAATTGAAAGGTATGAAAATATAAAAAATATTAATTTTCCAAAATGATAAAAATTTCATAAATATTGTATATATAAATATATATTAAATCTATCATCATAAAAGACATTCGAGGAGATAATGGGAAACAAAATACATCTGTTCGTGAGGTAGTAGTCTGCTGAATAAATGAACAACGGTTTGGATTCCAATTTTATAGAAGTGAAGAAGGATTTTCAATATTAAATTAGAATAATATTATCTTAGTGTATGGTAGAAATTTATTTTATTATATTCTCATGGTTTAGTATTATTTTAATTAGGGAAAATAACAAATAAAATAATGACACTCACTTAATAACAATACCTCTTCTTCAGACCACCACATTAAGAATATACATAAATAAACCCTATTTTAGCTTCATGAACAAATAAAATCCATCTATAATGTGATTAGGAAAGTAAATAATTTATTTTGGTATGTATTTCATATATCCAAAATTATTTAGAAGCATTTAAATGAGTGGAGTGTGGTTTCCATTTATAAGTGAGAGGGAGTGGAATTTTTGTAATTACCCCAAATTATTCTATAATGTGAAGTCACACTCATGCCAAGTTCCTCAAAAATTGATAAATAATCAAGTTGAGTTGATATATGTTTGATAAATTCTTCAAATATTTAAAAATAAACATGTTTTATACATGTTATTCCATTCACCACTAAGGTCTCTTGTGTATACCATTTTAGTTTTTCATCATGGTAACCAGTTTGATTGATTTTTTATTCATTATGACCAAAATTAAGATGAACATATTACCTAATATAAAATATTATTATTAAAAATATTGAATCCAAGTTATTAAATTAAAATCAAATAATTTTGGTAATTCAATTAAAAATTAATCCCGTAAAATCTGCTGAAATGGATTTTTAGGAGACGCATTTTTTAGAAATAAATGATATTATATTAAATATATGATTAGAAATAATCATTTTATGAATTTAAATTCATATAAATATATTTATAATTAATTAATTTTACTTAGATAGTTCTTTACTATGGGTTATTTTAATTTATTAAAATTGATAAACATTATTCACTAAAAAACAATTTGAAGAAAACTGTGTCTTAAGCATAAATATAAACTACTATAAAATTCCTGAAAATTGATGATTAAAAATAAAAAAATTATATTATTCTAAATTAAATTTTTAATATGAAACTTTATTAAAAAAATCCAAAATATAATGGGTTTTATAAATTTCTTGATTTAACAAAAGAAATAATAGTACTTGAAAATTGGTAATTTTAACTATTCATGGAAACAAAAATTTTAAAAAATTGAAAACAAATCACCCTATGTAAATTTTCAGGTTGTTATTACAAAAATTATGATCATTTTTTGAAATAAAATCTCAAAAACTTAAATAAATTAATTATAATATTTCTCTCAAGAATATAAAAAAATATTTTTAAGGAAATGTTTCATTAATAAGAGAATTTCTATTAAAAATAAAGTACTTATATCCTAAGAATGTATCAATAAATTTATATCAATTATACCCCTGTATATATTCCATAAACTATTAATGACTATTCGTACCTTTCTGTTAACCTCCATGTTGTAATGATAATTGAATCAGGCTTCTAATTTTATTAAAGAGTTTCATGTTTTCAGTAAGCATATTATATTTTAAGATAGGTATAACTAACTATTGAAGTTAATACGCTGCCAAAGATGAGGAATCTTCAAGACTGACATGCCTCTAAGATCAAATTCTGAAAAATTATGATACACTGTCATGATTTCATATCATTAGAATGAAATTTTTCAAAAGTGTGAGACACCACCAGCCTGACCCACCGTCAAAGAATTCACTACTAGATTAATGACTCACCACCAGATGAGAGACTTCCAATATAATATTTTGGATAATAAAAATACCCCCATAATAAATCATCGCCAATTTCATTCCACCAATATAAAACTACATTATCCTCAGACACTATGAGCCTGAGACACTTCTATAACGAGACGTAGTCGGACTCTGAGACACCACCTATATTGAGTTACCATTCTAGGACACATTGTATTATTCCTTTACATATATTTATTGTTTAAATTATTCTAATTGATATAATTTTAATGTTAATTCTGATTGATATTTAAAATATATGTCCCTTAAATAATCGATTGAATGTATTTAGGGGGTGTCTGACATGTAGTACGAGGAAGTATTGTTGATACAGATATTATTACTACTACTGTTAATAAAAGAGAAACTGACTCCCTCATGGAAACAATATGAAATTAATAGATAAAGTAAAAGTGTTTATAAATACATGATAGAGTTAAACTATATTTCAAGAATAAGAAGATCTTCTTTGTTGCATCATGTATACACATGACTGAGGAAGCTGAAGAACAACACACTTTTAATGCCATCCTACAGTTAAGAATATAAGATTCTAGGACACTCTATATAAATAAAATTACATGAAAAAGACTTGAGCTACACTATAAATAAAAATCGACATTTCTCAGGTGCACTACATAAAGAACTGGTCATCTCTATCCCTTCATACTTTTATATTGCTCAGTTTTTTGTATCTTTTTACATTATGGGCAGTGTGTGTGTTCCTCTTTTTCTTTAAAAACACACCATCTTAAGATATAGATATAATATATAAATATATCTTCATAGTTTTTTTATAATTTCCCACACTTGTGTGAAATTGTGGTAGAGGTCCTTGTGTGGCCTTTTTTTGTACTCCTATATATTACAGCAGAAGAGGTCATGTGTGATCTTGATAGCTGTATACTATTGTAAAACCTGGTCTAGTATATGGATCAATTTTTTTATTTATATAAACTACTTGGTGGAAGGTTATCACCAATTTTAGAGGACTATGTCTCTTCTTTGAGACTCATCCTATTGTATTCAAAAATTCAAAAGTGTTCTTTATTTTGTCTTACTTTAAATCTGTCTTTAAAAATGAAAAATGTTTTAAACTTTAAAAAAATAAATACTTTGATAGTTAAGCTTAATTATTTTATTTATAAGATTTTAATTATGTAAATTTACATTCATTTATATAGAAATATTTTATACTAAATAACTGAGGCCTAATTGATCTTTTAAGAAATATTTTGAAAGATTGAAACTTATAAGAATTTGTTTTTTCAGTTAACTATTCCATTTATAAACAAATTGGGGGAACATTTTTAATTACATTTTACACAGATATTTTATTGGGTACTCAATTCACCCCCCCCCCCTTCTTCTCTTGAGATACTCACTCTGATGATCATTTGGTATCAAATGAAATTTTCTTCGGTGTAAAAGCTTTGATATATTTTTAACTATGATATTTTTTAATATTTCAAAACCCTAAATTTATTTCATTTCTATATTTATTTTTTAAAATGGATTATAGAAAATAAGGTTCTTCTACTAACAGACGTACACTGTTCAATGTTAACCATTATGCTAAATAGAAAATTAAAATGAAAATTCACATTCAGAGTATGGGATATGAAATATGGACTACAATAGAAGATAAATATGTACTACCTAAAGAATATGTGAGTACTTGGAATGATGCTAATAAGTTATCTTATAAAATACTAATAAATAAATTAATTCCATGTATAAGGATTTATGCGATTATTACTTTAATTGATTATTTGTATGAAACGTTGCCTCTAAAATCGGGGATACCATATCTGTTTCACATGATAGGAAAAAAATTGTTAAAGGGAGGAATCTTAACACGAATTCTATTAAGTATGATAACTTTAATATGAGTCTTGATGAAACATTTCATTACATTTATCGCATGTTCAAATAGATCACTAATATAATGAACTCCCTTGGAAATCTTCTATCAAAAAAGGACCAGATCATAAATCTACTCAGTTTTTTACCTGAAAGATGGAGAGGCACATCTGCATTCATTGTAGAATCATGTGACATCAGAAAGCTACCTATCAAATAGATTATTGGTAAGATAATGATGTAGGAATAAGATATAAAATTCAACCAAGAAGATTATGTATAACCAAAAATAAAAATCTATAGCCTTTAAGACTAATGCATCTAAACAAAAAGAAAAATAGAATGTTCAAGCATTGAGTTATAGTGATAGTGAATATCCCCTAGACGGTGATGAGGAGATGGATCATCTAGAAATAAAATTTAACAAAATTTATAGAATGAAAAACATTTTCTGAAATGACAATTGTAATGGAAAATATTATTCCAAATGAACTTGGAAAAAATAGAAGAAGAAATATGAAAATGAGTTTTCCTACTATGAGAATAAGAGGAATGTTCAGGTAATGGTTGACTATATATAGTTGATGTAAAAAAAGAGATATGATGAAATGGAATTAAAATATAATAACGAAATTAAAGAAACATGGAGTTCCGTAGAAGATATGTCCATTGATTCAGATTCAACAACTGAGGAGAAACATCATAAATCCATTAATTTCTTTATGAAAGAATTCAATGTGGTACCAAATATTTATAATGTTTTACATTTTCATAAGGATTATGTTTCTAATAATTTTAAAAATTTACATAATGATGATAACATTTGTCAAGAATAATTTTCTTAATATTTTAATATGATAAAATATACTATTAATAAGCTTAGAGAACAATATAAAACCCTGAACAGAGATAATGTTTTATATGAAATTATTAAGTCTGATTGGTTTATTGAAAAAGAAAACAATGCTCAACTATTGGAAGAGAATACTGAACTTAAAATTTCTAATGAGAAACAAAATAAAGACTTTGGAAAATTCACTAATGGTATTGAAAATATTATATAGATTTTTGGAAGACATGTTGATCCTATATATGTTATTAGTATTGGCTAACAACCTGGAAAAGGGAGTGTATTAAATAGTGCTTTTTTCCTAAGTCCATTCCAAAGAGTTCTTCTAGAATTTATTTTTTATAGGACCTAATAATGTTTTTCATTCAAATAATATTCAATCTTTATATAGAAAACCCATTAATAATTTTGGATTCCCAAATCATTAATTACTAACACTTCTGTACCCAAATAGATATAGTTACCAACGTCATTTCTTTCATAAATTTTGTTTTATATGAAAATTACTTCCAGACCTCATGTATAAGTATATAATACTTGTATAGTGGTTCTTCAAGACATGTGATAGGGTATTATTCTTCTTTCAAGATCCTTATTAAGGTTTATGGTGGTCATGTCACCTTTGGTGACAATGAAAAATAAAAAATAATCAGCCTTGGCCAAATTGGTAACTGTAATTTTGTATTAATTTTTTAGTATTATTTTCTGATGGATTGAAATATATTCTACCTATAATATCCAAATTATTTTATCATGATTTTCAGTAAAAGTATGAGAATAATGCTTACAATGTTTATGAATCTAACAAATCATTGATTTCTACTTCCCAAAGAAATCATAATGTCTACGTTGTTTCCATAAATTCTATGATTTCTCAAAATATATCTTGGTTATGTTTCTTTCACAACGAATCTATGATTTGGAAATGGAGGCTATGACATTCTAATATTTAATCACTTTATAATATAACTATGAAAGTTTTAGTTAAAGATATACCTAAACTTGAGTTTCCAATTGATATAGTCTGTAACCTCTATCAAAAAGGGAAGCAATAGAATGTTTTTTTAAAATTAATAAAATAAGTGTCAATTTATAATCCTTTAGTGATGGTTTATAGGGATTTATTTGGAAGATCTAGAATTTCTAGTCTTAATGGGAAGCATTATGTCTATGTATTAACAGATGCATTTTCTAGGTATAGTTGGGTATTATTTGTAGCTCACAAAATTTAAGTCTATTCTTATTTCCCAAAGTATTCTAGATCAATATAGATCCTAAGTGGACTTAGAATTAAGATCCTAAGAAGTGACCATGGCCGTTATTTTGAAATTTAATATTTTGAATCTTTTTTTTAACAAAATGGCTACACTCATAACTACTCTACTCTTGGGGGCCCACAATAGAATGAAGTAGTTGAAAAGATGAATAAACTCTATAATAGATATCCCAGAACATGTTAAATGATAATGACCTACCTATACAATTTTTGAAAGAGGATGTAAATATAGCCTAAAACATCATAAATAATATTTTAATTAGTCTTATCCTAAAGAATAGTCGTATGATTTTGGGAACAATAGAAAACCTATGGTTAATTACTTTTGATTTTATGATTGCAATGTCTTTATTCATAAAACTATGGATAATTTGGATAGGTTTTCTACCAAAAGTGATGAACGAATTTTTATGGACTATTCAATAAGCAGTAAATCCTATTAAGTATTGAAAAAAAGAACAAAAAATTTTGAAGAATATGTCCTTGTAAAATTTGGTGAAATAGATCCACATGATCCCAATACCTCCATAGAAAAACTTGAGGATGATTTCTCTTCTCTAGACTTATATTTTAAACCTTTTGATTCTTCTATCAAATTTCCAAAAAAAATCCTGTTATTCTGAATCATTTCTAGGACTTCCTAAGCTCAAACCTATAGAAAATCCTCAGGTGACTAGCCCTGTATTTTCTAGGGATATTATAACCCTTAAGTGACGCCCCTTGGATTCATTAGTTGGAGATCTAATTAGAGGTACACAAACAATATCTTCTATTATAAATCAAGTTGAACATCAAGAATTTATGTGTTATATATAACCTAATAACATCAATGGGTTATTAATGTAAAAATATCAGTAAAGATAAAGAAATAGTAATTGAATAAATTTTAAATAAATAAAGTGTGGGAAATTGAGGATAGACCCATGGAAACCTTGACTATATCCAAAATATTGGTGTTTATAAAACATGTAGAAGAGTAATTCATTATAGTTAGAAACAAGGAAAGATTATTTTCATAAGGTTATATTCAAGAATATGGGATAGACTATGAGGAAACGTTTTCAACAGTATCTAGACTTAAATCTATTAGAATCTCACTTCTTGTGCATCACATTTAGATTTCTTGCATTATCAGATGGATGTCAAGAGTGAAGTCATGAATGGTTTTACAGTTGAGGATGGTTTTTTATAAAACTGAACAGTATTCAAAATTCATATTTTCCAAATAACATTTCCAAGTTATCTAAATTAATATATGGTTTAAAACAAGCCCATGGTGCTTTGTATAATAGGATGGAAAATATTCTTATTTCAAAATGTTTTCCAGAAGGTATATCTAATCCTACTATTTTTAAAAATTATTTATAATTATGTTTTAAAATAATTTTTCTATGATGATAATATTATTTTTTGATTGTTAGGATATTATTTATGTGCATATTTTTATAAAATGATACAAAGTGAATTTGCAATGATTTTAATGGGGGAAGTCAAATTATTTCTTAGATTTATGATTTTTAAAATAAAGAAGGAATTATTTTATATCAAATTAAATATTAAAAACTATTTTTAAAATGTTTTAACTTGTATAGCACTAAGAGTAGTGATACTCCTATGAGTGCCACTTGTATGTTGGATACTAATGAAACTGTGAAACAGGTTGATCAAACCAGTTGTATACATATGATTGGAAGTATTATCTACTTGACTTCTAGTAATCCTAATATATTTTTTATTGTTTTCATGTTTTCTCATAATCAAGATAATCCAAAATAGTCACACTTGGTTTTTGATAAAAAAAAATTCAAATTCCTCAAATATACTACAAATATAGGATTTTTAACCTTTGGGGACAAGCATATATTCTTATTGGTTATTTTATTGTGGATTTTTGTGGAGATAAATAATATAAAAAAATTTCCTCTAGAACATTTCAATTTTTTTCATGTCTCTAGTTTCATGGTGTAGTAAGAAAAAAAACTGTTTCATTTTCTACTACTGAAGCTGAATACATAGTTTTTGGTAGTTGTTGTGCACAAATATTATGGATGAAAGAAACATTACTAGAATATGGATATAAATTATTTCTTTTCCCCAAAAGGTTTTACAAAAAAAATTCTATTAATATTTCTGATAATATTGATTCATATTCTAGAACAAAGCATATTGATATAAGACATCACTTTTGGAGAGATGATTTTCAAAATGGTGATGTCACTTTTGATTTTTTTGGTATAGAACATTAGTTATCTGATATTTTTACCAAGGAATTGAATTATAAAATAATTAACTATATCAAACATGAATTATGAATGAACAAATTTGATTAAATTTATTTTTTAGGAGAAATTTTTGGGTATGAAATACCTTTGGGTTAGACACACTATTGGGTATGACACACCATTGGGTATGACATGTTATTGAGTATGAAACATCATTGGATATGAAACACCATCGGGTATCACTCACCATTGTAGTTGTCACACCTATGTAGTTGTGTAACTCGTGTAGTTTTCTTAACATTTTATACATCTAATAGTTATGATTGTATCACCATTGACATTGATTCATAGTTGTGAACCTCACAGCATTGATTTGTCTTGCTGTTGGTTTTATGCCTTTGAAAAAACAATATCTTTACTTTCTTAAGCTTTCTAAAACAATGACTTTTTATGTTTACAGTTTATTTCTATAACCCCTTTTGATTGTTTTCCCTGATACTTAATTTAAATTTTTTACTACCATTTAGATTTTGATTTTTTAAAATACCCAAATCCCAAATGATATTTTATAGTCATTTATCAAATTCCATACAATCAATATTCTTCCATTATTCCTCTCTCTCAAGCCCATTGAAACCCTTTGTCTTCCAAACTTTAAACCATTCAACAGTCAAACAAGAGAACCAAACCAATTTTCATTCCAAGAATGAATCTTCCTTCCTACTCTTCACCATCTAAGTCATGAACAGCTAAGAACATAAAATTTGAACCAATTTTTCCTACTCCAGTTTCACCAGTTAATCAAAGACTTTAAAAGAGGATCACTACACCAAAAAGAATGTGGAAAAAAGAGTTTTTTATCAATTTAGACTTTGGTGTTGCAATTCATAGAGAACCAAGGGTGGATAGACTACTTTTCCTCAAATGAGAGACATTTATACCCTAGTTTGGTTCACATAATATATAATAATATTGAGTTTTGATTTAATAATGATAGAGGGTAATTGATGAGAACAATAAGAAGTTGTAAAAAAAAATTCCACAAACAATTGACTAAATTTCTAGGTGTGCCTCCTGAACATATTTATAATGACTACCATGTATCCATCTCTGATTATAGTGACTTATCTTTTTATGTGGATTATTTTAAATAACTTACTGGTGATGGAATAAAAAGAAGGTCAGTAGCTTTAGGTCATGATGGAGAGAGCATACTACTCTTCTAGTTTAGTCGACACATGTTATGTCCAAGGAAATGTGACTTTACCACCTTAAGATACCGAGATTTATATCTTCATTATCTTATTAAATAAGTAAAAAATATAAACTTATGATTGTGTATTATTGTATATATATATATATATGAGATGATAAATCCTACTTTTATATTTAAATCCATTATCTATAGAAATCTTACTTATGCCATGTTAGAGGAAAAGAATGATGTTTTAGATGATGAGGAAACAGTTGTTGATTGTGGTAGTTTTTTCATTTCAAAATCTATTTTCCCAATAATGAGGATCAATTGGAACCCCTAGAAAAAATAATGGGTAGCTGATAATGACAAAATATATGAGGATTTTAATCTAGTGGACCATCCAAAATGACTAAAAGTTGTTGTTGATCCTAGTTTGCAACCATATGTGATAGTGGTGTATTTTGATAAAAAGGAAGAAAATTATATTGCTGAAAAATAATAAGAGTAATATCATGTTGATGTGGGATGTAACCTAGAACTATCTCCAAAATTACCAACCATTACTTATGGAGATCCTAGTCTTCATAAGTGACTTCCCAAAAGAGAAACATTTATGAAAATCAATGAATAAAAAACTAATGTTTCTGGAGAATATTAGTTTAAGTATATTTTGAAATTCGATTATGATAAAGACAATTGTGATGAAGGAGAGTAAGAATAAAATGAAGATTCTAGAAATTTAAATGGATATAATGATGATGGTAATTAAAAAACTAATGGTTCTCAGTGAAAAATTAGAAATAAAGATGTAGAAATACGTATTGATATTATTGTATCTCATAGTTCAACAAAATATGAAGAAATACCATGTCTTGTTGATAGTTTGGATAGAACTATTAGAAAATAATAAGTTGATTTTCTTAAGGAGGAGAAATCCCAAATTTTTTATGGTCATATTATTTATGAATCTGCTGTGGTTGAGAAGATGGTTGTCACATCTCTTGTTGATCAGCATCAAGACGAACATTCATGAAATAAATTTATTAACGAAGAAGATGGAAATGAGGAGCTTGATGAGGCTACTATTGATAAGTGTGTAGATACTGAAATATATGTTGGTGTGTAAAAGAGATATGTTATGACGATGGAAGAACCTACTATTGGTGAATCTGATGTTCATTACCTTAACTAAAGTGTTCATAAATAAGTTTACATTCATGTTG
This sequence comes from Viscum album, assembly GCA_963277665.1. Classification (NCBI taxonomy): domain Eukaryota; kingdom Viridiplantae; phylum Streptophyta; class Magnoliopsida; order Santalales; family Viscaceae; genus Viscum; species Viscum album. The sequence continues at coordinate 1,923,026,108 of OY728145.1, read as the reverse complement.
TTGTATCATATGAGGTTATTCCAGTTTTTAGTCCTTTATTTGAGTTATCCTTTGCATGTATCCATACAATGGAACCTCTTATTTCTGAATCTTTTGTTGATAAATTTCTGAGAGTTGGGTTGATCCTATGACAGAAGAATGGGATAGATTCAATATGTCCCCACCAAAGTATGGTGGACCGGTGTTTTGAAAATAAATAGATCGTGAAGGATCAACGATGGATCTCCTTGATTTTGATGATCAGTGGGAAAAGTTTTCTTCTATGAGATTGCCTGATCCTTCCCCTGATGTATGTTATGATCTGGTAGATGTGTTTAGAAGAAGTGACTTGAATCCTTTTTAAGAAAAACTTTTGTCTGATTACGATATTTTGTTTAATATTCAAGAACCTCTCTTGAAAAAGTTTAGTGAAAATGATGCCTGGTATTTTTCTACATTAGTGATTCAATACATTAAACCTAAAATTTGGCATCATATCTAGGATATTGAGATTGAACATAATAATATTATTAGTGAATTGAAATCAATCAAGTCTATGTTGGATGAGTTGAAATTTCTTTTTTCTGCTTCATCAGATGGAATTCTAAAAGTTCTTTAAAATGTATCCTCAAACACTTCTACCTCCACTTTTATAAATATAGTGAATGTTTATCAAATCAAAAATGTTTTAATATAAGAATTTATAGCTATGTCTATTTCACTTGAAATTGCATATCCAATCATACTGTTAGAGATTTTGAGAAAGTTTCACCAGATAAATCAGCAAGATCAGATGAGAATTATAACATATGACAAGGATATAAATTGAGATCAAGAGAAAATAACCAAATCCAACAAATTTTATCTCTCACTAATTTATACCAGAAATTACATGGATTCTAACTTTAGGTTTTGGGATGAGAGTTTGATAATGTCTCTTCTTACTCATGTTTTAAAAAACATTTCATAAATTTTAAGGAGATAAATCTAGTGCTAAATCAGTTTATGGAAGATAAGGGTTACTTTTTCAGTGGCATAGGGAGCTGTGATCTGATTATAATTGACTTCATAAATCTCATGAAACCTATCCCCATGTCCATGGTACTGTTGTTTTTTATTAGAAATATATTCTTATTAATCATCAGTCATCTCTTATACCAAGAGTTATGAGGGATCACATTGGTCCTCTTCCTTCCAAATTCCAACCCATTCATGTTCCTCTTGCATAATCTTTGAGAATGTTTTGGCCAATTATTATTACAGAGTCATTACCTAATGCTACAATTTGAATTCTACATTGTATTCTATATCCCTTGCCTCAAGCTCCTTAATCTATATCTACACCTTCGACCTCATATCAGAAGAAATTCATTACCAATGGAAAATAACCAATGGAACCTACTGCCCAGAGTTAACAATGTTGTTTGATTTTACATTCTTTTTGGTTAGGAAAAAAAATTTAGTAAATTTTTTATTGAACCTTTATGGATGAACTTTAATTATCTTTATTCATTTTTTATTCTTTTAATATTACTATTTATTTCTCTTATCTTTAATGTTTTATTTTGATGATATTTTACCTTTTGGTAATCCCAAAAGGGGGAGAATTGTTATGGAATATTTATTTTGAAGAACTAGTGAACATATTATCTTTACTTTTCTTTAATACCATTTGAATGATATGTATTTATTTATATTTTTATCACAATTTTGGATACCATAGTAACCATGATTTAATTCATGATCTTACCTTTTATGCCATGTTTTGTTATAATAAAAATTAGGGAGATTGTTGACCTCCTTATTTTAATGGTCACTAAATCATTTTTATAATGATATTAATGCTTTTCATTCATTTAGTAACAATATTATAATCTAAGATAGGTATAACTCATTATTGAGGTTAAGAAGCCGCAAAATATGAGACATCATCATGACTACCTCACCAATAAGAGTGAAATTAGGGATAGTATGAGACACCATCAGGATTTCATAATATGTGAATGAAATTTTGGAAAAGTATAAGACACCTCTTGCTTAACCCACCGTTAGAGGATTCACCACTATAAGAATTTCTCACCACCTTATGATACACTATTAGTATAGAATTTTGGTTAAGTAAAATATACCTTTAGAATAATATACTACCATTGTAATACTTCTGAGATGAGACACCATTATCTTGAGACACTATCATCCTGAGACATCGCAAAAACAAGATTTCACTAGACTTTGAGACTCTGCCAGTGTTGAGTATCCATTCTAGGACTTCACCATCACTATTACCTTTACTTATCTATTTTATTTAATTTTTTCTAATGTATGTATTATTAAAGTTACTACCTATTAATATTTTAAGAATTTTTCACTTCAATGATAGAAATATTTCATTGAAGAGGGTGTCAGACTCGAAGTACAAGTAAGAATATTAGATTAAGATATTTATGAAGCTACACATGAAAAAAGAGAAACAAAATCCCTCATGAAAATAAGATGTAATAAACTGATGTGCAAATAGTTTTTACAAGAACATTATAGAGTTAAACCATATTTCCAGAACAAGAAGGTATTTTTTATTGTATCTTGTATACACACAAATAACGTACGCAATGAATAATACACATCTAGTGCCTTCCATAGGTCAAGAATATAAGATTCCATGACACTCTGTTTTACTAATTTTTCAAGAAACATACTCAAGATACACTACATATCAAAATCAAGAGTCATGAGCTGCAGTACATAACAAACTGAGCATGTCTATCATGTCATACATTTGAAATTCTCAATTTCTTTATTTCTTTTTACATTATGAACAGTGTTTGTTTCTCTATTTATTCCACAAGACACTATCTCCAACTATAATTTTAAGATAAATAGATATCTTCTTAAATATTTTATCATTTATACTACCACATATAACTATATGGTAGAGGTCCGTGTGTGGCCTGTTTGTTAGTACTCCCGTAGATAATAGTCGGAGAGGTCATGTCTGACCTAGACAGTTCTATACTATTGTAAAACCTGATCTAGGTTATAGATAAAATTGTTTATTTATAAAAACTAATTGGTGATAATTTATCCCTAAGTGAAGAGGACTATGTCTCGTCATGAGACTGGACCTCTTATATTAAAAAATTCTATTGTGTGCTTTACTTTTTTACATAGCATCTATTTTTTGAAAATAAATTTATTTTAAACTATAAACAAAATATATTATTTTATAGTTGAACTTAATTAGTGTTTTTATAATATTTTAATTAAGAAAATTGATTTCAAGGGATTAAGTAATATTGTATATTTATTATCTCAGACCTAATCAATAATCTAGAAAATATTTTTGAAATATTGAATCTTATAACGATTAATTATTCTAGTTATATGGTCCATTTTTTTAATTAATTAGGGGAATATTTTTAAATCCATTTAAAAAATCATCGGGTAATAAATTCACCCCTGCAAATGAGATAATCATTATAAAAAACACATTAAATTTAAATTTTAGGTTAATACTTTCATAAATAATCATGGTTTGTATATTCTCATTGTTGTGTGTCGCATACGCCGTGAAGAGTACTTTCACTTTCTAAAAACTAGTTGAGTTTCATTATTCCCCCTTATGTAATTTCACCTTAATAATATTTTATTACATACTTTGTTCCAAAAATGTTTGGGTAAATTTTATTCATGGATTCCTCCAGTTTCCCATGTCGCCTCTTTATATTTATGGTCCCCCATAGCACATTGATTAGGTGAGCTATCCTGTTACATAGTACTTTATTTCAATGGTCTAATATCTTAATCTACTACTGCTCATAAGAGACGTAATTATCTAACAGTACCACCTCTAAATCTATTAAATCTAATGGATATGGTATATAATTTATCAAGAGGGATATATGAAATATTTTTTTTACTTAATAATGGTTTTTTGGGAGTTATAATCAATAATTTGTAACTCTAATACAATTGATGATCTCAAAGGGGAAAATGTACCAAGGGCTTAGTTTTTCCTTCTAACAAAATATCAAGACACTATTCCATGGATATATGTAGAGAAACACTTTATCCTCCGCCTCAAAATCTTGGCCTCATTAGTGATTCATAGTTTAGATCATTAATTTACAATGAGAAGTACTAATTTGATATTGAATGGTATTGACATTTCCTGTCATCTCCTCAACCATTTTAGGTCCCATTAGCTTGATTTCATTAAATTATTCCTAACATGTATAAGTTCAACATCTCTTTTTAAAAAGGGATTCATATATAACCATTAAAAAGACTGATTGGAAACTGTTGTTGTGTGAGAACTCCCAAGAGGAAGATGTTTATCCCATCCTCCTTAATGGTCCATCGACCATGATATCTACATGTCCTAAAATTTATGAATATTCCAAATAGATTGGACATCATTTTGGAGGTGATAATCCATACTATGTTCCACTCAATATTTACATCATATTGAAGGCACTTCTAGAACATGGGCATAAATTCCATATCTCAGTCATATACGATTGATAGTGTTGTTTCATATAGCCTCACCACCACCACAGTATTTATCCTAGCAAGTTGATCAACCGTGAAGTCCTCTTGAATTTCAATGAAGTGAGTAGTCTTTGTAAGGCAATCCATTATAACATATATTCCATTGTTTCCTATTGATTTCTTTGGAATATTAGTGAAAGTGTCTACGGTAATTGTTTCCCAATTCCATGTACATACATGGTATGGTTTCAACATTCCCATAGACATTATCATTTCATCCTCTAATTATAGACATACTATAAATATTGATGTATATTCTACTATTTCCTTTTTTTATATTGTCCCACTAATAGTGCTTTCAAAGATCACGAGACATAATTATGCCCCCAAGGTGTGTGGAGAGGGTAGGTCAATATGAATAATTCAATAGCTCATTATTTATCTCTAGATATTATGGTTTACAAAGTCATGACCCAAATATTATAATATCTTCTTCATAAATTTTGAGATCTTTGAATTTCTTTTTTCTTAAAGCTTCCACCTATATCTTAATTTCCACATCAACTCTTTAAGGATATTTTATCTTATCTAGAAAGGATGTTTGGGAAAGTATTTGATAATGTAATAATGATGTTCCTTCCTTTATGATTCACATTTCCACCAATTTCATGTCTAAGAAGATTGGATCCTTATAAATTCTCATTAGTGATAGGGTTATGGAATCCTTTTTACATAGATAATCTACCACTTCATTTTCATCCACAAGATGGAAATGGATTGTGAATTAAAATCCCTTGATTAGATATAACAGTATTCAGTTGAATATATTAAACTCCATTTGTGTGAATAAATATTTGAGGCTCTTATGTTCTATATATATATCACACTTCTCCCTAATGAGAAAATGTTTCATGGTTTTAAATGAAAATTTCACCGTGTCCATCTCCAGATCATGTGTGCCATAGTTCTGCTCATGAGAATTCAAATTCCTTGAGGAAGAGGATTTTACATTTTCATTATGAATTAATACACATTCCAATAACTTCTATTAAGAATCATTGCATACAATAAAAATTTCCCTTCTTGTTGAAAATTTGAGGATAGGTGCAGTGAGAAACCTCTTTTTCAAATCTATAAAGATCTCACCACATTCATCAGTCTATAAAAACATTAATCTAATTTATGTTATATTTTTTAGTGGACATTAAACTAATGATATGTTTATCAAAAATAATTAGTCATAAATATATTTTCCTAGTAAACTACGGATCTCTATTACACATACCGGTTTAGTCCAGTCCTAAATTTTATTTGTATTTGAAGGGTTCATTGATATCCATTTAAAGAATATTATATTCACTAAGAATGATAGTTATTTAATCTCTGATTCAAAATTATTGAACTTTTCATATCACTTATCCTTTCTCAAATCCTTTATCATAGTATTAAAATACTCTACAATCTCTTCCTAGCTTCTAGATTAATTCAAAATATCATCAATAAATAGTACCATGAATTTTAGTAGTTAATAACTAATTAATTAATTAATTTAGTCCATAAATATTGTTAGAGCATTAGTGAGACCTGAAAGAATCATTATGAACTCAAAGTGTCCATACCTTGTTCAAAAAGTACTTTTGGGAATACCTTTATTATTCACCCTTAATTTTTGATATTATGATTGAAGATCTACCCTATAGATATATTTGGCTCCATGTAGGTGACAAAAAATGTTTTTTTATCCTTGTAAATGGTTAATTGTTTTTTATCATGATTTTATGAGTTTTAAATAATTAATATAGAGATTTGTGGAACCATACTTCTTTTTAATGAAGAGGACTAGTGATCCCCATAGAGAAGCACTTCGATGTATAGAACCCTTTACCAAATTTTCTTATAACTTCTTTTTCTGCACATCCAACTCAATTTACCGAGGAGGATTTATATACTTGGTATAAAACCATTTTTCTATTTACTAGTATCATATATAACTCGACACTCATATTTTTAAGTAGTGATTGAGTAGATATATTAAACCTATAACTCATGTATGAATGTACAGAACCATAATCAAATAGTACATTCACTATTTATGAATGATTAACTAGAATACATATCAGCACATATTTTTTGGGATCTAAAAAAGTAATAGTGATATTATATACTCTTTCTTATTCTCTAGGCCTTAGAGTTTTTTTTCATTGATTCTATCTGAAACCATTATATTAGAGAATTACATTACATAATCCCTGTGTTATTTTCAATTGAAAAACTTAACCATATGATGAGTATTTATCTAAAAATTATTTTCTTCTACCACATTAGTCAGTTTCTTCATTTCCCTCAAGCACTAACTAGCCTGATGACCCTCCTTTCTATATTTTAAACTTATATTAATTACCATAATACAGTTTTAAATATGTTTCTTAATAAAATTTTGACACGTGGGATTTCGGTATTTAATTTTTCCATGGGATTTATCTTTTGGTACAACTACAGAAAAATAAATTTTATGTTATTTTTTCACCGGCCCATGAGACCACTAGGATTCTTTGATATCCATCTCATCTTTGAGGGAATAATGAAAAGTCACTTCCAAGATTTCAAAGTTTAGAATCACTAATTTTATTCATAAACATGTATTTAACCCACTCAATAAATGATCTGCCTTACATTTTTTCTTGATGATAAAGATGGAGGAATATCGTGTGGGCCTTGTAAAATTTTCATCATATTCCCCGATAAGGTCATCATCATTTTCCATAAGAATGAGGATCTCCCTCTCCTTATTAAGATGGACATAATTGGATAATATTTATAGGAAAATAAAATCTTTAATTATTCACATTATCTGGAATTATTATGCTCTTATGAAATATTTTTTATGATTAATGTCCACCACTAATCACATTCTCCCTCAATGTGATAAATAGTAACAAAAAATTTAACTTTCTCTGAGAATTAGGGAATTGATAATATATTATCAATAGATTTAATTCATTCACATATGATGAGGGTATCATAAGATCTAATAAATGTAAGAGGCAATTTTCACATAAAATACTCGACTAAAACATGCACTTTCTTAGGAGTATGAGTGCTTTCTAGATGACAAATGTTATTAATCAACATGTGGTCATGTTTAGATAGTTATTTAATTATGTTCTTATAACCCACTCAATTTAGGTTTATCATACAATTGGGTATATCATCACATTTCTTATATTTTTTGTTCTTGGAACTATTTCTCTTATTTCTTTCCACTAACTAAAAACAAAAAAAGGATTAGAAAATAAAGACATAAAAATAGGAAATTATAAAATTACAAGGAATACATTATAAATGATATTTGTGTCCTAAATTATAATTCCCTAGGTTTCAATCTAGTTTTAGTATGAAAATGTTTTCTATTATGTTTTCTAACCATATAATTTTTCAAGTCCTTTATAATGGGTCATAATGAGTTTTGTAAATTTCCAGAAAATATACCCTAGTAGTGACAAACTTGGTGTGTAAGAGGGAAAGTTTCTAGCACTAGGTGACGATTGAGTCTAACTAAATGTTCCATTTTCTATTTTATTACACCTAGGTAAAACTGTGATAGATCCACATCCATATTTACTATCATATTGGGATGTATTTGCTTCTATATTACATACATTGAAATTTAAAAATATTTATGGACATGTTCATAAGGTTAGTCTAATCCATAAGGATGCCACAATACTTTTATAATACTAATTACCAGAAATACCTACACCTTGATATAATAAAATATATAGAAATACATAACTTTTGAATATATTTTTATATGATTTTTAAACATAAATATCTAATGATTAAAACCCCAAAAATCGTGAGGCCGGGTGTATTTAGAAGAATCAGTTCATAATACATTAAAAAGAAACTAATGACCTGAAATCCTTATTATATTATCTATAATGATATCATAAATCAAATTAAGATATTAAAACTACATAAGATAAAATATGGAATATATAAAAGAATGGGGTGAGACAAAAATATTGGTAAGGTAATAAACATGATAAGGAAACATAACACGTGAGTTCAAGGTATAACATGATATCAGAAAAATGAGGGATCGTGAGCAATCACATGTAATAATAACCATAAGAACATCGTATCAAAATATAATAGTAAAATAGGAAAACTTTTAAAAAAATATCATGGCATAAACATTAGTCAAGGATCACTACCTACAAAATATCCCATTGTGAAAAAATTCCCATAATGGATTAGGTTTAATTTCCAATCCCATATGTAATAACTTATGAGACTAAAGATTTACCCAATGCATTGGATATCTATCTCGGTACACCCATTATAAAATGGTCATGATTTATGTGTTCTAAATAAAAAATAAATCATGTGGACGAAAATAATAATTACCCATTGAAATAAAATCGGTTTCATAGTCTTTACTCTTATCAAAATCAAAAAAACTTTTACAATGAATGCATTTCAGAAAATAGAATAAGGAATGTATTACCCTATAAAAGTATGATAGAATTGTCTAAGCATGTATGAATGAAAATTATATACATAATTTATAATCATTACACTACATTAAATAGATGTACAAATAGGGAGTTGTAGAGATAATGGTCATAACCTGAAGGAATGGGTGGTTTAGATAGATCCATTACCTCAAGCCTGATACATCATGTTCATTATTTATTTCGTTGAATGATAAATTTATTTTAATAATTTACTTGATTGATAAGGAATTTCATTTTTATTATTACTTTTATTTTATTGATTGTCATTTTTTGTTCAATTACTTAATCATTTAGGTTCAAGATGTACATTTTGATGATGTCCAGCACATATGTCCAAAATTACATTGGAAAGTTGAATAAGTTCAAAGAGATTATAATTTAATATCTCAAAAACCTTAATACTAATATAATTATATTTTTTATACAGGAATTTTACTTTTATAACCAATCATTGATGATGGTTATTCAAAATTAATAATGTTATAATCAAGGAGAAGGTTGGATGTAAGTACGCATGAGTAACGTTTCGATTTTTCAATGCTCCAGATGGAATGAAGGTAGTTTTTAATTGGTATTTATTTAATGATAATTATTTCATAAATATAATATTATTTCATTAAATACAATTATATAAACCAACAATATCATGCAATAATTAAAAACAGATCACATCTCTACGTGGAGGTGGTAATTCACATGCACGCATGAATGATATTATCCTTTTTCTATGAATAGAAATTTAAACAAATATAAGATATAATAAATTTAAAAAATTAAAAATATTTCATCAATATAATATATATACATTAATTCCATCATCATAGAAAACACATGAGGTGATGATAAAAACTAATTATATTGGTTTCGGAGGCGGTAGTCTATCGTACACACATATGATGTTTTCTTTTCCCATTTTACGAAAGTGGAAATGAATGTTGGATATCCCACTAAAATAATAAAAAAATTATACTAGAGATAATTATTTTATTATATAATCATTATTGATTATGATTTTATGTTGGTGGAATAATAAATAAAAAATATTCTTGATTAAGAATGGTATCTTTTTTAGCACAATCTCTTCAGGATTGTCCCAAAATCCTCTATAGATTTTATATCTAATCAAACCCAAACCTCTATGTCTTGGTAAGGGAATTAATTAATGAAAATGATTTTTTCATGTTTGACCAATAATTATTTTGAATTTTGTAATGGATGGGAGAGGAGTTTCTCCTTTATAAGTGAGAGGGAGACGTATTTTTGTAACTACCCAAAACTATTCAATAATGAGATGTCACTGCCATGAAAAGAGGAAAAATTGATAAATAATTATTTTTGATGGGTTATATGGTCGATCAAAACCTCCTAAATTCAAAATTAAACATTTTTTAAACATTTTATTTCTTTTTCCTCTAAGGTACTCAATTTTACCATTTTAGTTTTTCACCCCAGTTATTGGTTTTTTATTATTTTTACTATTCATATTGACCAAAATTAAGTTAAAATTATTACATAATAGTAATTATTATGATTCCAAATGTTTAATATATTTAATGAAATTCAAAAAATGAAGTGACATAATTAAATTTAAAATTTTACCTGCAAAACATGTTAATAACGAGTTTCCAATAAATACATTTTCCAAGCAACATGTGATCTTTTATTAAATATATGACTAGAAATCCTAATTATATAAATTTAAATTCATTTATAGAGCTTTATAATATATAAATTTCATATATATATATATATATATACTTATTTTTTCGATTTTATTTCAATTAATTAAAATTTATAAACATTATGTACTAAAAAATATTTTTTTGAAAACTGAATTTTTAAGCGTAAAAATAAACTTAAACCAAAACCAAGAAAATTGATTATTCAAATAAAATTTTTTATTATGAACATTATAGTTAATATTTCACATTAATACCAAATAAAAAATATAATTTGATATTGAAATTACATTTTTTAAAAAAATTATTGATGCTACATGAAAAATTGGTCATTTTCATTGTAACAACCCGAGAATTTATGTTTCGTGTAATGTCATGTTTTTTGGAAAATCTTTCTCTAAAAAGAAAATGAAAATAAATGTAAACCCATAACAACAAGTATGAATGAAGTACTCCTTTATTAAGAAACACCTTGACGATTACAACTTCCCACGATCAAACATCACTAACCAAAGATCCCAACCAAGAACCCAATTACAACGATGGGAAGACTGCTTAGAACTTCGAGGAGCCCGAGAATGCGGTAGGGATTCCGAACATCCATCATAAGGAGCATAAGTATGGCTGACGCCACCACGACCGTGCTCAGCACCAAGGGGATCATGCGAACCATCTTCCGTTCTTCTTCGGTCACTTGGAGTAAGGTACACCCGAGACCAAACCCTTTTATACGCACCAAAGATGACCGTTGGACCTCAAACGGCCACCAATCCGACCGTTGGGTTTCCCAAAGAATCCAGTGATCATTTTGACCGTTGGAAATATAATGATCCGAATGATAAATGTGTAGTTTGGCTTTAATATTTTAAAATGACATCAATGTTAATTATCTCTTGTTTTCCAAAAATAAGAATTTTATTTTATGTTTCAAATGGAGAAAAAAAAAATTAATATTATTGTCTTCTTCCACTTTTTGTTATATATATGTATATATGTAATTTGAGCAAGTAATTATTTGTTTAATTTATTTTCTCTTATAAAATGGTGGACTACTGATTCTGGTGAGGTTTTACTTCTTTCACAAATATAAATGTGCACACTCTCGGTTTGTAGATGTACCTGTATATATATATTTATGTTGTGGCAAACTGTATGTTAACTGAATTATACCTATTTTTCTGAATTATATATATATGTAATAATAATATAAATGTTGATAACTTGCTTTTATATTTAATATTTTGAAATTATGTCAACGTTTCAGTTTCTTGCTATACAAATTTTGTGGTATAATGTTAAAATGTTAATATCTAATAGAATAATTAAATTTTCATGCTTGCAACTATAATTGGTGATCTTGAATCTTTAAAACAATAATAATGTTTTGTTGTGCTGAATGTGTAATGGTGTAACTAATGTTAATGTGAAGTGGGGTGGGATGAACTAATTAATATACAATTATATTAAATGACCCATGACTTTTTAAATAATAAAAGTTAAAAATAATTGAAGGTTAAATAAGAATAATAGTCACTTATAAATCACCAAAGAATCTTGACTATCCTTAAAATAAATAAAGTTGTAAATAATTGAATGTCAAATAATGATAAAGTTTTATGATAAAAAAATAAATTGAAATGCGGGTAGGGGGAGAAAAAAAAAGCCTGTGTTCCCTCCTGCTTTTGCGCCGCATCACACCTCAGCTGCTTGATCGGGCCGGTTTAATCCCAGCCGTCGGTTGTTTTTCTCCTTCTCCACGTCGCACTCCTCCTTCTCGCGTCGAACCAGCAGCGCTGCTGCACTTCTTTTTTTTTCTTCTTCGCCGTGTAGACCCAGCAACGCCCCTCTTTCCACGCGGCTTGACACTGATCTCGGCTTTGGTCTCCCGTCGTCTCCTCCTAAGTCTCGGACCTCACCGAGAGAGAGGGTGGCTCCGCACCGGTTGGGAAGGGTTTTGCACCGAGGAACGAAGGATCGGCTTCTGATCTCTCCGATCTCCAGGCGACGCTGACACAGCTCCGGTCTTCCTTCCTCTCCTCTGCGTCGCGTTCTGGTAAGGGTGAGGTTTTGCCGTGGTTTCCATTTGAGTTTCCTTTTTATATATATACATATATATATATATATTTGTTATGTATATAGATATATACATCCTATGGTTATGCACTTGTTTTGCACTTGTTGTATCACCTTACTTCCCCTCCTCTCCATACTGGTAATGGTGATATTTTGAAGCTCGGTTTGGGTTCATGTTTGTATTTCGTTTTTTTTTTATTTTTATATATATATATATATATATGTTATGTATATACATATGTATATACATCTTAGGGTTATGCACCGGATTTCACTGCTGCATCTTCTCCTATCCGTACTGGTGAGGGTGGAACCTTGTTCTCAAAATTTTGTTTTATACCTCGGTTTTCATATGTATATAAGCATATTCGGGATATATATATATATATATGTGCATATCTTCTATGTTTATATCCTCGGATCCTTTTTCCTCGACTGCATCCCCACTCCAAGCAAGGAAAGGGTCCTGTTTTAATTTCGGTTGAGTTTTTTTACAAGAATCGGTTGTTATATAAATATGTATATACATATAAATCCTTATGAAAGTGAATTTTAAAGCAACGGCATGTTTTCAAGATAGAAAACTCCAGTGAAAATATATATGTAATTAAGGCAAGCTTAAAATGTTTTGGAAAATTCGGTGCTTGACCGTTGTAAACAGGAAGGAATTGGGGAGTGAACCCATCCTTCGTTAAGTGGGTAGGCCCAGACAGCCTTCAACGATTTCAAGCGACCTCAGCATGATGTTTTAATTTTAAAATCTTGGGTATTACTTTCACAGACACTGGATTATTTTTATGAAATTTTGAACGTAGTTATTTTATAAAATGATATAGTATGTAATTTAACACTATGTTTTAAAAATGATATTTATTGAAAGTATTTTCAAATCGTGAAACCGAGAACTTTCATTTATAACTGCTTGGGGTAAATGAGGATTTTTGTGAAAATAGACTCCTTGAATTTTCTTTTTTTTAAATATATACATGTATTCATAAGTGTGTACCTATGTATTCTTAAAGTGCTAATAAAAGAGTTCTTATAAGACAGTTTTGGGTGAAAACCCTCAAAATCCATTTATCAGTATATGTGTAAATGACTATGTTTTAATTGAATACTATGATGTTATGTAATGTTAAGTAATATGTTCGTTCTCTTGAAACCCATGCTTTTAAATGCAAGGTATCTTGTTATGTGAACGAAGTTTTAGCATGCATGTCATCAGGTTCTTAATGTTTAAATGGTCTTCATGTAATGAACAAGTATGTGAAAATGGGGTTTAATTAAGAATGCATGAAACCTTATGAACGAATGGCCACGTCAAGATATGTAAGGGATGTATAGGACTACATGTGACGGGTGCGCCTGTAATTATATAGTGCTCCAATGCATTGGGTAAAGCAAGAGTCTCATGAGACGATCATGTGCGACGGTCTTGGCAAGTTAGCCTTGGCTTGAGCAAAGGAAACGGGGTGGGCAGTGAGCCTTGACCTGTTAAGTATGTTTTACGGTCATGATGAAAAGTCATGACAAAGTCCAGGATTATACATTCCCTCTACATGTAATGATAAAGGTTAATCAGGGGTTTGTTCAACTAACAGGACAACCCCTAGTTGAAAGCTCCCATGATCATGAAACCGTACTTAATGTGACAAGAACAGTTTTTCATATGATAAACTATTAAATGAACTGCATCCTACTCACGAACCATGATATGCATGTTTTCCTACTTAGCCATAGAAATTTCCTTGGAATTAAAGTAACCTTGTTTTAACTTTCTGTATTGCTTACTCTGCTTATATTACGCACTCTGACCATGTTTACATTAAAACTTATTTCAAGTACGTGCTTCTTTGTGCAAGTGGTTTTCAAACACAGATGGTTTTCATGTTTTAAGAAATGACAATGTTTTGTTTTAGCAAAGTACGATTTATTCTTTTCAAAAGTACTTAAGAAAGGACTTACATAAAATGTTTTAAAACCCCTTACTGGGCATTTTTTCTCACCCTACGTTTTGTTTAAAATTTTTCAGGCACGATTGATATTAATGCAGCTAATCAGAAGCAGTTGGTTTCCCAGAATCCCGAGCCTCGCGATCCTCTGTTGTGATGAGACATGATATTTAATCTTGAAATGATGTAATGTTAAGTATATCATGTCTCATTAAGCACCCCGGTTTTGGGGGTCGCTACAGTTGGTATCAGAGGATGGGTTCAGGAAACTCTGGAAAACCAGGTGATATAAATATATTGCTAAGACTGATTAAGTAAAAACGTTATTATTTTCAGACGGCTGATGTACCTACTGACCTTTTGTCACTCCCCACCGAGGCTCTAGAGAACATTATGTCTCTAGTTAGCCGTGAAAACTTCCTGAACTATGCTCACATTCGCATGACGTGTAAGCGCTTGTACGATGTGTCGAACTCATCTAGGGTGCTTAGTCTCCACTGGGGAATGGGGATGGATTATCTCCTAATGATGATGACCCAGTTTCCCTCGTATGCACGTCGAGGAAGGTATCACGAAGGACTCTTCCGAGTGTTTACTGCGGGCGAGGAGTTTGGCACAATGCTAGATAACCCTTTCCAAGAAACTGCTGCTGACGGAGATCTTCGAGCGGCTTATCTGTGTCAGGTCCTGCACTATGGCTTCTGGGGCCAGTTAATGGACTTCGAAGCGTTGAAGAATGAGTCCACTCGTGTGTCTCTTGGGCAAGAAGTGTATACCGACGTTTCCCAACTCCACACCCCCCACGCTAAACTCAAGAGGCGATATAAATGTACCCATGAATTTAGTCCTGTATGTTTATCTTGTGTATGGTTTGTGGAGTTAGAGAGTTTCGCCTCTCTTTGTGGTGTCCGTCTGGAAAACTCAGACTTTAATGTGTAAACCTTCTTAATTAAAAAGTTTATGATCCCTTTCTTCTTAGTGTTGTTAAGTGACCTCTCTTGTATACCTTTTCTTCCAGATGGCGGGTCGGATGAACCTATCGTCTCTACCTGACGAGTTAGTAGAGATTATCTTGATTAGAACTTGTATGGTGGACTTTCCCTCTTTTCTCCACTTACGAGGGTCCTGTCAACGCCTTCTGAACATAGCGAATAGTCCGGAAATTCTCCGCGCATGTCAGGAGAATGAACATGTGATCCACCTCCTTGCCACCACCCAGCTTCCCTACTATAGGCGAAGGGGGAGATACCATGAAGGGCTTTTTCAGTGTTTATCTATGGCACGGAACTTCTCCGCCAGAGCCTGCTTTCTCATAGCAGCTCAGGACGGCAACCTCAGAGCCGCCAACATGTTCCAGATCCTGAACGTCAGCCTTCTCAATCGCGTCGTCCCCCTCAACTACCTCGAGCGTATTGAAGTTCGAAGGGTTACTAGGGGATTCGTCCGCTCGGACGTCTCAGAGCTATTTATTGCACGGGCCTCCCTGTGGAAGCCTGTGTGTAGTGCCCATGAGCAGGTGTACAAGTCTTTTTGCTCTAAGTGTATCTAGGTCAGGGAAACAGCAGAGTTGTGTACCAGTTTAGGGGTTCCGTTAACCGAGCCAGGCCTTCAGTTTTGGTAATGTTGTGTGACCGAAGTCTTTTTCTTGTCTTTTTACGAATAGAATTGCGAGGACGCCATTCTTTTAAGGGGGAGATAATGTAACAACCCGAGAATTTATGTTTCATGTAATGTCATGTTTTTTGGAAAATCTTTCTCTAAAAAGAAAATGAAAATAAATAAAAACCCATAACAACAAGCATGAATGAAGTACTCCTTTATTAAGAAACACCTTGACGATTAAAACTTCCCACGATCAAACATCACTAACCAAAGATCCCAACCAATAACCCAATTACAACGATGGGAAGACTGCTTAGAACTTCGAGGAGCCCGAGAATGTGGTAGGGATTCCGAACATCCATCATAAGGAACATAAGTATGGCTGACGCCACCGCGACCGTGCTCAGCACCAAGGGGATCATGCGAACCATCTCCCGTTCTTCTTCGGTTACTTGGAGTAACGGACACCCGAGATCAAACCCTTTTATAAGCACCAAAGATGACCGTTGGACCTCAAACGGCCACCAATCCGACCGTTGGGTTTCCCAAAGAATCCAATGATCATTTTAACCATTGGAAATAAAATGATCCGAATGATAAATGTGTAGTTTGGCTTTAATATTTTAAAATGACATCAATGTTAATTATCTCTTGTTTTCCAAAAATAAGAATTTTATTTTATGTTTCAAATGGAGAAAAAAATTAATATTATTGTCTTCTTCCACTTTTTGTTATATATATATATATATGTAATTTGAGCAAGTAATTATTTGTTTAATTTATTTTCTCTTTTAAAATGGTGGACTACTGATTCTGGTGAGGTTTTACTTCTTTCACAAATATAAATGTGCACACTCTCGGTTTGTAGATGTACCTGTATATATATATTTATGTTGTGGCAAACTGTATGTTAACTGAATTATACCTATTTTTCTGAATTATATATATATGTAATAATAATATAAATGTTGATAACTTGCTTTTATATTTAATATTTTGAAATTATGTCAACGTTTCGGTTTCTTGCTATACAAATTTTGTGGTATAATGTTAAAATGTTAATATCTAATAGAATAATTAAATTTTCTTACTTGCAACTATAATTGGTGATCTTGAATCTTTAAAACAATAATAATTTTTTGTTGTGCTTAATGTGTAATGGTGTAACTAATGTTAATGTGAAGTGGGGTGGGATGAACTAATTAATATACAATTATATTAAATGACCCATGACTTTTTAAATAATAAAAGTTAAAAATAATTTAAGGTTAAATAAGAATAATAGTCACTTATAAATCACCAAAGAATCTTGACTATCCTTAAAATAAATAAAGTTGTAAATAATTGAAAGTTAAATAATGATAAAGTTTTATGATAAAAAAATAAATTGAAATGCGGGTAGGGGGGGAGAAAAAAAAAAGCTTGTGTTCCCTCCTGCTTTTGCGCTGCATCACACCTCAGCCGCTTGATCGGGCCGGTTTAATCCCATCCGTCTGTTGTTTTTCTCCTTCTCCACGTCGCACTCCTCCTTCTCGCGTCGAACCAGCAGCGCTGCTGCACTTCTTTTTTTTTCTTCTTCGCCGTGTAGACACAGCAACGCCCCTCTTTCCACGCGGCTTGACACTGATCTCGGCTTTGGTCTCCCGTTGTCTCCTCTTAAGTCTCGGACCTCACCGAGGGAGAGGGTGGCTCTGCACTGGTTGGGAAGGGTTTTGCACCGAGGACCGAAGGATCGGCTTCTGATCTCTCCGATCTCCAGGCGACGCTGACACAGCTCCGGTCTTCCTTCCTCTCCTCTTCATCGCGTTCTGGTAAGGGTGAGGTTTTGCAGTGTTTTCCGTTTGAGTTTCCTTTTTATATATATACATATATATATATTTGTTATGTATATAGATATATACATCCTATGGTTATGCACTTGTTTTGCACTTGTTGTATCGCCTTACTTCCCCTCCTCTCCGTACTGGTAATGGTGATATTTTGAAGCTCGGTTTGGGTTCATGTTTGTATTTCGTTTATATATATATATATATATATGTTATGTATATACATATGTATATACATCTTAGGGTTATGCACCAGATTTCACTGCTGCATCTTCTCCTCTCCGTACTGGTGAGGGTGGAACCTTGTTCTCAAAATTTTGTGTTATACCTCGGTTTTCATATGTATATAAGCATATTCGGGATATATATATATATATATATATGCATATCTTCTATGTTTATACCCTCGGATCCTTTTGCCTCGACTGCATCCCCACTCCAAGCAAGGAAAGGGTCCTGTTTTAATTTCGGTTGAGTTTTTTTACAAGAATCGGTTGTTATATAAATATGTATATACATATAAATCATTATGAAAGTGAATTTTAAAGCAACGACATGTTTTCAAGATAGAAAACTCCAGTGAAAATATATATGTAATTAAGGCAAGCTTAAAATGTTTTGGAAAATTCGGTGCTTGACCGTTGTAAACAGGAAGGAATTGGGGAGTGAACCCATCCTTCGTTAAGTGGGTAGGCCCAGACAGCCTTCAACGATTTCAAGCGACCTCAGCATGATGTTTTAATTTTAAAAGCTTGCGTATTACTTTCACAGACACTGGATTATTTGTATGAAATTTTGAATGTAGTTATTTTATAAAATGATATAGTAAGTAATTTAAAACTATGTTTTAAAAATTATATTTATTGAAAGTATTTTCAAATCGTGAAACCGAGAACTTTCATTTATCACTGCTTGGGGTAAATGAGGATTTTTGTGAAAATGGACTCCTTGAATTTTCTTTTTTTTAAATATATACATGTATTCATAAGTGTGTACCTATGTCTGCTTAAAGTGCTAATAAAAGAGTTCTTATAAGACAGTTTTGGGTGAAAACCCTCAAAATCCATTTATCAGTATATGTGTAAACGACTATGTTTTAATTGGATACTATGATGTTATGTAATGTTAAGTAATATGTTCGTTCTCTTGAAACCCATGCTTTTAAATGCAAGGTAACTTGTTATGTGAACGAAGTTTTAGCATGCATGTCATCAGGTTCTTAATGTTTAAATGGTCTTCATGTAATGAATAAGTATGTGAAAATGGGGTTTAATTAAGAATGCATGAAACCTTATGAACGAATGGCCACGTCAAGATATGTAAGGGATGTATAGGACTACATGTGACGGGTGCGCCCGGAATTATATAATGCTTCAATGCATTGGGTAAAGCAAGAGTCTCATGAGACGATCATGTGCGACGGTCTTGGCAAGTTATCCTTGGCTTGAGCAAAGGAAACGGGGTGGGCAGTGAGCCTTGACCCGTTAAGTATGTTTTACGGTCATGATGAAAAGTCATGACAAAGTCCAGGATTATACATTCCCTCTACATGTAATGATAAAGGTTAATCAGGGGTTTTTTCAACTAACATGACAACCCCTAGTTGAATGCTCCCATGATCATGAAACCGTACTTAATGTGACAAGAACTGTTTTTCATATGATAAACTGTTAAATGAACTGCATCCTACTCACGAACCATGATATGCATGTTTTCCTACTTAGCCATAGAAATTTCCTTGGAATTAAAGTAACCTTGTTTTAACTTTATGTATTTCTTACTCTTCTTATATTGCGCACTCTGACCATGTTTACATTAAAACTTATTTCAAGTACGTGCTTCTTTGTGCAAGTGGTTTTCAAACACAGATGGTTTTCATTTTTTAAGAAATGACAATGTTTTGTTTTAGCAAAGTACGATTTATTATTTTCAAAAGGACTTAAGAAAGGACTTACATAAAATGTTTTAAAACCCCTTACTGGGCATTTTTTCTCACCCTACGTTTTGTTTAAAAAAATTCAGGCACGGTTGATATTAATGAAGCTAATCAGAAGCAGCTGGTTTCCCAGAATCCCGAGCCTCGCGATCCTCTGTTGTGATGAGACATGATATTTTATCTTGAAATGATGTAATGTTAAGTATATCATGTCTCATTAAGCACCCCGGTTTTGGGGGTCGCTACATTCATTATTCACTGAAAAACAAACATTTCAGAAAAATCTCAAAATTTCACACTAGGTTAATTTTGATTTTATGATTTCAAAAATAATCTTATAAAATAATATTTCTAATTGTTCCGTAAATTAATTAAAATATTTTATCTCCAAAATCAATAAAAATCATTTTTAAAGGAAACATGTTTTTTGAAAAATGAAATGTATTTATTAAAAAATGAGCACATATTTACTAATAGTTTATCAAAACAAATAGATATATATTATTAAAATTATATGTATATTTCATAAATTATTTTATCATATTAATAGATTCCAATTTAATGGCCAATTTATAACATTCATAAATATTCATTTTTTTAGGCTCGGTGTTGCATGTCAGATACACTATTAAGAATATTTTGGATTTTAAAAAATCGAGGTGTCACAGTCACACTGTATATTATACCATAAGTATGTATGTAGAATTTATTAATCCTAATATAAGAAATATAGTGGTCTTTGTAACTCAAGAAGAGTTGGATGGAGGTGTGACTGATTTATTATGTATTGTCTAAGGTTGGGGAAATGGATCGGGTAGATATTATGTGCTAAGATATTTTTTCTTTAATTATTTTTGGGTATGCCAATTTTTTATAAGTCTACGGTAACCCAATTTTTCTTTTTTATTATTTTTTTTTAAACAGGGATGATTATCTTTCATATCACATGTTATAGTTCTTGTATTACTTATGATATTATGATGTGTTGGTAGCTTTTGTATTTTGATTCCGCTATTCCGTGTAATTTTTTCTCTCATAGGATATTTTCTACCAACATTCACCTTTTAGACCCTCTTTTATTTGTTAGAAGCCCAAACTATATGATATGGTTTTCATGGTGTTGGTTTCTTAATAAATGGGGTTCCATTTTGGGATCCATATTGGGGAAATTATATCTAGTGACGGAGACACCAAAATAGGGTATTTGTAAACCCATTAATATATTGTATATAAAACCACTTCTATAATGTATGGGGGAAAAACTTTTGTTAGAAAAATAAAAAAATAACAAATAAAAACAATAAAATTTATCTCTACATATCTAGAAATCTACTTCTCCTTAGGTCATGGTTTGGATAAATGGAACAATGGGAGTTTCTTCTCCTACTGTAGTTTCTTGAATATCAATATGAATGGGGTATCCACTCTCAAAAATAGTTTCACCATACAATATAGTAGAATCATATTTTCCTTCCATGGTTGATTATTTAGAGTACTAATTTTTCATCATATATATGAATTCCACTATTGTGTACATCTTTATAGTTTTCATTAGAATAATTTTCTCCCTAAATGGATCCCTCTATAATCTTTAAGTGATCACTCTTATAGATCCGGGAAAAATCATGGTTTGTAGTTCATGATTCACCAATAAGTTTGTTTGAATAGGTGAAACCGTCATGGATTCCAAATTAAATATCCGTCTATATATATTTTCCAAAAATATAATTAGTTAATATTGATATCCATGTTAGAATTCCATGAAATAAGTGAACAAAAAAAGTAATTAAATTTTCATACTTCCATATAACTTATTTTTAAACTCAAAAAATTTAGAAACAATTGAAATTGTGTGTGTGTGTGTTTGTTCCAAACATATAATATTAACACACACCATATTAATCACCAAAACGCTCACCCATTTCCTCTAACATAGGTGAATTCTTACCCTCATGAAAATTCTGTACTATTCATTTATTTTCCTTCAAATTTTATTATATTCACTGTAAATTTATCTAATTCAAATGGAGGTATTTTTTTGGAGATAAAAATTTATCAATACTAAAATATTAGTAAGAGTGGTATAATATTTCTTATAATAGGAAATACTTGGAACTCAACATTATTTAGGTTCCCTAACTCTAAAATCCAGACCCCAAATCACATAAGATATCAGCGCTTATTCACCAACTTCAAACCCTTCAAGAACTCATCCCTCCAGCACTTACAGGGATCACATTCATAAACCATCCACTCACCCACCCTCTCGGTACCAGCATTATTTAAGTGATAGTGTCCTATATGCATATAGCCTCTCAAAACCTGCATTTACTCTAAAACTAATCCACCCTCAAGCCTAGCCTCCCTTTTCCCATGCTCATGAGACTTACACACCATCACTCATGTTCCCCAAATTTCCATGCATAAATTCATTATACACCCATACCCATTTTCCATCCACACTCCACCTATTTTAAACAAATGTTTTGGCTGGTTACCATATAGATTGAAGCTCATAGGCTTGTATATTTTAAAATAAATACCCCTAGGACTCCCATATTGAAAAAAAATTCATGTATAACCTTGACCATTTTACTTAGTTTATACAGTTCTATGATTATCCACCAAGATATCTGTAATATACCCATAAAGTGACCATTTTACGTTTTACCTAATATATTAATTTAAACCAAGGGTTATTGAATCACTATATATTTTTTATTCCCAAAAACATCATAAAAGACCCCTTCACTCATGCTTTACCCTGGATAAAGTGAATAACCCTTTTAAAAAGGTCACAATCAATGTAATTCAGGAAAATATCCTATCCTTAAGGTTTACTTAGGGAACCAGATCACCCCACAACACAAGCGATAACTAGGGTACAAGTTATTCTATCCCTCTATGGAATCAATAAACTTCCATGTTATTTTGGCCTCTTTTCTGGTTCACTTCTTTGTTCCTCGTCCATATTGTCTTAACCTTTTTAAAATGGGATATGTTCATCCTATAAGGACATGTCTAGGTTCTCCAATCACTGGGGTCTCTATCCTAGCATAACACAATATTATTCACCCTATTGGTCCAAAGTAACTTCCTAAAAACATTTCATCCCAATCGAACTCTTGAAAAGCTTATTTTTCTTAGCCCTTCTGAAATCCATGAGTGGTTTATTATGAAAACATGTGTTACCCCTTTTGATCATACATTACATTAATAATGGGAATATCCTATGATGTGATCTATAGTCATTAAGATCATCATAATACATTTGATTAGGTATTCATTCGAGGAAGGTGATATAAACTATTTGGTAAAACATTAAACCATTCTAAGAACAAGATACTCATTCTAGCTTCTAAAAACCATTCCAAATTCCTACCAATCAACTAATAAACTTAAAAAGGTATATCCAATGAGAAATATATGTTAAGGGATGTCAATCTGGCATGATCTATCACATTAATCCCACTATTTATCATCCCTCATGCATCCATTAATCCCTCAATTCTGTTAAGAGGAGGAGATGAATAAAAAATGTCCCATTTACTAGTGTAATCCCCATCCATAATTGAGAAAATATTCATAATCCCCACACTAAAGTATTGTCAGGAACTTATACTTAGAGGTCTTAATAATATAACCTTAAAATATAAGATTCATTGGTAGAAGATTCATGAAGTTAAATGCAATATATTTTTAATTTTTTATAATACATTAATATTTATGTCATTGGTACTAGTTTCTTGAACATAAAAGGAAAAAACATTGGTCATGATTACCAAACCATAAAAATAACCAATATAATCCTTGTCATAATACCTTCAAATTTAACACATTATATATTAAATGTCACCAAAAAACATGGGTTTTGACTTCCTTTATAGTGATATGTGAGTCTCGTCGTTCATGGATAAAATTACAACTCCACAACAATTAATGTCTCCCTAGATGGTGGTAAATTCACATGTTCCTAGATTTAAAACTTTACAATATTTCATAATCATCCAATGAGGGAAAATATGAAGAACCATTCATACATACAATGTTCTCACAAGTGCATTATCTTAATCGATCATTATCACTGTATGGGTAACTGGTATTACTACCAGTAAGGAAATTATGAACATTTCTTAAATATATAAGAGATTTTTAAGATTAAGGTAAAGTTCTATAATGAGGTGATTTAACCTCCCATACACTTTTCCTATAAAACTTTCCTCTATCAACACCCATGTGATTTAAATTCAACTCATATTTGAATAATAAGGTCTCATACCCAAAAAAGGAACTTAATTCTAGAAAATATTTGAAAATATTCTGAATTATAATAACAGTGTATTCCTATTTTGATTATTCAATTTTGAATGTATTAAATAACAAATGAAAATATTTTCCTTATGAGAGAATTATATAACCTCTTATATTAAAAAAGTGTAGTCTTGAAAACAATGCACTTCTCATATTCATCTCAAATTGTTTATTTATTTGGACAGGAAATTCCTTATAAGTTTCTTCCCCATTTGGTGAAAAAAATGATGTTAATAACACGCATAATAATAATGCGTAAACATTTGTCATATCCCAGGATATAAATATTTCTATTCACCTTTCATTTCATGAATTGAATTATTTTTAAGTTATTGTAAATCACTGAATACTAAGCATAGGGTTATTGATTAAGATCACATAAATCATTCCTAAAATTGAATACTCAATAAGAATCTACATCGAGTATGAAATCTATCTTATTATGAATATAGGTGTCAATCTTGTGTTAACCACTCAAGAATACTAAATTAACATCCTTGGGTAAAACAATATAATTCCTCTGAAAAAAATATCAAAAGAATTGTTTAAATCATTTCAATCCATGAAATAAGAGTAAACTCTTCATTAATGTCTACACCCATAATTTGATATTATAAAAAGAATAAAATATGTTCACTATTCTATAAAACTCTTCTCTTTACATTAAACTTATTTTCAAACCTACACTTTTTCTTTATCAAATGCCTTTATTTTGAATTTGAAAATAACTTCTATGTACTATTATTCTCAATCTAATTTGGTTCTTCCTTAATTATAGTGATCAAATATCCATGTTGTAATTCATTTTTAACAATTTCTAGATAACTTATGGGAGAGATATGGTGTCATTAAAAAATATCATAGTTCATTGGTTTTGTGCACACTTTTAGTTATATTTATGGATTTGTTATGATAAAAAATTTATTTAAGGTCCTTAGAACATAGATACTTATTTTATAACCCTTTCCCATCATTATAAAGTTTTATATCATCATAATAACTTTTAAAATATACTTAAATATAAAGTATGTATCATTCTTTACAAGAATTTTTTATAGAAAATATTTAATCTCAACATCAATGGGTAATAATTATTGATTTTTGTTCTAATTGTTCAAATTAATAAGACCGTATATATGAGAAATATTCCTTAAAATGTTTTTTTAAAATAGGTAACTTATTTCACAAGGTGTATATCTAATTATTATCCCCTTGACAACCCTCTCTTAAAAATTTCCAAAATTTTTTAGTTTGATCTTAATATAGAATGATTGACTAAATTCCATTAAAATCATTGAGTTTAGATTAATTCCAAATCAATTATCAGATGGTGTTTGGACATAAATAACTTGGATAAATGCCAATTTAGAATGTAGAAAGTCATAATTCTATCTTTTATCGTAAAGTACTTTGAGGTTTCATGCTTCCACAGCATAGTTCATACTATTTTTACCAAAATAAAGTTTTTCGACTCATAAAATCCATTTTTTGGTGGTGTTTATAGATAATTTTATTCATGAATTATTCTATGTTTCTTGATATATTTCAAAGTGTATTAATTATCATATTTAGATCTATTTTCAGATTAAAGAAAAATTTATATAACATCCCATTCGATTTTTAATACACAAAAAAAATTATTAAACAAATCCTGAGATTTTTATTTAATTAGAATAATTTATTCATAAGACATACAATTGAAATCATAAAAACATAATGAAAAAATTATATCCATTTTTTAATTTAATCACCTCAAATCATATAGGTCTAGGTGAATTAAATCTAGGGGTTTCTTAATGTTGATTCAAATATAAATGTGGAATTTGTTCATCATTTTTCATGTTTTCATGTGTCACAACTATTTAGTAATTCACAACTTTTCTTTAGTATATTTCTCAAAGATTAATACATGATATTCATAGACATGTTATTTTGAACCTAATGTATACTCCTTTTATGAAATAGATCATTCTTCTATATTTTGAGAATGAAATATGAGCTCTTATCCTTATAAATATTAAATAAGTATCCCTTGGAACATTTTCCTTTTAATTGATAGTATTATCCAATAATATACTTATAACACATCCATACATGTGAAATAAAATCTCATTCCCCACAAAAAAATATTTATAAACACATAAGATATTATGTATCAACAGATAAACAAAGATAACATCACTAAAATCAGGGTTATTTTCCCAAGTTGTTTCCCATCCGAATCATTTATCATTAAGTGATCTATCAATTCTACAAGTGAAAATCTTCTATCATAGAATTTGATATAATTCAAGTTTTTATTTTTTTTATCATGTTTTATAACCCTCCAATATAATGTATCCAAGTAATTATACCTCTCACTACACTATAATCTATCACAACCACTAAAGATAATTTCTGTTCACTACTCCTCTTAATAGATTCAGATATATATTTCATTTTATTATATTTCTATACTATAGTGAAAACCTTTTTGGATGCCTGTATAAGATTATCTTGCCTTCCCTTTTTTTCTTAATATAACTAAAATAGTTATTTAGTTTTAGAAATACTATATTTCTAAAAATATACCAGTGTCTTCATTATTTGATTTGAATCCATTGTCTGAACAAAATAAATTTATAGCGCATTCCATTTAATTTTTACCACAACTAAAAATTTTGAAGACATCTCATGAGATTTTGATTTACTTGAAATAAAATATACATAAGTCATACTAGTGAAATAATCAAAAAAATTAAATAAATGTATACATTTTTTACTAATAATATCATCAAACCACAAAATACTATGTGAATTTAATAAATAGGATTTTTTATATTAATTCCCAAAGAAACATTACCCTTGTTAATCATTTTCCCATTTTTCATGTTTCATATGTTTTGAGTCTTTCAAAACATTTATTTGTTATATTTATAATAGATTCAAACATTAAATTCTTATCCATGTTATTTTTAACCAAATACACAGTCCTTTGAGGATAGATCTAATTATTCAACATTATGACCATTAAATATGACCTTTGATAATTATAACTATCACATAGATTTTTATTGGTTCACTATCCCTTCATTGGATAGTTTTTACATATAGTCTACCGATAAAAAATATGTTATATATAAATAACACCACACTACTATCATAAAAAAGATTAAAAATACATTGGTTCCATTTTCCCAACACATAAATAAAGAAAACATTGTTGAATTAAAGATTCTTCTCACCTATTTTCTGATTCCAAATCCATTAAGATTAAGTGATCTATCATTTTTCAAAGTAAAAAATACTCTATAATATCTCTGGATATCTATAAATATTTTATTATTATTTATAAAATGTTTCAACCCACCAATATCATGTATATAATCATTTTTATCATTTACTAAGATATAACCCATTACCACTACTAAAGATATTTCATGATCACTACTATGCTGAATATATTTGATTATATCAATCAATTTGTTCTTTTTCTTTAGTATAGTAAGAAAATTTTCAGATTTGTGTCAAATTTTATAACACATCAAAATGATTTGGTATGAAAACAAAATGGGTTATATATTGGTACATTCTATTTTTGATGTTGTCTTGGATTACTGTTTGGAACATCCAGAAGGCTCTCCCTTAATTAAATGGCTCTCTTTAGTTGTGATAGTGAGAGGATATACTATCACATATAGGATTTATTTCTATATACTTCATAGAATTAACATTAAACATTAAATAGATATCTCCTTGGTTATAAATATGATTTATAAAAATCAGTACATTAAGTATCCATCCAATTTGGAATCTACTTCTTTGTTTCAACATCCAGATACATAGAAGAATCTTGCTTCACTATAGATTTTTTTTCTTGTCTCAACAATATGTTTATTTTTTTACACCTCATTTTTTATATTTTCAGAACCACCACCTAAATTTTTAATTGGTATCGTCTTCTTATTATGTGAATCAATCAAACTTTTTTCTTTTTATTATTTTAACCCCATTTTAATTACAATATTTGGTTTTGATTATAATTATCCATTTAATAATTATACAATATATAACTTTTTTGGTGGAATAAACTTCCTTCTTAGATGATTTATAACTCTCATAAACATCCATGATTGAATTATGAAATTCAATGTAAGTATTCATTAAGGAATTATAAACTTCAACCAACTTTACTTCAAGAGACATTACTTACTTACACTTAGTAATAATATATTTTAAAATAATCTCCAGAATCATTTATCTTCATAAAATAATTTATTTAGAATATCCTGTATCTTTTTCAATATTATCTTACATATCATTGATCTCTTTATATTTTAAATGTATTTCCTCATATATTCACTCTCTTTATTCAATGAAACCTTCTCTCATTTTAGTTTCTTGTTTTATTTCAAGAACTTAAAAAAAATTGATCTCATTTATTGTCTTCTCATATTTTGTTTTATTTTTATTAGTCCCTTATTCAAAACCACAAGGATCTCAAGACTAGTTTGATGTGGATATAATGTCTATAGTACTTTAATTATTAGATTAACCATCCCCCTATTCTATTGAAATATCATAAGATGTAGCATCATGTTTTTAGGGAATGTTTTTTCCTTGATGTGATGGTTTTAATGGACTTGACCCTTCTATTAATGTAATATTTTCAATTACTTCCACTTCTCACCCTGCTTCTCATTGATGGTCTTTGTGATTCATAATAAATTAATTCTATATATTTTTTCATGGAAATTGACTAAAAGGTAACCAATATTTCCTTAATAAAAAATCTTAAAAATGATCTTAACCTTACATCTTCCATTTCCTTGTCACATTCCCTTTGAAAATATTAATAAAAATTTGTGGAAATTTTTTAATCATAATTGGAATCAATTTTCTTATCCTAATTAATATCTTTCTAAAATTTCTTCAAGCATTGTGAATTTTTAAAATTCATATAGTTATCATATTTTAATTTTTTTTATTAACTAAATCATTCTTCTAAACTAATAGTTATTCAAGAAATTGTTATTTTTATCACATTTCTAATCAAACCATTCATGGTATTCTAGGGTAGAAACATTTTCATTGAATTTATCTTGGAGGATCCTCATTGATTTCATCAATATTAGGGAATTCTAGATAATTTTTCCATAGCTTCAAATCAAAATTATAGTATTGTTTTACCAAATGATTAATTTATACAATGAATCATATTCACCTAGAAAATCTCATGAAATTTTGATTGGTGTGCCTTTAATTTTAACTCAATAGATATCTTTTCCCACTCATGGATCATGGATATTACTCTTTATTCCATTAAATATTTGTAATCCCAAAAATCTGGAAAAATATTTTTCTAAGAGGAATATGAGTACCATATTATACACTATCCAATTAAACTCAATATTCTTCTGATAAAACTAATTCTAGTTCAATCAAACTTTAGGAATATATGTACTATTCTCAGTGATATCGAGTATATCCAAGCTATGTGAAAGAAGATGTGGAATTTTCCTCTCCTTAAATAGATATAATGCATTCCCATCAAAGAAATGTTAACTCCTTTATTATTATTTATGTTTTTAATTTACACATATATCATCAATGAATAATAAATTATAAAGAAAAAAACATGTATCTAATGGAAAACACCTAGAGTTTTTTCAACTTTCATTGCTACCTCATTAAATTCTATGGTTAGAATAGACACCATTCCTAGGGGTGGATTTGTGGTTACCAAAAAATAAAATCATAGAATAATTTTCTATTCACTATTTTTTTGTGAATGAATCATAAATAAAATTATTTGATGATTTATGTTAGGGTGATAAGAAACACCCACAACTCAAGTATTTTTACAAGGATCACTCTCTTTTTATAAAGTATATAATACCTCATGAATAATAGTTGCGATCTCAATACATACATTTTTATCTTGTTATATATAAAATCAAGGACATGAAAATGAATATTATCATTAATTACCTATTTAAAAAATAAATACAAGTGTAAAAAATCAATAAATATCCAATTCCCTAGCATACATTCCCCATTAATTTGGATCATGTTTACACCCATATTCGTATCTTTAGTCCCATAAAAAATACTAAAAATTATTCATGGAATGGGTGACTTATTATATCAATTTAATCATTTTTTTATTATACATTTATCTAGGATAGTCTCCTCATATTTATATACCATTTATGTATCATGGAATCCTGATTTATAATTAATTTTGATGGTAAATTACAAAAGATATAAAATATAAATTAATAAAAAAAGGCCATTAACTATGGAATAGATCGATGCATAATAAATTTATATGTGTATATACTAATAGCACTATAATACCAATTAAATCAAGGGAATAAAGTTTTTTGGTTCATTTATTTATCTACTCATTCCAATTAAAAAAATAATTTTCTGATAACATGACACATTTTGGAATGAACAACCAACTTCGCGAGTGATGTTCTAGATTAGTGAGTGATGTCCACCACCTTCCTTGATTGTGTTACAAAAATATTTCTTGGTATCCCCAACATAATATATCTCAAACACTATAATTGATTTGTAACTCCTTCATAATTCAACTCCCTTTGAATATAGAGTGATGTCCACAAAAAAGTTTACAATCTTCTTCTATAAAAATCCATTTTGTATTGACACATAACCTTCATGTCATAGGTTTCTTACAATATTAAATTTTTCATTTCATTTTATCATATTATAGCTTAAATAGACCTCAAAATAATTCATTATCATATATTTATTAAATAATATACGAAAAGAACTTCTAAACTCTTGAATAATTTATATCTAATAATAAGAAACAGTATTATCCCAAATTCAAGTTATCCAAATACAACACTATAGGATTGTATGGTAGTTTTAAAAGTTCAAAAACTCTTAGTTTAATGATTATTACTACATTAACCATTTCTTAGTTGAGATCAACCATAGTTCTCCATTTTCAAAGAACTTTATATGGGATTTTCAATCCTTCTTCTAATTCTTGAGTTATAAAATAACTAATGAAATATATGTTTTTTATTGAATTTGAAAATTAAAAATGGATTTTTTTAAAATTTGTGGTTCTAATGTTATTGATTTTGTTGTTATGTTTGAAAATTTTATTCTTTGTAATTGATTAGTGATAATGAAATTTAATTGGAAATTAAAAGGGTTTTTTGGAATGGATTAGTCTATTGAACAGTGAGTAATTTAAAATGAATAATCGGTGCGAATATTATCATGATTATTACATATTATGTATTTATTGAAACATGTTTTCGATAAGTGGAGTGGAGATAAATTATGTCATTAGTGGTGGAAGATATTCAAAAAAAGTTGAAATTCGGTATAATTGAATAATAAAACATGCTTTCATAGTTAAATAGATAAGTGGTCATTGAGTAAAGATACATTTCTTAAGATAACATAATATGATTGTTATTTTTGTTGATTTAGTTAAAGGAAATTTTTATAATAATTTTAGGGATTTTATAACGATGATGTGTGATTATTGTGTACTATATATACTTGTGTTGGACTATTTGGAAATAAATTCATAGAGTAGGATTTGATATAATGTTGAGTTTTGTAATTATGTGTTTTGATCATTATTTTAGGATTTTCTAAGATTAGATAATATTTTGGAACTACAATGGATTCATGAACTTTGGGAATATGATTTCTATTTTGTAATATTATATCATAATCCTTCTGGTTAGCTATAATATTAACATACAATAATTATAGGTTCCTACTGAAAATTTATAAATTTTGTATAATATAAAGAAAAGTTTTTTTGTTATCATTTTATATTTTTTATTATATATTGATTATAAACATTAAATTATAGAATTTATTTCACTATAACTATGTGATTATAATAGGAACTAGAAGACTTTTTGAATCATGGGGGTACCATGGTTATATATATTTCTCAATACCCTATACATTCACTTCTCAGGAATATATTGTTATATATGTTTTCATATAGATAAGGCTAGAGTCTCATAATATCATGGAGTTAGAATCTAGAATCATTATAATGATACCAAATGATTTTATAGGATTGGGGAAAGAGTTATTCTCTCACATACGTTGAGTTATTATAGCGTTATTATTCTAAAATTCATGTTTTATGGAATGATTATTTAGATTCTAATTATTTTTAGTCTTTATTCCCAAAATTCATTATGTTATTGTTTTCATAGGGACTTATATATCATGTAGCATATATTAATTGAAATATATTACTTTTTATATAGCATTGTGTTATAGACCATGAGAGATGATATGATAAAAACGACTAGAATAAATGAAATATTATGTTATATTAAATCCCTATATATTATATTAGATTATTATAGTATATTTTTATTTATAGTATGAGTTAGATAACTTAAATGGATATACCAATGAAAAAAACTGGATTTAAGTTATTGAACATGTATTTAGATTGGTCTGATTAAAGTACACCACATAGATTGTCATATATGTTTATTTGGTGTTACATAAGTTATCATTGGATATGGATCCTATTACATGAAGTTTTCAAGTAAGTTCCTTAGTTTTTAGGTTTCATGTTTTAACATATATCTAAATTAATTGAGAATTTTTCGTAATATTAGGTGATTGGGTTGGATAATAATCAACTAGAGGAATTTTAATAACTAAGATAGGATGTGTCTTCCCATTTAATGGGTTATAACATCAAGGTCCTCAATACAGTTTTGTAAAATTAATTTCATATTAAGTAAAATATAATTACATGTGATGAAATAATATAATATTTAATTAAATCAAGTTTCAAGAAAATGTTTAAGGAATTATTGGGTTGGAACTATCCTCATATAATGATTAATCACAAAGTTAATGATGAAGGAACTTTTCTAATAAACATATGGTTGATTATATGACACAAAACACATTTGTAATTTAGTATTGGTGACATTTTTCTATATACGGATCTTATTTTATTTTTATGAATGAGATTCATAGTTATTTAAAAATTTACAAAGGTCCCTTGGGGTATCATATAAGAAAATGTTAACAGGGATTTTTGGACTAATGTAATCAGTTCAAGTGTACATTATTTTATGTTTATTAAAATGAAAATAAGATATTATTTTTTAACACTATTTGAAATATTTAATTAAATAATATATTATTAATTGAAGAATTAATGTTTCATTGTAATATAAATAATGTGTTATTTCATTTTTTAATTCAAAATCATGAAAAAATGAAAAAGCTCAAATGCGATTTTGGACTTGTCTAAGAGTAATGGCTCTCTATGGCCCACTGTATTTGTTAAATTCACAATCTCACTCTAAGATACCATTTAAGAACTAACTTTTCTATATTTATCATATTTTTAGGGTCAGAAATTCATATCTAAAGGTGGTTTGTGACATAAGACACTTCTTGATGTTACAGAATCCTCTAAATAAACATTATAGTCTATTTGTAGTACCTAATTTACTTTTATACGAATTTAGATTCCAAAGAGGATACTAAATATCCCAATTGATAAAATTTAATATGATAAGCTATTTATGAATACATTCAATTGAGGGAAATAAAAGGTGGTTATCAGTGTTCCCTAGTGTTCCTTAAATGAGGGAGCTCCCCTGTTTTTTAGATATGATAGGTTCTATTTTTTAGTTATATCTCCATATCAAATCATTTTCCTCAGAAGAGTGACTCTAAACACTTGTAATAATAGAGAATACCACCAAGGTTTTGATGATTAACCTTATCGGTGGATACTAAAGGATACTTGAATTTATCAATTCTAGTTTTATATAAATATTTGAACCTATTTAAAAAATTATTATTCCTAAGAATTTAATTTTGTATTATATTCATTGATGGGTTTAATAATTACTTATGTTTAATACCAAAAATTTGTAATTACATTAATACCCTTCAATGATATTAGATACACACACAATAAACTAAATTTACATAAGAAAAAATTTAATATGTTAAAGTATAATGTATTCATATTATATAAAATTCCTTAAAAATCATATGAAACATTGATGGATTTTTTAAAAGGGTTTTTTGATTTATTATTTTTAATGGAATCATCCATATTTTTTTATATCATCTTTATGGGTACAAAGTCTATATTCTTTAAATAAACACACATATATCACCAAAGTGGTCCAATTTCGACTTTCCTCTCTATCCA
Organism: Viscum album; assembly: GCA_963277665.1. Classification (NCBI taxonomy): domain Eukaryota; kingdom Viridiplantae; phylum Streptophyta; class Magnoliopsida; order Santalales; family Viscaceae; genus Viscum; species Viscum album. The sequence continues at coordinate 1,922,991,547 of OY728145.1, read as the reverse complement.
ATAATTGGATACTCTTAGTCAGAATGTTAACAAGTTTTTCACCAATGTATCGGAGATATTTATCAGATGTAGTAATGTTTTTATAGGTATTTCTCATTTCATTTTTATATATGATATGATATTTTTATTAAATGTAGAGTATCACTCTATCAAAAATTTCAAAGATCTGTTACATCATTATTTCTCGTAGAGTGTAAAAATTATTAATAGAATCAAATGAATTTTCTTCATATCAATGATATACACTCCTATGAAAAATTAACTCGTTATTATATGGATAATATTCCTCAAAATATCTTTCTAATAACCTACCACAAAGCACTACTATCTGAATGAATAATTTTAATAAGATACTTTAATGATATGGTCGAGAGATTCATCGATTGAATTTTGATCAAACGGGGTCATTTTCTTTAATTCAATATATGGACTGTTATCTTCTATATTTTTCATACATAAATGAAAAATCATGGTGTAACTTCCATACAGACCCCAAATCATACAATTAATAAAATATAAATTATCATCAGTGGTTTCTTTTGGGATCCACATTAAAAAGGAACATTCTACTGTGAGCCTTGGCTCATCTACAAAAACCTAGATTTGAAGGTGATATAGAAATTCATTGTATCAAGGAATTATTGAAAATAATGTAAACTAAATGGGATAGGGATTCTATTTTAGAAAAAAAATATTAAATAAAAATGTTTTGTTGCTAAATATGGTATTATACCAGAGGTTTTTTATAAAAGTAACCATTAATATTCAAAGATATAGTGTATTCTTCTTGGATCATTCATCACTCTTATTTACTAGTCATGTTATATTACTGGGAGAGGATGGTATTTATAACAGAAACATTGATGCACAGTTTTAAACAAAGGGGATCTCTTTCTTAGATTGTTCATACCTACTTTTCAAAGTAAAAATTTCACATAGATTTTTTTAATGAAAACATAGAACATGTGTTGGTCTACAGGGTGGGATGTTAAGATCACCAAATATTTTTAGGGGATTCATCCATACTCTTGGACTCTCTTATATAATTTGGTCATTTTTATTAATCCATCTAAAATCCAATGTGGGAAAGTATACCCCTATTCTAGTAGTCAACCAATAACATGAATAGATATTAACATCAATGCGTATTAGTGGTTCATAGCTTTGTTACATTTATTATTTATTAATTTTTAGTTTCTAGGTAAATATCGCTTAAATCTGCATAGTTGGGTGGTTTCGTGTTTTTTATCATAAAAAAACAGTTGAAATACTCATTGTGTTGGGATATATCCCATAAAAGTTCTAACTAAAATATCACTATAAATGGAATAAAAACGCATATAGTTCTATGCCACATAATGAGACATGTAGTTATTTCTTGGACTGTGTGGAAATGACCAATTAATGCAATTTAACATCATATGGTAATTAAAATTTATTGAAATATTTATAAAAATTTCTTTTGTGGGAGTTATATGTCAGGGATACTTTCTAGTTTTCCTTGATGGGATTATGGTATGATGAGGACAGGTTGACTTAATCTGGAATTTTGCCCTGGTGAGTTATTAAATTTTACCAACTAATCAGAATATATTCCACTAATTAGAATATAGTTTTTTAGGAATATTTACCGATGAATGAAATATATGGATACTCAGAAGAAATATACCCCACTAAGTGTGGAATTTTTTTCATTGGGAATAAAGCATAATGATGAGAATTATTAAGGAATATGGACCAGGGGAACATGAAATCCAGGTTCTCTAGGAATATGAACCAGTGAGGAAACATAAGTTATTATATTAAAAATATGTCTCTATAGGGATGATACTGAAGGGGTGTATGATGTTGGGATTTAACAACTTGGAGTTAGATTATGTTTCCTATTTAATAGAAATCATATCCCAATTATTTTGTGTTTCATGGTTTAAGGTCTTATGAGAGGACTGTTCATTGTAGTTTAACAAAAAATTCTAGGCATTGAAGAAACACTTATGAGTCCAATACCAACCAAAAAAATTTGAATTCAATGGATCTTTCCCAAGTATTAAAAGATGTAAATATATTAACCAATTAAATTTTTCCAATTAATGTTGAAACTTAAATACACCACATCACATATGAAATCTTTTGTATGTAAAATTTATATTTTATTTTAATATTTTAGAACAACAAATACATCATTATTAAGATATTTCTTTAATCATATTATTTGTATTCAAAAACCCTTTTATTTCTAACATTGTTTCTCTAAGAAGATCTAATTTACAATCCCTCTATAGGTGATACAAATGTACTTCTTTTGATCTTTGAAAAATAGTGATGGATTTTTATGTGCTAGCGTGGGGGATTGATCATATCAAAATATTCCTCTGGATAAAACCAAAAACTTCATTGAAAATAAAAAACCATCTTTTCACTCTCATTCATTCGAGGATGGAGGATGGTGGGTAATATCAAGAAAATTGTTCAGTCTTTATAGAGAGTTCTAGATTTATTTTTGCATAAAAACTCTCAATTTCGATCAATCACTAAATAGTATACATAACCTTCTATTTATAGAGGTAGGGTTGGGGTTAAAATATTATTTATTTATAAAATTTCCATTAAATAATATATTAGACCATATAGGACCCCATTCTATGTAAAATTATTATTATTATTATTCTCATGTAGAGCACTTACTGAAGTATGGAAAAAATTTTTACTATGTTGAAAATAAATATTTACCATTGGACACATTCTTGGATCACTAATCCTCTTAAGAATTTAATGAATTCTAAAATGAATTAAATATATATTCATTTAATATATAAATAAATTGATATTATATATACGCCTAATTTAACAATTACCTTGAGAATAAATATTAATTTAATTTGTTAAATCATTTAATATTAAATAAAATAATTCATCAACCCTGAGAATAATATTTAATAAAATAATTAAATTAAAGAATAATTTAATTATGATCAATGGAAACACTTAGTGTGTGAACATCTAGGTTTTTATCTCATGGGAATTTAGTGGAATTTTCTAAATTCCAATATTACAATCTTGAAATGGGTTAACGATCCCAACAGAAAATTGTTAATTTCACAACATCAACAGTCACACATGATCACTCGTTGTGTAATATAATCCTTTTATACTGATATCTCATCAAGATGGTTACACACATGTATAATCAAACTATATTTTTGATTATTTATTCATTTACTGTCTAAACAATCATGTCATTACACCATGTCCATAAAATTTAATTCTAAAATTCAAGTTCAATAAAAGGGATGAGATATTAACATCGATAAATATGGAAGGTAAAATCCTTCCATTAATTATTAATTAATAACATGTCATTCACAACACACCCAATATACCATACTTCTCATGAATATATAGAATCAAAGATTTGGTAAGTACATCAAAGTACGCAAGTCAAGAAATGAATTAATAATAATCTTAAAGTCTATATATTATTACACATGCTCATAAATATGACTATCTGAAGAAAAATAGATGTAAATAATTCCTACATGTGGGTTTTTTCTCAAAATATTTTATCTTTTAGATTACCATCTTTGAACTTTATGTGATAATTTATCATATTTTTACGAGTATCGACACCTGATAGTCAACATAATATGTTCTCCATTATAGAATGTTATCTGAGTATAGGACTAGTATTAAGAATATCATCATGGAATTTTCAGGTAATAATTATCATGGGGAAATGTTATTCCCTTTATTAGGATGACATATATTCTATTAAATTATTACAATAAAGTCTTGCATAAATATGAATGATATATCATAAGATGTTTTATTTAATATTCTCATCTTTTAAAATACATGTAAATAGAGTACCAATAGATGGCATTAATAAAGCAACTCCAATAGACTCCCACATAGATAGGATCAAACATCCAATGAATTCCAGTCTATAGGATCTCAAATAATGATCAAGTGTTTCTTTGGAAAAGGATTAAATTAATGGGTCTGCAACGTTTAATTATATTAAGATGTGGATAACAGTAACTTATTTGATCTAAGAAAATTACTTCAAGAGATGATACATAAAAAATATGTTCTTCATCCACTAATGTGACCTTTTTTCCTTTTCAAGATCCACCACTACATTATTATCACACTATAGCATGAGAGGGTCTTTACTTCTAATCACCACATCATGATCTTGGAAGAATTGTTTTATCCAAGCAACTTATTTAGCTACCATAGAAGTCACAATATACTCTAAATCTACTGTAGAAACAAAAAAATATGTCTTTATTTGATCTCATAAATTTCCATACACCTCCTTTGATAATTAATGATATATCAAAACTATGATTTCAGTTATTATTGATCAATTTATAAACTAGAATATACAAATAAACTGATGAATAGTTCCTCATATAATCTATATACCTAAAACATATTATTAGTTCTTTTCTGAGGCATAATTTGATTCTTGGCATCCATTCATTCGTGGTCACCTAGATTATCTTGATATATTCCTAATATACTTAAGTAATAGTCAATGTATAACCTAGTACAATGCATAACATACATGACTAACCCAATCATAAATGTGTAAGGAGTTATTTATATCTGTTTACTTTCCAAATGTCTATGAGGACATGTTTTCTTGGAAATATGAATTCCAAGTGACATTAAAAAAAATACCCTCTAGTATTTTTCCCTAATGATTCTTTTAAATTTACTATCAATGTATGTACTTTGACTTTTATTAAGATTTAATTTAGATATATCACAATGGATCTTGATACATAGAATAAATTCTTCTTCACCTAACTCATTCATGGAGAATAAAGTGTTTACCCCGGATTTAAAAAAATATAAGATTGATATTTTAGATCCAATAAGTAGTATATAGTCAACATAAAAAATTAATAAAATAATATTAATCCCACAAAATAGACTATTAATTCGAGGCTCTCATTCATTCTTTATGAAAAAAAAATCAATTTTGGCATAATAAAACCAATTTTTAAATGACCTAGATGATTTATTTAATCCATAAGACATTCATGTTTTTGAAACAAAATTCTATTATAGAATCATCAAACTAAATTTTCCATGACATGGATTCCTAATTTAATCCATAAATGGATATTAGAAATTTAAATAACCAATTCGAATCCATTGGAGTCGTAGAACCTTTATTTATATCAAATAGTAATATTACTAAAGATCCTCATTAAGGAAGGATATTTTGTAATCCATTTTATAAATATCATAGTAATGGTAAGCTGGTAAAGCAAATATAATTCTAATGGATTGTATCATAGAAACTGGTGTAAGGGTTTCTTCATTGTCTATTCTATTTTTGTATTTGAACCCTTTTGAATCCATTCTTTTCATATAAGTGTTTAATGGTACATACATATACATTTTATTCTAAAATTCCCATTTATAAACAATGGGATTTAAATCAATTAAAGCATCTAAAAAATCCATACATGGACTTAATAAATGGAATCCATTTCAAAATTTATAGTTTCTTTCCACTTGGAAACTTCTACGCCAATTTCAGCTTCATTTTAGGTAATAAGTTCATTTTTATAAAATACTAGTGGGTAAAAATACTAAGTAATTATAAAACCATATATTTTAGGTTATATAACCTCTCTTGTACTCCTACTTAGTTTTTGGGTTTCTTAAAAACATATTTTTCCATGGGGATTTTTGAAAACTATTCATGTTCCAACAATTATGTACCTTGGGTCTAAAACTTATCTAATTCTATCTCACTCCCACAATATCTATTAGAGATGTTATCACTCTCAAGAAATATGTCCTATCTTTCCAAAATTTCTGTTTAATATGAGGGGTTTTATAGATAGTATCCATTTATTTCTATAGGGTGTCCAATAATAGTACAATTTGTGCCCGGAGTTGAAATTATATTTCTTGAAGAGGACTTAACAAACAATTTGAATCCAAAAACACATAGGCTTGACTACATGGGTTTCTATAAAATCTAAAATTGTAATGTAATACTATAATCCCCATAAGTTGGCACCTATTTTAGTTTTTTTTATGTTTATAGAATGTATACCTAAAAGGGTAATGGAATAATTTCATAACTCGTCATTGATATCACCAAGTATGAAAATGTGTGGTTCCACTTTTTTATTACAATGTTCCATTGTTGTGTATAAGAAGGGGTGAGTTGGGATAGAGTCTTTAAATCCTATAAATAATCGATGAGGACTCTGTTAATTTATTCTCAACCATGTTCTGAAAATTGATTCTTAATTTTCTTAACATGTTGCTTCTCAAGTTCATTATTATATTCCTTGAATAATACAAATCATTAAATAGACATTTCCATATCAACTAAATACATCATAAAAACTTATGAAGTATGATTACCCACCCCTTTCTTCAAATATAATTTTTCCACACACATTTTTATGAACTAATTCCAGAAGCTCTACACACCTTTCAAATTTTCTACTAAATAGGTCCTTGGTCTTTTTTTTCTAGAAAACATGTGTGACAAACACAAATTGATTTTAGTTCAAATTAATCTAAATATCCATCTCAGTGTAATTTGGTCAAAATAATTTTTTATATTACCTAGTGTGTGATGTCATATTTGGGTGTGGTATGATTCATGTGAACTATAATTATATCAATTTCCATTATGTGGTTTTTATAATCCCATGAAAATTACAATTTTTTAAATATATTTTACCTTAAAATTGATTTATTAATAAAATTAGAATTTATTACAATATTTGAAAATAATTCCTTCTGTATAAAGTTTAGATATATATATATATATATATAATTCATTTTATGACTAAAGGTGCATAATAAAAATATTTTAAAACTATGATCATCCTCATTGATAATGTGAGGTGGTAGTACCCAATATCCTCATAAACAATTATGGCTTTGTTGTTCTCTTATAGATCTTCCTCACCTAAAGAAATCTTTTTTAATACAATTGGATCCTATATTTGAAAATATATTTGAGCTCCACATATCGTATCTAGTAAAAAAAATTCGAAATGGATTAATTTCACTTGATAACAAAAACAAATAAATATTCCCCTAATTACTTTGTCTGGGTGAAATTTTTATTCTCGTGAACCTTTTTACTATATGAAAAACAAATAGAATATTTTCCCTTATTTGACTATTAATCCTTCTCTTAATGGATGGGTATTGTGAAGAAGATTTATTCTAAGATATCATCACTAGGACTTTCCATTTATTCACCATATATACAGATGGATTTTTTTCACTTGATACACATTTCATCATGGGGAAGTAGTGTGAAAATATTTGGTAGAGACAGTTTTATGTTTTTTATATTAAAATTTAAAAAAACACAAGAGAAAATTTGTAGTATTAAATTATTAATGATATCATTTTTTAGTTAATTAGGAAACTTCAAACATAGAACATCTATGAGCTCAATTTAGCTAATGAATTTGACTACATGAGGCCCATCGGGAATAACTTCTCAAAATTTGATCTGGAGAGTTCCTTAGATGTCTGAAATTTTCCATTTATTTCTCTCTCGTGATAAATTACACATAGATTATAGATCATTATATAAGATTATATATCTTCTATAACTTCATCTATTAATCATACATCAATTAAAACATTTAATACTAAACGTCAACTACATCACTCAAGTTTTTATTATAGATAGAAAACTATTCATCACTCTCCTCCATGACTGGTGGATCTAGAATTGAGGATTTTAGCATGTATTAATTTTTATCTTCTAAAAATACAACTCATAGGTTTATGAACCTTTCATGGAAGTTACTATCTATTATTAGATTTTCTTTCCCAAAAACTAATCATAGGAGTTGTGTATGAAACCATAAAACATTAAGGATATAATATAACTCACAAAACAAATTATGGTTGTTAACCTTGTCCTATTCTAATCTATTTCTATCCTTAATTAGAGGGACAGATTCCACATATAGGAACTATATATCCTAAAATAACACAATTAATTATAAACTATATCATTTCATTACTTATCTTAATTAAATAGTTCACTTAAAATAAATTAATTCATTATCTATTAATTATAAATCAACAGTGTAACAAATTATATTTCATTGAACATCAATTAATATTGATTAAACCAAAATTTATTATCCTCAAGTGAAATCCATTCCCTCAAAAAATAATCCAACCAATCTCATGATTTTTCAGGATAAAAAACATAAAATTTGAATATCAACAATCCTCTTAGGTTGAAACATTTATTAAAAATTATTATAATTTACATAATTTCATGTACTCTTTGAAACTACTTAATCTACCATCAAGAGATGTGTGAACACGCATAACAATCTACCACAAGCTATCGAGAAAGATTGTATACTAACAAGAATCTCACAATCCTAACAGTAAATATATTTATTCAGAAGAAACATCCCGTCTTTAAGCACAATAAAAGTTAATCTAAGATTTAACCCATTCAATCATTCATATTCCATCCCCGACACTACCGTGAACATTTCCATGCAACTTGAAGTCACAATAATCATATTCTACCACAAATATATTAATATTTTCCATATCTCATCATCTATATTAGACATGCATCACATCACAACGAAAGTATCACATCCATAGCACACACAAAGGTCAAAAAAGGACAAAAATATTAAACATGGAAACTCATCCCTAAAAATTACACATTAATACTTAAAAATAAACTGTTATCACATATCTATTAACACAAGGCATTTATCTAAACAAGAAAATTCATTGTCTCATTCCCGGTTAGTTTTCTTCATCTAACAACTGGTTTTTATTCCATCTTTAATTAACTAATTCATTATCATTGTTTTCATCTACAAGTAACCTAATGAATAATCTATAACAAGCTGATAAACTATTCAAACATGCTTTCTAGCATAATTTCTAAGTTTCAACAAATATTAAGAAAGATTGATTATCATTTAATATGTTTTATCTTATTATTATTAATTATCATTTCATATTAAAGTTATTTATTCAATTCAACTGACACATGGAACACAATATTCAATTAAATATTCATACTTGTATCAATTTATCTAGCACCAAATTATAAGAAACATTGGAATTATTAAATATTAATATTATTTAATTATTTATCTATTTAAATATAAATTATTGGAATTACATTCTTTTCCAACATTATCAAATAAAAATAATAATCCAAGATTAAACAGACATTATAATATTAATAACCTAGATAATACGCTATCTTTAAAATCCAGAGGAAAATGTTATCATGGTGGAAAAACCACTACGATATCTCTTAAAATAAACCATTTTTCATTTTTTTAATATCATTTAATATTTATTAGTTTATTTACACTTCCATATAAAGTTATAAACCATGGTCAATATATTATTTCAAATAAATAAATAGAAGAAGAAAAAAAACATCTACCTTAAAAGTATCAATGTTATTCACATGAGAATGGATCAGCAATGAAGATCTTTGATCACATCTCCCATGAGGAAACAATGATCTTATGAATATGTTTTTCTATGAACATAATTTAAAATAAAAAATGAAAATCCATTCAAATGATTGTGATCAAACACCATATAATGTGATGAAGATAAGGTTGAAAACAAGATCAAATAGAGGACAAAGCACTATAAAAGGAGAATAACCTTCCTTGATTCACTACAGATCATACTTGGAATGTTCGGGATTAATCCCTATTGAAATGGGGATTCAAATCAATCCAAAATTACTTTGGGGTGCCTATAGTTATAGAGAATGTAGTGGGAGAAATGTTGGTTCAAAGGACTTGAGTGTATTCAAAATAATAGATGTTTTTAGAGGACCATAGTTCAACCCCTAGGTCTATGTCAAAACCTAGTAAAAAGAAGGATGACTATGAAATAATGAAAGGAGGTCATAGTATAGAATCTGTTCAAACCAATGTCTGAAATACCTGATTGGATCCACAATATAGATCCTGTAAACTAGGGTGAGGGAACATAGTGCAGCTTGTAGACCAATCTATAACCACACCTGATTTGGAAATATCCTAAAAACACTATAGTGCATCCACCTCACTCCACAATGCATTGCTCAAAAATGGGGAAATGTTATATACCACAGCCAACTAAAATGGAATAACAGCCACCAAAAATGCAATAGATTCAAAATTCATCTCCCAAAACACTATTTTGAAGTAGGAATACCACACTATAGCTATGATGGATTTGGAAGTTTCTCCTAGAGGCACAATATCATAGCCCAAGGGTTCCAAAACATAGCATTTCAATAAATGGTAGTGGCTCCCCGTTTTCTCCATTTTATCCTCCAAAGACTTTTCTTTAGGAACCTCAAACAATAAAAACTCCCAAATTAGAGGAAAATAAGGTATGATCCCTTTCATCAGAGAAAATTACAATCATTCTCATCCTAAAAGATTTAAAATCACATCGATAGAAAAGCATAAAAAAAGGTTTCCCAAAAAACCACGCTAGGAAATACCTCTCAAGGACCTCACCATTATAGGATATCAAATACCACACTTAGAGGAACAAATTTTTGAGTTGTGAAACGACATTAACATTCACCAAAATACTCTCCAAAAAATAGACCATTCAAACAAGATCAATTCCATAATCCAGAAATAATAGATAACTATCTAGTAAACAGGAAAATATTCAGCATCCACAATGGGTGTTAAAATAAGTGAATAGCTAAAAAAACAAACAACAAGGACTATCAAGTGTATATATGAAACTCATTTTCCTTGGTAAACTTCTGCATTCCATCATATTACCATGATACATGGACTAAGGGAATGTCATGACTATACAGCTCCTACTCCTAGAGGTCCTATATATCTATAGGCCGCTCCTCGAAGGTCGTATCATCTTCAACATCGACCTTTCCACAATAAGTTATGTGGGGGTTTTAAAGAATGTAAATTTCAATCGATGACTCATGGAATATTTCATATATTTGTATTATTAATGGGGGAAGTGATATATGATATTCAAGGGCTAAAATAAGATCCAACACCTTGAAAGGGAGAAACTGGGGAGAAATCTTACTCTTACGACCAAAACTTCAGTACCCAGGATGAGGAGTCACCTTTAGCGTAATATGATCTCCAACATCAGACACTATAGGTATTTTATCATAATAAAAATAGGACGTTTTATGTCCATATGATACTTTTATTTTTTAAATAATTACATGAACCATTTTTTACTGTTCTGTACTAACTCTAGTCTTCGAATTGTTGACCCTCTGACCCCAGTCCAACAAAAGGGAGAATGGAAAGGGAATCCATAAAAAGTTATAAAGAGATTCATACCAATGGTGGATTGAAAACTATTATTTTAAGAACACTCATCCAAATATAGGTGACTCGTATATATACATCTAAAATACATGACACGGGAATGAATCAAGTGTTCAAGAGTCTAGAAAATCCATATTAACTGGGCATTAATCTATAGTTAAAAACTAGTTCAATGAGATAACAGATATCCAAAATCATGTTGGGGACCTCTCGAAACCTTATATGTAAAATAAAAATCATAATAAAATATTATTTTCCTCAAGACTAAATGGAGTATCAACACCTACTTTGGATACTTCTTCAAGAAAACATCCACGTATATCAACTCTTTAACCACAATAAAGTGGAATTATTTCATCAGACAATCCATTATCACCCATATAGAATCATAGACTTCCTGATCTTGAGGAAAACTAGTAATAGAGACCATCAATATTTCCTCCTAATTTCACTATAATGCATATAATGACTAGATAAAACAACTGGGAACACGATGTTCAGCCTTCCCCTTACGGATAACTGAACATCAAGATAAAGATTCTACAACTAAACTTTTCAACCTAGTCCACCAAGACTGTCCTATAAGAACGCGTCACATTTTTTGGATACTGAGATGTACCACCAAGGGTGAGTTGTGGAACTCTTAGAGAACCATCTCATCTTTCACAAAATGAATGAAAATTATCCCGGGGAACAACACCATGTGTAATTCTTCTATAGACCAACAATCAAGGGCATTCCCAAAAACAACTATGTATCTCTAACCTCTACCTTAGAGTCCCCAACTCAGACTCATCCACCTATACATCAAATATGATTGAACATTCACATAATAATTAAATATTATACTCCCAACCTCTCCCATATCCAAATCTGTCACTGAGATATCTTCCATAACTCTCCTAGAATATATATATTCCTAAAGAGAATTGGTATGTGACTTCCTGCTCAGTGAAATGACATCAAAATTCTACATTCATGGTGTAAATGAAAATTGGATTTTATAATCCTTCAATAAATCAATCCAATATTGTTGTCACATGTTTCACTCATGATGGGAGAAGAAATACCTCAGGCTCTTATAATCTGTAAAAATTACAAAACACTCAATGATGAGATAATTTCAACACTACTTTAAATCAAACACAACGGCCTCCAACTCAAGATCTTGAGAGTCTTGGTTATTCTTATGACATACTTTTTGAGATCCATAAGAAAAAAATAATTTATATTGAACCATAAAATACCAAAAACTAATATATAAACTATAATATAAAATCACCAAATAGAATCCCTCTATGGAAAAACAAAGGAATCAAGAACTGACTATCTTCTTCTTCAAGTACTCAAAAGAGGCCCAAAAATGGTCCACCTATAAGAAATATTGATCCTTTATAATCAAAGATGACATAGGATTAAAAACCCAAAATAATTTCTTATGAATGATCTATAATAGCCTAAAATTCCAAGGAAGCTTTACACCTCTACAAAAGTCTGTGGGGATGGCCATGAAAAAACCACCTCTACCTTTAAAGTATACATAGTTACTCCTTACAGAGAAATGAAATGGCCCATGAAATAAACTTAGAGATCCCATAACTCAAACTTTGACAAATTCCTACACATATTTTGATGATAAATAACTACATAAATGGAAAGAAGATATTCTATATTCTCATCCACATACATGGAGTACACAAGGATGTTTCCAAAATAAATAACCATGAACCCTACGAGGAAATATTTGAATATTGCATTAAATAAACACATGAACATGGATGGAATGTTCATAACACTAAAATAGATCATAATGAACTCAAAATCCCCATCACAACATCATAAATAACTTTTTATAATATTCTCATCTTACTCCTGCATATGATTAAATCCTGACCAAAATCAATCATTGAGAACCAACTTAATACATTAATCCGATCAAATAAATCATCAATCCATGTAATAGGGTGGAATTTATTCACTATCACCCGATTCAAGCAATGATAATAAATATAGAAATAAAAAATAACATTAGCCTTTTCATAAAAAAAATTAGGGAACCCCAATGTAACATACTAGGGAAAGAAAATCCTCACTGTAATAGATCCTAAAATTTTACTCCAAGATCACGAAATGTAGAAGCTTCCATCCAATACAAATATAGTGGGATAGATGAAATTCTTGGTTATACCACAATCCTAAACTCGATCAATCATCAAGGGGGGAAATGTTACATCCTTCTCATGAAGAACATCATTGTTGTCTTATACAAACCTTAAAATTCCATCATATGAATCTTCAATGAACCCATAGTAGGCTCATCCATTTAGGAAGAAAATGATAGAATAAACATATGACCCTTCTAAGGGTCTTAATCACCAAAAAATATTATTTTCACCCCATCAACATCATAGAACACAACTTTGCTAGGGGATCAATCCCCAAAAACCAAGACTGAATACTTCCAATCCATGCCACAGATAATTTCATATGGTTGTATCTATAAACATCGAAAGTATCCACAAGAGAGGATCTTCTCTATCACTAGATCCCAAACCCTATATAATTCACACAAATAACCTCAACCACCATCTCACATTGTCAACAATAAGGGAACTGGAAGTCTCTTCACCTCACGCCCCCAAACATTGACTTAAGTAAGTGATATGAAATTTACTTTAGATATTGAATTAATAAAGGCATGAACCCAAGTAAAAAACAAGAAACGGGATCCTCAAATGATGTTTCTCTATCCCAATGTTGGAAACACCAAATAATTTTGTTGAACATGATGCACTACATATCCTCTATTGTCGAAATGAAGACCATATTTATATCCATTCTCCACTCTCTAAGGATATTGAACATATCGGGGTTATTCTATACCCACCCTGACCACTATCTATGGATCCCAAGCCAGAGAATCCTACTCTTATTCCCTTAGATGAAACATCCACAATGGAGATTCCTAAAGTGGAACTCATGGTGCACGCTTTCTACTCAGAAAGGTATTGAAATTTTACTAATGGCAACCTTGTCCTCTACCAAAAAACACATGTTTGAACCCTTAGTAAATTTCAAAGATCCACTACCACTATATAAATGGGATGATGAAGGATAGTAACTACCTTTTACTGACTGAAAACACGCTTTTCCAAGAGACTGGGAAAACAAAACCATTAATATACTACATGATTAATCATGAGTACTCCCCTCATGTGATGATATAGTTATGAACAACATCCTCTCATCCACATATTTTTTTAGCACTTTGATATAACTATACAATAAAAATAGGACAACCTAAAACTATATATATTGATGAAAAAATTCATAGAAATTACATTACATATCCTCCACAACAAGAAGTTGTTTAGAATCACATTTCAAAAGGGTTCTAAAATGGATCTCGATGTCCTACATGTTGGAACTCCCATATTGATTCTTAAGAATCTATTTGTGGAAGGATTCCTTTATGGTCAAAGAGAGAATATTTTCTTTAAACTGGTATATGAACATCTATCATGAGACCTTTGAGTCCTCAAAATACCCAAGGAGCAAGATATACTATATCCTTGTTATTCCACACGACATAGTCACATCCAATAAAGCCTAGTTATTTTTATGAGCATGGATCTAATTGAAAAATATCTCATAATCCTCCAAATAGTACCCTATGATAGATTTAGAAATATATCCATGATGATTTTATTGAATTTTGAACAAAAAAATTAGATTTTCTCTTCCAATTGTAATCGTCATCAACCTCTAATCTATGTAAATCTACTGGAATATCTTACTGATCATCTTTGGTGGAAAACAGACAAGGAAGTTGACCGGAATCCATAACTACAAAAATAAAAAAAGGCTTCACACTCCTAGACCTATAATATAAAATACTTAATATAAATTAATTTAAAATTTTATTTATTTTATTTTATTATTGTATTATCGTATAGTGTAACTTATACCAATGTATACACATTTTGAATATAGGCACAAAGAAGAATGATGCATGATTTTTTCTTAGGTATCTACCATGAAACTAGTATCACTTTTCTCCGTTGGATTGGTAAAATTAAAGGTTTGTGGATCAGAACATAGGGGGTCCAAAATACCCAAGTCTCATCCGGGCTTAATTGTATATATTTCTTATTAAATGTTTTTGAAACTATTTTCCCACCAAACCATTTATGATCACATTTTCTTAAATTTAAACTTTATCATATCCCTCAACCTAAACCTCTGATAACACTGTTTCATATCCCCCTCCCCCAAATAGTATCCCTCGTAGATCAAAAATGAGACAAGGTTGGTGGTGATATATCAAGCCTCACCTCTAGTGGGCCATGGGTTGTTGATAAGCATTGATGGTATAATCAACATACAAATGGGGGGAAATACTCACTAAGAAAACATGCGTAAGGGAGTGATATGATATATATACCACCCAAATCTCAATAATGAAGATAAAAATATCACAGATATATATATATGGGGGGGGGGATAATAATAAACAAAAATGACTAAAAAGAAACTACAATTTTCAAATATAAACTCTGTAATGACCACGTAGACTAAATTTCTCCTCAAAACCCATGGTATATTAATATCCAACATTATATATAACCTAATCTTAATGAACTAAAAAAAGTTCATATATATGTGGGGTTAGCATAATAGTTTACATAGTATTATCCCACCTAGAGCCTCTCGTGCTATATTTAAACAAATCATTTTCAATCCTAGTGAACTATTAGTGAAACTAACTCATCATATTAATGGATAAACTATTTTCTTAGTCATACAATAGATATCTCCAACATGGAAACATATATAATAGATCATATATCATAGTAATGAAACAATAACGGTGCCCCACTACTATATAACCTCCAATTTTCCACATTGCCCCAATATTGTATGTCGTGATCCATCTCTATCCAATAGAATCTAACACTAATGTGCATGGTATATTTATTAATACATGCACCTCATGCATCGTATCAGCTCATCATCCCATGAAACATCTAAATATTGGGGCTTATTATTTTAAGGTAGCAACTAGAGACAGTATGTTACTTATCGAACATCAGGTGTTATACACCAAGCCATCATTTCGCATAAATGAGTATGCACCTCAAGCCATCATAACCCATAAACATCATGCCAATAATAACCATTTGGATACTATATTTGAAGATACATGTCTGTGAAATAACTATAAGACATTACCTCCCACAAAAAACAAATATGGGTAAACATATCACAAGGAATACAAAAATATAATAATACCAGGAGAAGAGAGAGGAAAAAGATAGGGTAGTCTTCTATATTTCCCCCTCCAACCTATATGTTATGGAAAACACCCTCTCAGACACCACTTTGTTTCATTATCCCTAACCAAATTTGGAGAGTTAGAATATGAAATCACAAAACATACCGGATATAATATAGCATAGAACCACATTCTGGGAAATGAGCTTGTCCAAGGATCGACTGTAGGTATCCTAACTTAGATACCTTGATTCCACCATTAAGGACTGGGTATCAGATAAACACACAAGAAATTAAAAGGGATTTTATTAAATTAATTCTTTTAATTAAATAGAACACTTTACAAAAATTAATTAATTATCTAGGAATTATACATCACCATATCCCAAGATACATTTTATTAACCATCAATAATCATTGATTAAACCACACTTTATTATCCTCGAGTTACATTCATTCCCTATAGGTATAATCTAAACAAGTACTCATTTTCTCAATATTAAAATATATTCATTCTAACCAACCCATGGGTTGAAACATTTGTAAAACATTATTAAAAATTATATAACTCAAGGTTCCCTATAAAATATCCTAAAATACTATCAAGAGATGAATAACTAAGCACTATTATATACCTCAAACAGTGGGAAGAGGGATACATATTAACAAGAAACTAGTCCATCTGACAATTAAACAGATTCATTCACAAGAAATAATACTAGATTTTAACATAACAATGGGTTAGTACAACTTCAACCAGTTAAATCATCAGGGTTACATCCATGAAACCAAAATTCACATCATCATGCATCCCACCATCGCATGAATCATCTATTAAAAAAATCCATGTCTCCCCACCCATATCTCATAAAAAATTTGAGTATCACATCATGTCATATTTCAAACATATCATTCAGAGCACTTCAGAGAAGGAAAAAATGACAAAAAAATACAGTTGGGAAACTTGTCCCTACAAAAAAGGGATTCATACTTAACATGAAAATAGTCTCACTTGGACTTAAACACAAGGAATTCATCTACACACCCAAATATACTCCATCATACCTAAATAATTATTCATATCAAACCACCAATTTTTATTACATATTCAATTAAGTGATCCATCATTACAAGTTACAAATATTGTTATCCTAATTAATCATATATAGAATGTTATTAAACTATAAAATCATGCTTTTGAGGATATATTCCATGTATAATCAAGCGTTAAGTAAGATCAATTATCATTTAACATTGCTTTTTCTTTTCATCATTCACTATAGTTATAGATTAAATTTCATTATTCAATTCCATTAGCACATAGAATATCATATTCAATTAAATATACATAATTTCATCAGTTTGATTACTATAAAAATATATGAACAACTATATTTTTTAAACCTTCATATTCTTTAATTTTGTATATAATTCCTAAAAATTTTATGAATTAGAATTAATTTTTTATTCCATCAGTTAAACATGATAGTCCAACCATAAACACAAATGATAATAAGAATAATAAATCTTCACACTATCTAGTAAATTAAAAAGAAGTAATAGTAATGGTGGAAAGAAACATCTTGATATTTCTAAACATAAACCAATTTCATTTGTTAATTTTTTTAATCTTTATTTAGTGAATTCAACCACTATAGTTTAGGATAAAAAATAGTAAATTTATTATTTCATGTAAATAAATAGGATAACCAATGAATCCCCTACCTTAAAAGCATCATTGTTCTTCACACAAGTACAGATAAACATTGTGGATCTCTGATCAATCCTTCTGCACGGATACTATGATCTCCCAATGATGTTGTTTCATGAACACATTACAAAATTAAAATGTAAACTCCATTAAAATTATGAAGATATAATTATATATAATGGAAATAATAATGGAGTAAAATAAAAAGAAACATATGATAAATAGGTAGAAAAGTTGTAAATCCTTCTTTGGATCACTATAGATCAAACTCAAGAATCCATGTATTGATCCCTTTTGAAATTGGAAATTAAATACAATGAAAAGAACTCTAGAAAACCTAGGATTCAAGAGGATAGAGTGGTATAAAAGTGGGTTTAGAGGCCTCATGGGTATTTATAAGAAGAAAAAATTTTGGAGGACCTCAGTGTAGCCCTAAAGACTATTTCATAGCCTAATCAAAATAGGAGGACTACTGCACAATGTAAGGAGACCACACTATAGTACCAAGGTAAAAAAGGTGTCCAAAATCTATGGATACATCAATAATTCAAGTCTTATAAACCTAGGAGAGGGACTAAAATGTAGCATACATGCCACGCTGAAGCCACCCATGTTTTCTTCTGGCCATAAAACCCACTACAACAAAACCACCTCACTCCACATCTAAACGCTAGACATAGGTGGAAGGTCTTATGACATAGTCGACTACCATGGTGTAGATACCCAAAAACGTAGTGTATTAAATATATAGCTTCCAAAACCCTATGTTTAGTATGGATACAATGTTGCATAAATACTTGATTTTTTTGAGGCATCTTTAGGCGCTATGGTGTATCCCAATGGATCCATGTCACAACCTTTTGACAAATGGTAGTGGAACCACCTTTTTTCAATTTTACCAACAAAAATCATTGAAAAATTATATAGGGACCAACAACACTAAAAACTCTCAAAGGTAATGGAGACTAAAGGTTATACCCATATAGAATATATTATTAGTACTTCACATGATAAAAATATATATGAGACATAATAATATTTTTAATTTTTAAAGTCTTAAACATTTTTATTAAGTCTTAATAGACATCACAATTGGAATTTTAATGTCTATATGCATGTATATTCTTGTAGAAAGGATTCATATTCCCCTTCTCAATACCCAAGATAGTGTTTGGTCAATTGTTGGAGGTATTTAGGGTTGTAGGACTTTTCCAACTGTTGTATTATAAGTCCTTGACATGTTGAGTGGATTCTACTATACAGAATCTCATGCTGGGATTTCCTCAACACATGCCAAAAAAATATATCAATTCTAGCGAGGGATGCATCTATTTATATAAATTGAATAACTCAACCTAAAAGATCACAAAAACTCCCTAATAAAAGTAAGTGACCCAAAAATGGTTGTAAAACACTTATTTATGTGGTTTCATTCCTAATTAAGTAATGGAAGGCTTAGTATAACTTAAAATTAATTGAAACGATTTTAATTATAACGATTAAAATATTATTTTTTATCCTTTATATATAATTCTAAAACAATATGGGTTTTAATTTAGGTATTAACCATATTAAGATTAAAAATATTACACATAACCTATTTATTCTAATTCCTATAATTCTATATTAGACTATTACTTTATGTGACTATGGTCTGGATTTCATAAAATAAATCATAAAAAAATAAAGAAGTAAAATTAGTATATAAATAGCATGGTCATGAGATTCATATAATGTTTGATTTATTGAGAAGACAATAAATAAAACTAGGACTCTGGGAATATACTCTGAGTCTTGGTCTTGGAATTAGTTACATAATCCTTTTTATCCATCTATGTATCACCTGTATTGGTCTTCTCTTTGTGCAGTCTTGAATTTATTCCATCTCAGCTCCACCATGAACAAACTACTAGTGCCTTCGGATAATAATTTTATTAAATGTGTTTTATATGCCACAGATATCTGAATAGAACTAAAGGATTGGTAGGAAGGGATTATATAAAATAACCTTGTACATGAAGGTCTTACATAATAAAAGAGGGAAGGATGACATGGAGGTCATCATATTGAATTTTTTCAAAAATAATTACAAATAAATGAAATAAATTAATTTAAATTAAACTAATATAAACATAGGTCTTTTCAAATATCAATATAGGTTTTACACAATCAATGACTATGTATTTAAAACAAGTGGATAACATTTATTTCACTTAATTATTAAATAAGATAAAATGTTCAAAATTTAATTCAATTAATTATCTTATTAATAAATTAATTCATTTAATATTATTTTCTCAAATCATCCTGAAATCTCTATCCACTGTGATTTTAAATAATATAAATGATTTTATTTTATTTGAAAGTAATAAAATAATACATGGCATTACACAATGAGGAAACTCAATGTTTACATATCCAAACTACTCAGTATGGTACTTTTTTTATACAATTCACATATATGGACTATTGTGTAAAGGTTATGTGTCATAATTTCATGGCTTGTACATATAAATTAATTTCACATTGAACACATGAAAGTTACGTTGCATGTATAATTTAAGGTGTTGATCCATTACTATTCAATGGTATTACATGATTCATAATTTCGAATACTACATGGAATAAATAATGAATTTAGAATAATATAAAACCTTAATACTGGATGATAATGTCAACTTAATGACTCGCAAAACTCTAGTCACTAAATTTTAATGGATTAATTAATTGAATTTATCATTTCCACATAAACAGGTAAAGTACACTGTGTGTTATAGCCGACCAACACCTTGTAATTTTCATCATTAGAAATATATAGTACAAGCCTAGGGACATAGTGTGTACTTTCCACAAACATTTAAAAAGTAAAAAAAAATAGGAAGGATATATTTTGTGTAATCCAAGTGATGGAAAATCGATCTAGTACGTGTCACATATTTAGTACAGATGATGTATTAATTAAACAAAAATTCTTGACGCCAATTTTTCCACTATGAAAACATGTAGACTACACTATGAGTATTCCCTCTATATAGTGTGTGGTATGGAAAACTAATTTAATATCTAGTCCAAAAAACATTGAGTTCATTTAAAAAACACAACATTTATTTATTACATGATGACTTAGAGAACACAAGGGTGTCCTCATGTGATGAAAATGGGGACACATCATAGAACATAGGAGTACATGATTTGTAACCCTATATTAACTGTCTAGTGGTCATATAACCTCTAGATGAGTTCCTTAGATGAGATCTCTGTTAATTGTTAACAGATCTAGGTTTTTTTGAGTGATAAAAAATATCAAGAAGAATACATATCACCAATTGGATGGTGAAAAAATAATACTTGAAATAAATATTAACTTTTAAATGTGTAATAATCTACAATCAAATAAAAAATTACCAATATTAGTGTCACTTATCTAACACCATGTGATAGTTATAAGCGTAGTGAAAGAACATATTTGGGTTGATACTGACTAAAAAATTTTAATATTCGATGGATCATTCATTTTAAAATATTTCAATGTTAGGAAAAATGAAAATTTCCCAAAGAATATTGGTAATTAAATACACTAAAACCATAATGAGATATTTTTCATTTTAATGTTATAATTAATTTAAATAGATCAAAAGAAATAATATCTCTTTCTTGAGATTTTTTTTAATCGTTCAAAACCATTTGATGCCTACTATTATTACACATTTGGTATTCATGTTTATAATACCACTAGTAGTGACCCATGCATTCTTCCTTATATCTTTAAGAAATTCTGGTGGGTTTTTGGGTTCTCCATTATGGGTTAATCATATTATAGTGTTCATCTAGATCATTGCAATAATTCCTTTAGGATTTAACAATCATCCTTCCACTCTTGTTCTTGATAGTATGGATGAGGGTAGAATATCTAGATTCTTATTTAGTCTTAAAATCGTTCTCTAGATTTCTTTATACACAATGATTCCCAATTTATTAAGTCTCACCATAATAGACACATTTATTTACCTATATAAGTTGTATTAAGGTTAAGATACTTCTTAATTTCACTGTGGAAATTAAATAATATATTAAATATTTATGTTCTCATGCCAATTAATAATAAGAATATTATTATTATAATTATTATTTTATTATGGTTTCTATAAATTGGTGAGACATTTATTACTATTTTACAAGATTAGAAATTAATATTTATCACCAAAGAAAATCTAGGTCTATTGATCATCCTCTCCATTTATCTAACACCCAATCAGATTAAATATAAATTTATTCAATAAATAAATAAATAAATATTAAATATATATATCATTTAACAATTACCTTATCCATAAATATTTATTTAATCTATGTGATCATTTAATCTGGGATAAAAATATTCCTTATAATTAAGAGTAATATTTATTAAAATAAATAAATTCAAATAGGATTTTATTTAGATCAATGTAAATTCCTAGTGTCTAACCCACTAGGATTCTTTCTCATTAGAATTAAGTGACTTTTCTAGATTCCAAGTTTATTGCCCAGAAATAGGTCAAGGCACTATAGAATAAAAATATAATGTCAAAACATCGACAGCCACACATGAGCATTGATTTTATAATATAATATTTTTTTCCCAATTTATAATCATGTAGGTTTCACACATGTGTCGAGAACCTATATGATCAACACGTCTTTCTTTTATTATCTAAAATAAACATGTTATTACACCATGGATACTGAATTTAATTTGATGGATCTATTTATATTTAATGGTTGGGATATTAACTTCCATAAATATTTAATGTAAAAATCCTTCATCTACTAATTCATCAATAAAATTTCATTCATAACATACCCAATGTACCCTACTTCCCCTGAACATATGACATCACCATTTTGGTTAATACAACAAAGTAAACAAGTCATGAAAAAATTAATAATAATCTTAAAGTGTATGAACCATAATAGAAGGTTGTAAAAAATAATATATTATAAAAAATAAACATATTGAATTTCCACAGGAGGATCTATTCTCATAATCCACAATCTTGGATTTTACCAAGTTTGATATTCATGGGATAAAGTATCATATTCATTTAATTACTCACACCTGATAGTCAAAATACTATTATCCCCATCAAATAATTGTATTTGACCATATAACTTGGATTAAAAATATCATCATGGAATCTCATGGTTCTCATCATGTTAGAGAACTATTAGTCCTTTACCAATGTGATAGACACTCTAGGACTTTGTTACATTAAATATATGTGGATCTATGAATTATATGTAATAATATATTTAACTTAATATTCATATATTTGGATATTAATGTAATCTATAGAATGAATTGTTGGTTCTAAGACCCCAATTCCACATTAAAATTGTTCAGAAAGTATGTTTTCTTTCATATTTACATTGTGATAAGAAGTCCTCATACATGAAATTTAACAATATGGTGTAGGGGTGTATGTTTCATGAATAGTGTGAAAATAGAGGATCAAAAAGTGATTATGCATATGAGGCTACCCAAGTACTCTTATTTATAGGAATATAACTCTTTGATGTAATATTAATCATAGGTAATATGGACCTATGAGAAAAAAGAGAAGGGTATTAGTCATTGGGGAAACCTATTGGGGTACATTGGTGGTCATAGTGTAAATAAAAAATCCATCATTAATCTAGAAATTGACCCAGACTTTCTTCTAATTAAAAACCCATCCTAATTTGTTCATTCATGTTGGTATACATGCACCGATTAAAGAGGATCACTTTGGAACACCTCCTACTCAGTTATCCCTCACATGACAAAGATTGGATCCTATGTGAGCTCAAGCGAGACTCTCTTTATGTTAATGGCTACAAACTAGAAGAATGTGCGTAATGAATATATTGGTGAGAACATACTCATGGGTACATAAATTTAGTAAAATCATAAATAAGATAAACTGAACAATATATCCAACCTAGACGACAAACATACAAGAACGAATCAATCAAAATTTATAATAACCCATATCATTTTATATATAATGTCAAATAAAAGTATTAATGAAAGTGATTAAAGAAAAATAGCTAAATGATAGACTCAGAAATAAAGACTCCAAATACTAGTCTTGAACCCACTGCTCAGTATCATATCGATTCTATAATCCCATCCCAAAAAGACACTGATAATGCTCATATCCCTTTTCCCTTGTCCAGAAATTTATCCATGATGTCCTGTTGGATACCAAATTGTTTTCTAAAAAAGGTTTTAGAAAAACACATTAGTTCAATACCAATGGTGTATAAAAAATCTAAAAAAATAATAGTTCATGAAAAGTTATGATAAAAAAGTTATTAATTCCTTAATTAATACATAACATCAAATAAAATACTAACAATAGATCTCCTGGATGACACCTGGGTCCACCAAACCTGCTTTTCCCTAATTTAGGATGTCTATATATATAAAACAAAAAACACCAAGAGAATTACCATGCCATGTGACCAATTCTCTCTGTCTCACTCATAAATTAATAATTTATCTCACCATTATGAATTAATTAACCAAGTATCACAACCTTAGAAAATATGTAACCATTGGTCGCACCCTTTATAAAATATTGGAATAAATTTTTATTCCCATGAAATTTTCACATTCATGTTCCCATGTTTCAAGAAACTTCCACATGAAAATGTATCATTGGACCTATTTTGAATTCCCATACAAGGTCCACTTATGTACAGAGATAAAAAACAACTCTTTGTGACTTCTCATGATAGATATGGTTTAATATTTCACAAATAAAAGCAATAATTTCTAATAAATTATAGTACTAAACATACCAAATATGTTAACATGTTACATGTTTTTCAATTAATCAATTTACCAATTATAATTTCATTTATTCCATTAAACCAATTTTCCCATTTATAGATAAATCATGTATTATTTATATTTATATGTTCATAAAAATTTTAAAAATACATCCAATTGTTTGTTTTTAAAAATTTACCAATTTACAAAATTATTATAAAAATTCTATTTATCATTAAACTTATTCCAAATTAAAATTTCAATTGTTAGTTATTCCATTATGTCACTGTGCCTTTATTCCACCATGTTATTATGCCATATCCAATTTCAGTTCAATTAACTACTTAAATTCCAAAAAATATATATGGAATGCTTATTAAACTAGTTTTCATGATAATCTAAGTCATAGGTAAATAAATTCCACACAAAAAAACCTTAACTTCTAAAATGGGATTGAGGTTAGTACATTCCAAGATCCCTCCTAGGTTCAAGTGTGTGTACACCTCTTGGGTGGAAACAATTCCTAGTATAAACTCCAAAATAACCAATGGTGTTTGTGGGAGGCCTCATCATAAAGAGATAAAATATTAATTAAAAAAATATTATTTGCATGGAATGTCTCTAAGATAACACATTTTTCACATATTATAATTTATGGATAATATTAAGGATATGTTTCGAACCACATACCCCAAGAGATGAAGAGGATGGAAACCATGATCGGGAATTATATTAACATAAAACACCGTGATTCCATATGTACATTGATTGGAATACCTCATCAAGAATGGAATAAGTGTATCCATGAAAAAATAAATGGAAAATAAAAAAATCAAGAAAAAATCATTAATTCAAGATTTTTGTATCAAGAGAAGGATCAAGGAACCAGTATGAATGCATTGAAGTAGACGAATAATAATTGGAGAAATATTTACATTTTTAATCCAAAATTATGGTTGTAAATGGTTATTAAAAGGATAAAAATGGTTTCATGGTTAAAATAAGATTTTCCCATTCCTTTTTTGGCCCAACTTGATGGCATGGCAAGATATTAGTTTCTTTTGGTATACATACATGGATAGAGATTTTTTCGAATATCCAGTGTTTCTTTTGCATTATATACACTTTGACTAGACTCTATTGGCCAGATAGTGGGTCCCATGATTAGTAAGGGACTTTTTCCACTATTATAGTCTTGGCAGTTAATGTTAGGTAGAAATGGGGAGTGAAATCTATCCACTATGATAGACTTTGGAGTATAACTTGAATGAGGATATTATGGAATGGGTTTTGAACACAATCCATTATTATAGTCTTGGAAGTGATCCTTTACAACTAAGGAATGATCTTCTACAGTTATCTATATTCCAAAATCTTATGTCTTATTACAATTTTATTCTATCATGGATTGTGTTCTTTGATTATTATATGATTCATGTCTTATGTACTTCCTAACATAACTACATGATTCAATATTATAATTTACGATATAAGAGTTTTTATTTTGAAATATTAATCTTATGTTCTTATACCATTATTCTCATGTTAGACTTAAGTGATCATTGAGATCTCCCTTATTTACCCATATTGTGCTTCTGAGATCAACATTTCTTAAGTTTCATTTACCCTAGTTATAATGAAATGATTAATTACGGTATTTCATTGAATATTAATATCTGGTAAAATATTTATTAGAGTTGTTTAATATCTTTCATGAAATAAGAATATTGTTTATCAAGTCTCTAATGATAATAAACCTTTATAGTCCTTGGGTTTGAATTTCTGAAATTCATTGAATATTCATCTAATAAAGACAAAAATTTTGTATGAAAATTTTTTATCACTAAAATATATCTATTAATCCAAAAAAAAATATGGATGAATTATTTTTTGTCCTAAAACAAAATATTAAAAGTCAATTAGCAATGAGAGACTCTGTATGCTATGAATATACTATTCGATATGATCTAAAGTTATATATGGAAACTATGAACTATCACATTTTGGTGTAAAGGAAAATAAAGGTGGAATAAAATGGAATATTTCATGATAATCTACATTGGGGGAAGAATCCCAAATGTCCTACATGTCAAAAATGTGGGATAAATCACTAATTTAATTAAATCATGGGATATAGGAAGTTTTTTATATGTGGTAAACATTAAAACTCATCTAACAACTATAGGATAAATGAAATAAGAATTAATAACACCACATATGATAACAAGGACCAAAATAATGAACCACCCCTAATTCTATGATTCATGTGAAAAGATAATATACATTATAAAAATAGATGAACTAACCAAATAGATATTGAAGATAATAGGACATAGAAACCTTTTAAACCATGGGAGAAAAGAAAAGAATATGTTATCCCAAATGTAGAGGTGGATTATCGTAATTAAGTAGTGAAATGAAAGCCCATTCTTAACTCCAGATATACAAATTCATTATTTGATTCTATTTCACCAAATTATTTAATATAACACAAGTTTTCTATGAATATTGATTCACCACCTGAATTCATGCCTAATAAATTATTTTTGAAAAAACTTAATGGAATGATGATTATGTATAAGATATATAACACTTATTCAATTAATATTTGAGGGAATATTTTTCTATTGAATCTAGTTATTCTACACATGGATGAATTTGAGTTGAATCTATGCGTGTATTTCTTATCTGTGCATAGAGAAAATATCTAATTTCAAGATAATTATAAATCATTTCATATCCTGAATTTTCCTATAATCAAATAAAAATAAAAAATTTATCATGATATTACTTAAAAACTCAATTATATTATATGGTTCCTAGTTTCTATCAATGAGAGATTTATAAATCAAATATTCTGGGAATGAGTCCATATAAATGATATGTCTACTTATGGGAATATGTTTATGTCTTTATAGATGAACTACTAGGTCTCCTCAAGAGTGTGAGGTTGAGTTCTGAATAAAAATAATACATGGAACCATCAATATCTCAAAAATTCCATATATAATGTATATTGCTGAGTTGGAAGAATTAAATAATAAATTATAAGGGAATCGAGAAAATGGTTTTATATTCCATATTGATCCATATAAGGGTGATCCAATCCTTCTTATAAAAAATAAGGACTTAACAATGCATCTTTACATTAATTATCATAAGCTTAATGAAATAAATGTAATGTAAAAGTATCTTATACCCCGTATCAATGATTTATTTGATCAAATTTGAGAATATAAATAATTCTAAAATATTAACCTTTGATCTAGATATCATTAGTTATTGTTCAAAAGGGTTTATATATCTAATAATTATTTTCATATTAGGCCTAGACACTAAAAATCTATATTTTTTCCATTTCACCTTATAAATTCTCCCATTATCTTAAGGGATGTTATGAATCGAGTCCTTGGAGTTTACCTTCATCAATTTGTAGAAGTATTTGCACATGATATTTTCATATATTCTATGTGTAAGGAAGAATATGAATATCATTTACATATTGTTTTAAAACCCATAAGAATGGATATAATGTTTTCTTATTTTAGAAAGGTTTAATTTTTTTCATATAAAGTATCATTCATGAATCTTGTAATCTCTAGTAAGGGAATATCTATAGATCCTTTAAAAGGTAGATTTATCAAGAAATGTCCCAGATTGATCACATTAACTAATATATGTAGTTTTATTAAGCTAGCTACATACTA
This sequence comes from Viscum album, assembly GCA_963277665.1. NCBI lineage: Eukaryota > Viridiplantae > Streptophyta > Magnoliopsida > Santalales > Viscaceae > Viscum > Viscum album. The sequence goes on along the minus strand of OY728145.1, from coordinate 1,922,962,723 downwards.
TAGAGTCATTGTTAGTCATTTCTCACAGATATCAAATCCACTAACCAAAATAACATGGAAGGGAGTGATGATCCTTTTGATAGAGAAAATGTCTGAAGGATTCAAGGAACTGGAGAAAAGGTTTTACACTACGCATGTACTTATATAGCCCTGTAGTTTGGAAGGGTTTATAAAATATAATGATTATTTATTAATGGTCATGAGTTTTAACCTCACGAAAAATGATAAGATAATTTTTTTACCTCACATTAATTAAATAATTAGGAGAAAAAATTCCTAATTCACGATTTAGAGTTGGTTATAGTGATCCTTTCATTTATTATTTGGAGGCATAATCACTATGATGAAAATTTTGATAAATATACTGATCAAAAGAGCTTAAAATATATATTCACATGGAATTAGTAAAATAGGCTTTAAAGGAATTGGTTTTAGTTATAAATTATTATTAATTCTTAGTACATTACTAAATGGGGACAGAAAACAAGGTGGATAGTTCTCTAAACAAGAAAGATCAATTTATCTTATACAGAATTAAGATTAATAAATATTCAACACTCCTTAATTTTCAGTTTCATGACCATGAAATCATAAGGGTGGAGAAATACAATATTTCCCAAATAACCACTTAATTATAAATTCGCCAAATTATTATATAATCCAAGAAAGATGATGCCCAAATAAAAAAAATTAGGGAGTATTGTGGAGTTAAAATTTTATAAACAAAGATTTATATGGTTTCGAAACCAAATATGTGTCTCATAAAAACAATAATTAAAGGGGGGAATTTCGTATGTTTATCATAGCTCATCCTTCTCTATTCATCTAAGAATCCAAAATATATATAGATATCTGAATCAAAACATCTAGTGGGAAAACATAAAGATAGAGAACAAATAATATATATCTATATTCCTATTAGGATATCAAGTTAAGGTTTAATCACATAATTTTAAGTGTATATCGTAACCATTACTCATTCAATTATGGAAGTGGGAAAACATTAACATGGATTTTATTTTACAGCTTCCTATATCACCAAAAAGACAGAATTCCAATTGGGTTATAAGAAATCACCATAAAAAATTAGTATATTGTTTTCAATAAAATAATATTTCTCACCTAAAAAACTCACAAATATATACATAAGTTAAGTAGTAAGGATGGATGTAGTGACACTCTCTATCGTATTGAATCATGATCTAAGATTTTCCTTGATATTTTGGAAAAGTATTCAGAAATCATTAAAGAAAAAGTTAATTTTTTGCAGTATATATTAGCCCAAAAAAATTGTCAGTCCCAAAGGAACATTCCAAATTTATAATATATGTTGATATAATGATTCATAAAATTCCAGGGATGTTAGAATGGAAGAACCCCTATAGTAGAGTTTTATTTAAAAATAGTTTTCATTCTATCATTCATATGGTCCATATAAGGATCTTTACAGGAAGAGATATAGGACCCCAACATACTGGGATGAATTTGGAGAGGGTATATTGATAGTTACTTACCTTGTCCAAGAAAATATAGAAATTTTCTAAACCATTCAAAAACATATAAAAGTAACACAAAATGACATATGAGTTTTGTAAATAATAATCGATGACATCTAGAGTTTGGAGTTATTGATAAGGTGTTCCTATGGATTTCTCCATGGAATCGGGTTTTGATATTTGGGAGGAAATGGAATTTTATCCCATGTTATATCCTTACCTTGGAGATTCTTGATCATTTTAGGTAAGTATCTCATCACATATTACTCTCTACAGGCCTCTACCATGTGCATGATGTGTTCTATGTGTCTCTTTTGAGGAATTAAATACCAAACCCATAAAGTGTAATAAAAAGGTGATTAGATAGAATAATAGGATGATATTTAATTTTTATATAATAATATTCATGGGATTAAATTTTTTATAAACAATATTACTACTTCATTTTACAATTTTAACTTCTTTTCTAATCATGTTGGTAATTCATTCTTAAAATAAAAAATTACATGGTACTTTTTTGAACACTTTCTAAAAAACCAAATGGTCATGATTTTATTTTCATATTTCATATCCAGGTATACCATGCTATGAGGAACATTTTATACATAAATATATATTAGAGATTAATTTGGGATGATGAAAAAAGTTGGCCTAGAATAATGAAAATTATGGGAAATGATAACTGGAACACATCATACTAAAATAACTATATCAGCCATGATATAAGTCAATTGAAGCATAAATTTGAACAACAAAAAGAAAACATCATGTGTAACATTTAAGTAAGTAATTATAAGATCAAACACAATGTTATGAATGGATTTAAAGGCTTCTCAAACTGAAGATGAAATTCCGGACCGGATTCTATAGCCCAGAATATCAGCCCACTATTTCGATCAAATCTTCAAAACCAGAAATACAATGGGTAAGTAATTTTAGAATATATTATTTAAAATATAGGTATTTAATTTATCACTATGTGGACCAACAAAATTCAACCAAATATAAGCTCATTTTTGCACCTATATTGGGTGGATGAACGTCAGAACCCAATTTGGGTCAAGGGTGGAAAAGTACACATTCAACAAACTTTCCACCATACTATTACAACTATAATCAAGTGGGAAGACTTGGAATATTGAGTTATCAACCCAATAATCCTTAATTTATTATTTTAGGTATTTTTTGTGAAGGATTTGTAGGTTTATTTGGTTAATTTCAATTATAATGTTATATTTTCATTTTGTATCCATTAGTTTTTTTCCTCATGTTAGTTATTGTAATTCAATTTAGTTATTAAAAAAATTAATTCATATCATATAATTATATTATTTTTCATATCATGTTGATACATTTTTATAAATTTATGAATTTATTTACAATCACTCTTGTGCAATTCTTTACACCATGGTAGAGTAATCATAATTTTGTTATTTCTACTTATTCAATGCTTCCCGCATGAGTATACTCTTGACTTCTATTGAAATATTTGAATAAATTGAAGGCTAAAACTATCATGGGTTGGTCTAAGAGATTATAAATGGGATGAATTTAATTTTACTTCTCACTTTTTAAATATTTAATAACTTCCATTATTTGAGTTTTTCATTCAATGGTTTTCTTTCTTCATCTTCCTTATTAAATTTTACCTCCTCACTTTTAATTTTCTAAAAACATAAATGACTAAAGCGTTGTATTGAAAATTATCCTACAAGTTTATATTATATTATTATGTGTATTTTAATGTTTTAAAATATTAAGTTACAAGGTTATATTGATTTCAATGAATGAATCCTTCTCGTGTTAATGAAATTAAAAGAATTTAAAAATAATTTCATCAAATATATCCCTTGTAAAAACCTTGGATAAACCCTTTCTCAGTAATTGAATTAACTTATATATCATAGTTTTCATTTTAACCATCTCCAAATAAACCGATGTTTTACACTTTATAGAATAATATACCTCTTAGAATATATATTTCTTTAACTTTCCTCTTAGGTCTTTAAGGATACGACATCCCAAGATACACTACAAGCGACCACTTAAACTCAAAAAACATGGGCCAATTTTGGTAAGAAAAAATTTTGTAACTATTATTGGGAACCATGTAAATAATATTTACACTCATTATACCCTCCACCCCACCCATTTCTATTTTTTCATCGCAGTATATCTTATCTTTTCCAAAAACAAATTTTTACTTTTCTTAGTGAATATTCTCTTACACCCATGACCAATAAAAAATCTAGTTAATGTAGATAATATTAGGTCTAGGGACTCAAGAACACAAGGGGGTATATTTACACTGGATACATATCTTATTAATAAACAATCTTCAAGAATTAATCCCCTTTCATTGGTGTGTCTTTAAAGAAACCAACTCCTAAACCAGGGTGGGAACCAAAATACAAATCCAAATAAGGTAGCCCCAAATATAGGGAATGATATAAATCAAACCATAAATGAATTTATCACACCATATTTGAAAAATTAACCCTCTTGGATTATAAATGATTCACTAATATTTTCCCACTATGTCTTCAAACTTCATTTCCAAAACCACCTTCCAAAATTTTATGGGATGGAGTCATAAATTTCATACCTACATGTCATTGAATTCAATGAAATTGTTGAAACCATGTGCCCCCAACATCAATATGAATAAAAAAATCTGAGGATACTTAATTTATCACTGAATAATTGAATAAATAATTTGTTAATATTTCTGATACTTTCATCAATCCACTCTGGGGAAAATTTTCAAGGATAAATCTACCAAAAATAATTCCCCATCTAAAAAAAATCACATAAAAAGTATATCAAAAACATTCATGAAATATAAGGGGATTCATTTTATGAAACATGGGGAATGTTCAGAGCCACACTCAATATGGCACCTCACCATATATTTTCAATCCCAAAACTAGTTAAAATATTTTTTGAAGTGTTGGGACCTAGAAAAAAACAATTCAATGACATGATGTGTAATGGAGCCCTCAAAAAACAAACCCCAAATGATTCTTATGAGTATCTGGAAGGTCTGTATGAATAGAACCAAACATGGGGAGAATATCCTTACAATTAGAATCCACCCAAATCTATTGGGATGCACACTCTTTGGTAAGGAGAAATTATTAGGTAAAAACCTGCTGAACTCACTAAGAATGTTGAGGAGATGGAAATTTTGATGTTCCAAGAAATCTAAATTGTTGGCCCTTGTGGAACAATTTTTTTAAAATATAAACATAAGACTGATAAAATACCAATTGTTTATTCTATAGAGGATATTATTTTACAAGGTTGAATAGAATAGCTCAACTATTTCAGCAATACAAATTCACATTAACAAAATAATTTCAGTCCATAGTATAATGACTATCCTAGATTCCATTATAAAGATAACCAATAACCCGTCTAGTAACCTAATTAAAAACAAGGACTAAATATCTATCTATAAAATAATTTTCAAACATATAATCAATTCCATCCTCAATCAGTCCAACACAAACATCCTTATTTCCAATACCCAAACTCATCTAGAAACCAACTCAAAATTCAATCCAACAACTAAACTATCCTTCTAGGATAAACCAACCAACATAATCCCCTAGAAAATCGTTCCCTTTCCCAATACATAAGAAATTGTGTAGAAAATTTAAATAATGAGTGCTGGAGTGTCCTCACATAAACAAGATCTACATTCCAATAAAACTAGAAAAACAGGCATGCCCACTCAAACTGACCCAACCCTGATGGGGGAATAAAGTTGCACACAATAATCACATAGAAGACTAAAAGTAGTGGTAGTCTTAAAGAAGTGTTAAATATATTTAAAACAAATTGAACAAACCATTATAGAACCATTGAAATATTGAAAATAACCTGAAAATACTAAACAACCTCACTTAGATTATGAAAAATACAATTATAATGTTATGGAACCACAACCACACCAAAAAATCAAACAAATTTATCCCTTATAACAATGCATGAGAAAACAAACTAAAGTAGAACAGAATGAATCTTTAAAGTAATCCTTCACTCAGGTTAAGTTTAAAATTCACCTTCTAGATGAAATATATACAATACCTACTTAATTATAGTACCTTAATGACTTATGAGCTTTTAAAAAATAACATTAAAACCATGTTCTTTTGGAAGATAATGGGAGTACCAACATTTGAGAGACAATTCCTCCTATGTGGGAATATTTAGGATGTACTTACATAAAGTTTGAGTTATGAGAGAATAAATTTTTCAAAGCCCTTTGTGATCTTGGAGCTAGTGTGAACCATATTTTAGATGCCATGTATTGTTAACTTGGGATCAAGGAACTCCAACCATAATATGTCACTCTTAAACATACTCATCATAGTGTTCTAGTTTCTAAGGGGATCTCAAAGGATGTTTTGGTAAATTTTCAAAATATTATTTACCATGATGACTTCATTATTCTTTTAAATGACCCAATCTTAGGTCCTATAGAGAAAACTCCCATCATCCTCAGCCATCCCTTTTTAGAAACAATTAACTCATTCATCTGACTTAGGAATAATTACATGACAATAAGCTTTGAAAATATGATCCTCGATTAGAACATTTATAATAAAAACTATAAAATTTGGTATGATGAGGAGATAAATGAGGTAAATTGGATAGTTAGTGTTGATAGTGAATCAAAATAACATTAAGGAATATTTTAAGGATGTTTTAGTCATTATGAAATTGATTTCTTTTGTTCACATGATGAAATATTTTATCTATGGCTTGAATATTTTTTAAATATCTCAGTAGAATATTTTATAGAATCAAATATAAATGAAACCATTTAAGAAATAAAAAACATTGATTTCAAACCCATTCATGACACTGATCTGGAAAATGTGGGGGATGAAATTCTATTCAAAAGGAACAAATTATGTCAAGAAATTTAGAAAAAGAAGAAAAGTTCAATAAATAGTCACATCTGTATTTTTAAAGTGTTAAAAAACTCGATCATGAATTTAACGTCCTGCTTTCAACACTCATGTATGAATTCTTAGTGGATAATCAAACTGTACCTTTTGGAATTTTGTCTTCTATTAAATCCAATAAACGAATGATGCTTATGTATTTCCTAGGAAAGAACAAAAAAGTAATTAGATAGGGACTATCTGATATTACTATGAATATCCCCCTCTTTGAAACCCATAATATTAATATAGAGTATAACACCAACCCATGATGAAACACTCAATAGAGACTCAATCCCAATCTCATGGATGTTGTTAAGAAAGAACATATAAATTTGTTAAAAATTGGTGTTGTCTACCCCATTGCTGAGAGTGGGTGGGTAAGAATAATTCAAGTTGTTTCAAAGAATATTGGATTCACTATAATTTTGAATGAGTATGGTGATATTCTCCCTAAAAGTTTTAGTAGGGGATAAAGATTCCCCATTGACTATGTGATGTTAAACTCATGTACCAAGAACCACCATTTCTCTTTTCCCTTAACTGATCAATTCCTCGAGAGAGTGGTGGGTCTTGAGTTATACCACTTCCTAGATAGATTCTCAGGGTCTGGTAAAATTGAGGTATCCTTATAATATCGTGTAAAAACAACCTTCACCAATCCTTTTGAAATTTTTAACTTCAAACGCATTCCCTTTGGATAATGTAGTGTCCCAGGTACCTTCTAGTAGTGCATGATGTGAATATTGATTGATATGGTGGGGGATTGTTTAGTGTTATTAATGGATGACTACTTCATATTTTGGGATACATTTAAAGGAATCCTTGAAATTTTTTTAAGGTTTTTCTCTATGTAATAGGATAATAACCTCATCCTACAAAAGGAAAAATTCCATTACATAGTATTGGAAGGACTGGTTATGATTGATCTTGTCTTCAGTAGAGTAATTGAAGTTGAAAAAGCTATGTTTTACATTCATCTTACCAATATATAAAATATAAAGGATGTTCAGTCATTCTTATGACTTTTTTCTTTCTATAGAAGGTTCCATATGAATTTCTACTCTATTTCATAACTAACTTGTTCTTTGTGGGTGAAAGATTTTTGAAAATAAAGTTGTGGGGAATAATTCTCAACACTCAATTCATTTATTTTCTATACACCTTTCATGAAATCTCCAAATTGTAAACATTCATTCAGACTCATTTGTGAATCAAGGACTTCACTCTAGATTATATCAATGGAAAATGTTGTGAATAAACTCCATGTTTCATTTCTTTTGAAAGTTAAATTATTAAATGATTCACAAATCAACTAAACCACAACTGAAAAATATTTTATTGTTATTTTCATTTCCTTAGAAAAATTCAGGTCTTATATCATAGGGTATTCCATCATATTCTTCACTGATCAGTCATCCATAAAATATCTTTTAGAAAAAAAAGATTATAATGCTAGATTGACTAGGTGGGTCCTTCTTCCTCAAGAGTTTAATATAACCACTAAGGATAAAATGGGTGTTAAAATTTTTATAGTTGATATCCTATCTAGGATTTAATTCAAAGACAACTCACATCACCTTTCTCTGTATAATTCATTTTCGGATGAGCACCATTATTCTTTGATTGATCTTTTAGGGTATGCAGACAAAAAAAACTGTATGGTTATGAATGTCATTTCAAAATTCTTATGGAAACAAGATAATATGTAATTAATTTTTTATGTAAAAGACTATGTATATTTTGATATATACCTACTCATGTTTTTTTATCAAGTCATTATGATATGTGTTCCCGAGTCTGAGAAATTGTCTATTCTAAAATTCTATCAAGGGGGCACATGTGGGGGGAATGTATTGATAAATAAAACCTCTAAAAAGGCCCAAATTATTTTTCTAGCCTAACCTCATGACAAATTCCTAAAAATTATTCAAAAAATTTCCAATTTATCGGAAATTATGATCAATAACCAAAAGTAATAAAATTTTCGTTACTCCCATTATGTTTATTGAAATATTTTATTTTTGGGGAACTGATTTCATAAGACCCTTCCCAAACACTTGTGGACATCCATACATCCTCCAAGATTATTATTATGTTTCAAAATGGGTATATTTCGTCCCCACTAATTCCAATGACCATCATGTCATGATCAGATTCTTGACAGAAAATATATTTTCTAGATTTGAAATTCATAGCGATGTAATCAGTGATCATAGAATCTATTTATGCAATCTTCCCTTCTCATAAATCATTCATATGTTTGGGATTTCTCACAAAGTATCCAATTCCATCCATCATCAAACCATTGGTCAATATGATTTATAAAATATAGAAATTAAACAAATTCTTGAAGAAACTATCAATCTCTATATGAAATAATAGTATGTGAAACTCATGTATGACCATTACTCATATCATTATATATTCAAAACCATCCTAGGAATGTCACCATATAGGTTATTTTATGAAAAATATTTCCATTTACCTATATAAATTGAACCTAAGGCCTTTTGTAAAATAAAAATAAATAAATATTGACATTTACTTGGTAGAAAATGATGAAATTAGAACTTAATAAACATGAGGAAATTATGATAGTGGCTAATTAAAATTTTGGGATCAATAAAGCTAGAGTTGAATCCTACCAATCTTGGAATCTCAAATTCAAACACTTTTAACTGGGAAATTGTTTTCTCTTGTAAAGTTCCACCTTGATTTACACCCATGAATGTTAAGTTCTATAAGGTTAGGGTAGTACACGGTGAATCATGTGTACCCCCATTGGTTAGAAAAAACATGGGAACATAAAAGTGGTCATGTCTTAAATGTTAATGTTCATAGGCTAAAACCAATCATTAAATCATTAAATAAACAAGAAACAGAGGAGGTGTTAACATGCATAACCAATGAACTAGAAAAACATTGATAGATTTAGGATTTATATCAAGATAAAAACATTAAACAAATTTATTTCTAGGTGGAAAACTATCTTTTACATGTACATTGACTCAATTGTTTGACTTCCAGAATAAACATATATCTTTTATTACTTAATTCTTTTTGTTTTTCTAGTTAATGGAACCTCAATGGGTTTCCACTTTATTTTTATTATGATTGTTTTAAATATTAGGGTGATTATGAGGTTGATATATTTTCATAAAAATAATATTTATTCTTATAGTTCTAACGTAATATTCTATCATTGATGAGACATATGTGAGTGACATGAAAATAGAAATATCATTTGATTTCAACATGAACATCTTCTTCTTCTTAAAGATATCCGGGGTCATTGTTCCATATTTTTATTTCAAATTTAAATTTTGGAACTCTTATCCTACACTTCAACACCATTATGTAAATTATTTTCATTAAACACTGGAGATGGTGTTATTATAAATTGGGTTGAAAAGAAATAAAAATAATTTCATGATAATGAAAATATAGTTTATATAAATGGAAGTAAAATTTTATTTAACCTTGAATATGAAAGTACACATTAAAAACTTTGAATGTGAATATAAAATAATCATTCATGCCATGATTCTGATTTTAATTAAAGTTTAAGTTCATGATAATAAATTTTGTAAAGTGTGGATGTCTAATGTGATATTTCACCATCTGCATTTTCATCCATTTAAAATAAAACACAATGTGCATCCTTTGGATTGTGGGGTATTAGTTTTAGTTCTTTGTATCACATAACAAATGGAATAGGTTTGGTGATAAGAGATATATATAAATTAATTACATCTGGGAAGAGAGAGACTCTCTGGCTTCTATCTTTTTTTGATGACCTATTCTGCATGCCGTCAGATTCGGCTCCCCCCTCCTGATTGGAGGGGGAGTCTCACAACATCATCTGAATGGGAAAAGTAGATTAGCCCCCCTAAATCTCACTTCCCTTATACCCTTCCCAAGGAACCATATTTTGAGGAAGGTCTTAGATCTCTTCCATGAGGCACCTTAACTTTCATGACATCTGTTGGAGTTCAACAGTACATGGATCTATGCATGCTCACCCCGGTGGCTCGGTTCTGTCTCCATCAGCCTTAGGTCTAAATGTTTGTTCATTTTTTCTCTTAATCATGGGAGTTACAGGAGCGCGTGATCATCGGATTTCATTACCGGAGGAATTTCATGATCTATTTTATATCGGAGGAGGATTTTATCACTACCTAGTCCAAGGCCCTCGAAGATGTAATGGATCAGCATTCTACCTATTTCACTAGAGCTTTGAATTTCTTATGTGGTGCAATCCTTCAAAGATTGCGACTTGAGAAAGACTTTCTGGTCAACCTCTCTCATTTCAAAATCCCTCTATTTTGTTTGAAATTGGTAACATGGTAGATTAGTATCTTTGTAACACCCCAATCTTCTATGGTACGCTTCCCTTTGAATAATACAGTAGTGTGTGTTGTACGTATTTTCTAGTTCTAACACACACCACGACCAATCAAACTAGCCTTTATGAATAGTAATACGTAATTTTGGAAATTATATAAATTTTATCTCTCAAAATGGACTCCATTTTTGGATTTTTAATATCGAATTTAGCCTAGGGTGAAATTTTGGTACTTTTTGGATAACGTTTATATTTTGATGAATAGGGAAAATTACTAAATTTTAATTAATAACAACTTTTTAAATCAAAATAATTAATAGTGATAAATTATGAATTTTAGTGGTTTTAAATTATATTTAGAATATATTTTTACCATTTAATACAATTTTGGTCATTGGACATAAAATCACAATTAAACCGGACATAAACAAGTGTCAATCTTTTGATCGTCATTATATCTTAATAACACGCTTTTTGTTTTGACAACGGGAATTAATTTTAAATTAATTTTTGCCAATTTTGTGTTTTGAATTTTGAAAAATGGATTCCATATTTGGAATCAGGATGTCCAAATTGTGTAAATAGGTAAATTTTATTTTTAGTCATTTTTGAATAATTATTTCAGTAAATATTTTATTTACCATGGTTAAAGGGTAAATCCGGTAAATAAGGGGAAAAATAATATTATAATAATACTAAATTACCCTAATACGTGTCCTAACCTTATTGGTGGATACATTTCCGACCATGGGCATATTTGGGTTGATTTTGGGACCCCATGGAGCCACTTGTAGGTGATAGGGACACTTTTTATTAATTAAGTTAAAGTAGATACAAAAATGCCATAAGCTTATATCTTTTAACAAAACAATTTTTACATATGGTTATATATGTTATATTTTAGATTATAAATACTCATTATAAAGCTAAAAATATTTTCTACATAATGGTATTTATTTATAATTTTTAGACATTTAAAAAGTAAAAATATATATGACACAATAATTATGCAGTATTTTTCATATTAATGAAAGAATCAAATAATTAGTATTATAAATGTTAAAATAAATATAATCTAAAAGTTTTTATGACATCCATGAATTTTCTAGTTGAATTTGAAATTTAGGTCTGATTAAATGTATCTTGTTCGAAGTAATCAAGTTGTGATGACTTTCAAAAAAACAAAATATCAAATAGTGTCAAAATTGACATAAATGAGTTTTTAAAAAAATATTATATTATTAATTTATATTCTATTCTTAAAAATATAAGGTTCGTCCAAATGACTCATATCATTATTGGGATATTTTATTAATGGACCACTTTGGGGCCGCTTGGATTTATATAGTAAGTTTATTAACTATATGTTATAAAAATACAAAGTGTCATAGTAAGTGTCAAACTAATTCACTAAGAGTTAAAACTAAATGATAAGGTTAATCTAATGACCCAAACCTGTCTAAAATATATTTTTTGAAAGGATTTCGACCCATACCCACCTTATACTTTGAATAATATACTTTTTAGACTTTATAAACTGAATAATATTTTATTATAAAATAATACTTCATGTTTTTCCTAAAGAGCCCCTCACCCCTCTTATAAAAGGGAACTCCCACTTATCATTATTTAACACCTTCAAAGCCATTTGGCTTGGCCAAAATCTGCCCAAATATTCTCTCAACTTCCCTCCCTTAAACCTAGAGGCCTTATTTTGATCATAAATCCAAAATAAGGAGCCCTTTTGATCAAATCAAAAGGAAGAACCTGAAGAAGAGGTAATGTTTTCACCAACCTTTTTCAAGTTCCTTTCTTCATAAACTTCTTCTTTATTTGTTATTTCCTTTCTAAAATAATAACTCCAGTATCTTCTATATACTGTGATGTTATTATAAATATGGTACAAATATATTCAGTATTTTATCCATCCTTTGAATGACATGTCACCATACGTGCGTACATATGGCTTACTGTCTCCACGTCGTGCTGTAATTGTTAATCAAAACATTATTATTTGGATGGGTATAATAATGATGTTTAATTCATGTAAATAATAAATATAACATGATAATGATTCTGTATATATGATATACTTTCCAATTATAGATTATTTTAATATTAAAAAAGTGATATTGTCTCTCGTGCGTACGTACGGACTACCGTCTCCACGAACGCGATGAGATTCATTCCCCATCGTATCCATGCAATTATAATTTTCATTTGATGATTAAAAATAATTTTTAAGGAATTTATATCGTTCTGTATATGAATAATATACAACCTATCCATAACAAACGCGTCTTATGTAACAAAATATATAAAGGAAAACGAATTCGTTAACACCTGAAACGATGATAATACTAAGATATTATTAACAAATCAATGTTAAAAGATCATATATGATATCATATTAATGTATATTATTATTTTATAATTTAATAACAATTATTTCACCATTATACAGGAGGTTAACCTACCCTCATCTAAGGAAAATTACAAGTTAAGGGGTTTTCATCTCACTCCTTATTCTAGGGTGATTCATGCCATATTGCCACTATTACCCTTTGTGTGGTGTATGTACTACCCATAATTGTATTATTTGTGTAATACACTTTAATTTATGTGTATTAACATATTCATTGTATGATACCTATTTCATGGGGTGTATGTTTCGTAAGTTACCAAATTAGTAGAGGTTTATTTCACAATCTCTTCATTATCTGAGGTTGTTTATACGTAATTATCTACTGGGACCTGTTTATCTTCCACATCAATGTGTCTTAAAAATGTATTTCAAAACATTCTTACTATTTTACAGAATATGGGTTCAAGTCATTTTTACTCTTTTTTACTTTTTATAAGAAATTTATAAAGGAATCTTTTCATCGTTTTCCAAACAAAGTCCTTTTTAACCTTTTCGAAAGAATTAATGTAAGAATGTCTTTTTTTAACTTGTACGGCAGGTGCGGCTATTTTCCGCCATTATAAAATCATCGAAGCTTACCTTATATTATTGTATGAATATTTTCAAAGTAAATGTTTTATTTTATAATTATATGACTTTTAAATGATTTCAAAAAAAGAGGTATTTCTCTCAAACAGTTTTGATTTCATCTATGTCAACATCCTTTGATAAAGTTTACACTTGTTTGAAGTTGATTTATTATGATACAAATTTTCCATATTGTATTTGAGGTTTGGTGGTATGTTTGACTATGGATGAGTTATTTTTATGCCATTAATGGTTTATGATTAATGTTTTGTCATTTCCTAAGCTAGTTTTAATTCGAATGTTTATGTTTTATTTCATCCTCCTCTTAAGATGAATGTGTTGGACTAGTATGTTCCGGGTTGGGGATCGGTAAAAGTAAGCCCTCCGAGTTGGGGTCTGGTTACAGCAGACCCTCTGGGTTGGTGTCTGGTTATTAGAGGCACTCTGGGTTGGAGTCCGGTTACAGAGGCTCTCCAGGATAGAGTCTGATTACAGAGGCTCTCTGGGTTGGGTTCTGGTTATAGTTGTCCCTTAGGTCTTGGCATGAGGCCTTGACACAGAAATTAATGTTTGGCATTATGAATTCCTTCATTATGAAAGTGGTTATTGATATTTCAAGTGATTATTCGAATAGTATAATATCTATGCGAATATGTAAATTTCATTATTTCATTTTATCTTTTCCATATTATGTCGAAGTTCAAGTTTAAATGGCTTTTGTTTTAGTTATACATTGCCTTAAATGTTTATTCTTATCTATGAAAGCTTCCGCTATATTGTTATCCTTACTGATCATCTGATCTCACCCCTTTCAATGTTTTATTGTTCCCAGGATGTGAAGAAGTAATTTATGAATGACCTGCAGGGATAGTATGAGGGGATATGAAGACAAGATGTTGTTGTAGTTTTTTTACTTTACGATGTAATGTAAGACTTATGAATGTATCTAGTGTTTCGAAGGCTACTAAACTAATTGGTATTTCGAGACTTGATATTTCTTGTGATCATGCCAATGTTATGTAATAATGCACTGACTCTGGATAACTGGGGTCGGGGCGTTACAGTTGGTATCAGAGAAAGTTTAGCAATAACCTTGGAATCTAGATTTAAAAAAACTATGATTAGAGAACATAGCCCTATGATAGACTTTAAGGATTAGTAGAGAAGAACTTCCTAGAATTTTTATATTGTAGAGATTTTGTGAGGTTTCCGAGAAATAAATCCCTATCTAGATACGATCTGGTAGAGGTGGCACTGGCACCGATGTACCTAGGGGTAAAACCTGAAAACACCGCTTTGAGCAAGACTCGAACAGGAACTGGTGCACGACAATGGGCCTTACTGCACTCTTGGTTACGACACTCCCAGGGGATATTCTTAGGATAATTATAATTTTTTTAACGAACCATTATGAAGGGTTTATGAGTATATACATCCTCAAAGAAGACATTTTTATGATTAGGGATTATATCCATAAACTGTTTAATTTATGTTAAGTGTTCTTCAATTTTTTGATTAGGTATTTTTATTCACAAACTAATCTAGGGTAATCCATTGTTTAGAAATGGCACCGAGTAGAAGGAATGAGAACTCTAGAAATACGCATGATCCAAAGAGTAAGAAAGATCATATCTTTCATGGTCTTAAGATAGAATTTAGAAGGGAAATAGTCTCCCACGTGTTATCATCATATGAAGAAATAGTATCATGCATTGATAAGATAAGTAAAGAATTCTCGGAGTCCTATGGATTTAAAGGGAAGCCAGAGAAAGAAAGGATGGTAGAGAGAAGGACAGATAAAGGGAATAAGGTAAAGAAGTATTTTCCCATGTGTGATAACTGTGGAAAAAATCACCTTGGAAAATGTTTGAAGGGAATGGGAGTATGTTATAAGTGTGGAGAAAAATGACACCAAGTACATGACTGCAAGTGTAAGAAAAAGGTTTCAAATGTACAATGCTTCATCTACAAGGAGTTTGAACACTACGCAAACCAATGTCCCAGTTATCAGACTATGACACAAATGATGCTATTGTATAATAGTCAAGTTATGATACTACCATAGATTAAGAGGAATAACTAGTGTTCTTATGTTGTTATTTTTGAATTATTTCATTGAATTGTTGTATCAATGATGTACTGGAAATAAATAAGGATTGTACTATAGTACTATTTCATTGAGTATTTGAGATTTTATGGTACTAAGAAATGTGACTCTATAGCGAGTTAAAATTTTTGGAAATTACATGGTTGAAGGAAAGATAAACCTTAATATGGTCCTAATATTGAGGTACTGATTTTGGAATAAGATATGGTTGATTTGGGTAAATTATATTGGATATTCTGGACTACCGTGAAACTAATTAAATATTTGTATAATCCATTACTGTTGGGGTTTACAACATTTTTGGATGGATGAAGTATATGTAGTATTCTATAAATAATAAGGTAGCATGAATGTAATCAATAAGGTTTTATGATAATTCAGGATGTTTCGGTGTTTTAAAAGAATACATGATGAAGTTATTCACATGCTATTATGGGGTAAAAAGGATCTACATTATGTTTATCTTTCATATAAATTTTGGATGGAGATTTTACAGAAGTATTTTGGATAAGTCTAAAGTTTTGAAGGGATTATGTTTGAAAGGTTGTTTTTGGATATTTATAAAAGTACAACACACAGACTGTGTGACGACCCATCGCATTGGACAAAGATGTGGGAATCAAACCCACAACCATAGTGAAATTGGGATTTATTACCTACCACTGGACTACGTGAAGTTCCTGGACGGTATAATGAATTTTTTTAATGTTCTGATATGTGAATTATAAATTCATTATATTCGGAACCCTATACGATTAGGATAAATAGAGTATTTTATAGTTATATTATGTTTTGGGGTGAAAGATGAGTTTGTGGTAGAAATTTATTAATGGATAAAAATATAATTATGAAGTAAGTATATCTCCTTATGATATTAGCCAATCTCATAAATAAATTCCTCAACATTAAGAAAAGTAACTTCGAACAAAACTGTTGTCCTAGATGGTACCTTAGATCACAACAAATTTATGGCTTTGGGATTGTTGGCCTCTTCATAGCCATGTTCTCTACCACTCTCCATCAGATATTGATGGTTATATTTCTCTTCCATATCCATATTTTCCAACATGGAACCCTAGTATGTGTTATTTTTGGTAACCATCATACTTACCACTCTTTATTTTAAATAGAGGCCTCATTAATCCATTTTTTGATGTGGGATTTCAACTAAGATATTTTGAAATATCAACCCTAAGTTTCCAATACCAAGAATAAATTGTGAGGATGAAATTTATTTAAGGAGGGGAGAATTTATCACCCCACGATTCTACGGTACTCTTCCCTTTTAATAATACAGTAGCGTGTGTTGTACGCAACTTCGAGTTCTAACACACCCCACGACCAATCAAACTAGCCATTATGAATAGTAATACATGCTTTTTAAAATTTTATACATTTTTTCTCTCAAAATGGACTCCATTTCTGGATTTGGAATATCTAATTTATCCTAGGGTGAAATTTTTGTACTTTTCGGATAACTTTTATATTTTGATGAATAGTGAAAATTACTAAATTTTAATTAAAAACCACTTTTTAAATAAAAATAATTAACAGTGATAAATTATGAATTTGAGTGGTTTTAAATTATATTTAGAATATAGTTTTACCATTTAATAAAATTTTGGTCATTGGACATAAAATCACAATTAAACCAAACATAAACAACTGTCAATCTTTTGATAGTTATTATATCTTAAAAACACGCTTTTTGTTTTGACAGCGGGAATTAATTTTAAATTAATTTCTACCACTTCTATGTTTTGAATTTGGAAAAATGGATTCCATATTTTGAATAAGGATGTCCACATTTTTTAAATATTTAACTTTTATTTTTAAACATTTTTTAATAATTACTTCGGTAAATATTTTTTTTACCATGGTTAAAGTGTAAATCCGGTAAATAAGGGTAAAAAATAATATTATAATAATAATAAATTACACTAAAACGTGTCCTAACCTTATTGGTGGATAATTTTCTGATCATGGTCACCTTTGGATCGATTTTGGGACCCCATGGAGCCACTTGTAGGTGATAGGGACACTTTATATTAATTAAGTTAAAGTAAATACAAAAATTTAATAAGCTTATATCTTTTAACAAACAATTTTTACATAAGTTTATATATGTTATATTTTTTATTATAAATATTCATTAGAAATCTAAAAATATTTCCGACATAATTTTATTTTATTTATAATTTTTTGACATTTAAAAAGTAAAAATATATATGATATAATAATGATGCAGTATTTTCGTTATTAATTAAAGAATCAAATAATTGGTATTATAAATATTTAAATAAATATAATTTAAAAGTTTTTATGACATCCACGAATTTTCTAGGTGACTATGACATGTTAAGTCTGATTAAATGTATCTTTTTTGAAGTAATAAAGTTTTGATGGCTTTCACAAAAACAAAATACTAAATAGTGTCAAAATTGACATAAATGAGTTTTTAAGACAAATATTATATTATTAATTTAGATTCTATTCCTAAAAATCTAAGTTTAGGCCAAATTACTCATATAATTATTTTTATATCATTAATGGACCACTTTGGGGTCGCTTGGATGTATATAGTAAGTTTATTAACTATATATTATAAAAATACAAAGTGGCATAGTAAGTGTCAAACTAATTAACTAAGAGTTAAAACTAAAAGATAAGGTTAATATAATGACCCAACCCTGTATAAAATCTATTGTTTGAAAGGATTTAGACCCATACCCACCTAAAATGTTTAATAATCCTCTTTGTATCCTTGAGAAACCGAATATGATTTTATTATAAACTAATACTTCAAGTTTTTCCTAAAGAGCCCCTCACCCCTCTTATAAAAGGGCACTAACCCTTTTCATTTTTTCACACCTTCAAAGCCATTTGGCTCGGCCAACCTCTGCCCAAATATTTTTTCAACTTCCCTCACTTCACCCTAGAGGCCTTAGTTTGATCATAAATCCAACCTAAGGAGCCCTTTTGATCAAATCAAAAGGAAGAACCTGAAGAAGATGTAATGTTTTCACCACCCTTTTTCAAGTTCCTTTCTTCTTCAACTTCTTCTTTCTTTGTTATTTCCATTCTAAACTAATAACTCCAGTATATTCTATATACGATGATGTTATTATAAATATGGTACAACCATATTCAGTATTTTATCCATCCTTTGAATGACATGTCACCATACGTGCGTACGTACGGCTTACCGTCTCCACGTCTCGGTGTAGTTGTTATTCAAAACATTATTATTTGGATGGGTATAATAATGATGTTTAATTCATGTAAATAATAAATATAACATGTTAATTATTCTGTATATATTATATAATTTCCAATTATAGATTATTTTAAGATCAAAAGAGTGATATTGTCGCTCGTGCGTACGTACGGACTACCGTCTCCACGAACGCGATGAGATTCATTCCCCATCGTATCCATGCAATTATAATTTTCATTTGATGATTAAAAATAATTTTTAAGGACTTTATATCACTCTAGATATGAATAAGATACAACCTATCCATAACAAACATGTCTTATGTAACAAAATATATAAAGGAAAATGAATTCGTTAACACCTGAAACGATGATAATAAAAAGATATTATTAACAAATCAATGTTAAAAGATCATATATGATATCATATTAATGTATATGATTATTGTATAATTTAATAACAATTATTTCACCATTATACATGAGTTTATCCTACCCTGAACAAAGGAAAATTACAAGGTAAGGGGTTTTCATCTCACTCTTTATTCCCGTGAGATTCATGTCATATTGCCACTAATACCTTTTGTGTGGTGTATGTAATTCCCATAATTATATTATTTTTGTAATTCACTTTAATTTATGTTTATTTAAAAATTAATTGTATGATACCTATTTCATGGGGTGTATGTTTCATAAGTTACCAAATTAGTAGGGGTTTATTTCACAATCTCTTCATTATCCGATATTGTTTATACGTAATTATCTATTGGGACCTCTTTATCATCCACTTCCATGTTTCTTAAAAATGTATTTCAAAACATTCATACTATTTTACAGAATATGGGTTAAATTCATTTTTACCATTTTTTACTTTTTATAAGAATCTTATAAAGGAATCTTTCCGTCATTTTCCAAACAAGGTCCTTTTTAACCTTTTCGAAAGAATTAAGGTAAGAATGTTTTTTTTTAACTTATACAGCTGGTGCGCCTATTTTCTGCCGTAATAAAATTGCCGAATCTTCCCTTAAAATATTATAAGAATGTTTTCAAAGTAAATGTTTTATTTTATAATTATGTGACTTTTAAATTATTTCAAAAAAAGAGATATTTCTCTCAAATAGTTTTGATTTCATCTATGTCAACATCCTTTGATAAAATTTACACTTGTTCGAAGTTGATTTATTATTATACAAATTTTCCATATTGTATCTAAGGTTTTGTGGTATGTTTGACTATGGAAGAGTTATTTTTATGACATTAATGTTTTATGATTAATTTTTTGTCATTTTGTATTCTAGTTTAAATACGAATGTTTATGTTATATTTCATCCTCTTATTAAGATGAACGTGTTGGATTAGTTTGTTCTGGGTTGGGGACTGGTAAAAGTAAGCCCTCCGGTTTGGGTTCCGATTAGAGAAGACCCTTCGGGATGGTGTTCGGTTATTATAGGCACTCTGGATTAGAGACCGATTATAGAGTCTCTCCGGGATGGGGTCCGGTTACAGAGGTTCTCCGGGTTGGGTTCCGGTTATGGTTATCCCTTAGGTCTTGGCATGAGGCCTTGACACAGATATTAAAGTTCAGCATTATTCATTCCTTCCTTATTGAAGTGGTTATTGATATTGCAAGTGATTATTAGAATAATAGAATATCCATGTGAATAAGTAAATGGCATTATTTCATTTTATCATTGACATATTATGCTAAAGTTCAAGTTTAAAAGGCTTTTGTTTTAGTTATACATTGCCTCAAATGTTTATGTTTATCTATGAAAGCTTCTGCTATATTTTTATCCTTACTGAGCATCTGAGCTCACCCCTTCAAATGTTTTATTTTTCCCAGGATGTGAAGAAGTAATTTATGAGTGACCTACAGGGATAGTATGAGGGGATATGAAGACAAGATTTTGTTGTGGTTTTTTTTCTTTACGATGTAATGTAAGACTTATGAATGTATCTAGTGTTTCCAAGGCTACTAAACTAATCGGACTTTCGAGACTTGATATTTCTTGTGATCATGCCAATGTTATGTAATAATGCCCCAACTCTGGATAACTGGGGTCGGGGCATTACAATCATTCTTATGATCGTTGTACTAAGGTCGTCTATCATCCTATTTATTTGAGATTCTGTGTAGAACTTGATGTTGCAAGGTCACTGGTCAACTGCATTTGGATCACGGTTGACCCTGAGTTTAGCTTGAATTAGGAGGTTGTGTTTGAGTTGTGGAAGCATTATTGTGTTCCATGCATCCTCTTTGGTCATAAGGTGTCATTTTGTCACAGTGGGAGGGTGATTGGGTTCTAACAAGTGGTAGAGAGGAGGTACAGTGGCAGTTGTGTTACTACTAGTTTTGATCAAGCCCTGAGGACGGGTCACAATGAAGTCAATTTGAAAGTGATAAGGGGTGAGAATGGGGATAAATATTTCCGTGAGGAGAACATTGTATGTGTCGATCTAAGAGTATCTCTTGAGAAGGACGTTCGGTGGGAGACTCTCTACTTGGTTGTGCAGTAGTGGAGGAGAAACTGGCTCCAGTTGTAATGTAGGGGGTGAACCAAGATGATTTTACAGAGGATCATGTATGCACTTGTGGAATGAAAGAGAATTAGGTGTCTTAATATCGAACAGTGAGAAAAATATATGATATATTGAAGAGTAACCTTAGTGTTGGGAAGCACTCCTTGCTAGAAGATACTGATAGTTTGTGTAAATTGCAGTTAGGTCCTAGTTCTGTGGAGCCTTTAGGCAGCACAACTTGTGAATATGGGTAAATACAAGTCATTATGATTTACAATCAGTTCGAAGGCTTCATTGTTGAGGAGGTACCCCTTGTGATTGAAATAACTTATTTTCCTGAATATGTGCAGATAGCTTCTATCAAGAAAGAAGAGGGTGTAGAGGATGCAATGGAGAAGGTGTTGTGTGATGGTCACGACGTCACTTCAGAATCTCAATATCATTCCCTAATCGACAATAACAGGCACTCTGTACTGATGGAAGGATGGATCTTGGCTATTTCAGAGGGTTTTATGGTGCAGAAGGATGATAGATGTAATGATCTGGTCTCCATAAAGTTCGTTAGTAAATGGGGTTATGTTTTTTATAGTGATAAGGAAAATATTGGAGTTATCAGACCTTCTTACAGTGACATTGTTCAAGGTGGAACAAACAAGATGTCTGAAAGTGACGGAGTTATGACTGCTCCACCAAGAAGAAGGCCCCAAATGGAATACTCTTACATAACAAGGAAAGTGGCCACCATGTATTCACCTAGTAGGGAAAGAGGGGCTACCCCTATTCCTCGAAAGAGTTGTGTGTTATCCTATAATGATCAACCATCATTGGAGCTGTTTAATCTTAGAAAGATGTACAGTAATCTATTGAAGAAACATGAAACATCTTCAGAGTGGTAATCTGATAGCACCTTATTATGGATTTGGAGAAAGTTACGATAATTATGAAATGTATTTTTCTCATTTAGGGTGGAACCGGTTGGATGTGGGAAAGATCTTCTCTTGTGTCCTCTTTTGTTGTTTACTATACTTTTTTCACCGTTTAATAAATGGTTAGGGGTATTTATCTCTGACAAAACTTTTGGGTAGGTTTTCTAATAATTTATATTTTAAAATAAATATCTAAAAAATGCAATTAAAAAAATAATAAATTTTCATCTAAATAAATGGAATGAACTAATACTTAGATTTCATCACATGGGGATTGTGAATTCATATATTTTTTCCCTTTGTTGGGAATTTTATCTCTCTATTTGGTAATATGATATTTGTATTTATTGATTTATCTTGACATGATGCTTGAGTATATGAGATTCACAATTATCCCTAATGTCTTTGATCCTGGTAGTCAATGGAAAAGTATTACTGTAGCGGTTGACTTTATTCAGTGCAATTTAAATTATCATGGAAAATTTGTAAAAAGATAACAAATAAACTAAACATATAATGATTACTAATATTAATATTGAAATATTAATCCACCTAGCGCATTTATCTTTTCCTCCTTGAATAAAAATAAACCCCGCAATTGTTATGCACCACACATTATCATGCTTAAATGACATTGGATGAAATGTGGTGATAAATTTGAAAAAAAAAAGTAATGGTCTTGGTCTCAGGATATTCTTATGAAACTATATTTTATTAAATGATTTTTATGGGTTTCATGATTATTTTGTATGATTCTTTTTGGGGAACACATTATATTAAAATTCATTTGTAAACAAGATTTCAAATTTCATAATTTTGAGAAACATTTTGATCGGGACCAGAAAAACTGAAGTTCAGGGTGTGATTAGCCACTGAAAGAGGCTAATATTCAGTTTTTATATTATTATATTCATGTGATTAAATGTTCATAAAAACTGGTACTAGTTTATTTTACAATTTTAACTTATTTTCTTCTCATGTTTGTAATTCCTTATTAAAATACACTATCACAAGGTAAATTTTTCAACACATCATAAAACAGCCAACGATATTTATTTTACTTTAATATTTAATTTTATCGTCTCCCATTATATTATATATGTTATATTATAAAATATATTTTCTAAAATTATTTGGGATAATGACCAAAGAGATAATTGAACCTTAGAAATTCTTAGAGAAGTGAATTGGACATCATCTAAGTAAAATAATTGTATCGGCCCGGATATAAACCCAATGAAGATAAAAATTGAATTAGAGATATATAAAATCATGATTAACTTTTAATTAAACATTTTCCAGGTCAAATTATATGTTTTTAATGTATTTAAATGTGGACTATGTTTAAGATGAAATTCTAGGCCAGATTATCTGGCCCAAAATAGCATCTCACCATTTCGATCATATCTCAAAAATAATAACATAAATTGGGTTGGACTTTTACAAGATGTTAGGGGATATCTAAAGATTAAAATTATTATTCTATAGCCCACCCAAATATTCCTTCTATAATCCCATTTTTTTCCTCTATTATATGGATGAATGTTGGCTCCCATTTCAGGTCAAAGGTGGGAAATTCCACATTCCACCAACATTCCACCACCCTAGGCTTTCCATAATCATGTGGGAAGCCTTCTAGTATTCTGGTATTGAACCAATAATCATGATATTACTTTTTAATGAAGTGTGGGTGGAACAATTTTTAGATTATTTTGTTTATATCAATTTTAATGTTATGATGTCATTTTGTGTTCATGCATTTGTTTTTTCAGATGTATGTTTTTCTAATTCCCTTAAGTTCTTAATAAAAGTTATTTATATCCACTTATTATATTATTTTTCATTTCAAATTGACACCATTTTCTTAAATTTTGAAATTATTCACACCAATGATTTTGAAATTTTTTACACAAAGGTGGATTTATCATCATTTCATTATTGTTAATTATTTAATTCTTCCCTTCTAAATCTACTCTCATATTCCTTCATAAAATATACATCAACAGAAGACTAAACCTATCATCGGTTGATATAAGTGAGTATAAGGGGATGTATTATATGTTATTTCTCACTAATTAAATGTTTAATCTTTTATTTTATTTTATTTTTTCATTTAATGATTTCATTTCTTTCTCTTACTTATTGAATTTTATTTCTACACTTTTCATGTAATAATAATATTTTTTATCTAGAATTGTAACACCAAAAGTTTTATGATTTAATTTTTTTGAAATAAATTAAATTTATTTGATGTATTAAATTAAATACAACCCAAATTCAAACTTTTGTTAAACACATCTCTGGATTTTCTTACACCATATGAAACACTTAGTTATCATGCATGACACACGACACTGAGTTTTAACAAAACCAAGATATATTATTCAAAAATGGCATCTATAACCTAGTTGATAGACATAGAAAAATGAATATTGAAAAAAAATATTTAAATATTAAAATTTATGGTTTTACAAAAAGGAAACATATGAATAAGAAAATACAAAAGTTTTAGAAAAATATTTATATTATTGAAAATAATATTGTCTCAAATAAATTATTTTATTTCTTTTTTTAACAATAATAAAATTAATTTATGAAACTTTTAGAAAATTAATTTTATAAAATAAACTTAATATTTTAAATAATAAAATGAAAATTAGGTTATAGTGATTTTTTTATAATTTTTTGAAAGGATTCATTACTAAATTAATAGTGAATAAAATTAAATTTTAATTGAAAACAGCATTTTTGTTTAATATGTTTATAATGTTAAATCATATTTTAGATTTTTTTTGTAATTAGTTAAATTATACAAATATGAATCACATATAGATCATTTTAATCAATTAATTATTGAAATTTAATATAAAAACTTTGTATTCTTTTGATCATTTTCTCTTTAAAATCCCATTTTCTCATCACTTCTATGGGATTAATTTTTAATTATTTTTTAAGACATTTGTTGATATAATTTGGGAAAATATATACCATATTTTTTAATCAATATAATTTTAATGTATAATAAGTCTAACATAATTTTTAACCAAAATTAATAGTGCTTTCAGTAAAAATTAAATATTGCGGTTATGGTAAAAATGGGTTTACCAAGGGTTAAACTAAAAAAATAAGGGTAAAAATAACCTATAAACTTGTATAAAACAATTTTATGGAATTATTTTTACCACTAAACCTATTATATTCCATAATATTTTATTTTTTATCCTTTTAAAATATTAAAAACATTGATTTAATTCTCTCTTTCAATAATTTACAATTTTTTCCACTCACCCCACTTATAATAGGCCACCCATCTCATCTCTTTCGCACACCGTCATGCCTATTTCGTTCAGAATATTATTTAAAAAATTACTTACCAACTTCCATCCCCTAATACTATAATCCTTATTTTTTGAACAAATCCATCCAAATAAGGATTTTAGTGTAATCTTATGGGGGATACCTGGAGAAGTTGTAACCCTCATCAATGAACGCTTTTGTTTTATTTATTCCTCAAAACCCTTAAATTATTTTTATATGATGATTACATAATAAAATCAATATATTAAATATATTGATATTTTTAATGTATATTTTAATACCTAAAACCACAAACATTTCTATAAAATAGGTTAAAAATCATCATTTGTGTGTATAACGAACAGCCGTCTCGCAAACCAATGTCGTTCATTTTTCTGTTACCTCCTCTCAAGGTAGGAAATAAGGATGGAAATACTATTTATATATGATATTAATGATATTATTATTTTTCTTTAATTATAATATCACACATATCTTCATTCTTTCCATTTTATGGGAATACAATAATATCGTTTGTGTGTTTGGTGGACTACCACCTCGTGAAGTGATGTGATTCGTTCTTGCTTTACATGGAATGTATTAATTATGGGTTTAAAAAAGATGGGATATATATTAAATAAAATTTATCATATAATTATAACATGTCATTTATATTTATTTCTTTCAAAATGACAATAAAACAAAAAATAGTGATCATGTGTACATACAGCTTACCGTCTCCAATAATGGTGCATTTCATTTCCAATAACTAAATTTTATGGATTACTCAAAATACATATATAATAAATGTATATGATATTTATGTCATATTAATATTATTAATAGGTAGAAATTATTATCATGTTAAGAATACAAAAAATAAAAAGTCAAAACGTATATTAAAAAAAAAGCTGTTACTACCCAAAACATAACTTTAACATGGAGTTATTAATAAAAGTATAATATAAAGTCATATAAAAATAATTAATGGTATAATAAATATGAATATAATTCTGTGATAGATATATAATAAACTTATAATTATTTTATAGGAATTTTTAATGAGTACAACGAAATTCAAGAGTTAAGGTAAGGGGATTTCTAGTCTCACTTTTTATCTAGGAGTCTTATTTCATATTCACCACTCGTTTCTTTTATGTGGTGTATATACTTCCCTATAAAATAATATATAATTAATATTCCGAATTTAATTATAATTAATTTTATCTTTTATGTTATTTTTCATTGGGATTACGATTCAAGAGTTACTCAGGTTGTAATGGGTTTCTTTGTCTTGATTTCCCATCATTGAGATGTACGATCAGTCATAGAACTATATTCATTAACGATGTCTATATACAGACCCATTAAAATGGAATATCATGTATTTTTTCATACCCATGATATTTTATTATTCATTTTATGTTCTTCCCTCATATCTTTTATGATTCAAGGTTCCCAAAGTAGTAATATTTTATGTTTCAATCTCATCATTTGTTGGGATTGTTTGTTATCAAGTCTCCAATGTTGAAATATCATGATACACCTCTCGATAATAATCATTAATTTTATTATACTATGTTTATTCATGATATCTTCATATAATGATACCATTTTTCTACTATTTGGTAATTATAATTACTCAAAAAAATATTCAAGAAAATCTGACATTATTTAACACTTTGGTCAAAATTTTATTTTTTTCCAAAAAAATGTTTTCGAAAAATGTTTTCAAAAATTGTTTATTAAGATTTTCAAAAAATATAATTTTTACCCACGTTTTAATATTTACAAAAAAAATGAAAGGAATATTCATTTTATTTTCCAAAATAATGTATGTGGGGATTTTGCTGAAAATATAAAAAGAAACTTTTTTTGACATGCACGGTATGAATAGAAATTCCCATTTCCATGACTGCTAAGTGATTCCAATATTCCCTAATATGTTTTAAAAAAATCAACAATAATTGTTTCCTTATAATTTTGGAAAATTTAATATCTTAAATAAATTATTTCAAAAGGAAGTTATTTTGAAAATTTTTTATGAATTTCAAAGTGGACTGGATATTTTACTTATGAAACATTTTACATGATTTTTAAAGCTTACATTATATGTTTTAAAGGTTATTTTCCAAGAAAATATTATTCAAAACTTTTTATTATTTAAAAATTTAATTTTCAAATAACTATTTTTATTTTCATAAGAAATGTTTCAAATAATCTATGAAACTCATTTTCCATCCAAGATTTTATTCATTGGTATTAGTTATGCCTTACTGGATATATGATCTAAGTAAGACATTCATATTCATTTTCTGAATGGTTTATGTTTTTATAACAAGATGTTTATAAAACCCATTTCTATTCCATGAATTTCACCATGATAAAATTCTTATGAAACCCACTTCTTTTTAGGGTATATTCTACGGTGTAATGATTATAAAACCTCTCTCTTTTCCATATTTTATGAAATTAAAAAAAATTATGATACCCATTTCATTTCATAGGTTATGATATGATGAATATTTATGATCTTTTAGACCACATAAATATAGTTTTTATTATGAGAAGTTTGGTACCAATATATCCCTCCATTTCATTGGGTAAAGATTTATTTATTTCATGATATTGACATGGATAGAATTAGAATTGAACTCGGTAAAGTAAAGAAATTTTTCTCATATGATGGCCTTGGTAGGGTTCCTTGACTATTATTGAAATTATTTTCAATTCTTATGTATATTCCACGAATTCCTTGGCTTATTTCAATGTTATGCTCTCATGGATCATGTTCTTAGATTTCCTTCTGATTCATGTTATATTAACAATTAATATTTATGTTTTGATTTATGATGCTAATATTTTATATGATGGGTATATTGTTTAAATATTATGATCATGTTCTCATAACTTTATGTTTGTGTTATGATTAATAATAACACTTTTTTACCCATACTAAGAATATAATCTCACCCTTTCTTAGGTTTCCTTTCCCCATGTTATGAAGAAATGTATTCTGTGTGATAGGTCTAATAATAGTGCTAGTTTTGAAAGTACATAGTGAGAGATGAAATATCTAACTTATGAACTAGTGTTTAAGTTTCCAATTTTCCGAATACAATAATCTATGATATTCCTCATCCATGTGTTTATATAATGTAATAAATATTCATCAAACATTATGTAATATCTATGAATGTTAGGATTAGGTTTCTCTAAGGAGTTCTCCCCCAAATTATCCTTCAAGTGTATACGCGATTATCATGTGTATGTGAAGGGGATAAACTATAAAGTGATTAGGTTATATTTATTTCATTAAATGAATCCTTCTTGTGATAATGAATTTGAAAGAATTTAGGAATAATTTCATCCAATCCATCACTTTTAATAACTAATGATCAACCATTTCTTACAAATTGAATTCAGTTTCATCTCTTAGTATTCATTTAAACCATCTCAAAATAATAAAAATTTGGTCACTTCATAGATAAATCTAACTATTACAATGTTTGCGTCTTTTTGTTTCCTCTTAGGACTCTCATATTTCAAAAACCCAATCTATGCAACAAGTGGTTACTTCAATCCTAAAAACATTGGTAAATTTAAATGAGAAAAAACATTTCTCCATTAATGGGGACCCATGTAAGAAATATTTCCACTAATTATATTTCCCACTATTTATATTTTATCACATCAATTTCTCTTATCTTTTTCCCTTTCTATTTTTCAAATTTCTTGCTGCATTTCCATATAAACCCATAACTAGTCAAACCGTCTATATAAGGTGGATAGTCCTGAGTTTATGGATTCCAGAACACCTAGGGGTCACTTCAAATTATATCATATTTATCATAATCCCATGATTCAAAAATTAAGCCTATTATAAGGGTGGGTCTCCAAAAACCCACTCATAATCCTGGGCAGGAACCAAAATTTTAATCGAAATGAGGATTCCCCAAACATGGGGAATTTTATTGATCAAACCATGAATGATTACCCCAAATCTAAATAAGAAAATTATTCCTATTGAATTACAAATTCTACCATAGGAATATCCCACAATATCTTAAAACCTATTTTCTTTAATCACCTTCCAACCTTCTAGGGTATGGAGTCGTATATTTCATAACATCGTGTCAAATAATTCAATGATATTGTTGAAACAATGGGCACCCAATATCAACTTGAATCAACTAAGATAGGTATATTTCCATTATCATAAAAGAATCAATCAAATAATTAGTTAAATAATCTAATACATGCATCAATATACTCCTGGGACCAATTTCTAAGGAAATTGTACAAAAAATACTTCCCCCATTACAAAATAATTTCACCTAAATGGAGTAAAAAAAAATTGAAAAAGACGGGGTGTAATTTTATAAAACATGGAAAAGGTTCATATAATATCCCATACTTTAGATATATATATTACTTCAACATTGAATAATATTTATTACATAACCTAGCAAAACCATGCCAAGACTGTGTAGGTTTAGTGCCATTAGAAACTGGGAAACATAAACAACAGGTTCATAAAACAACCACATTGTCTCCCACTTATTTCATCATAACTATAATCAATTTTTACATATCTTACTTAATAAACCTCTTCATGACCTGTGGAAAATATACATATAAAAGTGTGGGCTCAAATGATCAGTAATTGTAAACAAGGGAAATATCAATCATAACATAATCATAAGAACATAACATTTGAAAATATTGTCCTATATATAAAAGATCATAATATCATTCCATGGGATAAATCATGAAAGTGAAATATATTCCCATAGTTATAAATTAATTAATGAAATATCATGTTATACAGAAATAATCATAGAAAATCATTTCATATTAGTCAATTCTCATTGCTGAGACCATCATAGTGAACAAATCCCATTACTGAACCGAGTTTACTCCCCGTTCCAACACTGTATTACTGAAACAGATTTATTTTCTATTCCATTCATGTATATCTCATGATATATAAATCTTCACCAATTGAATTAGAGGTATATATAGGTCCCACCCATCTCATAACAAAACCATTATTACGTGTGTCACAAAAACATAAAAAACATCCACCATAGCATAACACATGAAATAAAATAGTTCTCTTAAACATCATTCCATAATAATTGTTATAACACAATAAAATCATAGTAATGACAATGTTAGAAATATAATCCTAATTAAATAGTGTCATCTTAGATGGAAAATAAGTTTTAGAAAACACTTGAAATTAATTCCTGAGGAAAATATTATTTCTTCTTTAAAAATGTCTTCCTTCCTCAAAATTTCACCCAATTTTAGAAGAAGTAATTCTATGTGAAAATAACCTTGTAATATTTTAGGGGGAGATTCAATGAAATAACTCATTATGAAATAATAAAAATCTATTCATGTTGTACAAGTTAAATAAAAACATTCTTCTCTTTCTTTTTCCATAAAAGTCAAAAGTACCCCGTACCAAAAAAAAAGACAAAAGATTCCATTCATACCATTTACTAATAACATACCAATGGGAAAAATTTACTTTTAAAAATTATAGAAGGCTATAAAGAATATTTTTTAAATACAAATTTAGGAAACATGGATTTGGATGATAAATATACCCCAGTAAATACTTACAAGTAAACAATTTCGAATAAAAATGAGATTTGAACATTTATCTCTTACCTTATGTATGATATGAATTGTATGTATCTAAAACTACTATATAATGTTTTAAATAATGTTACTTGATTATTCCATAATAATAATAATTTTTATGATTATATTTATGATCACATTTTCATCCATTTGTTAGTAATATTAAATTGTTACTTATTATTTGGGTATTAACTACTTTATGTTATTATGCATGTTTTATCAGAAAAGATGTCATTACTCTCTTTAGGATATAGTTATATCATTTACATAATGTTATTACTATAATATATATCATATTTATTCATTAAATTAATTTCTATAATCATTATTTAATGAAGATTTGGTTGAATGAATCACATCGCACCGTGGGGATGTTAAGTCGTACGTACGCACGAGCGGCAATATCGTTCACATAATTATTGAATGGTATTGAAGTGGGTGGTTTATAGTATCTCATAATAAAAATAATTTTACATAAACCAAATATATATTTATTAATTCCATCATCATACACATACATGTAAGGTGGTGGTGAAAAACAGATTATACTCCAGCGTGGAGACGGTAAGTCGTATATATGCATGCGTGGTGATTTCATTTTTTATAGGATGGGTTAAAGAGGGAATATGGTTGTTTCATATTTATAATAAAATGTCATTATATTAGTGATACAAGTTATTTTAATGGATCGGAACCACCTGGTCTATTACTTGTCCAAAACACGGCTCCACTGAAACGGTGGCACTGGTCACGGTGGCACCGGTTACGGTGGCACCATGACGAATGCACACCAGTCATGGTGACATCGTGATGGTGGAACTGGTCACGGTGGAACCATGATGGTGGCACCGATCATGGTGGAACGGTGATGGTGGCACACCGATCAGGGTGGCACCGTGATGGTCGCACACTGGTCACAGTGGCACCGTGACGGTTGCACCGTGAGGGTGGCACCGTGACGGTGGCACGGTGAGGGTGGAACCATGACGGTGGAACAGTGATGTTGTCACCGTGACGGTGGCACCATGAAGGTGAGACCGTGATGGTGGCATCATGTCCTCACTGAGGGTCTTCGTTATTTTTCCAACTTCCAACTTTTTCCGCTCCTGCAACTTATCTTTTAGCGTAAATATGATTTAATCAACCCTTTCAAAGCAATTTAAATCCCATAAATAATATCTAAAATCCTCCAAGAGTCAGGAAAACCTTAAACTTACCAAAGTGTGTGGTTTTTCCTCGGTGTTACACCATTTCCTCGTACCTTCCAGTTCCGCCCCTGTTGCGCGTTTTCCTCCATTTAAAAAACGGTTTAATGCACTACTATTATGCCACCACCCTGATGGGAATAATTAAACAATAATTAATCCCATTGTGTGTAACTTCCTAACTGCATAGGAAACTACGATCCAACTTTAAATCAGTCCAAAATTCCTTATCCCATAACAATAGGATCTCATCTTTATGTCACGCTAGAGTTTCTTCCTTCCCCTTCTTGGATGGATTTATTTTTTCTCCCTGGTGTGCTTGGAGTCCCTCCTTCCCGAGGCTTTTTGTGCACCTTTGCGGGAGTTTTTCTTCTCAACCTTGGAGTCCCTGGAGTTCCTCCCCTGCAAGTATTGCATCCCCAGTTCTTGGCACATGGAGAAGAACTTTGATCCCTGATCAACCAGGTAGGGATTTTTCCTTCGCCTCTTCTAACTGTGTATCTTTCAGAGTGGGTGTGCTATTGTTTCTTTGGGGATGGATGAAACCAAACCTTAAAAAAGATAATAAATTTACTGTTAAATAATTATGGGGTGCGTTTGAAAATTATTTTTTACTCTTTTATAATTTCTATATGTTGTGAACTGTATGGGCTTATGCTCACTGAAAATCATGGTTGTTAGTGGTATTTCCTTGAGAATTAATGGACCCTTGTCTTCTGTGATGATTGAATGGCTCCAACATGGGAATTTGGTTAATCACATAAACTAGGACGATTAAATGAATGTCTAGTGAACAACAATACATGGGTGATCACCCCAGTTAACCAAATAAAAAGAATAAAACTTATTTAATGTTGTACTTGAGTCTGGAAACTTACATGTTGTGTCTTGGTGGTATGTTTGTTTGTTTTGATTGATGCTTATGGGGTGACGTGGATGAGGATGGGATCCTCTTTTGTATCACGGTTGCTGGTTGTGAATCTGAAGCTGTGTGTGGTTGTATCTCGAGGCTTGGTTTGGTTCGAGTACTTTGAGGGATCTCACTGATCCCTTTGTTGTTGTGACTTCACAATAGAACTGGGTGTGAATGCTTAAACTGTTGATTGGTTGTTTCTCTTTCTCTAGATTGTGGTTATTCTAGTTAGTTTCCTAGTAGTTTAGAAATCACCAAAATGGGATCACAAGAACATGAAATCAAGAATGGTTTAAATGGGGAATTGGTTTTGGGAATGAGTTGTGGCTGACCGTGAGTGTTGTGCCTTCTTTTATAAATGAATAGTAACAAGGTAATTGTGCTTAGGTTGGATTTGGAAACCCTAGGTTGGGATTAGTTCGTGTTACCTATAAATATATCTAGAGTTTTTATGTTTCTTATTCTCACCCCATTGAAGTTGGGAATTTAGTGCCGAACACCCCCATTTCATGGGGGAGGATGTTTTTTCAAACACTCCTATGAGTGGCTAGTTATTAGCTCATTTTATGCTCCCTTTCCCGAATAGCCCAAGACACTTTGGGTAGGATGTGATAGCTTGAGGTCCATTATTTCCCAAGATTATTCAGGCAGGGTAGTTGTGGTGGTTGGCCCAGGTGTGTGCAGGAAGGTTGTTTCCCAAGGGTCTTTGGGATGAAGCCCAAGTGTCTTCGGGTATAGCAGTAGTTGTTCTGGACTAGGTGTTTGCGGGAGTGGTTATGTGTAGTGGTTTAATCCCAGGTGTTTACAGGCGGGATGGTGGTTGTGGCCTAGGTGTTTTCGGGTGGGATATGTGGTTTTGACCCAGGTGTGTACGGGCGGGGTGTAGCAGTGGGACTACATGAGAATGGAAGGAGAGGTTCAATGCGTAGGATGCCTTAAATAACTAGTGGAAAAGTGGTGCGGGGTACCCAAATATCTATTTGAAATTACTATAAATTACTTGATTTGCGTTATTTGGGGAGTATTCCATGGTGAGGATTGGGTGGATACTTTTCCTTGCTAGGTGTTTTGGTTATCTCTTTTTCCATGGGGCATTAGAATGCATCCCACCTTGTTCACGAGAGTCTTTGGTTTTCCCTACTGAGTATACTTGTATGCTCACCCTAAGTATATAAATCTTTTTTCAGATTTCCAGGAGGACTTTAGATATCATGGAGGGTCGTACTAGTTCATACATTGGGACAGTTTTTATTGCTGTTTTTTCTTTCTTTTGGTACTTATTTTTGGGGTTTTCTTTTACTTTTGTATCATTTACATTTGTAACATGCATATGGAAAAGGTTGTCTTTGGCTTTACTTCTACCCCCCCCCCTGCAGTTTTGGTGTTGTTGGGATTTACTATCTTATCTACTCATATTATTAAAGAAAAAGGGGAATGCCTTCCGTCTTCGGTGTGATCCTATACCCTTGGTTCCAGTCGCCACTCCGAGACCTATTGAATGCAGGTCTCGGGGGGCCATTATCGCTCTTTCAACTTGAATAAGGAAGGGTCTGGAAATTTTTTATCCCTTCTCTCATCTTGGTGAAGGTGGATCATGAGAGAATGGTATCAGAGGGAGGTTGAGAGATAGGATGGAGTCTTGAGTTAGGCATAGTGAGGATTGCATGGGATGGTAGGGAAATAGTGTTTGGTGATCTTGGTGCATGAAATAGGCCAGGGAAGACCAGCTAGGACACGGGATTTTAGGGCCCCCCGTGATCCGATGCAAGGACTCTGGGCCTACCGAACGACCAAGTGAGGCTACACTGGTTGTAGGGTAAAGACCCTAGGGAAGGTACATGCATCATAATGACTTGTGTTCTTATGTTTCATGGTTATTTTGGGGATTTAAAATGAATAATAAATCTAAGAAAATTTAAGCACAATATTCTACACTAATCTGGCTTAGGAATTCCTTATTTAACTTGAAGTTATGGCACCTGGGAGACGACAATGAGTATCACGGGAGATCGAGGCTTGGGAGGTGGACTTGGATGATCGGCAGAGGACTGACTGAGAGGAGGAGGATGATCAGTGGCAGAGGACACTTCGTGCCTTTCAGCGACAGAACCTTGGGAAGTACGAGGGTAGCATCTCAGACATAGAGATAGAAATCTGGCTAGAGGAGATGGTGATAGCTTTTATCTTGATCCGGGCTTTGATGGAGTACTGGGTTCCTCTAGATGTAATCCAGATGTGGGGAGAAGTGTGTTAGTGGTGGACGCTCTATCTTGGGAAGAAGAGGAAGGCTGAGGTGACATGGACTGACTTCGAGAAGGAGTTTCGGGCGGAATTCCTCTCTTCCCTGATGAAGGCTGAGAAGAGGCAAGAAATACTCTCCCTCCAGTAGAAAAGTATGTTAGGGAGAGAGTTGAGGATCAAGTTCAAGGATCTCCTTCTCTTTCCTCCTGACCTCTTTCCAGATGAGGAGTCTCGGGTGAGACATTTGGAGGAGGCACTTCGACATTCTCTCCAGTATGTGGTTACTCCCTTCACCCTACTGACGTACCTATATGTCCCGAAGAAGAATGAAGTTGTGGAAAGGATGCACACGCTGGGAGTTGTATCATGAGAGGGAATTCGGTTGGGCTCGTAGAAGTGGAAATTCGTTGGCAGTAGGCCTCCAGCATCAGGGCCCTCTAGGTTTCGTCCAGCAGGTACCAGGCCTAAGCAGTTCCAGTTCTGATCTCCCGGCACTCTCCCTTTCCTTTCAGGCCCAGGGCCAAGATGCTTCATCTATGGAAGACATGGGCACCTTCAGAGTCAGTGCCCGGATAGAGTACAGTACAGAGAGGGTGGGCAGGTTCAGCACCCACCTCAGCAACAGCAGTTTCTAGCTAGGACCTTTCAGCAGCTGCAGTAGGGGAAGCAAGCTCCCGCCCCTCCGAGACTAGATGTGGAAAGAGGAGGCCAACCCTAGGGTTCCCCTCAGTGACCTCGACCGGGTCATGGTCGGGGAGTTGGATGACATCTGAGAGGAAGGGGAGATAGGTGTGGACAGTTGCACGCCGCAGAGGCAGCAGTTTTAGCAGGGCCAGAAGTCATTCAAGGTACGATCAGGTTGTTTAGTACCCTTTCTTATGCCTTGTTCAATACAAGATTTTTACACTCCTTTGTTGCACCCAGTCTATCCCGTTCTATGAGTTTAGACTCTAAGAGACTTCCAGTGCCCCTTGGTGCTGAGCATACTAGTAATAGTCCAGACCCACTTGTTTTATGTCTGATGAGGGTGTATACTGATGATAGGGCCACATTAGTCTATCAGGGATCTTCTATAGTTGGAGATACAAACTTACGATGTCATCCTAAGCATTGATTGGTTGTTCTCTGTATGTGTCTTCATTGAATGCTTCTAATGAAGGGTCATGTTTTCAAATTTGGGCGGCTGACATGTAACTTACATCGGCAAGCGGAGTTTCCAGAAAAGCAGTAGGCAATAGGAGCCCCTCTTTTCCTTGTTGTCTAAACTATCAGTGGAGTTGGTGAATGTAGAAATAGTGGAAGTCCCAAGGATCGTCAGTGAATTTATGTACGTCTTCCCTAAGGTGGTGGTGAATCTACCCCCTCGACGTGATGTTGAGTTCAGGAGAGACTTTCAAACTGGTTCCCATCCGATTTCGATGGCTCCCAACAGGATGGCACCTTCCGAGTTGCGGGAGTTGCAGATTCATATTGATGACCTGAGGAAGAAGGGTTTTGTTCGACCAAGTGCATCACCATGGGGTGCTCCAGTCTTATTCGCAAATTATGAAGATGGTGTTCTGAGGCTGTGCATAGACTACCAGAGACAGAATTAGGTAACGATCAAGAACTGTTACCCTCTCTCGAGGATAAAAGAAATTTTCGACTAGTTAAAAGGGGCAGGGTGGTTCTCCAAGATTGACCTACGGTTGGGATATCACCAATTGAGGGTGAAGGAGGGTGACATCTCGAAGACTGCCTTCAGATTCAGATATGGGAACTTTGAGTTTTTGGTCTTGTCGTTTGGCGTTACGAACACTCCAGTTGTGTTCATAGGGCTCATGAACTCCGTCTTCCGGGAATAACTGGATCGGTTTGTAGTCGTGTTTATTGATGACATCCTGATCTACTCAATATTGTAGGAGGATCAGGTTGAGCACCAGAGAACAATTTTAGAGTTCCCCCGACAGCACCAACTCTATAGGAAGTTGGCCAAGTGAAATTTCTAGATGCGAGAAGTGAACTTCCTTGGCCACGTGGTGTATGAGCGGGGAATAGCGGTGGACCGATCGAAGGTCGAGGCGGTTGTTTCTTGGGAAGCACCCAAGAACGTGGCAGAGGATCGTAGTTTCCTTGGACTGGATGGTTACTACCAGAGGTTCGTACCCAACTTCTCCCAAGTTACAGCTCCTTTGACAGCTTTGACCAAGAAGGACCAGGCTTTCGTGTGGAATGGGAAGTGTCAGGCATCCATTAGCTATTTGAAGGAGAAGTTGGTAAGTTCCCCAGTGGTGAGGTTACTATAAGAAGGGTTGGAGTATGAGGTGTTCTGTAATGATTCAGGATAAGGCCTCAGGTGTGTGTTGAAGCAACGACAAGGGGTCATCTATTATGGGTCTAGACAGTTACATCCCCATGAGTATAATTATGCCACCCATGATCTGGAGTTTGTGGCAGTCATGTTCACACTAAAGTTGTGGCGGCATTACCTCATTGGGGAGCACTTCATAGTCTTCACAGATCACAAAATCTTGAATTATATATCTTCTCCCAGCAGGACCTATACTTACGGCAGAAAAGGTGGATGGAGTTCCTTTAGGACTAGGACTTCAATATTTCATACACCTCAGGAAAAGGGAATATGGTGGTTGATGCCTTGAGCAGGAAGTCATAGAAGGATGTGGTTCGAGAGTTGGCAGATTCTTGGAAGATGATGGAAGAGTGGGATACCTTACATCGGGATGCGAGGATGGATGGTGGTAGAGGCTGCATGTATCATATGACAGTCCAGTCTACTCTACAGTGACAGGTGGAGGAGTCTCAGTGGGGAGACATAAAGAGTGAAGTGATGCGCGATCAGGCTAACCAAGGCAATGCTCTGGTAGTATGGTCGAAGGATAGTCAGAATCATATTCTTTTCGGAAAGAAAATTTTTCTCCCAGAGGTGATGCGCGAGTGGGTTCTTAGTGAGTTCCAAAACTCACCCCTTTCAGGGAACCTGGGAGTCTCCAAAATGTATCAGGGCTTGAGGGGTCAGTTCTAGTGGCCCGGGGTAAAGAGAGTGGTGGCAGAGTTCGTGGCCAGGTGCCTAGTGTGTCAGCTGGTGAAGGTCAAACACAGTGTTCCAAGCGGATTTTTTCAGCTTTTAGACATCCCCGAGTGGAAGTGGGATGACATCTCTATGGATTTCGTCACAGGGCTACCCAAGGTTCAAGGAGGTTGTGATGCTATCTGGGTAGTGGTGGACCGGTTGATAAAATCATCACACTTTCTTGCGATCAAGGAGTCGGGAGCAGTGGATGCCTTAGCACAGATATTGTGGATGAGGTGGTGCGGTTTCATGGAGTTACGAGGTCTATAGTCTCATATAGGGATTCACGGATTACCTCATGAATCTGGAGAGGATTGCAGCATGCTTTTGGCACCCAGCTACATATTATAACTGCTTTCCATCCTTAGACAGATGGCCAGATAGAGCGCACCATCAAGACATTTGAGGATATTCTACGAGCATGTATTCTGGATTTTGGGGGATCATGGGTGTGACACTAGCCTCTAGTAGAGTTTTACTATAATAATAGCTACCACTCTAACATTGGCATGGCTCCGTTCAAAGCCTTGTACGGAAGGCCATGTCGTTCACCCATGTGCGGGACCGAGGTTGGGGAAACAAGTTTTCTTGGCCCTGAAGTGGTGCAGAGCACAACAGAGAAGGTTCATCTTATACGGGAGATGATGAAGGAGGCTCAAGACCAGTAGATGTCATATGCTAATAATAGGAGGAGACCCTTGGAGTTCAATGATAGGGACCACGTATTGTTGAAGGTATCCCCTCTACGTAGACAACGGAGGTTCGACAGGGGGAGTAAGCTTTCTCCAAGGTTCATCATACCCTTGGAAGTGTTGTGGTGGGTCAGAGAAGTGGCTTATCAGGTAGCACTAACACCACCGATACTGATAATACATGACATATTCCATGTGTCACAACTCCTAAGTATCTACATGACGATTCACACATCCTCGACTGGGGAATGCTAGACATCGAGGCCGATGTGAAGTTTGCAGAAATGATTGTGAGAATCGAGGATTGTGAGGAGAAGGTCCTCTATCTACAGACCATTCATTTCATTCGTGTGTTGTAGAGGCATGGCGGGCTCGAGGAAAGTACCTGGGAATGGGAGACACAGATGTGCGCCCAGTACCCAGAGCTGTTTTGAGTTTTGTTCTATTTTGTTTTTACATGTTTGTGATGGAACCCATTACTTTGTTAACTATGGAACGTGTAATTTTCCTTGTTCTATGGATTTGAGTGAAGAGTCCTGACTATGGGGAGGGGAGGACCAGATCCCTAATCAAGACGCATTAAGGTGGATGTGATTAAACCCTTTCAGGCGATTTAGTGCCACCCAAAGTGGATAGTATCTTGACATGGAGGAAGAAACTCCCTAACCCATATTACTAGACAGTGTGACCTTCGAATGTTGCCTAGTTACTTGAGGGAGAGGTGTTCCTATATGTCGAGGAGGTTCACTCTTGAGAGGTATCTTTCGAGGTGGTTGTTTGGAACCCCTCTTTTCTTTGGATCTAGTTTTGATTCTCAAGGGAAAGAATAGTTTGAGAGGTATCTGATGTAATGGCTCGGACCGACCTGGTTCATTACTTTGCCAAAACACGGCTCCACCAAAACTGTGGCACTGGTCATGGGGGCACTGGTTACGATGGCACCGT
Organism: Viscum album; assembly: GCA_963277665.1. Taxonomy (NCBI): domain Eukaryota; kingdom Viridiplantae; phylum Streptophyta; class Magnoliopsida; order Santalales; family Viscaceae; genus Viscum; species Viscum album. Next base: position 1,922,922,145 of record OY728145.1, on the reverse strand, counting down.
GACGGATGAACACCATTCACGGTGGAACCGTGATGGTGGCACCGGTCATGGTGTCGCTGTGACGGTCGCACATCGGTCATGATGGCACCATGACGGTGGCATTGTGTCCTCACCGAGGGTCTTAGTTCTTTTTCCAACTTCCGACTTTTTCGACTCCCGCAACTTATCTTTTAGTATAAAGATGATTTAATCCCCCCTTTCAAAGACATTTAAAGCCCATAAATAATATCTAAAATCCCCCAAGAGTCGGGATAACCTTAAAATTACCAAAATGTGTGGTTTTTCCTTGGTGTCACACCCTTTCCCCATTCCTTCCAGTTCCGCCCCCGTTGCGCGTTTTCCTCTGTTTAAAAGAAACGGATTAATTCACAGTCATTATGCCACCACCCCAATGGGAATAATTAAATAATAATTAATCCCATCATTTGTAACCTCCCAACCTCATAGGAAACAACGATCTGACTTTAATTTGGTTCAAAATTCCTTATCTTGTAGCAAGAGGATCTCATCTTTATATCACGCTAGAGTTTCTTTTTTCCCCTTCATGGTTGGTTTTCTTTCCTCTCCCTGGTGCGCTTTCATTCCCTCCTTCCTGAGGCTTATGGTGCGCCTATGTTGGAGTTTTTCTGCTTGTTTTTGGAGTCCCTAGAGTTCCTCCCCTCCAAGTCTCGCATCCCCAATTCTTGGCGTCTAGAGAAGAACTTGGATCCTTGATTAACCAGGTTGGGATTTTCCCTTCGTCTCTCCTTACTGTGTATCATGCGGGGTAGGTGCGCTACTTTTTTTGTGGGAATGGATGAAACCAAACCTTAACATAGATAACAAACGGACTGTTAAAGAATGATGGGGTGTGTTTGACAATTATGTTTTACTCTTTTCTAATTTCTATATGTTTTGAACCGTATGAGCTTATGCTCACAGAAAATCATGGTTGTTGGTGGTATTTTTTTGTGCACTAATGAACCATTTTCTTCTTGTGATGATTTAATGGGTCCAATATATAAATTTGGTTAATCATGTAAACACTTCCAATTAAATGAATGTCCATTGAACAAAAATCCTTGTGTGATCACCTCGGTTAACCAAACAGAAAGAAGAAAACTTAGAGAATGATGTACTTGAGTCTGGAAACTTACTTGCTCTGTCTTGGGGCATGTCTGTTTTTTTTGCTCGATGCTTATGGGTTGATTTGGATGACGATGGGATCCTATTTTTTGGTACGGTTGTTGGTTGTGAATCTGAAGCTGTGTGGGGATATATCTCGAGGCTTGGTTTGGTTCTAGTACTATGAGGGATCTCAATGATCCCTTTGTTTTTGTGACTTCACAAGAGAACCAGGTGTGAATGCTTAAATTGATGTTTGGCTATTTCTCTTTCTCTGGATTGTGGTTATGCTAGTTATTTTCCCAGTAGTAAATAAATCACCTAAATTGGATCACTTGAACATGAAAACAAGATTGGTTTAAATGGAGAATTGGTTTTGGGAATGAGTTGTGACTGGTCATGAGTGTTGTGACTTCTTTTATGAATGAATAGTAACAAGGGCGTTGTTCTTAGGTTGTCTTTGGAAACCCTAGGTTGGGATGAGTGCTTGTTACCTATACATATATCTGTAGTTTTTATGTTTCTTATTTTTTCCCCACACAAGTTGAGCACTTAGTGATGAACACCCCCATTTCATGGGGGATGGTGTTTTTCCCAACACTCCTATGAGTGACTGGTTATTAACTCTTTTTCTGCTCCCTTTCCTGAATAGCCCAAGACTCTTTGCGAAGCCTATTATAGAATGAGGTCCATTATAGCCCAAGATTCTTTGAGCAGGGTAGTTGTGGTGGTTGGCCCTAGTGTGTGCGGGCAGGTTGTTTCCCAAGAGTCTTCAGGATGAGGCCCAGGTGTCTTCAGGCATGGCATTAGTTGTTCTGGCCCAGGTGTTTGCAGGCATGGTTACGCGTGGTGGTTTTGGCCTAGGTGTTTGCCGGCAGGATGGTGGTTGTGGACCAGGTGTTTGCGGGTGGGATGTGTGGTTGTGGACTAGGTGTGTGCAGGCGGGGTGTGGTAGTGGGACTGAAGTGAGAATGGCGGGAGAGGTTCGATGCGTATGATGTCTTCAATAACCAGTGGGAAAGTGAAGCAGGGTACCCAAATATTGACGTTCTATTACTATACATTACTTGACTTGTGTTATTTGGGGAATGTGTCATAGTGAGGCTTGGGTGGATAGGTTTCCTTTCTAGGTGCTTTGGTTATCTCTTTTCCCATGGGGAATTAGAATGCCTCCCCACTTGTGCACGAGAGTCATTGGTTTTCCCTACTGAGTATACTTGTATGCTCACCCAACATATATAAAACTGTTTTCATGTTTTTAGGAGGACTTCAGGGATCGTGTAGGGTCGTACTAGTTCAGACATTATGACAGTTGTTGTTGCTATTTTTCTTTCTTTTGGTACTTCTTTTTGGGGTTTTCTTTTACTTTTGTATCATTTACATTTATAACATGCATATGAAAATGGTTTTCTTTGTCTTTACTTTTACCCCCCCCCCCCAGTTTTGGTGTTATTGGGATACACTATCTAGTCTCCCAATCTTATTAAAAAATGGTAATGCCTTCCTTCTTGTGTGTGATCTTATACCCTTGGTGCTAGTCGCCACTCCGGGACCTATTGAAGGCGGGTCTCAGGGGGTCATTATCTCTCCTACAACTTGAAGAAGGAAGGGTCTGGAAATCTACTATCTCTTATCTCATCTTGTTGAAGGCGGGTAGGGACAATTATATTACTTTATAATGAAAAAATTAAGGAATATTAAGTAGAAGAAGAAATAAATTTGAAATAATCAGTAAAATATATTACCTGCTCTTCGATGTGCCTCCTCTAAATCTCCTCTTAGGGCACTATAGTTGGTCTTTAAAGATGACGAGTTCTCTAGAACGAAAATGGGGAAGTTGATATGGAAAAGGGGTAGACTATGGAAGAGCTTGAAGGCTCATAATGAAGTGAATAGGTGAGGGAGTAGTTTCCCTTTTATAATTGAGGTGAGGTCACTTTTCGAATCTCTATAAATAATAATATATAATTAAATAAAACCCAATCCAAAACCCTAAACAATGTCCCAATTTAGAATATGGGATGATATAGGGTTGTAATATCATTAACAAATAAATTTTGGACAAGTTATTTTATCAATTTAAACCATATCACTTTAAATAATACTTAGTTATTCTATTTAATTTTAATTGTGGTAATAACATTATAAATATTTAATGGTTATATATATTTAATTATATGGGTTTAATCGACCGTAAATTGATATTTAATTATATTATTGATCTTATAATTATCACTTTGTAATTTTTTAATATTTTTATGGTTTTTAAATAATTAAATAAAATTTTATTTTCATAAAATATCAATAGTGTCAATTTTGACATTATTCATTTATTTGATTTTAAAAAAGTCCACTCCATAGATAAATTTGAAAAAAAAATATTCAATACACTCATAACACATCATATTTACCTATAAAATTCTGGGAGAACATTAATTAGTTTATATGATATTTATTTTAATATTTTTAAAACCATTTATTTGATATTTCTTAGAATAAAATAAGTTTAACATCACTATTGTGACATTATTAATTGTAATTATTTAATCTCAAAAAATTATAAAACAATTCCTATGATGTAAGTAATTATTTTATATTTCCAAATACTATCTATTGTTGATATTATATCCTAGTTATCGATATATTAAAATAAATACACTTATATAAAATGAGATTGTAACATTTTGTCACATTCATTAGTTTTTATTGCATTCATGTCATATTCATAGATATGTGGCAATAAAGTGATTCCCTTTATAAAATAGAGGATAATGTTAAAATTTATTCATCCAATAATATTTTTACAGTTTTTAATTTTGTTTTATAATATTATTTTTACCCTTAATTACCTGATTTACCTTTAACCATGGTAATAATAATAATTACCAAAGTTACTATTCATAATGCCCAAAAATAAAATTAGCCTATTAAAATAATTTGGAACTAATGATTCCAAATATGGAATCCATTTTTCCAAATTAAAAACAAATAATTTTTAATAATTAATTTTAAATTAATCTCGTTGTTGAAATGAGAATATGGGTTTTAAAAGTAAAACATTAAAAAATACTGAAATGTTTTTACCTATGAATTAAATATAAAATTAATGATAGTGACAAAAATTATATTGAATGATAAAAATATATTATATTTATACTTTAAAACCATTCAATATTATAATTTATCCACATAATTTATCTCGATGAAAAAAGTTTTTTTAATAAAAATTTAGCGTATTTTTACTTTTCATTAAAACATGAATGTTGTCAGAATATTATCATAAATTTACCAAAGTAACTTTTTTATCTAGGAATAAAATAATGTGTTTATATTTTCATATAAAAATTACTAATGTGTCAAAATATTAATTTTAAATGGGTTATCCATTCAATAGTGTAAATTTATGCTTTTAAAAAATAGGTCATTGTAAATCAAATAGGGTTTTATTCATACCCAATGACTAAAATATCCATTGGAGGAATTTGGAAAATGTTTTATTAAGTATATAACACATATATGTGTCATTAATTTCATTACTAAAAGTAATTTTCTCAAAAATAAAAATATATATTTGATTTATATTTTTCATAAATAATTGATAGCCAATGAATTCATAATGCATTTTCATAAGTTAGTTATAATTTTTCCCACTAAATTAACGGTTATGATATAAATTTAATTTTATATCAATATCATCTTATAGTTATTCTAACCTCATGATTTTGTGAAAAGAAAGATACTGAATAATAAAATTTATTTAAAGAAAACATTTCATAAAAATATTTGGGTGTTACATTCTACCCCCCTTAAACTGAATTTCTCCCTCAAAATTCATCACTTCGAAACAAACAGATGTGGATACCTCTCCATCATCATATCCTTAAGTTCCCATGTAGCTTATTCAAATTGGTGGTTCCTCAATAAAAATTTAAACAAGCAAGTGGTCTTGTTTCATAGAACTTTTTTTCTATGATCTAGAATCTATATCGGTTGTTCTTCATAAGAATGATTTTGATCTAGCAGTAGGGGTTCTATTATTATTACATATAAAGGATTAGTTATATAATTTCTCAAAATATATACATGGAACACATCATGAACTTGATAGATATTCGGTGGATGTTCCAATCGATAAGCTACCTTCCCAATGCGATCCAAAATTTCAAAAGGACTGATATACCTAGGGATTAGCTTTCCATTATTTAAAAATCTCATTACTCTTTTCCAAGTATATATTAGTAAGACCACCTTATCACCTACTTCAAACTATAGGTCTTTTCTTCTGTTGTCAGCAAAACTTTTTTGTCGAATTTTATTTTCTCGTAAGTGTTTTTGAATAGATCTAACCTTTTTTTCCATTTCATCAACAAGATCAGGTCCTAATAGCTTTCTTTCTTTAACTTCAACTCATCATGTTGGATTTCTTAACTAATTTCCATATAGGGATTCATAATGAGCCAACTCAATAATATATTGAAAGCTATTATTCTAAAAAAAATTAAACCAATGATAGGTATTGATCCCAACCACCTTTGAAATCCATAGAGAAATCTCTCAATATGTCTTACAAAGTTTGAATTGTCCTCTCACACTGACTGTCTGTTTGATTATGATAAGCAATGTTAAAACTTAACTCTGTATCTAGAGCATGCTAAAGACTTTTCGATAACCTTGTGATAGACCTTGGATCCCGATATGATATAATAGAAGGTGTTACTCCATGAAATCTTATCACTTCTTTTACATATATCATGGTAATCTTATCAAGAGATAATTACTCTATAAAATCCATAAATATTTGATCTTTTAGGATCCTCATTATGGATAAGCTAGCATGGTTTTTTTGAATTAATGAATATGCAACCTTGTTCGCTTTCCCAATGTGGTAATGTATTGAGCAGTCATAATCTTTAATCAACTCCAACCATCGTCTTTGGCACATATTTATCTCCTTTTGTGTTAAAATATTCTTTAAACTTTTATGATCAATATAAATATCACACCTTTCACCATAAAGATAATTCCTCCATATCTTTAATTCAGAATTTACCACAGCTATCTCCTAGTCATGAGTTGGGTAATTCTGCTCATCAATTTTCAACTACTGTGAGGCATAAGCTATCACCATATAATTTTTCAGGAGAACACATCCCATCCTTTTATTGGATGCATCACTGTAGATCAAAAACATATCTCCAATACAAGAAATTTTGAGCATAGGTTCACTGGATAACCTTGTTTTTAACCCTTTAAATTCTCTTCAGATTCTTATGTCCAAATGATCTTAACTCCTTTCTATGTTAACTTGGTCAGTGGATTAGATAATCATGAAAATCTTTCACAAAAGTTTGATAATATCCAGAAAATCCAATAAAACTTTGGATCTCAGTTATTGTTGTTGGTCTCGACCATCATTAAATAACCTCTCTCTTTTTTTATGGATCCAAATATATCCCCTCTCTTGAGATTATGTAACCCAAAAATGAAATGTTTTGAAGCCAAAATTCACAATTTGTAAATTTTTAATAATTTTTATCTTTTCTTAGGGTCATTAGTACAATTATCAAGTGATCTTCATGTTCTTCCTTTCTCTTTGAATAAACAAGAATATCATCTATATATAATACCACAAACTGAGTATTATATTCTTTAAAGACTCTATTCATTAGATCCATGAAGATAGAGGGGGAAATAGTAAGACCAAAAGGAATCACTATAAATTAATAGTGTACATACCTTATATAAAATTATGTATTTGATATATACTCCTTTTTTACCCTTAATTGATGATACCCTAAATGAAGATCAGTCTTGGAAAATTATTGAGCCCCGCGTAGTTGGTCAAATAATTCATCAATGCAGGGAAGAGGATATTTTTTTTATATTGATCTTGTTAAGTTCTCAATTATCAATATAGAGTCGCATTGATATAAATTTCTTCTTAACAAATAGAATAGGTTCTTCCCAAGGTGACTCACTAGGTCATATGAATCCATTATCAAAATTCTCTTGGAGTTTCTTCTTCAATTCCTGTAACTCAATTGGGGCTATTCTATAAGGTGTCTTTGAAAAATGTATATCACCTGGTAAGAGTTCTATTGAAAACTCAACTTCACGATTTTGTGGATGACCTGTCAATTCCTCTGGAAATACATCATCAAACTCATGTACAGTGGGCATATTCTTAATTGTGAGTTTTTCTCCAACCATTTGAGATAAATAACATTCATTTATTGCAATCAGGAACCATAATATGGAAGAAATTTCTACTGGAAGATTATATTCATCTTTGCATTGATAGAAGATCATAGATTTATCTAAAATATGAAAATTGACTTCTATTCCTTAGAAATTGATATGATCTATATATAGAAAAAGGCCATCCAATCCAAGAACCACATCAAGTTCCACGATAGGATGAATCACAAGATTTGAAGGAAGAACTTTCCAAAAAACATCAAACAGAGAAGAATTATAAATTTTTGATGCGACTATAGTGCCAATTTTATTTGTCACAGCTAACTCAAAATCTAGTTGTTGAGGAAATACGAACATACTATTAGAAAAAAAATTATAAATAAACGAGTAAGTGGATCCAGAATCAAATAAAATAATTTCTACTTTAGATTGGATGGTAAGTGTACCTTTCACCACTCAATTATCGTACTTCATGTCTCTTATAGTGATTTCATGTTAATTTAGTTTTTCTTTGTCTTTAAGAGTCTTTGGAAGTCATACATCATCAATTACCCCTAGATTAGGGAATTGATTGGCATAATTCCCCATTTCATTTCACTTGTAACATTGAAGTGTAGGAGGTGAATTCTATGTAGCATTTTCTTTGTTCGTGTCATTAGAAATCTTTTTCCCATCACTTCAGCATTCAACTACACAATGACCTTCTTTTACACACTTAAGACATTTACTAGTCCCTTTAATACAATTCCCACCATTTTTATTTTCAAACTTTGAGCATAAGGGAAAACATGTCTTCTTTTATATGTGGCCTTTATATTTTCCTTTTAATTCCATTTTCTTTTCTTATCAAACCCATATTACTGATGGGTTACTCTAATTTCCATCTCAACCTTGAGAGAACATTGAACAATTTCATCATAGCTATTGAAGTCCCTTATGGATAATTCCCTTCAGAGACTTGGTTTTAATTCACTAAAGAATTGATCAATTTTACTCTCAAGTTGGATAATAGTTTTAGAAGCATACCTTGCAAGTCTTGTAAAATTTTCTTCATATGTACCAACAGATTCATCATCCTTTTTCTTATGTTTAGGGAACTCCTTCTCCATCTTTTTTTAAAGAATATGATGAAAGTAGTTATTAAAAATTAAGTTATTAAACTCTCCCCATTACATGGACTCAATTTCATCAATTGGCCTCATATTCGTAATAAGATTCCACCATTGATCAGCTTCACCTTCTAAATGATATACGGTTGATAAGAATTTATCATGTTTAGAACATTGTAGAACTGAAAATATCTTTTCAGTGGTATTGATCCATAGTTCACCCACTAATGGATTAGAAGACCTGATGAATAAAGGTGGATGTTGTCTCATGAAGGAATCAACAAAATGCTACTCCCTCCATTGCTCATTTAGAAGTTCTGCATGATTCATATCTTGAAAAAGTTGTGTGAGCATTTCTAAAATATAATAATAGAAAATCATTTCATATTAACTTATTTATTTGTTATGCGTGTTTTATCAGAAAATTTCATATTACTATTTATTAGTTATAGTTATATCATTTAAAGAATGATATTATTATAATATATATCATATTTATTCATTAAATTCATTTATATAATCATTCTTTAATGAATTTAATATAGAATGAATCACATCGCACCGTGGAGACGGTAAGCTGTACGTACGCACGAGCGATAACGTCGTTCCCATAATTGTTGAATGGTATTAAATTGGATAGTGTATAGTATCTCAGAATCCAAATAAATTTAAAACAATAATATATATATTAATTAATTTCATCATTATAGCCATCCATGTAATGTGGTGGTAAAAAAACAGATTACACCACAGTGTAGAGATGGTAAGTCGTACGTATGCACATATAGTGATTTCATTTTTTATAGGATTGGTAGAATGTGGACTATGGTTATTTCATATTTATAATTAAATATCATTATATGAGAGATAATTATGTTATTAAATTATAATTAAACAACAAATGAAGATGAATAAGATGAATAATGGTGTTTGAAGGAATTGGTAAATGGTATTACCTCTTTTTTGATGTGCCTCCTCTAAATATCCTCTTAGAGCACTAGAGTTGGCCTTTGAAGATGAAAAGAACCTCTAGAATTAAAATAGGGAAGTTCATAAGGAAAATTTTCAACGGATGGATGATCTTGAAGGCTCAAAATTAACTGAAGAGGTGAGGGAGGAGGTGCACTTTTATAATGGATGTGAGGGACACTTTTTGAAACTCCATAAATAATAATTTATAACAAAATAAAACCCTATCCAAAAACCTCAAAAATGTCCCAATTTCTAAGATGAGATGATATAGTGTTGTAATCTCACAAACCATTAAATTCTTTAAAAGTTATTTTTTCAATTTAAACCATATCTTTTTAATTGATGCTTAGTTATTCTATTTTATTTTAATTGTGGTAATAAAATTCAGAATATTTAATGGTTATAACTATTTTCATATATGTTGTTAATTTACCATAAATGGATATTTTATGACATTATAGATCTTGTAATTATCACTTTATAATTTAAAAAAATATATTTTTTTCAAATAATTTCATCAAATTTTATTTTCATAAAATTTCAATCGTGTAAATTTAGACATTATTCCTTTATTTGATTTAAAAAGAATACAAGCATGAGATAAATTCGAAAAAAAATATTCAATACACTCTTAAGATTTCATATACATTTATAAAATTTTTAAAAAATGTTAATTAGTTCGCATAATATTTTTTTTATTATTTTTAAATCCATTTATTTGAAATTTCTATTAATTAAATAATTTTTACATCACTATTGTGTAATCATTAATGGTAATTATTTAATCTTTAAAAATTATAAATAAATTAATATGATGTAGATAATTATTTAATATTTCTAGATACTATCTATAGTTGATATTATCTCATAGTTATCCATATATAAAAATCAATATATTTATATAAAATGAGATTGTGACATTTTGTCACATTCATTAGTATTTATTACATTCATGTCATATTCATAGGAAAGTGGCCATAAAGTGATTAAATTTTAAAAAATTAAATGATAAGGGTCTAATATAGTCATCCAATAGTATCTGTATGGCTGTTAAGGTAATTTTTAATATTATTTTTACCCATAATTACACAATTTACCTTTAACCATGGTAATAGAAATAATTACAAAAGTAAATATTCATAATCCCAAAAAAAATAAAAGTAGTGTATTATCATAATTTTGACCTAATGATTCCAAATATGGAATAAATTTTTCAAAATTTAAATCACCAAATTTGTAGTATTTAATTTAAAATTAATCTCTATGTTGAAATTAGAAAACGGGTTTTAAAAGTAAAAACATTGTAAAAGATTGAAATGTTTTTAACTATGAATTCAATGTAAAATTAATGATAATGAAAAAAATTATATTGAATGATAAAATTATATTATATTTATACATTAAAACCATTCAATATTATAATTTATCCATATAATTTATCTTAATTAAAAATGCTTTTTTTATAAAAATTTAGTTTATTTTTACTATTCATCAAAACATGAAAGTTATTAGAAAAATATCAAAGATTTTTCCAAAGTAAATTTTTATATCCCGCTTAAAAATAAAATGTTTATATTGTCATATAAAAATTATTAATGTGTTAAAAACTTAATTTAAAATGGGTTGTCCCTTCAAAGGTGTAAAATTATCCTTTCCAAAATAGGTTTTTATACATCAAATCGGGTTTTATTCATACACTATGACTAAAATATACATTGGGTAAATATAAAATATAGTTTATTAAGAATATAACACATATATACCTCATTAATTTCATTTCAAAACATAATTCACTAAAAAATACAAATATCTAATTAATTTATATTTTTCATAAATAATTGATATTCAATGAATTCATAATGCATTTTCATAAGTTAGTTATAATTATTCCTACTAACCTAAAGGATAGAATATAACAGTGATTGTATAATAAGGGCATCTTGTTGTTCGTTTAAACTCATGACTATGTGCAAAGTAAGCTTCTGAATAAAAAATAATAATCAAATAAAATATTTCATAAAAACATCTGGGTGTTACAGTTCAAACACACACTCAACACGATACCTTGCCAAGGATTTTCAAAACCAGAACAAGTTTTAATATTTTAAAAAGATCTAGGACCAAGAAAAAAATCCACTGACATGATGTCCAATGTAACCTTGAAAAACAAATCCCCAATGATTCTTAGGAGTATCTAGAAGGTATGGATGAAAAAAACCAAACATGGTGAACATCACCTTACTATGAGAATCCACCCAAATCTAGTGGGATGAATACTTTTAGGTAAGAATAAATTCTTTGGTAAAAATTTGTTGCACTCAATATGAAGTTTGTGGATAATGATCTTAGGAAGGTCTAATAAATCCAAAATATTGACCCCATTTTCACAATTTGTGACAGACATGACCACAAGAATGAAAAATACCCAATTATGCCTTCTATAAAAAATGTTATTTTAGTAGGAACTCCAGTGTAGGTCAACACTTTTAACATTCAAAACTGATAGTACAAAAATAGTTTCAATCCACGGTACAGTGTCCATCATGGATTATCTTGGAAAGATAATCAATAACCCATTTAGTTACTTGGTCAACCACAAGGAAAAAACCCCTACCCTACAAATAATTTTCAAAAACATAATAAATTACAATAATAATTAGTCCAATACTAACATTTTCCAATCCAATACTGACAACCCATCTATTAACCCATTCGATAGCCAATCCAAAAATGAAAGTCTCCTCCTAGGATAAACTAACCAACACATTCCCCTTACCAATCTATCACTACCATAATCAATGAAAAATTGTGTAAACATAGGTAAAGAATGACCTTTGAAGTTTCTTCAATTAAAATTAATAGAAAACAATTAAAACTGGAAAATAACACTTGCTAACTTAGGCTTACCCAACCCTGAGGGTAGAATCAAGCTACACACAATAACCATACAAAATCTTCACTCGGTTTAATTTGAGTTGTCCCTTTTATCAATGAAATCCAATCCATAACAACCAGTTAAAAGCATCTCTAGTATTTGTGAATATTTAAAATAATATTTTCACAAAAAACCAAGTCCTTTTGGTTTCTATTGTGAGTATCACACTTTAATGTACCATTCCTCATAATTTGAAAGACCCAGGATTTTGTTACATAAATTTTGAGTTAGCATCTAATAAAGTTTCAAGTCCCTTTTTGTTCTAAGAGGTAGTGTGAAAATCATTCCAAAATCCATGTATTTTCAGTTAGGTATTGAAAAACTCCAACCCACATCTTTCACTCTTCTTCTTTCTGATCATGGTGTTCATGCTTTAAGAGGATTATAAAGGATGTTTTGGGGAAAGATAAAATTTTAAAATAACTAATGATTAGGTATAAGGAAGAAAACCCCCATCATTCATGCTCATCCCTTCTTAGTAATAATCAAATCAGTTATCAGAGTTAGAAATTGGAATATTACTGTAAAATTTTGAAATATAAACCTTGATCTAAACATTTATAATGAAAAAACAAAAATTTGGGATGATGAAGAGATCTATGGTTTTATTTGGATTTCTATTGTTGATACTGAACTATAGGAACATAAAGTAATTATTGAAGTATGTTTAAGTCAAGATGATATTCATTTACTTTAATCACGTGAGGGAAAATTGTATCCTTAACTTAAATCTCTTTCAAATATATCAATTTATAATTTTATCAAATAAAAAATCAATGAAAAAGTTGGAAAAGTCATAAAAATTCATTTAATACCCATTCCTAACACTAATCTGACCAATGTGGCTGCTAAAGCTTCTACTCAAAAGAAACCAATTCTGATAATAAATTGGAAAAGGATTTATATTCAAATTCACACCCCTCTTTTGAATATGATAACCAATGAGAACATGAATTTATAGTTCTTCCTTTATAAATAAATTTTTAATTCTAAGGGTACAATAAAACCTTCCTTGTTGTCATTTCTTCTTCTCTTAAATCCAAACAATAAAGTATGTTATTGAATGTCTTGGGACAGCACAAGAAAGCAATTGAATAGAACCTATCTAATATTTTTAGGATTAGATCACTCATTGGAACCCATAGTATTTTTATATAATGTGACACCAAACCGTGTTAGAAACCTAAATAGAGACTCAATCCCAATATCATGGATGATTCTAGGAAAGAACTTCTAAGGTTCTTAAAAGTGGGACTCATCTACCCCATTTCTAAGAGTGAGTGGTCAAAAAAATAAATTTAATCCAAAGAAGGCTAGAATCACTATGATTAAAAATTAGTATGGTTATCATCTCCTCAAAAGTTTGAGTAGAAGATATAGAGTCTACAATGACTTTAAAATTTTAAACTCGTGTACCAGGAAAGATAATTTACCACTACCTATCAATGATAATATCATGGATAGAGTGGAAGTTCATGAGTTCTACTACTTCTAAGATGGATTCTAAAGGTATAATCTAATTCATGTATTCCTATACAATCAATGATAAAAACATTCACATGACTATTTGGAACATTTTTCTTCATGTTCAAGCCATTTGGGTTGTGTAATTCCCAGGACACCTTCTATATGTCTATGATGGTAATATTCTACAACATGGTGAAGGGTTTTTTAGAGGTATTTATAGATGAATTATCCATATTTAGGGATATATTTGAGGGATACCTGGTAAATTTTCAAAGGGTTTTGTATAGATTTGAGATAATGAATATCATCTTAAATTGGGAAAATATCATTTCTTGGTAAATGAAGTACTAGATCTAGACCATATGGTATCTAGTAGAGGGATTGAAGTTTATAAGATAAGGATGATATAATTTTTCACCTTCCCTATCCAAAAACATTATTTTAAGTGAGACCCTTATTTGTAAATATTGGTTTATACAGAAGTTTCATTGGGAATTTTAGCTCCATTTCTAGACCACATTGTGCTCTCCTGGTGAAAGATTCTCCGTTTTATTTGATAGAATGATATGAGGAATCATTATTTATGCTCAAGTCATAAATTGTCTTTCCAATTATCATGAAATATACCAATATGAAACTTACATTAAAAATCACGTGTGATGAGAGTCACTTCATTGTAAGAGGTTTATTAGGAAAACATTACGATAAAACTATATGTTTCATTGATTATGAAAGTAAATCATTAAATTATTCACAAATAAACTACAACACCATTTAAGAAATGTTTCTTTATATTTTATTTTACTTAGAAAAAATCTAGTCTTATCATTTAGGATCCCCCATTATTTTATTCACTGATAATTCAACTCTAAAATAACTTTTCCAAAAACTAGATTCCAAGGATATATTGATTTGGTGATTCCTTCTTCTTCAAGAGTTTAATATAAACATTAACTGTTAAAAGGTTATTTAAAATGATGTTGATAATCACATATCATAGATGGAATTCAAAAACAACTTGCATCACCATTTTTTGTATGATTCGTTTCTTGATGACCACCTCTATTTTTTGAGTGACTTTCCATGGTATGATGATATTAAAACACACTTGGTTTCTTAAGTCATTAAAAATTTACTGGGGACCCATGTTAAGAGTAAATTATTTTCCGATATCAAACAATATTTGTTGGATTATCCATGTCACTTCAAGTTATGTCCTGATCAATTCATTAACATATGTGTTCCTTAGGCTGATCAAGTGTCCATTCATAAATTCTATCATATAGAGGCATGTGGGATCCAATTTTCCGCATTGAATCCCACTTCTATGTTCCTCCAAAGTGGTTTCTTTTGGCCAGAAATCACTATTTATTCCTATAAATTCTAGTAATTTTTCCTTGGTGTGAACAATTAGGTTCCATAATTAGTTGGAATCAAAAACCCCTTACTCTCATTCTAGTCATCAAAATCATTAATTGTGGAGGAATTGATTTCTTGATATCCTTTCCAAACCAAATGGAATATCTCTATATCCTCTCATATGTTGATTATGTCTCGAAATGGGTATATTCATTCCCAAAAAGTCTAATTACCATCATGTTGTGATCATATTCATCAAAGAACACAAATTTTTAATATTTGTAATTTCTAGGGCTATAATCAAGGATCATGGAACCCATTTATGTAACTATCAATACTCGACACTCATGTCTAGGTATGGGATTTATCACAAATCTTACACAACCTACCATACTCAAACCAAGGGTCAAGCTATGATTTTAGATATGTAAATTAAGAAAAATCTTGAAAAAACTCACAATCCCTCTAGAAAATATTAGTCAAAAAATCTCATGGATTCAATTTGGGAATATCGTACTGTATTCAAAACTATCCTAGGAGTGTCATAATATAGGTGAGTTTTTAGAAAATATTTCCATTTACTAGTAGAAATTGAACATAAGGCCTTTTGGTAAATCAAAAAAACATGGAATCGTGGAAATACATTCTCTTATATTGTTCCAAACTTCATTTACACCCCGGAAAGTTAAGTATTAGATTTTCAGGGTCATATATAGTGCATCAATTGTACCCCCATAGGGTAGTAGATATTTAGGATCCCATAATTAGTAATTTCTTCAATGTTAATGGTCATAGGTTAAAACCATTAATTATATCATTTAATAAACAAGAAAAAAATGATAATTACATTGATCAAACTGATGAACCCAACAAATGTTGATAGATATAGGGTCTATATAAAGCTAACTACAATAAGAAAAGTGCATTCTGATAGTAAACCCAACTTTTACCTATAAATTTACTCAATGTTTTGAATTCCAAAATAAATAGGTATTTTTTATCATTTACTTTTGATTTTTTATTTTAGTTAAGGTATCCTCAAAGTGATTCTATTTTCTTATAATTTTTTTTCATTGTAGGATTCAGGTGATGCTGAGGTTGATATATTATCTAGAAAATCATATTTCTTCCAAGATTTCTAACACAATATTCCATCATTTATGAGGCTTATATCAGTGAAAAGGAAATCAATGTATCAATTGGTTTAAACATGGACTTCTTCTTATTCAACATATCATGTGAAATTATTCAATATTTTTATTTAAAATTTAAATATTGGAAATCTTATCCAACACATAAACTGCATTTCATATTTTTTCATTAAACATTGGGGCCAGTGTTATTCTATGTTGGGGGTGAAAATAAATTACAAAAAACCTTTTTAATGTAACTTTTTTGAACATAAATGGAAGGAAAATTTTATTTAACCTTGAATGCGATAATAATCATTGAAAACATGGAAACTAATTATCAATTAAATTTTCATAACTTTCAACTAATTTTAATCCAAATTTAATTTCATAAGAAAAGATTTAGGAAACTATGGCTATATAATGTGATTTTTCACCATTTAATCCGTTTAAAAAATTATGATGCATGTCCTTTGGATGGTGGTGTATAATTATTAGTTATTAGGATACTATATTAATTAGATTTTGTTTGGAGATTGTTTAAATTTTAACATTATTGTTTAAAAAACAAAACATATTTATTAAAAAACAATAATAAATTTGTATGTAGATAAATGGAGGGACCTAATGGGTGGATTTCAGAACTTAGGGATCATGAATCCATGTTTTATAGCATATAGTTTGAAATTTTAACTCTATTTTTAGTAATTTTAATTTTTTATTGATTGATTTATCTCGATATTATGCTTGATTATGAAAGCTTCACTTGGTTCCCTAAGGTATTTGAGCATGTGATCCATCATAAAATTATTGCTATAAGGTTTGAATTTATTGATCATAATCTCAATTACCATGTAAAATATAACAAAATTAAACAAAAAATACTTAATATAAAATAAAAATGACTAATAATAAATGTATTAATATTAAAATCTGATTTAACCTAGAACTTTCATATTTTACACCTGTAATAAAAATTAACCCTTATCCCTATTATGATACACAATATATAATCATTATTAATTGAAATCGGATGAAATGTGGCGATAAATTTCAAAAAAGTAATTTCCTAGGGCTTTAAGCTTTTTAATTAACATTTATTCTGTTAATTTTGTTTATGGATTTCATAATTGTTTGGTTTGAGGTCTTTTGTTGAGAATTTTATATGAAAATTTTTTTGGAAAAGGGAATTCAAATTTCATATTTTCTGAGATACATTTTTATCAAGACTAGAAAAACTCAAGTTGGGGGTTTGATTATCCACTAGAAGAGAATAATATACATTTTTATATTATAATATTCTTTTGATTCAATGTTCATAAACACTTTTACTAGTTCATTTTACAATTTTAAATTCTTTTTTTATCAGGACTATAATTCCATATTAAAATTCACTATTACATGGTAAATTTTTTGACACATAATAAAACAACCAATGGATTTAATTTTATTTTCATATTTTATTATTAGTTATCCCCAGATATTAGTGATATTATATCCTTCTTGAGTTATTGGAGATTCATTTGTGATGATGCCCAAATTGGGCCTTCAATCTAGTAAATATTGGGTGAATTTAACTGGATTATAGTCCAATAAAATACATGTATCAACCATGATATAATACCAATTAATATCACCTTTTAATTAGAGATATATGAAATCATGAGGAATATTTATTTCAATGGTCATTATTTCTAATTCTAAGTTTTCAGGGGAGTTCAAGGAGTCCCAAGTTAAAGATGAAATTCTGGAACATATTTTATGGGCTAGAATATTATCCCACCATTTAGATCATATCTATAAAAAATTTAATTGGGATGAAATTTTAATTCATGTTAGGATAAATCAAGGACTTCTATTTGTTTTTATATTTCCTACCCAAATTCATCCATATAGAAGCTCGTTTTTGTGCCTCTGTTCAGTGGATGAAAGTTAGCTCCTGTTTCGGTTCAAGGGTGGAAAATTCCATATTCCACAAACATTCCACTTCACTAGACCTACCATAATGAAGTGGTAAGACTTTTAATACTTGGTAATTGACCCAAGAATACTGAAATATTTATTTAAAGTAGTGGTGTTGAAGGATTTTGAGGATGATTTGGTTTAGTTTAATTGTAATGTTATGTTTTCTTTTTGTATTCACATGTTTGTTTTTCACATTTATGTTTTTCTAATTCAATTTAGATATTAATAAAAGTTATTAATATAATATTATGTTGTTTTTATTTATATCAATTTTATATTTTTTCCTCTATTTGGGAACTTATTACCTTCAAAACTTGTGAAATTCTCCCTACAATAATGGAGTGACCATTATTTTATTGCTTTTACTTATTCAATTATACCCTCATGAGTCCACTCTTGTCTTTCATCTAAATATTTGCATAAATATAAGGATAAACCAATCATGGGTTGATATAAGGGAGTAAAAAATAGTAGTATTGGATGTTATTTTTCACTATTTTAACGTTAACTATTTTCTTTTATATGAGTTTTTCATTCAATGATTTTCTTTCTTCCTCTACCTTAATGAATTTTACCACCACACATTTCATGTGATAATAAGATCCTTTACCAAATAGTGTTCATGGAAATTATACTCTAAGTGTATAGGTGATTCCAATGTGTATTTTATGGGGTTAAATAAGTAAATGATGAGATTATATTGATTTCATTGAATGAATCCTTCTTGACATAATGAAAGTTAAATAATTTAAAAATATTTTCATACAATACATCCCTTGTAATACCCGACAATAAACCATTTATTATAAATTTAATTCACTTAAGCCTGTTGGTTTTAAATTAATCCATCTTAAAACCAATCAAATTTCACCACTTCAAATTTAAATCTACCTCTTAGAGTGTATGTGTATTTATGTTTATTCATAGGCCTTTTATGATTTGAAAAACCAAGCTAAACTACAAGTGACTGCTTCATCCCTAAAATATTTGGTAAATTTAGGTGCTGCCAATAAGTAATCCAATAAATTATGACACTTTATTTCTATGATAAATAAGTAATGTAAATCTGAGATAAAATTAAAATAGTTTTGAAAAATAATATCACCCATCTAATAAAATTACTTTGGAGGAATCATAAGTTTTAGAAAGATACCATAGAACCTAAGGATATAATGAGACAAAATTAACCTAAATTGGTTTCAAATAAATAATATATTTTCAAGGAAAAAATTCTTTTTAAGGCGGTATAATGTAACAAACCATGATTGTAGTAAATATTTTTCCTTAATGCCATGTAAGTAGCTTGTTTGGAATAAGACACTAAACTAAAATGAAAACCACATTATCTCAATAAAATTTTAAAATGTTAACATTATATAATATTAAATAAATTATAGGGTTTAAAAGTAACATATTTATAAAAACAATATGAAAATTTATAATACAAAAAAAATTATTTTATATTTCGAGACACACTTTTCTAAAAATATTTTTTATGCATTATGTGAGATAAAATGAAAATTAATTTTTCTCACCTATAGAAATTTTACTTGATAAAATTGATTAAATATTTATAATAAACAGTTCCAAATTATATTAAAATTCACAATTTATTCTTTTAGTCATAAAAATAAGATTATGATGATAAAATTTTATTAGAGTGATAATTATTAAACATTAATTTTCGAAGATTTATTTTATCAATATTTTTTATTTTTTATCTAATCAACTAAATTTATTAATTCTAAATAATGAGTCTAATAAAATGTTTAAACAAATATATAATTATATCAATAAAAATTTTATTGGTAACCAATTCCAAATAATATTAAGAACACATATTGTTTAAAAACATTTTTGTACTCAAAAATCAATATATATATATATATATAATTTAAAAGAAAATTGTATATTATGAATAAATTTAATTGAATTAAATTGAATTTATATTTAATTTAATCACACACAAATTTCTTAATATTTTTAAATTATATTCTTATTAAAACGTAAGTTTCTTGGGTAAAAACTAGTTACCACAGTAAAAACCGAAAAAAAAAGTAAAAGAAAAAATATAGAAATGAATAACTTAAAACATGTGTTGAAATTTTTTTTTTTGAATTAAATAACTCATAAAATCCCAAACTCCATTATTTTCCACTTTTGTAACCATTTATCTTATAATAGTTTTATTCTATTATTGAAAAATATCGGGTGTTTACAATAGTTCCCAAATATTCACATATAAAAGGGCATCACTTGCACACTCTAAATGTTACACATTAACTAATAAATTTAATTGAAACCCTATACAGTTTAACATTCCTATAATTATATTATACTTTTTTAATCACATGGTCAATATAGGTTATCATATGCCCAACATTTCTAAAATTCATTCCAAATGAAGTTAAGGTCTCAAAACAACTATTACTTAGTCCTTATCTTTTCTTCTTAATATTTCTCCTACAAACCTAGCCAGGACAAGGTAATATAATGACCTAAGTATCATTAGTATAATAAATTATCATTATATTAATGGAAAAAAACTTAATTTTTCTTTCCAATCAAATTATAAAATAAAATTTACATTTATTGTGTGTTTTTGAAGACTATCGCCTCAACAAAGCGACATATTTTGTTTTTTCCACTACCTGTATTCACTGATTATAAGTATTTAATTTAATAATAAGTGCGAAAAATATAAAATAATCATTATTATAAATCGATAAATTATAATCCGCCTTCATTACCTCAAATTCATTAGGAAATGGAAACGTTAACAGTGTGTTGTGCGGACTACTACCTCCATGAAGTGATGTATCTCATTTTTCATCTATTTTAATTATTATTAACTAAAAAATCATCAAATATGTTTCGTATCATTAAAATAGTCTAAATTATATCATTATTACTTTTTAATAGTGATATTACTTTAAATTAAACCTCTTTCATATCTATAATCATTCATTAATTATGTTATGTTCAGGTTTGGGTCGATCTAACCACCTACTTGAAAAATGCTATTAAACACTATCATGAGTGACTATGGTAACATAAAAACTAAAATTATTATAATTTAACAACAATAGAATTATTTTATTTTATTTTGGGAAATGTTATATTAAATATTAAACTTATTATTAAAATATCATTATTGATCACTAAATTTACCAAAAGAAGCAGGCTCAAATTCCCTTTTAATGAAACATAACTAAAAACATATTGAATAATTAAAGAGATTTAATAAAATATAAGTAATATATTATAGTAACTTACATGATCTATAAATTTTAAACCTAGTATCAATTAATGGGTATCAAAATTGATACAGTAAATCATTAGTAAAATAATTCAACATACCAATACTTGATAATAAAAATATGTGATGCATAATAAATATATTGATAATAAATTATCAGAAATGATGTATATAAAAGTTAATATTTAATAATATGCTTAGAAAATATATTATTATGATATATATATTTTTATAGGATTTTATATCACCTTATACTTAAATGGCATAAATTTAATGTGTTTTCTTAACTAAATTCATTTCCAGGGGTCATAATCACTCCTCTTTGACTCTAATATTTCAAGATAGGTTTTTCAAGTACCTTGTTTTCCATTTATATTAATGTGATTTTAATTTAAATTTAAATAGCTTATTTTATCTTAACTGGTGTTTCTAAATGGGTTATCGAGGCCTTGGTAGCAATTTTTCTTGGTTTGGGGATTGGAGTTCTAATTTTTAGATGAATGGGATGACGTGCGATGATATAGCATGGTTGGAACAAATCATGAAGGTTAAATAAATGGACTAAAAAGGGTTGGAAATGATTTATAAAACTATTAAATAGAGGTATAATTACCAAAAAATCGTACAATAAATTACATAGGAATAGTTCATGGTGTGTGCATGGTTTTTCAAACCATGCTCCAAGACCATGTGAGGTCTGAGCTTATAGACAATCTCAAATTCACAGTTTACACATGGATTGTCTAAATCTTCACATTAATCACGTGAGGTGTTAAAATGTAGATAATACGTACACATGGTTGGTTCATGGTTTAGAAACTTTTGTGGCCAAACCATGGTCCCCTTTTAAAAATGTGAAATGACCACCCCAACCCTTTAACACTTTATTATCCCTTTCTCCCCCTCATTCGCATGGTAGTGCCACCAAAGAGAGATATCTCCTTCCTACTCCTATACAAATTGAAATATATCCACCATGTAGACTCTGATTCTATTTCCATTTATTTGTTTGGAAGCCTCTCGATATGTAGAGCTCCCTATTATTTTATTTTGTTTTGTTTTTCTTCTTTATATTTAGATTTATCTCCATACAACCTAATATACACTATTTTACAGCATTTTATCAGGTTTCTCATTTTATTTCATCCCATTATGAATCTATTTCTGATACATTATGAGGGGTTTACTACCAATCTCTCGTAGGTTATATTCTTATTTTCACTAAAATTCAATGTGTTTGTAAACTATGTTGCTTTCTCGCATGTCAGACATTCTGTGCGTTGAACCTAAAACTAATATTCCCTAAAAATTTCACCTAAACGTGGTTCTAAAATTTCCATGAGAAACTTGATATAGTTGGAGGTTAACCAACTCAATATTAACCACTCCTTGGGTGTGTTTTCTCAAATTCCCTTCAATGCTTATAATCAAATAAATCAATAGAATTATGAAAGTGCTAATGGTTGTTGAATTTACTTCCCTTAAGAACACCAAACCTCTAAGGTGTGTTTGTATTGTAATTTTATTATAAAGTAACCAAAATAGAAATAATTTAATTAGAAAATGGAATGTATGTTACCAATGCCTCTCTTGGTCTCTTAAAAATGGAATAGTTAATGGAATTAATTGAATTGATAAATGGCGTGGATATTTACATGGCCCTTTATTTACTTATACATTATTCTGGATTGTGGTTATAGAACTAGATCACTATAATTTCGTGGCCCTTTATTTACATTGCCTTCCTTGAGTGAGACTTGGATTATTGACATGGAATTCCTTGAGAAATCTTGATGGCTAACACCTAATTCTTTGATGTGGCTACCAAGTTATACATGATATATAGACTTCTTCAATTCATTAGTTTCTTAATGACTTGATATGAAACTGGTGATTCCCTTAATTTATTTTGGTAACTAGAATTCCTTGGATTATCTCATTTCCTTAAGCGTGGTGTCCTTATAATCATGCCACATTGGAATATCTCATTTTTTTCAATCAATAATATATTTTTTATCTTGGATGATCTCATAGGAATCAATGAGGACACCTTGCCCATGGACCTCAGTTTCCTATAATACTAAAGTTATTCTACTCAGGGACATCTAACATATTCCAAATTTGGTGGTTATTTTATCTGCTTCACCTTTATTGTACTGATTTCTCATTATTTTACAAAGCTACCCATGCTAATATTTTTTGAATGGATTCTATTAAGATACCACCTTACAGTTTCCCATTAATTTTTTATATTTATATTCAATGCTTTTAGATATTAAATATATAGAAATAATTTTTATTAGAAATAATTATTGGTGACCTATTTAGTTTTGCTGACACCCTATTTGGGTCACTGATTGGAACCTAGAAATACTTCAGGGATGCAAGTATGGACAATGGGAAGCACCCAGATATAGATGCTTTATTTATTTTAGTATCGGTTCTTAGGAGTAGATGACCAAACTAGTAATTTGGATACCATTAGAGATAGATTTTTGGTATATTTATTTTACTTATGTATATCTATAACTATTATATTTCGGATACCATTTATTCCAATTTCCTATATTATATCACCATGACATCGTTATTTGTATGTGTTTTCCTGTTATTATTATGCAAATTTGTTGTTACTTGGTTTTCCATTCAATCACTTCCTTACTACATCATTTATTTCATTATATTATTTATGTTTTTTTCTCATTATTTACCACTATACAGTGTTATGATAAAGAGGGTATAGTCACCCCACCATACCAATATAGACCCACATAGAGATGGTAGCCACTGGAATACGGGGAAGTTTTCTTGAGTTCATGTGACAAATCGGTTTTAGTTACATATGATTGAACAGGGTCCGAGTTGACATAACGTGTTATCATAGAGGTTTTTTAATTATTTATTTTACTAATATGGGATAGTAAATAGGATACTAGGTTGTTACGGAACTTGTTAATGAGCCACGCATGGGAGTACATAACCAACATTCGGGGGGAAACCATGTTGTTAGGGGTGGGACATCTTGTTTTGGATTTCTCCAATTGTAGTTGTATTAATTCACTATTGGTATAAAGACATTCTATATGATGTTATATATTATGTATTTTTACCCTTGGGTTAGTATGTAAAGGGGAAAAAGTCTCATTAATCATTATAGTAAGGTAGGAACATATATTTCATGCATGTCACAAGCAATTTTTATTTTAGTTCATACATCTCATTGTATGTTTCTTGATTCTTATAACTATGAAAATTTTAAATTTTCTTGCAATAAAATAGAGGAAATAGTTGATTACTTAAATTTTATTCATCAAAAAAAATGAATTTCTTTACTTCATAGTTATATGGTGGCACCTTAACTAACTAATTCTAACATGTTGATTCCATGGAACCTTTGTTACATGGGCTGAAAAGTCAGTTGGTTTTTATTAAATGGATGCCAAATGTGATTTATAAAGTGTTAACCTCTATAAATTGGGAATGTTTCTTCATATAATTGAACCATTAAAAATATACTTTCTTCATCTTAAGATCATATGAAAAGGGATGGTTCTTGTTACATAAAATTCCAATTATAACTTATTGCGCATATGACATTATAACATGGGAATATAAATACATCAAACTAAAGCATTATATATTTAATCATACACATATGGTAATTTTTAAGTGAAATTTTTTCCATTAAATGAGAATTAAAATTAAAAGTAAATGATTTTTTCCTCTATACATAAAATTGAAACCATATATAACTATACCATGTAATTCAAACATTGAAAACTACCTTATAACTTGACCCTAGAATCAGGTAGTTGGACTGTGTATCTCTAGTATTCTAGATGTGAGATGAGTATTTATTCCTTTTAGTGACCCTTTTATCCTAGTATACCTTTTTATTCATGTTATCCACATTATAGATATAAAATTCTATGATGGCCTGAGGTCAAGAGCTAGGTGGGTGGCGATGACGTTGCTCCATAGGTGGTTGGACATGAATCACCATTAGTGAGATAAATAGAATATTCGGTATTATCACCTATTATACAAATTTTGGACACTGACTCTCAACTTACAGCATGTCTCTTAATCTTTCTGTATTCTATGTAGGGAGCATCATGGCCTATACAGACTATGACTGATTTGATGGGAGAGTTCAAGTAGTAGCAGTAACCTACATTTCCATGGGAGGAAAGAACCTAGGCTATTGAATGTTTCATATAGGTTATAATATATATATTAAAATATATTGATATTACTCCAAACAGGATAGTTATTCTCACAACTTTTATTTTTTATAGATATTCCAACAATTGGGGGTTGTTCATATACACACAGATCAACATCAGGTTAAGTCCAAAAGGTAGTTCTATACTATAATTGTTTTTTTTAACATTTAGGTATGATTGATCATAGGAGTTCACACATATGGTGTTGGTTTCCGTTTCCATCATGGATTATTCAGATCACTTCACAAATCATCAGTGCTTCATACCTAATCTTGTTGGTGACAAGCTATCTAGGGTGAGACATTCCAAGGATGGACTTAGTTATTAAATTCTATCTTAACTGATTGTCTTCCAATTGACTACCATAATATAGATTGTTAACTAGTACCTTATCCTTGAGCATAATTTTAGATAAGATGAAGGTATCGGGAATAGTGGTTTACCTTATATAACAAATAGTGCATCATCTAGTGGTAGGAAGTGTCTCTTTGAGATTTTTCATGAGGGAAGCTTTATTTATAGTGTACGAACTGATAGTTTTTTGGTATTCTATCAATATGGAAGGAAAGTTCCCATAAACACTTAGATTAATAGATACCTAGAAGAAAACTAAAAAATAATAGAATGGTCCATCTATATATATTATATAAGACATTTCCACATATTTCGGATGAGAAATTATTTCTACTATCTTTTAATTTTGGAACATAATTAGTAGTAGCACATTAGGATGGAAGATGGAGTACTACTATGTAATCAGGATAGGGTAGTGATTGTGGTCTAGGAATCTAGATTTATGATATGTATTTCTATAAAAGAGGACATTCTCAAGGTTTTTGGATTTTGGCTCAGGAAAATTGATCAGTCCAATCCTACATATTGCAACCTACACCTGACAAACATAGTGTAAAACCATATATAGATGGATTTAGGATCCTAGTAGCCTGAAATATGTAATTTTATTTTTCTAATACCAGTGTTTCACTCTCAATATTATCTATGGTTATAATAGAAATTATTGGACTCAAAATTGAGTTCTTTTTTGAGGAAATGAATCTTGATACTCGGTTGGTAGTGCGGTCAGAAGAGTATGTTGATTCAAGGAGTTCCACCTAAAGATCTATGGTTACCATTTTTTATGGAACATTTTAATCTTCAATAATAAAGGTTTTTATATAATTATCAAGATGGACTAGTTATTTCTTTATGGATACGATACGGATTATTATTATTGTAAGGTGTCTTTTACATTACCTTTGGGTGGTATCTTTTTTCATAAAGAAGAATGTTATTTTTCAGGGAGACAATCTATATCTGAGTGTCATGGGATGGCTAGAGTGTTGACCTATATTTCCAGTCTTTTTCTTGATGATCGAGGAGTATGATATGTTTTCTTTTCTCCAGTTGTAGACCATTTTAGAGATATATTCCCTGATTATTAATTTTTTTAAATCTCTTGAGAGAGAGGTCTATTTCACCATTGAACTTTTTCTAGGAGTGAAACCAATATTTATTATTCTATACACGATATATTTTACTAATCCTAGAAACTGAAGATATTGTTGGAGGATCTAGAATAAAATTATTTTATAGGACCTTGTACTTCTCTTTGGGGTACACTAGTGAATTTATCCAAGAATTAATATTGAACCTTAAGTCTATGTGTGGAGTACTGGTGGTTAAATCAGCTAACTTTTAAGAACCAGTACCCACTTCATAGCACATATGATCACTTTAATAAGGTATGGGGAGCTAGGATATTTTCATATATTTAATTTATTTGAGCTATAATCAAGTGTTATTTAGACACTCAAATATTCCATATATATAATTCCAAATTATGTATGGATTGTATGAGTATTTGGTTATGTTGTTCAGTCTAACCAATGCACCATTTTATTTATGGTATTGATGAATAGGGTTTTCACCCATACCTTAATTCTATTGTGGTAATTTTTTTGAATGACATATTAGTATATTCGCATACTCGACATGATCATGGAAAACACATTTACATCATATTGACTAAAATTATATTTCATTTACTTTATTTTAATCTTAATAAATTCCACTTTTTATTGATAATGTCTACTTCCAGGTTCACAATTTATCTAAAGTATTAGTATCTCTAACATCTCACCCCATATCATTGTCTTGAGAGGGCGGAGGAATGCTACTTGTCTTTAATCGACATTCCCAAGGCACCAAAGGCTGGAAATAAATTCCGAGGTCTTTGAGAATAAATTGGGGAACTATTTTCCATTGAGATAAAACCAACCAACCAAAAAATCCACTATAAACAATCTACACAATGAATGTCGACCAAACAACCAAACTCAAACATTACCAAAAGACAACCAATTGTTCAATAACAAATCCCAAAGACCAAAACACCCAAACAAAAATTTGAGTACCAATAGGAAGAATACAACAGTAATCCAGTAGAACTAGGACACCATCTATAGCTCCACACCAAGATCCAGGCTCCAAGCACTACAGCATCACCAAAGCATCACGCTGAACCACAAGAAAAATGACATACCTTACTCTTACGTATGTCTCAGAACACAACATCTGAAAAATAACCAAAGTTACAAAGTAGGAGGTGAGTAAAAATAATCATTAGTTTTCCTCAAATGACTTACCTGTAACGCCCCGACCCTAGTTACCTAGAGTCGGTGCATTATTACATAATATTTTCATGATCACAAGAAATATCAAATCTCGAAAGACCGATTAGTTTTGTATCCTTGGAAACACTAGATACATTCATAAAATTTTACATTACATCATAAAAAACATCTTGTCTTCATATCCCCTCATACTATCCCTGCGGGTCATTCATAAATTACTTCTTCATAATCCTAGGAAAAATAAAACATTAAAAGGGGTGAGCTCAGATGCTCAGTAAGGATAACATTATAGCAGAAGATTTCATAGATAAGCATAAACACTTAAGGCAATTTATAACTAAAACAAAAGCCTTTTAAACTTGAAATTAAGCATAAAATGGCAAAGGTAAAATGAAATAATGTCATTTACTTAGTCACATGGATATTCTACTAGTCGAATGATCACATGAAATATCAATAACCACTTTCATAATGATGGAATTCATAATGCTATACTATCATAACCACAAAGCCAAGGCCTTGTGCCAAGACTACAAATAAGATTTTTCCAAGGCCTTGTGCCAAGACACTAGTTTGTCTCATGAGACCAACCAATGCATCGAGGAGCTATAGCGGGCTCCACCCATCACTTATTAAGTCCAATGCATTCCTCATATGAACAGTTTTAAACATAACATAAACATTTCTATTAAAACTAGCATACTAAATGTCAATACGTTAACCACAAACCAAGAATGGTATAAAAATAGAACATCCACAGTCAAACATAACTCATTCGATACAATATGGAAGATTTTATTATATCACATTAAACTCAATCAAGAATAATGAAGGATGTTGACATAGATGAAAATAATCATCAAAACTATTTGAGAGAAATATCCCCCTTTTTCTTGAAATCATTTAAAAGTCACACTATTTGTCAAGAAGCCATTTAAAAATTGATCTTTGAATCAAAGTGTCCCATACCACTTTGAAAATTTTAAAAGGATTTTTAATTTTAAAAATTTAATTCCCATATAAATAAATCCTTAAAACCATTTTTAAAACAGGGACATTAATGAGCAATATTTAGAAGAATAAGTCTTTAAAACATTTAAAAATGGTATTTTAGTTAGAGTTTCTAACAAAAATAGAGACACTTGAATACAAATAATTGAGGTAATCAAAACATTGTAATATCATGAGAATAAAGGAATTCATGATATACTATATCAAAGTACATTATATACACCACATAAAAGTGATTTGGTGTATAACAACAAAGAAGTCTCAATGGAATGTAAATTGAGATGAAATCTCTCATAAAGGCTGTATCCTTAGGTTAAGGATAAACCAACAACATAATTATGTGTGACAAATATAAATACACTAAATATGATTGGATATTCAGTTTAAAACAATCAATGGACATTCAAACATATTCTTTTAAAAACAACACCAAAGAATTGGATGTTTAACTCAACAATTGGGGAATGAATTAAAATTACTCTTATCAAATTCATATCAATGACTTGAGAATTATAAATGGAGTGATTATGTGTATCAAAAGAATATCCACAGGAAGGGGAGTGGAAATTATGACTTAATCAAATGAATATTGATTCCACACATAATCTTAGGGTAATATAATCAATGAAATATGCGTAAAGCCAAATGAGTGGAAATTGAAATTTCAAATTCCCTTATCGATTTGGTAACCTATGAAACATGCACCCATTAAAGAAGGATCATAAAATGATGATTTAAATACCCATAAATTAACATATAATACACAATGAATACAAACATGGGTAGTATACATACACCACATGCAATAAATAAGTGGTGAACAATGGAATTCTCACGAAATTAAGAGTGAGATAAGAAACCCCTTACCACGTTGTAATCAACTGAGTCGTATGGACAAAAGTTAATAACCACCAAATGATTTACAGAATAACATGAATATAAATAGAATAATGATAATATATATCAAATGTCATTACACAATACACCACTTTCAATAATTTATTGGCGAATAATGGAAATCTCACAGAATTGAAAGTGAGATAAGAAAATCCCATACTTTGTACTTTTTCCTTGGTCGATAGTAGGTTAACCTACTTTATAATGGTTAAATAATTGTTATTTAATTATAAAAGAATCATTTACTTTAATATTATATCATATATGATCTTTTAACATAGATTTGTTAATAATATCTTAGAATTATCATCATTTCGGGTGTTAACGGGTTCATTTTACTTTATATTCTTTGTTATGTGAGCCATATTCGTTATTAATGGGATGTATATTATTAATATCCAGAATTATATCAAGTCCTTAGATAATATTTTTAAATCATCAAATTATAATTATACTTTAATGGATATGATGGAGAATTAATCTCATCACGTTCGTGGAGACGGTAGTCCGTACGTACGCACGAGCGATAATATCATTCTTTTTATATTAAAATAATATATAATTGGATGGTATATCATATATAAAGAATCATTATCATGTTATATTTATTATTTACATGAGTTACACATCATTTTTATACCCATCCAAATAATAATATATTGAATAACAATTACACCACGACGTGGAGACGGTAAGCCGTACGTACGCACGTGTGGTGACATGTTATTCAAAGGGTGGATAGAATATTGAATATGGATGTACCATATTTATAATAACATCACAGAATATATATGATACTGGAGTTATTATTTTATAATGGTGATAATAAGATAGAAGAAGTGGAAGAAGAAAGGAACTTGAAAAGGGGTTGTGAAAACATTACCTCTTCTTCGGGTTCTTCCTTTTGATTTGATCAAAAGGGCTCCTTAGGTTGGATTTCTGATCAAACTAAGGCCTCTATGTTGTAGCGAGGGAAGTTGAGAGAGTATATGGGTAGGGTTTGGCCGAACCAAAAGGCTTTGAAGGTGTTAAGAAAAGAGAAGGATGAGTTCCTTTTTATAAGAGGGGTGAGGGGCACCGTTGGAAAAGCTAGAAATATTAATTTATAATAAATTCATATTCGGTTTCTAATATCTCCAAAGTTTATTATTTAAAGTTTAAGGTGGGGACGGGTCGAAAACCACTCAACCAAAAGAATTTAGACAGGTTTGTGTCATTATATTAACCTTATCTTTAAGTATTAACTCTTAGTTAATTAGTTTCACTTTTACAATGTCTCTTTGTATTTTTATATTATATGGTTATTAAACATACTATATACTTCCAAGAGACCCCCAAGTGGTCCATTAATGATTTACCTATCATGATATAAGTCTCTTGGCTGAACCATAGACTTTTAGGAATTTAATATCAATTAATAATATAATATTTGTTTTAAAAACTCTTTTATGTCAATTTTGACACTATTCAATAGTTGATTTTTTTGAAACACATAATAGAATGATTACTTCAAAAAAAGTTAATTAAATCAATCCTAATATGTCCTATTAACCTATAAAATTAGTGTAATTCAATAAAAGTCTAAAATTATATTTATTTGGGTATTTATAATATCAATTATTCTAATTTTTCACTATTATGGTAATTACTGTATCACCATTGTGTCATACATAAATTAACTTATTTAATGTCTAAAAATTATAACTAAAATATCTTTATGTAGGAAATACTTTTATTTTTCTAATTAATTTTTATAGTCTAAAATCCAATATATATAACCCTATGTAACAATTTTTTTTCTAAAAGATATATGCTTCTGTCACTTTTGTATTTATTTTAACTTAATTAAAATAAAGTGTCATTATCACTTACAAGTGGATCCATGGGGTACCAAAATCAACCCAAAGATTCCCATGGTCGACCATGTATTAACCAATAGGGTTAAGACACGTTTTAGGGTAATTTAGTATTATTATAATATTATTTGTTTTAACCCTTGTTTACCGGATTTACCCTTTAACCATGGTAAATAAAATATTTACCGAAGTAATTATCCAAAATGTCTAAAAATAAAAGTTACCTATTTAAACAATTTGAACATCATGATTAAAAATATGGAATCCATTTTTTGAAATTCAAAACACAGAAGTGGCAGAAATTAATTTAAAATTAATTCCCGTTGTTAAAACAAAAAACGTGTTTTTAAGAGATAATAACTATCAAAAGATTGGCACTTCTTTATGTCTGGTTTAAATGTGAAATTATGTTCAATGACCCACATTGTATTAAATGGTGAAAATATATTCTAAATATACTTTAAAATCACTCAAATTCATAATTTATCACTATTAATTATTTTGATTAAAAAAGTTGTTTTTAATTAAAATTTAGTAATTTTCACTATTCATCAAAATATGAAAGTTATCCGAAAAGTACCAAAATTTCACCCTTGGCTAATTTTTGATATTCCGAATCCAAAACTGAAGTCCATTTTGAGAGATAGAATTTATAAAATGTCAAAAAGTAGGTATTACTATTCATAACGGCTAGTTTGATTGGTTGTCGTGTGGTAAAATCTCGAAGTTGCGTAAAATGCATGCCATTGCATTATTCGAAGGGAAACGTACCGTGGAAGATTGGGGTGTTACATTCTCCCCTCCTTCAATAAATTGCGTCCTCGCAATTTTTAAAATTGTGCTTGGGAATATAATGGAAAGTCCCACATAGGAAAAAGAGTCAATAAAACTATCACTTTAAAAGAAAGAAAGAGAGGTATAAAGGTCATCCAAGATAAACCATACTCGGATTCCATGTAAGAAAACATGGATATGGATGATAAACTAAGTGTCAAGTTCTGATGGAGAGGGATAGAAATCATGATCAGGAGAAAGTTAACAATAAGAAAACCACAAACTTGTGTTGGGACAAACGGCTATAAGTCTCCTAGTAGGAAAGTAAACGGACAACTTTTTTTTTTTATTTAAGTTACATTACATAAGGACGAGGAATTCATTTCTGATATTGACAAAGAACATAAAGAGATATACTTACTTTTTAAGTATTGTTTCATTATTTAATAACTTTTTACCACTAACTTATTTTTTTTGAACAATGAGTATTCAAGAAGACTTGGTCACAATAAAAGCGCTAGAATAAACTTCTATAGAAATACATGATCCATGTAGGATAAACTATATATTTAACTTGTCTTTAGAGATTAATAAAAACCAAAATGGTTAGTATAAGATCTGATGATCCCCCAAATGTATATTCCATTAGAAAAAAATACTAATCTTAATTTCTAAAATTAAACCAACCATACCCCAAAGTTAAATAAATACCATTCAATAATCAATTGTCCTTAAAATCCTTCAATATAATAAAAACTAATATTGAAACCCAAAACATAGAAGAATTTGATTATGTAGTCTCCCATGTTAAATTTTATCTCCAAATGACATCAAATACTCTTAAAGTCACATACTTAAAAGTAATTAACCTCATCACATATTCTCTATTATAGGTTAATCATTTCCATAAATAACCCAAATCACTATAAATCCACAATAAAAACGTAGATAAAAATATATCATTACTCCACAAATGAAACCCCATAGTATTCTATTTTCCTTGGGCATATAGTGTTCCCAACAAAGCCAACATCTTTCAAAATAACATTTATCACTTAATCACCAAATCATTTTCCTATACTAAGGGTTTTCATTTGATAAGACATAAGATCCCAAATCAAATTATTATTGATAAATAAAATCATTTGACTAAAAATAATAGTCACACTAACCAGGGACTTCACGTAGTCTAGTGGTAGGCGATAAATCCCACTCGCACTTTGGTTGTGGGTTCAATTCTCACAGTTTTGTCCGACGCGACAGGTTGTCACACAGTCTACGTGTTGTCCTTTTTCAAAAACTATATTTTATAATATTACCAAAACGAGATAAATTCCTCAAAATACTATAACATAATTTAACCACAAATGTTATATCATACCTTGAATTTTCATCCAAAATTATAATAACTTATAATTCTCTCAAACCCCAATGATCATATAAAACCAAATGGCTATTTATACCTATATCCACAAGAGAAGAGATAATTCTTCCTCAAATATCATTCTCACATGGAAAACTGTGGGGTTACAAACACAAGAGAAAATTATTCAAAAGTAAACCCATCAACAAGGAGCACTAATATATTTTAAACATTTCTCAAACCATTTATTTCCACATAGCTTCTTCTTTGACCAAGAAAATATCCTATAGAATAGGGCATTCACTCGGGTAATGGCCAGGTCCCCTACATTTACAAAAAATGACTTCAAATGGACTCTTGGGACCATTTTTATCTTCTTCCATAGTACTCTTCATTTTTCTTCGGCAATTCTTCACTTTATGTCCTTCCTTCCCGCACGTAAATCATTTCGTTGTCCCATTGAGACACTTTCCTGGGTGTCTCCTTCCACATTTCCTGCATGATGAAAATTGAGGGTTCTTTTCTCCATGGTATCCATTGCTGGAGCTCTTATCATTCATCACCTTTCTCTTCCTTGTTGATTCTGGGAGTTGGTTAATATATATGTTGTTGATCATATTTTTGGAAAATAGATTTGGCATAAAGACGATATCTTTTACGCCTATCAACATTCCATTTTGTTTCTCATTTCCACCACTGTTCCCACCTTGTACATCATTCTCAGAGTCACTATGACTTCCTTGGAATCCAGCCATTGACTAAAACCAAAAATCATTGTGTGAGTAACAGTAGTCATAAAATCATTTAGAGATTAACATGTCACCATATTCTCAATTTGAAACATATTAGGATTAACCAAGTTCATTTACTCTCATCTTATATATATATTACTTAAATCGGTTTGTAAAGAAAATGTAAATTATCCTAAGCATATCCCCCGGGAGTGTCGTAACCAAGAGTGCAGCAAGGCCCGTTGTCGTGCACCAGTTCCCATCCAAGTCTAGCTCAAAGTGGTGTTTTCGGGTTTTACCCCTAGGTACATCTCTGCCAGAGTCGCCTCTACCTGCTCATATCCAGATAGGGGTGTATTGCTCAGAAAACTCACAAAATCTCTATAATACCAAAATTCTAGGAAGTTATTCTATACTAATCCTAAAATTTCATCTTAGGTCTACGTGCTCTAATCAGAGTTTATCTAAATCTAGCTTCCAAGGTTTGTACTAAACTTCCTCTGATACCAACTGTAATTCCCCGACCCTAGTTACCTAGAGTCGGTGCATTATTACATAACATTGGCATGATCACAAAAAAATATCAAATCTCGAAAGACCTATTAGTTTAGTATCCTTGGAAACACTAGATACATTCATAAAATTTTACATTACATCATAAAAAAACATCTTGTCTTCATATCCCCTCATACTATCCCTGCAGGTCATTCATAAATTACTTCTTCATAATCGTGGGAAAAATAAAACATTGAAAGGGGTGATCTCAGATGCTCAGTAAGGATAACATTATAGCAGAAGATTTCATAGATAAGCATAAACACTTAAGGCAATTTATAACTAAAACAAAAGCCTTTTAAACTTGAACTTCAGCATAAAATGGCAAAGGTAAATTGAAATAATGTCATTTACTTACTCACATGGATATTCTACTAGTTGAATGATCACATGCAATATCAATAACCACTTTTATAATGATGGAATTCATAATTCTAGACTATCATAACCACATAGCCAAGGCCTCGTGCCAAGACTACAAATAAGATTTTGCCAAGGCCTTGTGCCAAGACACTAGTTTGTC
This sequence comes from Viscum album, assembly GCA_963277665.1. Classification (NCBI taxonomy): domain Eukaryota; kingdom Viridiplantae; phylum Streptophyta; class Magnoliopsida; order Santalales; family Viscaceae; genus Viscum; species Viscum album. The sequence continues at coordinate 1,922,886,078 of OY728145.1, read as the reverse complement.
TCATGAGACCTACCGATGCATCGAGGAGCTATAGCGAGCTCCACCCGTCACTTATTAAGTCCAATTCATTTGTCATATGAATAGGTTTAAACATAACATAAACATTCGTATTAAAACTAGCATACGAAATGTTAATGCGTTAACCAAAAACCATAAATGGTATAAAAATAGAACATATAAAGTCAAACATAACTCATTAGATACAATATGGAAGATTTTATTGTATCACATTAACCTCAATCAAGAATAATGAAGGATGTTGATATAGATGAAAATAATCATCAAAACTATTTGAGAGAAATATCCCCCTTTTTCTTGAAATCATTTAAAAGTCACACTATTTGTCAAGAAGCCATTTAAAAATAGATTTTTGAATCAAAGTGTCCCATACCACTTTGAAACTTTTAAAGGAGTTTTAATTTTAAAACTTTAATGCCCATATAAATAAATCCTTAAAACCTTTTTTAAAACATGGACATTAATGAGCAAGATTTAGAAGAATAAGTCTTTAAAGCATTTAAAAATGGTATTTTAGTTAGAGTTTCTAACAAAAATAGAGACACTTGAATACAAATAATTGAGGTAATAAAAACATTGTAATATCATGAGAATAAATTAATTCATGATATACTATGTCAAAGTACATTTTATACACCACATAAAAGTGATTTGGTGTATAACAACAAAGAAGTCTTAATGGAATGTAAATTGAGATGAAATCTCTTATAAAGGCTGTATCCTTAGGTTAAGGATAAATCAATGACATAATTATGTGTGAAAAATATAAATACACTAAATATGATTGGATATTTAGTGTAAAACAATCAATGTACATTCACACATATTCTTGTAAAAACAACACCAACGAATTGGATGTTTAACTCAACAAATGGGGAATGAATTAAAATTGCTATTATCAAATTCATATCAATGACTTGAGAATTATCAATGGAGTGATTATGTGTATAAAAAGAATATCCACAGGAAGGGGAGTGGAAATTATGACATAATCAAATGAATAGTGATTCCACACATAATCTTGGGGTAATATAATCAATGAAATATGCGTAAAGCCAAATGAGTGGAAATTAAAATTTCAAATTCCCTTATCGATTTGGTAACCTATGAAACATGCACCCATGAAAGAAGGATCATACAATGATGATTTAAATACCCATAAATTAACGTATAATACACAATGAATACAATCATGGGCAGTATACATACACCACATGCAATAAATAAGTGGTGAACAATGGAATTCTCACGAAATTAAGAGTGAGATAAGAAACCCCTTACCACATTGTAATCAACTGAGTCGTATGGCCAAAAGTTAATAACCACCAAATGATTTACAGAATAAAATGAATATAAATAGAATCATGATAATATATATCAAATGTCAGTACACAATACACCACTTTCAATAATTTATTGGCAAACAATGGAAATCTCACGGAATTGAAAGTGAGATAAGAAAATCCCTTACTTTGTACTTTTTCCTTGGTCGATGGTAGGTTAACCTCCTGTATAATGGTGAAATAATTTTTATTGAATTATACAAGAATCATTTATTTTAATATAATATCATATATTATCTTTTAACATTGATTTGTTAATAATATCTTAGAATTATCGTCATTTCGGGTGTTAACGGGTTCATTTTACTTTATATTCTTTGTTATGTGATCCATATTCATTATTAATGGGATGTATATTATTAATATCCAGAATTATATAAAGTCCTTAGATAATATTTTTAAATCATCAAATTATAATTATACTTGAATGGATATGATGGAGAATGAATCTCATCGCGTTCGTGGAGACGGTAGTCTGTACGTACGCACGAGCGACAATATCATTTTTTTGATATTAAAATAATATATAATTGGATGTTATATCATATATAAATAATCATTATCATGTTATATTTATTATTTACATGAGTTACACATCATTATTATACCCATCCAAATAATAATATATTGAATAACAATTACACCACGACATGGAGACGGTAAGTCGTACGTACGCACGTGTGGTGACATGTTACTCAAAGAGTGGATAGAATACTGAATATGGTTGTACCATATTTATAATAACATCACAGAATATATATGATACTGGATTTATTATTTTATAATGGTAATAACAAGATAGAAGAAGTGGAAGAAGAAAGCAACTTGAAAAGGGGTGGTGAAAACATTACCTCTTCTTCGGGTTCTTCTTTTTGATTTGATCAAAAGAGCTCCTTAGGTTGGCTTTATGATCAAAGTAAGGCCACTATGTTGTAGTGAGGGGAGTTGAGAGATTATTTTGGTAGGGGTTGGCCGAACCAAAAGGCTTTTAAGGTGTTAAGAAAAGAGAATGAGGAGTGCCCTTTTATAAGAGGGGTGAGGGGAACCTTTGGAAAAGCTAGAAATATTAATTTATAATAAATTCATATTCAGTTTCTAATAGCTCCAAAGTTGATTATTTAAAGTTTAAGGTAGTTATGGGTCGAAAACCAATCAACCAATAGAATTTAGACAGGTTTGGGTCATTATATTAACCTTGTCTTTAAGTATTAACTCTTAGTTAATTAGTTTCACTTTTACAATGTCTCTTTGTATTTTTATATTATATGGTTAATAAAAATACTATATTCTTCCAAGAGACCCCCAAGTGGTCCATTAAGGATATACCTATCATGATATATGTATATTGTCCGAACCTTAGATGTTTAGGAATTTAATATCAATTAATAATATAATATTTGTTTTAAAAACTCTTTTATGTCAATTTTGACACTATTCAATAGTTGATTTTTGTGAAACATGTAACAGAATGATTACTTCGAAAAAAGTTAATTATATCAATCCTAATATGTCATATTAACCTATAAAATTAGTGTAATTCAATAAAAGTCTCAAATTATATTTATTTGTATATTTATAATATCAATTATTCTAATTGTTCACTATTATTGTAATTACTGCATCACCATTGTGTCATACATAAATTAACTTATTTAATGTCTAAAAATTAAAAATAAAATATCATTATGTAGGAAATTGTTTTAGCTTTCTAATTAATATTTATAGTCTAAAATCCAATATATATAACCCTATGTAACAATTGTTTTTCTAAACGATATATGCTTGTGTCATTTTTGTATTTATTTTAACATAATTAAAATAATGTGTCATTATCTCTTACAAGTGGATCCATGGGGTCCCAAAATCGACCCAAAGATGCCCATGGTCGACCATGTATTAACAAATAGGGTTAAGACACGTTTGAGGGTAATTTAGTATTATTATAATATTATTTGTTTTAACCCTTGTTTACCGGATTTACCCTTTAACCATGGTAAATAAAATATTTACCGAATTAATTATCCAAAATGTCTAAAAATAAAATTTTCCTATTTACACAATTTGAACATCATGATTCCAAATATGGAATCCATTTTTCCAAATTCAAAACACAGAAGTGGCAGAAATTAATTCCCGTTGTTAAAACAAAACGCGTGTTTTTAAGAGATAATAACTATCAAAAGATTGGCACTTGTTTATGTCTGGTTTAAATGTGAAATTATGTTCAATGACCCACATTTTATTACATGGTTAAAATATATTCTAAATATAATTTAAAATCACTCAAATTCATAATTTATCACTATTAATTATTTTGATTTAAAAAGTTGTTTTTAATTAAAATTTAGTAATTTTCACTATTCATCAAAATATGAAAGTTATCCGAAAAGTACCAAAATTTCACCCTAGGCTAATTTCGATATTCTGAATCCAAAAATTAAGTCCGTTTTGAGAGATAAAATTTATTAAATTTCAAAAAGTAGGTATTACTTTTCATAACGGCTAGTTTGATTGGTTGTGGTGTGTTAAAATCTCGAAGTTGCGTACAATGCACGCCATTACATTATTAGAAGGGAAACGTACCATGGAAGCTTGGGGTGTTACATTACCTATACATCCCAAAAGGATATAACCATTAGCACATTTATATAAATTAGTTTATATAAAACATTAAATGGTTTAATAACTACTATTAATCCAAACACACCGTTTCCAAGCCACCATTACCCAAACCGTGCAAGACTAGGGAAACCAAAATACTATTCCATAATACATTTAACAATTTCCCATAATTAAAAAAATTCCATTTTCAAAACAACACACAATAAGTAAACCAAAATGAAGGAGCTTCCGTCCAACCAGTTCACTAAATTTCCAACTAGTGGTGCTTCTCAACCACTATCTATAATGGTGGTTCTCCCGACCACTATCCATCAACTTTTATAGTGAGAATACCAATCCACTTCCATGAAGCATACACAATATATAACACTTAATAAACCAACAAGCACAAAGCACCATGGTCTCACAATAATCACACAACCATTTCCAACACATGCCAATTCACTTCAATAAATCACCCATTTATTGAAAACACCCATTAACTAACTTTCCATGCCCAAATCCATTTCAATAAATAAAATATTTTTTTAAAACCATGTTTTACAAATCATTTTTCATAATCATCCACTAATGATTTAAAAATCAACATTTTAAAATCACACAACAGAGCCCCTTTTTCATTAATAAGCCATTTTCCCCAAAATCCCACAAATATTTACCAAATGGATTTCTAACAAGATTATCACATCATTCTCATAATTAATTTCAATAAAAAAATTAATTGTAACCAAAACCACTAGTTTTAACCAAGTGGAGTCAAAATAGAAGCCACCTACCTTTACGGTTCAGTTAAATTTGGCTCACGTGCAACTGCACCTCAATACGGGAAAATGCTCCACTTAAACTGCTCTAGATCTCCTTATTTATCATAAAAAAGCATTAAAATCAACACCCAAGGCAACAAAAACCCTATATCTACGTAGAATTTTTGTAAATCTAGAAAACTGAGAGAGAGGGAAAAGTAGATAAAGAGAAAATCACAAAGAACTGTGCGAGGAGACCTACTAGAGAAGAATAGGCTCAACCACAACAATAAAACCCTTAGATTTTATTCTAAAATTAGTGGGAGAGCACCACTAACCCTTGAGAAGAGATAATTATGAGAAAGGATCGAGTGGGAGAGAGTTTGTGTGTTTTAAGGGAAATCTTGACTAATTTCAGATGTTTAAAAAACCCAATTTTATGGATCGCATGGTTAGCTTGAGTGGTTAGAAAAACTAGCACTACGGGAAAAACCGCTTATTGTGACGGGGTATTTGCGACGGGCTTTATTACTGTCACAAAAACTCCGAGGAAAAGAGTATTTGCGACAAGAATATATTCTCATCACCAATGGTCGGTTATTTGCAACGGAAATACAGGACCCGTCGCAATAGCAATAGCGGGTTTGCGCGCCAAAACGCGGGAAGCCAATTTGTGACGGGTAGCCTTCTACCCGTCGCAAGTACCCGGCAGTGGTAAATAGTATTTGCAATGGGACAATTGTCCCGTCGCAACAATTTATTCACCAGGTGTTATTTGCGATGGGTCTTGTCTCCAATACCGGTCGCAGTAAATCCTATTAGGGACGATCGCCTTCTCCCCGTCGCAACTACCCGGCGGTGTAAAATACCATTGGGGAAAGGTAAATTGCCCCATCGCAACAAAATTATTCCCCGTGTGTAATTTGCGACGGGTCTCATCGCCAATACCGGCGGCAGTAAATAGGAATTTGCGATGGGGATATCTGCCCGTCGCTAATAGTGTGTCGGCAGGCAGCTATTTGCGACGGACCCATCGCAACAACCCTTTTACCCACCGCACGTAATTAATACGGGCGAAGGTATTTGCGATGGGGCCCATCGCCAATACCGGTGACGGTAAATATGAATTTGTGATGGGGATCTCTCTCTTTCGCTAATGGTGTGTCAGCAGACATCTATTTGCGACGGGCCCGTCGCAAAAACCCTTTTACCTGCCGCCCGTAATTAATGCAGGTGAACGTATTTGCGATGGTATCCCATCGAAATACCTAGTATTTGTGACGGGATACCATCTCAAATAAGACAATCACAAATAATCTAACTTATATATACACCGCACCCATTTTTTCCATAACATTCAGATCTCTCTTCCTCTCTCTCTCTAACTTTCAGTTCTGAGTAGAATTTTTTTTTGTTTTAATTTTTTCCTTCAATAAGAGGAGTGAAGGAGTTAGAAGGCACAGATTACTTCAAAATATCAAAGGTATTTATATTTTTTTATTTTTTAAATTTTTTTTAATTGTTAAATTAGTTTTAATTGTTAATTTTATTTTTAATTGTTAATTTTATTTTTTTTAATAGAATGTTTAGTAGATATATAGTATAATTAGATTATGTGGTTGTACCAAATAATCCTTGTTAGGAGACGAACAAGTAGAGGCGGCTCTGGCACAGATGTACCTAGGAGTAAAAACTCTGACAAGGTGTTTCGAGCTTTACTCGGGGTAACCTGGTACACGACAACGGGCATTGCTGCACTCTTGGTTCGACACACCCGGATGATGTTTTGGTAAAAATTAGAAATAAATATATAATTATCAAATAATTAAGAAATAATTAGATTTAATTAGGTTTAATTAAAATAATTATCAAATAATTATGAAATAATTAGATTTAATTTATGAGAAATAATTAGGAAACAATTAAAATATTTCGGAAACAAATAGATTTAATTAGGAAACAATTATATTTAATTAGGAAACAATTATATTTAATTAGGAAACAATTATATTTAATTAGGAAACAATTAGATTTAATTAGGAAACAATTTGATTTAATTAGGAAACAATTAGATTTAATTAGGAAACCATTATAATAATTATGAAACAATTATATTTAATTAGGAAACAATTAGATTTAATTAGGAAACAATTATAATAATTAGGAAAAAATTATAATAATTTGGAAACAATTAGATTTAATTAGGAAACAATTAGATTTAATTAGGAAACAATTATATTTAATTAGGAAACAATTAGATTTAATTAGGAAATAATTATAATAATTAGGAAACAATTATAATAATTAGGAAAAATTTATAATAATTAGGAAACAATTATAATAATTATGAAATAATTAAAAATAATTAAGAAACAATTAAAAATAATTAGGAAACAATTAAAAATAATTAAGAAACAATTAAAAATAATTAGTAAACAATTAAAAATAATTATAAAACAATTAAAAATAATTAGGAAACAATTAAAAATAATTAGGAAACAATTAAAAAGAATTAAAAAGAATTAGGAAATACTTAAAAACAATTAGTAAAATTAGAAAGCGTGATTGACCCATCATCTACCTAAATTTTTATTTCATTTATGTGTTGAGGATTGACAGGAAACTTCTGCCTCCACATGTAATATCTACTTTTACTTTCAAAATTATCAACCTCCTCGCCAACATAGAGGTGAGGAGGTATATAATTTTGACAGTAAAAGCACATATTACATGTGGAGGGAGAAGTTTCTTGTCAACCTCAACACACAAATGAAAAGAAAATTGAGGAAGATGAGCGGTCAATTACGTTTGTTTTTCTATTCAATGATTAATTAACCACCCGACCTATATGCATATCTTCGCATTTCTAATTAGTAACATAATTACTAATATAATTAGTAACATAAATAGTAACATAAATAGTAACATAATATGAAATATTATATTACTCTAATAATAATAATTAAATAATACTAATAATATAATTATTTTATTATTATATGTTTAATATTTATAAAAAAATATTAATATTATTAAAATTATAAAAAATTTATAAAATATTACAATTATCAATATGTTCAACAAGTTTTTCTTTATTCTTAACAGTTCAAATCTTAAAGGGTTGCCAATTTTTAGGTCATGCCCAAAAAAAAGTTTGCGTCAACCGTGTCCAATGTAAACTCTATAATTGTTCTTTCTTGGTTGATCACCTCACAAGTAGCATTGTAATAGGACAACCCAAGTCATGTCTTTCTCATTACTTATGTCGTCCTATTACAACACTACTTGCGAGATGATCAACCATGTAAGGAAAATTATAGAGTTTAAATTGGACAAGGTTGATGCAAACTTTTTATTGGGCATGACATGAAAATTGACGAATCTTTAAGATTTGAACATGTTAAGAATAGAGAAAAATCTGTTGGAAATTTTGAGATTTGTAATAATTAGTAATAATTAATAATAATTAATCAAAAATCAAATAAATTCAAGTACATGGTTATAAATTGGCACAATTTCCAGCGGATTGGCGGCTACCTTTTGTTCAACATCTCATATCTTCGCTACTTTATCCCACTAAAATTAGTATGAAAAATGTGCTCTAACGTATGTCAGGGTGAGTTTTTCATACTGATTTCAGTCAGGAGAAAGTTAAAAAGAGATGAGTCGTCGGACAAATCAGAATAATTAGTAATATAATCTCCACAACAATGATTACAAAATTTTATTTCATTATTCAAGCATATTTCATTTTTCCAAGGATTGCTAAGTAGTTCTAAATTAATAATAATTAGTGGGGATGATTACAAACAAACTGTGTCTCCTATAATAATTGGTAATTACTAAGAAATAACTGTAATTATGTATCTTCTTTTTTAAGGATATTGTTTTTCTTATATCAAATTATTTAACAACAGTAATGGTTTTAAATTTTGTAGAAATATATATATGAATATGGAATAAGGAAATCAACATCAATAATTATTAGATGATCGTGCTTGGATAAATCTGTGTAGAAATCCAAACGGTTCTAGTTTAAATCCTGTATATGTTGATGGTGTTGAAGCTTTCGTATCATTTGCATCATCAAACTCGGAATTTGTTTCAGAAGGGAAAATTAAGTGTCCTTGTGAAAAATGTGCTCTGAGAACGTTTGAGACATTTGAAATCGTTGGGAAACATCTCTTGTGTTATGGTTTTCAATCAGATTATATTTTTTGGTATCAACACGGTGAACGTAGTTCCAGAAAAGATACTAATAATTTGATTCCGGATCCATCACGGTTTCAGAATTTAGTACATAATGTTGCAGGGTCATCCGTTCAAAAAACAGAAATCGAGGTTGATGTTGATTTACCTCCCGAGTTGGCACCATCTGAATTTGCTGAGTTGTTCAGGTCTGCTGAGGATGCATTATATCCTGGTTACAAGATAAGTGAATTAGAAGAAGTTTCAAAATTTATGGCTATTAAATCAGATAATGGAATGTCAAATAACTATTTTGATCAGATATTTTCTTTGGTTAAAGCACTGTTACCTGAAGGAAATGTGCTGCCTACTAATTATTATGAGAGCAAGAGACTCGTTCGTAATCCGAGAATTAGTTATCAGAAGATCCATGCATGTTCAAACGATTGCATCCTATATTCTGGTGAAAATGAGTCATTGGATAGTTGTCCCACATTTGGATAATCGAGGTATAAAGAAGCTCAATCAGGGAAGTCTGGATTGATTCCTGTAAAACAGTTGAGATATTTCCCACTTACACCCAGGTTGCAGCATTTATTTATGTCTCAGAACACAGCGACAATGATGTCATGGCACAAAACCAATATTTCAAATGGTAAAAGCTTGATTCATCCATCTGATGATGATTCATGAAAACATTTTGATCAAGTTCATTTGTCTTTTGCTTTAGAATCCCGGAACGTGCGATTGGGTCTTTCTACTGATGGTTTTTGTCCATTTGGATCTTTTGGTAGTCAGTATTCCTGTTGGCCTATCTTTATAACTCCGTACAATTTTCCTCCATGGATGTTGATAAAAGAGCCTTATATCTTTTTGACATTATTAATCCCAAGACATCTGAAAAAGAATATTGATGTTTATTTGAAACCATTGATTGATGAGTTAAATTTATTGTGGAGTCATGGTGTTGGTACATATGATGCTGCTGCGAAACAGAATTTTGTAATGAAAGCTGCTTTGATGTGGACAATTAGTGACTTCCTGAAATATGGTATGTTATCTGGTTGGAGTACACATGGTCCAAAATCATGTCCTTACTGTATGGGAGACAACAAATCATTTATTCTCATGAATGGAAAAAAAACATTGCTATTTTGACTATCATCGCAGATTTCTTCCAATCGGTCATCCTTTTCGGAGGAATAAATCTCATTTCAGAAAAGGCAGAATTGAAAGAGATGAACCTCCAAAAATGATCGCAGGTACAGAGTGACAATCAGTTGTATTTTTATTACCTTCCATCACTTTTGGACCGAAAATAAACCAACAGAAAATTCATGGTTTCGGGAAAGAACATAATTGGACAAAACAAAACATTTTTTGGAATCAGCCAAATTGGTCTGATTTGTTGGTCCGACACATGTTGTATGTCATTCATATTGAGAAGAACTGTTTTGATAATTTATTTCATACAGTTTTGGATACACTGGGTAAAACCAAAGATAATGTAAAGGCACGATTAGATCTTGCCCAAATTTGCAGGCGACCAGAACTTGAATTGTTTGAAAATTTCAGATCACAGAGATTAATGAAGCCAAAAGTAGCTTATACATTGAACAAAGAGATTCACCTATTATTTTGTTAGTGGATTGCAGATTTGATACTTCCAGATGGTTATGCTTCCAACTTGGGCAGATGTGTTAAAAATGGTCATATTACCAGATTAAAATGTCATGATTGTCATCTTATAATGGAAAGACATGTGCCTATTGGATTAAGAGGTTTGTTGAATTCTATGATTTGGGATTCGATAAAAGATATATCATATTTTCTCCGAGACATGTGTGCAGTGACAAAAGACTACGATACACTAAGCAAACTAGAAGAATCTGTTGTTGTAATTATATGCAAACTGGAAAAAATCTTTCTGCCTGATTTCTTTGACTCGATGGAACATTTGATATTACATTTTCTACATGAAGCAAAATGTGGAGGTGCGGTTCAGTTTCGATGGATGTACACATTTGAGAGATGCATGTAGAAATTGAAGAAAAAAGTCCGTAACAAAGCATCAGTTGAAGGCTCAATTGCTGAAGCTTATTTGTAAGAAGACATTGCTTTATTATACTCTCATTATTTTGAATCTGAATATCCCTCAAAATTTAACCACATGGGCCGGAACGAGGAGGATGTTGATGATGATATGAAAAATCAATTATCAGTTGTCAATCAGCCCGAACATGGCTTTGGTGGAGTTCATGATAGATGGATTTCAGATGATGAACATCATAGAGCTCATACATATGTTCTACTCAACTGTGAAGAAATGTCACCAATTGTACAGTGAGTGCTCTAATCCCTTATTATATATATTCTGTTATAGTAAATTAATCGTATTTTATTTGTATGTTATATGATGATCATATAAAGAAACAATTTCCACAAATTACAGCACCTGGTTTAGAAGAACATCGGCAAAAAAAATTGCCTACTTGTTTCAAAAACTGGTAACATACATCATTTTTTGTTTTTACATATAAAATCAATTTATTACTTATAATAGTGATAAATGTTTTACAAATTTTTAGGTATATGTACATGCTGATAAGATTGATAGTCGATTTCATATATTGAGTAGCCCACCATCCAAAATGGTTAAATCTTATAATGAATATGTGGTGAATGGTTATCGCTTTCATACACGTGCATATGGGGAATTAAAGAAAACAATGAATAGTGGTGTTTGTTTGAAGGGATCATATCATAGAGATATTGAAGTTGACTTTTACGGCATTCTTGAAGAAATTATTGAACTGTGTTATTTGGGACAGAATTATGTAACAATGTTTAAATGTCGATGGCTGGATACTGAGAGAGTCTTGCGTATTCATCTGACTCAAGGAATTGTTGATATTAAACATAAAATTATTCTTGCAGTAAATGAACCATTTTTATTGGCCCATCAGGCACATCAAATTTATTATGAAAAATACTGTGCTACTGCAAAAGAGTTAGATGATTGGTGGATTATAATAAAAGTTAAATCTCAAGAAAATCAGTTTACTCAAACTGAATGTTGTTCCACTGAAGTGAAAGGAAATAGAATTTTTCAGGACACTCCTCAAAACACATCTTTTTCAAAAAGAGACATGAATATCGAGGATGACACCCCACAGTTAAGGGTCGATGGTGACGATGTTGTCAATGATGTTACAACTGAATTTGAAATGACAAGAGATGATGACAGTGAAACTAATATGGAAATTGATGATGTTGATGAGGAAGATGAATACATTTACATTGACAACTATGAATATGATGATGAAGATTAACATTGACACAGTAAAATTCTGGTTAAAATCATAACAAATAAATATTTATACATAATAGTTATTTTCAACTGTTTGCTAATAACAATCATTTCATGTTTCAGATGGACTCAGAAATGTTTGATCAGTTGCTGGAGGCTGATCTACCTATGGATGAGGAGGTTCTTGAGTCATCTAACCCTCAGGATGTTGGCACTACAGGGAGCACTCGGAGGGGGTGTGGTCTTGCCAGACTGATGATTCCAGATCCTATCCTGAAGCGACGTCCACCTCTTTGATTCGATGCGCACACGCGGTGGTATGGTAACCTATGTATTTTAGTTATATTTCATTATAATTTATTAATATTCTAATTTTTTGATTATATGTTCTTTTTCCGCAGTTTTATGCATATAGCTATTGGATAGGGGAGTGCTATCTTGCGCAATTATTTTTCTCAGCCCTGGCTTGAATGGGATCAGATTCCCACTGATGTGCAGGCCGCCATGTTCGATCATTGGCCGGTACGTAATTAAATATTATTTATTTTGAAATTTAATTCATTAATAACTTTATATTAGTGTTTATGGTATCCCATCGACGAGATCATGTGTGCCACTATCCATGCGGCATGGGCGGTATCTATGCGTGACCGTTTTCGTCAGTTTTTGCATAATTTGAGAAAGACGGCTGTGAAGAAAGTTGGTGTGACAGAATATGATGAGTCCTGTAGAGCCCACCGACCAGAGTACATTTTATCTCACGTTTGGGATGGATTATGTACACACTGGTTGGGTGGTGGGTTTAAGAGGAGATCTACATTGGGTCGACAGAATCGGGGGAGACAAGAGGTGACGCATCGAGCCGGTAGTCGTACATTCAATGCGCATAGAGAGCGTCTGGTAAGTACTTTTTTTTAATATTTTATACAACATTAAATATAAACATCTTATTTTATATTCATATAAGAAGTCGATCAGTCCAGTATTACGGCGTACGGCATTTATCGGAGGATTACACTGATCCGGCTACTGGAGAGATTAGAGGTGAATGCCAGCATCTGATTGTGGTCAGTATTATTTTCATTTCAGTTTGCAAATTAAATGCATTTAATCTTTTCATTATTTTAATTTCTAATTGAAACTTAAGGAGTCATATGAGGCCGCGACCTCTCAGACACAGGCTGAGATTCAAGACGAAACGGGTGATCAGACTAGTGCCTACCATTTTGATGAGACGGCATGGATGCAGGCGACCCAGTATGGCTTCGAAAAGGGCCGAGTAGTTGGTATCAGCTCTCATTTGACTCCTGCAGCTTATTATGGTACTTCTGTGATGTCAGCATCTAGCTCGAGAGGAGTTCGTGGAGAGACATCATATTTTGAATCACAGTATCAGGAGCTGCTGCATGCTCAGAGTCAGCTTATAGAGGATTTGCGTCAGGGGCAGGAGCAGATGCGTCAGCAGCACGATGAGGAGATGCGTCGATGGCAGGAGCAGATGTGTCATCAGTAGGATGAGGAGAGACATCTATATGAGGAGCAACATCAGGAGTATATGGAGTATATGTGCCGTCTGACTCATAGTTTAGGGATGGAGTTTCATCCACCACCTCCTCCAGGTCCTCCCGGCTCTCCAGATTATCCACCCCCCAGTGATTTTTTTAGATGTAATAAATATTTGAGTTTGTAGTTTATTGTCATATTATCTATTTACAATTCCTCTTTCATATTGGTACAAATATTGCATGATTTAATTTGTATTTATTTTTTTTAATATTTTATTACTTATTAGTATTATTTTTAATGTCTTCTTATTTTAGTAATATTACTTTTAATATTTTATATTTATTGTTAATATTGAGAAGTTTATAATATTATATTATTTATATTCATATTATTATTATTTTTTATATTAATATTTCATAATTATATTATATATATTTTTTATTATTATTAATATAATAATATAATTTATTTATATTAATATTATTATTATTATTATATACATAGTTTAATAATAATAATATTATATTAATTTTTTATATTATTAATATTAGTATTGTTATATTATATTATATTATTTATATTCATATTATTATTATTTTATATTAATATTTCATAATTATATTTTATATATTTTGTTATTTATATTATAATAATATAATTTTTTTATATTATTAATATTATTATTATTTTTATATAATATTATACGATTTGTATTGATTATTTTATTTTATTTTTATTTTTTTGAATATTTGCGATGGGAATATTTGCGACGGAATTTCCCATCGTTAATATTTTTTTACTGTAACATTTGCGATGGGAAGAATACCTGTCGGAAAAACATTTCGGCGACGGTCCGTCGCAAATACCTTCGTCGCAGGTATTTTTTAAATTTTTCATTTGTGACGGGTCAGAGACCGGTCGCAACTAATATATCTACGGCGGCCCGTCGCAAATACGTTTTTTATATATAAACGAAAACTCATTTGCGACGGGGGGAAAATACCATCGCAAATACACTTTTTGCGACAGGCCCACCGTAAAAACACCTATTTGCGACGCCATTTTCAACAATGGGCGATTTGCGATGGAGCCCCGTCGTAAAAGGTCTTTTGAGACGGGATCCCGTCGCAAATCACCCGTCACAAATATTCAGTTTTCTTGTAGTGCAGGGGCTAACCGTGCACTTGCTACTATCTTAAAGGTGTGCCTCACACGACCAATCCCAAATGATTAGAAACAATGTGTGGAATCTACGCATATTCCACTACCATCATAGTTTATCTTGTATGGTTTCTCCAAACTGTGCTCAAACCGTGCAGCCATAAAAAGACCTCCAAAGTTTTCCAAAACCTTCTCAAACTCTCCCAAACTCATCCAAACTCATCCCAAGCACTTTATACACATAAAAAAGCATAGAAAGTCTACAAAACTAAAATAGAGGTGGTGTTAAATTCTCCCCACCATTGGACATTCCATCCTTGGAAATTAGAGAACCATCTAATTGTTAAAAGAGCTCAGGCCATTACACAGCCATCTCTTTCCCCCCGCTCCCAAGTCTCCTTCTGAATTTGACCATACTACCATAGAACCTGTACTAAAATGATTCTGTTACCATGCAAGAATTTCTTTTGCATGTCCACAATCTTTACTGGTGTGTTCTCCATGGAATTATCTGGTTCTAGATATACATGATCCCAACGAATCACATTGTCACGATCTGGCTGATACTTTTTCAACTATGACACATGGAACACATTGTGCACCACACTAAACTGTGAGGGAAAATCCAACTGATAATCAAACTCTCTAATCCGGTAAAGTATCTTAAAATTCCCACTATAACATGGAGATAACTTACCCTTCTTTCTAAACCATCAATGTCCCAACCTAGGAGATATTCTCAAAAACACATTATCACCCACCTTGAATGACAACGGTCGTCGACTATGGTCTGCATATGATTTCTGAAGAAATTGGGCTATCTCCATCCTCATTCTGATCAACATGATCTTCTCTGTAGTCTCTTGGACAGGGCTAGGTCCGATCATTGAAGTCTCACCTATTTCTACCCAACATATTGGAGAATGACACGGGCGCCCATATAATGCCTCAAACAGAGCCATGTGTATTGAATTTCGATAATAATTATTATAGGAGAACTCCACCAATGGTAAGGGAACCTCCCATGAACCACCAAAATCCATCACACAAGCCCTTAACATTTCCTCCAAGTTTGGTATCATCCACTTGGATTGGCCATCCATATGAGGATGATACGTTGTGCTCATCGTCAACTGTGTCATAAGGGCTTGCTTTAAGGATTTCAAAAAATGAGAAGTGAATTTGGAATTTGTTTTTAATACAATCAAAATTGGAACACCATGACTCTTTACCATCTCAGGTATATAGATTTTGGACAGATCCTTCAATGTATTAGATTCACAAATCAGGATGAAATGGGCCAACTTTGTGAGCCGATCCACAATCACCCATATGGAATCATGTTCCCTGGCCATTCTCGAAATAGATATCACAATATCCATTGTTACCTACTCCCATTTTCACACTGGGAAAGGTAAATATTGCAACAAGCCTACTAGTCGCTGATTCTCTACCTTGACTTGTTGACAAGTCAAGAATCTCGAAACAAACCCAGCAACATCCCATTTCATAACAGCCCACCAAAAATTGTGCTTTAGTTGCCTAATACATTTTTTGAAATCCAGGATCGACAGCCCACATGGAATTATTATAAGCCCTAAGAAGTTCCTCTTAACAAGACATTGGTACCACCCTCTAATTCGAAAAATACAAGGATGATTTTTATTCAGTTACCAGCCCTCAATGGTCTCCCCACCATTGAGTTTTGACCTCATTTCCACACATTCAGAATCATATGATTATGCCTCTTTAACAAAACTAGTAAAGTTTGGAACTAGTGAAACCAGAAAGAATACCTCTCTATCACCCCAGTCCTCTCATTCCAACTACATGTTGGCTATGACCAACATAAACCACCACTGATCTGATGCTTGTTTCACCACCTTTGTAATGCCCAAACCCTAGAAGCCCAGATTCGGTGCATTATTTTAATAAATTGTCATGATTATAAGGAATCATGTCCCAAAGGACTGATCAGTTTAGCAGTCTTGAAAAATATATTACATACATTAACGTTATATTACACATTAGAAAATAAAACACAACATAAATGATCCTTTGAGAACACTATTAATCTTATAGATTAACCCTGCTTATCAATCATAATACACTTCTAAGAATCCTAGGAAAATTAAAACATAGAAATGGATGAGCTCAGATTCTCAGTAAGGATAACAATATAGCAGAAACATTCATAAATAAGCATAAACATTTAAGAAAATGTATAAGACTAAAACAAAAGCCTTCTAAACATAAAAAATCGCATAATAAGGAGAATATATAACAAAATAATATCATTTACTTATTCACATGGATATTCTACTAGTTGAATAATCACATGAAATATCAATAGCCACTTTCATAGTAATGGAATGCATAATTCCAGACTTCATAACCACATAGTCAAGGCCTTGTTCCAATATTACAAATAATATTTTGTCAAGGCCTTGTTCCAAGACACTAGTTTTTCTCATAAGACTTACTAATGCATCGAGGATCTATAGTAGGCTCCACCCGTAACTTACTAATTCCAATGCATTCCACATATAAAAAGGTTTAAACATAACATAAACATTCGAATTAAAACTAGCATACCAAATGTCAATACTTTATCCATAAACCATGAATGGTATATAAATAACACATCCATAGTCAAACATATAAAAAAACCATTAATACTATATTAAATATTTTTATCCTAATAAATCAATCTCGATCAAGAATAATATCTCGTAAAGGATGTTGACATAGTTGAAAATGATCAGAAAAAATCTTTGAGAGAAATATCCCTTTTCATGAAAACAATTAAAAGTCACAAAATTTTGAAAGGAATAAATTGAAAGACATTTTTTAATCTAATTGTCCCATACCACATTAAAACTTTTTAAAGTAACTAACATTTTAAAACATTCATGTCCATATAAATAAATCCTTAAAACCATTTTGAAAACATGGGCATTAATGAGAATGGTTTAGAAGAATAAATCTTTAAAAGATTTAAAATGATGTTTTAGTAAAACTTCCCTTAAAAATAATCCCTTTGAAAAATCTTTTATGAATCATGGAGATGGATAATAAATATGTCCCAGTACATACATACATAAAAAACCTCAGATATTAAAAAGATTGTGAAATTAACCTTTACCAATTTTGTAACTTAGGAAACATACACCCCGTGAAAGAAGTATCATACAATGATGATGAAAATACACATAATAGAATTTTTATTACACAAAGAATAAAATTATGGGCAGTACATACCCCACACAAAAGTAAATAGTGGCAATATAGCATGAATCTCACTGGAATAAGAAGTGAGATGAAAACCCCTTACCTTGATCATTCCTTTAGTCGAGGGTATGTTTAACCTCTTTTATAAAGAACGTAGTATGTTATTAAATTATACTAGAACCATATTAATATTTATGATATCATACATGATTCATTTATGACTTTTAATTCCCATTTAATAATAATTTCCATGTTAAATTAACATTTTGGGTATTAATCCCTTTCTTTATCATACATGTTTTAACTTGTTATTCTTGATCAAATCATTTATATCATGATTTAAATACTTCTAGAATATAAAAACTTGATTTATATATCGCATATATTTAGAATATAAATATTTATAACAGATAGATATATGAAATGGAAGGCATCGTTTCTAGAGACGGTAGGTCGTACGTACGCATAAATGTTGTTTCCATTTTCATTTCGTATTGAACGAAAGTAAGTGAATAAGGTATATGTAAGTACATATATATATATATATATCTAGTAGAATTATTATTTTATATATTACATACCTATTAATAATATATATTTTTATAATCATTGTTGAATGGTGAACGTGGGAATGAATCTCATCACTTTGTGGAGACGGTAATCTGTACGTACGCACGAGCCACAATATCATTATATTGATGGTGAAATCGTATGTAATTGGATGGTATATCATATATACAGAATATTTATCATGTTATATTTATTATTTAAATCATTTATACTCATTATTATACCCATCCAAATAATGAAGTGTTTGAATAACAAACTACTCCATGACGTAGAGATGGTAATCCGTACATACGCACGTATAGTGACTTTGTAATTTGTAGGATGGATATAATAATTAATATGGTTGTAAAATTTTTATTATAATATCATATTATATAGAAGGTATTGGAGTTATAATTTTAGAGTGGAAACATCAATGAAATAGGAAGTTGAAAAAGAAAATAACTTGAAAGAGGTGATGAAATATTTACCTCTTCTTCGGGTTCTTCCTTTTGATTTCATCAAAATGGATCCTTAGGTTGGCTTTATGAGAAAAGTAAGGCCTATACGATAATGGAAGGAAGGTTGGGAGGATATTTGGTTAGGGTAAGGATGATCCAAAAATAATTTGATGTGTGAAATTAAGAGAAGGGGAGGTGACCTTATATAAGAGAGGTGAGGGTCACTTTTGAAAAAGCTTGAAATATTATTTTATAATAAAATAATTTTTGGTTTATAATGGCTCAAAAATAAATTCTTTAAAGTATAAAGTGGGGATGGTTTGAAAACCTCTCAACCAATAGGTTATATATAGGTTTAGGTCATCATATTAACCTTATCTTTTAGATTTAACTCTTAGTTAAATAGTTTGACATTTACCATATCTCTTTGTATTTTTATATTATATGGTTAATAATATTACTATAACAAGCCAAGAGAACCCCATGTGGTTCATTATTAATATATATAACCTTACACTACCACAAAAACAGTTTTTTGTAGTGCCCCCCCCCCCCCTTATCAGCACTAATGAAAAAGTGCTGATAAAGGGTCCCCCTTTATCAGCGCTCAAAAAAACACTGATAAATGGACCCACTTTATCAGCGCTTGTTTAGTAACGCTGATAAAGGGGGGGCCTTTATCAGCGCTTCTTTTTAAAGAACTCATAAAGGGTCGACGTCAAAAACAAATTAAACAAAATATATTAATATATTAATATATAAATACAGTTATATTGATATATAAATATAATATATAATTTTTAAATATATTTTAGATAAGTATAAATATACACTTACACTTAATATACTTGATATATAAGATATTTAGTGAAAATGGCTTCTTAAAAAATTAAAAAAATATTTTTAATTAATAATTTTCTAATTATTATGGAGTAATGGTCATTTAATAACTATTTAAAGAATAAAAAAAATTTAAAAAAATTTAAAAAAGATCCTAAATATGTTGAAAACGCAACTCAAAAGAGGCCCAGAAGGCCTCCAAAACTGAGTTTTTAGTCAGGGTACCCCGATTTTTTAACATTTTGTGGATTTTCATTATCGTTTAAGGGGGTATTATTGGATTTTTCTGGTGGGGTCTGAATTAATTTCAAGGTATTACATTCATATTGATATTATGTCTTTGAAATTTCATCATTTTTTATAATGCACTGCTATTTATAATCAAATATATAACAATATATTCATATTTTTTATATATTCACACCTAAAAATTTAATTATAAATATAAATAATAAAATATATTTACATAGAAAATATATTAGCTTTATCTAAATAATAAATAACATCCATTTTATTTAAAATAAAAATATATGAATATTTATATACCTATATATTAATCTAACTATATATATATTAATCTAACTATATATATATATTAATCTAACTATATATATATTAATCTAATAACTATTTATATATATATTAATCTAACTACATATATATATATATATTAGTATTACTATAAATATATATATTAATATTACTATAAATATATATATTAATATCACTATATATATATATTAATATAACTATATATATGTTAATATAACTATATATATGTGAATATAACTATATATATATAAATATAAATATATATTACTATACGAATAAATATAACTAAATATATAAATATATATATATTAATATAACTATATATATATTAACATAACTATATATATATTAATATAACTATATATATATTATAATATAACTATATATATATTATAATATAACTATATATATATTAATATAAATATATATTATTATATGAATAAATATATCTAAATATATATAACTATATATATATTAATATAAATATATATATATATTATAATAGAACTATATATATTATAATATAACTATATATATATTAATATAAATATATATTACTATACGAATAAATATAACTAAATATATAAATATATATATATAGAGAGATATCATGAATTGGAAGACAAATCAAAATAGAGTAGTGGTAAAGGCTTAGGCGCGCAGGGGGGAGGTCTCGAGTTCAAATCTTGGTGGAGGCAGGGGCGCGCGTGCATGGGGGAATATAGCAGCAAGCACTGTTAAAGGGTGAAGGGGGTGCGCGGGGCACTGTACAGGGGAAAAAAGCATTGTAAAAGGGGGGATCAAGCGCTATAAAAATCCCCCCCCCACCCCGATTGGCAGTATTTTTTAAATTTTTTTAAATTTTTTTACCTTTTATCAGCGCTTTTAAAAAAAGCACTGATAAAATGGGTCCTTTATCAGTGCTAAAACGAAAGCGCTGATAAAGAAATTGCTCATATAAGGGTCTTCTATCAGCGCTAAAATAAAGCATTGATAATGGACCCTTTTATCAACGCTTTGTTTTAGCGCTGATAAAAGACCCCTTTTATCAACTCTTTTTTAGCACTGATAAAAGGTGTCTTTATCAGTGCTTTTCAGAGCGATGATAAAGGGGACCCCCCCCCCCCCCTCCCTTTATCTTCGTCGGCTTTATCAGCACTTTTTCTAGCATTGATAAAGGTCATTTTTACCGATGATAAAATCCGTAATTGTAGTAGTGTTATATAAGTCCTTTGGAGGACCCTTATCTTTTTAGGAATATTATATCAATTAATAATATTGTATTTGGTTTAAAAATTCAATTATGTCAATTTTGACACTATTTGGTATTTTATTTTTTTGAAGGCCATAAAAACATTATCACATCCAAGAAAATTTATTTAACCACCCCTAACATGTCATATTAACCTTTACAATTATTGGAATTCATCAGAAGTCTCAATTTACATTTATTTGGATATTTATAATATTAATTATTTTAATATTTCATTAAGAATGTATTTCTTGCATCATCATTGTTCCATAATTAAATTAAATTATTTAATATCTAAAAATTATAAATAAAATACCATTATGTATAAAATATTTTTATCTTTCTAATGAATATTTTTATTCGAATTTATATTGTTTTTAACCCAATATTAAAAAGGTTTAGTTACTAAACTTTGAATTTAACTCTTTTAACTCTTCTTTAAATAAAATAATGATAAATGTCCTAATATGATACACGTGGACTAAAGAGGATCATATTTTATTCCTATGGTTGTTTTTGGTTGACTTATACAAATCCAATAGTATTAGGATATGTGTTAGGGTAATTATAATATCATTTTTACCGTTAATTACCCTATTTTACTTTTAACCGTGGTAAATAAAAGTCAAAAGTTAATATTCACCAAAAATTATTTTCTTCTTATTGAACCACATTTTTCTTACTGATGTCAACCGCATCTCTTGGAGTTTTGAAATTCAACTCACAGAAGTGGTAAACTTATGTATTATGAAGATTTGTAAATGCTCCTAGGAGGTGGGTAAAAGGTCGTAAAAAGTTCAATAAAATTTTATATATCTAAACTTATTATAAAATGACGACACTTAATTAAATTTAACTTACATAAATATAATATATCTATTTTTTCTTAAAATAAATTAAAATAAAATATCTAATTATTTAAATAAAAAGTTTGTTTAAAATAATAACGTGGTGTTTTTCACTATTCATCAAAAATTGAAAGTTTTCAGAAAAATACCAAAAATTTAACCTCAGATAATTATGATATTAAAAATTCAAAAATAAAGTCTATTTTATCAAATTCAAAACATATAAGTTGATTTTATTAATTTAAAATTAATTCTCATTGTGAAAACTAAAAAGAGGGTTTTTAAAATGTAAAAACTATCAAAAGGTTGACATGTGTTTATGTCAAATTTAAATGTGAAATTATTTATAATGAACGAAATTGTATTAAATGATAAAAATAAAATCTAATTATACTTCCAAACCATTCAAATTCATAATTTATCACTATAAATTATTTCGATTAAAAATGTTATTTTCAATTAAAACATTTTATTTTTCACTATTCATCAAAATATGTAAGTTATCAGAAAAGAACCAAAAATTTATCCAAACTAAATTTTTATGTCCCACTTAAAAATAAGAATTTAATTTCATTAAATTGAATACATAAAAGTGTAAAATATTCGTTTAAAAAAAGGGTTCTCCATTGAAAGGCTGTAAAATTGAATTTTTTGAAAAATACCCACTTTATCCAAAAAAATGAATTTGTTCTTATATTATTTCTAAGAAACACATAATATGAATGTTAAAATTATATAATATATATAATATTCAAAATGCAGTTAATACTATTCACAACTACTTTTTGAACGGTTAGTTTAGTAAGTTGTGGTGTGCTCGAACTCGGTGTTGCGTGTAACACAATCTATTGAATTACTTTAATTAGATAATGTACTATGAAATCTTGGGGTGTTACATTCTCCCCTCCTTCAACAAATTACATCCTCACAATTTAAAATTTTTCTTCAAAAATAAATTGTTAAAAATAGAAAAATACATTTGTGGAAAACCCACATCGGAAATTGGATTAATAAAATTTAATATTAATAAGAGGGAAAGGAAATGGAAAAGTCGCCACAAAATTATGATCTTGATTAGGAGAACATTGGTGGAAATTAGAGACACGTAATTGGATAAAAAATGTAAATATTAATAGGGAGTTATTGAAGTCATCAATCGCAAACAAGTGTAAAATTGAGGGCCTCAAAGCCATCAATCTAAGATGATGTAAAATATCATCAGTTCAAAAAAAACATATGGTATTAGGATAACACATTTTTGGTTTTAAGATCCCTTCCATAATGTTTAAGAATTAATTTATTCATAGAATAAGAGGAAAATATTTATATATATATATACTTGACAAGTAGAGTTTCATCCTTCAACTAATTGCTACCACATACTCATCTTTCACTCCAAAAGATAATATAATTCAAAAGTATTCTATTTATATTAATTGTATAGGGTTCCAAAAATAATGAATTTATAATTAATTTGTCAGACTATTTAAAAAAAACATTATACAAGATTGGACATCACGTAGGCTAGTGGTATATGATTCACCCTTGTCTCCCTTTGGTTGCGGGTTCAAGTCTCGCGGCCTTGCCAGACGAGACGGATTGTCGCCCGACCTCTGGGTTTTCATTTTATGAAAATTAAAAAATAATCTCAAGAAATGATTTAACCTTCACAATTGTATCCAATGTCAATCTTAATCGATTCCAACCTTTAGACTTATCCAAAATACTTCTGTTCAAACTCACAGTCCAAGATTTATAAGGTAGGTAAACATAATGAACATCCTTTTTCCCATTTAATAACATGGGAATACCTTCATCATTTATTTTTTTTAAAACAAAATAACACCCTAAATCATCATATAACCATATTTATTACATTCATTCTCCATTATTCCTTGTATAATACTGGATATACTCCTTATATCCAAAAATGTAGTAAACTCCAACAATGATGGAATATAAAAATCATTAATCAGTTTCAAGGTAGTCAATAATATCCAATATAATTTATCCAAATAAATCATATCTTATTCCAAAATCACTACCTCTATATCAGAATCATATCAAGGTTTATCTTTCTCTAAACTATATATTTTCCAAAAAAATAATATGTCATTGAGTCACTTTTCTTGGTTCCACACATTCTCAAGTCCTTAATGAAATAGTACTTCATTACCATCCTTATATACACTATAATTATTATAACATGTAAATAATTAATACCATACTCAAATGACAAAATAAATTAATAACAAGATAAGAAATATAATTATTCCTCTTCATCTTCAGTAGTATCATAACTTGATTATTGTCCAATAGCATCATTTTGGGTATACTCTGATGATTTGGACATTGATTCGCGTAGTGTCCCAACTCCTTGTAGATAAAGCATTTTACATTTGAAACCTTTTCCATACCCTTGTAATCACGAACTCGGTGTCCTTTTTCTCCACACTTATAACAAACTCCCATTTCCTTCAAGAATTTACCATGGTGATATTTACACAGTTATCACAAATGGGAAAATCATTCTTTCCCTTATTCCCTTTATCAATCTTTCTCTCTACCATCCTTTTCTTCTCTGGCTTCCCTTCAATTCCATAGGACATTGATAATTCATTACATATCTTATTAACACATGGTACTATTTCTTCGTATGATGATAATATGTGGGAAACTATTTCCTTTATAAATGTAGGATTAATACAATGAAAGATATGATCCTTCAAACTCTTTGGATCATGCGTATTGTTGGAGTTCTCATTCAATCTACTAGGCGCCATTTCTAAAAAATATCATACACTAGGTTAGTTTATGAATCACAATGCATAATTCCAAACTTTTAAAATACCAAACGTAAATTGATAAGATTATTCATATAATCTGTAATCATAAAATGTTTTCTTTGAGAAAGTATTTACTCCTAAATCCTTCATAATGGACTGTAATTAAAATGTGAATTATTCTAAGCATATCCACCGAGAGTGTCATAACCAAGGCTGCAGCAAGGATCGTTGTCATGTACCAGGATACCTCGGGTCAAGATTGAAACTCATTATCAAAGTTTTCACTCCTAGGTACATTTTTTCCAGAGCCGCCTCTACCTAATTGTATCCCAATAGGGATTTATTGCTTGGAAAATACACAAAATATATACATTACCAAAATTATAGCAAGTTCTTCTATACTAATCCTCAAAGTCTATCTTAGTGTAATGTTCTCCAATTAGAGTTTATCTAAATATATTTCCAAGGTTGTTTCTAAACTTACTCTAATACCAACTATAACGCCCCGACCCCAGAAGCCAAAATTCAGTGCATCATTTTAATACATTGGCCTGATTACAAGGAATCAAGTCAAGAAGGACCGATCAGTTTAGTTGTCTTGGAAAATAGATTATATACATGAACGTTACATTACACATTATAAAATAAAACAAAACATAAAAGATCCTTTGAGAACGCCATTAATCCCCTAGCTTAACCCTTATTATCAATAAAAATATACTTCATGGAATCCTGGGAAAATTAAAACATAGAAATGGGTGAGCTTAGATTCTCAGTAAGGATAATAATATAGCAGAAACTTTCATAAATAAGAATAAACATTTAAGGCAATGTATAAGACTAAAACAAAATAATTTTAAATATAAACTTCAGAATAATATATCAAAGATACAATAAAATAATTCCATTTACTTATTGACATGGATATTCTAATAGTCGAATAATAATAGGCAATATCAATAGCCACTTTCATAATGATGGAATGCATAGTGCCAGAATTCATAACCACATAGTCAAGGACTTGTGCCAAGACTAAAAATAAGATTTCATCAAGGCCTTGTTCCAAGACATTAGTTTGTATCATGAGACCTATCGATGCATCTAAGAGCTATAGCGGGCTCCACCCATCACTTACTAAGTTCAATGCATTCCTGATATGAAAAGGATTAAACATGACATAAACATTTGTATTAAAACTAGCATATGAAATATCAATACTTTATCCATAAAACATGAATCGTATACAAATAATACATCCATAGTAAAACATATCACAAAACCTTCAATACTATATTAAATATTTGTATCATAATAAATCAACCTTGATCAAAAATAATATCCTATAAAGGATGTTGAAATTGTTGAAAATGATCTGCAAAAATCATTGAGATAAATATCCCTTTTCATGAAAACATTTAAAAGTCACACAATTTATAAACGAAGAAATTTAAAGATATTTTTTAATCAAAGTGTCCCATACCACTTTGAAACTTTTGAAATGAATTAACATTTTAAAACATTCATGTCCATATAAATAAATCCTTAAAACCATTTCGAAAACATGGACATTAATGAGAATGGTTTAGAAGAATAAATCTTTAAAACATTTAAAATGATGTTTTAGTAGAAATTTCCTTAAAAATAATCCCTTTTAAAACTCTTTTATGAAAAATGTACATGGATAATAAATATGTCCCAGTAGATACTTACGTAAAAACAACCTCATATATTAAAGAGATTGTGAAATTAACCTTTACCAATTTGATAACTAACCAAACATACACCCCATGAAAGAAGTATAATAAAATGAAGATATAAATACAAATAAATTAAATTATATTACACAAAGAATACAATTATGGGCAGTACATAACCCACACAAAAGGAAATAGTGGCAATATAACATGAATCTCATGGGAATAAGAAGTGAGATGATAACCCCTTACCTTGTTATTTCCTTTAGTTGAGGGTACATTTAACCTCCTTTCTAAAGACCGTAGTATGTTAATAAATTATACCAGCACCATATTAATATTTATGATATCATACATGATTTATTTATGACTTTATACTACCCATTTAATAATAATTTCCATTTTAAATTAATATTTTGGGTAATAAGCGCTTTCTTTATAATACGTATTTTAACTTGTTATTATTGATCATATCATTTAGATCATGATTTAAATATTTCCAGAATATAGACCATTATTTATATATCAAATATATTTAGAATATAAATATTAGTAATAGATATATATATGAAATGTAAGTCACCGTTTATGGAGACAGCAGGTCGTACGTACACATAAATGTTTTTTTCGTTTTCATATCGTATTGAACAGAAGTAAGTGAATAAGATATATGTAATTACATAAATACATATATATTTTCAGTAGAATTATTATTTCATATATTACATACCTATTAATAATATAAATTTTTATAATCATCGTTGAATGGTGAATGTGGGAATGAATCTCATCGCTTTGTGGAAAAGGTAATCCGTACGTACGCACGAGCGACAATATCATTATATTGATGGTAAAATGATATGTAATTGGATATTATATCATATATAAAAAATGTTTAAAATGTTATAAATATTATTTAAATCAGTTATACTCATTATTATACCCATCCAAATAATTAAGTGTTTGAATAACAAACTACCCCACGATGTGGAGACGGTAATCTGCACGTACGCACGTATGGTGACTTTGTCATTTATAGGATGAAGCGAATAATGAATATGGTTGTACCATTTTTATAATAACATCACATTATATATATGATAATGGAGTTATTATTTTATAATGGAAACAAAAAAGAAAGAAGAAGTGGAATAAGAAAAGAACTTGAAAGAGGTGTTGAAATATTTACCTCTTCTTTGGGTTCTTCCGTTTGATTTGATTAAAAGGGATTATTAAGTTGGATTTATAGCCAAAATAAGGCCTCTAACATGAAGTTAGGAAAGTTTGGAGGATATTTGGGTAGGGTTTGGCTGAGCTATAAGGCTTTCAAGGTGTGAAATTAAGAGAAGGGGAAGTTCCCTTATATGGGAGAGGTGGGGGTCACTTTTGGAAAAGCTTGAAATATTATTTTATAATAAAATAATTTTCGAGTTTTAAAGGATCCAAAATAATTTATCTAAAGGCTAAGGTGATTAAAGATTGTAAACCTCTCAACCAATAGGTTTTAGACAGGTTTAAGTCATCATATTAACTGTATCTTTTATATTTAACTCTTAGTTAAATAGTTTGACATTTACCATGTCTCTTTGTATTTTTATATTAAATGGTTAATAATCTTACTATAACAGGACAAGAGAACCCCATGTGGTTCATTATTAATATATATAACCTTATATAAGTCATTTTTTTGAACCTTATATTTTTAAGAATATTATATCAACTAATAATATAGTATTTGGATTAAAAACTCAATTATGTCAATTTTGACACTATTTGGTATATGATTTTTTTGAACACCATAAAAACTTTATCACATCAAATAAAATTTATTTAACCAACACTAACAAGTCATATTAACCTATATAATTTTTTTAATTCATTAGAAGTCTCAATTTATAATTATTTAGGAATTTATAATATCAATTAGTTTAATATTTCATCGATATGGTAATTACTGCAACATCATTGTGTCATAATTAAATTAAATTATTTAATGTATAAAAATTATAAATAAAATACCATTATTTAGGAAATATTTATATCTTTCTAATGAATATTTATAGTCTAATTTATATTGTGTGTAACCCTATATTAAATATGGTTTAGTTATTAAAATTTCGATTTAACTCTTTTAACTCTTCTTTATATGAAATAATAATAAATGTCCTAATCTAATCCAAGTGGATCAAAGAGGATCAAATTTTATTCCTAAGGTTTTTTATGGTCTAATTATAATTATCCAATAGAATTTGGACAAGTTTTAGGGTAATTATAATATCATTTTGACCCTTAGTTACCCTATTTTACTTTTAATCGTGGTAAATAAAAGTCAAAAGTTACTATTCAACAAAAATTATTTTCATCTTCTTGAACCACATTTCACTTACTGATGTCAACCATGTCTCTAGGATGTTTAAAATTCTACTCACATAAGCGTTAAAATTAAGTTTTATATAAATTTTTAAATGCTCTAAGGATGTGGGTAAAAAATGGTAAAACGTTCGACAAAAATGAAGTCTATTTTACCAAATTCAAAACATATAAGTTACATTTATTAATATAAAATTAATTCCCATTGTCAAAATGAAAAGGCGGGTTTTTAAAAATTAAAAACTATCCAAAGATTGACATGTGTTTATGTAAAATTTAAATGTGAAATTTCTTGTAATGAACTAAATTGTATTAAATAATAAGAATATAATCTAATTATACTTCCAAACCATTCAAATGCATAATTTATCACAATAAATTATTTCAATTAAAAAAGTTGTTTTCAATTAAAACATTGTATTTTCACTTTTCATCAAAAAATATGAAAAATATTAGAAAATTACCAAAAATTTATCCAAACTAAATTTTGATGTCCCACTTATAAAGAAGAATTAAATCTCATTAAATTGAATACATAAATGTGTCAAATATTGCTTTTAAAAAAAGGGCTCGCCATTAAAAGGAGGTAAAATTTCATTTTTTGAATAATACTCACTTTATCCGAAAAAAATAAATTTTTTATTATATTATGTATAAGAAACACATTATATGGATGTTTAAATTATATAATGTATATACAAATCAAAATGAAGTTAATATTATTCATAACCACTTTTTGAACGGTTAGTTTAGTAAGTTGTGGTGCACTCGATCTTGATATTGCGTGTAGTCCAAGATATTGAATTACCTTAATGATATAATTTACTATGAAATCTTGGGGTGTTATAACCTGAGAATATGATTTCCTACTTAAATAATTTGCCACCGAATTTCTCTTACCCAGGTTGTACATAAATCTCCCTGTGAGAAAATATGTAGCCACATGATCCCCCTGCATGAGAACACACTCGGTCCCTGACCACAATGCGTCCCAATACACAACGTACCCTTTTCCTGGTTTAGGAAAAACCAAGGTTGGTGCTGATGTATGGAGACCCTTTAACTCCTCAAAGAATTTCTAACACTACTCATCCCATTGAAATGTAATATTCTTCCTTGTCAAATATATCATCAGTGAAGTCAATCATGAGAAGTCACGAACAAAATGCTGATAATACCTAGCTAGAAAAAGGAAGCTTTGTATCTCAAAAATGTTTTTTGGTGGTTTCCATTAGATAACAGCCTCAATCTTTTCCATACCAAATAAAACATATTTCTCAGAAATAACATAGCCAAGGAGACAAAACACTTTTATCCAAAAGTCACACTTTGACATTATGGAATATAATCTATGGTCCCTTAAGATCCCCAAAATAGTCATTAAGTGCTCCTCATGCTCGAAACTTGTCCACTAATATACCAGTATATCATCCACAAATACCACCACAAAATAATCCATATATCTCTGAAATATCTAATTCATCAATTCCATGAACACTGCTGGTGCATTTTTTAGAACAAAGGGGATAACCACATACTAGTAATGGCCATATATACTAACGAAAGATGTTTTGTAAATATCCTCCTTCCTCACTCGCAATTTGAGATACCCTGACCTCAATTCAATCTTGGAGAACCATTGATCTCCCCTCAACTGGTCAAAAAAATCATCCATGTGTTGAAGTAGATATCGGTTCTTTATTGTAACCTAATTAAGTCTACAATAATCAAAATAGATCAGCATGGTTCTATCAACCTTTTTAACAAAAAAAACTAGCACTTCCCATGTAGACGTGTTAGGCCTGATGAAACCTTTGATTTCTAACTATTCAAACTTCACCTCTAATTCCCACAATTATTATGATGCCATTCGATATGATAGAAGTGAGATAGGACTGGTCCTCGGAAGGAGATCAATTGTAAACTCCACTTCTCTCACAAGAGGAAACCCTGAGAATTATTCAAGAAATGCATCCATAAACTAATCCACAACCGCTAGAAGAACATTATTCTCAACACCTTTTAGTGAGGCCAACGACAAGGCCTATAAATGATACAAGATCATTCCAACATTTGGGGACAACAAATTCGTTTCACCCATATTTTCATTCTTATCCCCTCTAGAGATATATCTAACACCATCCTCTATCACAAAACAAATTGTTGATGCATAGAAATCTAGTTTGTCCTTAAACATTTCCAACCAATCCTTTACCAAGATTATATCATAAGAATCAATCTTAAAAACTGAGAAATCCAACTTCAATTTTATGCCATCCACTACTAAACAACAACCTCTACATAAGAAGGCTTGACACTGTCTCTGACCCAGGGGAGTTTTAATTTTAAAAACAGAAGGCATCATTTCCACCTTTAACACTAACAAATGAACAATGTGATAAGTAAGAAAAGAATGTGATGCACCTGTATCAAACAAATCATGCATCAGTATGGAATTTCAAATAATCATACCTTATATCATGGATGTTCCTAACTAATCATCCATAATAGACTTCTTGCCTCCAAACAACTGATTACATTCTATGTTGGGCTATTTAATACCCTGCTTAAGAGTAATGTTGTTCCTAGAATCACCATAACCAATTTTAGTCTACTACTAAGGGGTATGTTTCTTCCCTCATCTCATTGAGGAATAAACCCCTACAACCCCTGTGGAGTGTCATGGACACATGACCTCAGTGCATTCTAATAATAACACTGCTGATGACCCATCTTCTTACAGCTATGACATGATCGAGGTTATGACATACAATCTCGCTTGATGTGGCTCATACAACCACACTAAAAACATCCATGATTACTTTGAGGCTTTGGAGGAATATTCACTGATCCTGTATTGGATTATGAACTATACTCCCACATTGGAAATAAGTTTCCCACTTCAACTTGAACCCAGCATTCGAGTTCCCACTATTCACCATGGGTACCAACATACTTCCCCCGCTTGTAGCCCCTAAAAGATCATGCTCATCCACCACAGCTCTATTCACTATTTTTCTATAATCATCTATACACAACACCACTATCTTGAAACAAATTTCTTAGTTCAACCCATATTCAAAAAATCATGCTTTCAATGATGTACTACCTACCACCTCAGGTACAAACCACACTAATTTCATAAACTTAGTTGCATATTTTGTTACCGCCAAGTTCCCTTGCTCCAAGTTGAAGAAACCTATTGTATGCTGAATTCTGAATGTATGAGGGTATAATTTATTATAAAAAAATTCCTCAAAACCCTCTCATGTCACACTTTGGTCCGTCTCAGCATGGACCACCAGCTCCCACCATTGAAGGGAGAGATCTTCCAACATATATTTGGTTAATTTCACATTCAACTCTTCTGGTGTTCCCATGAAGTCAAATATCCTATTCATTTTGTTCATCCATGCTTCAACCCTTTTTGGATCCATATCACCCCTAAAGATGGGTGGATTATGCCTTTAAAACTGTACCGCATGATCCACATCCCGTGGGTCATATGCTTTATTCTTACTTTCTAGGTCTTTTAAATCATAAACTATACTCTGCACTAGCTTCTGGTTCACCTGAGGCTTAGGTGCAACCACGTTTTTAGAAGCTTCCTCTAGTTGGTCTCTTCAACACCTACCCGGTGCCATTTCTATCAGTACAAAAACAACCATAAGACTCACTCCCTTAACAATAAAGGGAACTAAATTTTCAATTTCAATTACATAACAACTATCACAAATAGGTTTCCACAGGTTCACATTTCCCATCATGCACTATTCTAAAAAATCCACCACGTTTTGAAAATCAACCCATTTTCAAAGTACCAAAAATTTCTATGGTTCAAACCCTTCCGTTTTGAAACCCAATTTAGAATTTTCCAAAATCCACACATTCACACCACACCATAAATCAATATACCCCAATCAAATATGAATCCTAGAGGGAATTCATTTCTACTATCCATTTCATTCTCATCTCATTGGCTACACCCACGATAATGAGATATCCAATGCCTATAAGTTTCTCTAAACACTTTTGTAGCCAACTCCCTAGTAACTTGAACTTTAGCATAAAATGGTTAGTTATGTCCTTTTATGATATACATTCCAAGTTCTAACAATCCTAAAATTTTATACCATCCCGACACAAGGAATAGGCCAAGAACAAATGTCAACACCAAGACAAAAAATCAACGCCAAAGGACCAAACAACTATTCCCACTTGAAATCCAAGGACCGAACAAACTGATACCACTTGTAACATCCCACCCCATCTCGTTGGCTTGAGATGGTAGAGGAATGATATTTAGCCTTAAGTGACATTTCCAAGGGGCTAAAGGCTGGTAATATATTCCAAGTTCTTGGAGAATAAATTGGGGAATGATTTTCCCTTGAGATAAAAAACCATCCAAACAATCCACTATCAACAAACTACATGATGCACGTCGACAAAACAACTAAACCCATACATTACCAAAAGACAACCAATTGTTACATAAAAAATCCCAAAGACCAAAACTCCCAAAAAAAATTAGAGTACCAAGAGGAAGACTACAAAAATAATCTATATGAACTAGGACACCATTTTTAGAACCACGTGAAGCCCTATGCTCCAATCACCACAAAATCACCAAATCATCATGTCGAACTGCTGGAAAAATGAGATGTCTTACTCTTACCTGTGTCCTGGAACACAGCATCTACAAAATTACCAAAGTTCCAATGTAGAGTTTGAGTACAAATACTCATGAGGTTTTCCCTAAATTACATCCCAACACACGCCACTAGGATAAAATCATTATCACGTTTATATAAAACATTTTATTTAAAACATTAAATAGTTCAAAAACTACTATTAAGATAAAAACATACTTACCAAGCCACCTTTACCTAAACTTTTCTACCCCAGGAAAATAAAACACCCACGACATAATCCATTTCACTATTTCAAATTATCACAGCAAATTCCATCTTTCAAAACAACATACAACAAGGAAACCAAAATGTTGGATCTTTCGTCCAACCCGTTCACTATATATCCAACTAGTGGTTCTTCCCGACCACTATCCATAATGGGGGTTCCTCTGACCACTATCCATAAACATTTATAGTGATAATTCCCACCCCCTTCCACAAAACCAATAAAATCCATAACAATTAATCAACCAACAAGAAAAAATCACCAAGGATACACAATAAGCACACCACTATTTCCAACACATGCCAATTCACTTCAATAAATCACCAATTTATTGAAAACACGGTTTAACCAACTTACCATCCCCAACCACAATTAATTAAAAAATATCCTTATTGAAAACCATATTTTACAAAACATTTTTCATAATCAGTCACAAAAAATTTTAAAATGAACATTTTAAAATCACTCAAAAAAGCCCCTTTTTTCAAAAATAACCCATTTTCCCCAAAATCCCTCAAATAAACCCCAAATGGATTTACAAAAAGGTTCTAAAATAATAATAACAATTAATATCAAGAAAAAAATTTAATTGTAACCAAAACCATTAGTTCTAACCCAGTGGAGTCGATAGAGAAGCCACCTACCTTTATAGTTCCGGCGAATTCGACCCACATGCAACCTCACCCCAATCCAAGAAAATGCTCCACTAAAACCTCTCTATATCTCTTTTTCTATCATAAAAAGGCCCTAAAATAAACACCCAAGGAAAAAATCCTATATCTACACACAATAGGTGTAGATCTAGAAAACCTAGAGAGAGGGGAAAGTAGATCTAGGGAAAACCAAAAAGAACTAAGTGAGGAGACTTACAGAAGAAGAATCAGCTCAACCACACCAATGAAACCCTTTGA
This sequence comes from Viscum album, assembly GCA_963277665.1. Classification (NCBI taxonomy): domain Eukaryota; kingdom Viridiplantae; phylum Streptophyta; class Magnoliopsida; order Santalales; family Viscaceae; genus Viscum; species Viscum album. The sequence continues at coordinate 1,922,850,776 of OY728145.1, read as the reverse complement.
TTCACTTTCAAAATGAGTGGGTGAGCACCCCCAAACCCTTGAGAAGATAAAATCCAGATTAAGGATCAAGTGGGAGAGAGTATGGGTGTTTTTAGGGAAATACTGACTAATCCCGGATTTTTTTGAAGCCCATTTTTATGGGCCACATAGTTAGCTCGAACAATTAAAAAATGTGAAATAAAAGTTCACCTTCTGATACCTCTAAAGGGATCCTCGCATGGCACACCCCACATGGTTAGACAAATCGTGCTCAAGACTTGCGTACCCCACTCCCCACACGGTTCATCTCGCACGGTTTCTCCTAACCATGCTCAAACCATACAGCCTTAAAAAGGCCTCCAATGTTTTCCAAACCCTTCCCAAACTCTCCAAAAATAATCCAAACTCATCCCAAGCACATTAAGCACATATAAAACATAAAAAATTCTATATACCTCAATATAGGGTTACTAGAATATCTTTGGATATGTAGAAGGTTCAATCCGTTTTGTCCTGAGAGTATCCCAATAACATATTTGATATATAGAGTTTCAGAGGGATATCTAGTTACTATAATTGTATAATATAGATATTTTCATGCCATTCAAAACCACATAAAATCTTTACTAATAAAGTTTTAGAGTTAACATGGCTTGAATATTGTGGGAATGAATTTCAAGAGTTTAAAGGATTAATGGCCTCAGCATCAATCCTAATTCTACCTGGTCCTAAAATAGGTTATAAATTTTGTTATGACACTTCTGTAATCTGGCTATTAGTAGTTTTTTATGTTAGGAAAATGAGTCCTATGTATGATCATATTCATTTGAGGCCTTATAATAGTAATTACTTGATGCATGATCTTGAGTTAGTAGCTTTCTTTTAGGATTTTCGTTGTTGGATTCATTACTTGCTAGGAGAGCGGTTTGTAGTATACACAGACCATAAAAGCCTTAAATACATATTCACTTAGCACGAGCTGAACCTTAGATTGTTTAGATTGGTTTAATACCTTCTATATTTCAATTTTGATCTTTCTTATTGTCATATCATGGTTAATTTAGTATCTAATTATTTGATCTGAAATACTCTAGTGAAGTTTATTTAGTAGGCCATTAGTGAATGGAAGTTGGCATTTATTCTTTATGAAATGCACCATTATGTTCAGAATTGTCCTTAAAAACCATCTCTTATAGTATTAGTAGTGGAATCATCACTTCTAGATAGAATGGAGAAGATAAAACTTACAGATACATAATAATTAGTCCTAAAGAAATGTGTATCAAGTGAGGATGTGCTACTTGGTTAGGTTGTTGTTGAAGATGAGATCCTAAAAATTCATGGTATTTTTAGGGTCCTAGATACATGTGATAAGAGTTGATGAAGGAATATAATTTTTATAAATGGTTAGTTGATTCTAGAATCACTATGATGTACTATGACATATTCTTCTAGTATTGGTGTACTGGGATAAAAAAGAAAATTATAGGTTTTGTAACTCAATGTTCCACCAATTAGTAGATGATAGCAGAACACTAGTGACATATTAGTATGTTACATCCACCTCCCATTTTGAAATGTAAATGGGATAATGTCACCATGGATTTTGTGATAGGTTTACCAAGATCACCTCAGGGTAGTGAAACCATATGGATAATCATAGATAGGTGGAAGAAGGTCTCTAGTTCCTTTCCTATTAGGGGTACCTTCTAAATTATTGAACTTGGGAGGATTTATGTCTGAGGGATTATACACCTTCAGGGGGTTCCACATACTATCATATCCGACATTGATTCTTGGTTCATTTATTTTTTTTGGATGGGGTTGTTGATTACTTTGGGTTTGTAGATTCTTCTGAGTAAAACATATTACCATCAAACCAATAGTCTATCCAACTGTACTACACAGGTACTAGAGGATATGCTCTATGAGTGTTTCCTTGATTCTGGAATCTTGTGGGAGAATAAATTACCTCTTTTTGAGTTTAATTACAATAATAGATTCCAAGTAACTATACAGATAGCTCTATACATGGAATTTTACGGTAGTTCATTCCATTCACCTATGTACTGGTTAGATCTAGGGGAGGTAGTATTCCTAGGACCTCGTCCTATTCAGTAAAAATCTATAAAGATATAGTTTATCATGAAACATATGTCTCTAAATCAACCTAAGAAGAAATTTTATGATTATCTTTATTATCTACCTTTGGAGTTTATGGTGGGGCACAATACAACTTTTGAGTATCTTCAAGATTGGTTTATTGACGGATTCAGAGACAAGGGATGTTGGAACCTAGGTTTGTTGGATATTTCAAGGTCTTGAAGAGATTCAGGCCAGTAGCCTGTTAGAAATATTTACCTCAAAGGTATTGGTATATGCATGATATATTTCTTGTTTCTCATATTTCCACTATTATACTAACTCATTCCTTGTCCTTCATTCTAAGGAAGTTGAGTTAGAGGAAAACTCTTCTTTTTTGGAGTATCTATTTCATATCACTGACCATTGAACAAAGTCACTCTGAAGAAAGATAGTTCCTTTCATTTAAAGACTCTATAATAACAACTATATAAAATATGAGACCTGGGAGTGAGCATACAATATATTTACTCAATGGTTGGTGTTACTCTTGGATGTATCTCAACCACCCTCATAAGGGGGACTCAGGAATGATACGTCTTAAGGATTTTTAGTTTTATGATCATGGTTTTCCATTGATGTATGTATCCATTTACATTCAATTTAAAACAATTTTTTTATATTAATGTGAGTGTTTAAAGGGGTGATGGAGGTATAAGGAGCATTCATGATTGGTTTAAGGACTGGAGTACTAGTTTTTATGGGAGAAAGCTGAGTTGAACCATTAACTCATGGTTAGTACTAACCATGAAGCTCAACCATGTGGCATAAAAAGGGAGGAGTATATTTTTTAAAACCGTGAAACATAGACCAGATGACCATGTGCAACCTGTAATAAATTTAAATATCATTATTCATGGTTTTATCATAGTTTCTCTAACCTTGCATCTAGACCATGAGGGGTGAAAGATTCTAAAAAAAATCAAACAAACAATTTGTGGATAGTTACTCTAATTGAACACAAAAATCATACAAGGTGAGAAACTTTGGACATTAGTTGTACATGGTTATAACATCATTTATAAAATTTTGCGACCAAACTATGTACCCATTTATAAACTGGGAAAATAATTTTTCCCTCCAAGCCTTTAAATCTTTATCCATTCATTCTTCTCTTCATTCACACGACATCTCCCCAAGTGTGATAGCTCTATTTCCACCTCCTATAGGATTTTAAGAAACTACCCTATCAAATTTTTTATTTGAGTCTCCTTCATCTTTTTGGAATCCATTTGGTATTTCTATCACTATGTTTCCTTATTTTTTCAATTTTCCTAACCATATTCATCAGTATATTCAAGCGACCTAATATACACTATTTTAGGGATTTTTTCTAATTTATAATTTTCTATCATTCCAGTCCAAATATAATTATAATACTATATTATGATAATACTATCAATCAAAGGTAGGTGGTCTTCAAATTTCCCTTAAAATTATAAGTGTTTATGAATTTTGTCTTAGTTATGAATGTGGTACATTCAGTTCATTACCCTAAAAACAAATATTCACAAAAATTGTCACATAATCTTTGTTCTAAAAGTGCCATGAGACCCCTGAAATAGTTTCTGGTTGAAACCCCCAACATGAACCACCCCTTGGGTGAGTTATATAAAATTCCCTTAACCATTTATAATAAAATGAATCAATGGAAATTATATAAATGTTAATAGATTTTACACATTACTTCCCTTATGACCACAACACCACTAAGTTGTGTTTAGATTATCATATACTTATAAAGTAACAAAAATGAAATTAATTGAATTGGAAAATGGAATGGAGGTTACCCATGGGCCTCTTGACCTCTTAGAAATGTGATAGTCGAAAAAAGTTAATTTAATTGATAAATTTCATGTATATTTAGATGGCCCTTTTTCACTAATATATTATGCTTGATTATGGATATGAATATGCATCACTATAAAGTCATGGACCATGTTCAACTATTAAATGAAATTATTTTTTATCATAATATACATTGATGACATGGTTTTTGGTTTTTCATGTTTTGAGTAATATATGGATTCCCAATGTAGAATGGCATGAGAGAAATATATGGATACCACCCGATCCATTTATGCAGCTACCAAGTGGTAAACCAGACTTCGAATCAGTCATTTTATTAGCTTGTGACTTCCATGATATGACATATAATATATATTTTAATTATTTAAAAAACTAAAATGACTTGTATTATCCCCTTGGATTCATCTTGATGTCCTTGGCCATAGGCTGCCTTAGATTATCTTCTGGGACTCCAATCAATACTCGAATGAGTTTACCTTGGATAAGATCCTTGAACTCGATGAAGACACCTTAACCAGGTGACTTAGTTGCCTAGGAAACTAATGGTGTGATACTAAATGATATCAGGTGTAAGTATAATGTATTGGTCATTTTATCTAGTTCACATTCATTGTATAGTTTTTCTCATTATTTTACCACACTACCCCATTTTATATTTTTGGGATTGATTGTGTTAGAATTCTGATTTATAGTTTGTCTGTTATTATGTATATTTAAATTCCACACTTCTAAAACTTATAATCACATAATATGTTTGTATTAGACACCATTGGTGGTGGTATATAGAGTTTTATGCACACCCTTTTCAGGCAGCTAATTGGTACCTAAACAAAATTCATGGATGCGGGTAATAACAAAGGTAAGAACCAAACAATGGACATTTGGTTATATTTAGTATGGGGGATTGGGAGAAAATGATTGATCTGGTACTCTGGATTCTCTTATATATAGCTTTGTGGTCTTTTTTTCCTTTTTTGTATGAAGTGTTATTACTTCCTACTACCATGTCTATCTGTAATTATTTTTGTATCATCATGACATCATAAATTGTATATTATTTTTTGTTTCTACCATGTTTTATTATTATTACTTGCATGTTCATCCTTTCACTTCCTTACTAATTATATTGTTCCTTTATAATTTTGTTGTTCGTTACTCATTATTTATCATTATGCTTCACTCTGATAAAGATATTATAGTCTCCATGTCCTACCACGATAGACCCTCACTACCAGTCAGTCTCCTATGTCATATGAGGTATTATGCATGAGTCCATGTGGTCAACTGATTTTGGTTACTTTTGAGTGAGATGGTTCCAGGACATCACTGATTTATTATACCATATGATGATGTTATGATATATTCCAACCCTCTTTCTGTTGATATAATGTTTCGCATAAATTTCTCCTTATTTGATAAATCCATCATTTCATAATATTATAAATTTTTCAAAAAGGATTTAAATTTTATTATTATTATTTTTCATCCATACCCGTGTTTTTAGATTTCATCTAATGTTTTAATTTATTATATATAAATTTAAATATTTTTTTCAACTATAATATTCATTTTTGTATTAAAATATTTTGTAGTTTATTTTTTTTTAATTTTTTAAGGATGTGGGTTTCTAGAAAATAATTTTGAAAACTATATTAAGATTTAAATTCTTTTCATGGTATAATATTTAATCTTATACTCCATTTTTATTAAATAAGATTCATTTTTATTTGGTTTTTATACTGATGAAGAAAAAACGTTTTTCAAGAAATACCTTTTTGTGCTTTCATTTTTATTTTCCTATATATCCCTTTGGAATTTTTACTTTGTATTTCACCTATTATTGTTTACCCTATAAAGTGATCCATTTTGGCTGATCAGGTTATTGATGTAAATCGATTTCTTTCATGATGTTATTTTATACCATTTAGAAAATTTTTTAAAACCATTTTCTTTCCATAGGTTCTTTATTCTATAAAAATTAAATGATTTTCATTATATTTTTTATGAAACACATTTTATTTCTATGGGTTATTTATGATGTGATAAGTGAATTATTTAAAAGTGTCACATGTAAGTATGGATTCATTATGTATAGGTTCATTTGGAATTTTTATGAAACCCATTTCCATTCCATGGGATCTCTATGATTTAATAGGTGAATGATTTTTAAGTGCCACATGTAAGTATAGATAAATGATGTGTTGGTTCCTATATCAACCTTCAATTCATTGGTAAATATTTATATTTCATGATACTTTTATATGTTGACATAAGTTAGTTTCATGAAATAATGGGTGGAAGTATGTTACTAATGAAGGTGATGATTCCTTATACCTATGGTTGTGCCAAAATTATCTAGAATGTCTTATTATGATGATATGTGGAATAACCGTGATATATTAAAATTTTATGGAACATTCCTATGTTATTTTTTTAAAATACCCCGACTTATTAATTTATGTTTTGACTCCCTTACAATATATGATTCATGTTTTGTCAAAGTTTTAGTCCATCACACTTTTATGATGTATGCTTTTATTGGTATGATTCTTCTATATATTATCATTTATTCTTAATATGTTATCATACCCATTTTCCCATCTTATATCCACTATTGTTCTCTGATTGTTATCTCACATGTTTTAGCTAACTGAGCATTAGATATCACCACTTTCTTATGTCTTTTCATTCCCAAGATTATAGTGATTGGTATTTCGAGTGAGATGTTTGTAAGAAATTTTATACTAGAGTGGTTATGGATAAAATATTACTCGTATTGAAAAATATGATTTATATGTATTAAATCATCCAAGACACTAAACCTTCAACTGTATGGTTTGGAGAATATCGTCAAGTGGGATTATTTTTCATGTAAAATAATGAAATACATGTGTTTATTTAACTTCAAAATCCTCATATACTATGTTGTGTACTCATCCTGATGTATCCTATTACTTAAGTATAAAGAGTAAATACCAATAAAATCCTACTAAAAATAATTATATACCTATAAAAAATAAACTTAATTACGTGAGAGGGACTAATGATGTATACCTGGTCTTGGATAGTGTGGAAGGGGTTTCATTAATTATAATTTATAAATAGATAAAGATAAAATTATATCTCAGTCTAGATCTGTTTTTTTAATAAAACTATAGTAATCTAGAAAGGTTATAAACAACTAAGAGTTCTTTATTATACAATAGATGTTGAATGTATCAAATAAAATGGCATGCTTAAAGAATTTGTTTATATAAAGATGTTAATTAGTATACTAGGGGATATATTAAGTATGTTTCACCTAATTGAACATCTATATGACAATAGTGGATTGGTTTCACAAGATAAGGAAACCATAGCCCTCAAAATATCCAAAAACTTTCAATATCGATTTCTTCTATTTTGAGTGAAAATTGTTAGGTGAAATATTAAGATGTTTCAAAATCCTACATAGTATAATATTATAGATCCCCTAAAAAACATGATATCCACCCAAATCATGAAATCCACACAAGTTATCTTACTATTGGATATATGGGTTATGAGATATGATGAAATTTATAATTATTTAATGTTTATTCCATAAGGTTATAAAAATATTATTGGTTTATAGACCTTTTGAATCATGTAATAAATGTTAATGGAAATAAATTATTATTAAATTATTTTTATTTTGTAGAACATGGAATAATATATGATAGAAAACCCCTATAATAGATTAATTACTAGTATATCCCTAATTGATGATCATTATATTGGGTTTTTTGATATATTAAGATTAATATGATTAGGTTCCCCAGTATAGAGTTACAAAAGATCACAAATAATATATATATATTTGAACATGTATTTGGACTAACATGTGTAATATAAACCACATATATTGTTGTACGTATGTAATTGGTGTTACTTTGGTTTACTTTGTTAACGGATCCTTTAACAAGAGGTTTTCAAAAAGGTTCCCCACTTTAGAAGTTTTAAACTTTGATTTAAATCTAAATTAATTTTTTAATTTGCCTGTATATAAGGTAATTATTTATGAAAATAATTAATTAATGGATTTTATAAATAAGATAGTATGATTCTACCAATATTATTAGTTTTTACATTGAGTGCATTAATTAAATTTTGACTAATTAAGTGCATTTAATTTCCAAGATAAATACATATAATTTAATTATATAATATTTAGTCAACTAAATAATTAATAAAAAAATTCTTTTTATACCTGATTGATATTATCCATGCCTCATTCTTAATTTCGATGTTTAGGAAAAAATAAGTTAGTAAATAGACATGTCGTGGCCTATATCATACTAAACCAATTTTTAATTTTGGTATCTATGATGTATCACTAGATAACACTCTTAGTTTATTATTATGAATGAGATTCATTATCATTTAAAAATGTACAATGATCAATTAGATTCACACATAATATAATACTAATTGGGATCTTTAGACCAATGTGGTCAATTCATGTGTAAATATCTTTAAATTTACAATAAAAACATATAAGAGTTGTGTTTTCAAAATTTTTGATATTTAATCATACAAATAATGACGCATGATAATACACATAATGAATAATTTATATTACTAATATATAAATATTTGTAACTAAAAATTCCAAAATTAGATTTTAGCTAGGAAATACTATAGGAGGTTTACAAGGCCCATTAAATGTGGATAATTTTAATTCCTACCACAAAAGACTATTTAAGAACCTCATTTTCAATATTTAATAAATTTTGAGGCTCACTAATCCACCTCCAATTTTGTTTTGAGACTTAAGCCACTTTAGGAGGTTATTTAATTCTTAACATGATAGGAGGCTATTTACTACAACCCATTTTATATGCTACGAATTTATATTACTTAAAGACTTTTGGATACCCATTTTCTATAAATAGCATGGATGAGGGTGATAGAATTAATTCAATTGAGAGAGATTGAAAATGTGATGCTTAGTGTTATCAAGTGTTCTTCATCTGAGATATCTCTATAGTTTTTATCTTCTAATAGGTTCACTAGTTTCTTTCACTACCTTTATTCCATCATTTGATATAGAGGAGTTACTAGAATTAGTTTTATTAAGACAGAATTCAACCAATGCATTAGTTGAATTGTTGGTTAATACTGAATGCTACTTTAATTAATTTATTCATGTTTTATATAAATATTATAAACCTATTTAAAAGTTAATTTTATTTAATTTATTTATAATTATGTTTCCCAAATAGATTTTATGTTATTGTATAGGTTTTATTATTTCTTACCTTGTGTACCTAGGGTTGGTAACATCATTAAAACTCATCAATTATATTTTTAGTGTCTGTATTCAAGGTTTATTTTGAAATATTTATTGATATTTATTTGTATTAGGTTATTTTTATATATTTTTACTCTAATTATGCATATTTTATTTTTTTGATCAATTAAATGATAATTTTTACCCAACTAATACTCATAGGCTCAGTGTTATAGTCACTACCCTATAGGGATGGGAGAATAAACCTAAGGAAATTGTCATTTTTCCTCACTAATATGGTCATGTTGGGACAGGATATCAAAAAAATAGTATCAAATCAATTTATTTTCTAAGGTTTTAATTTTTGGGAAATAGAAAAAAAGATATATGTGGTCATAGTAATATTTGACAATTATGAATGTATTCTGGTCCCAAATAAAAATAGTTAATGTTAAATTCACTAGAAATATGAGGAATTGAATATGAAAATTTTAATGAATTATTATTTAGTTTTTTAAAAATAAATATGTTTTTATAAAGTTTTTAAATTTACCTTGATTGAGAGTAAATATTTGGTTGTTCATAAATCATTTAGGAATGTAGGGGTATGACATACAAGTGTGTGTAATGTTTTATATCTTATGAGAGGATATGTATGGGTAGGGGGAGTAAACCCAATCTATTATGGAACTGTAAACAATATTTTTGAGTTAGGAGAGAGTACTGAATCAAGTATGGGTCTTTTTACATTATGTTATAATGGTCATGGAAGATATGAAGGGATTGTTTTATATGGTATAAAGGTGGAAATTTACATTATAGACTCCCACTTTTCTCATGGTATTGGGGAGATGAAAGGGTAAATGGATTTTAATGTAAAAATTAATTATAAACCCTATTAAGGAAAAGAAATTAACCTCTTATATGTAGAAAATTTTGGAAGAATTAGGGAGGGATTTTATTTAAAGTGATTGGTAAATGAGTTAATTTTAGAAGACATAGCCATCATGAAAATAAATTTCAAATAGATGTAAATACTTCTACTAATGAAATGTATGAAAATAAAACATGACCTAATGGACCCACCACACTAAAATAATTTAATTTTAAGGAGTATAGAAGTGTTGAAAACATGCGCACCAATATTATGGTTAATGATCAAAACTGAAATCAATTACCTCAAAATCCAATAGAGAAAGGGAAAGCCTGTAAAATCACAACTAATAAAGTGGGACATAAAAATTAAGTAGTTAAAGGTAAACTTATCATCAAATCTAGTAAAAAATGACTTACTTAATTATTTATCTTTTCACTCCTTCGTATCTAGGAGTTTTTCTAAGAGAATAAAATCACCACCCCCAACAACTAGATATTTAATTATTAGTAAAAACTTTTTATTGTATGATGATTACATCTTGACTATATAAATCATCTTTGATAAAAATTTATAGTCATGTGATTCCCAAAAATCATATTATTCTTTCTTTAGTAGAATTTGATGTGATTTTGGTAATGTATTAGATCTCTCTACATAAACTCCATATTAGTTACTAGGATAGGGAAGTCTCATTTCATTTATTGAATCGACCTATAATCATATATCAATGAAAGGCAGTCCACGAACTACCTATGGAAATTAATTTCATTGTATGGGTCTTAATACCCAATAATGAGGGGTATTTTTCTCAAATGGTTGGGAAAATTTGATAATGAATATATCACCATTTTTTATGAAAATTTCAATGTAATTTCAAAAGAGCATCTAGGTATTCCCTCGAAACATGAGGTCCAGGTTTCAAAAAAAATCATACCTATTTTCATGCCTATATCAGAGAATCCATATAGAATATCCCGAATTTAATGGGATTAATTGAAAAATAAATGTCAACTTAATAAAGATAAGATCATTATATGAATAAGAGATTCATCATGAGGTGAACTAGTCCTGATTTTTATGAATAAATATAGATAAATGCATATCTTATTTGATTATCTTTTATATAACAAGATCAAGATCAAAAATAAGAATCATATACCTTATATTGATGAATTGTTTGATATATAGTGACTATCTCAATACTTATCAATGATTTAACTTTAGTCTATATATCATCAATTATGGGTGAAAATATAGGATGTGCCCAATATAATCTTTCATACATAATATGGGCACAAGAAATTTATAGTGATTCCATTCACACTCAAAAATTCCTTTAATATCTTCATGGATATGATGAATAATATCTTCATATATTTCCTTAATAAATTTATGGTATTATTTATATAGGAAATTATCATATATTATAAGATCAAGTAAGATCATGAATATCCTTTCAGGGATTTTGTTACAGACCGTAATAAATGAGAAATTGTATTTCAAATATAGCAAGTGTGAATTCTAGCTATAGAAAGTATCATTATCGAGTCATGTGATCATAAGTGAGGGTATATATGTGGATCACACTAAAATATATTTTATTTATTAATGTCCCCAACTAACCACTATTATAGAGATCTATATTTTCCTTGTACATTTTTTGATATCATTTATTCATTGTGATGAATTTTTTAAAACTTTTAAATCTATTAACCATGTTAACTCGGTAGGGATTCAAGTTCCTATGGATAGATGAATGCAAAGACATTTTCAAGGAGCTCAGGATATATTTGGTAACTAAAACTATACTCAAATTATTCTATAGTAAATAAGGGTTTTCAATTTAAATGAATGAATCAAATAAGGGGTTATGATATTTCCTCAATTAGAATAAAATATTGGTAGCTTATGCCTCACATTAATTAAATATTCCTGAGTGAAATTATGATAAAATATTTGGATCAAGAGTCTATAATATTTTAATTAAAGATATGGATACATTTCCTCCATAGTGAAAAGGGTTGAATATAAATTAATCATAAGAGATTAAAGTATATGTTAACATCGAAGGAGTTGAACATGTGAAAAAGGAGATATTTGGGGTTGATTATGGACTATGATTTCTCAATACAATACTACCTTGGGATGTAAAACATGGTGTTTGATGATCTCAATAAGAAGGTTCATGATAACTTATCCATGATAAGGATTGAAAGAGAACCAATACACATGGATTATCAAAGTATATATTGTGAAATCATAATGGAGGGAGAAATATTTCAGAGTTCAACTTTGAAAATGATGGAACTATATGATTTAAGAAACAAATAGGAATCCCATCAATAAAATTATTGAAGAAATATTTATTTTAGGATACACATATATCATCATTATATATCCATAATAAAAGAATAAACATGTATAAAGATATCATGAATCATTTCTTATGGGACAATATGAAGCGGGAGATTATAAATTATGTATCTTGATGATTAGTACAAAATTTTGTTAAGTAAGAATGACTAAATTATAATGGGATGATGAAACAATTACCCAGAACTACATACGAATGGGATAAAATAAAAATGGGTTTTATTTTAGGACCTCATATGACTTCTAAAGGTAATAATTCTATTTTGGTTTTAGTTGATCAACTTATGGAGTTAAAACACTTCATTGTTATTTGAAAATATTTATTTCTCAATAAAATTGAAATGATAATTATAAATAAAGTTATAAGGATGCATGATATACCACTATAAATTTCATCTAATTGATATATGAGGTAAACTTAAAAGTTTTAGATAATTAATCAACAAGTATTGGATACATAGAAAAAAATTACCACTAGTGGTCATCCACAAATTGATGGTCAATCTGAAAGGGACATTGTGACTCTATAGGATATACTAATATATTAATCAATAGATTTAAAAATTGGTTGGGATCATCACATTGAACTTGTGTATCTTTCATATAAAAACATTTTCCATTATATATTTAAAATTAAACCATATTAGGATCTGTATGGGAAAAGGTTCATAACTCCATCATTTTTTTATGAAGTTGGAGCGTGTAAATTGATGGGGCTAGATATTTTTCATATAATGAAGAATAATAGTCAAACAATTATGCATAAAATTAAATTTACAAAAAATTCAATAGAATTTTAGTGATGATAATCATTAATATACTGATATTTTGACATGAGAGACAAGGCACTACTTTGAATATCACTATATAAGAGGGATATGAGATTTGGGGAGAAAGGAAATTTTATTCCAAGATATATTGGGCCTTTAAAATAATTGATTCTTTGAAGATAGTATATTATTGTATTTCACCACCACCAAACCAATTCTAAGTAAATATGTGTTCCTTTAAACACTTTTTATGATGTACATACTTGAGAATTAACATAAACTGGACTTTGTCGTAGTAAAACCAGAACATGGTCTCTCTTATGAGCAATAACCAATATAAATATTGTACTGTGGAGATAAAGTATCATGAAAAATGGCCACCCCCAAGTCACATTTATTTGGAGAAATCATAATTTTTAGGAAGTGATATGAGAAACAAAATGTGTAATGAGGAAGAAGTACCCTCATTCATATTCCTTTTGCATGCACTACCTATTCATACTGGATATATTGTAGACACCGTTGGTGGTGGCCTACTGAGTTGTACTCACACCCTGCTCAGGCCGTCGTTGGGTACCTGAGCAGACTCTATGTTTGCAGGTCAGGAGAAGGGAAATGGTCCTTACTAGATAGTGAGTGGACATGGCTAGAACTTGGTGGAGGATCCGGACTTGGAGTTGGGACCATTTTGCGGATTTGGCCATTGTCTATATTTTGGGTTTTGTTCGCCTTTTCACTTGTAGTATGACATGGCATATTTACTACTGTAAATGTTTGTTAAACATGTTCCTGGTTTGTTGGTTGTTGTTTCCGCTATTTGGTTTATTCTGTTGTGGATTGCTCTGATAAAAAGGGGGTATAGTCTCCCGACATGACTACATAGACCCCCACTTCTAGTCGGCAGCCTTTGGTGTACGGGGAGGTGCACTTATGGTCATGTCACCACCCGGATCGGAGCACCGGTATAGTGGCTTCCGTGTCGGGGACATTACAAAGTGGAATCAGAGGAGGTCTTTCTTCTCCTTCTCTGAGGTTTTGTTATTTGAGATTGGTAGTCAAGGGATTAGAAGTGTCGGGCCTTGGTAATGAGATCGTGATTGGGATTAGCTAACCCAAGTATGAGGGAAAACCCATGTCACCCTCTGTGGGAATTGTTGTTCTTGGTTGTGTGTTGTTACAGTTGATAATATTTCACCGTTGGGTGATACACATGTGGTTTGATGTGACTGCTTCATGATATTTGGCTTGTGGCCTTAACGGTATGAGGATTTTCATTCATGCATCCTTTAGGCACCTAAGGAGATAGGTGAAATGCATTGTGATAGGCACACGCACAGGGTGTGTGTGTGAGGCAGTAAAGTAGGATGCATCATGCATTTCATGAAACCAAGAAATAATGAGAAGAATGAAATGAAACAAGTGGCTAAATGATGTTTAATGAAATAATAGGATTTGAAACAAATTGAAAAATGTTGTTGGGTTGGTGTATGAAAAATGGGTTGTTGTAGCCAGTATAGAGCTTTTGATGGAGTCATGAAAGTTTATGTTATGCGTTCTAAAATCTCGTGCTTGGCATTGTAGATAAATGCCACAACGACGTCTGTTACCAGTTGGGCAATGAGAGGATGTTGCTGAGAACACTCATCCAGTAGAGGAGCAAGAAAATATCGTGATCAATGAAGGTAGAGAAGACCAGTTCCAGGAGAACTTTCCTCGCCTTATATAGATGATGGATCGGGACCCCCGGGTGGGTTGCACCGAGTATGTTTGAGCTGACCAAAGAGTCCCAGCTGTAGTACCCTCTGACCATCACCAAATAAGGTGGGCCAGAAGTAGATTAATTCTTGTTAGAGTCTTTCCAGACGATACTGGACCATCTGGAGACCCCTGTTGAGAAGCGAGTGAAGCTGGCTGCTTATATGTTGCGAGGCCAGGCTAGGCGTTGGTGGGACATTCAGGCTCAAATTGAGAAGGCTGAGGGAATTTCGTGGAAGGTTTTTCAGGAAATGTTTCTAGAGCATTTATACCTAGATACTTTTAGCCAGGAGCGGGCTTTAGAGTTTATGAGCCTGACTTAGGAATCACTGTCGGTGATGGACTATGCTAGTCGCTTCACTGATTTGAGACGCTTTGTCCTAGTGTTAGCAGGAGATGAGGCAGAAGTAGCAAGGTGTTTCCAGGATGGGATGATACATGAGATCAGGTCTCAAGTAAACATCTTTCTCTTGAAGAGGTTTGCAGAGGTAGTATATCAGGCATTGATCTCGGAATAAAATCTGAGGGGAGATTTGGGTAGTGGGCTTGTGGTGTCAGTGGGATAGACGAGCGGTGCAGCTACAGAAGGTCGAAAGCGATGCCATGAGAGCTCACAACATGGTGGAAGTGTGAAAAGTGGATTGAAGAGGGGGTCAACCTATCAGAGTGGGAACCAGGTGTGCTGCTATCAGTGTGGTAGGTCGGGGCATATGCGTGGTCAGTGTCCTCAAGCTCTAGTTGAGTGTTGTTTGTGTGGTCGGATGGGACATGTGAAGAAGTTCTGCAGGAAACCTCAGTAGGAGGGCGAGTATGATGGTGGAAGGCAGGGAAAGATCGCTCACACTAGCATGGCAGTGCAACACAAGGCATTCAGGCTGGAGCCCAGTGTAGAGGGGCAAGTCAGCTCCAGGAAGTTCAGTTTGCACCTGGTGATGGAGAGGCTGGACCATCGACTGTTCGAGGTACGATCCTTGTAGCTTCTACTTTTTCTAGTGCATTGTTTGACACAGGTGCCACACATTCTTTTGTATATGCTCAACTTGTGGTAGCACTGGGTTTACCTTTGAAGGGGGTGTGTTGGGTGATGTCAATTGACAATCTGTTGGGGGTGCGGGTTGAGGATATCAAGCAATTCAAGGGGTGTGCCTTGGAAGTAGGTGGGTATAATTTTCTGTGGGATTTGTTCGTTCATGAGATGCCAGGGTTTGACCTAATCTTGGGAATGGATTGGTTGGTGTTGTATCAGGTGAAAATTGACTGTTACCATAATAGGGTATCATTCAGGTCACTTGAGGCTGATGCTTACGTCCACCGTGGCGAATGGGATGTTCGAGCAGGGCGTGCAGGACCGTTTGGTCAGCAGTTGAATGGAATCATGGCTCGAGTGTCATGTCTCAAGCTTGGAAAAAATGAAAGAGGGGGGTGGTCTTTTTTCCCTCCTATGGTGGATCGGTTTCAGGATGTTTTTCCTGAGGATTTCTCGGGGATACCGCCCGAGAGGGATGTTGAGTTCATGATCGAGTTGCTGTCGGGAGCGGAGCCAGTTTCTATTCTGCCATACCGAATGGAAGCAGCAGAACTCCAGGAAATGAAGGTTCAGCTTGATGAGTTGGAGAATAAGGGGTTTATACGTCCTAGTATGTCTCCTTGGAGATCTCTCATGCTCTTTGCAAAGAAGGCTGATGGGTCATTAAGGCTATGTGTTGACTATCGAAAGTTGAATCAGATGACGGTTTAAAATCAGTACCCTCTTCCTAGAATTAATGACTTGTTTGATCAGTTGTGGGGTGTGTCGGTGTTTTCTAAGATTGATCTGAGGTCGGGTTATCACCAGTTGAGAGTGAGGTCTTCCGACATACTGCGGACAACATTCCAGAGTCAGTACGGGCTATTTGAGTTTCTGTTAATGCCTTTCGGCTTGACCAATGCACCGACGGTGTTTATGGATTTTATGAACTCGATCAGTTCATGGTTTTCTTTGTTAACGATATCATAGTGTACTTGAAAACTCATGACGATCATGCCCAACATCTTGACATCGTCTTGGTTATGCAAAGAGAGCATCGGCGATACGCCAAGCTAACCAAGTGTCAATTCTGGATAGGTGAGGTACATTTTTTGGGTAAAATTATCTTAGAGGCAGGTGTGTCAGTGGATCCAGAGAAAGTGCAAGTAGTTGTGTATTGGGAGTAGCCAAAGAGTGTTTCTGATGTTCGGAGTTTTCTGGGTTTGTCCGGGTATTATCGAATGTTAATTCAGGATTTCTCTCACTTGGCAGCACCACTTTTGGGCTTGGCCAAGAAGGGAATCTGGTTCGAGTGGTCTGAGGCTTGTGAGAACTCCTTTCAAGAGTTGAAGAAGCGGTTGAAGACCGCACCTATCTTGATCTTACCTGAGCTGGGTAAGAAGTACATTGTGTTTTGTGATGCGTCCGGAATCAAACTTGGGGTTGTGTTGATGTAGGATGAGTGGTTTGTGGATTATGGGTCAAGACGGTTCAGACCCCATGAGCGGAACTACCCGACTCATGACCTTGAGTTGGCTGTAGTAGTGTACACCTTGAAGTGCTGGAGGCACTATCTATTGGGAGAATGGTTTACCATGTTTACCTACCATAAGAGTTTAAAGTACATCTTCTCACAGCAGGGTCTGAATCTCTAGAAGCGAAGATGGGTTTAATATCTACAGTCTTTTGACTTTGATTTTGTGTACACGCCAGTAAAGGTAAACATTGTTGCTGATACTCTGAGCAGGATGGTTCAGAATCAGATGGTTCAGGAGTCTAGCACCGAGGGGAAGGTGATGGCTTTGTTTACAGAAATGCACCTGGAGGTGCAGGAGGAGAGATGGCAGGTCACTCTTGCTTCCTTAAAGATGGAGTCAACGCTTTTGAGTCGAGTTAAGGAAGGTCAGCTTGAAGATACTGAGTGTTTGAACATGAAGGAAAAACTTTAAGGTGGTAAGCTACCTTCTGGATTGTCCATCGGCGTGGACGATGTTGTTCATGTTCGTGAATGTTTGGTTATGCCAATGTGTGTGCGAGAAGAGTTCATGCGAGATTTCCATTCATCAAGGTGGTTAGTGCATCCTGGTTTGACCAAGATGTACTGTGATCTCTGAAGGCAGTTTTGGTGGCCTGGAATGAAGAAGGAAGTTGCGGGCTTTGTGGAATGGTGTCTTACCTATCAGCAGGTGAAGGTTGAGCGTCAACTCCCAGGTGGTTTGTTTCATCCATTGCCCATTCCGAAATTGAAGTGGGATGATGTAACAAAGGATTTTGTCGTGGGTCTTTCGAGGATGCCACAGAAGAATGATGCAATATGGTTGGTTGTGGATCAGTTAACGAAAGTGGCTCATTTATTACTGATTGAGGAGACCTTTACAGTCGACCAGTTGGGTGAGCTGTATGTTCGAGAGATAGTGTGGTTTCATGGTGTGTCATGGACCATAGTTTCGGACTGAGATCTGTGTTTCACATCATGTTTCAGAAAAGGGTTGCAGAAAGCGCTTGGTATGCAGGTGTGTTTAAGTACTGATTTTCACCCGCTGATGGATGGGCAGTCGGAACATACGATCCAAGTGTTGGAAGACATGTTAAGAGCTGTGTCTTAGACTTTGGTGGTTCATGGGAGAGACACCTATCGTTTGTTGAGTTTTCCTACAACAACGGTTTTCGGGCTACGATTCAGATGGCACCGTTTGAGGCACTTTACAGGAGTCCATGTAGATCTTCATTATGTTGGCTAGAGGCTGGTGAATCTGAGTTGTTGGGACCAAGTCTCAAGAAGGAGACTTCAGAGAGAGTTAAGTTGATCATGAAGCGAATGGCTATGGCCCAGAGTAGGCAGAAGTCATATGAAGATCGGTGGCATAAACCTCTTGAGTTTGGGGTGGGTGATGAAGTGTTCCTTTGGGTGTCTCCAAGGTTGGGTCACCGGCGGATACGAAAGTAGGGTAAGTTGGCGCCCAGGTATGTGGGACCTTTTGAGATTGTGGAGAGGATCGAACCAGTGGCTTTCTAGTTGGCTCTTCCAAAGTGGTATGGTGGGATTCATGATGTGTTTCATGTGTCGCAGCTCTGACGGTATCACCCTGACCCATCTCATGTGGTTGATTTTGAGTATGTGGAACTTGAGGCTGATGCTTCTTTTGAGGAGCATCCGGTTCGTGTGGTGGATCATAGTGAAAAGGTCTTGCGAGGCAAGGTTGTGCCATTAGTGCGAGTACTATGGAAGCATGGGAAAGTTTAGGAAGAAACTTGTGAGTGGGAATCGGATATGCATGCTCAATGGCCCGAACTCTTCTCTTCGGTGGATCAATGAGGCTTGGAATCTCGGCTCGAGGACGATCCGTTATAAGGTGGGGAGGTTGTAAGACCCCTTTTTTTTAAAGGTATGTTTTTTTTGTGTTTTGGATTAAAACCTTTTGTTTTGGGGATTTAAAATGTTTCCTAAAAGTATGAGAGGCCTTAGGGGTGTTCTGGGGGCTCAGGGCACGGAAGAAAGGAAATATGGGCAAGACAGGCCAGGGTACACGGCCTGCGCACGGTCAGGTAAACCATGTAGCCTACCCCGGATGGACCATGCAACCCTTCCTCCTCCAGACAAAAGCATGCACACGATTTGCGCATGGTTTTCCAAACCATGCGGATGAATCATGCGACCCCTCCTCCTCCGGGCAGTGGCATGCGCACGGTTTGCGCACGGTTTTCCAAACCGTTCGGACAAACCCTTCGGCCACTTAAAGTTTGGAAAAATTACAAGTTTTCCACTTTGGGCTTTTAAACCCCACTCGGTATTTTCCTCCTTTCCTCCCCTCCCAACCCTAGTGATGAACTTGGCCGACCCAAGCTTCCCAGCGGTGTATCTCCTTCGATTCCAAGGCATTTTTGGTGCCGTTGGTTGCGGATCGAAGCTCCGAGTAAGGCTAATCCCGTCCTTGGATATCTTTTTGGTTTAGGGTTTGAATCTTCTCTCCCTCTTGTTCTGAAACCCTAAAACCATATCTTTTGGGTGAGTTTTAAATTAAAGCTCCAAAGGTTGGTCAGATCGAGGTCTAAGGACTCGATTGAGAGTGCATTCAACCGCGGTTTCGAGGTAGGCGGTCTAAAAGTGATATCCCATAGTTTCTTGTGTATTTGTGCATGTTTAGATGTGTTCTTGCTTTCCTATGGTTATGTTTTGAAAAACCTTGGCATGTTTTATAATAACGATGCTTAAATTTCAAAATGGGAACCCTCACGATCCCCGTGGGATGTGTTGGGATAGACATGACCTAGTTGGGGCCATCCATGGGATGTGTCAGCTTTTCTCGTATTTAGGGATTGATATTAAACAAGTGACCTTGTTGTAATGAATTGTAGATCCCTTGATAAATATTTTGGCATGATCGGTTGAACATGGAATAGAAGTTAGGTGATGCAGCTAGACATGGAAATGACCGAAGGGTTAATGTGGAATGGGTTTAATGGTTGATTCATGGGAATGATGAATGGGATAAATGGGTTAATATGTAAACTGATTAAAGACCATAATGGGATAGATTATGGGTTTAATGTTAAATTCTTAGTGAGATAGGCATAACACTTGGGAATTTGGTAAATGGTTAAATGATGTGAAATGGTAATGTGTTAATGGGTTAAGGCATGATGTGGATTCCCATGTGGGTTATTTTGAATAGTGTTTTCCGAAGGGAAATGGTTTGGATGGTTGATGGTTACTTATATATAATCATGTTCACATGGCTTCGTAGAGTGGGTTATGACATGAGGATCTACGCCCACGGGTTGAGTGAAGAATAAGGTTCTAAAATCCACCCTAAATGTAAGTGTTAGGAAAGGGGGCTGAGGGTCTATTCTCCTAACGGTTGCATCCACCCGGACAGAGGCTTCAAGGTGAGGTTATGGTTCCTATGAGGGGGTTAGTCCTAGTGAGACAGGATAAAGATGTGTTTACCCTCTTGCATGTGATTGTTGTCCTTAGACCCATGTAACATAATGTATGTGTTTAACCCATGGAAATGTGACGAATGGTAGGTGATGATAGTTGGTAATAAATGAATGGTAATGGAATGAAAATGGATTGGTTCTGAACTTGTTAATGGAACCTTAATTAATTACTTGGAAATTATCATTCATATTCCTTTTTCATGCACTATCTGTTCATTACTTGATATTTTGTAGACACTGTTGGTGGTGGCCTATTGAGTTGTACTAACACCTTGCTCGGGCCACCGTTGGGTAACCGAGCAGACTCCATGTTTGCAGGTCAGGATAAGGACAAAGGTCCTTGCTAGATAGTGAGTGGACATGGGTATCACTTGGTGTAGGATCCGGAATTGGAGTTATGACCATTTTGGGGATTTGAACGTTGTCTATATTTTGGGCTTTGTTCACTTTTTTAATTATAGTATGACATGGCATATTTACTATTGGAAATGTTTGTTAAACATGTTCCTTGTTTGTTGGTTGTTGTTTCCACTATTGGGTTTATTCTGTTGTGTCTTACTCTGATAACAAGGGGGTATAGTCTCCCCACTTGACTACATAGACCCCCGCTGCTAGTCGGCAGCCTTTGGCATAAGGGAAGGCGCGCTTAAGGTCATGTAACCACCCAGCTCGGAGCACCGGTTTAGTGGCTTTCATGTCGGGGACATTACAATTCATGTGTTTTACATGTGTTAATATTATTTCCTCTCTCTATTTGTCACAATTTTATTAGAAGTACATTTGTAATTAAGGTCAACCTTATCTCTTCTTTTTTGTTGGTAATATTTCTCCTCCACATAAATATCATTGTTTTTAATTATTTATGTATTTATCTAAAGTTTTATAGTTTTTTAATTAATTTTTTATCATACATTACATTATTTATAAAAGTAATATTCTTTTAACTTTTTAGGCTTTGTTGTTTTCTGCCAAAATTGAGTCTCATAACATGTGTGAAAAAGAATATTTCATTTTTTAATGCATTTTACATGAATGTGTTTCCCTTATTTTATAATTGTTTATATAATAACTCTTCCTTTCAAAATTGTGGTGTTTTTATATTATAATATATATCTAATTGACATGTAAAATTAAAATTTTACATAAATTTTTTATAAGAAAATAATATTTCTTCTAATTTTTCAAATATATTTTATAATACACTTATAAAATAGATTTTTTATATATATAAATATAGTTTAGTTTTTCTTCTAATTAACCATGGATATTATCTAATTATAACATCAAACTTACTTATCTATTATTATTTTGATTATGTCATGTTAATTTTTTCTAGATACCCATTTCTTTTTCATTGTTTAAAAAATCTATGATGGAATTATGAATGTTTTCATGATAATGCAACACACATATGTATGATGTTTCATTATGTGATAAGTGGTATTTTTATAGCCCGAAAATTAAATGGTAAAATCAATATATCTCATGATATAATATGTGTGAGACTATAGAGTGAATGTAATCAAATATATAACTCTTTCCTCTATGTGTATGAGAATGGGGAGTGAAGCCAATTTTCAATAGGGATCTTTCCACTAGGTAATAAAAGACTTGTTAGTGATCCTCAACATAAGGATTGATTTATAATCTTAAGTATTTTCCACATTCTAAGGAATATTTTAAATATTCATGGATCATGATTATTGACACATGTTTACATTTTTATAAATAACATTTCCCAATTTAAGCCAAAATCTTTATTCCATGAATCATGATTCAATGTTTTATTAGTCATGAATCTCTTATGTTATGTCTATACACCTTGATTATGTTCCTATGACCATAAGTTTATCTATTTATCACTTGTGATATTTGATTATTTTCTCTTATGCTAACCCTTATTGAGTATCTGATCTCACCATTTATAATTTTCCATTCCCTGTGTTATAAGGGATAATATTATGTATGATACATCAAAAGGGAATCATGTGAGAAGACTATCTATGGTATATGTTTAGGATATTAAAAAATAAGTTTTTTATGCTTTTAATCTCTAAATTAACTAAAACTGTTTGTTCTAGGATGTGCTTTATTGTGATATGTAATGAATATTCCTTTAAAATGTTGTAATATGTATATATGTTATGTTGGGTTGCCTCAATGGGAGGTAACTATTATTGTAACATCATGACATGTTCTATTGGATTGGGAGGTAATGAAATTCTAAAAACCTTATGTGAAACCCACAAAGGAAATGGATAAAAATAAATGTAATGGAATTTATCAAATCATGTGGGATAATTTTCCCTTTCACAAAAAACATGCACGTATACCAGGACAAACAGACCTAAAAATATGCATGATAAGAATCTAGAATAAATTATAAAACTAAAATCAAACAATATTTGGAATAATAGTAGATAAAATATAATATAATATAATTATAAAATAGTAATACGAATTAATCTTATGATAAAAATACTCATGGATCCAAGGTGGAACCACACCAGACTTCAAGGATTGCCTTTCATCCATAGATCCTACTCCAAAAAACCATGAAAACTAAATCATGATGCTGCAATTAGAAAATAATAAAACATCCCCATAACAATTTCATGATAAATATTTTCTGCAATGTTCTAATGTGTAGACACAGGGGGTGTTTTTACAACCCAATAGGTAACCCCTAAGACTTACCCCAAATCCAACTAAAAAAAACAGGTAAACTCATAATTTATTTAAAATATATGATATATAGATTCATGAAAACAAACGATCAACATATATATTTATATCATAAGTAATTGAAACTATTTATCCCAAAAAAACACACCCATGGAATGACCCCAAGCACACATCCTAAACATAAACCAATAAAACCCCTGCTTGAAGGCCACATAAAAATAGTCTAAATTGTAACAGGTATCCATTAATAATGTCATGATTCATCACTTTATTTCATAATCAAATGTTCCACAAGATTGTAACTACAACCATGTCTGGACCACATGACCCTTCCCATATAAATATGAACACACACCCACCTAATTCATTCCATGTTCTTATATTCAAACCCATTATTTTGAAAACTAATTTCAATTAATCATTTAATCAAACCCCTTGTGTGTGTCACCCAAAATTATGAAT
Source organism: Viscum album (assembly GCA_963277665.1). Lineage (NCBI taxonomy): Eukaryota > Viridiplantae > Streptophyta > Magnoliopsida > Santalales > Viscaceae > Viscum > Viscum album. Next base: position 1,922,826,726 of record OY728145.1, on the reverse strand, counting down.
TTAAATAAAAACTAAGAAAAAATTATTATTAATATAAGTTTTAAATGTTTTTTATATTAAAATAAAAACCAATTAATTTTGAAATCCATGATCCTTCACGTTTTTGAAAAAAGTGGATTGTGAAGAGAAATATCTTCCTCTAATGAGTTTGATACAAATAATTCTTTAGTGATTTAGAAAATCATAGATTCTTAATTTTTTCCTTTAATAAATCCAAAATAATATTTATCAAATAAATATATAACCAAAATATTAAGGAAATTTATTCTTATTCTACATTTACTTTTAAATAAAAATGGAATGATCAAGGTGTGAGAAGAATAATGAGGATCTTACCATCAATTTCTTAGATTAAATTCCATAATATTCATTGAAATCAACTACTAGAGAGAATAATTTTATAAAAATATCATTGGTGAGTTTTTTAATTGGATATTCTTGGTTATAAGAGAAATAATGAGAGTTTTTAGGAAATTTCCAGTCTTAAATAAAAAAAATCGATTTGTTTAATATCATCGCATTGTTATGATATGTGATTCTGAATATCATACACTGATTATAAAAATCAACACTATTCGAAAAAAATAAAATTCATGCAGTTCATTCAGGCTCTGGTCAAACTATTTTCCAACCAAGTGCCAACCTTGAAGACCCCCAAGCTCTCACATGGTTACCTGTGGAAAATAGCATGGTTTCAACTAACCATGACCAAAACAAGTTACATATTAAGCCTCTCTAATAAACTTTAAAAACATGTCAAGATTTCCCATGGACTAACCCAACCAATATATCACTTAAAATAAAGAATAATATAGAGAAATAATAGAAATTGAGGGTATTGTACTCTCCTTTCCAGTGGAATTTCCAAACATGGGAAGCTAGTGGTCGAAACTACCTTATAATAGTTTAGGATATTAGTATATAATAAACTTCTCCTACTCTCATGATTCCTCAAGATTCATACTTTGCTTCCATAATATTAATATAAAATAGAATTTACTTTCTACGAACTTATTTTATTTTTTATATAATATATTAATTTGAGAATGAATTAATGTTTCATATGATTCATATGTGAAATGGTCCCAGTATATCATAAGGCCAGGGTCAAGTGGTGCTAATTTAACTAGGATACATGGAAAAATTTATGAATGGCACTTAATCTTGATGGCAAGGTTACCCGATATGAAATTAATCCAATGCATTCCAAAATATAAAATGGCTTGATTTACTAAGGAGAAAATTTTTATTACATTCCTAAATTATGGTGACCTAGTCTTGGGGATACTTTTGAGAATATGTGGAAACATGCCTTGAAATATAGGGTCTATTTTTGATGATATGTATAAGGTTTTTTATAGATTTTCATCATTTACATCCATTTCCTAATCATCTATATTTTGGAAGTAGTTTCATGGTAAAATACTTGGTCTGATCAATGATGTTTCCATAGTCCCTACCCAATAAATTGTAGATTTAAATGGATATCAATATAATTATTTTAACAGATCCATCTATATCATCACTTGATAACATTTTTTATATCAAAACACCAACAATGTAAATTGTTCTTCCTATGATCAATAAAAATCCATATCACATTCTCAGAACTTATCATCTCATGTTTGTATTATTCATTTTGGACTTTCCATCCATTTTTGGAAGATATGTCATGATCATGGTTAACTAAGTTCCAAGGGATTATTGAAATGCTTAACAAAAACATTAAGTGAGTCAAGTTTATTGTTCAGAGACAATTAATATTGGTTGTCTATTTAATTCTACTCCTTCTCTACTATATATATTTGAAAATTATTCTACAATATTATACTCTCTAATAGGAATGAAATGTGGTGACTTGTTGAGTTATTCCACAATTACCCAAATAGTATCATTTTTCGTAAGTTTCTTTGGTAGAATTTTAATAAAGTCGATGGTAATTTATTAATATTTATATAGAGCTATAAGCATCAACTAAAAATTTCATATTAGTCATTAGTTTTTTTATTTTACCTATAGGTTGGTGATAAATTTTGTAATATAATTAGAAAATTTTAATTTCATATATGACCACCAAAAAGGGGTCTTCCTTACGTTACACATATTTTGAATTCCGAGGTGAACTACCAACATTGAATAGGGATAAGAATAAATAATTTATTCTTAAAACTATAAAATAAATATGATTTTATTCTCAAAGAGAAACATGGATTTTTCATCCATTAACCAAACCACAATGGTCTCCCCACTATGGATTTTTAACCTCATGGAAAGGAAGTATAGTTCTATTTATTGAGCCTCCTTGATTATGCTATTAAAACAAAAATTAAAGTAATTATATAGAAAACCACATATTTATTTTTTCCCTGTTTTATAAATACATGTCGTTAATTACTTCCCGAAGATAACACTGCTCATGAGCTTCTCTAACCACCTTATTATATTATTTTTTACTAAAGGAATATATTAATGGATTTCATTTTATGGGTATGTAAACTAATTCAAATTCAAACATATTGAGATATTTCATCCATATTAATTTAATTATGTTCAATTATATTTATAAAAATAAGAGTTTTAAGATTTTATAATCCATAAATTCGGGGAAAATTTTCACCAATTAGGTAGTGTCATTATGTATTTAGTGTGTGCACCACCGTAGAAAATTCTAGGTCATGCATTGGATACTTGTTTTCAAATGTTATTAACTACATTTATCTATAATAGAATATATAGTATCCTTACATGAGCACACATACTAGACCATATCCATATTAATATAAATATACTATATCGAATTTGTAATTATTCTTGAAATTTGAGTATAGGTATCAGTGTGACCTGAGAATTAATCTCTTGAAAGTAATTTTGGAAATCTTCATTACATTTTAATGGAATGACTTTTTTAGTTAGAGTATTTATAGGGGAAGTGAGTTTTGAGAAGTCTATGAAAAATAAATGATAATAACTTATTAATCCAGGAAAGTTTTTTATCTTGAAGATTTTTTTAGGAGGATGATATGAAATCACTTCTTCAATACTTTTAGGGTCAACTGAAATAACTCTTTAAAAATTTAAATGACTATGTATTAAAAACTATTCTATCCAGAACTCAAAAATTTATAATTTAGCATAAATTTTATGCTCACAAAATATACCCAATACTGTCTATAAGTGATTCTCATGGTAATTTTTAGTTCAAGAGTACACCAAAAAATTGACGAAAATACCATTAAAAATTAGTTGAGTTACTTTTGAAAGATACAATTCATTAAGTCCATGAAAATTATAGATTCATTTGTAAGTCCAAAGGGAATGATCACATATTTGTGGTGTCCATACCAGCTATAAAAAAATCTTCTAGATATCCTCTTTCCTAACTCAATGTAGCTAATAGCTAGGTTGTAGATCAACGTTTTATAACTATTCAAATCATTTTAATTGATCGAAGAGGTCATTTATTTATGGAATTGGGTACTAATTCTTGATTTAAACTTGTTTCAATTTATAAAAGTCAACAATAAAATAACGTTAATAATATACCTTCTTTACAATAGGATAGGAGCTTCCCAATGAGATTTTCTTGGTATAATGAATCACTTTATATCTAGTTATTCCATTTTGACATTTAATTATTCAAATTTTTTGGATGTTATTCAATAAGATGGAAGGGAAATAGAATTCATTCCCATATTTAGATCGATATAAATTTCAATTTTTTATTTTGATGGTCACGAAGATAAATCATGTGGAAATGCATTAGGATATCAGCCTAACGTAGTAGTAATAAACCTAGTCCCATTTTCTTTGATAATTTCAAAATTCATCACTATCATCTGAGAAGATATATTTCTATCTACTATCACCAAAGGGTATAAATAGAAAACATTAATCTCTTAATCCCTTTGACTAAATGAACTTTGACATTCAGGGATGTGAAGTTTACTTAATGGTTGTAACAGCTAATATAATCATTTAATTCCAATAGCTAGACCATTCTAAAGATCAAATAAAAGATATCCATTTCCAAGAATATAAACTCCCACTAAAATTTGAACTCTTCTATGGTTATGGGATAGGATATACATTTGAATTCATAGTATTCCCACTTCCCAAGAGCTGTGTTGATTCTCAATACATGAGGTATAATTTCCACATGAAACTCTAATTTATTTACAACATATGAAGAAAGTAATGTGTGGGATGCACCAGTATTTACTAATAGTTTTATTATAGTGGAGTTTAGAAGAATACCTCCTCACATTATCAAGGAACCTAATTTTTAATGTCTAGTTTCTTTCTTTATAAAACTATAGAATATTTCAATAAATATTTTCAAAGCTAGGCTCTAATTCGACACAAGATTCGGATACCCCGAGAGGCTCAGTATTGTAATAATAAAGATATTAAATATATTATATCATGTATGCATAACTTCTCTAAAATAACAGAATGAATCTTTAAATGGGACTCTATTTATAAATTAGATACCATTATTGAATCCAAAATGATGGTTTTATAATAGACGGGACATAAAATCAGTTGGTATCAAGCATTCGGTTAGAGGTGACCTTTGGAGGATCACTGAAGTAATAAAAAATTATTTATTTATTTTACTTAATTGACCTAAAAAACTAACCCTTCCTATAAATAAACTGTTAGGTAAGATCTCCAGAGTTAGAGACATAACCCTAGAAGACTTTTTCTTCATAACCAATATATCCAAATTAGGGTAGGGAATTTTTTTCAATTATTTTATTTCCCCATTTTTATCCAATAAAAAATGTGAATCAAATCCACCAATAGATTAATTCTTGGGTAATTCAAGTTTGTGGGTTCTGTTTCATCTTCCTAATATTTCTATGAATTGATATTATTTATTTATTATTTTTTGTTGGTTATTTATTAATTTTTATAAATACAATTAATCGACTCCAACCAAAAAAACATCTGGGGGTTTTTCCTCTTGTGAGTTTTCTGATTTTCTCCTACCTTTCATCATGATTTCATCATCATCATTATCCCATTTGGCCGGTGGTTCAACAAATACCCAGTAGAAGATCATTATGAAACCAATCCTTGGAAAAATGTATCTTCACTATGGTTTTGAGATTAATATTGACAATACGATTGGGTGTGGGTATAACTATAGGAAATTGATGTTTGTATTAGGGAACCATGGTTTTCGGTTTGGCATGTGAGAGAAGAAATGTGAAATGGTGGGAAATTCCCTAGTAGAGTATATGTTCAGAATCCTACCATCAGTAGTGAACAAGTTTTGATAAACCATGATCCATGAGTTTGGGTGAGAACTATAGTATAACTAGTTATGGCATAGGTGAAAGAAAAATCACATAAAGAACCTAGGATTTTGAACAAATCACAACTACATAGTATATAGTTTAGGAATAGACACCATGTATTCCACTAAGTGTAGAGAATAGGGTTTTCACCTTGAGATAATAATCACACATAATTTGGTGTAGCCACATGACATGTGACCCTTATCCATACATCTTCGAATTTATAGGGAGTACATGCCCAGAATTACATTTGGTGTTACACATCATTTGCTCCATTTCCCATGTCATGTAACCCATGGCAGACGGCTTAGTGTGTACATAGATTACATTCTTAGGAGTCTCACTAAATCCACATTCTATATATAGTACGACACACATAGGGTACTTATAAAGGTACATGGGCATGGGAAGATGGAACACACCAAGTGTTGGCCTGTCCCCTACATGTCATGGGATGTGGTGTACACCCTGTGTACTTTAGAAATGTACTGGAACATGGAATAAGTACATGTGAATGCCCTAAGTACATGGACATTGCCTATGGTACATGGTTAGGTGTAATGACTCTCTGAGTAATTGATAGACATATACACATCGTGTAACCCTGTGGGATAGACCATGTATTTTGGATAAATTCATGTCATGTTAGTGAAAGGAATGTGCAGTTCCAAGATTAGCGAGACACGCCATGTACCCACCTTAGACACAATGTGTTCTTATTAAAGGACATTATGGATCCCTCATTCTTCCCATTTCAACTCTAGTATGAACTTATGTGAATTCCCACAAACCATTTCAATGTGGACCAATATTTATTGATTGTTTTTCCTTGGTCAATCCCAATGAGGGTATAGTGTAGAATTAGGTCCTCATTATAATATTTTTATCTCCTCTAAAGGTTATTCTAGGATTCAGTTTTCATTAATCCCACTATGAGTCCTAGGGTGAGATCCTTTAACATATGTCTTTCCCAAGGTGGGGTTTGTGCAATTGCAATGACCAAATTATACAAGCGTACAATCCCTTACATAGTGGTCTATTCAAGATGGTTTTTGCGGTGTCCCCCATGAGCTATGGGGTTGATCTCCTTATTTGTACATTGATATCCTTGGAGTTTTAGTGAGTTATTTTTTAGTGAAACCACTCATATGATTTTCATCAATGATAATATGTTGTATGGAGTGAGATCTCCTAAGTAATTGTTACCCTAAAGGCTTGACTAGGATCCTATGTATTGATGTATTGTTAAGACCACTTTGATACTTAGATTGTATGTTGAGTATATCTAGGTTTTTATGTTCTTTATTCTATGACTCGTATCCTGATTAAAATTTCTTTTTATATTCGGAATACTCTTTCGATTATTTGTTTTTTGAGATTTTGTTATGTCCTAATAGGTATTATTATACTCACCCCATCATGGTCTCTTAAGAAACACGTCATGTATTATGAAAATAACAGAAATTTTTACAAATTTCTTCGAGTAATAGGAGTGGGTGAGGCATAGTTTGGGCTAGAAAAATTATGGTTGTACCAGATGTTTAATTATACAGCAGTCCCCACCCTCTGACTAGGTTGGACTCCTTTTTGTATTTTTTTGTGGTTGGAAAATATTTTGACCTTTATTCTTGCTGTAAATTTTGTCGTACTCTGATGTGGGATAGATGTTATATATGAATTATGGTATCGGCTTTACATTACCTTTCATCATTTTATAGGTATTTGGAGATGTGTTCATGTGAAAAGTTACTTAGGATTAGGCTAAGGCATCACAAGTGTGAGATATACTTAATGGACACTAGTTTCTATCACCTAGCCCATAAGAGGAGGGATTGTGGTGTCACAATCAGCTTCCAACTAGCTATGTAGGCCTCAGTGGTTTGATTCATAATAGAGTGGTGTCAGATGGGTATTATATTAGGATTGATATTTAGAAACTACCTAGTCATGTGGTTTGGTTTCGATTTTATAGAAATAGTGGAAAAGGTTTACGAGATCAGCTATCAGTATAGGGACACAAGTGTTAATGTAACTACCAAAGTATACATTTACTAGAAAAATGATAACCATCTTATTGACACTGTATATATAGACACTGAATAGAGGGAAAAAATTGTACAAGCATCCTAGAGGAATGGGATTTGGTTTCCATGACCTTCTTGAGTAAGATCCCTGGATATAATCTATAACCATGGTATGTATTGTCCCCTTTAAATATGTTTTCATGATGATAGTAATTGTGGTTTCTATAAAATAGTTGAGATTATAACATTATGGGTGACGAGGACTTCATAATGGGGTCTGGTTACAGGTAGTTTACATTCTGAGTAGAGAGAAAGTTGTGCTCCTACCCAATGATAAGTACATAGACCCACCTATGATGGTTCGGGTGGATGAACATGTTATAATAATCCATGTATAAATTTTTTTTGGTATATGATGATGACATACAGGGGGATGATCATGAATTTTGAGCTTTCGTGCTAGTAATTTCTTGGGATTTAGGGAGAGAAGGGTTTGTTTCCTTTGGGAATATGATGCAAGTCATGGAATAAGAGGTTGAATCATTTATGATGACCTATGGGAAATCTCATTTCTCCAAGGAAAAAGTGTTGTTATTTTTTATGGATATGTATATCTTGCATGGTATTTTATATAACATCATATGATAGATAGAGAGATGGTTTATAGACTACACAGGAAGAGGTGGCAATTGGAAAAGGATCTTCGTAGGGAAACACACATGAAGAAAGAGCTGGGAGAGTAGTAGTAGTTAGTTATGACTTAAATCTATTTCCTCCACCACCACCCCCAGGTGGTCCATGCCAAGCTCAGTGAGCTAGTTTTCAAAGACATGGTAAACTTTAGGAACTAGAGTCTTATGACCCAGAGGCCCTAGGATTGATTCGATGTATGATCTATGTCTTCTCTAATTTAGCTACAATAATTATATACACGGGTGTGATCCATTATTTCCTTTCCAATTCTCTTATTTGATACTTGGAGACTTCTATTGACCCCTTGTCTTTACTCTTATATTTGGAGACTCTAGAAAATAGGATCGGTGATTACACACATTTATCAGTAGTGTGACATAACTCTGGACGAGAAAGTGAGCCCTATATGGAAACTGTCCATAGTGGCATTAAGAATCTAAGTTTTTTTCCTTCGTATGGACTAGTTGTATACCATCCATCCTCAATTTACTATTACCAATCAGGGTTGTAGTGAATACATTTTTGGGGATATATTTTTCCTATTTTGGTAACGGTTGTTACTAGGCATCGTAGTGTGAGCTCATGTATTGGGGGATATAGTATATTTCTTATATGTTGGCTAGTATGACCCTTAGAGAAACTGATGCTATGAGCTTTCTGTTTTCTGTTGTGTTGGAGGGGTATGATTATGTCTTCCCTAATGATTTTCTAGGATTACCTCCCCATAAAAATTTGGTTTCCTATATATACATTCACCATGGAGGCCTGATGTACACAGCAGTATATCTAATGATCATGCGTTTCTTAAAGAAATATATAGATCATGTTCTTTGTTAGAACTAGTGTTTTCACTTAGTAAGCCTTATAATTTCAATCTATATGGAATATTATAGGTTTAACTTAGGTGTGGATTTATGTCACATGAACCAAGTGATTGTTAGGGAGTATTTTCCACCCCTAAGAATCAATGAATTCTTCAACCAGTGGTAAGGGTCAAAGTGGTTCTCGAGGTTTGAACTCAATATGGGTTATCACCATCTCTAGGTTTAAGAGGAGTATATACCTAAAGTTTATTTATAAAGATGCTATTATTTTTTTGAGTTCATGGTCATACATTTATTCATTTTGAAAGTTTGTTTTGAGAGTTCTAAACTAGGTCCTTCAAACCCTTCTTGGATTGGTTCATGGTAGTCTTCTCTCATGACATCCTAGTGTATTAAGCATTAGTGGTGGATCTTGAAAGACACTTGAGTATGGTTCTAGACATGATCAGATATCCATGTCTTCATAAGATCCAGTCGAATTTTTGGTTCAATATTTAGGAATTTTTCTTCATGGGATATGTCTACTCATACATGGGAGTGATGGTTCACCCAAAAAAGACAAAAATAGTGCTAGATTGAAAGTCACCTAAGGGTGTGTCCAAAAAATTATATTCTCACATTAAGGTTTTTTGTCCATTATTTTTGAGATATGTGATGGAAAAGTTAGACTCTTTCTAGTTGAACATTGAGGATGAGGATGGTTAGGTGTATCTTCATTTTATGGTTGTTACCCCTTATCTTTTTTAATTATTCATGGAGGCATGGATTGGGGATATTGATTGTGTGGTATTGTGTAATCAGATATACACTAAACATTTTCTTAATATATTTTTTGATGGTGGGAAGTACATCATTATTAAAAGGATTGATGATGACACTAGACATTCTACGATAGGATATACTAAGGGGATTTATTTACCTTAGAAATACAACCATGAGAGATGAGGATGTTACAGGATCCTTTGGTATAGGGTTTCGGGTCCAAGGATGTTGTATCTTGTCACTAAGTTTCACTCTTGATGTCTCACCTATTAGTAGGTGAAGGATGAAGTTCCAAAAATGATGTGGAAATGGGATGGTATCTTTGTGGTTTTTCATGTTGGAGCTTTCATAATTAGCAAGAGGTCATGATCCTTTTTGAGTGATCATCAACTCAATGTCCATGTTGGACCACTTCCTAATGATTTAAGTGGAGATCTTAGTGGAGAGTTGGGGATTATTATATATAGAATAGGTTATCTGACATCATATAATTCCCCCGATGATCATTACATACCATGATGCTCACTTGATGTCATGGATAGGGAGAGAATACAAGAGTCTTTAGGACTTGGTTGTGTTCGATGATGTCTTTTAAACCCTAGCTGATTGGCCATTTAAATAATACCATTTAGGTTCTTTAGAACATTATTTAGGATTTCATGTTAGATTTTGGCCATACTTGGTAGGATCACCCACTATCGGTGGATATTTCATTCCATAACAACTACCACTCCACAATTGGTATAGCACTATTTGAGTCCATGTATGGGAGACCTATAAGGTCACTGTTGTATTGGTAATATCTAGTGGGAGGCAGTACCTGTGGGCCTATAGTTGGTTCTAGTAAAGTTTGTTAAGGGTTTCTCTCCTAAAAATGTGGATAAGGATTATCCAGTAATGTCAATAGTTCTTTTTAGACTGATGACAATGTCCATTAGAGTTCAATGAGGATATATTGTGTGCCGGTAGATCTCCCCTCATCAAGTATTTTTGGTATTTTTTTCAGGATGGAAGTATATATATAAATTTTGTTGGACCTTGTTTCAAATATGTGTTGGGTAATTGAGGTAGAATACCTCTTGAACTAGTGACCATATCTAGACTAATCACTCAATGTAATCTACATGTCGTAGATGAGGAGATATTTGAACGACATATCGGATGATGTAAATCAGGATGATTTGGATGTTGAGGGTGGACATACATTTTGTAGGAGTTCCAGGGTCCTTGTGACCATTGAGAACTAACATAATGACACCCTTCCCAGGAAAGTGTTTCCATTTGGTTCATGTCTGTTAATATCATTGGAACCTTCATGAGTGCACTTAGAAGTGGAGAACCAAGTTCAGCACCCAATATCCTCACTTGTGAGTAGTTTTCACTTTTCAATATGAAAATCATTGAAGGTGGAGAGAATTTAATGACTATACCTTTATATTTTTGAACTTAAGAATATTTCAAGAAATATTTTCGAAGATAGGCGCTGAGTCTGCGTGAGATTCTAGGGCTCTAAGAGGCTTGTCATTGAGATAATAAAAATAAAAAATATATTATATCACATGCGTGATCTTTTTCTAAAATAAAATAATAAATCCAAAATTGGGACTTATATGGTAAATAAAACATCTATATTGAATATAAAACATGGGTTGTACCCAAGAAATAACATAAATTTTTTTTAGCATTGGATGTTCGATTAGAGGTAACCATTGGTGGTTGAATTATGTAATTAAACAATATATTTATTTAATTTAATTATTTGACCTAAAAAACTAAACCTCAATATAAATAAATTGTTATGGAAAATATCTAGGGTAATCTGTATAACACTGTGGGATTATAGAGGTGGAGATCTTTTTTCATTAGCGGATCAGGATCGAGGATCAACACTGAATGGATTAAGGTGAAATGATTGACATATAGTAAATACAGTGGGATATTGATCTCCATTACAAGTGAAAATTTCTTCACCACTATTCAATATAACTTGAGGTAGTTCATTTGTTTTCTATTGGTTTATTTACACATTTTTTTATCCAGTGATGAACGTGAATCAAATCCACCAATATATTTATTCATGCCTCATCCATGCTTGTAGGTTTAGGTTTATCTTCCTAGGAATAAGAGGGAATTTAAATTACTTGTTCATTATTCTTCATTGGTTCATTTTTCAATGTTTTAATGAAAATGAATCGATTCCAACCTAAAAATGGTATGTATTCATTCCACTTGTGTGTTTTATTCTTTTCTCTTTCCTTTCATTATACATTCATTGTTGGCATTCCATCTGGCCCGTAGTTCAATAAATACCTAGTGTAAAATCATTACACAATTGACCCTTGGTGAATTGAATCATCACAACAGGTTTGGTATTGGGATCAACAATATGATTTAGTACAGTAATGACTCCAGGAAATCGAGGTTAAGATCAGAGACCCAAGGTACATGGTTTGTAGTGTAACATTAGTGAGGTGAAATGAAGGGCATTTCATGAGTGGAGGATATAGTTGGAATTCATCCATCAGTGGTGAACAAGTTTTGGTCAAAACAATATCCAACAAATTTGGAAAGAATCATGGAAAAAGAAGTAATAGTGGTCATATTTATAGAACCAAATTCAGAACCAAGGATTCAAAAGAAATCCCGACTACACTAAATGTAGTTTTAAGGACACATTTCATATATTCCCCATAGTGTTCCATCTAGAGTTTCCATATGTCAATAAAAATCAAACTCTATGTGGTGAGCCCACTTATCATGTGACGCTTAGCTGGACAACTCATTGTGTATTGGGATTACACACTCAATAATCCATGTTGTGTAACATGCCAGGTTTTCCAAGTCACAAATTATATTACCCTTGGTGAACTTCTTGATGTTTAAAAATATTACACATGTAGGAGTCCATGCGTCTCTACATTCTACATATGGTATGACACACATTGTGTACTTTGAAAGGTATATGTGCATTGGTATCAAACACATGCAGAGTATCAGCCTGGCCCATAGATGTCATGTGATGTGGGGTACACACCATATACATTGGAGAGGTAATCAAACATGGCCTAGGTACACAGGAATTCCTTGAGTACATGGCCATGGATGGTGGTATAATTGATTGGTAGGACAACATTTCATGTGATAAAAAATATCTAAACATAGAGTATTTTGGGGAAATGCATGATATGTGAGCACAATACACAGGTAGTTTCAATCTTAGTGAGACACACCATGTACCCACATATTACATGTCATGTACTCCTTGAAGGGTAAAATGGAGCCCATGTTTTTCTCAATTCAGTTATGGTGTGATCTTAGGTGAATTGCCTTGACCCATTTCAGTGTATACCAATATCAGTTGATTGTTCCCCGTGGTCTATCCCTATAAGAGTACAATTTGTAATTATGTCCTCGTCATAATATTGTGATCCCCTATACAGTTTAGTCTCATATATAGTTTTTTGAATACCTTTTTGGGGTATTAGGTGGGATCCTCAATCATATATCTTTACCAAGGTGGGGTTTTTGGGCTATTTATGACCAACTTATGTGGTCATAGGATCCCATTCTTAGTGTGTTATTCCAAATGGGGTTTACAGTGTCCCATATAATTCATGGGTGTGATCCCCAATCTATATATTGATTTCCTTATATTTTTATCAAGTACTTCTTTGGTGAGGCTAGACAAGAATTCCCTCTCAAATGTGTGACATCACTGATAGTATGGCTCATGGAGTGAGATCTCTTGAAAGAGCATGACCATAAAACCTTAAGTAGAATCCTATGGCTAGTGATATGGTTGATATTTATTTGAGAATCCGATTCTATCTTGAGTATATATGGGATTATTATTATTATTATGTCTCATTTTTTGGTTGATATACCTTTTTATGATATGAATACTCTCTTGATACTCTATGTTTCGTGATTTTTGGGATTCCTTCAAGGTATTTTTTACAAACCCCTCTATGGGATCTACCCACACATGACATGTATTAAACATACTATGAGGATTTTAATGGAGTTCATATAGGATAGACATAATGAAGAGTATAGTTTTGTCTAGATATATCAGGTTTGTACTAGGTGTTTTATTAGACAGTATCCCCCTCCATCTGAGTAGGTTAGACTCTTTTTTATTTTTTGGTGGGATTGTATTTCTCCATTTAATGTTTTCAATACTTTTGTCAGACTCTGATGTGGGGTAGATGTTATTTATGAATTATGGTGTCAATTGTACATTACCATTCAACATTGTATATTTATTTGGATGTGTTTGAGGATCTATGTATATAGTTTGAGGCCTCCCATGTGTGAGATATGCCTACTAAATGTTGGTCTAAAGCCCTTGACCTATTGGCGGTGTTCTTGGGGTGTAAAACTTTCCCTACCAACAGCCAAAAAGGCCCCAGTGGGTTGGGATGTGACATGGTATCTTAGTTATTATTTTCTAATCTACTCCATAATATTTATATTATACTCACATTGTGCAGTCTTCTTCCTTGTCATGATGTTGTTCGTTGGATGACTAAATGTTTCCTAGAATTGGCCATATTCACTCAACTCCAAGTGTGATAACAATTTTGGAGACTCTTTATAAGATCATAATGATAGATTGTAGAATGTTTTGATCTATCAAAGCTAGTTAGATTCATGTGTCTCTAAAAATAAGGTTTGATATGTCCTTTTTGAGAATAGTTTTGATATTATCTAAGTGGTGTTGTGAATTCCTCTTTCATGTGTGTGAATGATCTACATTGAAAATAGATTTGTTCCATACTATGATGTCATGGAAAAGTTAATTAGTTGGTGTTTGAATTCTTTAGTTATCTTATTTCCTGAGATTAGGCTTCCCTCCTTCCCTTATTTCAATAATTAAAGTTTCTACCCATGTCCATGAAGAAAAATGTGTCCAATCCATAACCATTACAATCTATGCCCCTTTTTTGATAGTCTCTCTATTGACGTTGTCTATAAAATCAACTAAAAAGAAAATAACCACTATATAATGAATAGTTGGTAGCAACCCAACCTTGTATATTCACACCTTAGGATGAGTTATAGTTTCTACCTCTGAAGAAAAACTAATTAATTCCATAAAATTATCCACACACTCTATCATGGATGGATTTTTTTTCTTAAGGATAAAAAAATATTTAATTTAGGTTAATTTAAAATTTTGATGATAATTATTTTTTTCGAAACATTCTTTGAATACCTCCCAAGTAATTATATGGTTTATTTTATCTTGAATATGCAATTCCCACAATTGTAGGGTGAGAAACTCAAACATATATACCACTAACTTCAAATTTACATTGGTCGGTGTTTTAGGGAAATTAAAAAAAATTGATCTTATTATGCCATGTTTCTTTTTTCTCAGGTCTCAAATACATCCTAAAAAATAGTGGATTTTATTTCTAAAACTATAAGGTATGATATTTATGGCATAGTTGTATAGTTAAATTCTCATTATCCATGACTAGGAATGCATTCACAATGCACTAAACAGGTTAATGGTTCACTTGGGGCTCAGGTTTAACCATATTCTCCATTATATCCTATTATTGGTTTTTAGGTCTTCAAAATTTTCCAATATTATTAAATTATAGTAACATTATCTAGTCTATTGTCACTTCTTTTTTTAGTACATGGTTAGAGTGTATATTACACCACAATAAGAAATTTAATAAAAACCTAATTTCAAACTTAATAATTTGAAATAACATATGAATGATTAAATCCTAAGGGGAAGTCTCTTAAATAATGCATGATACTGAATACGGATCAACTAAACTCACAATAATGATGAGAATACATTTCTAAAAGTCTTGATCCACAATATTTGTACCCAAACCAACTTAGTAACATTAATATTAGAATAATTTTTTTTCGTTTTTATGCTATAAATTTCAAGTCCCAACACATTATATGTATTTTATACCATCCCAGAAAATGGATCATAACAAAATAATAGAATTTGTAACATCCTGGCCTAAACAATTAGCTTGAAAAGGAACGAAATTCAAGTAACCTTTGGTAACATCCCCAGGGAACCATAGGCTGGCAATAAATTTCATAAGATTTACCAAATCATGGGGTATGACTTTCCTTTTAACAAACAACCTATAAGTATACCATGATAAAGAGACACAATATGATGCATGATAAAAACCCATAATAAACTAAAAATTTATTCAAAAATCAAAGTAAAAGTGGAATAAATAAAATAAAAAATAAGTTTACAATCCCAAAAAAATGATTGATCTAGATAAAATGACTTATTGCATCACGGAGGAACCATTGAAGACTCCAGCACTTTGTTTTTCTCCTAATCAATAACTCCATACATCCATGACCCTGGAATCACAAAGGTCCACAAAGAATAAAAATCCATCCTATTACTTGTATCATGATTAAAATAATATTCATGTACATAAAAGTGCCTATATTGGGTGGGTGATTATAAAGCCTAGTAAGAAAACATTGTGACATTCACCAAAATGACTCTACAATAAGAAACTAGTTAGATCACACTTTATTTAAAATATAATATAGGTGGAATCTTGAAAACTAGTAATATATATATGTGTGTATGTGTCTGTGTCTGTCAATATATATTATAAAGTAGTGAAACAACGTATAAAAATTATGTAAAAACCCTGGAAACCACCTTTTTCTAAAAAAAATTAAGTTACATAATTATCATATTGTTTTCCCATACAATAAACCAATCATATGCCTACCCAAAAGACCCCACATCTCTCTCACAGTTATCTTGGGAAAAGTACACGGTTTATCCAAACTGTGTTCAATCAATGGTCCCTCTTTAACCTCTCCAAAACAATTTAAAATCATCATAAACCTTATCGGGGCCTAACCCAACCATGTAATAGCATAAAATAAATTATAAAATAGTCAAATACTTCACACTATGAATGATACAATGTTATGATTCAATTTATTTAAATTATAATTATATTGATAATCATTCACTATGATTCCATACTATTTTAAATATATTTTATAGATTAAAAACTAGGTGTGGGGAGTAATGAGTTTATATAGGTTGTGTATGTGAGTAATACATGTGAAAATATTCAATTAAAAATTCTATAGGAGGAAATGTTTTCCTATAATCTTTAAAAAACATTAATATAGCAGGATCAATAGTGTAAAATGACATATTTAAGGTGAATCAAAATAGTTACCTATTTTTATAATTTTTTTTAAACTAAATAAATGGTGATTTGTTTATTTTGAAAAAGAAACACCTTAGTGGGCCAATGTAAACAATAATTCTAAAATTCATATGAAATAGAGTAAAATTATTTTTTTGTATATGACTATATGTTCTCTATGATAGCATGGTAAAGAGTGTGTGAGTGAAAAGTCAAAAGAAATAAAATTAGATTAAAATGGCTATATGATAACTGACTACCCTTTCCATGATTCCATGCCTTTTATATTACACTTAGTATAGGGGGATGAATACTACAAGGGGTGGTTTAGTTATAGGTGGTTTATACTTGATAAATAAGATCAAATGTACATTCCATTACATAAAAAATCTAAAGTTCCCAGGTTTAATGAAATTTCTAAGAGGGGGAGTGGTCGAATCAGGGATATACTAGTTTTTATTTCTTCTCATTTAAATCAACCATTGTTACTAATTAAATTCTGATACTCTCTTTTGATATTATGTCACCCTTTCTTATATATAAGAATATTAAAGAACCAAAAAAACAAAAGTGGATATTTTATAAGGTTAATACCCATCATATAAATTCTACTTCATGTTATGATAAGTTATTTGACCCAGTCATATTTTATCTAGAATAAAAAATAGTGGTTAAAATAAGTCGTAATCACTCAATATCCTACAGTTCATATTGTTCTTACATAGTATCCCACCATGCCTTCTAAAATCACACTAGGGTTATAGATTCCTATTGATTAATACTGACTCCCACAATATTCATTCCTCACTACTAGTATATTTTTATTTATAATGGATCCTCCAGTTCTTTCAAAATCCACCAAAACCTTCCAAAAAGTTTATTTACTCTTATTGTCTACTTTTGTAGTGAAAGTCAACCTTGTTCCCTATAAAACTTATCAAGTCTTAATATTATTAAGGATCATTTTCCTTGATCACATCAATTTTACTATGATCTCTAATCATATGGGATCTTTAATCCTTAAGAGTCTCACCACAATGTTCATTAATGGGAAACATATTGTCAAATATTCTCAGTTCTCTTATACCAAATGAGGATATCATGGGAATCCTTCATTGCCTTTTCTTATTTGATGCATAGGTTCACACTTTGGGTTGCATTCAAATTCTTCCTTTGATACAGATATGATCTCATATCTTAGTTTTTTATCATGTCATTGATTAATAAATAACTTATTCTTCTTATTTATTTTATATTCACATTACCTCCAGAATATTTTCCCATAACAGAAAATTTAAAATCATTAATTACCAGTTTTATGTGATGTTATTATTCAAACTGGTAAATATTTTTATTTTAAATTGTCTATTAAAAATCTAGGTTGAATATCTACATTTAATTTACCAAGATACATGAGTTATTTCCTTCTTCAAAACATAGAAAAAATCAATGGGTAAGTTAAATTAATTCCAAAATTGTATGAATGATCATATGAACATACCTTCATCAAGGTGTGTAAAAATCTTTAATGTGCAATAGAATTAAATCCCATTGAATGGGTTTTTGTTTGATTCCTTATTTTAAAGTGTTATCAAAACTATTCTTTTTACTATAGTGTATATTCAATGGTGATCAGTATAACATTATTATAATTTAACTTAATTCATAAAAATATTTCTTTTGTGGAATTCATAATAAATCTATCACAAATTAAATTATTCTTTGGGTCTGTAGAATGATTCTTAGATAATTCTCATATAAGCCTATGCCTTTACCATGTTTTTTATCTCTTTTTATTTCATTTGTTTAAATGGACCTTATAAAATTTTGTGTCAACGTTATGATGTTTTGGGTTAACCTTACTATGTATCCTTTACATATAAAATCAACCTTATGAACTCCACATTTTACCGAATTAGAAATTTAACCATAAGAAATTTAATATTAACCTTATGAACACTACAATCAACCTTATGACTAAATAATAATTCTTATAAAGTTGTGTACCAAATTATGAATTACAAGGAGCACTTTACAGTGTACTATATACATTTTTATTTTTCTATTTCCAACACAGAACTATATAACGTATCTATTAAACATATATCATCATTAAATAATCTTAGGGAATCAATAAAACATAAAATGCTTCAAATAACCCTAGAAAACAACATAATAATTCCAAACTTT
This sequence comes from Viscum album, assembly GCA_963277665.1. Lineage (NCBI taxonomy): Eukaryota > Viridiplantae > Streptophyta > Magnoliopsida > Santalales > Viscaceae > Viscum > Viscum album. Next base: position 1,922,807,749 of record OY728145.1, on the reverse strand, counting down.
TCTACTCAGTTTTCAAAGTCATGTTACTTATTTAAATGCTCAATTTTGAGAAGTTTATTAAATTTGTACTACCTTATTAGATTTAGTTTTACATTAGCTTGTTCTAAACTTTATCTAAGAGATATTCAACACCTGACATTTTATCCCTCAAGATTAATAAATCTTTTTTTCTTTCCTCAATATTCTAGAAATTTTTTATTTAATTATCCATAAAACATTACAAGATATAAAATATCTAGCACTCTACATCACTATAAACTATTTTAGACATCCTTTATAATAATTAACAATAATTATCTTCCCCATGAAGATCCTCTCATCAACCTTCATATGCATGGGTTCTTTCCAAGAACCATACCAAGTTGATATTCTATGATAGTGGTATCATCTTCTTAGGATAATTTATATATAAGAAAAAACTCATCATTATATCTTCATGTTTTGGTCTCTTCTACAATAAGAAAAATAATCATTTGTTGAATTTATCTCTTATTTATATATGGATAAAAAATAAAACAAATATATCTCTTCATCATAATTAATTTTTCTATACAACCCCCCACATTAGATTTATTATAAATACTAAATGCACCTCAAAATATATCACTTCACCTTTAAATTCAGTATATTTTCTCCCCCTTTTAACTATTAATATAAAGGATTGTATTTGGTAAAAGTATCAACATCTTTATTCTACTTCCATAATTTTCAAAAAAAAACTTCTGCTCCACATTTTTTTAATGACATAGACTGGGTTTCATGATATAAGGGTTAGATCACATTTGTTTCTTTGTAATAATCCATCAGTTAAACAACTCTATGTCAATATGGGTTAATCGAATTTATAAAATAATAGTTATTAACCTAGACCATAAATATATTTAAACTATATCCAATATGTGATACTGATTCATATTTCATATTTTAGGGGACATAAAAATATATTAATCATGAAATTTAAAACCTACACTCATCTTCAAAAAAACTCCTCAAACAATATTCAATTAAATTTATTCTTCACAAATTTAATTTATCAACCATCACTCCCCCTTGATAAAAAGATTTTATATAATAAGAATAATGGTACAATTTGTGATTTTTATACCTTAATTCATTTTTCCAGAATCTTCCCAGACTTCAAATTCATACCAGAGAACAAGATTCTAGCATCTTCTTCTTTATGCTAGCTCCCCCTTCGGGGATTCACTCCATGATGAATGATGTATTATTTCTTTTAAAACCATTATAACACACTCCACCCCCACTCCTTAATTTGTGTCTTTAAATTACCTATTAATTAGATAAACATGAAAAAATGGGGGGATAAAGAAGTAGGTTTCTTGATCTTCACTGATAGCTCCTAGGTTGAGAGCTGCCTTTCAACCAAGATCCTTTTATCCTTAAAACATCATAATTGGGAGAAAACTTCATGATTCCTCTTCTAACTTTTATATAATTAGTATTTATAAGTTTCATGGCCATATTCCACCTTTCAAATATCAACTTTTGGGTGTACCCTTTATTTTCTTGATCTATAAAATCATATTATTATTTAGATGGTTTCTTATTGTTCTTTTTTACAACTAGAGTATGAAGAATTGTCAGAAAATTTTCTGAGTTATGTATTGCTTAGTCACAAATACCACAAAATGCCTCATGAACTATTTAGTTATAAATTTTTTATAACCTATCTACATTTTGGTAACTCGATTATCTTCCTTTAGAACACACACTATCTTATTCACTTTATTGTGCTTTTTTTTATCATCCTATTTTTATTATAACTACCTTGACTATAGTGACTAGGTGTCCCCCCTCTTCTAGGATTTTCCTTAACTCCAATATCCAAAGAAGTATATCATAGACGTAATATCATTGAACCATCATTATACTAACCTTTTTAGTTACATATTCCACTACTCATATTTATTTTGGGAATATCAACTTGTTAACCTTTCAAATATAATCTTTTATATGCTAATAATATTTCTTCTTCTCATATAGTTTCTTTTTTATTTATAGAATTTCTCATCCTTTATTTTTATCAACTCCTTAGAAGTAAAATTTTATAATATTAGTGGAGTGATTTAATTCAAAAAATTCCAAAACACTAAAAATATTTTTTGAACTTATATATATCAAAAATATTATTCATGTATTGGTGAAAAACTGCTTCCTTCCCAGTGTAATTTTAGCCTTTGTTTTTTATTTGGTCTTAGGAAATATTATCTAATCAATTAATATTCCATTATATTTTATAAAGGAATGATGTATTCATGATTTTATTCATTCTTTACTCTTCTAGTTTTAGCAAGATAATATTTATTATATGATAAAATTGATTTAGTATGCCTAGAATTATCCTAAATTATCCATGTTGTTTTCTTTTGACTAGTTTCTATAGTATCCTTGGATGAATAAACCCAACCATCTAGAACATTCTCAAAATATTATATTTTTTCCTTCAAGGTATTTTCATATTTAAGACACCTAAACTATTTATATTTAATTCCCTATTTTTTCAACTTTTTATAAAGATATTTTCAAATCTTACCCTTTTCTGTAATTATTACCTTGAATGTTTTGATCTTATTGAAGAGATCATTCTCCTTTTCATACAAAACTTCTTTATTTTTCTTGAGTAACTTGACTATTTTATTGATTTAATTTTTTTCTCTCAAGACAAGTGATAAGTTCATATCCTAGAATGTATTCATTATACCTCTCATTGTCACGAATCGTCCCCCAGGGCCTAGGCCGTGACTACACCAATCCTGCATTATATAGGCTAGGGGATGGTGACTAGCACCGAGTAGGAATATCCCAAAAAGGAATGTCATTTTACGTTAATGTTTTATACACACACAAATCTCAAACTGCGAAAAGAAAACACAAAGTAAACCACGACTATCTTTGAGAAAACTACTTAGAGTATAGTACAAACCGAAAGTAAAAAGGGGCCAAAATACAAGCCCAAAACCATAGAGGATAATAAAACTGCCACGGTTCATCTACATGAGATCCTTCTTGAAGGGTATGTGAATGGTAGATGCTTTTACACGTTGAATTATGCATGTCATTCCAATCTCACTAAGAACCACCTGGTCTCGGATGACCGAGGTCTCTGTTGAAGCTTCGATTAGTTGCATGAGACATGACATGTGCAGGTAAAGCCCGTGCAGGGGTGAGTAACACAATACTCAGTAGGTACTCTAAACCAAAAAGTAAATACTACAAATAAATACAAAAAATTAAGACCACAAAGTAATACCAAAAAGAAAAGACCAGAAAGAAAATACAGCTCGCACTAGGTATAACATAAGGTTTAGAAATTCAGATTTATAAATTGTAAAGTTGAATCATCTTCTACTGCTGAGGGACTCATCCTTGATGAGTAACTGATATCTTCTCAACTACTAGACCACTAAGGTCTGCTCCGTTACTGGACCACTGAGGTTTTCTCAGCTACAGGACCACTGAGGTCTGTTCGGCAACTGGACCACTGAGGTCCACTCAGCTACAGGACCACTAAGATCTGATCAGCTACTATACCACTAAGGTATTCTTGGATATAGTACCATTGAGTTCCCCTTGTCTACAAGACCACTGAGTTGTACTCATCTATTGAGCCAGCAAGGTCTCACCCGTTGTATCCTTTATGTCACAGTCAACTGTAAGATTCCCACTCTCTAGTGTTCTTGATTCTGGGAGAATATACTCCTCAAGCTATCACTCGTATCTCAAAATTAATGAAAACTCACTTACAGTATGCCCAAAGTACCTTCTCATCGTAAGAGTCCCAATGCTGCAGATGCCACATCAATCGAACGCCCAATGTGAAAGATATTGGTGTTTTAGTAAAAAGGGTTCGGTTGTGTCTGGGCCCGGCCCAACATGGTTGGACCCACCTAACTAACCTAACCCAGGGGACCCACATGACCCTAAATGTTCTGGAAAACACGACCCCATCCTGTTGGGTTTGGTTCGGCCCAGTATGGCCTGAACAAGTGGACCTTGGTGGAATCGGCCCGGTTCTGCAGTGGGTCCAGCCCGTCGGGTAGCCCAGTGACCCGGTCCACATTATTTGGTATGGTCTGACTTAGTTGGACCAGTTTATTTCTATCTAGGCCACACAATAGCCCAGTTTCATATATGGACCACCCCGCATCGGTGGGCCGACTATTCTCCCACATGGGCTGCCTAGTAGCCTGGTTTACTACACCATCCCAGACCACATCGGTGGGCCGGCTTGGGTCCAGCCTGGAAACCCAGTAGTATTCAAGTTCACGTAGCACCGCGGTCAGATGTGGTCAGTCGCATCACTCCACACACAGTCTAGTGTTTACCACACACCATCTCTTATTGTGGCCCACCATTAGGGTTGATCCCTTTGATGTGGTGTCTGATGGGTGACGCCCCCTACACCACAGTGACGGCTGCTGGTCATGGCCTCCTCCACCTCAGCGTGCCACCTCCCACATGTTTCCATCATCACTGGATTTCAAGTCGGTGGTCATTTCCACCATTTTAGAACTTGCCTCCAACGTGGCCCACATGGATGCGACTCTCCCTCCTCTACCGCTGTCTCCCATGCCGATAATCATTCACTGGGTGCAACCATCTCCCTCATCCTCCTGCCTGGGTTGATCCACCACTCCGTTTTTTCTTAGATTGTGGTTTTTGACATGTCATGATAAATGGATAAAAGAACATAGTAGAATAACAAACTAAGAACGCATAAAGGACGTACCACAACCTTTGTTCATGTCGGTGTGGTTTTTCCTTGTTAGGAGGTTTAACAAAGGATCGTCAAAATTTCAATCCACTTCCCATAAATTCCCTCATGTATATTCCCATGTGCCAAAAAGATAACTAACCCATGGGTAAATCTGTTAGTGGGATGACCCATTTCTATCATTTAGATAGAAGAACAGGGGAAGGTAATCACTTATAAAAATATACCCCGACAGGGTAAAACTGAAATTGGGTGAGGATGATCATATGTCATTGTCCATCAATCTCTGATCTCGAATCCGCACTCCAAGGGTGTCATCACCACTTTCTGATTCGTCGACATTCATCGTTAGAGAGGTTTCCTTTTTCATTAATCATAGGAATTCCAAGGTTGTTCGTCAACCTTGAATCCTTGTTTAATTAAATAAGGAAGACATGTTTTGAATTGCAGTGTCGCAATGATAGTTCATTAAATTATTGCATTAATGAGTTTTAGCGTCCTCATGTCTTCAGATTTCAGTGATGTTTTTTCACTGCAAAAAGTTAAAAGAAATAAAATAAACCTTTTCTAAGATTATTTTTTTCCCTTAAAATGTTCAAAAAAATAACTTTCACCCCCAACCCATTCTATTTGAGGTTAGGCCCCTCATAAAGAGAACATCCCATTACAAACTCTACGGTGGTCTCAGACATTTAATCTAAGTTACCATTTGTGAGTTATGACTATTCAAAAATAAAATAATTTTTATTTAAATTATTTTAATTACGGTTACGTCCCAAAAAACAACTTTCACAACTAGACCACACTGGACGATGTTAGGTTCTGTCTAAATGAAGCACACCCTCACCTATTCAATGGTACTCTCAGATTTTTAAACCGAGTTAACATTTATGAGTTATAAGGATTTGAAAATAAAATAATCTTAATTCAATTATTTTATTTACGGACAAAAACTAATTTTAAATGTTGTCCACACCACCAATGTTAGGATCTATCCAAGGAAATAGCACCCCCATGAGCTCAATGGTGGTATCATATTTTTAGTCCAAGTCACTGTTCATTAGTTGTAATAATTTGATAATAAAATAATATTTATTCTATTATTTTATTTACGTCCAGAAACTACTTTCCACTGTTGGACTGCACCGGCCAATGCTAAGATCTACCTATGGAAATCACACCCTCATGAGCTCAATGGTGGTAACAGATTTTCTATTCAAGTCACCATTCATGAGTTATAAGGATTTTAAAAATAAAATAATTTTATTTAATAATTTTATTTACGGTTATCCCATTTTTGGGTTTTCCCATTGGAGGCCCACACCGACTAAACTTAAGTCAAGCCAAGGGCAAACACGCCATCCTAAATACAAAATTTACCTCTGGTTTTTGATTCAGGAACCCATTTAAGAGTTATTCCACTTTTTCCAAAAAACTAATCATGCGCACTATTAAAAACTTCACATTTTTGGACACACCATTTCAGGGACACTAGGCCTTAGAATCACACGCCGTCTTAGCTCCTAGTGTCGGAATAATCCCTAATTTAAAAAAAATCATATAATTATAGGACATTTCACTCATCTTCCTTCTCACTACTAATAGAATAGGCTTTATGATTAATAACATATACTTTAAAGGTCTTGTGATTTTGATAAGCACCTTCATCTTCTAATTCACTCCATAATAATGAGTATTCATCATACTATCTACTCATCTAACTTATTCTTATTATTTATAAAAACGTATTCCCACTTTAATCAGATTTTTTAATTTATTTTGATACCTTAACCCATTTCATTTTTTACAGTTTCTCATTTTGTTCATTTGACTTATATTTCGCACTCTTCTTCTTATGAAAGTTTATAGTAAAGTGTCCAATTATTCCACATCTATAACACATTAAAATAATTTCTCCAATATACTTGATATTCCATTATTCTAAACATAAATTATATAAGAGAAATAATTCAATTATCTTCTTCATCATGTTCCTTATCCTCATATTCTCTTAAATATTCATTTTCTATCCTCTAGATTTTAGAATTATCATGAACCTGAATGTAAATTCTTCCTTTACCTTTTTTTAACACGATAGATTTTACCATATCCTAATTGAGGAGAATGTTATAAAAAACATCTAGCTATAGGTCTGTAATATCTTTCAAAGTAGATATCATTAGATCAAACCTGATAGGTAAATTTCTCATCATCGTCTTGATAAATGTTATATCTTCCAAAGTATTTTCCAAATCCCCGGATATAACATACTACCACATTAACCCCAGTAAATTAGTCTTTTATATTCCCATCATTGGTCATATATATCTTAAAACTTATCCATATAGACCAATAGTTTTTCTTCATAGATTTTTCACATTCCATTCATTGATATTCTCAAGATTCTCTCATAACACATTCATTATCTTGAGTCTCATAACTTTAATATATACATTTTCATACAAGGATAAAATAATAGATCCCAAAAATTACTATCCACTTTTAAATTTTTTTATCATTATATTTAAAAAGATAATATAATCCAAGTTGTGTAAACCATATAGTAATATCATCACTAACTTGTAGTCATTATTACAATAGATAGGGGACCATCTTATTATTCCAACCAAGAAATTTTTTTCCATAAAATAGAGGGAGACATATACTGTTGATAAAATTCATGTTTTCTTTCTTCCACATCATTCATGGTTATACTATTAATAAGGAATATAGTCATCTTTAATACCAATAAAAGAGACCATTTAAAGTGAAATCATTGAGTGGAAGAATGAATCAGGGAAATAATTTTTATTATTTCGTATCTTTTAAATCAACCTATATGATTGATTAGACCTGATATTATCTTCCTATATTATCTCATAATTTCCCATAGGAAGAAATATGAACACACAAAAAAACAAAATGAGTATTTTTTATAAATCATGGACCATTTTTTGAAATCCTTACATAACACTTGAGACTCTACTATAGTAGGTAAACACATTGTCTTCAATAATCACACAATGAACCCTTTAAAGTGACATTATTCATTAATTTATTTAAAATGTTTATTTTTTATTTTAATATTGACCAAAATAAATTCATTTTTGATCTTATAATGTAAAAATTACCTCAATGTGAATTTTTTTTCTTCTTCCAAGTAGGCTGATTTTTGGTAAAAAATGTAGTTTTCATGAAACTTGTATTTTTTTTAATTTTATTGATATAATATTATGACGTATAAATTTATAAAACATTTTATATAATCAAATATTAAATTAAAGAATAAAATTATTTATTTTACAGTATTCTATAAATAAAATTCCACTTTAATATAAACAATTATTTTCAAAAGTTTCTCAGAATCAAGTATTTTTTAAGTGAGATTCGGTTTTGGATTTCCTTTTAAGCCTAGTATACTTTATTTTTTTATAATAAATCAATTTATTTCATGAAATCATTATCCATGATAATTTTACATTTTTTGGGAATTTAAGGCTTAAAATTTTATTCCAATAAACATGGTTTGACCCATTTAAGTATTTTTATTTTAAAATTAACATTTCATTCCTATTTAAATTTTATTTGACAAAAACTTTATAAATTATTGATTAAAATGTATTTATTATTTAACCAAAAAATATAATTTTGTTAAATAAAATTATTTATTGGGGTTAAAAATTAGTTAACCCAATAAAAATTAAAAATGGAAAAATGATTTTTACTAATTGAAAAATGAAAAAATATGTTAAAATGGGTTTTAAAAATAGATTTTTGAGGTTTTTATTCACAAAAACTCAACTGATTTCATCATTTTTACCTTTTTTAATCCATTGAAATATTATTAGAAAAAGTAAATTATTAATATTCAATTGTTCTCCCAAAACTACCCTTCTCTTCACTTATAAAAGCGCAACATCTTCACCACTTCAATAATTAAATTTTTAATTTATACTTGAAGAAATTCCATTTTACTCACTATATAACCCTATCCCACTAATAAAATCCTATGGTCACTCATATCAGTCTTGATCCCTTAAAATTTAAAGACACTTCTAAGTAAAATCCAATTCCATAACATTAATATTATCAACTATTTATTTTTATTCTTATTTATATTCTTTAAAAATTATTATAGACACACTAATATAATTATATTTTCATAATTTATATACTTTAATGATTCTATATTAATTTTGTTACCAATATTTATTCATATACCCAAACTATTAAGAAAAAAACTGATGTTAATTTTTTGTACGGACTACCGCCTCCACAGCTTAACACATTGTTTCCTTAAACACCTTAATATTTTGGATATAATGATGGTATTAATGGATATATATGTTTTTTATGATATCCTTAAGATATTGTAATTAAAAATTGGAGAACCAATAAATGATATGATAAATAAAAGATCATCCTTAATTTAATTACTTCAAATAAAGGTACTAAGAGGATAACCGTTTATTTAAATTGTGTAACATTTTAATATCCATCTATGCATCCCAAAATTAGATATAATTGAAATTAATCACAATAATAAACACTAAATAGTATTATTTTTATATTTTTATAATCATATTATAAAACAACCACCTCAAAATCCTTAATTAAATCAGGTTATATTTTCATTTGGGTATATTTAACCACCTACTTGAATAGTACTATGATTTTTTATCATGACAGACTATGAAAATAAAATTAAATTTATGATATGATATAAATTTGTATGTGTATATATATATATATATATATATATATTCTAGATATTTTATATCAATATTTAATACATTTTTTAAGAAAAGTCACTTTGATCGTTAAGAATCGTTGAAACATGCTTATTTTCAATTTCATCCTCAAGGATAGAGATTAAAAAACTAATGAAATGGATTTTAATCATCATAGATTCTTATAGGTAATCCATAATAGTATATTTATTGACTTATTAATGGTTAATTTTAGAATAATAACGAATGAAAACACTAATAATATGAAACTAGTACAAATAATCAATACTATAAATACCTGATGTGGAAAATAATGAGACTTCATGTAGAGAATGGATATTTATGAAGATTATGAATGAGAATGAAGAAAAGTAATGATATCAATTAAGTGACTAAAATATCTATGTTTATGATTTAAGAGTTCAAAGTACATTCAAGGAATTCAGAAAAAATAGGTAAGGTTTTCCATCACAAATTTCTCTCTTTGAGATATATTTTGTATTATTCACATAATTTTTGTTATGTGGTATATATACTACTTATTTGAGATTTTATATATTAGACTTAACTTATACATGGTATTTTAATATAAATTTCAATTTCTCTATTTCATGATTTTATGACTTAATTACTACCAATCCATAAGTGAGGTTTTTTCATCTCAATTTTCATTCATTGGGAATCATGTTATAAATACAACCTATTTTCTTTTGTGTGGTGATTACCTTACCAGGGAATAATTTTCCCACGTTACACATGAAATATTATGGAATCACAATCCTATATTTTTATCCCTTTATCATATTCTTCTGATTCAAGAGTTACCTACTTCCTGGTGGAAAAACCATCCTTTGTTTTGGTAAAGTAAAAGTGTGTCTAATTTTTTACCAAATACATATCTATAGGGAAACTGGAAAGTGGATGCAGTTATGGAATAGATTCACCTAGATTTAATCACCCAAAAAACTTTTGGTTGTGTATTAAATCAATGATCACTGTGATTCATGGTGAGTGGTCCTAAGATGGCATATTTGGTGATACACTCTCAAAGGATATGCTTTGGAATATTAAAATTCTCTTAGTGAACCATGATGAAGGAATTATCCTACCATTGCCTTTGTATTATACCAACGAAATATATTGAACCCAAATATTGTCTAACATGTATAATCCATAACATTTAATTTACCCACTACCCTGTATTTATTTGATAAATGTAAGTTGTGTTTGATGATACCTTGCAACTTCTAAATTAATTCAGAGATGTTCTCCAAGATATCCACATTATTCTATTTAATGGGGTTGTATTTGATTTCATTATTTATCATTATACATATGGAAATGTTTTATTCAGTTATATGTTCCTTACGTAATTGTATAAAAGTTCTTGTTGTCTCTTATGGGGAATGCATTGGACTTAATTAGAGGACAGGTGGGACTCGGAATTATATATCCCCTCGATGCATCAACTTGTATCATGAGACAAAACAAGTTAGATTTTTTGTATTCCACTTCCTATAATATTATAAGTGTCTTGTATTAAGGCCATGATGGTATTTTTTTATTTATGTAATTATGCATTCCATCAATATGAGATCAATTATTATATTTATCCATGTTTTATTTTATTTTCATAGATACAGCATGCCCTTAGTTTCAGTTAATTATGGATTCATGTAATTTATTTATTCTTTATTTATCACTTATGAATTGTTTTTGTTATATAAGTTTCCATAATGTGGTATTCCTTAATAATTGAAAAATCTCTTTTTATTAAAATAATATGATAAGATTACATGATTATGGGGGTAAAAATGATGTAGTTTGAGGGAGTCACCCCTTGAAATGTGTTTTCAACCATTTGGTAAGGATTTAGTGCCAAAATATAAAATTTTACTCTCACTAGGGTATCATTTTTTAACCAAATAGTCCAATGAAAAGTAAAATTCACTCCATGTGTAGAAAACATCGATATTTTGATCGATGAGAATTCTCAATTTTTTGATTATGTATATCAATTCCCATGGAGGGTTGTCCTTTCCACAAAGAATCCCAAATTTCACTTTATAATCCAATTCAACTTCTAATATGTTAATGTTGCACCTTATTTTTCCAAATGTAATGTATGTATGTATCTAGTCTTCCATGAATACTAAGTTATTTTATCCTCTATTAACTCCTATAATTTTTTCTAAAGATGTAATAAAAATTCCATATTTGGGTTTATAGAGTCTTGTATGTTACATTTTGTATCAAAGTGGCCTTAGTAAAAGCCTTGGGGTTAGATTTAGATTAAATAAGTTAGATAAAATAATTATTCTGAGAATGCCTCAATATTCCTAGATAATTCTCCTCAAATTATTATATGAATTTAATTTCACAATTCAACATCATGAGATAATTATGTGAATTATATTTTAGAAAGGTGGTGAATTATGGGAGTAATGGGAACCTTATCAACACACATTTCTAATGAATGTACATTAACCCTGAAAAAGTTAATAAATTTAGAGTTTATGATGATTAGTACATAACCATATTGGGGAATTTGACCCAGGTAATGACCAATAATATAACCCACATAGAGGGACCTGCTGATCCACAACATTTTTTAATGATATTACACCATTTCATATAGAAAAAACCTTTATATTAAAATAGAAATATTAATCTATTGGTAGCTAAACAATGGATCAAGTCTGCGGAGAAGATATTTCTATATTTGTTAAGTGGTGAAAATTAAAAGTTTTTTATGAAAGTATATCATCTAAAGGGATATATAGACCAATGTTGGTCACTAATTTTAAACAATAAAGTTTAATATGGGATCAATTTCATGGAATAGAGAACTTTTAAGGAGTTATTCTATGAAAACTACTTCCATCATGAGAAAGGAGCAGAAATGGAAAAGTAATTTCTTAATCTTAAATAAAAGAAGGAGGATAATGTTGTCAAATATGATGCTAACTTTACAAGGCTAGATAGACATGTTATGGACCTTATGCATAGAATGTAAATCCAGATTGATTATTTTTTGATAGGATACAGTTGATACTTCAAAGGTATTTGGTCTCTCAGACCATTTCTTTATATGAGGATATAGGCTCAAGTATCATTAAGGTGGGAAGTAGTTCCCTTATAAATATGAAATCAAAGAAAATCTAGATAATAAGATGTTTGTTGAGAATCATGAGAAGAAAAATGTATAAAAGGGTAATAAAGTAACGTTGGTATTTCCCATATGTGATTATTGTTGGAAGAAACAACTTGGAGATTGAAAGAAGGAAATTGGTGTTCCTTAAAATTATGAAGAAATGGATAACAAAGTCACCAATTTAATGAAAAATAATAAGTTATTTATTTAAAATTAATTGACTATAGGGACAAGAGACATTATGCAAACCAATTCCCTAAACATCAAAGAAATTTACCTCTGTAATGGAAAAGGGATAAATTTCAAGCTTATAGAATCACCACAACTGAAGTTGAAGTTCCTAATGATGTGGGATAGGGTACACTGATCATCACCTCTATGTTATATAATGTTTTATTTGATTATGTATCTTTACACACTTTTATATATTCAATGTTTCATTAATGCTTTTGATATTTCCCTAGAACCCTAGTAAGTGAATTATCAATCAAGACACTAAGTGGAAGTCTTATCTCAACAAATATGTGTCAGGTAGTTCCAATTGTGATTCATGGTAACAGCCTATTTGAAAACATAGTTATTATACCTATGGTGTAATTTGATATGATCCTTGGTATAGAGTTTCATTCAAAGTAAAACTAGTAAATTTACTACTAAGATAAAACAATTATTATTTGTGAATATTTGGGGGAATATTTTGTCTTTATACGTGAAACTTTATCATCTAAACAATGTCAGAATACTCCCTTACAAACTCTCCTTAATTAATTTCTATATAGATAGAAATATCATGGGAAATCTATAGATCAGTAATATATCCTAAGAATATTTGATGTACCTATTTTATAAACATTCATTGATGTTTTTCCAGAATAATTACCTAATCATCCACAAGATTGTGAAGTTGTATTCTCCATTGAAATCATTCCTAATGAAAGGCCTAAATGAAAAACTCCTTATAGAATGTTGTCGATGGGGTTGGGGGTTGGAAAATTAGTTTTAGGAGTTGAGTTATAAAATATTTATACACACTAGTGTTTCTTCATGAGGATACCATTTTTTATTCATGAAAAATAAGGATGGGTCGATGAGATTTTGGATCAATTATAGGGATATTAATGTCATTACTATAAAGAATAAGTATAATTTTCCAAGAAATGATATCATATTTGATCTAATTAAAATAACCCACTAATTTTTAATGATTAATATTTACTCTATTTATCATTAAATAATGGTGGATAAGTATGATATAAAATAGAAGGCATTTCAAACAAGATATGAACATTATGTATTCACAATAATTCCTTTTAGACTAACTAATTCACTTTTTTTATTTATAAATATGATGAATATAATATTCAAATAGTATCTTGACAACATTTTGGTGGTTTTTATTGATGTTATCTTTATATACTCTAATATATATAAATATCATGAGAATCATGTGAAAATAATTTTAGTGACCCTCATAAAAAATTACTTATATGGGAAGTACAGTAAGTGTAAATTTTGGCACAAAGAATTTTCTTTTCCTGGGCATATTTTCTTTGAGGATGGGATATTTGTTAAACATTAACTGAAAAATGCAGTTAAATAATGTATTGTTCTAATAACAATAATTGAGATCCAAATTTTAGTAGGATTAATATATTACTATCTATGTTTTATTAAAAAATTGTCCGATTATCCAACCTATTAACCAAGTTAACTCGTAAAGAAGTTAAATTCACATGGTCAAGGGAATGTGATGAAATTTATGAAGATCTAAATATGAGATTGATTAGTGAATCAATATTAACTATGCCATCAGGTAAGGAAATATTTGTAATTTTCTTTGACATAATGAAGAAACAACTTATTTTTTCCTTATATATAATGATATGGTGATTACTTATACATCAAGGAAATTGAAAATCTATAAATAGATCTATCTAACTCATGACCTTGAATTGGAATTTATAATAGTTTCTTTGAATATATTGAGGCACTTTATATATGGTTAAATTTTTTATTTATATATAGACCAAAATTGTTTGAAGTATATCTTCTCTCAGAAAGAGCCCAATAAGAAGAAAATAAATTGGTTGGAAATACTCAAGGATTAAAATGTCTCAATACAATGCCACACTAGGAAGGAAAAAAGGTGGTTTATGCATTGAGTATGAGTAATCATGGAGTTATAACCATGACAAGGATTAACTATGATCCTATATACTAAGATCTAGTAAATATAGATATATAAATTTCTAATAAAGGGGATAAATCATTCCTTTTTCAAGAAATTAGTAAAAAATACTTTCTAGAAAGTATAAAGAAGTTCTTCTAGGATGAAAAGACCTTACAAAGGAAGATTAAAGTACTGAGTGATTGTAAATTGATATAATTCATCTATATAGTTGGGGTTTTAATGTTTAGAAATAGGTTATGTGTTCAATCCATAGCATAATCGAATAGCGGACTGCTAAAAAAAGCACATAGATAAAATTTATCAATACACCCTAGTAGAATAAATATTTATAGGGATCTAGGAGAATATTTTGGTGGGATTCTATGAAGAGGGGAATTTCTAACCATGTGTTGAGATTCTAGGTATCCTTATAGGTGAAAGATGAATGTTAACATACCAAGGGAGTCATGAACCCCTACCTATTCCTATATAGAAGTGGGAAAATGTTACAATGGACATTTCCATCAAACTCCAAAAGACACCAAGGAAGAATAATGATATATGCATTATCAATGATAATATTATTAAATATACTCATTTCTTAGAGAAAAAGGATATATACCTCTTGAGGACCATACATAACTCTATATCAATGAAATCGTAAGGATTCATGGGGAACCACTATCGATTGTATTTGATCAGGATCCTCTATTTAAATTGAATTTTAGGAAGATTATTCAATGGGATATTGACACTGAGATACAATTAAGCACTGCCTATCATCCCCAGATTTATGGATAGTTTAAAATAACTAGACATAATTAGGAATACATAATGATTTTGTGTTCTTGTAACTCAAAAATAAGTGGGATTAGTATTTAACTTTAGCGTAATTGACACACAAAAATAACTTATATTCGAGCATCCAAATGGAACTATATAAGTCATTGTATAGCAAGAGGTGTCTTACTCCAAAATTTTGTGAAGAATTTAGATAAATAAGAATAGTTTTCCTAGATATTGTATGGAATATGAAAATTAAATTACATATTATTTATGATCACATTAAATAATCCAAAGTCATAAAAATAGTGATGCAGATAATTAAAGGAAGGAATTATAATTTTAACTTGGGGGTCATTTATTTTTTAAATTTTTACCATGAAAGGCAGTTATAATATTTGTTAGAGAGAAAAATTTAATCCCAAGAGATATTTTGTTTTTTGAAATATTACCAAGAATTAGAGTCCTAGATTACTGATTGGATATGTCACCCAATATTTCTAAAATACTCACAATCTTCCATGTTTAATTACTGTGGAAATAAAAACTAGATCCAATGCATAAACCACCTTTTCTCCTTCTGTTCCCCCCGCCTCTTCTATGTTCCTCACCGCCCCACCTTATCTCTGATGCCAGTGGTTCACCTTTCCTTTCTATTACGCTCCCCGACCATTCGTGGTTGGGTTTTTTTTGCTCCTTTGCCCTGGTTTCCTTCGCCTGGTCCAAGACCCCGTGTTCAATGATTTGAAGGAAGTAGGGATTCATCTTCCACTTCTCGAATTGCCTTGAGTTGCATATCCATCCTCCCCCTGGGGCCTTGATTTCCCTTCCGTCTCAGGAAATCTACGTCGGTTCCAGATCCGGGAGAGGGTCGGGGGTCCCGGATCCCAGTTCTCTAATCCCTTTGGCTTTTCAGATATGTGTGCTCTTGCCTTGCAACTGACTCGAGTTTCAAGGATATCTTCTTCCCTATCACCTTCCCCCAACTTCTGTTCCTGGCACTCAGAGCTCCGAGACTTAATCCAGAGTTCGAGGTTTTCTTTTCACCTTCTTCGTTCTCTCTTACCTGTTTTAGTGACGACAGGCGGTGTCTGGTGGGAGGTTTCTCGGTTCCTTGTCTTCACGAAGGTTCCACTGCGATGTGTTTGATTGAAAAGCGCCTCCCGTGATGATTCACTACTTTGGTAAAGTGCGAAGTGGCTACCACGAAACTCCTATCATGGGGTGTTAATCTAGGAAGTGACTGGATTTGCGAAGCACCTGCCGCGTTGGTTCATCGCGTTGAGGGATCGCTTTGGGGACGCCACGAAGTTCCTGCCATGGGGAGTTGTTCTGCGAAGTCTTTGTGTGCGCAGTGAAGAAGGCGGTGTCCTGTGGTCATGGTCGTTGCGATGAGTCTGCTCCGCAACGTGCCTTCACGAAGCATTTCTTATGTTGTGAAGCCGCGATGTTCCTGTTGTGAGGAGTTTTCTCCGCGATGACTGGTCTAAGCGGCGGTGCGGGTTTCTTGGGTGCGACCTCTCAAGGGGAAGGGTCATTCGTGAAGGTTGCAGACCCTTTTGCGTGGACTGTACTGGGAGGTCTCAAAGGAGTGTCTGGTCCAGTGACTTCTTTGTTAGACCGGGCCTGATTTTTGTGTGGCTGGACTGGGTCGGCTTTGCGCACCGGGCATTTTTCCGGAGCATTTACCAAGTTCCCTTGCAAGGGTTCTAGGGAAGTGGGGTCCACCAGGGCACTAGTCTTTAGGATAATTGTGATATCATTTTTGGTACTACTCTATGGATGTGGAACTTGTGAATCAATGTAAGAGGTTGTCCCTAACTGACAAAGAAAAGGTGACCATAGAGACATGGAGAAACAAAGACACACTTTTGGAAAAGAGAATGTCTCTTCTCATGGTTGGAAAGTTCATGGAAAACATTTCGGTAAATCCGGGGGCTCTCAAAAACACTCTACATAACATCTAGAAACTTGAGGCGGGAGTGGCTATCTGGGAAGCGGGGATCAATAGCTTCGCCTTTGAGTTCTTCAACGAGAGAGATAGAGACAGAATCTTGCGGGGCCGACCATGGTCCTTCGATAACCAAGTCCTCCTCATGGAAGAATTCAATGGGGGGGACGATATCCAACGTGTGAATTTAACCCACTCCCCCTTTTGGATACGAATTAAAGTAATTACCTTCCATTCCAGAACAGAATGAATCATGAGAGAAATCAAGGACAGTTTAGGTCACTTTCTTGACTAGGATAGCTCAGACCCAATATAATGGGTCCCGAGGTTCAGATCAAGGTAGAAATTGAAGTTTCAGAGCCTCTGATGAGGGGAATGTTCCTGAAAATCTATGACACCAACATTTGGATATCATTCGATTTTGAGAAACTCCCAATATTCTGCTTTTCCTGTGGTCGCCTTGGCCATCTGGAAAGAAAGTGCACCACTAAACATAAGAGTTGATCAGGTAACATTATCCTCCAATATAACCCTTGGCTCTGTGCCAAAACAAATAAATACGCTATCATCCCTGAGACGGAAAAAAAGGATCGTGACTATCTCACGCTGGCACATGCTAGTCAAGCGGAACCCATACTTGAAAAATCTCAAATGCTTGGACCTTTGCATTTCCCTAATGCTGGCCCTCCCACTTAGAGAGATGCTAGAGTTCATCCTTACCCCTTGAAGGAGAGGACTCAAACATCTACTGATTTGGTGATGAAACACAAAGAACCACCAATACATTTCTCAAAGCCAATGCTGATGCACATCGAACCACCAGATCCGGATCCTGACCCACAATCGGCCGCAGCAGGCGCTCTAACAATGGAGGCCCATGGAATGACGGGGAATTCATTACTGGGACCAATAACCCATAAAATGTGGAAAACGGTGCAACAAGGAGGAAGTGATGGTCTTATGGAAGACCCTAAACCTGGGGTTAGGAAAATACATAATGAAATAGGCCACTAAGGGAGGAATCCCACCAAAATTTGGAAAACGACATGTGGAGAAATCAGTCCGAGAGAACCAAAGGTGGCGGTGGGTGAGACCCAACCCCGCCTAGAGCAATTATTTCTTTATGCTGGAACTTTCGTGGGCTTGGAAACCCACGAACAGTTCTCATGCTTCAGCGCAATTCTACTGAATGTCTCCCCGATCTGGTTTTCCTTTCCAAAATCATACTGGAAAACAAGGACACCAATAGAATTTCTCTAAAGTGTGGCTTCCATGGCTACTTTCCGGTGCCCATACAAGGCCATTCTGGGGGCCTCTATCTCCTTTGGAAGGACCATATCGACGTCAAAATTTTTTCTTTCTCCTCACACCATGTGGCAGTGACTATTCAAATAGACTCTCACCCACCCTAGACCTTTGTGGGATTCTATGGTTGTCTATACCATAATGACAAGGTGAATTCATGGGATATTTTGTGTAATCTGCGACATGACTTAACGAGCCCTATCCTCTTCAGAGGATATTTCATTGAGATTATGTTCCATAAGGAAAAGAGGGGCGGAATAATTTGACCCTCTACTTCGATGTCAAATTTCAAGGACGCGGTATCTAGGGAGGATTTGGTCGATCTGGGATACACAGGTAATCCTTTTACTTGGTTTTGTGGAAATACTGAAGGCACCCATGTCCCTGAGCGTCTTGATAGATTTTTGGTCTCTACGGATTGGATTAATCTGTTCATCATGTTTCATATCGTCCACATGGACCTTAACTGCTCAGACCACTGTCCAATCCTCATGGATTGCATGCAAGTCAAATGAAATAGACAACTTAGCAGAACTTTCATATTTGAAAGTTTCTAGGAAAAAGATCAAGAATGTGAAGAGGTGATCATATCAATATGGAAAAGAACTCAAGTGGATGTTTTCCTCAATCTCCAATAGGTCACATCTGATCTGAGGTCCTCGAGCAATAAGAAATTTCGGCACCCCGACCGGCACCGGGGTGTCCTTGAAAAGAGACTGAACAACCTCCTAAATCAACCCACATCTAATTGCATTATCTCTAATATTCGAGACACACAAAAAGAGATAGACATGGCCCTGTGTGTCCAGGAATGCTTCTGGGCCATGCAGTCGTGGGATAACCACATTAAAGAAGGAGACGCTAATACCTGGTATTTTCACCAAAAATCTTCACCCATGTGTAGGGAAAATTCTATTACTTTCATCTTATAACCCGATGGAAGCAAGGTTTCTGACACCAATGGTATCCACGAGGCCTTGAAAAACTATTTCCAGAATCTCTTTATTGCAGGAACCCCCTTCATGTCTGCCGAGGTGGAATATTGTATCAAACCTGTGATCACCGATGAGATCAATAGATAGCTCACCAAAGATGTGACAGATGAGGAGATTTGTATGGCTCTTAAACATCTTCATCCCACTAAGGCCCCAGGACTGGATGGGTTCCATGCCCTTTTCTTTAAACAATACTGCCACATAATCGATCCCGACATCTGAAACATGATGAAAAATATCTGGGCTCGGTCTACTAGCATTGCTTCCATCAATGAAATTGTCCTTTTCCTTATCCCCAAAATCAAGAAACCTCTAGCAATCCTAGATTTTAGACCCATCAGTCTTTGAAATGTCTCATACAAGATCTTCTCCAAGATCCTTGTCAATTGGTTGCGGCCTTGGCTTCCTGATATTATCTCTGAGAATCAGAGCACCTTCGTGACAAAGAGAATGATCGCTGATAATGCGATTGTGGCCCATGAAGTGTTCCATTCCATGAAATCACGCTCCACCGCAAAAAGAGGATCCATGGCCTGGAAACTAGATATAACCAAGGCCTATGATAGAGTGGAATGGCAGTTCATTCGTGTTGTCATGCTAAAAATGGGTTTCTGCGCTAAATGGAGAGATATGGTCATGGAATGCATCTCGACTGTCTCCTTCAAAATCAAGGTCAATGGGGATCTCACTAGAGGATTCATCCCATCTCAAGGCCTCTTCTAGGGAGACCATCTCTCCCCTTTTCTCTTCGTACTGGTGGCTGATGTGTTTTCTAATCTTATTTCCACGGCTGAAGCCTCCAAATCTATTAATGGGGCAAAGGTTTGCCATGTTGGCCCACCAATGTCGCATCTTTTCATCACCGATGATTGTCTCCTATTTTCCAGAGAAACAATTAATGAATGTCGAGTGATCAGCCAAGCGATCCAATAGTATGAGAGGGAATCTGGCCAATCGATCAATCATGGAAAATCGGAAATTTATTTCTGTGCTGGGTTGCCTCTGTCTAAGAGAGATGAGCTATGCGCATCAGCTGTAATCCATATGGTTGTGAGACATCATAAGTACCTTGGGCTTCCCATGGTGATTGGTCGATCCAAAAAATAATTCTTCGCATCTCTTGTGGACAGAATTGAGAAAAAAATTCTTGGATGGTCCCCTAAAGGAATCTCTAAAGCGGGAAAAGATACCCTCATCAAAGTCGTCATCCAGTCCATCCCCAGCTACTTTATATCCCTATTTAATCTCTTGGCTTTCATCGTCGACCAGAACCACACATGAACTGCCAATTTCTGGTGGGGGAGGCATGATGGAAGGAATCGACCCCACTGGTTGGCCTGGGAGAAACTCTGTAAATCCAAATCAGATAGAGGGATGGGTTTTCGAAATCTGCGTCTCTTCAATGATGCACTATTGTCCAAGAAAGTATGGTGACTTATTAATCGTTCATCATCTCATTGTGCATGAGTTCTCCAGGCTAAGTACTTTCCCCACACGGACTTTCATGCTTCTTCTCTTGGTCCCCATCCCAACTTCCTTTGGAGAAGCATCTGGGGGGATAAAAAGCTTCTGGAAACTGGTCTAGGATGGAGGATTGGGTCTGTCTCATCGATCAATATATGGACTGATCATTGGCTTATAGATAAGGATGGTATGCGGGCTACATACCCAGTCCAACCAGGACTTTAAAAATCCACTATCATCTGCCTCCTCTCCGACTAGGGACATGGGTGGTGTTTGGATAATATCCTTGATTGGTTTAATGAAAGGGATAAAAGAATTGTCCTTAGCATTCCCTGGGTCCCTGATGCAAGCCCTGACTAGCTTTTCTGGATCAATGACATCTCGGACGAGTACACGGTGAGGTCTGGTTACACACTGGCTCTTGGCAGCCACTCAGTCGGCCCGGATGAGGGACAGTGGAATTTGATTTGGTAGATCAACATTTCCCCTAAAGTTTTCCAATTTTGGTGGCAGATATGTACGAGTACTCTCCCAACTATGTGACTCCTTGCTTACAGCCATATGGCCAGTACTGCCTTTTTCCCCTTCTGCCCAAACATTCTAGAAACTCCTTTGCACGCCATCATTCACTGCCCATGAGCTAAGAAAATTTGGACTAAATGGGGCCTAGCTTCGGCCGCTTCAATGACATTAGCCTCTGACCTTCTTGATCTTCTGACGCATTGGTTCTCTTTTCTTTCCTCAGCTTCTTCAGGTTTGCTTTTCACTCTAGCATGGATTATTTGGGCTCGGTGCAATGATTTTATTTTTCATCAAGATCACAAACCCCCTGAATTTCGGATTGAATGGGACACCTCCTGGATTAAAAGCTGGAAAGACCACAATGGACACTTTTTTCTAGGTGTTACCTTCCCCTTCCCCCCTCATTGGAATCCCCCAATGGAAGGGACTATTAAGATTAACGTGGAAAAGTCGCTCCCAAAGGTTGGGCTTGTTGCTCTCGGCCTCCTGGCCCGAAATCATCTGGGGAAAATCCTTGCTGCAAAGTACGAACCACATCGGGCTTTCTGGGAAACTACAATTGCTGAGGTCATGGCCATTCTTGCCGGTATGTTTCTCACCTTGGAATGTGGATGGAGTGATAACATTTTTTAGTCTGACTACCATACCGTAATCGATGCTATTAACCAGAATGATGGTGTGCTCCAGTCTTTTGGCATCATCGTCAGGATAATTGTCTCTCTTTTCCAACGCTTCTCTTTATACACCTTCTCCTTTACCAAAAGGGAAGGGAATAATGCATCCCATCAGCTTGCAGCCTCAGGCATTTTCGACTCCAACCAGATTTGGATGGACAATTTCCCTTCATGGATTTTCACTTGTACTTCTACTGATTTTAGTCATTAATGTTTCCTGTTTTAATCAAAAAAAATAAAAAATAAATATGGGTCATTTCAAAATATTTTACACTAGATAGAATGTATTGTGGAATTGAACAACTCATTTGGTGAATGTCCTTTGGAGAAATCAAAAATTATAGGTGGAAACTTAGGATCTAGATGAAGGTATAAAGAAGGAATACCAATAATACTTAAATAGATGATATATACCCCAATTTCAAGGAAAAAATTATCTATGTGGATAATGTAGCACTTGATACTCTATTGAAATAAGAAAACAACATATCCTGAACTATCAAATAATGTTCCCTTTAAAGTTAATTTATTCAGGAATTTATTTAAAAGATTAAATTTAAAATTTAAAATTGACCTAATTAACTTAATTTTTAACTTATAATATCAAAATTAACCTAGTATTAATTTTTTAACTTTTTCTGGAAAGGATGATTTTATGTCAAAAAATTTGGTTTTCAACCTGAATGGCCCAAAGGCCTTCTTTTTTATTTTAATTATGGATAATCTCCCTTTTAAGGGTTTAAGGGGAACCCGTACATGACCCGTAGGCCCAAGGCACAAGGCCCGACAAACCCGTAATACATGACCTAAAGGCCTAGAGGCATACCATGCCCAATACATGACCCGTAAGCCTAGCCCACTTGAACTGCCCCTCCCTAGATTTCTGCGTCATTGATCACCTAGCTCCCCACATTGCATTGCTAATCCGCTAGCATTGCCCCATACAAAGCTGCACGGTGCCTGGTCTCGATGGCGGCTTCCATACCCTCTCATTATTCCAATCTGGTTAGCTCTGCATCTGGTGGCTGCTACTCTTATTGCTCTGATCCTCTTCTGGGGCCTGTTCTATGTGAACGGGGCTACTCCACAGTCTACCTGACCCAAAGGCCTTGTGGACCGAAGGCCTTTGATGACACAAAGGCCCTGTGGCCCTATGGCCCCTTTCACAAAACATGTAATTTGTTTGATTTTATCAGTATATACGAATGACCAAGAAATTTATAAAAACATTTATGTTTTAAAATATGAATTTTAGGAATACAAATATTTATTATAGAATATTATTTCAAATTAGAAAACCTATGGAAAACATTTTTTAACTAATTAAAATGTTATTTTAATACAAATAAAAACTATTTTTAGTATTTTATTAAAATAAACTATTTTTCAAGAGAAATTAAATTTTTTATATAATTTTTTTTTAATAATTCAATTGATTTCTTTTTAATTTGTATCCAAGGTAATTTTACATTATATTTAAATTAAATGCTTAAAATTTTTATTTCTCTAAAAAAGGTTTTATGTGTCTATGTGTTTATATTTGAAAATTAATTTTTAAACATACAAAAATTTGATGTGATAGATTTTTTTTCATATTTTACAACATAAGTTTTAAATTAGGTAATCATGTTAGTTTTATTTATTCTATTAATATTAATTACTACGGTTAAAAATTAGTTTCCCTGGTAAAAATTAAAAATGGTAAGGGGACTTTTATTAAGGTGGAAATCCCAAAACATGTTAAAACATGTTTAAAATGTATTTTTAAGATTTTTATCAAAAAAATCTCAACACATTTTCTCATTTTTTCCCTTTTTCAATCCCTTAAACCTTTACTATTAAAAAATTATTAAAATTCAATGAATATTCCCAAAAATACCCTTCTCTTCACTTATAAAAGGGTAACACCTTCACCCATTCAATAATCGCTTACCTTTTCAATTAAACCTTTAAAATACGCATTTTTAATATATATATATATATATCCCTATAACTTGAACATAATCCTCGTTTCTCCCATAGTTAGACTAATACCTTCAAATTTAAGGAGACTTCCAAAGAAAATCCATGTCTCAGATGTTAGTATGATCAACTAATTATTTTTATTAGTAATTATATTCTTTCATGTTTATTATATACACTCTAATATAATGATATTATTATCATTTATATACTTTAATTTTATTATATTATGTTTATTATCATTATTTATTAATATATCATATACATTGAGAAAAACAAAACCTTTGTTTTTGAGTCGTGCGGAATACCACACCATGACATAATGTGTTTTTCTTTTCTCAATCACCTTATAAGGTTGAATAAAAGGATTTTATTAATGTAAAAAATATTATTTTTATGATATCATTAAGTTTTTGTTATGATAACATAGGAAACAAATTAATTCTATGATCAATAAACGGTCATTGATAATTTCATCATCTAAAATAATCGAACTAAGAGGATAATCATTTATGAAATTTTTTTAAAATTTTCATAACCATTAATTGTTACTCTAGTTGCATATAATATTTATTTATCACTCTAATAAACACTAAATAATATCATTATGCTCCTTGTATGGTGATATTACAACAAAACCACCTCATAATCATTCATTAAATTGGTGTATGTTCATGTTTGAGTTGGTTTAACAATTTACTTGAAAGGTGATATGAATTTGTATCAATACATATTATGGGAAATTAATTTATACTATAATATTATATAAATGTGTAAATATTTATTTTTTTGATTCTAGATATTTTAAATCAATATTTAATTTATTATATAAGAAACTTCACTCTGACCGTCAAGAATCATCGAATCATGTTTATTGTTGATTTCATATTCAGGGATAAAGACTAAAACATTAATTAAATGGATTTGGATCATTATTAATATTTATATTTCACCCTTAAAATTAACTTTAATGAACTATTAATGAATAATTTTTCAAAAATATATAATATGAACATAGATATTATGAAACTAGAACAAGAATTCAAAACTATAAACACCCGATGTGGGAAATCATTAGCTTACATATAGAGAATGAATATTAATTAAGTGTATGAATGAAAATGGATATGATTAATTTTCTTAATTAAGTTATCAAGATATAAATTTTTATTATAAATGAGGAAAAAGTATGTTAAAGTAAATTAGAACAATAGGTAAGGGTTTTCTATATGAAATTATTCTCAATGGGACATATTTTTTTGATTTTTCACTTAATTTTATTTTATGTGGTTTATATACTACCAATTTGAGATTTTAAATAATGAAATACCTTTATTCATTTTATTTTAAGATCATGTTTAATCCCACTCTTTCTAGAGTTTATGATTTAATTTCTAACTGATCCATAAGTAGGTAATTTCTATCTCAATTTTCATTTATTAAGACTCATGAAATAACCATGATAATATTCATTTGTGTGGTTCTTACATTAATATGGAATAATTTTTCATGTTACTAATGAAATTTAATGTATTTAAATGTCTATATTTTTATCCCACTATCATATTCTTTTGAATCAAGAGATTACTACTCTATGTTTAAAAAAATAATAATTTTTTATAAAGTAAAAGTGTGAAATTTCCTATAAAATACATCTCTGTCTATATATGGGAAAGTGGATACAATTTTGGCCCAGATGCACCAAGGGATAATAAACCTAAAAATGGTTGGTTGATAATTGACTCAATCATCACCTTGATTTAAATTGAGTGGGCCTAAGACTACACGTCTTGAGAGACACGCCAAGGGGATATGATTCACACACTATTAATAAACCATAATGAAGGAATTTTCCAACCATTTCCTTAGTATCTTACCTATAATGTATTTACACATGATCCACTTAACTAGTGCCCCGATATGGTGGGTTAGATGGCCTCAAGATTACCTCCCCATATACAAGAGGTTTCCAACTACTAGAGAGGGTAAAATGTGGTATAGTGGGGAGATTATACCATCATATTAGAGTGGTATATGAGATATGAAAAATAAATAGACAATAGTGGAATCATATATAAATAGATGTCATAGATAAAAAATAAAATAATAAATTGTAGAAGTATAAATAACCAAGAAGAAATGATAATAATCAAAATCCCATAGTCTAAGTCATATACAATGATGTCATGGAATGATAATATATAAAAAATGGGGAACAGGGGAGAGGAATATATATCGAGCTATAAAAAAATACAAAAAGGCCAAAAATAATTCTCCACTTACATCATGAACATATGATCAGTCCTCAAATCCCATGCTCCCTACTAAAAAAGGAAATATATCAAGAATCCATATCAAGGCTCTTTCCCTTATCCACACTTGCAGACATGAATTATACTTAGGTACTAATGTTGTCCTGAGTAGGGTGTGATATAAACTCAGTAGTCCCCCACCAATGATTTCTATAAATAATACATGTAGTGTACATATCATAGCAGTGTGCAGTTATAATATATAATAACAATGTTTAAAAAATAATATATGCTCTCCTCAGGTTCATGGAGGACACCTAGAAGATTCTACCTACATTACAATAAGCCAGAATACTTATAATCAAGAAACAATGTATAAATATATATATATATATATATATATATAAAGATATATAAGTTACATATATATATTTATATATTGCATACACGTATTTTCACTAAGTATGTCCGAAAATAAGATGGAATATAAAAAGATACTAGGTGATAGCTGGACCCAGGATGTAACTCAGGAATCCATGACAACTCTAACAAACTATAGGCTCATGCAATGATACAATACCTGGATCTCATGTTTAATGAGAGATATCATGCCCATCACTAGATATTTTGGGTTTAGTTGTTAGGACCAACACCCAAATAAAGGAATACGGAGAATCATCCCCATCTCCAAAATGAAAATATAATGGTGTGAAACATCATTACCAACACCTTGTGTAAGGGGGAGTGAAACATCATGCTCAAAAAGTCCCTTATCCATAATTAAACATCCAATATATGTGTAATACTAATAATAATATCAAGGCATTATGTATAAATCATTTCAACTCATCAATCCTAATCAATCATGGAATCACAATTTATAAAACTCCCATTTATAATTTTATATCATGTGGTGTGGCCTTTCCTACCACTTAAATTCCATTTAATTTAAGCCTTTAAATTTATTATGCAAGTTAGACCCAATTTAGAGTCAATACAAACTACTTGGGAAGTGATCGGACTCAACAAAGTTTTCATTTAAGGGAGAAATTTAAGACTGCACACACAAAGGGGTGGTTATCAAAAAGGGGACATCCAATAAACATTTAGAAAGGGTCAAGAAGAGTATAATAACATTAATATATTAACATAGAAAGTAAATCCACATTTTTAGGAAATCAGTAGAAATGTTCAGCATTAGGAACATATAAAATTATTTGAAAACACAAAAACCATGAGGTAAAATTATTAGAACACCTACCTTTGGTCTGTAAACGACCACTCATCTAGTTTCCGCATTTTATATAAAAAATAATTGAAGGAATATCCAAAATATAAAAACTATCTGAATATTGATAAAATTATCTCTCACTAAAATATTGCAATAGATGGGATGATAAACTAAGAATGTAAAAAAGAGGATTAGAGATCTTACCTATAGCTTTACAATGATTCTGGAGAAAATATGATCAGATTCTAGATAACGGGGAAATCAAGATACCTAATTGATGAGGAGGAAGAACCCAAGAGAGGGGGATAAAGGGGATATCTATAGGAAATTAAATGAAGAAGAGGGATTTTATTTAAAACAAATTATGGGTAAAATTGTAATTTCAATATTAAAAACTGGGTTGCACGGTTTGGCCACACGGTTGGCCAACCTGTTCACCAACCATGTTTCAGGTTCTACCCAAGGCCACCCCTCACATGGTATAGGTGCATGATTTGACTAAACATATGTATCCCTTTTGAAATGCCTCTGCAATTGTTCCGAGAAAATCACACAATCATGCACCTTAGATCTCAATGTTCATCCTGAATGTGCAACCTCCATTTCCCCTATAAAATTCCCCCCATATTAAGTAGTTACCATGAAAACTGAGAATCATTGTTTCTACTAACTGTGCTATAAAATATGTTTCTCAAATTCCCAAAACTCTGTGCTCCGAACAAGCCTCAGACACTCTTGAAACCATTCTTAGGCCGTTGAGAAATTTTACCAAGATAAAAAAAGATTTTTAACTAAAAATTAAATGATTCATGCCTTTGATAAATGTTGGGTCATTAAACCCTTGAATCATTAAATGATTCATGCCTTTGATAAATGTTTTTTCTGCTTCCATAGCACCAGTACTAAGGTAACTAACCTCCCTTAGAGATTCTTCACACTCTGATCCACAATACATATAAGATACTCCTCAAAAATATCATCCACAACTAACTCAACCTCATTAGGTTGTAATATGTGTGACGATTTCGGATAGTACCGTAAAAGATAAGATACGTGAAATATGTCATTCATATACCAGTATCTATAAGGAAATGTTATTCGGTAATCCACTAGACCAATTATTTCCAAAACCTTAAAAAGATTAGAGAATCTATGTGAGATCTTACCATGCCTCTAAATTCATCGATGGTCCAACCTGGGTGAAACTCACAAGAAAATATGATCCCGAAACCCAAACTCAAGATTTCATAGATGGACATTGGCATAATATGGATTTTTGTGCTAAGTTTTCAATATGAAGTTCCTAATAAGTTTCACTTTCTCTAAAGTATAATGAACAAGATGTGTCCCAAGAAGTGATTCCTCCCCAACCCCTAAGCATCATATAAGTGACCGGAAAGGCCTTCCATTTAAAGCCTCATAAGAATCCATCTGAATGGTAGCCTGAAATCTATTATTGTAATAAAATTCAACCAAGGGTATCTTTTTCTCCTAACAACCCCTGAATTTAAGGACACATTCATTGATAATTTCCTCAAACACCTAAATCATGTTCTCTATTTTTTTCATTGATTTGAAGGTGATGGGCTATGATTAGATGAACCTATGTATCCAAGGCCATATGATACCATTCCATAACTGATATGTGAAGTGATAATTCCTTTCATAAAAGTTAGATCAAGGAGATTAATGAAGACATATGACCTCCCTGACGTATAACCTCCCTATATTGTCTACCGAGAAGGTCTCTTGAATAGGTCAGAAATGTGTGACTGTCGTCAAATATTCAATGAATACCAAAACTATATTGTTTAATTAAGGTGATCTAGGAAAACCATTCAAAAATTCCATATACATATTATCCAATTTTCAATAGGGAATGGACAATGTCTTTAAAAGTATTGTCAGTCAGGGATTTTACGCCTACACCTACTGACATGTGGAATGCCAAGTGATAAAGACAGCTATATCCCATTTCATTCAATTCCACCAACACTAGAAATATAAATCTCAATATATATTGGTGACACTAGGATATAGAACCTAATTTGAGGCATGAAAATCTTGCATCAACTCCACTCAGATATTTTTTTGAACCTAGAGATTTCTAAGATAGTGTAAAGTCTGGTCCTCATCCACATTAAACCAGAATATGAATCGTCATCTGCAATACATTCCCTTAGGAATAATACCTAGGGATCTAATATTTTCCTCATTATCACCCATTCTAGAATGGTAGAGGTCACTACTAAGTCTAAGGAGATATTCTGATGATGTTCCTCCTGAATATCTACATGAATCATCGAAAACAATACCATGAGTTTCCACTTACCACTGGCCTCCAGAACCTCCTATTTTTAGACTCTTCCAACTCTGATCATTAGTTACTAAATTTATTTTTTTATGCATATATTCAATATTTAAATAAAAGGATTTCATGCACCCAACCCAAATGTGCTTCCTAAGACTCAGATCGTGCTATGTGAAGCCATACTTGAGGATTTTGGGGTCTGTGATCACCACAAAATTCTCTTCAAGAAAATAATTCCTCTAACAACGTAGATTATGAATGAAATAATCTAGCTATGTGTTATTCATCAAGTAGTTTTTCTCATGATTTCATAACTGATGACACTTGTACATAATGAATCACTCATCCTACATCATTACTACCCCAAACCCAATACTTTATGTGTCACAATAAATTATTTAGATCCTTCCTAGAGCTAAAAAACAATAATTGGAGCTATAGTAAACCTAAATTTCAACTCCTAAAAATCTACTTCATAAAATTCTAGCTAGAAGAATTTTATACCCTTCATGGTCAAGACTATAAGATGCACTTCTAGGCATGATAAATCTTGGATGAAGCATCTATAAAACTTTTCTATCCCCAAGAAACTATGTACACCAAATATGTTATTGGAATGCTCCCAGAAAACTACAACTTGTACCTTCTCTGGGTCCACTGATACTCTTGTCTTCAAGATTATGTGTCCAAGTAAGTGGACTTGGTCAATACAAAAGCAACATTTTATATTCTTAGCATAAATCAGGTGATCTATCTATGTATTCATAATGAACTCAAGATTTTTGGTGTGGTTGTGTTGATTATGATAATAAACTAATATATAATTAAGAACGACTACTTCAAATGAATCCAGAGACAGTTGGAAAACCATTCATCGGATCCATAAAAATTATAGGTTCATTCATGAGACTGAACGGCATTACTAGGTACTCATAAAGATCATACCTACTCTAGAAATCTGTGTGAGGTATTTTTGAATACCTATCATGAACCTGATGATATCTTGACCTTAAATAAATCCCTTAAAATACCCTCACTCTTTGGAGCTGGTCAAATATGTTTTCTATTTGAGGTAGTGGATATCAGTTCTTAACAGTAACCTATTTCAACCATTGGTAACCCTTGATAATATTAATGGTATCACTCACCTTCTTGAAAAAATGACAATTGAACCCCATGGAAAGGTTCCAGGTTTGATAAATCCTTTACCTTCTGGTTCCTCCAATAGTTTCTTGAGCTCCAGAATCTTTATAAGTGTCATCCTATATGGAGGAATGGACACTGGTGTTGATCCTGGAACTACATCAATGGTAAATTCAAACTCTCTCACTTGAGGTAGCATATAAAATTCATAAGGGAATATATCTCTAAAATGATCCACCACAAGAGGGAAAACAGTCGGTTATAACCCTTATCATCCTTGAAAAGATTAGCGATTTGATCTAGCACTTTTCTCATCCCTTGATTCCCAGGTCCATCCTAAGATGCACGTATATCCCATTCTCCCTTTTTGGTATGTCTACTAACCTATGGTGTTGTAAACATCACTCTCCAACAATAACAATCAATATGGGCTTAATAGCGAACTTACTATTCCATCCTGAAAATTATGAAAACCCAATCATATCAAGGAAAAAATGGTCCAATTGAAAAGATATCCTCCTACCACTAGGGGATATCCCTTACAATGGTGAATACTCTCTTATCAGATAACCAATGGGGTATCAGGTGTCATAGAGCCACAAACATACTCTATCTCAAGTACCATACTCTCCATAATTACATATAATATAAAACAATGTGATTAACCAATGAAGAATAAACTGAACAATAATATAGAGGGTACTAGGATAGTTCCACAAACAGTAGAAGGTCTAGAACTATGCTCCTTTTTCATAGGATGCACTGCATGTAATTGTTCCGTATCACGGCCCTGAGTCACAACCTAACTACCTTGAGAAGGGAAAATCTGCTAAAGCTACAAGTTTATAGTATAATTACTTATTCCTTGACCAACATTTTGGCTTGAGTGGACAGTAGTATTCTAACTACCTACCTAGAAAGATACTATTGGTCCCTCTCCAGAACCTGGAGAAGGTATAGATCCTCTCTCACTAGGTACTAGTATAAAAATCCTGCAGAATCGTTGAATATTCCCTATCCTACCATAGACTCTGCATTCAATTGGATATATACTACAGTAGGTTTAGGTGTGTCCCATCTTCTAATATGAGTGACATATAAGGAATAATTTGGTACAACAATCCTTACTAATACTTCCCTTGTATGTAACCTCAATACAAAGCTTCCTTCCACTAGACGAACCAAGGATAGATCTAGGTGATGAACTTCACTAGTTCCCACCATCGGCTTCCATAAAATTCCACTTGGTATTGATGTTATGGTTGACTATATTAAAAATATTAGCCAACATAATGACATAGAACTATGATTGTATGGATTATATCAACCCATCCTTGAATTGTCTAGCCGTCAAAAGATTATCACTGGATAGGGTTAGGGACAAACATTTAAGCATAGTAAAACAAGAAAAATACTCCATTAAATACATTTATCCCTATTGTAGGTTGGTAAATTATCCATCTTGGTTATACCTCAATGTATTTCCAAATAAGTAATTGTAAATGATCATCTGGAAGTCTTGACAGATCATATCTTGGTGTCGATCTACCTGGGTAATGACATCCAACCATATCTTGGTAGAACCCTATAGTATATAAATATAATGCTTGATCATCCACTCTAGAGGCATTTCTAGAAGCGCATAGATTTATATAATGGACTCTAGCTATGATTCTGTATTATAAGGTCCATCATCCCCCAAAAAGGTGGTAGGATGTTGTTGTAGAAACTCCCAAGTCAATTCTACCATAGTCATGGTAGGTCAAGAAATGTTGAGAATATTATTTTTTATAGGAAGAAAATCCCTCTCAAAATAATAAATTAATACCCATATCAAGAATGGTAGGTGTTTTCATAGGTGAAACTATAAGAGGTATCACTGTTAGCTCATGGCCCACAACCTTCAGTGCATGGTTGCCACTGCCTTTTGAGATTACAACTTGAGGATATTTTGTTGGAATGGTTTTTAAATTAAAACATATTCCTCAGAAGATAACTTAGCGGTTGAAAATATTATAGGTATATAATAGTATAGGTACACTTCCTATATAACTATTCACACCTCTCTACCTACTACATAATCTAAGTATAATTGGTAGGGGAATACCATAAAACGTTATAAGAAAATAAGAGACACCCCAACTACTCACTACTAATGTTGGTTTGGGGTCTATGTATCTTATCAAATGATAGGGGTTTCAATATACATATTATAAATTGAAATATATAGAGGAAAAAATCAATTACTTTGCAATTATCATCCCATTTAGCAGTAACCATTTTAATTTGAAAGTTTAAATTTTATTTAGTTCGTAATATTTTATATACATATATATACATGGTATAGTTAAATTAATTTCCATTACAAATTTATAAAATTATAAATCATTATAAATTTAAATTGGTACATCATATAATAGTATCTTGGACTTTACATCTATTAGTAGCATATAACAGTAACCATTTTAATTGTCGAAAATGCTTGCTATAAATAAACCTGGAAAGGAAAAATTCAAGGAATATTAGTCCTAATGTTCTTATAATGATGCATGATATGCTAATTTCTTACCATAATAGGCCAAGGAGAGATATATGAATCGATAACATCAACAATAAAATTTTCACAAATCATGTGCATCACCAAATGGTGAAACTGTATAAACTGTAATAGCCATAATCCAATAACAAAAATAACACATCACAGGTAATTTGATTTTCCCCTGTAGATGGGTTATCTACTCCCAACAATAGGCTCATTACCAAATTCCATTACATCCTAGTCTCTAATCTAATTCCAAAATAGTAATACAAATAAAAAAACATGCTGATACCACTTTGTAATCTTCCGACTCGAGATCAACTTAACTGGTTCCCTGAGCCGGTGGATCACATGGCCTCATGCTCACCTCCTTCCAAATAATTAAAACTAAGAGGGTTATCCAGTGAAAATTAAGGGAAGATGGATTTTAGTTAAAAACATTTTAGGGGAGAAATTTTAATTTCCCCTTTCAAAACTAGGTGGCATGGTTTGGCTACAAGGTTGGACAAACAATGTGTCAGGATCTTCCCAAGGTAACCCCTCACACGGGATAGGTTCATAGTTTGACTAAACGTACATAGACCATGTGAAATTACCCCACAATGTTTCTAAGAAAAATCACATGGTTGTTCACTGAATCTCTCACGATTCATCCTAAACTTGCATCCTCCTTCTACCCTCTAAAATGACTCACACTGTTTGTAGTAACCATGCAGACTGGGCTACATTGTCTCTACTAACTGTGTGGCCCAATTTTTTTCTCAAATTCTTAGAACACAGGTCTCCATAAAATCCTTGGAAACTTCTAAAACCTTCCTTAGGCTATAGTACATGTTTAAAAATGTAAAAAAATGGATTTAAAAAAAAGAAATTATTTGTACCTTTGAGAAAAAATTGCGTTGTTACACTACTAATAAATTCTACTGAACCCAAATAGTGTCTTACTTGGATAAACCAACACATTAAAGGCACCCACTTTCATATATTTTTTTGATAATGGTAATTCATGTTATTTTTATGATACCTCTTAGCTTATATGTTAATTAAGGAATGTTTTCCTATACATCCACGTTATTATATAGAATATATAAGTATTTAATTTTTTATTTCTCCTTATATGGATAGCCTAGTTTTATTTGGTAATATGTTACTCATGGAATGGTATATATGGTTTGATGAATCTTATAATTAATGAATTATACTTAATTTGGTGACTGGTGGGGCTTAAATTATATATCCCCTCGATGAATCAACAGGTCTCATTAGACAAAAGTACTTGGGTCTCAGTGTATAGCTCGTCCCATAATAAGATAAGTTCCATGGATAAAGGCATTGATAGAATTTTTTGACTTCCATCATTATGAATTTTATCAATATGAGGTCAATTAATATTATTATCCATGTTTTCATTTATTTTTTTCAGTGATATAGAATTCTGTCAATTTCAGTTGATTATGGATTCAAGTTGTTCTTATATTACATCCATATCACTTATTTCAAGTATATATTATGTAATTTTCTGTAGTATGTGACTTTTTATTGGGTATATGAGTTAATTTTAATTTTTTTCCTTTCCTTGTAAAACCATATGGAGGAATATGTTTAATTTTTTAGGGATATAATACAAGGGCTAATAATGTTCTTGCAACAAGTTCATGTTGAATCTTATGTTTTAAAATGTAATGTATGTATGTATCTAGTTTTATAAGGATGATAATAAATGTAAACCATTGTTAAATCTTATAATTTTTTCCAATTGGGTAATATAACTAACATATCTTGGTTTTAGGATTTTTTGATGTTAAATATACTACTTATTATGATCAATTATTCACCTTGATCACAGATTTTCCACTATAAATGTAAGTGGTTATAAATGGATAGGAATCAACATGGAACCTAAAATAAATCCCAAACTTATATAACATCCTAGTATTTAATCTAGTATCACATCATATTTATCATTTCCTACTGATTTATTCTTTCATTTATAGTCTTAAATCCTCTCAACTGTTATAGAATTATTTATACTAGAACCACCAATTCATCAAAGGGCTTTCATAAAATCTGGAATAAGACTTCAACACTTGATTTATTATTATATATTGAATTTAGGACTTTTTTCATATATTTTATATGAGTCCCACTCTTTATAAGGATCACTTTTATTTCTCACTTCAATCTCACAATGATCTTAAATCATAATGGCTCTTTAATCTTCATGTGTCTTGAAATAATGATCACTAATAGTAACAGCAGTGTTGAATTTTTTCAGTCACCTTATATGATATGATGATATCATAAGACTCATTATTATATTCTTTTATATATATTTTTTCAGTCTTGGATATAGTCAAATTATTTCCTAAATACATAGATGATCTCCTCTCTTGGATTTTCTTTATCGGGTGATCGATCAATCGACCCAGTCTTATTCTTTTTCCTATTCTATATTTTAATTATATCGTGAATATTTTTTACCTAAATATAATATAAATATATTTAATTCTTATAAGTTATATATATTCTTATTCAAATTGATAAATATTTCTAATTTTAATTCTAACACAAAAATCCTATTCAAATAAACCATTAAATTTACTAAGAAACTCGGAATATTTCCTTCTTCAAAAGTCTAAAAATCTATAGATTTTTTAAAATAATTCAATAGTATCATGCATTCACTTATGGACAGACCTTCATCATGGCATGGAAAACTTCCCATGGTGTAACATAATTCCTTCCAACATAACTATATTTGTTTTGATTATTCATTATTATCTTGAATCACAAGTCATTATATTTTTTTCATGTTTATTCAAGGAGGATCATTAAAGAATTATCCAAATTTAATTTCATTCATTAAAATATTTCATTTTATAATTCCTATATAATTTCTCACAAAGTAAATGAAACTTTCAATACTCATAATAAAACTTAAATAGTTCCCATAAAATCATTTTATTTTTCCATAATTTTTATCTGAATCTATTTTTTAGGGTTAAACAAACCTTATATACTTTTATGTTAACCAAAAAAAGTATAGTGTTAACCTTATGAAACCTCCTTTTATTATATAATAAACCTTGAGAAACCCAAAATAAACCATAAAAATTAAATCAAAAAGAATTAAAAAATCATATTTTTACATTACTAACTATGGAATCAACCTTATGAAATATAGGAAAAAACCTTATGAAGTTGTGTATCAAACATATGAAGTATAATATGAACCATATAATTTCCTATACACGTATTCATTTTTTCAATTATAAAAAAATTCTAGATTTTAGTTAATAAACAAAAATAATTTTAAAATAAGCCTTTTTAATTTCCAAGAACATTAAATCAACTTAAATCACTTAAAATGACTCTAGAAAACATCATAATATTTCCAAAACTCATCAACTGATTTTTCAATGTCTTGAAACTTTTTTATATACTCAATTTAGTGTATTTATAAATATATATATATACTACCTTCCTAGTTTTATCATCACATTAGCTTATTTAAAACTTCATCCAATATATATTCAGTAAGGAGCATTATATCCATATTTCTCAATAAAGACATGTATTTTTTATTCAAAATTAAAAATGGATTCTGAATCATTTTCCATAGAACCTCAAAATTTATAAAATTTACAACTCTTTGCTTTCCTATTAAATGTTTTTAACAATTATTTTCAAAAGTAACATTACTTGTCCTCCCTAAGAATATCAACTCAATAATTTTCAAAAATAATGGAAACTTTCTTATAACATGTCTAGGTAGATATTTCAAGAAAATAGAATAATCCTAATTTTCTCATCTATATAAACTCATCATTACATCTTGATTTTTCACGCTCTTTCATATCACCTATGGAAGTTATTTATTAAATTTAACTCCCATTGATATATTGGTAATAAATACAAAAAATGAACCTCTTCATCATAATCCAAACTCAAAATATATTGAAATTATTTTATAATGGATTAACAGGGAATAAAACTCTATCATTGGATGAAGTATGTATATATCCATGATCTTATTCATCAATGTTAAGAATAGAAGGTGGGAAAATATTTTGAGGTACAGATAAATATATTATAATTTCATCAACTTTATCAAGATAGCACTTTTCATAGCTGAGTGGATATTTATTCAAACTAACTTATAGCATGTGTTTGGAAATGGTTCCCCCATTTAACTAAATTATTCTTGTTTATCACACTTTTCCATCAATATTTTTTTGATGGTGAAATTTAATTAGTGCTACTAATTAAAAAGGGACCATGTTTGCTGGTTATCTCCAATCCTCTTACTAATAAGGGCATGAAGTCTATATATTTTATGACTAGTTTGGGGAACACTAGGGACTCCTCCTCTTTAAATTTTATCTTCTTATTCTAAACATATTGGATTGTAAATGACTAAAAATATAACATTCTATAGTTAGAGTGTTAGAGGTAATTGGGACCACTATTTATTAATTCAACCAATATTTGATGACAGAATATTTTTAATTAACTAATTTTCAAGATATCTAGTCCTCAAATTTCTATGTGTTTCTATCTGTTACCTCTTTACATTAATCTCATTATTCTTATGGAGTGGACGATATACATTTCACATTTTTCTTTGGTATTTCCACTATACCTTCATTGAATATATTTGATAGAAATTATTTTAATACAAATCAATATACATCACATATAATAATATTTTATAATAAGGGGGTAGTTTATTTATCATTCATCATTCTGTCATCTAGATTATTAGCCTATGGTAACATAATCAGTTTTTTATGGTAGAAATGAATTTCCCAAGAACTTGAAAGTTTCATAAGGGATAAGTTAAGTTCTTTTTGTTCTCAATGTTAGAAAATAATAGTTTCAAGAATGAGACTATACTATTTTTGTTTTTTTATTGATAACCAGTACATATACATTTCTATACATCCTTTATTACTATATACTTTCTTATGAATTTTTTTCCCTTTTTTGTTAAATGGAATCTTCTATCTATTCTGCTACCATAGTGAATTCTCAAAATCTATCGATCTACATTTATGGTGTCATTGTGTTTTCTAAATAAACTTTTATATTATCATTTTAAATTATCAATAACTAATTTTTTAGTATTTTTATGTATACATATTATATTAAACCATTAAATATACAAATATAGTCTATAACTCTCTCATTTTCTCTTTGCATTCAATTGGAGAGGTCGTGAATATTTTCCTTTCTCAACGTATTGCATAATTTAAAAAGGAAATACCATAAAATGTCTTCCCAACTTAACAAAGATATTTTAAAGGGATTTTTGTACCAGAATAATATGATTCATTCTAGAGTTTTCAAGAAACATCTAAAAATTTTCACTTCTTGCTGATTCAAAGTTTTTAGAATAGATATACACCCAGATGTAAAGTGACTGAGGTACTATTATGGGTATTCTATTCAATTAAATGTTATCAATTGGGGGTTCCCAAACTTAGGTTAAGGATGATTCAAATACAATGACGTAGGATATAGATTTCTCTCTAAAAATATTGGTTCCTTATAACATGTAATATCCTCCAACTGAGTGGTGATGGAATCTAATATTTTAACTTCTTGGGTCATTGTCTGGGATGACGAATTCCCTAGATGACTTATCAGAGATTGACTAGGTAATTTACTTGATCCTATGATTGGTACATTCTCAATTGAGTAAACTCCCTATATTCAACATGTGTTTTAGTTTATAAAATGGTATAACAAAATCCATGGTTATTTGGATGGATAGACTCCACCTTTTTGGGTCAATAATTTTATTCCAATCAAGGAGGGTTTCTAAAATGATATAAAACTTTAGCATAAATTTTTTTCACGATATGTATAACCCCCCTAATAGTTTCAGTGTTAATCATTTTTATAATTTATATCCTTCAATAGTATTTGGTAAACTGGTATTCAACTATTATATCCTTACAATATTCCTTTTTAAGGAATTTTGTGGAAGTATAAAAACATTTTCCTTTATCCTTTTCATTTTCTTGTTGAGTATTTGGTAATATAAAATTATGATGATATCCCAAATCAAGGTATTTAATTTTATATAGAGTATATACTCTCTCTTTATGTACTTTTTTGTGAGTAACATTCTCCACAAATTCTCCCTACTTATCTAACTTCTCATTGGAATTATGTTTCACGTCATCAACATTGTCAATAGTGATAAAATTTTTAGATGTGAATATCATAATAGAAACTATGTTGTTATCAACATAAAATAACTAGGTTGCTTTAATGACCAATAAGTAGATATTAAATAACTAATCATATTCAATCCTTTCTATTGACTTTTAAAAGAAATTCAAAGCTTTATGATCCTTGTATGACCTTTATCTGAATGAATTATAGGGTTTCTCAAAACAATTGATTATGAAGTAATTTTATTTAACCATTGTTGACCATGGTCTAAGTTTAGGAATCGTCTCATGAGCTACTGGTTTAGTTTTCCATAGACTTGAATGGTCAAATTCAATTAAAGGAGGTTCACCATTGACTTGGGTATCTCTCTACTTGATTGATGATATAGTGGGTTGTGAAAAGGGTAAAAATTCTCCTAATTTTGAGGGACAGATTCTCCCAAGGGTTTTATAGTAGTGGTTGCATCTATAATAACATCTCATGATCTAATTTTTCTATTTCCATACGAGGTGAACATTTTGATTATTATGGATAAAATGTATTCATCATAAAATATGATCCTCACTTTTTATATTTTTGACTTTCTGAAATTTGTTTTCTGATTTTATTTCTTGGAAACATGATAGAGGAGTCTTGATAATTAAACATCCAATGGAGGACACCAACATTTACTGTAATCTAGAATGTTTTTAAGGGTAAAACCATCCTATTTTCCATCCCTAAATGGTGAAGGGTTTATTAATTGGTTCACTTGACCTGTCTCATATATATTTGATTATTCTTGTTAAGGATAACCCGGAATTCTCCTAATTCTACCTATAGGATTTGATAATGATTCTCCAGGAAGGTAATGTAGGTATAGGAATAAATATTCTCATGATATTCAATAGTTAGTTTTTTCCAATGTTATCTCCATACAAGTGATTATATTTTTATATTTTGGGCCATATTTAATACCTTTGTATCTTATTTGGGAATTGGTACTTTTCATCATTGATGGATACATCCCTGATTGGTTGGTCACCTCATGATCAGCACTGGGGTAAAAAAATTATGTAAGAACTATCCATTATAATATCTTCTAGAAATAAAAGAAAATATTTTCCTAACCTCAAAGAGAGACTCCTAAAGTAGTTCGATGTTGATATAGGGTCTACCTTCCCC
The DNA here is from genome assembly GCA_963277665.1 of Viscum album. NCBI lineage: Eukaryota > Viridiplantae > Streptophyta > Magnoliopsida > Santalales > Viscaceae > Viscum > Viscum album. The sequence goes on along the minus strand of OY728145.1, from coordinate 1,922,766,481 downwards.
CTTCTGACATGTGCATGTGGAACCAACCTTAGTGGACTAAAACCCTTTAATATTTCATGAATTTTTTCTACAGTTTGGAGTACAACTTCACAAAGGTACTATAACACCATTACATTCACTACCTAGAATTTCATAAACTAGGTGGGTGATATATTGTATTTATTCCTTAGATATAAGGAAATTTTAGTGGAATTAATGATATAATAAGTTATTGGTTCCACTAATTGGTGATTGATAGAAACCTTATAATCAATTTGATTTCCCCTTATTTTTTCTGGTTTCCTGATCCCAGGATATCCATTATTGAAGTATTCTATTTGGATTCTATGTGTAAAATAAAAAAACCTTTATAGTAGTACCACTAATAGAAATTCAGTGTTCGTAAATCTCCATCACTAGTAACGGATTTCACATATATTTCAATATTTCTTAATTTGGATGTTTCTCCCTCATGGACTCATTTGAATATTTCCTTGGTCTAACACATACTTGAATTTAGAGGAATAGTGGTCAGTTAATCCCATTGAGGAGATTATTTTATATTATAGGACTTTATTATAGATTTAAGACATGGCCATAAAATACTTCCCCAAAACAATACTAGTTACCCTCTAATGAAGTTGATGAAATTGAAACGATTACTACACAATGAAATTATGTTTTCCCACATTCAATCCACATGTTTATAATTCTATTTTATGAATCCATTTTTGAAGTCACTCGGTTATTTAACACCATCCAAGAATGATTAAAGGGAAAATTTTAATTTAAGGTGTCTCACCAAGGCATGTGGTTATGCTATAGTTTATTTCTAGCTAGAAATGAATAAAGGTTACGTTATGGTTTAAGGTCTTCCAGGAATAATAAAGATTATATTATATTCGTATGTATCTTAGGAAGTCTTAAAGGGTATGTTGGTTTTTATGGTCTCTTTGGAAGACATAATATTTTAAAAGGCAGGTGTCAAGTTCACTAGTTCATCGCCAGTGGGTAGTATGGTGTTATTAGGATTGGTCCCATGAAAGGGTATTCATACTTATCCCTAAAAAGGGAATCAAAATACCTAGAGCTTGGTTCCATATAATGAGTCATGCCATACCTTTTAAATTCAAGTGAAAATTTTCATAGTGGTTCTTTTTAATCTCATTCATCCATAACCAATTGTATCTCGTTGATAGTGGTTGTATGATAACCACCTATATGTGTGAATTCATAAAAATGGTTTCATGTGGGCCTTACACATTAGCACCCCTTTATGGTTTACTAGTCAAGATAAGTTAGGTGAAGCTATTTTTTATTACACTCAGTTTGATTCCTACGATAATGAATGATTGGTGACCTATGTGAAGGTCAATCCCATGAATGGGGTTTTAGAAAAATAAATCCTTAGGGGGAGATAGGGGAAAAATTGGTGATCAAACATTCAAAGAAGCCACATGGGTAAAATTTGGATATTTATCCTAAGGAATTGACATGGGAATAGGTTAATCTAATTTTAAACCATGATGTCATGGTGAAACAATCCTCTTTTAGGTAAAACTTGGGTGAATTGGTGATATAGGAGTTTTTTAGACCACAAGGTAGAAATCAAGGAAATTATTTTAGGTTAGTGGATAAGGTAAGTAGGGCACCCAAGTGATCCCCTAAGGTTAAGAAAAAAATTCATATGGAATGAATTTAGGTGAATGGGATGCCTTATTGAGCCTTTGAATCCTGGGCATGGCACTATATAGGGAAACCTAGGGAGCTATCATACATTACCCTTATTTTTTAGTGACCCTCCTAAAAATTTATCCTTCACAGTAGACTATGTGAAGGGTTATTGGAAATGGTTTACATTACCATTTCTCAGTTTTTCATTCAAAAAACACTTTATGAGAGATTTGGAAATCTTGGGTATGTAGATTGAATTAATGAACTCAGGAGGATCTAAGTCTGACTCAATATTGTTTGGGTGACTAAATCCATCCAAATGAGAGTTCAAGGGGCCTTTTTATACTAAATGGATGTTGGGGAACCCATCCTCATATGTTAAAAATTTCATAATCACTCAAGTGATCTAGTATTCAAAATGTTTCTTGTGTAACATCCTTAATTTATAATGAACATTTCATTCATAAATATAATTATAAACACTAAATGAATTTATATATTTTTAATAAACCTAATATTTATACAAAAAATAAGTTTCTTGTTAAATATTATTCAAATAAAATGGAATTTTTTTTATGTTTGATTTTAAAAAGGGTCTTTTATGGTTTGGGTGACAACAAGTCACTTTTGGTGATTCCATAGGGTTATACTCGGGACCAAAGGGTGACAAGGGTAAAAACCTTACCACTAACCTCTGTGTATTCCTATATCTGTCTTCCATACTTTTTATATATATGGTTATATATCTTTTAATATATTTATACATGTTTTCCTAAAATTATATTCTTGATAATGTATTTAGATAACAAATTCAACCTACTTTGAGGGTGAATTTCCTGAAATATAAATGTTTTACATGTTTAAACAATTAATTATCAATCATATAATAATTAACAGATAATAAAAAAGAAAAATATAACCACTTGTAACAAAAGAAATAATCTTTACTTTAAATGTGTAGATTTTAATGTATTGCATGATTTTATTTTATAATTACATTTATTGATTTTATAAATAGAATTTGATTAAAATTACTTCACTTTTAGAATTATCAAATCAAATTTATCATATGGTGAATTATTTTGGATTTTTTTGAAGATTTTGATTTTTGAATAAATAGAGAAAATACCATATTTTAAAAAACTATAAAATCTACGAAATAAACATAATATGGACATAAAATAAAAAATTAATTATAATTTTTATTTAAAAAATGTTTTTATTAATTAATATGATGCATTTAAAAATATTAAGTTACATATGGAAACCTATGTTTGACATTTTGAAACATAAGTAATATCTTTTTCAAGGAACTATTTTTATGTGTTATACATCTATTATTTAATAATTAATTTTTATAAAATTTAGAAATTAAATAAAGTGAAATGTATTTCATATTTATAATAAAAATTTAAATATTGCGTAATAATGTAAATTTCATTTTTTAGGCACAAAAATATTTCCTGAGGTAAAAGGTGAATCACTACAGAAAATGTAAAATAAGCTAAAAGGTTAAAATCAAAAGGTAAAGGTAACAAGTACCAAAAATCCATTAAAGAGGTGGTTAATGTTTTTCATGAACTTTACTAACCTTTTAATCATTAATTATCAACCATGTTAATTGAAATTACTTACACTCAATAGTGGTTAACCTTAATAACAAAATAATCAATATTTCAACCCTTAAATACCTCCCTCCACAAGTATATATACCCACACCCATAAAATTCTACCATATAAAAATTATAATTTTTATCATTATACCCCTCTAAAATAGGCTCTTCTATAGCACTATTTTCAATCATGAAGAGTTTTATTGGTTATAAGGGATGGCTCTAAGCTAAGAAGCTTCATAGAAGTTTGGGTTTCTAATCCCCCACTTTCATTCACAATTGTAATTTTTTTCTTATAATATATTTTAAAAAATATATATACTTACATGAATTTAATTTCATGGTATTATACTCCATTTTTTATAATTTCAATCATATATTACTCATCCCCTCTCATTGTATCCTTTTTTTATGCCATTATTATACAAGAGTAAGTGTTCATAACCTCTTCATTGCCTTTATTTTTGTAAAACATCCCAATTCCTTTTCATTTCAAAAATAATTACTATTATGATTCATTATTATAAATTCTATACTAATGAGATATTACCATTACCTCTCATTATAATTCCTTTATAATCCTTTATAATTCTTGGACACATTTGTAGCCATAAATTATACCAGATTTTAGTAAAGTAAAGAGCATATGATTTCCAAGAAAATAAATCCCTATTTGGATAATCATGTGTGGATATGGTTGTAGCATAGATTAACCTAGGGGATCACCATGAATAATTTTCATTGAGTATCAACTCTGTATTCACCAGGTTCATTATGTTTGGGCATGAGACTATACACCTTTCTAGACACTCCTGAGGGGTATGTTTTGGGTGATCCATCAACTATTTAAAAATCATAATGAAGTTTTATTTCCTATTAATACATCTATACCATAACTTTAGGGCACATATAGGATTTTATCATCACCATATCTCTTATTTATGACATATTAAAAATTACCTCTCATTAAAACATTTACATAAGTCCTGTATACATCAAAATACATGTTATTCCAAAAAATTGTGTTTCCATACCAACTATGGTCTTACTCTTTCAAATGACATAATTAATCTTTAAAATTAACCCCAAAATAGTATAATATTTATAATAATTTTTTTTATAAAAAAACTCAGAGATATATTTTTTCCCTTATTTTTTTAACTATATGAAAAACATCACTTATTGTGGTGGTTTAACGCTATGTAAGTGAATGATGATGTTTTTATTAAATTTTTTATTGCATCTACATTCATTGAAATTGATTACATATAATAATTTATTATTCATGATTTTTTAATGGTAAAATATCTATTATAGTAATGAAATATAAAGTGAAAAATCATAGTTTTTTTAAACCATTTTAAACAAAAATATCGGGAAGATTCTATAAATGGTAATAATTTCATAATCAATTAAACCTAACAAATTGTATAATTTAAAGAAAAATATACCTTTATACTTCCAGATCTTATGAAACCATTGGAAAATGACCTTTGACCATTACAAATATTATGCAGTAGTTTTAGTGACCTTGAATCGAGGGACCAAAAAATGATCAACCTGAACTATACTCAGTTATTAAATAAATTGAATATGAAAATAAATGAATTAAAATAAATAATATTAATTAAATGAACATTAAAAAGTTTATTAAAAAATTAAATAATTAATATAACTTAATTTCTCAAAATATAATAGGATATATGAAGTTATTAATGGCTCTAAGTAAGGGTTTATTTTCCAGTAATGTTTATATTATTATATTTCCTTGATTTATGATGAATTGATGGTCTCTATTTTTCCCTCAAATATTTATATTCCATACCATATAATGGTAGATATGGGTCCCTCTTGTTTATCTTATATATTATGATTATATTCTATATCACTATCTATATTTCTCTTGACATTTTTTCCTCCTTCATGTCCATTTTCCTATGTTTATATGATATTTTAGAAATGAAATATCTAGAAAAAATGATTCATCAATTATTTTTTCTTACCTTATCATATCTATGCCAAAATATATCTTTTCTTATAATTCCTTTTCTTGTGAATACCCTTTCATGCTTCTTCTGATTGAAGGGTGTTCTACTAGTTATCCATGCATCGATTTACTGGGGGAATTATTGACTGACATATATACCATTGATTCTATATGGTGTAAATACATTATAGTTCATTACTTTGATTGATGAGTATTTAAATAGTTTATTACTTGATATCAATGAATATATTTTTTATTTCAATAGGTTTATCATGTTTTTGTTATTGATGGATTTATGTATATTTTTTTCTATGTGGAGCACCGGAATTTGGGGATATGAATTATTTTCCATAATAGTGAACCAATGAGTTGGGTAAATAACTAATCTTTAGAGATATCATGTTTATGATACTTTGGAATATTTCCTTGGAAAAGTTGTAAGTTACGATGGTGATCAAACTTGCTAGTAAGTGACACCACAGTGATATGCTAATAAATGTCTCATTTTTATATATATCCCACATTTACAAGTTATATGGGACTCTTTACACTATTATACGATTTTATTGGTAGTGATTCTTGACTTATGATTATGATTTCATGATTTATCATAATTATATACTCTTAGGATTCCATGGAATATAAGATCATTTTCATTATTCCATGATTCCATGTGTTGGTATATAATCCTTCTTTTTTATGTTACCATGTTATACCTCATGAATAAAATGTTTTATTTCTTATCACATAACCAAGAATAAAAATGTTTTATTTCTATTTGATAATGATTTACTCTTCACTGAGCATATGTGCTTATAATTTCTTATATTTCCCCAATTCAATAAGAATTTCAATCGAAGGGATACTCGTAATAGAAATACATGTGTGGATAATATTTATATACGAAAATTACTATTTATGGGAGTTAAAAATAAAAATATACCTTTCTATCAAATACACAAAACTTTTGATCATGGTAATTGTTTGTAAGTATTATGATATGCATAAAAGACAATAAGTTTAGGAATATATCCAAGAGTATAGATTTGAGGAATCTCGTTTGGTATCAGATTATAGTTTAGTTTTTTTGGAATTATAATTATGAATATTTGAAAATGGTTCCTTATATATATTTCCATATTCTCTATAGATCTATAACAACCCCAAACCCACACTCCCGGATATGGTGTTAAAAATAGAATAATTACATTTTTCGCTTGATATAGATAAATGTGACCCAATCTTTTCATCCAAAAATTATTTAAAAAAATATAAGATCACTTACATAAAGGGGGAGCTTTTTGGTTTGGAGTTTTAGATAATTATGATAAATGCTTACTTAAACAATGCCCATGACTTCAAGAGATTATTTTTTCCACTATACCTATCTTCTCAGATTTTACATTATTTCATCATCATGATCCATATGAAACCCTTATAGACATTATTCATTCAACATAATTTTTGATATCTTGGGGAAAAGAAACATAATAAGGTTCAGTTCCAATTCAAAGTAATCATAGACAAAAGAATTAATAATTGAATGTCATCAGTGATCATAAGAAGATCATAAGGGTATGATGACATAATAAAAGTGGATCAGTATAATTTAATAATAACCATACCCACAAATACCTTGATCATCAATAATAAAACATGGAATAAATATTTAATAGAGACCATAGTCATGAGAATAAATAATCCTGATCTATTTGATGTCAATCCTGATCAAAGGAATCATTAAAAACATATAGGAATGATAAAGAACACGTGTTGGTATCTTAGAACATTATCTTTATAAAACCCTTATAAATTTGACTAACCATACATTAAACTCACAATATAATTGTTCACAGAAAATAATCATTACCCATTTAATTGTAGTTCTATCTGGGTGTACCCACCATATAATCTATATCGGGCTAACCTAGCTTAATCTCGGTGCACCCATCATATAGGCTATATCGGGCTCTCATGATGCTCTTTGGGTGAACCCACTGTATAATAAATATAAGGCTCATCCAATGCTATATGAGAAAATCCATGATCATTAATACTTTATAATTACTATTCATAAATAATGAATTCAGAATCTTCCACTCTTTGACATAACAATAATCATTGTTCTTTCATTGCTTGATTCACACAAGAAATTAAAACATGTTTCATGTCAACCTTATAATCCTTCCGAAGGAAGAATAATGATGGTATCATAAAAAATATCTCAATTTGAGAATAATTCATATCAAGGGTTTTTTACATAGTTTAATGTAAATACCATTAAACGTTACTAAAAAAATTCCTGAGGAAACTAATATATTTATATGAAAATCTATTTTAAATACTAAAAAATCAAAAAATATTGTCAAATAAATTTCCTTGAAAATAACCTTGGAAAAATAAAAATTAAATATAACATCTTGCGTTATAAATAAAAAATATACTTATTTATTTTATTATTAGTATTTTTAATTAAATATTAATTCAATTTTGGTAATAGTAATACTACTAAACATAATATTAAATTATTAATTAAAAGGGGTAAATAAATGAAACCATTAATGTTTTTTAAATTATAATATTATTTTATTATTTTTAATAAAATAAATTTTTTTTTATATAAATATGGTATTATTTTAATTAAAATAATATTTTAATGTATTAATTTGGTTATTTGTTTTTGTGAAACTAAAATGGTTTTCGATGAAAAACTTTAAAAAAATTATTTTTATTAAATTATAAAATAATGAAATAATATTTTACCTAAACCCATAAAAATTATTTATATTAGAAATATTATTATTAATATTAAAGACAATACATTTCATTATAAATATAACTAGTATAAATATTTTGAATTTTTGAATTATATGCATTGTGAAATATGACATTATTTAAAAGCATTATGGATTTTTATTTTGAATTTGTTTAATCTAGTCTTAAATTTATAAATTGTACAAATTATGATAATAAAATTATTTTTAAATTAATAATATATTGATTTTCGTTTAAATAAAATAAATAAAAAATGAATATATGATCAGGTTAAGTGGATCTTGAACACATCTATGGAGAGACTGAGCTAATAAGAAGGGGATCCTTGGGTCTCACTAGAGACCGAGATCTTGGTTAGGGTTCTTATTTAGGAGTCGAGGTCGATGCAGGTCTGAGAAAGGTCGCAAGTGATATGGAGGAGACTTGAGCACTGGTTCATATTTGGAAGCGAGGTCGAAGCCGAGATAGGAGTCCATATCTAGATCTGATTTCGATTAATTCAGAGTGGAGTCTGAATACCATCGCGAGTCGAATTTGAACAACATATCTAAGTCACATTGAGGTTTTGAGTTGGATTTGCGGGAAATCGATCTTCAGTTTGGGAGAACTACCAAACATCTTCCAAGTAGGTCTTGTTCATGTAATTTTTTGGTGTTTGAAATGGGTCAGATGAAGTGTATTACTTTTCATTATATTTTTCTTCTTTCTCTGATTTTGAAAATCTAAAGGTAGGAATCCAAATATTTTTTATTGATTACTTGATATTGGCGTCCTCTTATCAACTTTGATTATTTAAACCTTACATCGAGTGTAATCAACATATTTATTAGCTGATTTCCTATTGATATTTTGTTTTTCATGTAACAAAACAAAAATTTTATTAATTGATCTAGTTTGCATTCACTAAATTATGTCCGATTGTAAATTTCTGAACAGTTTCTTCAATACTATTGTTTATAGTGACTCAAATGAATTTTCTTCCGATTTTTTCGTTTTTACTTTGATGATTTTTAATTAATCTTCAATTTCATATCTAATCAAGATCCTTCAACAGATTATTTTTGGAATTTGAATTATTTCATAGATTATTTTATAATTTTTATCATTGAACCAATCGGCTTTCATATAATGGTGGTAGAAAGAATCTAAAACTTTCATTAAATATCTCTATAGAAATTTGATATATTATATGTGTATATTTCTTTTTTATGTGACCTAATAAACACTGCAGTAGGTATTTAGCCTATAAATATAGTAATTATCCATATGAGTTTCTTACAAAGCTTCCGATAAACCCTCATCTCTGTTATTTTGAACATCCATCATTGTTGAAACTCTTTCTAGTTCACAAATAAGGTAAGGGATAGTTTGTACTCTTTCAAAATTATAATTTTTTTTTCTATAAGGGATTCATTATTTTCAAATGTTTTCCTTCTTTGAAATTATATTATTTAAAATTTAATTTTAGTAAGGGATAGTTCAATTTCATTTTGTAATATTTTGCTTCATTAAAAATTTAATTATATGGGATTTTATCTATTTTCCATCATGTTTTCAAAATTATTAATTAGGGATTTTTTATTTTTATCTTAATGGTTTTGTGTAAGGGAATTTATTTTACTTATATAAAATTATATTTCAATTGAATTAAAATTAATAGCTTTGATTAATTATTTATACAGGTTACGTTAGTGCAATTAATTATTTTTGCATTATGTAAAGACTTAAATTTTTTATTCTAATTAGAATATCATGTAGATATATGTATATTATGTAGATATATATATATATGAAATTATTTTCAAGATGCTCAAATTTTTAAATCAGGTTTTAAATTCATTCAAGTATTTTTATTTTTTTATATAATATAAAATAATAACAAAGCCCTTTTCGTTTTTGTTAAGCGAATTTGATTTTTATCAAAATATATGTTTATTTGTCAAATAAGAAAATGTATTATTTTATGACTCTATAATAAATAAAATTTATTATCATTTGATGTTTATTATTAATAGTTTTATATAATTAAAACTAGCATGTTATGTGTGAGAAGTGCATATGAAATCATGAAAGTAATTTATATTATATGAAATGACCATTGTTTATAATTTTTCACATTTCATTCATGTATCAATTTAATTTTCATTAAATCTTTGATGTATCGACATATACCATGAATAAAAAATACTTTCATAAGGAAGTCATTACAAAGTGGATTCTATGGGTTTAAAAATACATGAATGACAATTCTATTTTCATTCCATATATTTTATGTAACGTTAAAATGTAAAGAAATTTAGTTACACTATTTACAAGATATTTATTTTGAATGTATGTATATAAATTAAGATATAAACATGTAAAAGTTTTTTTATGTATTAGGTTTTTAAAGAAAAACTCTACTGAATGTATATATATGTAGATAAATCTTAAAAGTGATTTTATAAAATTTGAAAGCTGAATATTGTAACTATTTTAGGGAATTGGTACGAGAACTCACCCCTTAGTAAGTGGGTAGGCCCAAGATAGCTTTCAATATTTCAAGTGGCCAAAGTGTTTTTTTTTCAAAATATTGTGTAATATTTTCCAAAAATCATTGGATTATATTAAGTAATTCTATAATGTATGTAATTTCAAAAGTGGTATAGTATATTCATAGTGTAAGTAATTTCAATAAAGTTTTCAAAAGGTATTTATAAAAGTATTTTGATGGTACTATTAAAATAATTTTCAAAGACAATTGTCAAAAGTTATTTCCAAATGAATTTTTCAAAAAAATTATTCCAATGATTTAAAAACCCCTTTCTAGAAAATTAAATTCTCATCCCATGTTTTAAATGTTTGTCATAGGTATCTTATAAATTTTTATTTAGACATCTTAAATTTTGGAGTTAGCACGCATGGAAGTGTAGTAGGTATATTGTTTTGTATCTAACTCAGGTATTTTCTAATTTGATATGTAATTTTCGAAATCCTAGATGAGGAAAGGTACTCTATTGTGTACAGAATTATGTATTTTTTCAGTTATCTTTTATAAAAAGAGTACACAACATGTTTTAAGTGGTGAATCTGAAAGAGTGGGTTTAGGGCATTACAATTGGTATCATAGGAATAGTCCTGAAAACTTTGGAGATTAGATATTTCCTTTTAAGGAAAAAACATTTCATGATAGATGTTTCTTCAAATAGTTAAGTCTCATTAAATATTCTTCAATTCTGAATATGGAAATTCAAAATTTTCTTAAGTCTAAACAACAAATTTTGGGGGTACAATTCAATTAATGGGGGGAAATGTAACATCATGAGTTTAAAAAAAATATTTATTTATTAATTACTATTTTTAATTAATTAATAATTCAATTTTGGTAATAATAATATTAATAATGAAAATACTAAATTATCAATTAAAATCAGTAAATAATAAAAACATTAATGTCTAAAATCATATAATATTCAATTATTATTTTGAAGAAAATAAAATATTTTCTTATAAATATTGTATTATTTTAATTAAAATAATATTTTAATATATTTATTTCGTTATTTTTTCTGTGAAACAAAAATGTTTTTCAATGATCAATTTTAAAAAAATATTTTTATTAAATTATTAAATAATGAAACAATATTTTACCTAAACCAATATAAATTAGTTATATTAAACTTATTATTATGAATATTAAAGACGTTATATTTCATTATAAATGTAACTAATATAAAATTTTTAAATTTTTAAATTATATATATATTGAAATATGACATTATTTTAAATCATTATTTAATTTTATTTTGAATTTATTTGATCTAGTCTTAAAATTATATATTGTACAAATTATGATAATAAATTTATTTTCAAATTTCAAATATATCGATTTCTGTTTTAATAAAATAAATGAAAATTGAATATATTATTTAGTTAAGTGGATCTCAAACCTGGCTATGTAGAGACTAAGCCGAGAAGAAGGGGATCTGAGGGTCCAACTGGAGATCTAGAGCTCAGTGATGGTTTGTCTTCCGGAGTTAAGGCTGATGCATGTCCAAGCAAGGTCACAAGTCAAATGGAGGAGGGTCGAGAGTTGGTTTGTCTTTGGATGTGAGGTTGATGCCAAGTAAGAAGTCAGGATCTAGATCTGAGTTTGACTCATTCAAAGTGGAGTTTAAAGGCCATCATGAGTTGGACTCAAACACCAAATCTAAGTTGAATGGAGGTTCCAAGTATGATTTGAGGGAAAATAATCTTCGGTTTGGGAGATCATTCTTATATCGACCAATTAGGTGTTTTTAATTTAATTTCATAGGTGTCTAAAATATATCCGAGGAAGTGTATTTATTTTCTTTATTTTTCATATTCTTTCTTCGATTTTGAATATCTCAAGATAGACGAATGAATATATTGTATTGATTACCCAATATTGGTGCTCATGTTATCAAATTTGATTATTTAAACCATACATCAAGTGTAATCAACTTATTTATCTGTTTCCTTCATAACATAATTTTTTCTTGCGCATAAAAAAAAGAACATTTTCATTAATTAAACTACTTTTAATTCACTAAATTCAGTTTGATTTTCAATCTCTGAATAGTTTCTTCAATACTATTTTTTACAAAAAATCGAATGAATTTTATTCCTACTATTGTTTTCAACTTTAATGATTTCAATTTATCATAAATTTCATATCTAATCAAGATTCTTCTATAGATTTTTTTCCATTTGAATTATTTATTTGATTATTTTATCTTTTCCATAAATGTACCAATTGTCTAGTATTGTAAGATGGTAGAAATAATCCAAATCTAGCATTAAATATCTCTTAAGAAATTTGATATATTATATATATATTTTTCTTTCTCAAGTAACCAAATAAACACTATAATAGGGCTTGAGACTATAAATATATTAAGCAGCCTTATGAGTTTCTCACAAATCTACCAGTAAACCCTCCTATCTAATATTCTTCAACATCAACTTTTACTGAAACTCTTTCTTGTTTACAAATAAGTTAATTTCATGTATCAGTTTAATTTTTACTGAATACTTGATGTATGTACATATGCAGTGAATAAATAAGTCTTTCATAAAGAAATTTTTGAAAATTATATTCTATGGATTTAAAAATACATGAATAACAAGTATATTTTCATTCCATGTATTTTAAGTAATGTCAAAAATTAATTAAATTCAGTTGTACTAATTGAAAGATATTTTTTATGAAAGTATTTATACAAATTAAAATATAAACTTATAAATTTTTGTTGTTTTGTATCAAGTTTTTAAAGAAAAACTCTACTCAAATTATATATATGTAGAGAAATCCTAAAAATAATTTTATAAAATATGAAACCTGAATTTTTTAAAATATGGTCGGGAATTAGGAATCGAACCCATCACTCAACAAGTGGGTAGGCACAAGATAGACTTCAATATTTCAAGTTTCCACCGTTTTATTTTTCAAAATATTTCGTAATGTTTTCTAAAAAAAACTGGATTTCAAAGTAATTATTGAATGTAAGTAATTTTAAAAGTGGTATAGTATTTTCAGAGCATACTCAATTTTAATATGTTTTTCAAAAGTTATTTCTAAAATTATTTTTATAGTACTATCAAAAGAATTTTTAAAATCATATCTCAAAAGATATTTACAAAGTAAGATTTCATAAAAATGTATTCCAATGATTTTAAAACAAATTAATGGGTAATAAAATGTTTATCCCATGTTTTAAATGTTTTTTAGGTATCCTATAAGTTATTATTTAGACGTCTTCATTGTTGGAGTTAGAACAACATAAGTATAGTAGGCATATTGTTTCATTTTTAACTCTAATAATTTGTAAGTTGGTGTTTATTTTTACAGAAGCTAGACAGAAAAATGTTTTCTACTATATATATCATTTTGTATTTTTCAGTTATCTTTTATAAAAAAAAGTACATAGTGTGTTTTAAGCACCAAATCTAGAAGCATGGGTTCGAGGAGTTATATTAAAATTCAAAGAAAATAATGGATATTATAACTATTTGTCTTATAAATATTAAAATAAGCATTCTTTTCAAACATTTTTAAAATTGAGTCAAAAGTGACCCATATGAAAAATGTTAAGAAATTTCATATTTGAAACATTTTAAAAGTATGTCAAATATCATAGAAAATATATTTATGGTATATTTTATGTTTATAAAAAAATTGAAAACGTTTTATGAAATATGGATTTGGAAGAGAAATATTCTCAATCTAAATAAAGACATAAGATCCGTATCACCTGCAAACAAAATTAATGATATTTATTTAATAAGTATTGGAGGAAATGGAAACTAAATATGTGAGAAACAATTATAAAAATAGGGGAAGAAAATATAGTTTGTTAAAGAACATAGTATCACATTATTTCATCTAAATTAACCTTTAATATAAATAATCTTGAGAAGAAATAAGATTTCAACATAAATCCTTTTCCACTTTGGAAACATTTCAATAAAAATACCCATGAAAGTATACTAGTAATGAAAAATTAAATATCAATAAAAATATAGATTAATGATATTACCTATCAAATAGATATTATATACACATAATAAAATAATATAGGTGCACATCATTAAACATATGTCCTAAAAAAATCAAGACAAACAACCCTAAAAAGATCATATCATTGAATTGTGAGTTAATCAACGGAGATATTATTTGTAACAAATTAAAAACCCAAAAAAATATGAATAAAACATAATAAAATTATTTCTCATTTCATATATAATAATATCATTTCAAATTCAACAAATAATTAAAATAACCCAATGAAAATAAATTGAGTTTTGAAACCCCTACCACTTGGTAGCATTCATGAAAAATCACCACACATAAAATTATACAATGTAAAACTAAAAATACCATTAATTATGAAGTATTAATGATATAAAATGTAAAATGGAAATTATATACACCATATAAAATAAATTATTTGTGTAACAATATAAAAATCCTCAATGAAGGAAAATTTAGATGAAATCCCTTACAGTTTTGGTGATCTCTAAATGAAAACCTAATGGATGGGAGAACCTAATATGGATTCATAAATCCTAATAATATTAATTTAAATAATCATAAAATATATTAATGTTTATTATATACACTACACAATAAAAATAAGTCTTGAATATGGCATGTTTTTCATTGAAATAAAAGTGGTATGAGAAAACCCTTACCTCAAGTCTAGACTTTCCATGTATATCCATTAACTCCTGTATAAAAAGTCTATATCAATTTTTTGATTTCTGAAAAAAAAAATATTTTTAATACCATATACTTAAATTATTTATTTTATTTATCTTAATGTCATATATGAATATTTAATCAATTAACTCCATGTTGGGTGTTTTGAGGATGTTTAGTCCATATTTTTAAAATAACTTTTTTATGTTGATCATGGAAAAAGGTTTCATTATTCCATCACCTAAAAAATAATAATCATGAAATTATTATTATTTTTAAACATAAATTATAGTTTTAAAACCAACTATGAATAATGATTATTAAAAATAAACTATGGTAAAGTCATAGAGACGGTAGGTTGTACGTACACATGACAACCATTTACATTTTTCAATGATAATTATAGAAAGTAGGTAAGTATTATTTTAACATTAAAAAATTAAAATTATATCATAAATATTATATTATTTCTCTAAACACATTTATATATATCATCCATGTAATGTAGTGATGAAAAATGAAACACATTACTTCTAGGAGGTGGTAGTCCACATGTACACCCAAATGACGTTATCATATCTCAATGAATGGAAAGGTAAGAAAATATATGATATATTATGTTTTCATAATTTTAAATATGTCATGAATATCATTTATAATAATTAAATCCTTCATCAAGAACATTCATGATAGGTGATAATGGAAAACGAATTACATCAGTTCGTGAGGTGGTAGTTTATCGTACACATGAATGATGGTTTTGTTTCAAATTTAAAAGAAGAGGAGATGGTTGTAGGTTATCCCATTAAAATAAAAACATATAACTAAATACTATATATTTATTTTATTATTTCAAAATGGATGAATAATATTTTAAGGAGGTGGATTCATAAATAACAGATAACATTTGATTAATAATGACACCTCCTCTTCAAAAAACTCTCTAAGTCTACACCAAAATCTTTCGTATGAGGGTTTTAAAATCAAGTAAAAGATTCTGGAATTTGAGGATGGATGTTAGGTGGGTATTTGGTTAGGTATTTGTTGAACCAAAAGTATTTTAAGTTATGATTATTGGAGGATAGGGGGTGTCCTTTTATAATTGGGGGAGGAGACACACTTGGAATTTATTAAAATAAAAAGTTACACTCACATTTTACACATGACACAAGGATCTAAAATGGAATATTCAAGAGAAATATATGATATAATGTCAAAATATGACCATAAAATAGATTTTAAAAAAGTTTTTACATCATTTTAATCCTTATTATTTTATTTTAACCCCTAGTAAACCCATTTTCACCTTAACCAAGGTAAAATATTTTAACTGTTTTCACTTTTCATTATGAAAAAAATATGTTTAAATTATTATATAAGATAAATTATACCAATTAAAAATATTGAAACAATTTTATAAAATTCAGTACATCATAGTATAATAATTTAATTTAAAATTAATTACACAGATGCGATGAAAAAAATAGGTTTTTAAGTAAGGTATTTTTCAAGCATGAGATGATATTATATTGAATTTATGACTAGTAATAATCATTATATGAATTTAAATTAGTTTTTTTAGATATATAATCTATAAATTAAATTTAAATAATTCCTAATTATGTGTCATTATAATTCAATAAAATGGAGAAACAATTTTCACTTTAAAATAGTTTTCATAAAAATGTGTTTTTAAGCAGAAAAATAAACTCATACTAAATTCAAGTATAATGATTATAGAAGTGTGATGAATTGTATTAAATATAACTAAATAGTACACATTTTTATTCAAATAAAAATAAATTAATAATTGGATTTTAAAATTACATAATTTATGGAAATGAAATTATTGTTTTATAAAAATCGGTATTTTTTAAAATTCACTAAAAATCAATGTTTTTTAAAAATACACCGAATTTAACCGTAATTTATTTTTGATATAATTATTAAAAAAATAAATTTAATTTTATCAAATACATTTTCTAAAAGATTAAGAAATTAATTATAATATTTCATCACCAAAATGAATAAAAATATTTTTTAAGAAAACGTTTTTTTTTATTAAAAAAATGTCTTTACTAAAAATAGATTGATTATTTACTAAGAATTTTTCAAAACATTTATACTTAGTATAATTTATATATATATATATATTATAAATTTATAAATATTATTCATACCTTCAAATTTGTTGTTAAGGTTATAACGGTCATATTCTTTATGGGTCGTTTAACCCTGGTGTTGCATGTCCTATACACTATCGAATATAATGTTCTTCTTTTAAAATATTAGGGTGTCACATTCACCGCCACCCCCAGTAATAAATTTTATCCTTGAAATGTGATATTAATTAAGGTAAAAAGGGTTATATATTTCAAAATAACCTTGTTGAAATCCCACATCGTAAAAAGGATTAATAAGACTTCGGCTTGAAAAGAGAGAGAGGGAAGTATAAAGGTCATATTGAATAACCAATAACTAAGATTCCAAGTAGGGAAACAATAGTAGGAAGTGAAAATATTGTAATTTAAGAAAATAATAATTCACAAATAATTATATATAGTTATATAGATCATTGATCATAAGAATGTGAATGATCATGTTAAAGTTAACAACCACAAAACCATAAACCAAAGAGGTGTGAAAAAAAGCATCTCATCAGAAATAAAGGTAATAGGATAAAATTTTTATTTTCAAGATATTTTACATTGATTTTAAGAATTTATTACTGTATATAATAATAACATAAATAGAATATACTTAATCTGTAAGTATATTTTTATCCTTTAATCAAGTTCCATCACGATATCATATTTTTCTCCAAATAAGGAGAATTTTAGATGAATTTTGTTTATGGCTGAAGTAAAAAACATAAACTTATAACAGATCATGTAATTCATAAAAAAGGATGATAATATATTTATAATATATTTATAAATTAAAAAATTAATATTTTTAGCACAACATAAGATAATCTTCAAAATGAATAAACCCCCATAAGGAGAAATTCAACATTAATCTACAAAATACAATAGTAATACACATTATTTAAATAAAATAACACCATAAAAAATAACCCTATATCTCAAATAACAAAAATATCATATCAATTAAAGATTTTTTTAACCTCAAAGGTCATCTCATATGTTTTAAGTTATATTACCCTAAAATACATTTATTTTCATCTGAAATAACTTTAATAACTTAGTCACCAAATCACTTTTCAATCCTATGTTTATTTATACAATAAAGAATGTAATCCCATAATTAACTCAATATACAAGATCATATAAACATTATAGGTTATCAATTCCCAAAAACTTATATCCAAAAAAATTAAAGGCATACTTCATAGTTTGCTAATTATTTACATACACTTAAACCCAATAAACATCTCCCAAAATGTCATTAATCGCTTTAAAATATCATCACATGAAACCTAAAAAATACTTTTTAATACTTTGAACTTATGATAAACATTAATCTCATAAGTACGTTCATTTATCCCTAATTCTTAATATATCCTCTATAGAAAAAATGTTTTTTCTTATAAATTTATCTAAACACTGACCAGATAACAACTATGATTGCCTCAGACCTGCAGTCCCAAATTTGGTGCTAAAAATATAATCATTACTTTTCTAGATTGATACGGATAAACTTATCCCAGTTTTTTTAATTCAAAACATAAAATAAAAATCAAATATTTATCACTTGAATACCTAAAGACCTTTCGGGTTTAGAGTTTTAGATAATTGGTACAATCTCTTACGTAAACAATACCCATGACTTTAAGAGAGTATTTTTTCCACAATACCTAGTTTTCTTTTTTCACATTAATTCATAACCATCTTCCATGTGCAAATTTTCAGGAAATAATTCATTTAACACCATTTTATATGACCTATGAAAATTGAAACAAAATAAGGGTGATCTAAAATATTCACTAAGGGTAAGCAAAAGCAATAACAATTTAATGCCATCAGTGAGTACAATAAGAGCATAACGGTATGATGACATAATCAAGTACATTAGAATATAATAATAATATCCATACCCATAAATAATTATATTATAAATCATGAAACATGGAATAAAGATTAAAAAATTTTAAGAGTCATGGGAATCAATAGTCTTGATCAATGTTATATAAATCTTTTTCAAAGTAGTCATTGAAAACCAATAGAAAAAATAATGAAATTGTGTTGGTATCTGGAAACATTATCTTCATTGAACCCTTATAGAACCCATAAAAATTGGAATAACCATATGTAAAACTTATAATATAAGTATCTAGAAAATATAATCATTACCCAATACATTGGAGTGAAATCTTGGGACACCCATCGTATAAGTTATATAATACTCACCTAGTATTTTCTAGGCATACCCATCATATAATAATATCAAGGTCACCTAGATCTATCTAGGTTCACCCATTGTATAAGATATATTGGGATCAACCAATTATATCAATGTACACCCACTATCATCAATAATTTCTGAGTACTATTCATTAATAAAACATTTAAATTATTTCACTTTTTTATATAACAATAATCATTGTTATTTTATTTCTTGATTCACCGATGAAAAAGAAAGGAATTCTATGTCAATATCATAATCCACATATAGGAAGAATAAGGTTGTTATATTTAAAAATACCCCCCAATTAATAATAATTAACATCAAGGTTTTTTCATATTTCTAATTTGAACCACCATTAATAGGTCATTAAAACATTCTTGACTAAAATAAGCCATTCACATTGAAAATATCATTTAAAAACTGAAAATTAAAAAAAAATATTATGAAAATAATTTTCATTGAAAATAAACTTGGAAAAATATAAATTAAACTAAAAGTAAAATAATGTACATGAAGGCATGAAAATCCTTTCATGTTAAAAACATTAAAAGCAACATTCTTTTCAAACTTTTTTGTAAATGGAGGAAAAAGTGACCCATTCAGAAAATTTTATGAAATTTACTTTTTAAAACATTTTAAAATTAGATAAAAATTAACATAAAATACATTTATGAAATATTATATTTTTAGAAAATAAAATTTTGGAAACCATTTTATAAAACAAGAATTTGTAAAAGAAATATTCTTGATCTAAAATAAGAAATAAGATTGACATTACTTATAAACAAATTTATTGGTGTGTTTCAATCAATAAGGGTGTAAATAGAAATAAAACTTGTGTGTATCATTAATAAATGAAGTATAATAAAATATCTGTGATTTAAGAAAATAATATCACATTATTTTCTCTAAATTAACCTTCAACAAAAACAATCTACAAAAGAAAATAGATTATAACATAAAGCCTTTGTCACTTTGGTAACTTTTCTATCATAATCCTAATGAAATAATTACATCAAATGAAAATATAAATATTAATAACATGAAGATATTAATTATATTAAATTTAAAAGGGGTATTATATATAACTCATAAAATAATATAAGTCAGTCCTTAAACATATGTCCCAAAGAAAATGAATTTGAGATGAATAACCCTTACAAAGATAATATAATAAAATTGAGAGTTAATAAATAGAGGGAATATGTGTAACAAATTAAAAACCAAAAAAAAGTGGTAATAAAATATTATAATTTTTTTAATTTCACACATAATAATATCTTATCAATTAAAACCAACAAGTAATATTACCTAATGAAAATAAATTGAGTTATGAAACCCCTTCCCACTTGTTAAAATTCATTCCAAATCACATTGGTTGAAAAATTTAAAACTGAAAATTAAAATACCATAAATTATAAATATATCATTATATAAAATTTAAAATTGTTATTATATAGACTATATAAAATAATTAGGTTAATAATATTTACAATAATATATGCCTCAAAGAAGAAAATTTGAGATAAAATCCCTTACTTATTTAATAATCTCTAGATCAAAATATCATGAAATATAAAAAGTTGTTTGGATTCGTAAATTCTGAGAATTTTCATTAAAATAATCATTAAATACATTCATACGATGTATATAAACTGGATAATAAAAATATGTGATGAATATGGAATATGACTAACAAAAATAAATGTGGCATGAGGAACCCCTTACATTGAGTCCAGACTTTCAATGTATGTCCTTTAACTCATGTATAATAAGATTATATATATTATTTTATTTATTAATATCCAATTATAGGTTTAATAACTTTTACTTAAATCATTTATTTTATTTATTTTAATGATATATTTAAATATTTACTTAGTTAATCCAGAGTCGGTTGCTTTGAGGACGTGTAGTCCATATTTTCAAAATAACTTTGGTATGTTTACCAAGGTTAAAGGTATAATTAAACCATCATATCCAAGATAACAATAATGATATAATTTTAATTTTAATACATTAATTATACTATTAAAATGAACTGTTAATAATGCTTATGAAAAATAAACTATGTTACAATCATGGAGACGGTAGGTCGTACATACGCATGATCATCATTTATGTTTTTCAATTACCATTATACGAAGAAGGTGAGTATTATTTTATATTTTAATAATAATTATTATATCAATAATATCATATAATTTCTATAAATTCATTTATATATATAATCCATATGATGTAGTGATAATAAATAAATCACATCTCTTTCTGGAGGCGGTAGTCCACACGTACGCTTGAGTGATGTTATCATATTTCAATGAATGGATATGAAAAAAATTGATATATTATCATTTAATAACTATAAATTTAACATTAATATAATATATCAACATTAAATTTATTATCCTTAATAGTCATGAGAGGTGATTAATGAAAATGAATTACATCGGTTTACGAGGTGGTAGTCCACCGTACACGGGAATGATGGATTCGTTTCCCATTTTATGGAATTGGGTATGGATTTAGGTTATTAATTTAAAATAATAAAATCTTGGTATATATAGTATAATAATTTTATTTTATAATCATGGTCGAATAATATTTTAATGAGGTTGAAGAAGAAATAAAATAGAACACTCTATTAAGAATGATACATCATCTTCAGATAACCTCTATAGGTTTGAACCAAAATTCTCCCTATGTGGGTTTTATAATAAAGATAAGGAATAAAGGATGCTTCTATGGAATTTAGTAATGTATTTGGGGATTTATTGGCTTAAAATAAAGTATATTAAGGTGTGATGATGGTAGGATATGTGTGGCCTTTTTTAAGTGGGTAATATGACACGCTTAGGATTTTTAAAAAGAAAACATTATAACCACATTTTACACATGAAACAAGGATCCAAAATAGACCATTATTAATAATTATATGATATAATATCTACATATGGACATAAAATATAATTTGGACAAGTTTTTAGGTCATTTTAAACCTTATCATTTTATTTTAACCCTCTATAAACTCATTTTCAACTTAACTGCGGTAAAATATTTTTATTATTTTCACAATTCATTATGATAAAATATTAAGTTAATCATATTATATAATATAAATAATTATTGTTGTAAATATTTAATACATTTTTTCTAATTAAGTTTATATAATTTTAATAATTTAATTTAAAATAAAACCAACATACGTGATGAAAAAATGGGTTTTCAAGAAATGTATTCTTTAAGCCTAGAATGATCTTATATTAACTTTATGAATTGTGTTAATATTTATATGAATTTAAATTTATATTTATAGATAT
The DNA here is from genome assembly GCA_963277665.1 of Viscum album. Classification (NCBI taxonomy): domain Eukaryota; kingdom Viridiplantae; phylum Streptophyta; class Magnoliopsida; order Santalales; family Viscaceae; genus Viscum; species Viscum album. Next base: position 1,922,743,564 of record OY728145.1, on the reverse strand, counting down.
ATAATCTATAAATTTAATTTAAATCATTCCCCAAAAGGGGTTATTTTAATTAATTAAATTAGATAATCATTGTTCACTTAAAAATAGTTTTAAGAAAAATGTTTTTTAAGCCAAAAAATAAAATTATACTAAAATATAGTATAAATGTGATTTAAAGGTAAAAAAATTTAAATATAAATAAAATATATTTATATAGCTTTAAATAAAATTCAATTCATAATAAGATTTTAAAATAACTTAATTTTTTGAAAAGAAATTATATTTTTACAAAAATCATTATTTTTAACTATTCACTGAAATCCAATATTTTATGAAAAAATAAAAAATGTCACCCTATGTTAATTTTGATATTATGAATTCAGAAATAAATTTAATTTTATAAAATACATTTTCTATATTTTCATGAAACTAATTACAATTTTTACCCACAACATGCAATTAAAATCATTTTTAGAGAAAACATATTTTTATAGATAAAATGTCTAATAAAAATTAAGTGATTATTTAATAAGATTTTATTAGTACATTTATATATATTTGGATTTTTTATATGTATATATATATTTGATAAACTATTTAATATTATTCATAAACTCTAATTTAAAATTTGGTCTAAACAGGTCATATATTTTATGGGTCGTTTAAGCTTTATGTTGTGTGTCATATACACTGTTATACATAACATTTTTATTTTAAAATATCAGGTTGTTACAAGAAATAAGATAAACTATTATGATCCCATAGGATTAAAATATTTAAAAAATTTATAATTTTTTCCTTATATAGATAAAATCTAACTGAACATTTGGGTTCAATTATTGTTTATCAATGTGTAAAATCATGAGGATGTAATTATTTATAAGGGTTAGAATGTCACATCACATATTTATAATGAATGTTTTTTCAAAAATATAAATTTTAATTTTAATTTTATTTATTTCTTTCTAATTAACCAATTATTTATACAAATATTTATCACCGAAGTATCCTGCTACATATTTTTCAAGTAAAATGGAAATTTATTTATTAAAATGATCTATTTTATAAAGGTAAGACCACGAGCTAGGAGATAATGCATCAGGTCTGGTGAGGCTACAATTATTGAACCCAATCCCAAAGGGTGACAATAATTGAATTCTTATCACAATCCAACTTGTAGTCTTATTTTTATTTTTATTTCCTTTTTTATATATATACTTCTATCAGTTATACTATATTAATACATGTTTTCATGAAACTATTAGCTCTATCATATATTCAAATGATAAATTTAACCAAATTATAAGGTAAATTTAATGAAATATAAATATTCTACATGTGTAAATAATTAATTATTAATAATATAATAATTAATAGATAATAACAATGATAAATGTAGACCCTTTCAAGAAAGTAAATATTATTTATTATAAATGATTTATTTTTTCATATATTAATTTATTTTATTAAAAAATTAAATTTTTTGAAAATGAAGTCATGTAAGGAATTATTGAGTTGCAATTACCTTAGGGTTAATTTTAATGATTTTTCTAATTATGTAGATTTTTGGGTGAATTATAAAAATTTCATTTTTTAAATACTATAAATTTATGACCAAATCCTTATATTATCACAAAATAAAAAAATTATTAATCCTTTTAATTGATAGAAACAATTTATTTATGGATTAATATAGTGTATTTAGAAGTATTATGTTACATCTAGAGACCTATGTTTTACATTTTGGAACCTAATTTATATATTTTTTAAAAAAATATTCATTAAACAATTATTATTTTACAATTAATTTTTTATAAAACATAGAAATAGAGTTAAGTAAAATTGAATTCATATTTACAATTAGAAGGTCCAAATTTCATAAAAAGGTCAATTTTTTTTAGGCATAAAAAAAGATTACCAAGGTAAAAAAGTAAGTTTCCACAGCAAATGTAAAATAAATTAAGCATAAAATTAAAAGCTAAAGGAATAAAATACCTAAAAAATATAAAAATAAATATGTGGTTTAGTGTTGGAATGACTATACATAAAATTTTCGTCACTAATTATCAACAAAATTCTTTGAAATTAATGCCACCCAAAAGTGGTTGGCCTTAATTAAAAAATAATCAATATTTAAACCCTTAAATTCCTCCCTCTTCATATATAAATACCCACACACTATTTTTATTCTACAACACCAAAATTTTCTGTTCTATCATCATAATTATCTCAAGGAGCCTCTTCTATTTCTCTCTCTTCAATATGGAAGTGTTTTGTTTGTTTGAAGGGCCAGATATAAGCTTACACACTCAAGATAAGTAAGGGTTTTTAATCCTTCCCTTTAGAATAATTTTAATTACATATTATTATCAACCATTTTATATAATTTAAATGTTATCTTACTCATTCCTTGTAATTATATCCATTTATTATGTCATTAAAATGCTGAATTAATCATTTTAAACCTCTTCTTTACCTTTATTTATTCAACCCTTACCAATTAACTATCGTTTCAATGAGAATTTATATTAATCATCAATATTATAAATTAATCATTAATGAGAGATATACATTCCCATTTATTACACTACCTTCCTTGGTCGTTGTAGTTCTAGAACACTTCCATATCCATGAACTACCGCAAATTTTGTTAAGGACTGTATGATTTTATAGAAAATAAATCTTTATCTGGATACTATCATGTGGATGCATATGTGAAACAAATGAACCTATGGGTAATTTAATAACCTGAAATTTTATCAGTTAAACTTATTCTATTCAAATAAATAAATGAAAAATTAAGTAATAATGTTATGGAAAACACATGCACTACATTGGTTATTTGGAAATATTGTACGCTATCAGTTTTAAAATACCATTATAAAACATAAAATTCACAATTTAGCCTTTAAACAATGGTTCTTTTATTAATATATATATATATATATATATATATATGGTTTTGATAATGTGCATTGATATAGAATAAAAAAAGATATGGCCTCAACCAATAGAATCATACCTTCTAAAGCTCATTTATCGGATCCTTTGAGGGATATAGAATCTCTAGGATTTTCCCTTGACCAAGTCCAAGCTAAGATTAAAAAACTAAAGAATAGGAAACCCCATTTAAAAGATAATTTCAATCCCATTTATATCATGGCCCAAACCCCTTTTTCTAAACCACCCAACAAAATCTCATTGTCGCACACATTACCCTTAGGGTGTTTTCTGGTGTAATAAAGGGTTGTGTTTCTCAACCATAATAGTATGAATATGTATATGATTATTTTTAATAAAATAATGATTATATTTATTCATTATCATTTTTTTAACTTTATAACTTATTAAATAATAATTTTGGTAAAAATTAGAATTCAATATGATAAAACTCGAATTGTATATTTTGGTAATAATTAGTGTCAATTAAGATATTACTTGTGAAGAATTTGTGAATTTTCAAAATAAATAATATTTAATTAAAATATTAAAATTAAATAATATGACAACCCTTCTTTTTATTACAACTTAAACATGATTCATTACATACAAATTCACTTGATACAACAAAGAAGATTGAGAGGTTTAGTGTCTTTGGGTCTTAGGATCATTACATAAAAACTTAAAACATGAAATACAACATCTTTATTGAAAACTTCTTTTACATGACCACTACATTCCCTCGTACTTAGCATTGCATGGGATAACCTGAGGACATGCATAAGAAAAGGGTGAGCTATAAAGCACAGTAAGGGAGTACACATGGAATAACATGAGGATTACAATACATGTTAGAAAATAGGAATATCAATAGAGAATAAAAGAAACATGAACATAAAGGCATGATAAATCATGATAATCATAACATGGAAATGTGGCAACAACACTTAACATGGAATTAGCATGAGCCAAGGCTCATTACACATAAAGCATGAGTAAATCCTCATTGCACATGAAGCACGAGTAAACCCTCATTGCACTTGATTAATCATGAGTCAACACTCATTGCACATGACGTATCATGATATTGTACTTTACCCAATGCATTGGAGCGTTATAAGGGCGCACCCTTCTTAAACATTTCATTTCATGCATAAGTGTTCCACATGGATCATAAAACATGGATTCATAAAACATAATCATTTATTCCACGATAAAGGAATGTGTTATTCATACATGAAACTTTACAATCAATAAGTAAATTTTCATAAAGTTGAATACCCTTGATGGAGAAATGGGCATGGTATTCACTACACAATGACATTGGCTTAGAAAATCGGTGCGATTTCAGCAGCGTAACGGCGTGGCAGAAGAATTCATAAAATTGGTTGATGAGAGAGAAAGGGGTTCCTCGTCATATTTACATGTAATGGACAGTAATGAGTTCATATAGATACATGTCCCAACAATTTTAATGGAATTTATATTCATGATACAAAAGTATTGGTTGATTGTAAAAGAGGAGAGAGAAGTTCCTTTCGGAATTTCGGCATAGTAACGGGTGTACATGGGAGGCATTTAATGAGAGAGAAAGGGTCTCCCATAATTCAAACATAAAGAGAGAAGTATGAGGGAGGTGCAAAACCATAACCCAAAATTTATAATTTAAATTAAAAGAGAAAAACAACTTAAAGAAAATTGGACAAAAATGAGAAAGGAAGAAAAAACCCTTACTTGGAAGTGTGCTTCCAAAGGATAGAGAGAGGCTTGTGAGAGGATTATTGGGAGCTTAGGGAACCTTGGGAGGATTATATAGAGAGTAGGGTAGAGGTTGGACGAAATCCAAGTTATTTTAGAGAGGAGGAAGTGGGATCTTGGGTGGGTTTATATAGGAAAGGTGATGGATTTCTTTATTATTTAGGTTTGGGTCCCCTTACATTAAATTAATCCAAACCACAAACCATCCCATGGTTTTTGCCCATGGTTTTTGGAAAATAGAAGAGAAAAACAATATCTTATAATTCCCAAGTCCGAACTTCTTAAAATAATAAGGTTGCTTATCTAGAGGTGAGTCGCACTCCCATGGAAATTAATTTAAAAAGACAAAGTGTTGAATATATCTTGAGGGGTCCATTAATGCTTTGAAAAGTATGTCAAACAAACCCAAAATCACATTATTTTAATGATAAAACATATATTGTCCGAACATAAGGATTATGGTATTTTATTACATCGCCATTGGGTCATTATGATGTCATAAAACACATTATATATTTAAATGGTATTTAATTTTTACCCAAAAATTTGACTGTCTCAGAAAATTATGAAAAATTTACCATTGGATAATTTCGACATCCTGATTCCAGAAATGACATTTATTTTATCTAAAAAAATTTCTAAATATGTTAATTTTCACTTTTAAAATAAAAACCAACATTTATCGAAAATTCACGAGTTTTGACAAAAATGGCTTTCAAACCTTAATAAAAAATTTAATTGCATTCATAAAATTATAAGATAATTTATATTTAATAAAAAATTAATTTGATAATAATATTATTATTTTATTAAAATATTATTTAATTCAAAAATCCCTTAATTTAATAAAATATATTTCTTAATTAAATAATAACTAAAAACACCATTTGTACTTTAAAAACTATTTACAATGTATCAAAAAGGACTAAAATTATATTCATTATTATATAAAAAAATAATGAACATGAACATAGTACTACTTATTTGTTACATAACCCCTTAAAACAGCCGCATAATACCTAAGGGTAAGGTGTGAGATGGTGACAGACTCTTGGGGTGGCTCAGATAACATCGCTCGAGTGGTAATCTCTATCAACTTCCACTTTTCCAGAAGACGGTCCCGTTCAAGCTTGACATGGTGAAGCTCAGCTTGGGATTGGTCAAGGGATAATCCCAAGGTTGCCACCTCTTTTCCGAGCTCCAACAAATGGGCTTTTTATGGAGTAATTCTACTGGATGAGTCCATCGCTTCTTTTTTCTGAGTAAATTGGATTTGTTAGGGTCTTATGTTTATACTTATCATGTGATCACTGTTCAACAGATATATTAAAAACGGTAAAAATTCTTAACATAAAACCAATGAAGTTGACATCTTATAAAAACATTTTTCATAAAGAGACATTTAACTAGATCAAGAGGGATTTTCTATTAATGAAACTTTGGGTCGTTACAATATTCCCCCTTAAGAAATTTCGCCCTTGAGATTTTCCTTTTCCCACACTAAAACAAATGTAGGTAACTCAGCTTCATCATATCCTCCGATTCTCAAGTCACTTCTTCAAACTTGTGGTTTCTCCACAACACCTTGACGAGGGGCATTGTCTTATTTCATAGAACTTTTTCTCTATGATATAAGATCTTCACTGGTTGCTCCTCATAAGAAAGATCGTCTTCCAATTGTACCACCTCAGAAGATATTACATGTGAAGGGTCTGGTATGTACTTCCTTAAGAGGGATACATGAAAGACATCATGTACATTGGCCATAGTAGGTGGAAGTGCTAGTCGATAGGCCACAGCCCCAACAAGATCAAGAACCTCTAAGGGGACGATGTACCTTGGACTTAACTTTCCTTTCTTTCTAAACCTCATGACCTTTTTCCACAGAGATATGCGTAGAAACACCATGTATCCAACTTTAAACTCAAGGTCTCATTGACGATTATCTGCATAACACTTCTGTTGACTCTGGGCTGCCTTGATATGCTGCTAAATGGTTTTCACCTTCTCCACCATTTCTTTGACCATTTCTGGTCCATGTAGCTTACGTTCACCGACCTCATCCCAACATGCTGGTGTTCTGCACCTTTTCCCATACAGGTATTCATATGGTTCCATTTGGATGCTCGATTGGAAACTATTATTATAAGAAAACTCAACCAGAGGAAGATGTTGATCCCATCCTCCTTTAAATTCCATTGAGAACGCTCTCAACATATCCTCAAGTGTTTGGATATTCCGCTCAGATTGGCCATCAGTTTGAGGATGATAGGCCATACTGAAGTTCAGTTCAGTATTCAGAGCATGTTGAAGACTCTTCCAAAACATAGAGGTGAATCTTGGATCTCAGTCACACACAATAGATAGTGGTACTCCATGAAACCTTACCACTTCCCTGATATATATCTGTGCCAGTTGATCCAATCAGAAATCCTCCCGAATAGAAATGAAGTGTGCATTTTTTGTTAGACGATCCACAACAACCCAGATTGCATTATTGCCTTTGGATGTCCTCAGAAGTCCGGTGACAAAGTCCATAGTGATGTTCTCCCATTTCCATTCTAGTATGGGCAATGGTTGTATCATCCCCTTAGACTTCTGCCTCTCTGCCTTCACTTGCTGACACACCAGGCACTTTGATGTATATTCAGCGATCTCCTTCTTCATATTATCCCACCAAAAGTTTTCTCGGAGATCTCGATACATCTTTATGCTCCCTAGGTGAATAGAGAAATTTGAACTGTGTGCATCATCTAAAAGTTCCTTCTTCATCTCCGGACTTGTTGGAACACATAGTCTTTTCCCAAACCGCACAATTACTTCTACATTAACATTAAACTCTGTGGATTTACCCTTTTTGATAGCTTCCACTTTTTCTTGAATTCCCACATCATTATTTTGAGAATCCTTTAACCTTTCCAAAATAGATTTTTGAGCAATCATTTGTGAAAGGATTTATGATGTTCCCTTCATTATGATTCCCACGTCCATCTTCATCAAGGCTAAGAAGATTGGATCCTTCTCAATTCTCATCATTGATAGAATCGTTGGATGCTTTCTACTTAGGGAATCTGCCACGTTGTTCGCTTTCCCAGGGTGGTAATGTATTGAACAGTTATAATACTTGATGATCTCTATCCATCTTATCTGACGCATATTAATCTCTTTCTGTGTGAATATATATTTAAGACTCTTGTGGTCAGTATATATCTCACATTTCTCTCCATAGAGATAATGCTGCCATATTTTTAAGGCAAAGATCACAGCCACCAACTTCAGATCATGCGTTGGATAGTTTCGCTCATGGATTTTCAACTGTCATGAGGCATAGGATATCACTTTATCATTCTACAACAGCACACAACCCAAGCCCTTCTTTAAAGCATCACTGAATACCACAAAAAGTTCCCCACATGTGGGTAAAGTGAGCACGGGTGCAGTGATAAGACTCCTTTTCAACTCCTTAAAGCTTTCTTCGCATTCATCACTCCAAGAAAACTTTACTCCCTTTCGAGTTAGCTTGGTAAGAGGGTTGGAAAATTGTGAGAAATTTCTCACAAATTGTCGATAATATCCAGCTAACCCCAAGAAGCTACGGATATCCGTTACCGATGTTGGTCACGGCCATCCCTCAATTGCATCTGTTTTGTAGGGGTCCACAGATATTCCATTTCTTGTGATGATATGGCCCAATAATGAGACCTCCTTCTACCAGAACTCACACTTGTTGTACTTTGCATAGAGCTTCTCCTTGCGCAAAGTCTCTATTACAGTTTTTAAATGCTCCTCATGATCCTCCTTGGTTTTGGAGTATATTATAATATCATCTATAAAGACTACCACAAATTTGACAACGTAATCTCTAAAGACTCTATTCATCAAGTCCATGAATATTTCTGGAGCATTGGTGAGTCTGAAAGGCATTACTATGAATTCATAGTGCCTGTATCTTGTACGAAAAGCATTCTTGGGGACATCTTCCTTCTTCACCCTTACTTGATAATATCCCAACCGCAAATCCACCTTGAAGAAGTATTGTGCTCCATGAAGGTGATCAAATAAGTCATCAATTCTTGGGAGAGGATACTTGTTATTTATCGTGATTTTGTTAAGTTCATGATAATCGATGAAAAGATTCATTGACCCATCCTTCTTCTTGACGAAGAGGACTGGTGCACCCCATGGTAAAGCACTTGGGCGTATAAACCCTTTATCCGGATTCTCCTGTAGTTGTTTCTTCATATCTTCAATCTCTACAACATCCATTCTATATGGATTCTTGGATATTGGTAGCGCCCCAGGTATAAGTTCAATTGAGAACTCAACATCTCTTCTTGGAGGAAGACCAGGTAGTTCCTAGGGAACACTTCAGCAAATTCCCTCACAATAGGCATTTCTTCAAGGATGGTTTCTTCCTTGGACTCAATCATCTGAGCCAGATATGTGTGCTCATAAGGCAGTAATATCCATTCTTGAGATGATGGATCTAAATAAGATTCATCTTCCTCCTGACACTTGTAAAGAATCGGGGGTCGATTCTCCATATGGAGTGTGATTTCCCTCTCCCGACAATTTATGTTGGCTCTATATAAGGAAAGCCAATCCATGCCAAGAATTGCATCAAATTCCACCAGAGGGAGTATGACAAGGTTCGCTGGGAAATTCAATCCATAGATTATAACAGGGGAGGACTTATATTCATGGGATGCAATGATTGCCCCATTTTCCGTACTCACCGACATCTTTACTTCCATGAATTGTGGTGGTGCTGGGATTGTTCTACTAAACTTTAGAGATATAAAAGAATGTGTAGAACCTGAATCAAAAAGTTTGTTTTCTGTTCATGAATGAATAACTAGCGTACCTGTCACCACTTTGTTGTCGGGGTTCACTTCGGCAGAAGTGATGGAAAAATCTCTTCCTTGTTGTCTTGGAGGTTTTTGGTTGCCTCCGATAACCCTTAGATTAGGGAACTGATTTGCAAAATGACCTAGTTCTTTGCATTTGTAGCATTGAACAACGCGTTGAGGTTCGAACGGTGCGTTCCTCTCCTCTGTCGTAGTCGCGGGTCCTTCTTGCCGACAGTTAACAGCTAGGTTCCCTTCTCTTCCACACCTGAAGCATTTTCTCGTCCCCTTAAGGCAATTTCCAGGGTGCTTCTTTCCCCAATTTTGGCAAGTGGGGTGCTGGATCTTCTTAGCACCGTTGGATTTATCCATCGGACCACCAGCATTGAAGTCCACCTTACGCTTCTTGTCCCCATGATACCCCTGTGATTCCCTGATCTCCATTTCGACCTTGAGGGCACATCGGAAAATTTCCTCATAGCTGTCGAAGTCACGGATCTCTAATGCTTTCTGCAAGCTAGGCTTCAGCCCACCAAATAAGCGGTAAACCTTGCATTCGGGGGTAACGACAAATCTAGAAGCGTATCATGCAAGCCTTGTGAAGTTTTCCTCGTACGGTCCAACAGATTCTTCATCTTTTTGCATGAGGGAAAGGAAGTCCCTTTCCATCTTAAGTCGGAGGGTGCGTGGAAAATATTTATCAAAAAACATCTTCTGGAAATCCTTCCATTCCAACTCCTCGATATCCTCCTCAGGCTTAGTATTTTTTATCAACATCCACCATTGATCAACTTCACCCTCCATACGATAAGCAGCCAAGAGAACCTTCTCTTGTTCAGAATATTGGAGGATGGAGAATATCTTTTCAATGGAGTTGATCCATTGTTCAGCGATCGTGGGATCAGATGATCCACTAAAAGTAGGAGGCATTTGCCTCATGAAGCTCTCGATAGCGACTTGTTCCTTCTTAGGGCGGTTTGGACGTTCCTCTTGACCCATGTTTCTATTACAAACTTGAGTTAGATGAGAGAGAAGCGTGACAAAGTTCGAGATTCCCTCTCCCATTGGATTGGGCATCTCATTAGTATAGTCATCACACTGATCTTTACAACAGTTCTTAGCCTGATTCCTCCTATTACGGGCCACTGGCTGGAATAAAAGGAAAGTTATGGGTAACACATAAAGGGTAATCCAAAGACAAAAGTTGATGACTCATAAATAAACTTTTATTTCCTTAACTCATGAGTCTATAGGCTTCAATCTAGGATTTTCATGATCTACTTTCTAACATATATTCTTAGGGGCATTTTTCCCTTAATAAGGGTTTATACTAAGATTGTGAATTTATCAAAACATATCCCTCAGGAGTGTCATAACCAAGAGTGCAGCAAGGCCCGTTGTCGTGCACTAGTTCTCATTCGAGTCTATCTCAAAGTGGTGTTTTCGGGTTTTACCCCTAGGATACATTTGTGCCAGAGCCGCCTCTACCTGCTCGTATCCAGACAGGGATGTATTTGTTTGATAAACCACTTACTTAGTATTTAACAAAACTTAGGGATTTTTTTATTATACTTAGTCTTGTATCTGAGGCTTTACTAGGGTTTCCTAATCCCAAAAATAACTAAACCTATCCTTTGATACCAACTATGACAACCCTTCTTTTTATTACAACTTAAACATGATTCATTACATACAACTTCACTTGATACAACAAAGAAGATCGAGAGGTTTAGTGTCTTTGGGGCTTAGGATCATTACATAAAAACTTAAAACATGAAATACAACATCTTTATTGAAAAAATCCTTTACATGACCACTACATTCCCTCGTACTTAGCATTTCATGGGATAACCTGAGGACATGCATAAGAAAAGGTTGAGCTATAAAGCCCAGTAAGGGAGTACACATGGAATAACATAAGGAGTAAAATACATGTTAGACAATATTAATATCAATAGAGAATAAAAGAAACATGAACATAAATGCATGATAAAGCATGATAATCATAACATGGAAATGTGGCAACAACACTTAACATGGAATTAGCATGAGCAAAGGCTCATTACACATAAAGTATGAGTAAATCCTCATTGCACATGAAGCACGAGTAAACCCTTGTTGCACTTGATTTAGCATGATTCAACACTCATTTCACACGATGTATCATGATACTATACTTTACCCAATGCATTGGAGCGTTATAAGGGTGCACCCTTCTTAAACATTTCATTTCATGCATAAGTGTGCCACATGGATCATAAAACATGGATTCATAAAACATAATAATTTATTCCATGATAAAGGAATGTGGAATTAATACATGAAACTTTACAATCAATAATTAAATGTTCATAAAAGTGAATACCCTTGATGGAGAAATGGGCAGGGTATTCACTACACAATGACATTGGCTTAGAAAATCGGTGCGATTTCGGCAGCGTAACGGCGTGGCATAAGAATTCATAAAAATGGTTGATGAGAGAGAAAAGGGTTCCTCGTCATATTTACATGTAATGGGAAGTAATTATGTCATATAGATACATGTTCCAACAATTGTAATGTAATTTATATTCATGATACAAAAGTATTGCTTGAATGTAAAAGAGGAGAGAGAAGTTCCTTTCTGAATTTCAGTATAGTAACGGGTGTACATGGGAGGCATTTAATGAGAGATAAAGGGTATCCCATCATTCAAACATAAATAGGGCAGTATGAGGGAGGTTCTAAACCATACCCCAAAATTTATAATTGAAATTAAAAGGGCAAAACAACTTAAAGAAAATTGGACAAAAATGAGAAAGGAAGAAAAAACCCTTACTTGGAAGTGTGCTTCCAAAGGCTAGAGAGAGGCTTGTGAGAGGATTCTTGGGAGCTTGGGGCACCTTGGGAGGATTATATAGAGATTAGGGTAGAGGTTGGACGAACTCCAAGGGATTTTAGTGAGGAGGAAGTGGGAGCTTGGGTGGGTTTATATAGGAAAGGTGAGGGATTTCTTTATTATTTAGGTTTGGGTCCCCTTACAATAAATTAATCCAAACCACAAACCATCCCATGGTTTTTGCCCATGGTTTTTGGAAAAGGGAAGATAAAAAAAATATTTTATAAGGACCAAGTCCTAACTTCTTAAAATAATAAGGTTTCTTATGTGGAGGTGAGTCACACTCCCATGGAAATTAATTTAAAAAGGCAAAGTGTTGAATATGTCTTGAGGTGCCCATTAATGCTTTGAAAAGTAAGTCAAACAAACCCAAAATCACATTATTTTAATTATAAAACATATATTGGACGAACATAAGGATTATGGTATTTTATTACATCACCATTGGGTCATTATGATGTCATAAAACACATTATATATTTAAACGGTATTTAATTTTTACCCAAAAATTTGACTGTCTTAGAAAATTATGAAAAATTCACCGTTGGATAATTTCGACATCCTAATTCCAGAAATGAAATTTATTTTATCTAAAAAAAATTCTAAATATGTTAATTTTCACTTTTAAAATAAAAACCAACATTTATCGAAAATTCACGGGTTTTGAAAAAAATGGTTTTCAAACCTTAATAAAAATTTTAATTGCATTCATAAGATTATAAGATAATTTATATTTTATAAAAAAATAATTTAATAATATTATTGTTATTTTATTAAAATATTATTTAATTCAAAAATCCCTTAATTTAATAAAATAGACTTCTTAATTAAATAATAACTAAAAACACCATTTGTACTTTAAAAACTATTTACAATGTATCAAAAATGACTAGAAATTATATTCATTATTTTATAAAAAAATAATGTACATGAACATAGTACTACTTATTTGTTACATAACCCCTTAAAACAGCCACATAAGACCTAAGGGTAAGGTGTGCGATGGTGACAGACTCTTGGGGTGGCTCAGATAACATCGCTCGAGTGGTAATCTCTATCAACTTCAACTTTTCCCATAGACGGTCTCGTTCGAGCTTGACATGGTGAAGCTCAGATTGGGCTTGGTCAAGGGCGAAGCCCAAGGATGCCACCTCTTTTCTGAGCTCCGACAAATGGGCTTCATATGGGGAAATTTTACTGGATGAGGCCATCGCTTCTTTTGTCTGAGTAAATTGGATTTGTTAAGGTCCTATATTTATACTAATCATGTGATCACTGTTCAACGGATATATTAACAACGGTCAAAATTATTAACATAAAACCAAAGAAGTTGAAATATTATAAAAAAAATTATAAAGAGACATTTAACTGGATCAAGAGAGATTTTTTATTAATGAAACTTTGGGTCGTTACAAATAATATTTATTAAGTATAGTTTCTAATATAATTTTATAAATTCAAAGATAATTTCTATAAGGGTTGAAAACTATTATCGTCAAAAAACAAGTAATTTTCAATATTGGGATTTTTTAATTTAAAAATATAAATTATGATATTTAGATATTTATTTGGATAAAATAAATATTATTTTTGGATTTATCATTTTTAAATTATCCAATGATTGACTATTCATAATTTTTTAAGACAACACAATTTTCATATAAAAATTAAATATGGTTTAATATACGTATGTATTATAACATAATAATAACCCAAAAGTGATTTAATATATGACATAAAAGGTATCCATGACCAAATATATATATTTATACTTTAAAACAATTTTTTGAGTTTATTATATTAATTTTATAATTCCTTTATGAATCCTCTAAAACTTGCACTATATATTAAGGTTTTAAAATTATTTTTTTATGAACAGGACTCACTTCCACATCACCAGGGGTAATATTTTAAGGATTTAGGTTATAGGACTTATAAAATAATGAAAATAAAATACTATTTTTATGAAATCATGGGAATATGCCACGGTAGGGTATGTGGTTTTTATTTCATTATGATATATATAGTACAAATCCTATGTTTAGGAGAATGATAAATAACTCCCTTCACTTTTCCAATATAAACCCACCCAAGATCCAATTTATCTTCACTAAAAAACCTTGAAATGTGACCTTAATATATCCATTAATCATTGGATCCCTACAAGTTTTCTATCAATATCTAAATATTCTCTTCTAAAACTTTTTGAAACACCCTCCCAAGGTAAGGGATCCTCTCCATCCCCTCATTATACAAGCGTCGTCTTTTTTTATTCCTTTTGATTTCATGTTCCTAATGTTGGTATATAATTTTCCACATCCCAAATACTATAATTTTTATTTCCAAATGATGGGATAACCCTTTATCTATACTTAAATCAATTTATGATGCATTAAGTATTGTCGTTATTCAATCAAAATTTCACTATGATTTTTCACACCAAATGTTTGTGAAGTGAATTCTCATAACCATTTCCGCTTAAGGGTATTCACCTATATGTACCTATACTTATTTTATTTGGGACATAAATATATTTAACAAGAAATCCTCAATTATGGGTTTAATATAGCTAAAATACATTCTTATTATATATGATCTATGTGGCATACTTATGCATGTACATGATTTGAATAGGATGGGTGTGCCCAGATAGCACTCCAATGCATTGGGTGATGTTTTAATCTCAGGAGATTCCATGTAAGGTTCATAGTAGGTTATCCTAAACATACTATGTCATGATTTCTTGGTGTTTAACATTTACTTATTATCAATATTTCATGTTTTAATATGTTTCCACATTTCCATGTTGCCTTTATGCAATCATGTTATATCATGAATCATTGTACATGATTATAATTATAACCTATTATGTTATAATATTTTTCCTCTTGGCCCACGTGTATTGTTTTACCCTATTCTAGGATTTTTTTTATTCCCTTATCGAGCCTTATAGATCACAAATTTCTTATGTATGTCCCCAGGTTATCCCATGTAGTTTTAGAGGAACGATGGAATTTAAGAGAATGTGAAGGAATTTTTCAAAAAAATTGTTGTACCCATGTTTAATGTTGTTATGTTATGTACATAATCTCTTAAATACATTGGGCATATCAATATTCTATATTGTATCATGTGTACCTTTTTTTAATAAATCCTAAAATAAACTGTATTAAAGATATGCGTTTTCATAATGTGAATCAAAGGAAAGTCAACTTTTTTTGGGACTATGATTACAAAACTCAAGTGAAATACCTAGGGATAAGACTAATAATAGAAAAAACATACCAAAATTTTTTTAAAGTTTAAAGTGAGTAGTTTATAAGATAATACATCCATTTATAGATACTAAAAGTGGTTTTTTCTCTAGCCTGGATGTAGCTAGGGGAAACAACCCTGAAAACACTTCATTGTGCTAGACTCTATCAGGAACTCATGCCCGACAACAGGCTTTAATGAACACCTAGTTTGACACTCCTAGGGGATATGATTTATTAAACTCAAAATCTCATTATGAACCATTATTAAGGGGAAAAATATTCCTATAAAATTTTATATTTTTAAATAGATTATAGATAAGTTATATTTAAACCTATAAATTAATAGGTTAAAGAATATATGTTATTTTTGAGTTATCCATTTAATAATCATGGTTTCAAATTTATGTGTTTAATATTTTGAAAATTATCATCCCTAATATTATCTTGGGTGATGTAAATTGTTATAACTATAATAAAAAAGTGAATGGTGGGGTTATCTTCCATGGTTCAATGCATTCTATCGTATCTTGCAATATTAGAATAACTACTCAAACACCACCAAAAAGCATGGATATAGAGATATTAGTGAAAATGGGAAATGTTTGAATTATTTCATAATAAGTATATAAATCCTCCCCTATCCACATATACTAGTTGAATATCCTAATGAACCTTAACATACTTCCTTTAGCATAATTCAATACTATTTTGGGCACATATTGACTTTTCTTATATGGAGCCCACATAAATTTCTGAGATAAGGAAAACACCCTTAGTATAGGGAATATCCATATGATTATATAAAAGTTCAAAGAAGATTATTAATCTTATTTGGTACTATCATCATAATAATGGATATTATTTCCCTAGGAGAAATCGTATCATGTCCAAATTATGGAGGAAAAATAAAAGATTATCCTTGAATACATGAGCATTGAGAGGGAATATGCTAATGTGTTTCCCAAAGATTGGTCCGGTCTTACTCTTATTAGAGAAGTTTATTTTTAAATAGATCTTATTAAAACATATTTTCCAATATCCAATCCTTCATATATAATGGTCATTGTTAAACTTGAGGAACTAAAGAAGCAGCTATAAGAGAATCTGGATAAAGGGTTTATATTCCCAAATTCTTTACTATGGGGTTAAACAGTGCTATATTTCAATAAGGATGGTTAAATATTCATCTACCTTTATTATCATGATCTCCAAAAATAACTATAAGTAAAAAGTCTCTTTATCCATGGATTGATGACTTGTTTGATCAGAAACATAGAGCCGGGTATTTCTCTAATATACATATTTTTTTAGGATATTATCAAGTTAAGGTGAATAAAGAGGATATCCCTAATACTAATTTCCATACAAGGTATGAAATCTACGATTTCAAAGTTATTTCATTAGGATTCATGAATGCTCCTAGAATATTCATGGACTTTATTAATAGTGTCTGTATAGATTACCATGACCAATTTGTTGTAGTATTTATTGAATATATTCTCAAAATAATCTAAAAGAAAGGAGGGATGTGAGGATTAATTTAATATTCTACTATAGACCTTTCTGAAAGAAAACATGCATGAAAAGTATAGTAAATGTGATTTTTGGTTGGATAATGTAACTTTATTAGGCTATTTCGTCACCAAAAAATTAATGTCTTTGGTTCCTTCAAAAATTGATACAATTGAAGGATATCCTATAACAACCACTGTAATTGGAATTAATATTTTTCTAGTATTGGCAGGGTACTATCATTAATTTTATAGAAATATCTCATGATTGTAAAACCCCCCTAATTAACTAACTCATAAAGGATTCAAGTTGTGCTAGAATGATAGATTTGAGGTAATTTTTAAAGAGTTAAAGTCGATGCTAATCACTACATATGTTCTCATATTACCCACCAGCGGGGAGTGATATATGATTTAAACTGAAGTATCTAAAAATGTATTGGTTTATGTACTCATTAAAAATGAAAAGGTGATGGTCTATGCCTCCTACTAACTAAACATCCATGGGTAGAAATACCCAACTCGTGATATAGAATTGGCTTTAGTAATATTTTTGTTAAAAATTTTGTGGAATGATATATATGGGGAGAAGTGTGATATATATATGGACGATAAAATCCATAATTATATATTCGCACAAAAGTATCTTAATATCTTCCAATGGAGTTGGTTTGACATAATCATGGATTACGATTGTTCAATTCATTTCCCTCCTTATAAATAAAATAATGTGGAAGATTATTTGAGTATAATGGATCTCGTATCTCTATCCTTGATGATGATTGAAAGGGATCCAATATTATTGGACATGAAATGGATGGATATTGGAATAATATAAGGATATTCATCCTACCTATCTCAAGTAATTTCTCATCCATTCATTCTTAAGATGGTAAAGTAAGCTTATAAAGATGATAAGTTTCTAAAGAAGAATTTATAGAATATTCTAGAGTTCAACATTGCTAAAGATGAAGTTATAAGATTTGGACCCTGGATATGTGTCCCATCAAATCTAGATCTGAAGAGGGAACTTCTGGTATATTTTCATAAATCATCCTTCTATATTCATCAATTAAGCACTAAGATGTATAGAGATTTGAAGAAAATTTTCTGGTGGGATAACATGAAGAGAGATGTTTTAGGACTTGTATCTCAATTCTTGGTATACCAACAACTCAAGGTGGGATTAGAAAATCCTAAAGGTATGATGAAACCATTTTCCATACCAGTATAAAAATGCTAAAACATAACCATGGATTTCATCATAGGACTCCTCACAACACCTAAAGAAAATAATGACATCTCAGTGGTAATCGATCGCCTTACAAAATTATCACATTTCATTACCATCAAGGAATATTTATCTCTTTAAATAATCCCCAAAAAATTCAAAAGAGAATTGTAAGATAGTATGGAGTTCCACTCTCTATTGTATATAATTGAGATATGTGGCCTACTTTGATGTTTTATAGAATCTTTCAATAATATTTTCATATAGAATTTATCTTAAATAGTTATTATCACCCTCAAATAGATGATCATTCTGCAATGACCATTAAAACTAGGGAAGATATTATGAGATTATGTTTAATGGATTTCTAAGTATGTAAGGATTAACACCTTTCCCTAGTCGGGTTATCATATAATAATAGTTACCATTCAAGAATTAAAATAGAACCATATGATGATATTTATGGTTAGAGGTGTCATACTCCATCATCCTAGGATGAATTTGGAGAGTGGAAGCTAATGGGACATGATATTATCCAAGAGATGATAGAAAATTTCCAAACCATTAATTTTCATAAGAAATGAACACTAAGTAGATAGAAAATATATGTAGATATTCATCGAAGAAACTAAGAGTTTGAGGTTAGAGATAAAGTGTTCCTTTATATATTTACATATATTAAATTCATAAGGTTTGGTAACAAGGTAAATCTTAGTCTAAGATATATCATCCCCTTTGATATCCTTGATCACATCAGAGTGGAGGCCTGTCGACTATCACTCTGACCTAACATATCTCAAATACATGATGTGTTCCATGTATAAATTTTGAGAAAGTATATACCAGACCCCTAAAATATAATAAATTTAGTGGTGGTACCATTTTATAATGATATTTAATATGAGGACCATCCAGTAAAGATCTTGGAATATAGAGACAAAGTTATACAAAACATTACAACTCACCAGGTTGAAGTCTTATGGTGGGAAAAAAATGTTTGAGGAAGTGACTTAGGAACAAGAAGAGGTGATGAAACAAATGTAGCCTCATATTTTTTTTCTAAAAATTAATATTTTGGGTATGAAATTTCTAAATTGGGGAATAATGTAATGACATGATCTTTTATAAATGAACTTCCTTCTCTATTTATGAAAAAATGAAACATTAAGTAAAAACATTATGGAAAACAAATACACTACTTGGTTATTTTGGAATATTATATCCTATAAAATTAAAAAGTACATTAATAAACATAACCATTTATAATATAGTAATTTTAAATTTACCATGTGATTAGTATATATATGTGGTTATGATAAATTCCATTGATATATATGAAAGAAGTGATGGCATCGACCAGTAAAAATCTACCCTATGAATCTAATTCATTAGTGCTTATGAGGAAGATAGAATCTTTAGTATTTTCCATTAATAAATTGAATGTAAATATTCAAAAACTAAATCATGAATTAAACCATTTATTGGATAATTTCAAGCTCATCGAGATCACATCCCAAACCATATTTGTCGAACCACCCAAAGAAAATATCATCATTGCACTTACCTCTTGAGAATTTGCCAGTGTAATAAAGAGATATGTATCTAGAGACTAATAGTATGAATAATTATATTTTATTTTCAAAATAATAATTATTATATTTATTCATTTTTTTTAATTAATAAATTATTAAATAATTATTTTGAAAAAAAAGATTTCAATACGAGAAAACATGGATTTTATTTTTGGATAATAAGAAATATCAATCAAGAAATTCCTTTTAAATAATTCAAGAGTTTTAAAAATAAATTATATTTTAATAAAATATTATTTTTAGTTAATATTTATTAATTATTTTTGATAATATAATTTTACAAAGTCAAAAATAATTATTATATGAGTCAGAAAACCATTATTGTCAAAAAACACAGTATTTTACAATAAATTGGAATTTTTATTTTAAAATATAAATTATCAAATTTAGATATTTATTTGGTTGAAATAAATATTTTATTTTTAATAATTATTTATAAATTATCCAATGGTGAATTTTTCATAATTTTCTAAGAGTCGAATTTTCGGGAAAAAATTAAATACTGTATAAATAAACAGCATGTATTATGACATCATAACGACCCAAAAGTAATGTAATATATTACATAAAAGGTATCCAAGAATAAATAAATATTTAAAATTTAAAATAATGTGTTTATTATGTTATTTTATTAATTTTATAGATTCTATGTATCCTCCAAAACATATACTATATATTATGGTTTTAAAATCAATTATTTATGAACATGACTCGCTTCCACATCACCAAGGGTAATATTTTAGTTAGTTTGATTCATCTCCATATAAAATATTTAAAAAAACTTCTCTTTGGAATAAAATGTGGTCAAAACAATGGGAAGATATTTGGTTTTGATTACTTTATTGTATTGAGTCCAAAACCTAAGTTTAGGAAAAAAATAAAGAACTCCCCTCTCTTTTCCTATATAAATCCTCCCAATATCCCATTTATTTTCACTAAAACCATATATATTGAACTAAATATATCCATTTTTCTTTATAACCCTCCCAGGGTGCCACAAATCTCCAAATAATCTCCTCATAATATTTTTGAAACACCCGCTCATGGTATGGGATCCTATCCTTCTCCTCTTTATTCAAGCCCCTTATTTATTTTATGCCTTTTGATTTACAATTACTAATGTTGGGATATATTTATATATAACCATAATACTCTAATTTAGATTTCCAAATGATTATATACCTCTTTCTCTCTCATTAAAAAATTTTATTAATCTTTAAGTACTTTCGTTATGCTGCTGATATTTCAGTGTGATTTTTTATACCAAACAATTGTAAAGTGAATTCTCACACCCAATTCCACTTGAGGGTATTCTCCTAACTATACCTATACTTATTTTATTTGGTAAATACATTTATGTAACCAACACTATTATATAGTGGTTTTAATATATATTAAATAGATTAATATGATATATGATCTATGTAGCACATGTATGTGTGTACATGATATGATTATGATGGGTTTGTCTAGATATCACTCAAATGCATTTGGTAATGTTTTAATCTCATGAGATGTCAAGTAAGGTTCATGGGAGTTTATCCGAAGAATTATATTTTATGATTTCCTAATGGTTAAACTTAAATTATTCTTATTATGCAATGTTTTAAGTTGTTTACACATTTACATATTGCCTTTGGGTTATCATGTTATATCATGACACATTGCTCATGATTATTATTCTAACCTCTTATGTTACAATGTTATTCCTCTTATCCCACATGTATTTATTTACCATATGTGATGCTTTGTTTATTTTATTACTGGGATTTATATCTCACCTCTTTCTTATGTGCACACCTGTCACAGCTCGACCTGACACCTTGTTGTTGCGGTTTGCTTATTTATATTTGAGTCTTTTTAAAGTTTAGAATTTATTAAATTAAAAATCAAAACAAAAGAAAATAAAATAAAAATAAAATGATTTTTAAAAAAAATAATGATAATATTATTATTAGGAATAATATTTTTATAATGAATATTATTATTATTATTATTAAGTTTATATTTATAAAGTTTATTATTAATATTATTAATATTATTATTAATATTATTTTTGTTATAATTATTTTAGTCTTTTGGTTTCAGGGTTTCCCTCCTCCCTCACCTCTCCCCCATCGTGCCTCACATCTCATTCCCCCTCTCTCGGTGCGCCCTCTCTTCCTCCCACTTGCATCGTGCCACCCTCCCCCTGGCTGGCCAGCCTCATTCTAGTGAACCACCCCCAGCGCCATTCTATTCTTCGGAGTGACCCCTTGTAGGCACCCTGATCTTATCTAGTATGACCCTCTCTGCCGGTGTGGCCCTTCTTCAGCACAACCCACTTGTCGGCACCCTCTCCTCTAGTGATCGTGACCCGGTCGGACCCCTCCCTTCTTATATGTGACTCACTAGAATTGTATCCCTTCTTTGGAGCGTGATTCTAATGGCCTCAACTCGTCCCTCTTATGTACACCCCTCTGGATAATCTTATCCTTCAATTTCGTTAGGGTTATATCTCCTTTTTACAAGTTTAATCTCGGTGTATTTGGTAGAATATTTCCTTCTTAGGGATTGTTCGAGGTGCGATAGAGGTGTGGTTGTGGTTTCACAACTTTTTATATCAATTTATTCATATGAGGTAGGTGGTTCCTTGGCATGACAATTTTAGATTAATTTATTATGATTGTTTGAATTTATAAATGTGTTATTTGGTTTAATCATGTGGTGAGAATGATTTTTTTGAAGTGGTTGGAATATTTATTTATTGAAATGTGTTTTAATAAAGAAAATGACAATGTTTTGTGTGTATTATAAATTATTGATTCTTAAAAAGGGTTTATGGGGTTGTTTGATAGGTTTGAATCATGTTTTTAAAGATGCTTTCTAGGAGGATGAGTTTGGGTATAAGTTTTCAAAAGGAAATAAAATGATTTGGAGAGTTTGGATTGTTGTGGATCTTTAAATATGAATTTTAAATTATTTTAAAAGATATAAGGCTTTTTTTGGAAATGGTTTTGGGTTATATATGGGTCTTTGTTGTGATGTTTTAAGTTGGTAAATTTTTCCCGAGTGTGTTGGGTCCCGTTGATGTGGTTTCAAGATGCAGGTATCAAGAACACCTATATATACATGCATAGGTAAGGCATATATATATATATATATATATATATTCCCTCTTTGTACATATACCTTCATTGAATGGGGAACATATATAATGTAGCTAGGGGTATTTATATGTATATGTATAAATTCATGTGTGTGTAAGTTTGAAGGGTCAGTTCGAGTGGTTGTCATCAATGAGCGGCATGTTTGAGTTAGGATCTCTATACCTAGACCTTTAATTTTAAATCTATGATTATTAGATTATTTTAAAAATATTTTTTATATTTATATAGTATTTTCATTCTATGTGGTACATTATTATAAATAGTTATTTATTTTTTTACATAATTTATCTAATCTCTAGTGAAAGTTGTCATATTGAAATATGTTTTTGACTTTTTTGGAAAAAGTGGTGTATTTCTAATGCTCAATTAATATTTAATGTTAAATATTTAAAAGTGTTTTCTTTAATAGTTTTAGTGTGTAATGAGTCTTTATAATGGGTTTCTTAGATTTAAACATCTTTTCTAGATTACCTTCAAATATGTGGAATCTTTATTGTGAAAGTGTGATTTTAAATGATTTTTGGAACATCAACATGTTGAGAAACAATGTCTTATAAATTGTTAAAATTACATGTAAATAAATGATGCCCATTTGGAGCTTTTAGAATGGTTTTCAAATGTGTAAAACCCCCTCTTGTGGCATTCTCTCTAGTTTTTGAAATGTGTTATAAGTGATTGTATGTGATTTATGACATGTGCATAGTGTTGAAGCTTGTGCGTTATTGTGGAATATAAATATGGGAATGCACTTAAGGTGGGAGATTGGTGGAGGGATGTTGAATGAGTTTTTAGATAAAGAAATTGATATGTTTATATATGTTTTCTTGATAAAACCTCACCACAATTTGAAATAGAGCACATGGGTTACCCTAGGTACCGAGGTAGGCTGACTAGGACTAGTACGCTAAGTGATTCAGAAGTGGTTTGTCTTAGGTTTGTCTAGCAGGATTGATAATTAAAACAGTAACTAAATGATTATGTTTATTGGAGACAACTATGTTATGGGAGTGTCCCCAACTAGTGGCTCGTACATGAGAACGCTGATGGTCGTGGTTTCTAAGACACATTTCACCGAGGTACAAGTTTCCTTAGGCGCCATTTGTGTTAGCTGCCTATAGGTATTGACCATGGTGATCGCTTATGACATGGTGTTTATGAAATGGTTTCCATTTTATTTACTTCAAGATTGTTTCCTTCTTTGTAAAATCTATGTTTCTAATTTAAACTATTTTCCTTTCATTTTGGAATGTTAATGCATTCTTGGAATCTATTTTGAAAATATAGTAGAATAGAAATTCTTTCTTTAAAAATGTAAACTTGTGACTTGATTTTGAAAATAATTAAAAACATTGCTTTATTATATCTTATTTTAAAACTATCAGGATTAGATTTTTTTAAAAGGCAATGGCGTAGGTCATTGTTATAATTTGGCATTCCTACTAATCACCTCGGTGCTCATGCCTACTTTATCTTTTCAGTTTCAGGTTCTAGTTATGAATCTCTCTTGTGATGAGTGTGTTTTCCTGTTTGGTGGTGACCCATTAGGTTACTTGGAGGTATTTTTATCCACCTAGTTCTATTTTTTCTGCTTTAAGTGTTTTTTTTGTTTATATTTATTCATTTGTCTTTTCTTTATGGGCCAAAATCCTACGCAACTATTTTTCCTTGGTGTCTGGCACTAGTTTGTAGCACATAAGGATTAGGAATGGCATTTGGTCCATATCGTGGGATAAATCGGGTGACCAGTTTAGCATTGACCTTGGTTGGTTCATGACAAAATGGTATCAGAGAAAGTTATGCATTTTTGAGTCTGATTCAATGTTGTAGATTCTTATTAGAGTGGATCTAATATTGTCAGGACTTGACGATATAGTTACGAGTGCAGTGCCTGGATATTATAAATTGTGATGGGACCAAAGTCTCTGGGGGAAGTCAGGTTTTATCCTAGTCTTTTGGTTCTTATGGTTGTTTGTTGATTAGGAAATGATAAGAGATTTGGACCACTAGTCTTAGTGAGCACACAGGGCCTAGAAATAAATGTGGAGCTGGGGATATGGTCCTAGAACACTCTCTATGAAGGTGGTGTAACTATCGTCTGGCCTCCATCCATATATCCGGGTCACCCATCGGAACTATTTTCCACTTGCATCATCTTGTGTCTCTTTTGGTTTTTAAAAAACATTTTTGAAAAGACCTTATTTTAGAATCATGGAAACATGGTTTTAATGGGAAAAAAATTTCTTTTTGGGAAGGTTTGAAATGAATTTTCACAATTAACCAAAAGGAAATTTTGGAAATGTAAATTTTTAAAAATTATTTTGACAAAATAGTATGGGTTTAACGAGGGTAGATTTTTATAAAAAAAGGTTGTGGTTTATTGGGAAAAAAATTGGTTGTTTTGGAAAAAGGAAAATTATTTTAGAAAAGGTTTTGGAAACATGTATTAAAATGAGAAGAGTTGAGTTTTTTACTTACATAATTATTGATGAAGTAGATTTTTTTTTGTAACTAGAAATGTTTTAAAGTGAGTGAGGTGTTTTGTAAATTGATGTGTGGTGTTTGGAAATAATTTTAATTTGAAATGGTTCTCTATTTTGTGGTTAGAGAATTTTGGGAAGCTTTGTAAAATTTTGGTGAAAGATGGTTTGGTATTTGAAAACATTTTCGGAATAGAATGAGATATTTTTAGAATTGACGTCTGAAATATGAAAATGGGTTTTAATTATGTGGCTAGTATTTCATGAAGGGAGCATTTAGTGAATATTCAAAATGGAAAAGTGGGTTGAATGTTTATTTTGGAAAGTGGAAGAGTTTTTCTTTAACCTTTAGTTTTTACATGAGTGATCACATGAATAGGATAACTACAATAATTGAATGGGTTCCCAGTTTGGCATGAGAAAAATGCATGTGAGAGGCTCCATGGGATACCATTGGTGAATGTTCAACCCTCCGATATTTTTTTATTTTAAAGTGTTCTTTTAAAAGAAAATGTAATATTTTGATAACCGATGATTATGTGGTGTGTCTTGTATTTTGGAAATGGTTTTTGTGAGGCATTTTGAGATTGATAATTTATCTTTGATGACTCTCATTTCTATTTTGAGTTCTTCTTGGTAAGTTAGTGTTGGGATAATGGTTAATGGTACCTTTTTGAATGTGTTTTGGGAAGCCTTTGAGATGATTCCCTTTGCATGTTCAGAGTCTAT
The DNA here is from genome assembly GCA_963277665.1 of Viscum album. Lineage (NCBI taxonomy): Eukaryota > Viridiplantae > Streptophyta > Magnoliopsida > Santalales > Viscaceae > Viscum > Viscum album. The sequence goes on along the minus strand of OY728145.1, from coordinate 1,922,717,216 downwards.
TGTAGCATGTCTTTTCTAGTGGGTTATTTTTTGGGTCCCTTTGTTTCTTTTATTGGCTACTATATGCCCCCATAAGGAATTAATTCATGTTTGAAGTGAATCCACGGGTGATTCACCATTAGAAGACCTTCCAGTTTATCAATGTAAGGAATCTCTCCTTGAATTTTAAAAGATCATCCTTATTCCAGTTTATTTCAGTTAAGTGAGTCCCATCACAGTGGGATAGATAATGCAAGTGGATTTAAAATAATCTTTTGTCTCCTTGAGTTCTCTTAGTCATCAGGTATGAATTTTGACATTGTTGTGTCATAAGGTCCTTCCTAGAAGTGGTGAAGAAAATTTCAGTGAGGAAAGGTGGAAGCTGTCTATGGTTGTTAGTGTTGGCCATTATCATAAAGGACCGTTTGATCATTTTTCATGTTTTTCTAAGAAAGGGTTCATGCTAGGCCACCAGTGTGGGATGTTTGGTCATAAGAGACTGTTATAGTTGTATGCATCAATTGTTTGCTACTTTGGGGTCAGTTTAATTCCCCCCTCCTTGTAATGTTTCTATCCATTAGAAGGGTTATGTCAAGTGGAATATTCCATAGTTATGTTCCCTTTTATATGAAAAGATGTATATTGTGGAACCTTCCAAGAGCTTCTCTTTTAATAGAAGTGTGTTCCTCTTCCAGGCATTCCAAAAATTCTCCGTTACAAATGAAGGTGCCTTCCAGGTGACCCTTCTTTCATTGTTTCTTATTCAGGGTGAAAAGGGGTGATCCTCTAAGATCTCATTACCATGAAATATCATGTTGAAACCAAGAGATCCTTGGTATGTGTGTGCTCTATTGGTGTTTTCTGATTCTGGTGTGGCTACATATGGAACCATAAAGAGAAGTTCTGTTTAAAAGTATGTAAGCCCTAACTACGAAGCAGGAGATGCTTCAAACATCAAGGCTCTAGCCATAGGCATTGGAGTGAAGGTGTTACATAGTCATGAACCCCCGGGGGGTTTAAAGTAACTTGGTATAGTTTCCATCTTCAGTATAGGAAATATAGAAAGTTTAAACATCTTTTGTAGCTATCTCATTCTGAGCAGCCTAGTTTGGTGAAAAGAGAATTGGGGACCCTATTTCTCCATTGTGTGTCGTGTGGAAGAGTTCATCCTTGATTATAAGAAGTAGTGTTCATCTCATTCTCTTGAACCTCAATAATTATACCCTCGTCGATGTGAACCTCTATTCGGTTGTCCTTGAATATCCATCCTTATAGATCAACCTCTATTTTGGTTTGGGCTCATCTGAGGATGGTTATTCTCTATAGGTTTAGTGAACCATGTGGTTTTTTCCCTTTGTTTCATATTTCTTTTCATCGGACCCCTAGGGTGGGGATTTTAACCTATGTTGGGTGTTATTTTTATTCTATGTTGGTTGGTGAGGGTTTTGTTAATAAGGTATGAGGTGTTTTTGTTTAAGGGGTTGGATTACGCAATGCGAGATTTATTTTCTTTTGATCAATCAACTGGAGGTGTATAAACTTTGGGTAGGTGGCACATAGTGAGGAGTCCATTTTGGTCTCCTAATTCAATCTATAAGTAACTTTTTCTATTGTTAGTGTTATGTTATTCTTATCGTTTGATTTTCATTGGGAATATCCTTAAGCTGTGAAGGAGAGTCGGTTTTTTCTTTTGGGTTAACCTTTGGAATGTATTTACAATGGTGAAAAGCATTAATAGTGGGGAGAATTATCATACCCTAACCCAGCACCCTGCATTCGCGGTTATTTTATTTATATTTTAGTCTTTTTGAAGTTTAAAATTGATTAAATTAAAAACAAAAATAAAATAAAATAAATTTGTTTAAAAAATAATAATAAGGATAATATTATTATTATTTTTAAGTTTATATGTATAAATTTTATTATTATTATTATTATTATTACTATTATTATTACTATTTATTTATTTTATTTTTTGGTTTTAGGGTTTTCTCTTCAATCACCTCACCCCCATGGCACCTCACATCTCCTTACCCCACTCCCAACACGCCCTCCCCTCCTCCCACTTGTATCGCACCGACCACCCCCTAGCTGGTCGGCCTCCTTCTGGAGAACCACCCCCCGACGCCTTTCTCTTCTTAGGTGTGACCCCCAGTGAGAACCATGCCCTTCTCTAGCACAACCCCCCTACCAACATGACTCTTCTATAGTGGGACACCTTCTCGGTACCCTCTTCATCGGCGACCGCGACCCATCCGGGCCCCTTCCCTTCCTATCGGTGCCTCCTAGTCTCATGCCCCATCCTTCGGTGCTTGATTTTGGAAGCCCCAACTCCTCCCTCTAATGGTCTCCCCTCCTGGTAAGTTTCTCTTTAAGTTTATTTAGGGTTAGATATTTTTTTTAGAGTCTAATATTGGTGTATTTGGTCGAATATTTCCTTCTTAGGCCTTTTTCGAGGTGTGTTTAAGGCGTGATTGTGTTTTTACAAATTTTCAAGAAATTTATTCAAATGAGGAAGGTGGTTACATGCAATGAAAATTTTAGATTAATTTATTATACTTTTTTGAGTTTATAAATGTGTTCTTTGGTTTAATTATGGGGTGTGAATGATTTTTTTTAACTGGTTTGCATGTTTGTATGTTTGAAATAAGTTTTAATAAATAAAACGACTATGTTATGTGTGTTTTATAAAGTATTTCATCTTAATAGATTTTTGGGATTGTTTGAGAGGTGAGAATCATGTTTTTAAAGACAATTTTGGGGCAGATAAGTTTGGGTGTATGTTTTTAAAAGGATATGAAATGCTTCGGTGAGTTTGGATTGTTGTGAATCTTCAAATATGATTTGTAAATTTTTTTAAAAGATAGTAGTAATGTTTTGAAAATGTTTTTGGGTTATGTGGGGGTCTTTTCCATGGTGTTTTAAGTTGGTACATTTTTCAAGAGTTCGTTGGGTCTCAATGATGTGGTTTCGGGATGCTGGTATCAGGAACACCAATATGCACATGCATAGGTAAGGTATATATATATATTCCCACTTTGTACATATATCTGCATGGTGTAGGTAATATGTGCAATTCAGATAGGTGTATTTATATATGTATGTGTATAAATGCATGTGCATGTAAGTGTGAAGGGTTGGTTTGGTTGGTTATCATCAAGGAGCGGCATGTTTGAGGTAGGAACCCTATGTCTAGCCCATTAATTTAAAATATATTATTTCTTAATTGTCTTAAAAATATGTTTTATAATTATATAGTATTTTCATACTATGTGTTCAATTGTTAGAAATAGCTATTTATTTGTTTTACATAATTTATCTAAGCTCCAGGTCATGTTTTTCATGTTGAAACATGTTTTTCACTTTGCTTGAAATAGTGGTGTATTTCTAATGCTCAATTGATCTTTAATATTAAATATTTAAATGTGTTTATCTTGATGGTTTTAGTTTGTAATGATTATTTACAATGGGTTTCTTAGATTTAAACATGTTTTCTAGCTTTCTTTTAAATGTGTAGAGTCTTGGTTGTGTAATTGTGCTTTTAAATTATTTTTGGAAGTTAAAGGTGTTGAGAAATAGTGTTTTCTAAAATGTTAAAATTCCTTGTAAATAAATGAAGCTTGTTTAGCACTTTGAGAATGGTTTCTGAATGTGGAAAACCCCTCTTGAGGCATTCCCCCCCCCCAGTTTGAGAAATGTGATGTAAGTGATGTTATGTTATTTTTGATATGTTCCTAGTGTTGAGTCTTGTGTATTATTGTGTGATGTAAAAAGGTTGAAGCAATTAAGGAGGGATATTTGTGGCGGAAAATTGAATGAGTTTTTAGATAAAGAAAGTGATATATTTATATTTGTTTTCTTGAAGAAACTTCACCACCATTTGAAATATATCACATAGGTAACCTCGGGTACCTAGGTGGGTAGACTAGGACTAGTATGCTAGATGATTCAAAATAGGTTTATCCCAGTTTCATCTTGAATGATTGACGATTACAACACTAACTAAGTTATTATGATGATTGGAAACCAATAGGTTATAGGGGTGTCCCCAAGTAGTGGATCATGAATGAGAATGCTGAAGGTTGTAGTTTTTAATCCATGTTTCACTGAGGTATGAGGTTTCGAGGGCCCAACTTTTTCTAGCTACCTACAGAGATTAACCATGGTGCTCACTTATGATATGGTGTTTGTAAAATGGTCTCTATTTTAGTTACTTCAATATTTTTTCTTTCTTTGTAAAATATATGTTTTTAATTTATATTATTTCCCTTTCATTTTGGAATTTTAATGAATGCTGGGAATCTATTTTGAAAATATTGTGGAATAGAAATGATTTCCTTTAATATTTAAACTTATGACTTTAATTGGAAAAGAATGAAAACATTACTTTATTATATCTTATTTTAAAACTAGAATGATTAGATTTATTTTTAAAATCAAGGGTTTAGGGTGTGGTTATAATTTGTCATTCCTACTGAGCATGTTGGTGCTCACTCCTACTTTAACTTTTTAGTTTTAGGTTTTATTTTAGGATTTCTCTTATAGGGAGTGTGTTTCCGTGTTTAGTGATGACCCATGAGGTCACATGCAAGTATGTTTTGCTTCCTAGTTCTATTTATTTTTTCACTTCTAGTGTTTTCTTATTTTTTTCAGTTTATATTTATTCATTTTTATTTTCTTTATGGGAAAAATCATTCCCAACTACTTTACTTTGATGAATGGCACTATTTTCCAACCTGTGGGGATTGGGAACACCCTTCGGGTCTTTTCGCGGGCTGACTCGGGTGACCGGTTCAGGGTTGAACCAGGTTAGTTTGTGACAATACCCATGATATACCATGATGTTTTTAAGTAATCATGTCTTTTAAGATCAAATTAAATAAGTTTTTAATAAATTCATTGTATCTCAATATTATGAGGTTATGTTGTATACCAGATCTATAAAAGACAATAGGGCTCTCGATAATCTTGGTTGAATCATGTGTACCTTTATGTAATAAATCATGAAAAATGGTGTTTTAAATATATGGGTTGTCAAAGATAATCACCCTTAAAAGGGATGGTTGGGTATCAAATTTATCTCCACTCAGTTCATGATGAGTGGACATAAAACTACACACTTGACTAGACACTCTCAGGGGAAATGTTTTTTATGATCCAGGATCTCTTTATAAATCATAGTGAAGTTTTATTTACTATTGATTCCAACAAACCATTTATTTTATATAATTATATTATCTCATATTTTTTATAGATTAAAATAAACTCTCACTAAACCATTTTCATATGACCTTTCTACATCAAAAAATAGGTTTTTTCAAAAAAAATGTGTTTTTATAAAAACTATGGTCTTACTCATTCATGTAACATAATTAATCTGTAAATGTATCTCCAAAATAATATATTAACTATAATCTAGATTATTTATAAAAAATAAAAAATATATTGGTTTTTACCTAATCTATCTAACACTTTTAAAAGCATCACTCATCGTGGTTGTTTTACACAATATAAGTGAACAATGATGTATTTATAAAATTTTATATTCCATGGAAATTCTTACAAAATTATTTCATTTAATTATTTTCATGTTCATGAATTTATAATGGTAAAATATCTATTATGGTAATGAAATATGAAGCAAAAAATAATTTTCATTTTAAATGATATCAAACAAGCTTATCAGTGAAGAATATTTGAATAGAAATTATTTCATAATCAATTAAACCCTATAAATTATGTAATGTTTATAAAAATATACCTTTATAATTATTGATCTTTTTGAATAATAGTATAATTTCCTTTGATCATTAGAAATGTTCCACTATAGTTTTGGAGAGTACAAACCGAGGAACCTCAAAGAGACCAATTGGAACTATAATAATTTATTAAATGAATTAAACTTGATAATAAATAAATTAAAAGGAATAATATTAATTAATTTAACACGAAAAAGGTTCTTTAGAATGAAAAAATATATATAACTTAATTTTACAAAATATTAGAGGTCATAAAAAGTGATATGTGACTCATAGTAAGGGTTTATTTTCATGTATTATTTTGTTATTCCCATTATCTTCTAAGAAACAAATTCAAGTTTATAAATGTTAATACTATTCGCATTCCTTAATTTATTCTTATTTTATTGATAATATTACTTCCTTAAATATTTATTGTCTATACCTTATGTTGGACAAGAGGGATCACACCCACATATCTTGTATGTTGTAATTATTTTCTAATGTACACTCCATATTTATTTTGTATTGGTTTTTATCCCACATGTCTATGTTCATTTGTATTTGTGTTATTGTTGAAATGAAATATATACAAGAAAAATGATCCATATATTCCTTTTTCTTTAATTATAATCATTTATTAATAAACAAATATTTTCTTTCAATTCCATTCCATGTGAAAACCCTTTCATGCTTCTTTTAGTTGAAGGGTGTTCACCGAGATACCCACACATCAAATGAATGTGGAAATTATTGACTAAAAAATATACCCTTGATTATATATGGTATAAATAACTTATCATTCATTTCATTGATTGTTGGGAGTTTACATATAGTTTTAAAATATCTCATTGGTTACCCATTTCATTTCCACATCTTTATAATGTTATGATTATTAATAGATTTATATATGTTTTTCTTTGGGTGTCATGCATGAATTTAAGCATGTGAATGGTTCACCCTGATTTCACACTAATTTATTGGGTAAATAATTAATACCTAGAAATACCATGTTTATGATAACTTGATATCTTTCCTTGGTAAATTTATATTAAACATTTGTGAACAACCTTGGAAATATGGTTACGACGCCTTGGTGATAAAACATAATGATATGATTATATATGTTTAATTTTAATATTCTTCCCAAATTTCCATGTTACATATGAATTTTTCTACTATGTGGTGATATAATTGGTTGTGATCATTTAATTATTCTTATGATGTCATGTTTTATTATGTTGCCAAATTCTTATAATGTCTTGACTTATGATACCATTTTAATTATGTCATTATTCCATGAGTTGATATATAATCCTCCTTATTTATTTTACCCGAATATACATCATCTCTCAGATGTTATATTTCTTCTCAAATGAACAAAAATATTTATGTTTTATTTTTCATTGGTTATGTTTTACCTTCATTGAGCCTCTAAGACTCCCTTTATTATATTCCCTATTTCCCTAGAAATTTCAATCGAATAGATACATATAGGAGAGATATATGTGTGTAGAATATTTATATATGAAATGTAATTTTTATTGAAAGTAAAATATGGAAATGTACCTAGGATTTTGGGAGTAGGTTGTAACTCTTATTAAATATGAAAAAGTTTGTATGTTTATCACCAGATCTAGGATTTTGGGACTAGGGAATCTCATTTGGTATCATAATATATTTTGGTTATTTTGAGAAATTAATACTTGGAATCTTTAGTCATATAGTCTCATATAAATAACCATTTTCTAAAGAAAACTATATTAAACTAGTATTACCTCATAGGATTAACATTTTATTAGGAATTTATAATGTTTCCTTTCAATAGATAACCTTTAAGTGATTATTTGGGTTTAATAAGTTTTTATCAATGGGTAAAATTGTGTGGAAACAATGTTTTTAAGTGGGGTCGAACGTAACATCCCAGATTTCTGATGAACATTTATTTTATAAATAGAACTTCAAATGTTAAATAAATTTATTTATTTTTAATAAACCAATGAATTATAGAAATATTCTTCACTAAATTTTCTTGTTATGTATTTTTCAAGTAAAATGGATATTTATTTATAAAAATGTTTCATTAGAAAAAAGGTAATCCCACAATCCGAACAATAACTTATCACATCTAGTGAGACTGCGAGGCATGAACCCACTAACAAAGGGTGAAAAAACCATAATTCCTACCACTGTCATATATTCAATTCTATTTCCATCTTCCATACTATATATATATATAACCACTTTTAATGTATTTATATATTATATCCTAAAATCATTTTCTCAATATTGTATTTAGATATTAAATTCAACATAATTTTATGGTGAATTTCTTGAAATGTAAATATGTTACATGTCTAAATAATTAATTTTCATTCATATAACAATTAAGAGATAATATAAAAGTTATATGTAACTATTTTTATAAAAATTAATAGTATTTATTTTAAATGAGTTGTTTTTTCATGCATTATATGATTTTATTTAAAACAAAAATATCAAAATTTTAGAATGTTAATTTGATAAAAATGAATTAATATTTGGAATCATAACATCGAAATTAGTTTAAGGTTAATTTTTTGAATTTTTCTAAATAGTTTTATTTTGGGGTGATTAGAGAAAATTCCATTTTATTTAAAAAATATCATAACGTTAACAAAATAATTTTTAGATTCTATTCAGTTTCCTTGTAAAAATTTGAAATATATCAAGAAATATTTTTGGAGCTGGGTACTAAGACAGAACACATTTCTGAGGCCCGGTGAGCATGGGATTAATTTTTTTAAAATATTAAATCTATTTATATCAATCATGCATAAATTATTATAGATAATGGAATATATCTATAATGGAGTCTAAGATCATAAATTTGTGACCATGGTTGAATCTGTAATGTGGGTTTTACCATAGACGCGATTTAATGTTGGTCGGCGCTGGACGTTTAGATGAGGAAACCATTATGAGGTGTGTTTAAATAAAAATAAATGATTAATTTATTTATTTAAATTTTTATAACCTAAATCTAATCCTCTAAAAATATTCAATTATGAAATTTCTACAGAGTTAACCTGCATAACCCTGGGTGTTTTTTGAGATGATCTCTAATGACCTTTATTGGAGAATTGAGATCGAATGATGATCAGTGATCGAATTGAGGTGTAATGATAGTTAGAGAATGAAATGTATAGTATTCATCACTGGTGAACAAATTCACCAAAAAATTATCCAATATTGAAGTTGGGGTCCTTAATTGTGGTTTCTTCCATTGATTAAAATATTGAGCATGTTCTTCCCTTGTTTAATCCTTTGCATGATACTATGTATCAAAATAAATTTTTTATTGATTTATTCTTGAACTATTACATGTTTCTCACCCTGAATATCTTTAATTAATAATTTGTATCCAAGAATGCTCAGCTAATGATTGTTGTAACTTTTTTCTTGTGTCTTTCTTTCACCTGCTAATTGTGTTATTCATCGTTGGGCTATAAGGCCATGGTTTGACATTTTTTGATTTGCCCAAGCGTGATCAAACCCTAAGATTCTTGGTAGATGTGTGAAAAATGAAATAATCAGTGATTTTCATATGTATCAAGATTTTTGTTGTATTTATAGTGTTCCTTCATTCATTTGGGATCTGGACTGGCTATGAGAAATGGAAGGAGGTGCTACAGCCTCGTATGGGCGATTTGGATTCTATATTTCTAGCCACTGGAAGTAGAAAATCAATTATCAATGATGGTTCCAAAAATTTCATAGTTTTATGAAGTCAACTAGGTGAGAATGGAGGTGGAAATGGAGGATCTGTGATCTGCATGATGGATCTGGAGTTATGAAGAAAAAAACTGACTAAACAGTGTGTACTGGGATGAACACACACGATGTAGTCCCCTGGCTACAATGGATAAGGTTTCTAGGTGTAGATAAGTATCACACACCATGTGAGACCCCCAAACACCAAGTGACTCAATTCTAGTGGTCTAGAATGTAATCCATGTAGGACCCCGGGACACCCTGAGAGGGGAGGGGTGAATCAGGGTGGCAACTTTTTCCTTCTTTTAGTTGTGGATATTGTTCCCGCATTGGTAGGAACTACTTAAACCTGTATGATGGATATGATCAGCAATTAAACATTCACATGCAGAGAGATGACACAGTTATTTTTACTTGGTTCACCACTAAGGGCTACGTCCAAGGAGCATATGCCGACAGGTTTTCGGTCATACCTAAATCCACTATGCTTCACTAGATGTAGATTACAAAGGTTCAGGTATAGTCACTCTGTCCCAGGCTCACTGCCTTTACAATTGTTCAGGGATAGCTCACAGTGTCCCTCGGGTCACTCCCATTGAATCCCCCTGGCTCACTGCCATTGGTGAAGTCCCACTCAGTTTATAGACATGAAGGTCTCTTAAATAGGTGTGCATTGAAGTTCTTCGTCTCCTGTTCAGCATGAGACATTTCTTGCATCAGGGTTCAGATTTGATGCTCCTTTTAGTTAAATCTTTTTTCTTTAGTGCAATGACTGAATGCACTAGATCCCCTTGTCTTCGTTTGCCTAAATCACAATCACTTATGTGATTTCTCAATAAATGATGTTCAGCTTACTTGGCATTCGTCAGAATCAATTCACCATGTATGCATGAGATCATGCATGTATCATTTAGATTTCTTCTTCAATCTCACTTTGCACCGAAAGTATCAGGCAATCTTTAGCTCTTGTGTAGCTCCAGAAAGGCGGGCATGCTTCAACAATATTTGGCTCTCCTTTTCAATCCCGGCGCGCAAGTCTCCATCTAGCTCACAAGTCTTAGGCGCGCAAGTGTCTCAAAAGCACCTGCGCGACTTTGCCTTCTTAAACTTCAAACCTGCGCAACTCACTTCCTTCCTTTCCCAAATTACCTAGGGCACGCAACCATCAAATGGCGCGCAATCACCACTTGTGCGGCTCCACCACCTACGTGACGAGAGCTCGAACAAATTCTAAGTCTTGAGATCCGTCCCAAATGAGGAGGGGTGGTCCAGTATTTATAGGCAAACTGGACCCCCTACGCGGCGGCGTGCAAGTCATCCATCGGCGCGCAAGTCTCGGCCCCTACTAGGCACTTGCGTGATCAACATCCAAACTTGCGCGAACATCTTGCCTTTGCCAAATTTGGATCTTATGATCTCAAAAAACCATAGGCGCGCAAGTTATAATGCATTCAAGGCATCGGTGTGCAAGTCTCTTCCCGGCACATTATTCACCTGCGCGGCCTCACCAAAACTTCCGCGGCCCTTATCCCTTTGCCATATTTTGATGCTTTGATCTTCAAAAACATATGGCACACAAGTTTCCTATCCTCCAAGAGTATGGCGTGCAAGTCCCTTTTCCAAAATCACTCTTCTTCATTTGTTGATTTTGAGGCCCTGAAATTTGGCAAACACTGGAAAACGGTGCCACCTTATATCTGCTCTTTTTGTACCGCCTCCAGATCATCCATTCCTCTGTCGATGTTCTTGAATCAAACATAGATCATTGACCACAACTCTTGAACTCAACATTTCACCATGGAATCTCCTTTGTCAACAAATTTTTATGTCGTTTGTTTGCTTTGTCGACAAGCACGATCACCTCAATAGCACTTCTTCTTGGTGATCAGTATCCTTCAGCAACTCTTTTTATTTTATCACAAACTCCACAATTGTGATATGTATTCTTTGAAGGAATAGCTTTAGTACCATCATCTTCTATGAAAATGTGATGTGCATGGCCATTTAATAAGTCAACTCATTGTCACATTGCCTCCTTCATCAACCGTTATGATCAACTTCATGCAAACCATGTGATTCAATCCGTCAAGAAGTCTCTAGCATGGTTCTCACACAATCATGAGTAATTTCATGGTCTTCATCCAAAAACACTATCCTACTTTAATCATCCTTGGATGTATAACTCCTCACATTATTCATTGTTTTAAACAATGTATCACCTTTGACACATGTTCTTTGAACTTACGATCAGCACAACAATCGTCTGAATCACTACTCCTCTACTTCATCGGAGTACTTCATGATCTCCTTCATTGTGAGCTTCCATTCCTCCATTTTATTGGAGTACTTCTTGATATCTTTCATTTTGATATTCCTTTGACAACTATTGACAACAAATACAAACCTATACACAAAGTGGTTCCAACAATCTCCCCCTTTTTATTTTGTTGTCAATACCTTATACATCTTCTGAAATGAATTTGTCAATGTCAAAATGAGAATCTTCTATTCAATCAACTTTTCTTTTCAAACGTTCATTTCACTTTCTCTCCCCCTTATTGACAAGAAATACAAAGTACATGGTAGGGAGGGTATCAATCCACACTTAAGCAATGTTTCATTAATCATTTCACTCTAAGTCTACTTGAGAAATGCTCGATGTAGAAAACAAGAGGATTTGATTAAGTCAACAAAGTTGTCCATTATCCACAGATCATGATACCAACATGAGATGATAACTCGTGTATCTTGTCTTCAAGGGTTTACCACTTTATCCAGGTAGAAGAAGATCAACTATGATAGAGAATAATCAACCTGAAACTCCTACACTCACATCAGAAAATAGATCAAAAACATTCAAGTGCAATTGGCAGGATAAGTGACCTTGGGGCACTTCCATTCTCTTTATGTCACTGATCAATTCAGTTACTCCCCCTTTGTAAAAAAATCTTTGATCTGAGTAACCAAGGGATAGTGATTGAGAAATGACATACCTTCTCCATTGGCGTGTTCTTTAAGAAATTCACAGAGTAACTGCTTTTGAGTCCAGCTGGAGTTGATATTGATTGAAACAGTGATTATGGAAGCTTCTTCATTCTTCTCCCCCTCAAGGGAAACACTCCTAATCATCTTCATCAAGGGTGATCATTCATCATCATAATATTTGAATATCAATTGAAGAATATACAAAGGATGGAAACTTCTTCAGATTGGCTATCAAGAGTAGACAGCATTCACTACTTCTCAGGTTCTCCCCCTGAGAGCATGCTTCACCTTCAATTCCCTGCATTATTAGCACAAATACAATACACAAATGATTACGGGAATAAGGTGGTTCCTTCTTGCTTCATCAAGAAGACTTGCTTGTTTGAGGTTCTTTTCTCAACCAAGTTCCTCTATTCACTCCAGTCTTCATGCATGCACATTTGAACATATGTTCTGACATCTGTCGGTGTGGCATGGCTCTGTTCACATTCTCTTCTGCTTTGTGTGTATAATTGTTCTGCTTAGCAGCCATCATGAATGATACATTCTTACTCCTATTAAGGACTACTTCTTGCTTTGGTATTAAGGTTAGGCAACCTTTTGCAATGTGACCATATTTCTTGCATCTCTCACACAGAACTTCTTTGACACGTGTGTTTCTCTTTGTTTGCAATCTCTCTTGCACTATGTCTTCATCATGTGAAAGTTTTCCTTTTCCTATGTCACCAGCCTTGGCCTTCTCATCTTCAAGTTTCCTTATTCTTTTCAAATCTTCTGGCCAGATGACCAATATTTCATTTGGAACTTTTTCAAATGGTTTAGGTCTTCCACATGGGTTCATCCGAGATTCATCCCACTTAGTGTTTCTTTTGGATGAATGACCCTTCAATTTCATGGATCTAAAATCCTGGGTCTTCTCAGCTTCCCTTCTTGAGATCTTATTGGGGAAATGTGTGTTCACAACATTATTCTAATTTCTCCCCAAGGTATCTGCTTCATTCTTTGACGGCATCAGAGGTCTTCTTTTCTTTTCAACAGTGAAAGCATGTTGATGTGTACATGTGCCTGCATTGTGACTGCTGCCATTGCAAACATCACAGATGTTATCAATAATTCCAAATCTTTTTGCAGTAAACAGATGCTTCTAGATCTGCTGATGCTGCTTCTTTGTCTCTGGATCCCTTCTCTTTGATATAGGCATTCTCTGTGCTTTTCCATGTAAGGGATTATAAATACAATCCAGTGCACAGTTCCCAAATCTGTTGCAGCACCAACATTGACCCACAAATCTTTTCTTCTTTGTGTCTTCTGTATTAAGTTGTTGGTCCATCTGCTTAATCTTTTGTGCTCTATTTGAGGAACCAACTTCCTCCTTTTTCTTCCCATCCACCCTTGTCACGGTGGAAGTTTTCTTCTTCTCACATTTCCTCATCCACACTTGTTTAGAACTTTTCTTCCCACTTGCACTGATTGTAGGAGTGTATTTAGAAATATGAGTACAAGATGGTTTGGATGGTACTTTCACTTTCTCAGTTGCTTGTGATAGATCAAAGAGTGAATTCATGATATTATTATCACATGTTGGAGGTCTTTTGACAATATAATCCTCCATTGAGCATTGAGTACCAACAGCAACTGATTCTTGATGTGGATAATCAAGAGTTGTCATAATCTTCTTGTCACATGTTGGAGGTGTTTCAGATTTAGATTCCTCCAATAAACATTGAGTACAAGCATCACTCATTTCATTCTTTTGTGAAGTCTCAATATATGTATTCTCAATCTTGGTCAACTGGACTTCCAATTTTTGACCCTCAATATTGAGGATGGTCTTCTAATCTTCAATCGTGGTCATCTTCTCTTCACAAGTCTTATTCAATCTTTCAACCTCATCTTCATGCATCTCAACTTTGTTTTGTAACAAAGAGTCAAGTTCCCTGAATTTAATGGTAGTTTCTTCCAAACAAAAATTCTTGACTTCATTGCTCTTCTTCAGCTCAGCTTCAAGTGCATGGATCCTTTCTTTTAAAGTCTTATTGACTTCCTCTTCTTCTTTAAAGACTTTCACCTGTTTGATGAGATTCATACTTTCCATAACTTTTCTTTCCAAACCCTTTTCCATATTGTCAGCTTCCCTTTCTAATCGATTGATCTCAACTTGCATAGATTGGAATAGGCTACAAATAATAGAAACCCTTTCTTCTGGAATATCATGAAGATATGTTCTGAGTTTTTCCTGAAAGATTGAATTAGGGGTATCATCCTTTCCTCTGGATGAGTTCTGACCCACCTTCTTGATACTTTCCAAGCCTAATGTCTCTTCATTATTGGAATGGCATGGAGAACAAGACACTGCATCTTCTTTCGATTTGGGGGACTTCTTCATCATCTTCTTCTCTTTCATTTTCCTATTTTTCAAAGTCTTGGTGGATATAGATTTTTTCTCAGAAATGATTGCGTCATTATCAAGACTGCTCTTCATTGTTGACTCTAGGAAAGAAACTCAAATCCTCTTCTCAATAGAATTACTGTAGAATATCCAACATACGTTAACCTTTCGCTCTGATACCACTTGTAGGACCCCGGGACACCCTGAGAGGGGAGGGGTGAATCAGGGTGGAAACTTTTTCCTTCTTTTAGTTGTGGATCTTGTTCCCATGTTGGTAGGAACTACTTAAACATATATGATGGATATGATCAGTAAATAAACATTCACATGTAGAGAGATGACACAGCTATTTTCACTTGGTTCACCACTAAGGGCAACGTCCAAGGAGCATACACTGAAAAGTTATCGGTCGTACCTAAATCCACTATGCTTCACTAGCTGTAGATTACAAAGGTTCAGGTACAGTCACTCTGTCCCAGGCTCACTGCCTTTACAATTGTTCAGGGATAGCTCACTGCGTCCCTCGGGTCACTCCCGTTGACTCCCCCTGGCTCACTGCCGTTGGTGAAGTCCCACTCAGTTTATAGACATGAAGTTCTCTTCAATAGGTGTTCATTGAAGTTCTTCGTCTCTTGTTCAGCATGAGACATTGCTTGCATCAGGGTTCAGATTTGATGCTCCTTTTAGTTCAATCTTTCTTCTTTAGTGCAATGACTGAATGCACTAGATCCCCTTTTCTTCGTTTTCCTGAATCACAATCACTTATGTGATTGCTCAATAAATGATGTTTAGCTTACTTGGCATTCGTCAGAATCAATTCACCATGTATGCATGAGATCATGCATGTATAATTTAGATTTCTTCTTCAATATCGCATTGCACCGAAAGTATCAGGCAATCTTTAGCTCTTGTGCAGCTCCAGAAAGGCGGGCGTGCTTCAACAATATTTGGCTCTCCTTTTCAAGCCCGGTGCGCAAGTCTCCATCTGGCGCGCAAGTCTTAGGCATGCAAGTATAACCTGGCCCGCAAGTGTCTCCAAATCACCTGCGCGACTCTGCCTTCTTGAACTTCAAACCTGCGCGACTCACTTCCGTCCTTGCCCAAATTACTTAGGGCGCACAACCATCAAATGGCGCGCAATCACAACTTCCACGGCTACACCACCTGCGCGATGAGAGCTCGAACAACCTCTAAGTCTTGAGCTCCGTCCCAAATGAGGAGGGGTGGTCCAGTATTTATAGGCAAACTGGACCCCCTGCGCGGCGGCGCGCAAGTCATCCATCGGCGCGCAAGTCTCGGCCCCTGCTAGGAACTTGCGCGATCAACATCCAAACTTGCGCGAATATCCTGCCTTTGCCAAATTTGGATCTTCTGATCTCGAAAAACCATAGGCGCGCAAGTTATAATTCATTCAAGGCGTCGGCGCGCAATTCTCTTCCCGGCACATAATTCACCTGCGCAACCTCACCAAAACTTGCCGACCCTTATCCCTTTGCCATATTTTGATTCTCTGATCTTCAAAAACATATGGCGCGCAAGTTTCCTATCCTCCAAGAGTATGGCATGCAAGTCCCTTTTCCAAAATCACTCTTCTTCATTTGTTGATTTTGAGGCCCTGAAATTTGGCAAACACTGGAAAACGGTGCCACCTTGTATCTGCTCTTTTTTTACCACCTCCAGATCATCCATTCCTCTGTCGATGTTCTTGAATCAAACATAGATCCTTGACCACAACTCTTGAACTCGACATGTCACCATGGAATCTCCTTTGTCAACAAATTTGTATGTCGTTTGTTTGCTTTGTCGACAAGCACGATCACCTCAACAGCACTTCTTCTTGGTGATCAGTATCCTTCAGCAACTCTTTTGCTTTTATCACAAACTCCACAATTGTGATATGTATTCTTTGAAGGAATAGATTTAGTACCATCATCTTCTATGACAATGTGATTTTCATGGACATTTCATAAGTCAACTCATTGGCACATTGCCTCCATCAACCGTTATGATCAACTTCATGCAAACCATGTGATTCAATCCGTCAAGAAGTCTCTAGCATGGTTCTCACGCAATCATGAGTAATTGCATGCTATTCATCCAAAAACACTATCCTGCTTTAATCATCCTTGGATGGATAACTCCTCACATTATTCATTGTTGTAAACAATGTATCACCTTTGACACATCTTCTTTGAACTTACGATCAGCACAACAATCGTCTGAATCGCTACTCCTCTACTTCATCAGAGTACTTCATGATCTCCTTCATTGTGAGCTTCCATTCCTCCATTTTATTGGAGTACTTCTTGATCTCTTTCATTTTGATATTCCTTTGACAACTATTGACAACAAATACAAACCTATACACAAAGTGTTTCCAACAATCCAGGTGTACACGGACATAGACACGGCCAAGAACACAAAAACAGCCCAACTACACGGGCTTGGACATCGCCAAGTACCCAGGCTAGGACAGGTCCAGGTACACAGCTAGGTATACAAACATGGCCTGAAGGACACTAGTACAACTAGGATAACTTTTCTCAACCCAGGGAGACCATGAAACAACATTTAAGTACTACATGTCCATAAAACTATGTATTGGATAGTACACGTCTAGGATGCTTGGTTAAGCCACATGTCATGTGACCCCCTTACATATTGTGTACTTCTTTATGAAACTTATACCTTGCTTATCAACTTCATTTTGAATAAGATTTCATCTTGTGATAAGTGTATGTTGAGTTTTTTTTCACACAAAAAGATATGGTGGACTTAATGGTGGATATTAAAATATGATGTGGGATGATCTGAGTGAGATGCTTCTTTGAGAGACACTTGACGATAGAAGTGATTGGGATGGATCATTATAAAGAAGTTGGGTTTAGAAATATCTCTATCATGCTATAGAATGGTTTTCCCACACACCTCTACCTACTAAGTAGTAACCCATGATGGACTAGTGTATGGGTACTATACCCATTTAGTAGTACCCCCCCTAACACACTAGGGCATGGGTCCTCTATTCTATTGATTGGAACCCCCTGACAGACTAGGGCATGGGTCCTCTATATAAGGAGTGGTACACCCTTAATAGACTAGGGTGTCGTCCCTCTACCTGCTGAGTGGTACCCTTGAGGGACTAGGTTTTTCACCCACTACCTAATGAGTAGTACCTATTAAAGAACTTGGGCTCGGTTCCTATACCTACTGAGTGGCACCCCCTAACGAACTATAGAGTGTGTCTCTATATATCTAGTGAGTGGAATCCCCATTAATAAATAGATCATGGTTCCTCTACTTGAATATTATTCCCCAATGATGTTGAAGCATAATGGTGAGGTGTGGTTCCTCTGTATGATTACTTCTTCAGACACACAATATGCTAGGCATCGAAGATAGACCTTTGGAGGTGCAGGAAGACTTGTCAACCTATGTTGGGCTATGAGAAATAGATACCCTTTATCTATCATCTTGGTTTCTTATATGATCATATATGTGTGTGTGTGTGTGTGTGTGTTTCATTGGGTTTTATTTCCTCATTCCTTTGGGTTGATCGGACTACTTCAATTGTGTCTTCTATTTCTACCTCATTAATTTTTAAGGCATCATACTAGGTATTTATATACTCACCCCTAGATGGAACTTTTATATATGTTTCATGTCTTATGAAGATAACTTCTAGATCAACAGTGGAATTTGTGGAGCATATAGAAACTAAAGTGTATAGACCACGTAAGGTGGTCGAGATTACAAATCTAGAGTCGGTATCTCTCTATATTTCTTTTCCATTTTTATCATATTTGTAAATATTTCTAGGTGGGCATGTATTTTTGACATTTTATTTTTTTAGTTTACTATGCCGCACTCTTTTGTGTTCCCTAGAGTTTATTAAATGTATGGTTTTTTACTCAAGATGATATTTTTTTATTATTCCTATACACTCTTCATATAGATGGTTAGGTGTGTGTATATAGGTACATTAGGAAAAGGCCTCCCATATTATTTATGCCTTCTTATCACTTTTCACCAAACCCTAGAATATGGTGGTCGGATTAGGGTAGTTTTTGCATGACCTTTCGTCAGCTATCTAGGGCCTAGTGGTTCTGGTCGTGATAGATTAGTATCAGGGGTAGTTCAACCTAGGGATGGTGTTCTGAGTTTTTTTCCCTTATTATATTCGGTTATAAACTTAGG
Source organism: Viscum album (assembly GCA_963277665.1). Lineage (NCBI taxonomy): Eukaryota > Viridiplantae > Streptophyta > Magnoliopsida > Santalales > Viscaceae > Viscum > Viscum album. Next base: position 1,922,698,175 of record OY728145.1, on the reverse strand, counting down.
GAGATGGTGTCAAATTATATCATGTGTATATTTTAGGCTACAAAACCTAGATTTGGTGTTGTGTTCAATGTATCTATTCTCAAGGACTTTGATTAACTACTTTTCAACTTAGCATACTGAGATATTGGTTACAGACTGACTGAAAATTAATTTTTTTATTAGGATAAACCCGCTTTTAAGGGATGAGGGGGAACCAAACATGAAATGAGAGACTTAAAAGAACCATGCCTCCATGATCCAACATTCAAGGACAAAACAACACATTCAATACTACAAGGAAGAGCCCCGACCCAGCATAAAAAACAATAATACTGGCTTCCACCTTCTCACCACTGCTCGGCTAGCTGTCCTGTGTATGAATGCACGGGCCTAGTACCAATGGCAATGCCATACCCTCTCAAACTTCCAAATCTGGATAGTGATGACCAGGTGAAAAACCGCAGCTCTGAACCCCATCTAAAGCAGCCCCATATAGAATAACTAGTGGCAAGACCCTCAAAAAGTGCACCATAGAACCAAAAAGCAAAAACTATCACAAAAAATCACCAAAAACCTTCACACAAGTCATTTTCCTCTTAATCGAGGACATCCCAGACAGATCTACCACACTCCGAGTGACTCTCACCACCACCATAGCCGCTAACCAAGCAACATGAAGTGAATTAACCATCAAGGGGGGATAGATCTGAACTAGAAACATCAACGCAGCATACCAATAGATCAGAAGAAACCACAAGATCCCCCACACTCAAGCCATTAACCGCAAATTCACTCAAAATACGTAGATTCATCTCTAATAGGAGATCAAAATCCAAAATATGCATACCACCCAAAACCAAAACACGAACAACCTCAAATCCATGAATATCACAATACATCACCACAGGATCATCATCGCAAAAACTAAATCACGTACATCAGATCACCTCACCGCAAAATAATCACTACAAAAAACCACACAACAACTTCACCAATGTCATGAGGATCATGTTGTATCTCATCCACACCACTACCGTAACACAAAGAAGACTGAATCGTGAACCCATAAACAACACAACTCTGAGATATTGGGTTCCATTATTGCACAACTGATTAAACAACCTCACCGACGTTGAAAGCAACTAAGACACCGGATATCGCTAGAGCCCCGCCATAATGATCCCACGCTCCACCTCTGAAACTGCAGCCACAGATCTAAGCTGAAGAACTTAGAAGACACACCGGAGGCCGAATCAAGTTTTCTTTGAAGCATGAGAGGGTAAAACCAACAGGGACCAAGGGAAGGGCCACACTGATGCCACGATGCCAAGCAACCATGAAATTGTAGAAGAAACCCACAAATCTGAAGCTGTTCCTACTCGATTCCACTCGAAATCAAGCTTCTCTGGGAAGCTTCATCATGGTCTTGCTTCGAAGATCAGAACAGAGAGTGAGTAGCCGATGTCGAGCCATGCCAAAGCCAAGAGCCTTCGAGATAAGAAGAACGCCTTTGCGAGTACCTCGCCTCCATCGCCATCGCCCGAAGAGAGCCAGCTGCTGAGCACAAGCCATACTCCCGAAGTGAGCCGAAGATGTCACTAGGGTTGGAAGGAGTCCCGGACGGGAGCTCTCAATGATGGAGAACTCCCATCCGAGAAGAAGATGGTGTGGTATATTGGTTACAGGGAACTTTGGTGCATGAATCATATAGGATTGAGTTCTTTGAATGACCTTCATGAGTCATATCCCCATATATATATGTATATTGACCATGGTATATATTGTCTCTTGAAGAATGTTTCTATTATAACTACTGGTGAGGTTTCCATAGCAGAGCCGAGAGTTTGACTCGATGAGTGAGGAGGCCTCCTTGAAGGGGTTCAGTTACGAAGTGGTATTTCTTCAGTATGGTTAGGAGGTGACACTTTATCCTATTGATCAATTCATAGACCCACCTCTAGTGGTTCAGGTGGATGAAGCATGTCATACTAAGTTTTTTATGGATCTTTTGGTGCTACATGATGATGTGAAATGTTCGAGTGTTTATCATGAGATTACAAGGAAGGGATCATCTAGGATAAAGGGTTATAAATACCTACCAATTGCAAGCGTACAACTCAAGTCATAAAAGAAAAGGTTTATTTGGAAACCTAGAGGATAACTTAATTCATGAAGGTAGATATGTTTTTATACTTTTTATGTGTGGAGACATTTCATATGGGATTTTCCTACCTTTCATGCTGCAAATATAGAGGTGGTTGATGAACCAAAAATAGAAAGGTAGCAGATAGATCTGGGGTGTTTGTGGAGTGTTGGACATGATGGAGGAGAATGGGGATTAGTAATAGGTGTTTGGAGATTTGGTTTGATGCTACAACCACCACCCCTAGATAGATCACTCCAAGATCAAGAAGCTGGGGGTCAGAATCTTGGATAGCCGCAGGACCTAGAAGTTCTTTTCCCAATGTCTCTAATAGTATTTTTGATGTATGATCTAGGTTACTTGTATCTTTTTAATATAATTAGATATATTTATGAGACACTCTTTTACTCTTTTGTTTGAGTATTTTCTAGGGATACATGGGGTGTCTATAGATCCCTTTTTTAGTGATGTTTGACATGAATTTGGACATTAAAGGACGAGGGACAACTCTTCCACTGAGACGTGTTCTTGAGATGTGATCTAAAATACATGTGGGTGAGTCAGTGTTCCCTAAATTTTATAGTTTCTAGGTGTGGTGTATGATTTCCTATGACTTAAGTTTTTGAGGTTGTTTTCTATGATAAGGTTTCAAATAAATACCTAGATGTGGTGAATATGATGGAAGGGGAAAGAATGAGTTCTAAGCAGTAAGATCTTGCGGAATCTTCAAGTATAGTTAGAGGTATGATATGTGCCTTCCCTACCCCAGTTTTAATTTTTACCCAGATTCATTAGCCCATTTATCCCTAATAATATACCCTATTTGAGACCTAGTGATACCAGTAAATAATTTTTATTTATCCATGTGTTTGAGGCTTCTATATGGAGGATCATTGATCACACACTTCTAACAACAGTGTGACCTAAATCTAGGAGGAGAGAGAGAGACTCTTGTGGAATTTATTCCTAGTGGTAGTGAGATCCGATGATGATTTCATCAGTATTAAATAGTTCCATACAATACATGCTTTGTTTTCCACTTGTTAGTTTGGTGGTGTTTTTGGATTGTTGGGATAGATTTTTCCTCCTTTGATAAGGAGTGATCCTAGGTATAGCAAGATGAGATCATCTGCAGGAGGTTATGAGTGACTTCTTACCAGATGGATAGTAATACATTTAGAGTATTGGATTCTATGAGATTTGTTTCAGTAGTGGTGGTGGAGTATGAGGACATATTTCCTAGTTACATGATGGGTGTATATATACACTTAAATTTAGGCCTTTTCAATGAATGGAACTTGGTATTACCCCTTATTTTTGCAATAAAATATCATATGGCACCAATTGATATTTATAAATTGAAGGTGCAGTCAACAGTTTGCAGATAAAGGGGTTTTTTAAGACTTAGTGTGTTCATCAAGGCAACCAAGGTTTATTCTCCTAAGAGGCGAATACGTGATGGAGGTTGAGTGTGAATGAGTTTCACTTGATTCTATTGACACGAGGAAGAGTATCCACTCTTGAGAATCATTGAGTCATTTGACCAATGGTTTAGGGTGAAGTATTTCTCATAGTTTTACCTCAAAATAGGTCATCACCATTTCGGTTTTTGGAGAAGGATGCACTAGAAGTATCTTTCCAAATCCATTTAGGATATTTTTTAGTTCACTAGATGGCCTTAAGCATGTTTTATGAATTAGTAGAGTTTTAATACTTGAGGACTGTATCCATAACCTTTTATGGATCAATTCTTGTTAGTCATATTCAATGAAATCCAAGTGTGATTGGTATATTAATTAGATCAGGTTATATTCATGAGGATTGTGTGGTTTACCTCTAGTTGATAGTTTTTACACCCCCCCCCCCCCTCCCCCTGCTTCTTTAGAGATCTAGGGAGGTACGACTCAGGGATATCGATCATTAGAATTTGTGGGACCAGATATCAACTATATATGTTCCTAATGGATTTACCAAAGGTGGGAATCTCCTCATCTTTGTTTTAGAATGGACATTGAAATTACTCACATTGTAATAGGAGGATCTGAGGATGTTGTTTTCCCTTAACAATATATCTGAGGAAGTTTAGGATGTATCATGATCTCTTAATATCGGTTAGGAAGCCAAGGTAGTCACAAAAATATTTACATTAAACTCTTATTGTCTTTCTTGTTTGGGGTAGATAACCAACATATATTTTTGGAGATTTTGGGACACCAATGCGTGTTTGAGGTTTTCTAGTTTCATGAAATCCACTAGACATACATTGAAAAAAATGATGCTTACTTTACGGAATGATTAGGGAGAGGATGCAGGAATCCTTTGGGGACTTGTCTTTAGTCGAGCATAGGGTTGTACCTTAATTATTTTTCTAGTTAAAGTGAACCATTTCGATTCTATTGAACATTATTTGGGTTCATATTTTAGGTCTAGGATATAGCTAAAAGGATCTTCTACCATCAATAGAGTTTTCATGTCATAATGATTAACACTCCACCACCGATGTAGCGCCTTTTTGATTCCATGTATGAGGGACCTTGTAGGTCATTATTATACTGGTTAGAGCTAGTGGGTTATAGCACTTGGGTCCTTATTTTGGTTCTAGTGATGGTTTTGAGGGTGCAGTTCATCTAGGGGAACATGAGGACTACCCAAAAGTTTCCAAGAGTCCGTTAAGGTCGAACGATGAAGGCCTTTGTAGTTTGAGAGTTTTGGAGTTTTATCTAGGGAAATATGAAATCTTTAGGGTTCTTAGTACCTTTATTTTCCTATTTTTGTATCAACTTAGTGAGGTGGTGAACCACTTAACCTCATAACCATAGATGATTTCTTTTCTTGTGTTATCCACATGTTGCAGTTGTGAGGTATATACACAACTCATTTTACAAAACAAACAAGTTAATCTAGTCCATGAGAGTGGAGTTTCAATTTTCAATGAGTTTTAAGTGTTGATAAATGGTAGATAAAGAACCATCATGCGAAAAAAATTTCTTGTATGCATGTTTTTGCAAGCCTAGGAAACCATCATGGGATCTCGTAAGAGTGGGAGACCCAATTGAGAGCTCATTATCTCCACCTTTTTTCATAATTTATTTTCTTTTTAGGGACAAAAATATTTAAAGGAAGAAATAATGTATAGACTTTTTTCCTTTTAATACTTACAAATATATTAAGAAATGTTTTTTGGATTCATGCACTGAGACAACATGCGATTATGTGGCTCGATGATCTTGGAATTAATTTTATAAAAATATTGAATATATTTATATCAAACATGCACATTTTTTTCATAAATAATGGAACATCTCCAAAATGGAGTCTTATATGGGAAATATAAGACTATGGTTGCATCTAGAGTGTTGGATTTAACCTAGGGGAACCAAAGGTTGGTCGACATAAAATTTTCGAATGAAGCAGTCATTGGAAGGTGGTTTTAAATTAAAATAAATAATTTATTTATTTAATTTAATTTAAATGATAAAAATATAATCCTATATAAATATGTTGTTATGAAGTTTCTCTAGGTTTAACCTATGTAATTATAGGATTATTTTTCAGAGGATCTTTGATGGCCTTTAATGACGAATCGAGATCAAATAGTGACCAATGATTAGATTAAGGTGGAATGACAAGAAACAGATGCAGTGGATCATCCTCCTCATAGTAAAATATGTTCTTCACCAATTATTGATCCAATATTGAGGTACATCTCATAAATTGTGGTGTAATACTTGAATAAAATATTAATAATGTTTTTATATTCTATTCCTTGATCTATGATTAATCCAACCCTTATAATGAGCTCATGTATCAAAATAAATAATTTATTAGATTTATTATTGAATTATGACATATTTCTCACCTTGAATATCTCTGATTCATGATTGTTGTCCAATAACACTCAGACAATGATTATTTCGTGTCTTTACCCTACCTTTTCTTTATGTTCTTAATTTTTTGGCAATAGGTCCATTGTTCAAAAGTTTCAGGTGGGATCGAGCACGATCAGACCCCTGGATTCTGGGTGGATGTGTGAAAAATAACTAAATAATTGATTTTTGGATGAATTAGGATTATTTGAGGAATTATGTGTGTTTCTTTAAGGATTAGGGATAGGGTGTGGCTAAAAGAAATGGATGGAGGCACCACGACCTCGTATGAGTGATTTTTATTCCCGATTTTCCACCATTTAAGCTTGAAAATCGATGGTCAATGATGGTTCGTATATTTTCAGTGAATTCTAGTGGTCAACTAGGAATGAAAAAAGGTGGAAATGGAAGATTTTTGATCTGTATGATAGGTCTAGAGTTCTTAAAAATCTCAACTGCAAAGTGTGTAATGGGATGAACATATGCCATGTTGTCCCCTCATTACGACGTCTAGGGTTTTGGGTGGATATAAGTATCACATGCCATGTGATACAAACAAGTACCTTGTGAACCAATGATGATGGCACAAAGTTTAATTTGGGAGTAAATGAGAAAATACATGGCCATACACATGGACTTGTCTTGACCACATGGGCTTGTGCATGGCCAGGTACCGGGGCTGGGACACAATCGGGTATACGTCTAGGTGCACTGACAAATCCTGAAGGAAATATGCATGGCTAAAAGCACATATCTTAGCCTCATGTGGCTGATAAATGTAACATAACACCCTTACCTGTTGTGTAATCACTACATGTCTAGAGATCCATGTATTAGAAATGATATGGCTAGGATTATAAGTGATGTCACATGCTATGTGACCCCCTTACACATCATGTACTTCTTATGAACCTTCTACCTCTCGTATATCCTATTTTATGACTCATATTTTGGCCTGTGAGCAGACTGAATAGAGTTATTTTCTATATAGAATGTGATGGTGGATGTTGTAGTGGATTTTTAGATATGATTAAATATTTTCTAATCATTACGCTTCTTAAGGTGATGCTTGATAGCGTCAATGATTGGGAAGGATCATCGTAGATATGATGGGGATGAAAATCCCCCTATAATACTAGGGAATGGGTCCCCCATACTCCTCTATCTATTGAGTGGTACCCTTAAGATGGGCTTGTGGTGGGTCCTCTACTTGACGAGCGATACCCCCTGGGGCACTAGGTCTTGGGTCCTCTATTATTTGGAGTGGAACCCCTGGTGGAATAGGGTGTGGGTCCTTTACCTACTGATTGGTACCCCCTAACAGAATAGGGAGTAGTTCCAATAACTACTTAGTGGAACCCCCAAACACACTTGATGGACTAGGGTATGGGTCCTCTACCTACTGAGTAGTACCACCTGACAGAATAGGGAATGGGTGCTCTACCTACTGAGTGGTACCCACTTGATGGACTAGGGTGTGGGTCTTATACCTATGAAGTGGTACCCCCTAGTGAACTAGGGTATGGGTCCTCTACCTAATAACTGGTAACCCCTTATGGAAAAGGGTATAGGTCCAATATTCCTTTGTGTGGCACCCCCCCCCCCCCCCCGACGTTGTAACGACCCAAAGTTTCATTAATGGAAATCCCTCTTGATCTAATTAATGTATATTTATGTAAAATGTTTATATAAAATGTCAAATCTTTTGTTTTATGTTAAGAATTGTGACCATTGCTTTAATAGTCGTTGAACAGTGATCACATGATTAGTATAAATATAGGGCTTTAACAAACCCAATTTACTCAGAAAAAAGAAGTGATGCCCTCATCTAGTAGAATTGATCCATACAAATCCCATTTGTCGAATCTCAGAAAAGAGGTGGCGTCCTTGGGTTTTGCTCTTGACCAAGCCCAAGTTGAGCTTCATCATGTAAAGCTCGAACGGGACCGTCTACAGGAAAAGTGGAAGTTGATAGAGATTACCACTCGAGTGATGTTATCTGAGCCACCCCAATAGTCTGTCACCATCACACACCTTACCCTTAGGTCTTATGCGGCTGCTTTAAGATGTTATGTAACAAATCTCTAGTACTATGTTCATGTACATTATTTTTGTATATAATAAAGAATATACTTTCTTGTCATTATTGATACATTGAAAATAGTTTTTTAAGTACAAATAGTGTTTTTAGTTATTATTTAATTAAGAATTATATTTTATTAAATTAAGGGATTTTTGAATTAAATGATATTTTAATAAAATATTGTTATTATTATTAAATTAATTTTTATTAAATATAAATGATCTTATAGTTTTATGAATGCAATTGTAATTTTTATTAAGGTTTGAAATCCATTTTTGTCAAAACCCATGAATTTTCGATAAATGTCAGTTTTTATTTTAAAAGTAAAAATTAACATATTTAGAAAATTATTTAGATAAATTAAATGTTATTTCTTCAATCAGGATGTAGAAATTATCCAACGGTGAATTTTTCATAATTTTCTAATACAGTCAAATTTTTGGGTAAAAATTAAATAATGTTTAAATATATAATGTGTTTTATGACATCATAATGACCCAATAGTGATGTAATAAAATACTATAAGCTTTATGTTCGGCCAATATATGTTTTACCATTAAAAAATGTGATTTTGGTTTTTTTTACTTATTTTCCAAAGCATTAATGGATCCATCAAGACTTATTAAACATCTTGTATTTTTAAATTCTTTTTCCATGGGAGTGTGAGTCACATCCACATAAGCAACCCCATTATTTTAAGAAGTTTGGAATTTGGACTTATAAAATATTTTTTTCCTCTCCCCTTTTCCAAAAACCATGGGCAAAAACCATGAGCTGATTTGTGGTCTGGATTAGTTTAATGTAAGGGGTCCCAAACCTAAATAATAAAGAATTCACTCACCTTTCCTATATAAACCCACCCAATCTCCCACTTCCTCCTCACTCAAAGCCTTTTTAGTTCATCCAACCTCTTCCCTACTCTCTCTATAATCCTAACAAGGTGCCCCAAGCTCCCAATAATCCTCTCTCAAGCCTCTCTCAATCCTTTGGAAGCACACTTCCAAGTAAGTGTTTTTCTTCCTTTCACTTTTTTGTCCAATTTTCTTAGTGTTGTTATGCCCTTTTAATTTCAATTAAAAATGTTGGGGTATGGTTTCGCGCCTCCCTCATACTTCCCTCTTATTTTTTGAATGATGGGATATCTCTTTCTCTCTCATTAAATGCCTCCAATGTACACCCGTAACTATGCCGAAATTCCGAAAGGAACTTCTCTCTCCTCATTTACATTCAAGAAATACTTTTGTATCATGAATCTAAATTCCATTACAGTTGTTGGGACATGTATATATATGACCCCCCTTACTGTACATTTCATGTAGATTTGATGAGACACCCCTTTCTCTCTCATCAACCATTTTTATGAATTCTTATATCACGTCATTACGTTGCTGAAATTGCACCGATTTTCAAAGCCAATTCCATTATGTAGTGAATTCCATGCCCATTTATCCATCAAGGGTATTCAACTTCATTCACATTTACTTATTGATTATAAAGTTTCATTCCACATTCCTTTTTCATGGAATAAATTATTATGTTTTATGAATCCATGTTTTATGATACATGTGGCACACTTATGCATGAAATGAAATGTTTAAGAAGGGTGTGCCCTTATAACACTCCAATGCATTGGGTAAAGTAAAGTATCATGATACATAATGTGCAATGAGTGTTGACTCGTGCTAATTTAAGTGCAAAGAGGGTTTACTTGTGCTTCATGTGCAATTAGGATTTACTCATGCTCCATGTGCAAATGAGTCTTGGCTCATTCTAATTCCATGTTAAGTGTTATTGCCACATTTCAATGTTATGATTATCATGATTTATCATTACTTTATTTTCATGTTTCTCTTACTCTATATTGATAGTCCTATTGTATAACATGTATTGTACTCCTCGTGTATTCCATGTTTATTCCCTTACTAGGCTTTATAGCTCACCTCTTTTCTTATGCATGTCCTCAGGTTATCCCATGCAGTGCTAAGTACGAGGGAATGCAATGGTCATGTAAAGGAATTTTTCAATAAAGATGTTGTATTTCATGTTTTAAGTTGTTATGTAATGATCCTAAGCCATAAAGACACTATACCTCTCGATCTTCCATGTTGTATCAAGTGAAAAGTTTATGTAATAAATCATGTTTAAGTTTATAATAAAATAATGGTTGTTATAGTTGGTATTAGAGGATAGGTTTAGTTATTTTTGGGATTAGGATTAGAAAAACCTAGTAAATCCTTAGAGACAAGACTAAGTATAATAAAAACATCCCTATGTTTTGTTAAGTACTGATTAAGTGGTTTATCAAAAAAATGCATCTCTGTCTGGATACGATCAGGTAGTGGTGGCTCTGGCACAGATGTATCCTAGGGGTAGAACCAGAAAACACTACTTTGAGCTAGACTCAAACGGGAGCTGGTGCAGGACAGTGGGCCTTGCTAAACTCTTGGTTACAACACTCCTAGGGGATATGTTTTGATAAAATAACAAGCTTAGTATGAACCCTTATTAAGAGAATAAAAAAAATTCCCCTAAGAGTATATGCTAGAAAGTAGATCATGAAAAGCCTAGATTGAATCCTATAGACTCATGAGTTAAGGAAAGAAAAGTTTATTTATAATTCATCAACTTTTGACTTTAGATTACCATTTACGTGTTACCCCCTAACTTTCCTTTTATTCCAGCCAATGTCCGGTAATAAGAGGGCTCGGGCTAACGACCAATGTGAAGATCAGTGTGATGACTGTACTAATGAGAGGCCCAATCCAATGGGAGTAGGAATCGCGGACTTTGTCACACTTCTCTCTCAGCTAACTCAATATTTGAATAGAAACACGGTTCAAGAGGAACATCCAAACCCCCCTAAGAAGGAACAAGTCGCTATCGAGAGCTTCATGAGACAAAGGCCTCCTACTTTTAGTGAATCATTCGATCCCACAATCATTGAACAATGGATCAACTCCATTTAAAATATCTTCTCCATCCTTCAATGTTCTGAACAAGATAAGGTTCTCATGGGGTCTTATCGTATGGAGGGTGAAGCTGATCAATGGTGGACATTGATCAAAAATAAGAATCCTGAGGAGGAGATCGAGGCGTTGGGATGGAAGGATTTCCGGAAGATGTTTTTCGATAAATATTTTCTGTGCACCCACCAGATTAAGATGGAAAGGGACTTCCTTTCCCTAAAGAAAAAGGAAGAAGAATCTATTGGAGAGTACGAGGAAAACTTCACCAGGATTACACGATACGCTTTCGTCTTTGTCGTTACCCCTGAATGCAAGGTTTACTGCTTCTTTGGTGGGCTGAAGCCTAGCCTGCTGAAAGCATTAGAAATCCGTGACTTCGACAACTATGAGGAAATTGTCTGATGTACCCTCAAGGTTGAAATGGATATCGGGGAATCACAGGGGTATCATGGGGACAAGAAGTGTAAGTTGGACTTCAATGCTGGCGGTCCGATGGATAAATCCAACAGTGCTAAGAAGATCCACCACCCCACTTGCCAAAAGTGCGGAAAGAAGCACCCTAGAAATTTCCTCAAGGGGACGAGGAAATGCTTTAGGTGTGGAAGAGAAGGGCAGCTAGCTGTTAACTATCGGCAAGAAAGACCCGCGGCTGCGATAGGGGAGAGGAACGCTCCGTTCAAACCTCAACGCGTGGTTCATTACTACAACTGCAAATAACTGGGGCATCTTTCAAATCATTGCCCTAATGAAAAGGTTTTCATAGGCAACCAACAACCTCCAAGGTAGAAAGGAAGATCTTTTTCCATCACTTCTACCAAAATGAACCCCGACAATGAAGTGGTGACAGGTACGCTGGTTATTCATTCAAGAATAGAAAACATACTTTTTGATTCAGGTTCTACACATTCTTTTATATCTCGAAATTTTAGTAGAACAATCCCAACACCACCATAAATCATGGAAGTGAAGATTTCGGTGAGTACAGAAAATGGTGAAATCATTGCATCCCATGAATATAAGTCCTCCTCTATTATAATCTGTGGATTAAATTTCCCAGGGAACCTCGTCATACTCCCTCTATAAGAATTTGATGCAATTATTGGCATGGTTTGGATTTCCTTATATGGAGCCAACATAAATTGTCAGGAGAGGGAAATCACACTCCATATGAAGAATCGACCCCCGATTATTTAAAAGTGTAAGGAGGAAGATGAATCTCCTTTAGCCCCATCATCTCAAGAATCGATATTACTGCCCTATGAGCACGTGTATCTGGCTCAGATGATTGAGTCCAAGGAAGAATCCATGAAGAAATGCCTATTATGAGGGAATTAGCTGAAGTGTTTTACGAGGAACTCCCTGGTCTTCCTCCTAGAAGAGATGTTGAATTCTCAATTGAACTTATACCTAGGGAACTACCAATATCAAAGACTCCATATATAATGGTTGTTGTTGAGATTGAAGAGATGAAGAAACAACTACAGAAGAATCTGGATAGATAGTTTATACGCCCAAGTGCTTCACCATGGGGTGACTAGTCCTCTTCATCAAGAAGAAGGATGGGTCAATGAGGCTTTGCATCGATTATTGTGAACTTAACAAAATCACAATAAAGAACAAGTATCCTCTTCCATGGATCGATTACTTGTTCGATCAGCTCTGTGGAGAACAATACTTATCCAAGTTAGATTTGCGGTCGGGATATTATCAAGTAAGGGTGAAGTAGGAAGATGTCCCCAAGACTGCTTTTCGTCCAAGATACGGGCACTATGAATTCATAGTAATGCCTTTCAGACTCACCAATCCTCCAGCAATATTCATGGACTTGATGAATAGAGTCTTTAGAGATTACATAGACAAATTTTTGGTAGTCTTTATAGATGATAATCTAATATACTCCAAAACCAAGGAGGGTCATGAGGATCATTTAAGAACTATACTGGAGACTTTGCACAGGGAGAATCTCTATGAAAAGTACAACCAGAGTGAGTTCTAGTTGAAGGAAGTCTCATTCTTGGGCCATATCATTATAATAAATGGGATATTTGTGGATCCCTCCAAAACAGATGCAATTGAGGGATGTCCAAGGCCAACATCGATAACGGATATCCGTATCTTCTTGGGGTTAGCTAGATATTATCGATGATTTGTGAGAAATTTCTCATGATTGTCCAACCCTCTTACCAAGCTAACTCGAAAGGGAGTAAAGTTTTCTTAGAGTGATGAATTCGAAGAAAGCTTCAAGGATTTAAAAAGAAGTCTTATCACTGCACTCATGCTCACTTTACCCACAAGTGGGGAAATATTTGTGGTATTCAGTGATGCTTCGAAGAAGGGATTAGGCTGTGTGCTCATGCAAAATGATAAAGTGATATCCTATGCCTCAAGGCAGTTGAAAATCCATGAGAGAAACTATTCAACGCATGATCTGGAGTTGGTGGCGGTGATCTTTTCCTTGAAAATCTGGCGGCATTATCTCTATGGGTAGAAATGTGATATATATACTGACCACAAGAGTATTAAATATATATTCACACAGAAAGAGCTTAATATGCACTAGAGAAGATGGATAGAGCTCATCAAGTATTATTACTGTTCAATACATTACCACCCTGGGAAAGCGAACAAGGTGGCAGATTCCCTAACTAGAAAGGACCCAGAGATTCTATCAATGATCAGAATTGAGAAGGATCCAATATTATTAGACTTGATGAAGATAGACATGGGAATCATAAAGAAGGGAACATCATCAATCCTTCCACAAATTATTGCTCAACTGTCTCTTTTGGAAAGGTTAAAGGATGCTTAAATGGATGCAATGGGAATTCAGGAAAAAGTGTAAGTAATCAAAAAAGGGAAATCCTCGGAGTTTAATTTTAATGAAGAATGAATTGTGCGATTTGGGAAAATACTATGTGTTCCATCAATTCTAGGGCTTAAGAAGGAACTTTTGGATGATGCACGGAGTTCAGATTTCTCTATCCACCCAGGGAGCACAAAGATGTATCGAGATCTCTGAGAACATTTTTGTGGGATAATATGAAGAAGGAGATCTTTGAATATACATCAAAGTGTCTGGTGTGCCAGAAAGTGAAGGCATAGAGGTAGAACTCTAAGGGGATGATGCAACCATTGCCCATACTAGAATGGAAATGGGAGAAAATCACCATGGGCTTCGTCACCAAACATCTGAGGAAATCTAATGGAAGCAATGCAATCTGGGTTGTGGTGGATCGTCTTACAAAGACTGCACACTTCATTGATATTCGGGAGGATTTATCATTGGATCAACTGGCATAGATATATATCCGGGAAGTGGTAAGGCTGCATGGAGTACCACTATCTATTGTGTCTGATAGAGATCTAAGATTCACCTCTATGTTTTGGATGAGTCTTCAACATGCTCTAAATACTGAACTGAACATCAGTACGGCCTATCATCCTCAAACTGATGGCCAATCCGTGTGAACTGTCCAAACACTTGAGGATATGTTGAGAGAATTCTCAATGGAGTTTAAAGGAGGATGGGATCAACATCTTCATCTGGTTGAGTTCTCTTATAATAATAGTTTCCACTCGAGCATCCAAATGGCACCATACGAAGCTCTGTATGGGAAAAGGTGAAGCACATCGGCATATTGGGATGGGGTCGGTCAACTATGTTGCTTGGACCAGAAATGGTCGAGGAAATGGTGGAGAAGGTGAAAACCATTCAGCAGTAAATCAAGGAAGCCCAGAGTCGACAGAAGAGTTATGCAGATAATCGTCGATGAGACCTTGAGTTTAAAGTTGGAGACATGGTTTTTCTACGCATATCTCCATGGAAGAAGGTCATGAGGTTTGGAAAGAAAGGGAAGTTAAGTCCAAGGTACATCGGCTCCTTCGATATTCTTGATCATGACAGGGTTGTGGCCTATCGACTAGCACTTCCACCTACCATGGACAAAGTACATGATGTCTTTCATGTATCCCTCTTAAGGAAGTACATACCGGACCCTTCACATGTACTCTCTTCTGAGGTGGTATAGTTGGAGGATGATCTTTCTTATGAGGAGAAACCAGTGAAGATCTTAGATCGTAGAGAAAACGTTCTACGAAATAAGACAATTACCCTCATCAAGGTGTTGTGGCGAAACCACAAGTTTGAAGAAGCGACTTGGGAATTAGAGGAAATGATGAAGCTGAGTAACCCACATCTGTTTTAGTGTGGGAAAAGGAAATTTCGAGGGTGAAATTACTTAAGGGGGGAATATTGTAACGACCCAAAGTTTCATTAATGGAAATACCTCTTGATCTAATTAAATGTATCTTCATGTAAGATTTTTATATAAAATGTCAACTTCTTTAATTTTATGTTAATAATTGTGACCCCTGTATTTATAGTCATTGAACAGTGATCACATGATTAGTATAAATATAGGGCTTTAACAAACACAATTTACTCAGACAAAAGAAGTATGGCCTCATCCAGTAGAATTGATCCAAATGAATCCCATTTTTCGAAGCTTGTAAAAGAGGTGGCATCCTTGGGTTTCACTCTTGACCAAGCCTAAGTTGATCTTCTTCATGTCAAGATCGAACAGGACCGTCTACGGGAAAAGTGGAAGTTGATAGAGATTACCACTCGAGCGATGTTATCTGAGCCACCCCAAGAGTCTGTCACCATCGCACACCTTACCCTTAGGTCTTATGTGGCTGTTTTAAGGGGTTATGTAACAAATCATTAGTACTATGTTCATGTACATTATTTTTTTATATAATAATGAATATACTTTCTTGTCATTATTGATACATTGTAAATAGTTTTTTAAGTACAAATAGTGTTTTTAGTTATTATTTAATTAAAAATTATATTTTATTAAATTAATGGATTTTTGAATTAAATAATATTTTAATAAAATATTATTATTATTATTAAATTAATTTTTATTAAATATAAATGATCTTATAATTTTATGAATGCAATTGTAAATTTTATTAAGGTTTCAAAGCCATTTTTTTCAAAACCCGTGAATTTTCGATAAATGTCGGTTTTTATTTTAAAAGTGAAAATTAACATATTTAGAAAATTATTTAGATAAAATAAATTTTATTTCTGGAATCAGGACGTCAAAATTATCCAACATAGAATTTTTCATAATTTTCTGAGACAGTCAAATTTTTGGGTAAAAATTAAATACCGTTTAAATATATAATGTGTTTTATGACATCATAATGACCCAATAGTGATGTAATAAAATAATATAAGCTTTATTTTCGGACCATATATGTTTTAACATTAAAATAATGTGATTTTGCATTTGTTTGACATATTTTACAAAGCATTAATGGACCCCTCAAGACTTATTAAACATCTTGTCTTTTTAAATTATTTTTCCATGGGAGTGTGACTCACCTCCACATAAGAAACCCCATTATTTTAAGAATTTAGGACTTTGGACTTATAAAATATTTTTTTCCTCTCCCCTTTTCTAAAATCTATGGGCACAAACCATGAGATGATTTGTGGTTTGGATTAGTTTAATGTAAGGGGTCTGAAAACCTAAATAATAAAGAATTCACTCACCTTTCCTATATAAACCCACCAAAGCTCCCACTTCCTCCTCACTAAAAGCCTTTGGAGTTCGTAAAACCTCTTCCCTACTCTCTCTATAATCCTCCCAAGGTGCCCCAAGCTCCCAAGAATCCTCTCTCTAGCCTCTCTCAAGCCTTTGGAAGCACACTTCAAAGTAAGGGTTTTTCTTCCTTTCACTTTTTTGTCCAATTTTCTTAGTATTGTTATGACCTTTTAATTTCCATTATAAATGTTGGGGTATGGTTTTTAACCTCCACCATACTACCCTATTATTTTTCGAATGATGGGAGACCCCTTTCTCTCTCATTAAATGCCTCCCATGTACACCCGTTACTATGCCGAAATTCTAAAAGGAACTTCTCTCTCCTCATTTACATTCAAGCAACACTTTTGTATCATGAATCTAAATTCCATTACAATTGTTGGGACATGTATCTATATGACCCCCCTTACTATCCATTTCATGTAGATATTATGAGACACCCCTTTCTCTCTCATCAACCATTTTTATGAATTCTTATATCACGTCGTTATGCTGCCGAAATTGCACAGATTTTCTATGTCAATGCCATTGTATAGTGAATACCATGCCCATTTCTCCATAAAGGGAATAAACCTTCATGCACATTTACTTATTGATTATAAATTTTTATTCCACTTTCCTTTTTTGTGGAATAAATTATTATGTTTTATGAATCCATGTTTTATGATCCATGTGGCACACTTATGCATAAAATGTAATGTTTAAGAAGGGTGTGCCCTTATAGCGCTCCAATGCATTGGGTAAAGTATAGTATCATGATACGTCATGTGCAATGAGTGTTTACTCATGAAAATTCAAGTGCAACGAGGGTTTACTCGTGCTTCATGTGCAGTGATTATTTACGCATGCTCCATGTGCAAATGAGCCTTGGCTAATGCTAATTCCATGTTAAGTGTTGTTGCCACATTTCCATGTTATTATTATCATGCTTTATAATGACTTTATGTTCATGTTTCTCTTATGATATATTGATATGCCTATTTTCTAACATTTATTTTACTCCTCATTTATTCCATGTTTATTCCCTTACGGGGCTTTATAGCTCACCCCTTTTCTTATGCATGTCCTCAGGTTATCCCATGCAATGTTAAGTACGTGGGAGTGTAGTGGTCATGTAAAGGAATTTTTCAATAAAGATGTTGTATTTCATGTTTTAAGTTGTTATGTAATAATCCTAAGCCCCAAAGACACTAGACCTCTCGATCTTCCATGTTGTATCAAGTGAATAGTTTATGTAATAAATCATGTTTAAGTTTGTAATAATAGCAGGGTTGTCATAGTTAGTATCAGAGGATTGGTTTAGTTATTTTTGGGATTAGGATTAGAAAACCCTAGTAAATCCTTAGAGACAAGACTAAGTATAATAAAAACATCCCTAAGTTTTGTTAAGTACTGAGTAAGTGTTTTATCAAACAAATACATCCTTGTCTGGATACAAGCAGGTAGAGGCGGCTCTGGCACAAATGTATCCTTGGGGTAAAACCCGAAAACACTGCTTTGAGCTAGACTCGAACGGGAACTGGTGCACGACAATGGGCCTTATTGTACTCTTCATTATGACACTCCTGAGGGATATGTTTTGATAAATTCACAAGCTTATTATGAACCCTTATTAAGGGAATAAAAAAATTCCCCTAAGAATATATGTTAGAAAGTAGATCATGAAAAGCATAGATTGAAGCCTATAGACTCATGAGTTTAGGAAATAAAAGTTTATTTAGAAGTCATCAACTTTTGACTTTGGATTACCCTTTATGTGTTACCCCCTAACTTTCCTTTTATTCCATCCAATGACCGGTAATAGGTGGGCTCGGGCTAACAAACGATGTGAAGATCAGTGTGATGACTGTACTAATGAGATGCCCAATCTAATAGGAGCTGGAATCATGAACTTTGTCACGCTTCTCTCTTAGTTAACTCAAGATTTGAATTGAAACACGGGTCAAGAGGAATTTCTAAACCCCCCTAAGAAAGAACAAGTCGCTATCGAGAACTTCATGAGACAAAGGCCTCCTACTTTTAGTGAATCATTTGATCCCACAATCACTGAACAATGGATCAACTCCATTGAAAAGATCTTCTCCATCCTTCAATGTTCTGAACAAGAGAAGGTTCTCATGGTGGCTTATCGTATGGAGGGTGAATCTGATCAATGGTGGACATTGATCAAAAATACGAAGCCTCCGGAAGATTTTTTTCGATAAATATTTTCCACACACCCTCCGGCTTAAGATGGAAAGGGACTTCCTTTCCCTCAAGAAAAAAGAAGACGAATATATTGGAGCGTACAAGGAAAACTTCACAATCTTGCATGATATGATTCCAGATTTTTTGTTACCCCCGAATGCAAGGATGACCACTTCTTTGGTGGGATGAAGCCTAGCCTACGGAAAGAATTAGCGATCTGTGACTTCGACAACTATGAGGAAATTGTCTGATGTGACCTCAAGGTCAAAATGGAGATTGGGGAATCACATAGGTATCATGGGGACAAGAAGTGTAAGGTGGACTTCAATGATGGTGGTCCGATGGATAAATCCAATGGTGCTAAGAAGATTCAGCACCCCACTTTCCAAAAGTGCGGAAAGAAGCACCCTGGAAATTGCATCAAGGGGACGAGGAAATGCTTTAGGTGTGGAAGAGAAGGTCACCTAGCTGTTAACAGTCGAAAAGAAAGACCCGCGGCTACGACAGAGGATAGGAATGCTCTATTCTAACCTCAACACATGGTTCATTGCTAAAACTGCAAATAACTGGGGCATCTTGCAAATCAGTGCCCTAATCCAAAGGTTTTCAAAGGCAACCAACAACCGCCAAGGTATCAAGGAAGAGATTTTTTCATAACTTCTGCCGAAGTGAACCCCGACAATGAAGTGGTGACAGGTACGTTGGTTATTCATTCAAGAATAGAGAACATACTTTTTGATTTAGGTTCTATGCATTCTTTTATATCTCGAAATTTTAGAAGAACAATCCCAACACCACCACAAATCATGTAAGTGAAGATGTCGGTGAGTATGGAAAATGGGGCAATCATTGCATCCCATAAATATAAGTCCTCCCCTGTAATAATCTGTGGATTGAATTTCCCAGCGAACCTCGTCATACTCCCTCTGGTGGAATTTGATGCAATTCTTGGATTGCATTGGCTTTTTTTATATAGAGCCAACATAAATTGTCAGGAGAGGGAAATCACACTCCATATGGAGAATCGACCCCCGATTCTTTACAAGTGTAAGGAGGAAGATGAATATTCTTTAGATCCATAATCTCAAGCATGGATATTACTACCCTATGAGCATCCGTATCTGGATCAGATGATTGAGTCCAAGGAAGAAACCATCTTTGAAGAAATTCCTATTGTGAGGGAATTCGCTAAATTGTTTCCCGAGGAACTGCCTAGTATTCCTCCTAGAAGATAAGTTTAATTCTCAACTGAACTTATACCTGCGGCACTACCAATATCTAAGACTCCATATATAATGGTTGTCATTGAGCTTGAAGAGCTGAAAAAAACTACAAGAGAATCTGGATAAAGGGTTTATACGCCCAAGTGCTTCACTATGGGGTACACCAGTCCTCTTTGTCAAGAAGAAGGATGGGTCAAAGCGGCTTTGCATCGATTATAGTGAACTTAAAAAATCATGATAAAGAAAAATTATCCTCTGCCACGGATCGATGACTTGTTCGATCAGCTGCGTGGAGGACAATACTTCTCCGAGGTAGATTTATGGTCGGGATATTATCAAGTAAGGGTGAAGAAGGAAGATGTCCCCAAGACTGCTTTTCGTACAAGATACGGGCACTATGAATTAATATTAATTCCTTTCAGACTCATAAATGCTCCAGTAATCTTCATGGAATTTATGAATAGAGTCTTTAGAGACTACATAGACAAATTGGTGTTAGTCTTTATAGATGATATTCTAATATACTCCAAAACCAAGGTGGATCATGAGGAGTATTTAAGAACTGTACTGGAGACTTTGCGCAAGGAGATACTCTATGAAAAGTACATAAAGTGTGAGTTCTGGTTGAAGGAAGTCTCATTCTGGGGCCATATCATCAAAAGAAATAGGATATCTGTGGATCCCTCCAAAACTGATGCAATTGAGGGATGGATAAGGCCAACTTCGGTAATGAATATTCGTAGCTTCTTGGGGTTAGCTGGATATTATTGACGATTTGTGAGAAATTTCTCACGATTGTCCAACCCTCTTACCAAGCTAACTCAAAAGGGAGTAACAGTTTCTTGGAGTGATGAATGCGAAGAAAGATTCAAGGAGTTGAAAAGGAGGCTTATCACTGTGCTCGTTCTCACTTTACCCACAAGTGGGGAAATTTTTGTGGTATTCAGTGATGCTTCGAAGAAGGGATTAGGTTGTGTGCTGATGCAGAATGATAAAGTGATATCCTATGCCTCAAGGCATTGAAAATTCATGAGCGAACCTATCCAACGCATGATCTGGAGTTGGCGGCGGTGATCTTTGCCTTTAAAATCTAGCGGCATTATCTCTATGGGGAGAAATGTGAGATATATACTGACCACAAGAGTCCTAAATATATATTCACACAGAAAGAGATTAATATGATCCAGAGAATATGGATAGATCTTATCAAGGATTATGACTATTCAATACATTACCACCCTGGGAAAGCGAACAAGGTGGTAGATGCCCTAAGTAAAAAGGACCTAGAGATTCTATCAATGATGAGAATTGAGAAGTACCCAATCTTCTTAGACTTGATGAAGATGGACATGGGAATCATAAAGGAGGGAAAATTATCAATCCTTTCACAAATGATTGCTCAACCGTATCTTTTGTAAAGGTTAAAGGCTGCTCAAAAGGATGGTGTGGGAATTTAGGAAAAAGTGGAATCTATCAAAAAAGGGAAATCCTCGGAGTTTAATGTTAATGAAGAAGGAATTATGCGATTTTGGAAAAGTAAATATGTTTCATCAAGTCTGGGGCTGAAGAAGGAACTTTTGGATGAAGCACATAGTTCAAATTTCTATATCCACCCAGGGAGCACAAAGATGTATCGAGATCTCCGAGAAAAATTTTGGTGGGATAATATGAAGAAGTAGATCGCTAAATATACATCAAAGTGCCTGGTGTGCCAGCAAGTGAAGGCAGAGTGGCAGAAGTCTAAGGGGATGATACAACCATAGCCCATACCAGAATGGAAATGGGAGAACATAACCAAGGACTTCGTCACCGGACTTCCGAGGAAATCTAAAGGCAGCAATGCAATCTGGGTTGTGGTGGACCATCTTACAAAGACTGCAAACTTCATTGATATTCGGGAGGATTTATCATTGGATTAACTGGCATGGATATATATCTGGGAAGTGGTAAGGCTGCATGGAGTACCACTATCTATTGTGTCTTATAGAGATCTAAGATTCACCTCTATGTTTTGGAAGAGTCTTCAACATGCTCTAAATACTGAACTGAACATTAGTACGGCCTATCATCCTCAAACTGATGGCCAATCCGAGTGAACTGTCCAAACACTTGAGGATATGTTGAGATAATTCTCAATGGAGTTTAAAGGAGGATGGGATCAACATCTTCATCTGGTTGAGTTCTCTTATAATAATAGTTTCCACTCAAGCATCCAAATGGCACCATATGAAGCTCTGTATGGGAAACGGTGAAGAACACCGGCATGTTGGAATGGGGTCGGTCAACTATGTTGCTTGGACCAGAAATGGTCGAGGAAATGGTGGAGAAAGTGAAAAACATTCAGTAGTAAATCAAGGAATCCCAGAGTCGACAGAAGAGTTATGCAGATAATCGTCGATGAGACCTTGAGTTTAAAGTTGGAGACATGGTTTTTCTATGCAGATATTCGTGGAAGAAGGTCATGAGGTTTGGAAAGAAAGGGAAGTTAAGTCCAAGGTACATCGGCTCCTTCGATATTCTTGATCATGACAGGGCTATGTCCTATCGACTAGAACTTCCACCTACCATGGCCAAAGTACATGATGTCTTTCATGTATCCCTCTTAAGGAAGTACATACCAGACCCTTCACATGTACTCTCTTATGAGGTGGTACATTTGGAGGATGATCTTTCTTATAAGGAACAACCAGTGAAGATCTTAGATCATAGAGAAAAAGTTCTACGAAATAATACAATGCCCCTCATCAAGGTGTTGTGGAGAAACCACAAGTTTGAATAAGAGACTTGGGAATTCGAGGAAATGATGAAGCTTAGTTACCCACATCTGTTTTAGTGTGGGAAAAGGAAATTTCGAGGCCGAAATTTCTTAAGGGGGGAATATTGTAACGACCCAAAGTTTCATTAATGGAAATACCTTTTGATCTAATTAAATGTCTCTTTATGTAAAATGTTTATATAAAATGTCAACTTCTTTGGTTTTATGTTAAGAATTGTGATCGTTGCTTTTATATTCGTTGAATAGTGATCACATGATTAGTATAAATATAGGTCTTTAACAAACCCAATTTACTCAGACAAAATAAGTGATGGACTCACCCAGTAGAATTGCTCCATATGAAGCCCATATATCAGAGCTCAGAAAATAGGTGGTGTTCTTGGGTTTCACTCTTGACCAAGCCCAAGCTGAGCTTCATCATGTCAAGCTCGAACCGGACCGTCTACGGGAAAAGTGGAAGTTGATAGAGATTACCACTCGAATGATGTTATCTGAGCCACCCCAAGAGTCTATCATCATCGCACACCTTACCCTTAGGTCTTATACACCTATTTTAAGGGGTTATGTAACAAATCGCTATTACTATGTTCATGTACATTATTTTTGTATATAATAATGAATATAATTTCTTGTCATTATTGATACATTATAAATAGTTTTTTAAGTACAAATAGTGTTTTTAGTTATTATTTAATTAAGAATTCTATTTTATTAAATTACGGGATTTTTGAATTAAATAATATTTTAATAAAATATTATTATTATTATTAAATTGATTTTTATTAAATATAAATGATCTTATAATTTTATGAATGCAATTGTAATTTTTATTAATGTTTCAAAGCCATTTTTGTCAAAACCCGTGAAATTTCAATAAATGACGGTTTTTATTTTAAAAGTGAAAATTAACTTATTTAGAAAATTATTTAGATAAAATAAATTTTATTTATGGAATCAGGATGTTGAAATTATCCAATGGTGAATTTTTCATAATTTTCTGAGATTGTCAAATTTTTGGGTAAAAATTAAATATCGTTTAAATATATAATGTGTTTTATGACATCATAATGACCCAATAGTGATGTAATAAAATACTATAATCTTTATGTTCGGCCAATATATTTTTCACCATTAAAATAATGTGATTTTGGGTTTGTTTGACTTATTTTACAAAGCATTAATGGACCCATCAAGGCTTATTAAACATGTTGTCTTTTTAAATTATTTTTCCATGGAAGTGTGACTCACCTCCACATAAGAAACCCCATTATTTTAAGAAGTTCAGAATTTGGCCTTATAAAATATTTTTTTCCTCTCCCATTTTCCAAAAACCATGGGCAAAAACCATGAGTTGATTTTTTTTGGATTAGTTTAATGTAAGGGGTCCCAAACCCAAATAATAAAGAATTCACTCACCTTTCCTATATAAACCCACCCAAGCTCCTACTTATTCCTCACTCAAAGTCTTTGGAGTTCATCAAACCTATGCCTTACTATCTCTATAATCCTCATAAGGTGCCCCGAGCTCCCAATTATCCTCTCTCAAGCCTCTCTCAAGCCTTTGGAAGCACACTTCCAAGTAAGGGTTTTTCTTCCTTTCACTTTTTTGTCCAATTTTCTTAGTATTTCTATGCCCTTTTAATTTCAATTATAAATTCTGGGGTATGGTTTTTCGCCTCCCCCATACTACCCCCTTATTGTTTGAATGATGGAAGACCCATTTCTCTCTTATTAAATGCCTCCCATGTACACCTGTTACTATGCCGAAATTCTGAAAAGAACTTCTCTCTCCTCATTTACATTCAAGCAATACTTTTGTATCATGAATCTAAATTCCATTACAATTGTTGGGACATGTATCTATATGACCCCCCTTACTTTCCATTTCATGTATATATGATGAGACACCCCTTTATCTCTCATCAACCATTTTTATGAATTCTTATATCACGCCGTTACGCAACCGAAATTGCACCGATTTTCTAAGCCAATGCCATTTTGTAGTGAATACCATGCCCATTTCTCTATCAAGGGTATTCACCTTCATGCACATTTACTTATTTAGTATAATGTTTCATTACACATTCCTTTTTCGTGGAATAGATTATTATGTTTTATGAATTCATATTTTATGATCCATGTGGCGCACTTATGCATGAAATGAAATGTTTAAGAAGGGTGCGCCCTTATAGCGCTCCAATGCATTGGGTAAAGTATAGTATCATGATACGTCATGTGCAATGAGTGTTGACTCATGATAATTCAAGTGCAAAGAGGTTTTACTCGTTCTTCATGTGCAATGAGGATTTACTCATGCTACATGTGCAAATGAGCCTTGCTTCATGCTAATTCCATGTTAAGTGTTATTCCCACATTTCCATGTTATGATTATCATGCTTTATCCTTCCTTTATGTTCATGTTTCTCTTATGATCTATTGATATTCCTATTGTCTAAAATGTATTTTACTCCTCATGTATTCTATATTTATTCCCTTATTGGGCTTTATAGCTCACCCTTTTCTTATGCATGTCCTCATGTTATCCCATGCACTGCTAAGTACGAGGGAATGTAGTGGTCATGTAAAGGAAGTTTTCAATAAAGATGTTGTATTTCATGTTTTAAGTTGTTATGTAATGATCCTAAGACCCAAAGACACTAGACCTATCGATCTTCCATGTTGTATCAAGTGAATAGTTTATGTAATAAATCATGTTTAAGTTTGTAATAAAATCAGGGTTGTCATAAATGCACTAGGGTGTGGGCCCTCTTTCTATCTACTGAGTGGCATCCCAATGATGCACTAGGGTGTGGTTCCTCTACTTGGTGATTGTTCTCCCTCAACTATGTGGCACAATAATGAGATTTGGGTCCTCCATGTGGTCACTTTTTCAAACATGCGAGATGTTGGGAATCAATGATGGACCTTTGGAGCTGTAGGTAGACTCATCAACCTGGGTTGAGCTATAAGATTGATATCCCCTTTCTCTCTCATCTGGGTTTTTTATATGATCATGTGTGTGTGTGTGTAATTGGGTTTTGTTTCTCTCTTTATTTTGGTTGAGATGACTACTTCTATCATGTCTTCTATTGATCCCTATTTATTTTTAAAGGCGTCCTATTGGGTATGTATATAATCACCCCTACAAGATATTTTCCCACAAGTTTTGTATCTTACTATGATGAAAGATAGATTTTCAGTGGAATTAGTGGATCTTAGGGATACTCTGGTGCATAAACTGTGTATGGTGGTTGAGATTACAGACCTATATCTAGGCCCTCCCGGTATTTATTTTCTAGTTTTTTCAGGTTGGGGAATCTTTTCTGGGTGGGTATGTATTTTTCTTTTTTCTTTTTTGGGTTTACTCTTTCACACTCTTTTCATCCTCTAGAGGTTATTATATACAAGGTTTTCACTCTAAAGGTTATTGTACTTTATTAATATTCCTATGCACTTCTACATGGAGATGGTTGGGTTTGTGTCTATATGTACATTAGGAAAAGGGCTCCCATATTATTTATGTCTTCTGGGAACTTGTTTCAATCCTATAGCATATGGAATCAGGCTTGGGGTAGTAGTGCCTCATCCTTCCACCAACCAGGCGGGCCTCGGTGGTTCGGGTTGTGACTTTATCATTATACAATAATAAACTAAATATTTAGGAATCCTTTTTATTGATTGTAAATTTATTTATGGGTTAATATAATGTATTTTAGAAAAATTAAGTTATATCTACATTCCAATGTTTGACATTTTGGAACAAATATTATATTTATTCTAAAAATTGTTCTTATATGTTATAAATTTATTATTTTAAAATTAATTATTATCACATTTAAAAATTTAGTAAATTAAAATGGATTTCATATTTATAATTAGAAGGACTGATTTAGATAATAATGGTAATTTTATTTTTAGGCACAAAAATAAGCTTCCAAGGTAAAAAAGTGAGTTACAATTGTAAAGGTAAAATAAGGTAAAAGGTAAAAATTAAAAGGGAAAGGCTTAATATACATAAAAAATTCATTAAATAGTTACTTAAGGGTTTTCATAACCATACCTAAACATTTCATCATTAATTATAAACCAAATTCAATGAAATTAATTCCATCAAAAGTGGTTAGCCATAATAACAAAATAATCAATATTTTAACCCTTGAATACCTCCCTACTCAAGTATAAATACCCAACCCCTATTCTCATTATCCCACAAAAAAATCAAATTTCTATCAACATATTACTCTCAAGGAGTATTTTCTATTTTTTCCCCTCAATATTGAAGAGTTTTATAGTTTTAAGGGTCGTTTTGAAGTAAAGAAGCTCAAGAGAAGTGAGTGTTTTTAATCCTACTCTTTCCTTTCCAATTAAAATTATTTAGTTATAATGTATATT
Organism: Viscum album; assembly: GCA_963277665.1. Lineage (NCBI taxonomy): Eukaryota > Viridiplantae > Streptophyta > Magnoliopsida > Santalales > Viscaceae > Viscum > Viscum album. The sequence goes on along the minus strand of OY728145.1, from coordinate 1,922,670,942 downwards.
AAAAATATTTTTAAAATAATTATAATATTTTAATGACTTGTAATTTTAATCCATCTTATAGAATTTAAATGATATATTACTCATTCCTTCTCATTATATCCTTTTCCTATCTCATTATTATGTTAAAGTAAGGGTTTTTAACCTTGTATTTACTTTATTTTCACAATACATTCCAATTAATTTTAATTTCAAAAAGAATTTATATATTTTTTCACTATTATAAATTAATTATCAATGATAGATCACCATTCCCCCTCATTATACTACCATTATAATTTGTTATAACGAACACTTCTAAAGATATAAACCACCCCAGATTTTATTAAAGTAAAGTTATTGTGATTCCATAAAAAATATATCAATTTATGGATACTGGAAAGTTTTTGTAGTTATAAAAAATATGAACATAGGGGAAATATCATTAAGTTTTCTAGAGTATCAAATCAATCTTCACCTTGTTCATAATTAGTGGGCCTAATATTTAACGCCTGAATAGACATGGCAGGGGGATATGCTTTGGGTTATTCACAAGCTCTTTAATAACTCTAATAAAGGTTTATTTCCTATTGATAATTGTACTCTGTCAATTTAATATACTGATATTAATTAAAAGTCATTGTATCTATTATTTATTAGATATTACAAATTATATCTTATTAAACCATTTCCATTGGTCATTCCTATGTTAAAATATGGGTTTTTCCAAGAACTATGATTTAATCAAAATTATGGTATTTATATATTTCCAACAACATAATTAATAATTAAAAGTAAAAAAATAGTAAAATAATCATAATCTACTATTTTTTATAATAAACTCAATTATATATTGTTTTTTCCATTATTTTTCTATCTCTTTTAAAAGAATCACTCGTCTTGGTTGTTTAATTCTATATATGTGATTAATGATGTTATTTGTAAGCAGTTTTGTTCAATATAAAGTCTTTAAAATTTATTTCATTTTTATGATTCTATAATGGTAAAATATTTTTATAGTAATTAAATAAATTGTATAATAATTTTTATTTTATACCATTTGAAATAATCTTAAAGGGAAAGATTCTTCTAATAGTAATTATTTAAACAATCAATTACACCAAATCAGTTTATTTATGTTAAGAAAAATATACCTTTATACTTTTGGATATTTTATAACCATAAAAAAATTTCCTTTTACCATTATTAATATGTCAGAGTGGTATTTAAATCTATGAACCATGCAACCTCAAAACAATCAACCTAAACTATACTAATTATTAAATAAATTAAACATGATAATAGATAAATTAAAATGAATAATATTAATGAAATGAATATGAAAAAGTTTCTTAAGAAAGTAAATAATTAATATAACTTTATTTCTAAAAATATTATAGGACATATGAAGGAATCTATGACTTTAAGTAAGGATTTTTTAAGTATTGTTCCTTTATTCCCTATATTCTCTTCTACAAATAAAATTCAAGTTCATAAATTTCCATCATTTTATCTTATATTAATTTTTTATGAATTTATTGTCTCTATTCTTCCCTTAATTATTTATAGTACATACCTTAAGTTTTTTCATAGGTATTTCTCTTTCTTATCTTGTATAATGTGATTATGTTATCCACCACCCTCCATGTTTCTATTAACTTTCTTTTTGTCCTTCATGTTCATGTTAAAATAGACATCCATAATTCAAATGACTGGGGAAATTATGGACTAAATTGTATAAAATTGATTATATATGGTGTAAATACCTTATAGTTCATTATTTTCCTTAAAGGGTATTTACATAAAGTGTTACTTGATCTCATTTGATACTCATTTCATTTCCACGGGTTCATCATGTTATGATTATTAATGGATATATATATGTTTTTCTCTAAGTTTCACACTTGAATTTTTTTAATATCAATGTTTCACCCTAATAGAACTCCAATAATTAATTAAATAAGAAATATCTAGAGATACCATGTTCCTAATACCATGGAAGTTTTCCTTGATAAATTTTTATGATACATTGGTAACCTTGGTATTAAGCTTTATGAAACCTTAATCATGAACCATGTTGATATGCTTATGAATGCCTCATTTTTAAATTGTACCCACAATTCAATGTTATATGGGAGTTTCTCCAATATGTGATGATTGTATTGGTAGTGAGACTTGAATTATGATTATGATGACATTATTTATCATGTTGTAATATAATTATGATTCCATAACTTATGATACTATTTTCTTTATTCCATGATTCGATGTGTTGATATATAATCTTCCTCATTTATTTTACCATGTTATTACACATGACTAAAATGTTATATTTCATCCCAAATGATCAAGAATATCAATGTTTTATTTCTATTTTATTATGATTTACCTCTCACTGAGTGTCTGGGATCACCCTTTCTTATGTTTCCCCATTTCCATAGGAATTTCATTTGAATGGATATTTATAGGATTGATACATTTTTGTAGAATCATTATAGATGAAATATAAATTTTCATGAGAGTTGAAGATGGAAATGTACCTAATTTCAAAAGACACAAAACTTTTGATCTTGGGAGTTTCTTATAACGCTTTTGATATATATAAAAGTATATAATTTTAGAACCAGATCTGAGGGTTTGGGTATATGTAATCTTAATTGGTATAAGAGTATAGATTGGTTGTTTTTTAAAATTAGGATTCTAAATATTTGTTTATATAACCTTATATAGATAATCATTAATTCTAGATAACTTGGATAAACTAGTATGGACCCATATGATTAATATCAACAATGTATTTATAATGTGTCTATTTTATAGATAAAATTTTAGTAAACACTTGCATTTAATAACTGTTTATCATTAGGTAAAATTATACAGTTAAATTTTTTTTAAGGGGTAGAATGTAACATCCCATATTTACGATGAAATTTTCTTTCAATAGTATAAATGTAAATTCTAATTAAATTATGATCATTTTAACAAATAAAATATTTATACGAATTTTTATCACATAATTTTTTTATTACATGTATTTCTAGTAAAATGGAAATATATTTATTGAAATGTTTTATTAGAAAATGGGTAGCCTAATGTTGTACGAAATTATATTGTGTTCAGTGGGGTCATGGGGATCGAGCCCATGATCAAAGTGAGACAAGGTCACATGTAGCAACCTCAACCACATTTTATTTGAGGTGATGTCTACTCTATTACATTTTCACAAGATGCAAGGAATTTCATCCCAAAATACCAAATAGTTTATTAGTCATGGTAAAATAAATACATACTTGATTCATTTCTTGGATTTAAAAACCCAAATTACAACATAATTTTTTTTGAGAATAACATTATTCTACATGGAATATCCTTTTATAAAAATTTTAGTACACTTCATGTATTTATAATAAAGGAGATAAAATATGGGTGAGTTCAAATGATCATTTATGGTAAATTATTGCAGAATATATCATGAATCAATAATAATAATCAATATGGAAAGGTAAATAACTAATCACACAATTAATTTAAATAACTAGATAAATCATAATCAATATGGTAAGGTAAATAAATGAAAATACATTCCAACTGATCTGTCTCATGTGACCAATCAATGAAACGGGGGACTATAAATGTTTGAGCCCCACCTAGTACTGCATATCCAAATCATTCCTAATATATCAAAAAATGGATTTAATTCTTGAATCAATATAACTTTTCAAAAAATAGTTGTATTAAGTAAAGTTTATAGATTTATCAATATTTTCCAAGATAAAAAAATAACTTTCAATGTAGAACACCTTATATAGAAATGATATATGTTTAATAAATAAACATATCCATGATAAATTATATGTATATTTAAGTAAATTTAATGTCTAATGATCATATTATAGTGAATAATTAAATGGTAAGTCAATAACTACAAAAAAAAATTAAGGAAATGAATTTGTATTCTTTACTTGGTAAAATGATCATAAAACATCCATATGAAGAATAAAGATTCTATCAATACAACATAAACCCATTAGAGTAAAAATAAAGGGTTCTAGTTGATTATGAAAATAAATATCTTAGAAATATTTAAAAACATTCTTGAGGAAAATATCATTTTTATTTTGGAAATCACATTTTAAAACATAAAACATTTTGAAAATCCATTTCTTTGATAATTATTTTTAGAAACTTAAAATTTATAGAATATTAAGAAAAACTTTTTCTTTAAAATTAAATTGTAAACATAAAAAGTAAGCTTCAAATAAATGATGATCATGATGGTGGGTAATTACTTTTATTCCATAAAAGTTAAAAAACTAGTCAATTTTCAATGTAAAAAGTTTAGGAAAGTGCCTTATTCAGAAAATTATAAGAAGATTCCTTTCACATTTTTGATAAAAGCCAAATAAGATTTTTTTTATAAATGACATAAGATACCTTCATAAAAATTTAAAAGAAAAAATGGGAAAAAATTATTTAATAAATCGTTTTGAAAAGGTAAAAATATTTTTGAAATTTTTTTATAAAATATGGTTTTGAATGAAAATAGATTTCTAACCGAACACATAAATGAATTCTGACTTTATCAAAAAAAATATCAAATGATTTAAGTACCGAAGAGTGTAAAAATGTAATATTACTTGAAAATATCATGAATTATTAAATTAGAATAAAATTAAATGGTTTTATTATAAATTTTTCAAATTATTTCTTTCAACTATAATTCAAGAATAAATAATCTCAATTAGAATAAGATTGTGAAATAAACCTCTATAATGATTATAACAGTGGATTGAGAATTATTAAATTACTCTATTATGTGTTTTAACTACAAATATAAGTAATAAAAGTGTAAATAAAACATAAGTTATTAAAAATTAATTATACACATAATCTTATAATGACATGATCCATGAATTAGAAGTTTAACCTTGTGAATGGAAATTGAGTTAAGAAATACCTTAACATGTGATCTATTTTTATTTAAAGTTATTTAACCTTATATATAGTGGTTTTAGACATGTAATTAACTTGTAAAATTAACATAATCATATTTATAATATCATATATGATTCTATTATAAAATTTTACCACCTATTTGATAATAATATATCATTATTTTCATTGTTTCTAGTGTTAATCACCTAGTTTTCTCAATCATGCTTTGTTATGAAATTTCCAGTTCTTGTGCATATTATATAGTCACATAACATTTAGAATAATAATCATGAAATAATTATAATATTTTTACATAAATTATAAATTTAAAACCAATAAAGAAATATGGTTATGAAAAATGAAGTACGCTATGATCATGGAGACAGTAGGTCATACGTACGCATGAGTAACGTTTCCAATTTCCAATGATCATTATGGAAATAATTTAAGTAATATATAATATTTACAGAATCATAATAATATCATATATATCATATTTTTTACTTATATATATATATATATATATCATCCAAGTGGTGTGGTGATGAAAAGAGATTCACATCGCTTCGTGAAGACGGTAGTCCACACGTACATGAATGATGTTATCATATTTAAGTGAGTGGAAAGGTAAGAAGTAAAATGATATATATTATCATTATTTAATATTAAATATGTAATTAATATCATAATTATTCCATGTATATCACATATATTTACTAACTTTAACTTATCACATTCCATGTAAAGCGTTAGTGAAAGATGAATCACATAGCTTCACGGGGTAGTAGTATGTCGTACACACGAGCGACAATATTGTGTCCCCTACGGAATAGAATGTAAAATTATATATATTATATAATTAATAAAAAATTATAAATATTTATAAATATAATATATATATATATATATAATTTATATCTATCATCATGCCCCATCGTGAGAGGCAACAATGGAAAAACGAATGACATTGGTTCGAGAGGCGGCAGTCCTCCATACACATGAATGATGATTTCGTAACCCATTTGATAGAAATGGGAAAGGTTTTAATTCGTTAATTTATTATAAAAACATCAAATTATATTGAAGAAACTTATTTTATTATATCATCATGTTTTAATAACAATTGAAGGTGGTGGAGAAAGAAATAAAATAAAAATAGTTGTTGAAGAACGTTACCACTTCTTTGGGTATCCTCCTTAGGTTTTCCCCAAATACATTCCTAAGGTAGATTTATGACCAAATTAATACTTATAGGATAATAGGGTGGTATTTTTAATGTTATTGGTTCAGTTGTTGGATGAAAAAAAACTAGTTTGAAGGTGTGAAGAAGAGAGGACTATGGTGGCCTTTTATAAGGGATGTGAGTGTCCCACTTGTAATTTTTTGAAATGATTCAATCATACCCAAATTTTAATCATTAAAAAACCTTACCAAATGGGTAATTATAGAACCTATAATATATAAGGTATAAATATGCCCAGTAAATGGTTTTCTTAAAAGTATTTAGGGCATTTTTAATCCTTGTCATCTTAGTTTAACCACCCGGTAAATCAAATTTTACCTTTACCACGATAATTAATTTTTACAGTTATGATTATACATTTTGGTCTAAAAATAAGTTTATATTATTATAAAATATAAATTATTATGATTCATAATATTTAATTTAGTTTTAATAATTCAATTCAAAGAATTATAAATTTTTAATTTAATATTAATCCCACGAACACAATGAGAAAGTGGGTTTTTAAAGAGAAAATGCTCAAAAGTTTAAAAGTTTTTATATCAAAATTCAGAATTAAAATGATTCCAATAACCTAAATTTAATTAATTGATATATAATTGAACTAATTTAACTTTATTATTATTTAAAAATATAATTTAACTTTATAAGTAACTTAAACAAAAAATATTTTTTCAATTAAAATTCAATATTTTCGCTATTCATCAAAAAATTAAACTTTTCAGAAAACAAAACCCAAAAAATAAACCTAAGATAATATTGGTATTATAATTTCAAAAATTAAGTTTATTTTTTCAAATACATTTTCAAAAAGTGATAAAAATTAGTTTTAAATTATTTGTGCATAGCATGATTAAACCATCTTTTCAAAAATATGGTTTTCCAAAAAGCATTTCTTTTTCTTTTAAATGATTCTTTATTTTATATCTAATCAATATATAAACATAATTATCATAATTTAATTATTACTATTCATAACCTCTATTAAAATTACTAGGTAAAAATATTATTTTAAATAATAATATTTTAATATAATTTTATATTTCATTTAAACTCGGTGTTGTGTGTAACACAAGCTAAACTCAATTTTGTGTGTAACGCAAGCCAAACATAGTGCTATATATAACAAAAGATAAAATATGTTTTTCATGTAATGAAACTTATTGACTATATTGAATTTATTTAAAAATAAATATATCATAAATTCTTAGGGTGTTATATTTTCTTCTAAGATTGGTATTGTGTGTCACAAACACTATCGAATACAATGTTCTTATTTTAAAAACTCAGGGTGGTACATTCTACCCACCTTAAATAAATTACATCCTTGCAATTTAAAATTGATCCCCATAATACTGGGTTTGACATTTGTAAATAAACTTTTTTAAAAACCAACATTGTAAAATGGTTGATAAAATGACCACTTAATAAGAGAGAAATAGAAGTATGAAGGTCATCTAGAATAACACATAACTAGGTTTCCAAGTAGGATAACATAGGTGGGAAATAAAAACACAGACATGGAATAAAATATTAAATAATTATAGATATTGATTTAGGTTATTTATTACAAATAAGTGAATGCTCAATGGATAATTAAGGACCTCAAAATCATAAATATTTGATGATTTAGAAGACTATCTGGTTCATCGTTTATAAAGGTAATAGGATGAAATTTTTGTTTTAAGATCCTTTTCCAAAATTTGAGGAATTATTTTAAAATCTATGAATATAAGTAAATATACTTAATTGATACCTTTCTATTTAATAAGAAAAATATAACCCTTTCATTGTGCTTTGATCAATTTCCAATTCATCCCTTACTTCAATAAATGAATATCCAAAAAAATAAATTTTTATGGTTAAAGCACTAAAATTAACATTTAGGGGATCATGAGATCCATAATATATTGTTAATTATTTCCATATACCTCCAACTATTTTCCAATACCATTAATATTCATAAATTTTCATATAGTGAAGTAATACATTAATCTCTAAATACTCACCCAAAGGTAAACTTAAACCATTTGATAAATTTTTAACCATAAAACCCTTAAAAAAGATTAAGATCCATAACTTTAGAAACAAGGTCATTGAATTCCCAAAATAAACTTTTCATTAATCATAAAACAACATGAATCAGATCTTAATTGTCACATACCAAACATATAAATAACTATAACATGTATTCTCTTGAAACATAATAATAACATGAAATATCAAAGAAAGTTATTTAAAACATGCATGATTCCATATTTCATAAGTAAAACATAGATTATTGTATTTATTCCTTAAATCAAAAAAATATTTAAACTTCATCAAGCATAAACCAGTTTTTTTTCAAATCATTAGTCACTTCCAATGTAGTTAGTACTATAAAATTTACTTTTTTCATATAAATTATTTATTTATCCCAACATCATTATCTCAACATACATAACATATTAAGGGTCCTCAGTCATTTGTTTTCCAAGAAGTTCAAATATCCACTGAATCATTTTTCTTGGTCATCAGTACCATTAAACACTTTCTTTCAAATCCTTAATGAAAAATTACTATAGTACAGTCCTTATATATTTCATAACACTTATAACTAGTGTATCGTTGATAAAATAATCAAATGAAATAATTCTTTAATCCCAACACAATAACATTAATCATTCTTCTTTATCTGTGATATTATCATAATCTTGACTATGATCTATTAGATTCTTTTGCGGTATATTCATTTGATGCCTAAGGCATTAATTTTTGTAGTGTCTCATCTCTTTATAGTTGAATCATTGTACATTGGAAACTTTTTTATTTCCCATTAAATCATAATCATGATTTCATTTCTCTCCATACTTGTAGAAAACTACCCTTACTTTTAATCCAATACTAGGAGGTTTCATTCCACAATTATGACATGTGGGAAAATACATATTTCCCTTCTTCCATTTATCTGTTTTTCCCTATCCATTCTCTATTTATCTTATTTCCCATAAAATCCATAATACATAGAGAATTTTCTCTTTGTCTTTTTACCATGTGATAATATGTCCTCGTATGATGATAATGTTTAAGAGACTAATTCCCTTCGAAATATTACTATAATACAATCAAAGAAATTATCATTGTTACTCATTAGATTAGATGTATTGATGAGATTCTGAATACTTAAACTATGATCTATCCATAAATGACAAAATATAGTAGATAAGATCATATAATTATGAAACATAATTTATAATCCCAAAACTAGTGAAATTATTAACATAAATTGAAAACTTTATGCATATATAATATCATAATCATAAACATGGTTTCTTTGGGGATATCTATATTTTCAAATCCTTCATAATGGTTTGTAAATAAAATGTGAATTTTCCTAATAATATCCCCTAATATCATTAAACCAGGTGCATATTAAGGCCCTTTTCCTTGCACTAAGTGATCATCGGGTCAAGCCCAATGCACCATTTTTTGAAGATATTATCCCTAGATACTTCTATGCTAGAACCATTTCCACTTTTAGTTTCTATACAGAGATGTATTTCTAAGAGGAAATATATAATATATACCTTAAAAAACTATAGGATGTTATTATATAATTATCCTTAAAGTATATCATAGGTTTATGTTTCTTAATATATTTTTTCCTAAATCTAGTTCCCAAGAATTATACTAAACTTTCTTTGATACCAACTATATAAAACCTTACCCCAGTAGCCCAGAGTTGGTTTCTTATTTATTATATTGGAATAAGATACAAGGAACCATATCCCAAAGGACCAAATTTTTTAGTAGTCTTGGTAAACTATATATATACTTGAGTCATTCATTATATTCGAAAACACAAATCACAAATATTTTTTGAAATAACTTTATTCCATCAAGAATATCATTTTATATCAAATATATTACACTTTATGGATTCCTAATAAGGGAAAAAATAAGGGTGAGATAAAATACTCAGTAAGGGTTAAGAATAATGTAATATATCATGAATCAAAAAGAATAATAAATATAGAATGGTAAATAACTAATCACACATTCCATTTAAATAATTGGATAAGGCATAATCAATATGGAAATGTAAATAACTGAAAGCAAAATCCATTTAATCAATAAACTAATAATGAAATGAATCCATAGATAATATCATTGTGAAGATCTCATGGATAATAATAACTGAATTTTTAATGAAGACAATGCCAAATTATTGGATGTCAAGTATAAGGTACATGAAAACCTCTGCTATCAAGATATATCCTCTAGACAGTTTAAAAATACTAATTAAAAACCTATTTGATACCTTTACCATCTAGACCTTTCGCAAGACTATTTAAAACTACAAGTAGAAACCCATTTAATTTGGATAACTGATTTGTATCATGATAACTATCGATGCATCGAGGGGTTATGTAAAATCTAGGCTCCATCCTTCACTACTAATCTAAATTATTCCTCGTATATTAAAAAATAGATTTAATTAATGAATCAATATTCATTTTCAATAAATATATATATATTGAGTAAAGAATGCATATTTATCAATATTTCCCCAAAAAATCAATGTAGAACACTATATGTAGAAATGATCTACAGTTTAAGAAATAAACATATCCATGATAAATAATATGGATATATAGAGAAATTTAATCTTCAATGATCGGAGGAAAGTTAATAATTCAATGTGAAGTTAATGACTTAAAAATGATTCTAGTAAGTGAATTTTAATAATTTCCATGTTGAAAATGATCATAAACCATCCAGAAGAAGAATAATGATGGTATCAACAAAATATATACCGATTGGAGTAAGAATAAAGGGTTATTATAATTGATAAATAAAAGTACCATAAAAATATCTTCAAAAAAATTCTTGTGTAAAATATTATTTTCATTTTAAAAATATCTTTTTAAAACATAACACATTTTAAAAATTAATTTTCTTCGAAAATAATTTTTAAAAACAAAGAATTTCTATAATATTACTAAAAACATTTTCTTTAAAATAAAATTTCAAAAATGAAAAGTATGATTTAAATAAATGATTTATAGGATGTTGGTAAATTATTTTCATTCTCTACAAGTTAAAGAAACATTTCTTTTTCACTATAAATATTTTAGAAATGTGCCTTGTTCGGAAAAGGATAAGAAGATTCCTTTCACATTTTCTGTAAAATCCAAATATGAATTATTTTGAAAATGACATAAGATTATTTTGAAAAAAAAATTAAAAAGTAAAAATGGGTAAAATTTACTTTAATAAATCATTTTTAAAAGGTTAAAAAATTTGAAATTTTTTTTAGAAAATATGGTTTAGAAGAAAATATATTTCCGACCAAATAGAGAAACAAAGTCAAACATTATTATAACATTTTATAAATTAATTGAAGTACCGAAGAGTGTTAAAATGATACTATAACTATAAAATATCATTAATTTATATAGGATAATAAAATGAAATGGTTTTATCAGGAAATGGTCAAATAATATCCTTCAACTGAAATTCAAGAATAAACCATCTCGATTAGAATGAGATTGTGAAATAAACCTCTACAATGATCATAACATTGGAGTAAGAATTAATAAATGAATATATTATGTGCCTAAATTTTAAATAAACATAAATATATGTAAATAAAATATACTAAAATCACATTCATTATACACACAATCTTAGAGTGATATAATCAATGAAGTATAACTTTAACCCAACGAACAGAAATTGAGTTATGAAATACCTTATCTCACACTTCCTTCTAATTGAACAATATTGAAACTTTTTTATAGTGGTTTTAAACATTTTATTAACTTATAAAATTACCATAATAATATTTATCATGTCATATATGATCCCCCTAAAACATTTTATCACTTTTTTGACAATAATATTTCATAATTTTCATTTTTTGTGGTGTCGATCACCTTATTTTCTCATTCATACTTTCTTATGAAATTTATGGTTCTTGTGTGTATTATATAGTTACATAAAATCCATAATTATAATAATGAAATAATTATAATATTTTAACGTCAATATTACTTTTAAAACCAATCATGAAATATGGTAACATAAAATGAAGTGCGTTGTGATCATGGAGATGGTGGGATCTATGTACACGTGAGTAACATTTCCATTTTACAATGATCATTATGGAAAGTTGGTAAGAAATATATAATCTTAATATAATGATAATAATATCACATATACCATATTATATACTTATATATATCATCCATGTTGTGTGGTGATGAAAAGAGTGTCACAATGCTTCGTGAAGGTGGTAGTCCACACGTGCATGAATGATGTTATCATATTTAAGTGAGTGGAAAGGTAATATATAAAATGATATATATTATATCTTCAGAATGATAAATATTTTATAAATATAATAATTATTTAATTTATATCACATATATTTATTAAATTTAACCTTGTAGATTCCATGTAAAGTGATAGTGAATGACGAATCACATCGCCCCATGGGGTGGTAGTCCACCGTACACACGAGCGACGTTATCACGTCCCCTAAGGAATTTAAAGTAAAAAATATATATGTGATATGATTACTCCATAGGTATTAATATTCTATAAATATCATATATATACTGTATATCTATCAACATACCCAACCATGAGATGCGGTAATGGAAAAATGAATGACATCGGTTCATGAGGCGGTAGTCCCCTATACACATGAACAATGATTTTGTAACCCATTATATGTATGTGGGGATGTTTTTTTCTCATTAACTTTATATAAAAACATAATATTATATGTAATATACTTATTTTATTATATCATCATGGTTTAATAATATTTTAATGAGGTAGAGGAAGAAATAAATTAAAAATGCTTGTTGAAGAACATTACCTATTCTTCTTGTATCTACCTTAGGTTTGCACTAAAATCATTATTAGGATGTATTTAATCCCAAAATAATTCTTCTATAAAGATAAAAGGACATTTGGGAAGTTATTTTAACAGGTATTGTCTAATAAAAAATGGTTTTAAGGTGTGACAAAGAGGGGAGAGGGGTGGCCTTTTATAAGTGAGGTGAGTGGCACACTTGTAATTTTTGAATTGATTCAATCACAATCATGTTTTTATAATGAACAAAATAATCCAAAATGTTCCATTATCTAAAAAATAATATATATAGTCAAAATATGGCTAGGAAATGGGTATTTAACAAGTTTTTAGGTAACTTTTAACCCTTATCGTCTTAGTTTAACACCCTAGTAAATCCATTTTTACATTAACTACGGTAATTAATTTTCATTGTTGTCACTATTAATTTTGTTAAAAAATATAGTTGACCATATTTTAAATTATGAATTATTCTTTATAAATATATGGAATCTATTTTTCTAAATTTGATTCACATATGTAGAAACTTTTAATTTAAAATTAATCCTATAGACGCGATGAGAAAGCGGGTTTTTTAAGAAGAAACACTCAATGTTTTACAAAGTTTTTATAGAAAACTTCAATATTAAAATTATTCAAATAACATAAATTAGATTTATTTATATATAAGTGAACTAATTTAACTTTAAAACCATTTCAAAATATAATTTACCCTTTTAAATAATTTAAATGAAAAGTCATTTTTCAATTAAAATTCAGCATTTCTAACTATTCATTAGAAAATTAAACTTTTTAAAAAAATATATAAAAATTAACCCTAAGATAATTTTAGTGTTATGATTTCAAAAATAAATTTTATTTTTTAAAATAAATTTTCTAAAAATGGTAAAAAATAACTTTAATTTATGTGTTCAAAGCATGATTAAACCATCTTTTAGAGAAATATATTTTTTCATAAAACAGTTTTTTCTCTTAAATGATTCTTTATTTTATTTATAATAAAAAATAACCATAATTTTCATTATTTATTTATTACTATTAATACCTTCCATTCCAATGCATATTTGATAACTATTATTTTAAATAATAATATTTTAATAACATTTCACATTTTATTTAAACTCGATGTTGTGTGTTATGCAACCTAAACTCAGTGTTGCGTGTAATGAAAGATAAACATACTGTAACATGTAATGTAAGATAAATTAAGTTGTACATTTAATGAAAGATATTGAGGATATTTAATTTATTTAAAAATAAATATATTATAAATTCTCTAGGTGTTATATTTTCTTCTAATCTTGGTGTTTTATGTCACATACGCTATCAAATACAATGTTCTCACTACAAAAAAAGATTATATTTACTTTCAGAAGTTTATAAGGGGTTATTATAAAACCCCTATAAATAAAAATTAGATTATTTTAATAATAACCCTTATAATTTGATTTATTTTTTAGTCCAAACCACCCCTAATTATTTCCCACCCTCAATAAATGATTCACCCATCCAGTGCTCCCCTCTCCTCTATTATCGCCCATCCCCAACCCCTAGTAACCCTATTTCCCCATGACCATCACCCCTCTTAGTTCTCCCTCTCTCGCTTCATCTACTATCTCCCCATATCTACCTCGTTCTGCAGCTTCCTCTATCTCCCAGCTCTCCCTCCCTTCCACGACTGATGGATTCCCCTACCTACCATCATGACCACACTCCTCTCCCTTCCATGGCTGAAATCTTTCTTTACTTCTCACAATAATGGTTCTCCTCTCCCTTATGATGTTGACGTTTTACCCTACCTCACATCAAAATAGTTCCCCCTTTCTAATATTTAAATGATGTGTACCCCTCCTGAGTGAGACGGAACCCCATCCCAATTCTCGTGAGGTCTCCCCCTCTCTCTTAGATTTCATGAAGCCCTCAGATCGGGTATTCTACTCCTCCAGTGTGGGAATCCATGGAACTCTAAAAAAATAATGTTCTTATTCTCATTGAAACCATGTATGGATAATAGATTCCCCCTCTATAATCTGGTACCCCTTTTAGTCCCAATCCTAAAACCCTCACCCAAAGAAACCCTTACCTGATTAGTCAATTTTTTGGGATTATTCTCTTTTTTCCTCTTTATTCTAAATCTTCAACAAAAACCTCAATGAACTAGTTGTTTTAATTCATTTTTTTCCTTTTCTAAGGGGAAAAATCTACTTTAGACCTCAAGGAATGTTTAATGAGGTAATTGGAATGCTTAATTTTGATATTGAGTTTCTTTGGATTGATTTATAAAATTAAATCTAAATTTTTTATTGGAATTACAGAAATAATATTATTGTAATCACTAATTATTTAAAAAATATGTATGTTTACTATAATACCCATGCATAATTTTCACCATTTGTTTTATTTTTATCAAAATTATATGGTATTTGGCTTCTGTTATAGTTAACTTTATATTAGACATATTAGTTATAATATGTGCGACTTCTTTAAGAAGTTTTATTTTGAAATGAAAGTGAATTATTTTTTTAGAAACTGAAAAAACATTGTTTTTTTGTCCAACTATTTTTCATAACTGATAAAGGCTATGTGCAGTTTTCAATCAACAATTCCAAACTATTCTGAATTATGAGTTTTTTTTCTTGAACACACTTCCAAAGTTTATTTAAAATTTTTTTTAAAGGAAAACATATTTTTTTATGTTTTTTAATGGAAAAAATATAATTTTTAAAAAATGGTTTTCAATTTCCATAAATAAAAAAGAAACATGCATATTATATTTTTTAATAAAAGTGTTTTTTGGAGAAAATTTATTATATTTTATAATTTTAAAAAATTCATTTAGATATTTATTATTTTTCCCCATTTTAATTTGAACATATTTAATTGATATATTCTATTTCAATTAATGCAGTAAAAATGGATAAATCATGGATTTTCTAGTCAATAAAAAGAGACGGTTATAAGAAAGTATTAAATAAATTTCTTGATTTTGTGTTTGAGCATCAATATGTTGAGGAAAAAATAACATGTCCATATAATAATTGAAAATTTATGAAATGGTTGACCAGAGTTGAAGCATATTCTCATTTTAGTCTAAATTAATTTTCAGTTGAATACACCAAGTGGGTATATTAAAGAGAATTTAATAAAGTTTAGCTACCATCTAATACAGAACAAGAGAATGAGACTTATCCCCATAATATAGGTCCTCTATATCCTATAGATGAAATGGTCAGTGATGCATATGGGGTTGGTAATATGTTTGGTTAAAATAAAGCAGACTCATTTCTTTTTGTAAACATGGTTAAAATTTCTAGAAAATTTTCTATGTTTTTGAATAATTATAATCAAGAATTATATAAAGGTTGAAAAAATTACTCCAGATTAGATTTTATTATAAAAATTTATCAGATAAAGTTTTTATGTGGAATTAATGATCAGGAAATGACAATGATTTTGGATTTTTTAAGAGATTATTTTAAACATGACAAAATCCCCAACTCTTTTTATGAGGCTATGAAAATCATCAATAAACCTGGGCTTAATTATATTAAGATACATGATTTTCTGAACAAATTCATATTTTATTGGGGATATGATAAGGAAAAATATATATGTAATAAATGTTAATAATATAGGTTGAAGGAAAAAGTTGTTGAAAAAAAAAAGAAATAACCAGATAAATTTTCCATTATTTCCCACTTAAACAATGATTGAAATAGTTGTTTATGTCTAGTAAAACTTCCAATCATGTGCTCTGACATGAAAGTGAAAAATGTAATGATGAATTGGTGAGTAATCTTGTATATTTTAAATCATGGAATATATTTAATTTCAAACATCCTCAATTTTATTTAGATCCTAGAAATGTTTTCTTGGGTCCTACCGCTGATGGTTTTAAGCCTTTTGGAAGCATGAGTTCAAGTTATATTATTTATCATATAGTGTTGATACCATATAATCTGCAATAATTGATGTGTATGAAACAAATATCTATGATTCTTTAAATGATCATTCCCAGGAAACAAATTCTGTAAAATGACATAGATATCTATTTTATACCTCTTTTGAAGGAGTTGAAATAGTTTTAGTTAAATTGAGTTGAAACCTATGATGTTTTTGTGTCTAAAAATTTTAAAATGTAAGTAGCATTATAGTGTAAAATCAGTGACTTTTCTAGACTCAATAAATTATCTAGATGAAATAATTATACTGGATTAGCTTATCTGACTTATAATTTTGACACAAGTCCGTTTTGTTTACCTCATAGTTGAAAGTGGTGTTTTGGGGGCATCGTCGATTTATTTGTGATTGTCATAAATTTCAATTATTGAGATTATATTTTGATTTAAATAACGATTTATGAAAACCTCTATGTTCCTTTTCTGTCATGGATATTTTAAAACAGGCAAAAACATAAATGTATCATTTGTAAAGATAATAACATAGAATGGTAAAGGAAAGCGATCTCGGGGGAATAACAATGATGATGTCTCCTAACACTGGAAAAATTTCTATATTTTTGAATTCCGATATTGGGAGACTAACATGTTATGTCAAAATATTGATGTCATGAATATTGAGAAAAATGTATGTGATAATTTCATTAATACTTTGTTTAACGAATGTGTAAGGAAAAAATATCATCTTAAGGCCTAAAAATATCTTAAGATAATGGGTATATTAATGGATTTGTGGCCTAATGATAAGGGTAAATATCATCCATGTCTTTTTACAATGAAAAATAAAATTAAATATACCTTTTTTAATTGTCTAGTAAATATGAATTTCCCAATGGTTATTTAAAAAACCTTTCTAGATGTATCAATATGAAAGATTTCAAATATCTAGATTGAAAATTTATGATTTTCATGTCATTATGGAGCAATTAATTCTCATTTCAATATATAATGGGTTTTCGAACAATGTGTCTATAGTATATATGGAGTTATGTGAATTAATTAAAAAAATATGTCTAGGTTTTCAATCCTATTGATCTTGATAATTTTTATCATTGAATTATTCTCACTATTTTCATTTGAAGATGTTTTTTCTCCTTCATTTTTTAATATCATGATTCGCTTGTATGTGCATATAGTCGATGAACTATCATTGGGTGGGATGATATAATATAAATTGATATATCCTATTGAAATTTAATTTAAAATTTTGTACATATATTATTTTTCACTATAATATTTTAGTTTTTTCGTATTATTTTCGTATTTTATATAGATATTTGGGGAAATTAAAGTATTATGTTCATAATAAGGCTCAACCAGAATGTACAATTTCGAAGAGGTATATATAATAATAATGTTTGACATTTTGTTCAAGATATTTAGAAGGGATTAAGACCAAATTCAATAGTACAAGTCATTTTAATGATGAAGTGAAGTATTTTTACAATGATAAAGTCTATACTGTCATTTCAAATATCAAAATACCAATTGGGAGTGGTACTAATTTTGTATTAACTTCCTTTAAGACAAAAAAGGCACACCTAAATGTGTTATTAAATTATTAATAGGTGGATACATTCATAGAGAAGGTATAAATTTATATTTCTATATTTAGTAATTTAATTATATGATTTATTATGACAATAAACATTACTTTTAGGGAATAAACATTACATGTGAAGAGAAAAATTATGAATTGGACAGGCTCCTCTTATATAGTGTAGAATTTTGTAAGTAAAGACTTTGTTGATTAATTTTTTAGATGGGTAAGTGAAAGGAATGATTTATAATTCAATATTAATTGATAATTATTTTCTTAAAGATTATTTTTTTAAGGTATTTTTGTAATATGTTGTAGGTACTTTATCAGATGATTTGAAACATCTAGCACAGGGCCTTATTCTAAATTCTAAAAATTTTATGCATTCAATATTAATAGATTCAAGTTTCATATAATGAATCATAAAAAATTATTAAAAACAAAATTTTATGGAGTGTTCATGACTTCTAGAACAATATATGTTTCAAGTCTCTAGGATGAAAATGGAATTCATGTCAATCTCGTATATTATGGGAAGTTGAAAGATATTATCGAGTTCAATTATTATAGAAAATATCTAAAACTTTTTAAATGTATATTTGGTCGATAGAACAATAGATAAAGGTTTTATAAATGATTATTGGGTTTTAAATGTTCTCAATTTTATAAAATTTATTTTTAATATATAATTTGAAGATCATGAACCATTAATTTGTGCATCTCAAGCTCAAATGGATTATTATGTTGAGGCATCTCCTGGATGGATAGTTATGTTGGATCCTAAGCCAAGATATTTGTATGAAATGGGTGAAGACGATGAGGATAGATGTGACTATGCACCTTTTCAAGAACAAGAGTTAAGTAAATATTTTGATAATGAAATTTAAAATATTCAACTGGAAGGAGATGAGTAATATGACAACGTTTTATTTTTTGGATATGGAAGAATATTAAAACAATTTCAAATAAGTACTTTATTTTTTTTTAAATTTTACGAATTTTTTTGACTTTTATTAGAGAAAACATATTTATCCTATATAAATTTAGATAGAATCACATTTATATTGTGGTTGTTAATTATTTATTGTATGTCATGGGAAACCATTATGTTGTCTTTTTTGCTAAAAATAGTTGGCAGAGAAAATGATATTTTTTTACAAAACATTTTTTTAATTAATTATACTACAGGTTTTGTTTTTTTATATATATCAAGGAACTATATATGCATTTAAACTCTAAATGTAATTTTTTAATCATTTTTTGTGTTAAATATCAATATAGAAACTTTGTTCTTATCTACCTGTTATCTTTCCTGTCTCAAATAGAAGAAGGCTAGTATCTTTAGGTGGATCCAAACATTCCATGGATAGGATTTTCTCATCATTCTTATAAGGAGAACACTAATCCAAAATATGGCCCTTAATCAAGGCCTTTGGACTAGAATCATCATCCCCTTTAAGAACCATTGCCTTCCCATTATCATCAAAAACCTTTTAATCTGAAGACTCACATTCCTATTGTACAGAACCAATGGCCCAAACTCTCTTCTTTAGTAAGTTTTTCTATATTTTTTATCTAACACAACTTTATTAAAATATTTATACATCCCATTTGTGATTTTTGAAATAATTTATAAGTATTTTAGTAAGTTTTTTTATATTTTTTATCCAACACAAATTTATTGAAATATTTATATAGCTCATTAATAATTATTGAAACTTGTTAGAAGGATTTTATATCGAGGAAATAATTTGTTGAATCCATTCATAAATATTGTTTTATAAATTATATTTTAAATTAGTAAGGTTTTTTATATTTTTTATCATGCACAACACTGATAAATAATCAATAATTATTTATATTCAAATAATGGGAAAATAGATTGTCAAATTTTTTCCAATCAAATTATTTTTATAACTTGTTACGTAAGAGGCCTTTAAAAAAATTGTACTCACAGTTTATAAAAATGTGGGTATAGCTCAAGGCTATACTAGTTCTTTAGTTGCCCATGGTTCCTTGAAACCAAGGTTATAACCTATACCCACAGTTTCATGGACTATACCCATGGTTTCAAACTATGGGTGAAATATTTATAATAACCATTAATAATTTTTGAAAAAAATTTGTTTGATTTTAGTAAGCTTGTTTATATTTTTTATCCAACACAAATAAATTGAAATATTTATATATTCTATTAGTAATTTTTTAATCAAGTTAGAAGGATTTTATACTTAGGAAATAGTTTGTTCTTAAATCCATTCAGAAATATTTTTTGGAAAAAACTATTTTAAATTAGTACAGTTATTGATATATTTTATCTAGCATAACTTTATAAAAATATTTATACAGCTATTGTTCATGGATTAAGTGATTATGATAACTTTAACATAAAATATATATAGTTGGTAAATTTTAAATATTTTATTTTTCTTATCAATAAAATTATGTTACCATATTTTTCTTGTTATTTTTTATTTTAAACAGGTTAAAATTGTTTATTTAAAACTCAACATGCTTGTAATCACCATATAGATATTCCTAAATCAAAGCATCCTAGAATTTTGAATATAAATGAAATATATTCAACACGACTAGAGATCAATGTAAATGTTCATCCTTCTTGAATTGATGATGTTCCATCAAGATCCACACAAATGCAAATCAACCATGTAACGCCCCAACCCCAATTACCCAGAGTCGGTGCATTATTACGTAACATTGGCATGATCACAAGAAATATCAAGTCTCGAAAAAACAATTAGTTTAGTAGCCTTGGAATAACTAGATACATTAACAAAGTTTACATTACATCATAAAATGAAAACTACAACAATATAGTCTCCATAGTCCACACTCTTATCCCCTCATACTATCCCTACAGGTTATTCATAAATTACTTCTTCACATCCTGGGAAAAATAAAACATAGAAAAGGGGTGAGATCAAATGCCCAGTAAGGATAACAATATAGAGGAAACTTTCATAAATAAGAATAAACATTTAAGGAAATGTATAACTAAAACAAAATCCTTTTGAACTTGAACTTCAACATAGTATGGAAAAAATAAAATGAAATAATGCCATTTACTTACTCACATGGATATTCTACTAATCGAATAATCACATGCAATATCAATAACCACTTTCATAATGATGGAATGCATAATGCCAGACTATCATAACCACATAGACAAGGCCTCGTGCCAAGACTACAAATAAGATTTTGTCAAATCCTTGTTCCAAGACACTAGTTTGTATCATGAGACCTACCGATGCATCGAGGAGCTATGGCGGGCTCCACCCATCACATATTAAGTCCAATGCATTCCCATATGAAAAGGTTTAAACATAACATAAACATTCGTATTAAAACTAGCATACGAAATGTAAATACTTCATCCCAAAACCATGAATGGTATAAAAATAACACATCCACAGTCAAACATTTCACAAAACCTTCAATACAATATAGAAGTTTTGTATCAAAATAAATCAACTTCAAATAAGCATAAAATCCATCAAAGGATGTTGACATAGATGAAATCAAAACTCTTTTTAGAGAAATATCTCTTTCTATTTTGAAATCATTTAAGAGTCATATATTTATAAAATAAAACATTTTCTTTGAAAATATTATTATTATCTTGTAAGGGAAGCTTCGACGATTTTATAACAGCGGAAAATAGCCACACCCGCCGTATAAGTTAAAAAACATTCTTACCTTAATTCTGTCGAAAAGGTTAAAAAGAACCTTGTTTGGAAAACAACGGAAAGATTCCTTTATAAACATCTTATAAAAAGTAAAACAAGGGTATAAATGAATTTAACCCATATTCTTGTAAATAGTAAAAAAAAATTGAAATACATTTTTAAGAAACATGGATGTGAATGATAAAGAGATCCCAGTAGATTATTACGTATAAACAACCTCGGATAATGAAGAGATTGCGAAATAAACTCTTACCTTGTACTTTTCCTTGTACTTTTCCTTGGTTGAGGGTAGGTTAACCTCCTGTATAATGGTGAAATAATTGTTATTAAATTATACAAGAATCATATTCATTAATATGATATCATATATGATCTTTTAACATTTCTTTCTTAATAATATCATAGTACTATTGTTGTTCCGGGTGTTAACTTACTCATTTTATTTTATTTGGTTGAGGGTAGGTTAACATCCTGTATAATGGTGAAATAATTGTTATTAAATTATACAAGAATTATATACATTAATATGATATCATATATGATCTTTTAACATTGCTTTCTTAATAATATCTTAGTATTATCGTTGTTCCGGGTGTTAACTTACTCATTTTATTTTATATGTTTTGTTATGTAATCCATGTTTGTTATGTATAGGTTGTATCTTATTTATATCCAGAATTATATAAAGTCCTTAAATATTATTTTTAAATCATCAAATGATAATTATACATGAATGGATATGATGGAGAATGAATCTCATCGCGTTCGTGGAGACGGTAGTCCGTACGTACGCACGAGCAACAATATCATTCTTTTGATATTAAAATAATATATAATTTGATTGTATATCATATATACAGAATAATTATCATTTTATATTTATTATTTACAAGAATTACACATCATTATTATACCCATCCAAATAATAATGTTTTGAATAACAATTACACCACGACGTGGAGACGGTAAGCCGTACGTACGCACGTATGGTGACATGTCATTCAAAGGATGGATAGAATACTAAAATATGGTTGTACCATGTTTATAATAACATAAACTTATATATAATATACTGGAGTTATTATTTTATAATGTTAATAACAAATAAATAAGAAGTGGAAGAAGAAAGGAACTTGAAAAAGGGTGGTGAAATCATTAACTCTTCTTCGGGATCTTCCTTTTGATTTGATCACAAAGGATCCTTAGGTTGGCAATCTGACTAAAGGAATGCCTCTAGGATTAATTGAGGTAAGTTGAGAGAGTATTTTTGCAGGGGTTGGCCGAACCAAAAGGCTTTGAAGGTGTGAATTAATGAGAAGGGGGAGTGCCCTTTTATAAGAGGGGTGAGGGGCACCTTTGGAAAAGCTAGAAATATTATTTTATAATAAATTCATATTCAGTTTATAATGGCTCCAAAGTAGATTATTTAAAGATTAAGGTGGGGATTGGTCGAAAACTACTCAACCAATAGGATTTAGACAGTTTTGGGTTACTATATTAACCTTATCTTTAAGTATTAACTCTTAGTTAATTAGTTTCACTTTTACAATGTATCTTTGTATTTTTATATTATATGGTTAATAAACTTACTATATACATCCAAGATACCCCCAAGTGGTCCATTAATGATACACCTATCGTGATATAAGTCTCTTGGACGAACCTTAGATTTTTAGGAATTTAATATCAATTAATAATATAATATTTTTTTTAAAAAATATTTTATGTCAATTTTAACACTATTCAATAATTGATTTTTGTAAAACTCATAAAAGAATGATTACTTAGAAAAAAGTTAATTAAATCAATCCTAACATGTCATATTATCCTATAAAATTATTGGTATTTATAAAAAGTCTCAAATTACATTTATTTGGGTATTTATATAATCAATTATTCTAATTTTTCATTAATTAGGTAATTACTGCATCACCATTGTGTCAAAAATAAATTAAATTATATAATGTCTAAAAATTATAAATAAAATATCATTATGTAGGAAATCTTTTTATATTTCTAATTAATATTTACAATCTAATTTATCTTATGTATAACCCTATATTAAAAATTATTTAGTAAATAAACTTTGATTTTAACTCTTTTAACTCTTCTTTGAATTAAATAATAATAAATGTCCTAATCTAATCCAAGTGGACCTAAATGATAATATTTTATTCCTAATGTTGTTTTTGGTCGAGACACATTTGTCCAATAGAATTAAGACATGTGTTGGGGTAATATTAATATCATTTTTATCCTTAATTACCCTATTTACTTTTAACCGTGGTAAATAAAAGTAAAAGTTACTATTCACCAAAAATTATTTTCATCTCATTGAACCACATTTTACTCCTTGATATAAACCGTGACTCTTGGATTTTTGAAATTCCACTCACATAAGCGGTAAAATTAAGTTTTATGAAAAATTCAGTTTTTTAACTACTACTTAGTGGTTTCATTATTCATCCAAAAATGAAGTTTTTCAAAAAAAATACCAAAAATTCACCCTAGGGTAATTTTGATATTCCTAATCCAAAAATGAATTCCATTTTGAAAAATAAAATTTATAAATTTCAAAAAGTGGGTATTACTATTCATAACGGCTAGTTTGATTGGTTGTGGTGTGTTAAGACTCGATGTTGCGTACAACACACGCTATTGCATTATTCAAAGAGAAGTGTACCGTAGAAGCTTGGGGTGTTACATTCTCCCCTCCTTCAAATAATTTCATCCTAAAAATTTCTATAATACTACCGCATGAAAAGACTCGGGTGGTTCTTCATCATAAGTTCCTTGGGTTCCCACGTTGCCTCTTCCATCTTATGGTTTCTCCACAAGACTTTTACCAGACGAGTCGTCCGGTTTCTCAGTACTTGATCTCTCCTATAAAGAATATTGACGGGCTCTTTGCAATAAGACAGATCAAGTTCCAGTTCTAATTCCTCATAGGTGAGTACATGCGTTGGGTCAGGCATGTATTTCCTCAACAGAGATACGTGGAACATATCGTGAACTTTGGAGAGACTTGGCGGCATTGCTGATCAGTAAGCTACAGCCCCAATTCGTTCTAGAATTTCAAAAGGTCTGATGTACCTGGGACTCAATTTACCTTTCTTACCAAAACGTATGAATCCCTTCCATGGAGATACCTTCAGGAAAACATGATCACTGACTTGAAATTCCAAATCCTTCATTCGATTATCAGCATAGCTATTCTACCTACTTTGAGCTGCTTTGATATGGTTTTGGATTACCTTCACCTTTTCCATCATTTCATCCACCAGTTCTGGGCCTACAAGTTTTCTTTCACCAACGTCATCCCAACAGGTTGGTGTGCGAAATCTCTTTCCGTGTGATGCTTCATATGGTGCCATATGAATACTCGAATGGAATCTATTATTATAGGAAAATTCTACCAGAGATAAATATTGATCCCACATACCCTGAAAGTCAAGTGAGCAGGATCTCAACATGTCTTATAAGGTTTGAATAGTTTGTTCTAATTGTCCATCTGTTTGAGGGTGGTAGGCAGTGCTCAAATGAAGTTCAATATCCAAGGCTTTCTGAAGACCTTTCCAGAATCTTGAAGTAAAATGGGGATCATGATCAGAAACAATCGATAGGGGTACTCCATGAAGTCTCACAACTTTATTAATATATATTCTTGCTAGTCGTTCAAGTGGTAAATCTTCCCTTATAGCAAGAAAATGTGCTGACTTGGTAAGATGATCAACAATGACCCATATTGAATAGTTCCTTCTAGGAGTCTTTGGTAGCCCCATGACAAAATCAGAAATCTCTCTCTTCATGTTGTCCCACCAAAAATGTTCCTTCAAATCTCTATACATTTTGGTGATCCCAGGGTGTATAGAAAAATTGGAACTATGATCATCATCCAGCAATTCCCTTTTTAGATCAGGTATATCAGGAACACAAAGTCTCTTACCAAATTTCAAAATTCCATCTTCATACACAAAGTCTCTCAATCTCCCATCATTCATAGCTTTAATCTTCTTTTGAAATTCTTCATCATCGGTCTGAGAACTCTTAATCCTTTCTAGTAAAGATGGTTTGGCAACCATTTGAAAAAGCATTGATGTTTCACCTTCCTTGGTTATTCCCATGTCCATCTTCACTAGATCCATGAAAATTAGATCCCTTTCAATTCTCATACTGTTCAAAACTCCATGGTCTTTTCTACTCAAAGCATCTGCCACCATGTCTTTCGGAGCTTTTACCTTAGCAGTAGTGATAGCATAAGCTTGGCCTTGATCCCTTGGCCTTTTCTGAGGTAAGTTCCCCTGACTCTTAGGACATTCATTTGCATAATGTCCCATCTCCCTGCAATTTTATCATTGGACATCGGTAGCTTCCTTCTTCCCCTTACAATCACGAGCTTGGTGGCCTTTTTCACCACACTTGTAACAGACTCCCGTTCCTTTTAAGTAAGTACTGAGGTATTTCTTCCCACATTTATTGCAGGATGGATATTCAACTTTTCCCTTATTCCCTTTATTTCCATTCCCAGATTGATCAGTAGATCTCTTATTCTCTTGCTTTGCTTTAAAGTCATATGACTTAGAAAATTCTTTCTCTATCTTTATAGCACATGAGAAAATGTCTTCGTACGACGAGAAGGATTGTGAGACTAATGCTCTATGGAGAAATGTTTTTAACCCATCAAAGAAATGATCAATATTACTTCTTGGGTTATGTATATAATCTCCAGCATACCTTGCTAACCTTGTAAAGCTAGCCTCATACTTTGCGACATTCTTATCCTCCTTTTGTCTCATACTCAGAAATTGTCTTTCCATATCTGCTCAATGGTCACGAGGAAAGTATTTTTCTAAAAACATATCTTTGAACTCCCTCCATTCCATATTTGATACTTCATCATCTTCCTTCGTGTTTTGAATCAATGACCACCATTGATCACATCTCCAGTGAGGCGGTAAACTTCCATGATAACTTTTTCCCTTTCACTACTCCCCAAAGCCTGAAATATTTTCTCTAGGAAATTTATCCATTTCTCAGCTACTAAGGGATTTGTACTCCCATTTAACATTGGTGGTTGTTTCCTCATGAAGCGATCTAACATTGATCCTCCACTCTGCGGATCAGGGTGCTCCATATGGGTAAGGTTATTATTCATAACCTGAGTGAGTTATCCTAGTATGGTGATTAGTTGATCAGCACCAGTTGAATCACCAGCTCCACTATAATTATCTTGAGCAGGAGGGAAATCCCTACATGGAGTTCGTGCATTGATACGGTTTCCATTTCTTCCACTAGGCGCCATTTCTAAACAATGACATAAACTAGATCAGTTTATGAATCAAAATACATAATTCCATACTTATAAAATACTTAACATAAATTGAACTATTTATGGATATAATCCATAATCATAAAAATGTTTTTTTGAGGAAGTATATACTCATAAACCCGTCATAATGATTTGTAAATAAAATGATATTTATCCTAAGCATATCCCCCGAGAGTGTCGTAACCAAGAGTGCAACAAGGCCTGTGTCGTGCACCAATTTTCGTTCGAGTCTAGCTCAAAGTGGTGTTTTTGGGTTTTACCCCTAGGTACATCTGTTCTAGAGCCGCCTCTACCTGCTCGTATCCATACAGGGATGTATTGCTCGAAAAACTCACAAAATCTCTACAATACCAAAATTCAAGGAAGTTCTTCTGTACTAATACTCAAAGACCATCTTAAATATATGTGCTCTAATCAGAGTTTATCTAAATATATATTCCAAGGTTTGTAATAAACTTCTTCTAATACTAACTGTAACGCCCCGACCCCAGTTACCCAGAGTCGGTGCATTATTACATAACATTGGCATGATCACAAGAAATATCAAGTCTCAAAATACCGATTAGTTTAATAGCCTTGGAATAACTAGATACATTAATAAAGTTTAAATTACATCATAAAATGAAAACTACAACAATATAGTCTCCATA
This sequence comes from Viscum album, assembly GCA_963277665.1. Taxonomy (NCBI): domain Eukaryota; kingdom Viridiplantae; phylum Streptophyta; class Magnoliopsida; order Santalales; family Viscaceae; genus Viscum; species Viscum album. The sequence goes on along the minus strand of OY728145.1, from coordinate 1,922,642,735 downwards.
TTCCACACTCTTATCCCCTTATACTATCCCCACAGGTCATTCATAAATTACTTCTTCACATCCTGGGAAAAATAAAACATAGAAAAGGGGTGAGCTCAAATGCCCAGTAAGGATAACAATATAGTGGAAACTTTCATAAATAAGAATAAACATTTAAGGCAATGTATAACTAAAACAAAAGCCTTTTAAACTTGAACTTAAACATAGTATGGAAAAAATAAAATGAAATAATTCCATTTACTTATTCACATGGATATTCTACTAATCAAATAATCACCTGCAATATCAATAACCACTTTCATAATGATAAAATGCATAATTTCAGACTATCATAACCATATAGCCAAGGCCTCGTGCCAAGACTATAAATAAGATTTTGTCAAGGCCTTGTGCTAAGACACTAGTTTGTCTCATGAGACCTACCGATGCATCGAGGAGCTATAGCGGGCTCCACCCGTCACATATTAAGTCCAATGCATTCCCATATGAAAAGGTTTAAACATAACATAAACATTCGTATTAAAACTAGCATACGAAATGTAAATACTTCATCCATAAACCATGAATGGTATAAAAATAACACATCCATAGTCAAACATATCACAAAACCTTAAATACAATATATAAGTTTTGTATCATAATAAATCAACTTCAAATAATCGTAAAATCCATCAAAGGATGTTGACATAGATGAAATCAAAAATCTTTTTAGAGAAATATCTCTTTCTATTTTGAAATCATTTAAGAGTCATATATTTATAAAATAAAACATTTTATTTAGAAATATTCTTATAAGATTGTAAGGGAAACTTCGATTATTTTATAACGGCGGAAAATAGCCGCACCCGCTGTATAAGTTAAAAAAACATTCTTACCTTAATTCTGTCGAAAAGGTTAAAAAACACCTTGTTTGGAAAACAACGAAAATATTCCTTTATAAACCTATTATAAAAAGTCAAACAAGGGTATAATTGACTTTAACCCATATTCTTGTAAATAGTAAAAATGTTTTTAAATACATTTTTAAGAAACCTAGATGTGGATGATAAAGAGATCCCAGTAGATTATTACGTATAAACAACCTTGGATAATGAAGAGATTGTGAAATAAACCCTTACCTTGTACTTTTCCTTGGTTGAGGGTAGGTTAACAACCTGTATAATGGTGAAATAATTGTTATTAAATTATACAAGAATCATATACATTAATATGATATCATATATGATCTTTTAACATTTCTTTGTTAATAATATCTTATTATTATCGTTGTTTCGGGTGTTACTCATTTTATTTTATATTTTTGTTATGTAAGCCATGTTTGTTATGGATAGGTTGTATATTATTCATATCTAGAATGATATAAAGTCCTTAAACATTATTTTTAAATCATAAAATGATAATTATAATTGAATGGATACGATGGAGAATGAATCTCATCGCGTTCGTGGAGACGGTAGTCCGTACGTACGCACGAGCAACAATATCGTTATTTTGATATTAAAATAATATATAATTTGATTGTATATCATATATACAGAATAATTATCATGTTATATTTATTATTTAAATTAATTACACATCATTATTATAACCATCCAAATAATAATGTTTTGAATAACAATTACACCACAACGTGGAGACGGTAAGTCGTACGTACGCACGTATGGTGACATTTCATTCAAAGGATGGATAAAATACTGAAATATGGTTATACCATATTTATAATAACATAAAAGTATATATAATATACTGGAGTTATTATTTTAGAATGGTAATAACAAAGAAAGAAGAAGTGGAAGAAGAAAGGAACTTGAAAAAGGGTGGTGAAATCATTACCTCTTCTTTGGGCTCTTCCTTTTGATTTGATCACAAAGGCTCCTTAGGTTGGTTTTCTGACTAAAGAAAGGCCTATAGGATTAATTGAGGTAATTTGAGAGAGTATTTGGGCAGGTATCGGCCGAACCAAAAGGTTTTGAAGGTGTAAATTAATGAGAAGGGGGAGTGCCCTTTTATAAGAGGGGTGAGGGGCACCTTTGGAAAAGCTAGAAATATTATTTTATAATAAATTCATATTCGGTTTCTAATGAATCCAAAGTAGATTATTTAAATTTTAAGTTGGGTATAGGTCTAAAACCACTAAACCAATAGTATTTAGACAGGTTTGGGTTACTATATTAACCTTATCTTTAAGTGTTAACTCTTAGTTAATTAGTTTCACTTTTACAATGTCTCTTTGAATTTTTATATTATATGGTTAATAAACTTAGAATATACATCCAATAGACCCCCAAGTGGTCCATTAATGATACAACTATCATGATATAAGTCTCTTGGACGAACCTTATATTTTTAGGAATTTAATATCAATTAATAATATAATATTTTTTTTAAAACTCTTTTATGTCAATTTTGACACTATTCAATAATTTATTTTTTTAAAAATCATAACAGAATGATTAATTCAAAAAAAGTTAATTAAATCAATACTAACATGTCATATTATTATAGAAAATTATTGTTATTTATAAAAAGTCTAAAATTACATTTATTTGGGTATTTATAATATCAATTATTCTAATTTTTTATTAATTAGGTAATTATTGCATTACCATTGTGTCAAAAATAAATTAAACTATATAATGTCTAAAAATTATAAATAAAATACCATTATGTAGGAAATATTTTTATCTTTCTAATTAATATTTACAATCGAATTTAGCTTATGTATAACCATATATTAAAAATGATTTAGTAAATAAACTTTGATTTTAACTCTTTTAACTCTTCTTTGAATTAAATAATAATAAATGTCCTAATCTAATCCATGTGGACCTAAATGATAATATTTTATTCCTAAGGTTTTTTTTGGTTGAGATACACTTGTCCAATAGAATTAGGACATGTGTTGGGGTAATATTAATATCATTTTTACCCTTAATTACCCTATTTACTTTTAACCGTGGTAAATAAAAGTAAAAAGTTACTATTCGCCAAAAATTATTTTCATCTCATTGAACCACATTTTACTCCTTGATATTAACCATGTCTCTCGGATTTTCAAAATTCCACTCACAGAAGCGGTAAAATTAAGTTTTATGAAAAATTCAGTTTTTTAACTACTACTTAGTGGTTTCATTATTCATCAAAAAATGAAGTATTTCAGAAAAATACCAAAAATTCACTCTAGGCTAATTTCGATATTCTGAATCCAAAAATGAAGTCAATTTTGAAACATAAAAATTATAAATTTCAAAAGGTGGGTATTACTATTCATAACGGCTAGTTTCATTTGTTGTGGTGTGTTAGAACTCGATGTTGCGTACAACACATGCTATTGCATTATTCAATGAGAAGCGTACCGTAGAAGCTTGGGGTGTTACAAACCAAATGTTTTCCCCTAGAAAACACGTTCAGATTATAGTCAATAAATTAAATTCACATTATCGGAGTCCAACGCAGATAATAAACATCAATTATTTAGTCTTTAAAGTGGTTTCAACATTGAATTTGAGATGGATGTCAATGTTTCTCCTATATAAATTGGTTTAAGGAAAAAATGAATGGTTTGGATATGAAATGTTATCAGTAAATTAATTTTTATTCATTAATTTTTTATTTTAATTAATCCATTTTTAAATTTATTTCACTATTTGATTGGATTTGGTGGGTGTTAAAAATGTTAAAAAGTTTCAAATGGAGAAAATTTGGTCATTCGTGAATGAAAAATTTTTATTGAACTTTGATGATTAGGGTCATCCAATTGGGGAAGGAGGAGGATTATTTTTACATTCAATGGGACATATAACTAGGACTAAATTTCCTATTGATTATGAATCATGGACAAGCATAGAAAATTATCTAAAATAATATGTGTTATGTAGATTAGTTATGGTATTTATTTTTTTATCGGTTTAATGAATTTGGAGGTTTTACTTTATAATTTAATAAAAAATGTTGTTATATTTTTTTCAAATCCCTATATTTAGTTTTCGCATGATAAGATGGAAAAGTGTTTTTATGATTTTGAAATGGGAAAAATATGGAGAGATAATAGAGGTATTTTGTTTCATAAACATTATGATTCTAAATTAACTAAAGAACAAAATATTGAGCAGAATTATCCAAAATGCATAACAAAGGTTAAATGGCAAAGTTATATCCACATCCCTGATAAGAAAAAACATAAGGTACTTTAATATTTTTTTTATTTACATCATATTTAAACATTTAATTTTTTATATTCATTAAATGTTACCAAAATGTTCATCTTTATATGTGTAGGACATGGGTAAGAAAAATACACTAAAACGCATCAATCAACCCATTCCATATACATTAGGAACTAAAAAAATTTCCCGCAAGAAAGATGTGATGGTAGTATATCATTTATATTTTTATAAATTAATTTTGTTTTATTTATTTTTATAATATTTTTTATTATAGGAGAATCACTTTGGATAATTGATTAGTAGGTCCAATCTATGGGATGTAGTTCATCTAAAAAGTGATGAAACATGTGTAAATGATGATGCATAAACAATGGGAGTAAGAATTCATATTAAAGTTTTGTTACTTTTTGACATAACCAAATTGATGTCATGTTCATGTAGTAAAAATTGAATTTGGATTTTATGTCCAGAAGAATAGTTAAAATATTCAATACTTTCACTAGATGATACTCTCGTGAAAGTATTTAAGAAAGAGCATTTGGGTTGTGTACATTGTCTTGGGTTGGGGTCATGACTGATAGGTGTATTCAGATCACCCTATCAAATATTTAGAGGTATCAATGACACTACATCTATTTTCCATCATACATCTCAAAAATAGGTTGGTTATTTGAAATAAAAGTTGAGTCAAGCCGAATTGAAATTAAAAAGGAATGAAAATGAGTTATCAAAAAAAGAATCACAAATGTATACAATCATTGATGTTCTTAAAGGAATGGGGGCCAACATTACATCAATGTATGTCAACATAACCACTAATACTAGATAGGTATTGTTTCATTATATTTTTTGCAGTGTATGTTTAAAATTCTAATGTCGTGTCATAAATAACTTTCCAAGGCCATATTTCAAATCGCCATTAGGTTCATCATCATGGGTTTCGTAGGGTTTTTTCTTCCAATCTTATTTTTATCCCAATAAATAACATCATTGTTGGATCAAACTGAGGTTTATTTGGACCCACTCTTAGGGATTTAGTTTTCAATCACAAACATATAAGTCTTTCTAGGAATCCTTTTTGTATTGATTGTAGGAAGTCGATAGATCATTTATGCTATTTTTTTTATGAATTAAAGTGTATTGTTTTAACATTCGAGAATGATTAGATCATAGAGTATTAAGAAATTCAAGTATCTAGTAGTTATCCATTTATATAGTGTTATGGTTTTTATTTTTAACTATAAACATATCCTTTTAATGTATGTTTGATGAATTTTATTATTTTCACATGTTAAAACATATGTTTTTAAAAATTGTTTAGGATTCCATTAATGAAGAAGATAAGGGACAGATTGGATTTCATCATATTGATGGATTTTAATTTGATGACATGGTGGATGATCTATTTATGGTGTTTTAAATTTCAAAACTATTTTTTTTGGTGAGCTGTGGTGGCTGTAAGGTATTTTAATTTTCAAAAATGTTTTTTTTTTGTCCAGTTGTGGTGGATGATCTATGTAAGGTGTTTTAATTTTTAAAAGTGTTTTCTTTATACTTTTAGTGAATTTTGTAAGGGTTACTAAACCTTAAAATTTGTTTTATTAAAATACAAAAAATATGGATTTTGACTGGAGATCAACCTTCACCGTATCATGGAAGGTCAATCAGAGGAATTGATGTTAAATAGAAATCTACACATGCCCATTCTATTTATTTTTTGGTATTTTATCCAATAAGTTATTACCTTAATAATTCTTTACTTGATTTATGATTTGTGAATTCATTTTTTTTAAACTGTTTAGGTATTTGATCAAATGCATTTTGTGTAAACTATTTAGAAATAATGAAGAGGGGTGATTTTTGGTTAATTTATTAGTGTTTTTAAATTTAATTACTAAAATGGTATTTATGATGATAATTTATATGTTGTGGAGTATTTTATAATTTGTTGGAATTAGGTTTATTATTATTAAGATAGGGTAACCCAACGATATTGATATATATCATTGTTTTATAAAAGAAACCAAAAAACTTGTTTTGGGGTAAATTATAAATGGATTATTTTTTCTTCTGAATTCATATATATAACATGCTTGATTAGGTAGTTATTATTATGATCAATACTCAATGATATTGATAAGTGAGATTACTTTTTATTATGAAGAAAATGGGGATGTTAACATACATTTATATGCTATTATTGGATCAAATTATCACCAGTAACTATTGGAACAAAAATAAACAAACAAAACACAACAGTTTATTGAAACAGAAACAACCAAAATACCCTACATATAGTGATATAGTAATGGTTAATACTGAATATGAGTCCTACCTTGAGTGATTAAGATGAGGTCATGATTCAATGTGAAGAAATACCTATGTAATAGGGTTGATTCTGATATTTTGAATGATTCTTACCATTAATGGGAGTGTTGATATTAAGATTAGGTATGAGGCATAACCTAAGATAGAGGGATAAGGTTGAGTTTAGTATGAGACCTACCCTAAGTGATATAACTGAGTTTAAGGTTTAGTTTGAGATATAACCTATGTGATAGGGTCGATTTCAAAATTTTGTAGAAAGAAAACCCTTAGTTAGATAGATGTGCATGAGGTTTGGTAGGACTGTATACCTTGGGTAAGTGTGAAGAAGTCATGGTTTGGTCTGTGAAATTATCCAATGTGAGAGGGTTGATATTGACACTGACTGGGATATTTTGATGTTGTGGTATGTGATTAATTTCTATAATTCTCTAAAACTCTTACAATAAGAATAATATTTACAGAGTGACTAATCAAAATGAAATTATCAAAACCCAAGGACTATCCCTATCCAACAATATTTATAGTGTTTTCTACTTTGTGTTACAACATGATTTTTTATTCTTAAATAATAACATCTAAAACATCCTACAAACTATATAGGACTCTAAATATAAACTTTTTATTGGATTTTTTAGTATTTTAGAACAACCTTGTAAAAATAAATCCCAAAAAATCAAGAAATATCCCCCATTTAGTTTATTGAAAAAATTTCACATTTAAGCATCCTTAATCAAACCCTAGACTTTCACTTCCATTTTCATATTAAATATATTTTAATGAGTGGTTCACTTATTAACCACCATAATCCCCCATTATTCAAGTTAATCATGAAAATTATAAGTTAAATGAGATTTCACAACACAACCATCCACCACATATATCCTTAAGAATGAGGAGGTGTTGCTGCCTTTGGTGTGGGTGATGATGTCGGAATTCCCTTTTTCCTTTCTCTGTCAACAATAATAAATATAGTGGATACTATAAGGAGGTTTGGTAGCCAAAAAAGTCATACTCCTTTATGCTAACCCACCCCCCCCCCCCACCCCAACTTCTGTTCTATACAAATAATCCATTAACAAAAGTAGTATCTCCATAGAGGGATTCATGATGTATATTGGTAGGCATATCACTATAAACTATGCCCAATTTAGTTCACTAAGAATTTTATGGTTTCATAAAAAGATGATTTATTATATTAAATTCATAGTATTCATATCACTATAAACAAATGATTGTATTCAGAAACCAGCACATGTTCATGAAAATTTGTTTGATTGCTTGTCTTATAGAAATTTGTTTGTTTTCCTATTAATTTTTTTTCTTTTTTTTATACTTTTGTTTTTTTTTCATAGTGATATTAATGAAGGGTGGATATTAGTTCAAAAAAATATTTATATTTATATTTTTTCTCTTGGTGGCTACAGGACTTCTTTATGGTCATGTGTTTTATGTTTCCTAGTTGGTTTTTTTCAGTGAAGACTGTAGATTTGGTTTCCTTCTACCACTATGTGTTTGGCGATGAGGGGTCTGCATTTCATCTAGTGGTGAGGGGCTTATTTTTATCAGGTGTAAAAGGGTATGATTTTCATCTTGTGTCATGGGGTATACTTTTCATTCAATAAATACATTGATATTATTTTGTGAAGGGTTTTATTTTTTGTATAATAAAGTTGTATTTTTAATTTATGGTTGTTTTTGGAAAACATGTATAATGATGTTTTTGGTGAAGGATTTAATTTTTATGGATGACAAATATTTTGTAAAAATCACTTATTTTTTGATGACCTTTATAATGAACTGATTAATTTAATTTATTTTTATAAATAATAATTTTTGTTTTTATTTTAAATATTCTATAAATATTCATTTATTAATATCATGTTTTTTGGATTTTTGGTGGTTTGGTGTGTGGGGATTTTGGGGTGGTGATTATATAGAGAATGTAGTTATAATATTATAATATATATATCTGTGTGTGTGTGTGTGTGTAAAAATGTTTCCTATATTTTTTAAAGAATATAAACAAATTCTAATTTAATAATTTTAAAAAAAATATATTAGATTAGAGGCGGTTAAAACTGTCAGTAATGATTCCCTTTTTATTTATTAGAGGTAGTTAAAACTAGTTCTAACATTTTTTAAAAAAAATTAATTTTTAGAATAGAATTGGTTAAAATCACCTCTAATGATCCCCAAAATTTTAATTTCTTTTAGATTAGAGTCGGTTATAACCCCCCTCTAATTTTTTCCCCATTAGAGAGGGTTAAAACCACCTCTAATATTTCCTCGAAATTTTTATTTTTTTACATTATAGGGGGTCATAATACCCTCTATTTTGATAATTAGAGGGGGGGTAAACGACCTCTAATATTCCCAAGAATTTTCAATTTTTTATATTAGAGGTAGTTTTAACTACCTCTAATATTTTCAATATTTACAAATTTTATATTATAGAGGGTTTTAACCCCCTCTTATGAACCAGTGCTAAATGGAATTATATCAGTGCTTAGAATAAACCATATTTAATCAAAAGTAGGTGGCCACATTAGTATAAATTTTAATAACCATCAATAATCTCCTCAAAAGGGGTTATAACCCAATCAAATGTAAAAAATAACCTTTTCTAATATCAGAAATTTTTGTCATGTATTATTTTAAAATCCTAGTGTTTTAAAGAACTACTCCTACCACTAGCCTATGTGATTTCCTATTTCTATCTTCCATACTTTTTATATATATATTTATATCACTTTTACTATATTTATTCTTTATGTCCAAAAAAATATTCTTTATCATGAATTTTGATGCTAAATTCAACCTAATTAGAAAGTGAATTTCACAAAATATCAATATTTTACATGTTTAAATGATTGATTATCAATCATATAATAATTAAAATATGATAACAAATAAAAATGTATCCACTTGTAATAAAAGAAATAGCCTTTATTTAAAATGTTTTTTTCCAAGATTTCTTTGATTTTATTTTAAAATTAAATTTATAAATTTTTTAAAGTAAATTTAGTAAAAAGTAATTATTTTTTTGAATCATCATGTTGAAATTATCTTAGGATAAATTTTTGAGAATTTTTTGAAGAAGTTAATTTTTTTAGTGAATAGTGAAAATACCGTTTTCTTAAAAAATTATGGAATTTATGACCAAATAATTATAAGATCATAACTTAAAAATTTATGAATCATTTTTATATATCAAAAATTTAATTATGGATTAATATAATGGATTCAAAAATATTAAGTTACATATTGAAACCTATGCTTGACATTTTGGAACCTAAGTAATATCTTTTCCTAAAACTATTTCTATGATCTATACATTTATTATTTTAGATTTAATTTTTATTTTGTTTAGAAATTAAATCAATTAAAATGGATTTCATATTTATAATCATAAGTCCCAATTTATGTAAAATGGGAAATTTCATTGTTAGTAAAGTTACCGAGGTAAAATGTAAGTTACCAAGGTAAAGATAAAATAATATAAAAGGTTAAGATTAAATGGTAAGGGCATAAAATAACTAAAAACAAGCCATTAAATAGGTGTTTACATGTTTTTAATACCTTGACTAAGAGTTTAATAATTTTTTATCTACCAAATTCATTAAAATTAGTACCGCCCAAAAGTGTCTAGTCTTAATAAAAAAATAATAAATATTTTAACCCATAAATACCTCCCTCCTCATGTATAAATACCCACCCCTTATTATCATTCTCCCACACAAAAAATTAAATTTATCATCATCTATCTCTTAAGGAGTATCTTCCAATTATTTCTATTCAATATTAATTTTTTTTCAAAGGTTTTGTTATAACATAAGAATCTCAAGAGAAATAAGGATCTCTAATACTCTTCTTTCCTTTATAATTGATATTATTTGGTTATAATGTCTTTTAAACTTATTCATTATATTATGCCATTCTTATAATTACATGTTATTATCATCAATTTTATATAATCATGTTGACACTCCCAGAACACTTAAATTTTACTACCCCGTATTTCAACTCAAAAAATATAAATATAAAGGTAGAAAAGCAAAGGGAAGGAAAGATACAACCTCAGATTATTTTTTTAAAGTGGATACCTTGAGTTAAGATCTTAGCTACTTACAATAGACCTAGTAATCATGAAATAAAATAAATAATAAGAAAATTATATAAAAAATAAATATAAATGGAAAACATAATAGAACATGGTTTAGACCCCCATGTGCGTGCTTGGATTTCACTACCCCTAGTCAGGCAGTTGCAGTGGATTATCCCCAATTAGATGGTGGGTGTGGTTTCTTTAATATGAACCACCACATGTGAGTTTTCCCGATATCCATGAGTAAACACTGAAAGTAGAGAACCACAAAGAAGATAAGAAAATTCCCAACCCCTATGAAAGAATAAAGCTAAAATTTGAGGTTTGAAGTGGGATGGAATAGAATATAGGGGTGATCCATATTGACTTATGTGGTGTCCTCCTCCATATAGTATGAAAATTTCGTTGAGGAAGTAGTCTCACCACCACATGTTTGTCCAAATATTCTTATTAAATCATTGTTACTTGGGTAGTATCCTTTTTAACATCCACAGTCTGCTCCATTTGTGTTGTATTGGATATTTCAAAGAAAGAGAAGTCAGAAAAATATTTAGCTTCAATAAGATTAAATCATGAATAATTAATAAAGAAATCTTCCCTTTCACATAATTCAACTTCATAATTGATCTATTCAAGCATGACCATTGGAAACTCAATCTCAGTAGCTGCATCTTATTCATTATTTTCCAAAGAAAGAGAGAGGTAAAAAGTGTCTGATGTTTCCTTATCAAGTATGGGAAGATCATGTTTTAATTTATCTTCAAAAAAGTTATTCGAGTATTCTTCCAAAAAAATGTTGATCTCCAATGAGTGAATTAGATAGAATGTATAGTTATGGGTCCTCCTAGAGCAATGGCTGAGTGTGAGATGCTATAATTATTTCCTTTAGAATTTCTTTCTCACCCACCTTAAGTTATTTAACATAAAAATTTATTGGTAAAATCTCTTCCACCACTCATTCTGGTTCAGCTTCCTTTTCACATTCGGATTGCTCTTGGGATGTGCGTACATATTCAGTAATCAATTCTATTTGGCCCTCTAGATTTTTCACTTTATCATAAATCCTTTGAAACTGAGCATCAATGTCATTACAAACATTTTTTGACCCCTGATATTGTTCATTCTAGGAATAATAATTCGAATTAAAAGACATCATGAATAAAGAATTTTTTTTAAAATTGTTTTGGGAAAATTATGATATTTTTTGTTTTTTTCTTAAATAAAAGAAAATTTATTTAAAAAATATGAATAAAAATAGTGATTAAATACCACTTGGCTACCCATAAAAAGAACCAATTTTATGAAGCATTATTGTGTACAATCTCAGAAATATTTATAACTAAATGCAACATATGGGCAAACCTATTTCATTCTATTGAGGAGCTTTTACAGTAAATCAATCACTGCTTATAATTAAATTTTTTATATATTTATCATTTATGAAATAAAACTAAAATAAATAGTTGTTTTTTAAATGATTATGCAAGATAATGAGAAGTAAATATGAAATGCATAATGTAGACATAATGAATCCAGACAAAATGATGCTAGACAGAAACGGAATCCTCCCAGGAGATTATCCAGAATAAACCTTCATCGTCTCTTTGTTAGAATAAAATATACTTAATGAGTATGATACATAGTATTAATGAACATCCTATTATACCTATGGGTGTGGATATACGATTCACTCAAATATCACCGAGAGACCGCACATCCACCTCCTGGATCGAGGGAGAATATTTTAGAAGAGAAAGTTAAGCCTCGGGTGGCAAGTGGAGACACAATGGTGCCTTTACCACTAAGATCCCCCTTGGCCTAACTCTAAGAAAATAAGAAACATAAAACATGAATGTATAATAACTGGGGTTCAACACAGGATTGATCCCCTGGAAACTTCCTCAAGTTAGTTACTCATGATCATGACTATAAGAGATCATAGTGAAGAGGAACGGGGTGAAAAAAAAACATAAAAAAATAATGAGATTAAGAAGAAGAGAAAAATATAGTTAAAATGAATAATACTATTAAAAAGAAAATAATATACAAAACAATAGAAAATGTCTAAATAGAAGTTCCAATGCTTTGAGAAGGGGTGAAGATACATATTTATAGGGAGAGGAGGAGAAAGAATTCTCTCTAAAAACATCCTCCAAATGTTTCTGTGTGGAGTTCCAACTAATGGCCTAATTCGTAATAGGTTTCTTCATAAAATATGTTCCATAATATCCCCTTAGTTCACTATAAAAATTAGAGCTTTATTGGCAATCATATATAGGATTTATGGTCAATTTAATATGAAATATTTTAATTTGTCCATTTGACTGTCCAAATTCCAATTCATCAACTTCCCTCTCAATTATGACATTGAAACCTGTCGATTCACTCCTTACATACTGAATAAATGTTGTTACAGACGTAATTTCTCATAAATACCTATAATATGATCCATTTTGGATGCATGGTTGCTATGTTATGATTTAATTACTTAATGGAACTATTTCTGTTAGGTGAGACGTTTCATGTTTCACATGTTTGGAGCATTCAAATAATGCCTTAATGAACGTATTATGACTTGAAACTCATCATTTAAGAGGGTCATTAATTAATCTGTCATATAAATCTACAACAATCTCATTTGGAGGTGATTATACCAATTTATGAGTCTGTTATAGAGGTGGGTTCCACACTGTCTGCCTAGAAAATTTCCCAAATTAAATGATTTGTTCGAGCTTCTAAATGCATGAATCAGCTTTTCCTTATGAAGACAAAGATGTAGGAAATATTTCATTTATTTCAACAAAAAAATAATCACAAAATTTGTAATAATAATGTAAATGTTATGAATCAAATACCCCTATCATAAAAATCTGTCAAATTTCCAGATTTAACCATTTTTTGCATTTGAGCTCAAAATACCACTAAAACCTAAAAACGTGAAAATTTCTCATACAATAACACTATGGTGGGATTATAAAAAATTATTTACTGTATAAAATTTATGAAAATGTGAGCTTCATAACTCCCTCACACTTAAACATTGCACTCCTGATCAATCATCTTACATCCAAATTAAAATTAACACAACAATCAAAAAAGAGAAAATATCAATGATCTTATCAAAAATAGAATTACATCATTTATCATCTATGAAAAACAATTATCTCTCATTTTAATTTCAATAATTAAAATTTTTTCAACCTCATAAATCAATGCATGGCCCAATCACAACCTACCTCACATTAACTTTTATGTTACTCTTCACTCAAGAAAAAATGAATCTAGAGTTATTCTCATACTTGGAAATCGCATGTATCTCCATAGGCTTGTGAAAATTATCATTTCTCCATATAATTAAATATAAAAATTAATTCAATAATGAGGTATTTAATTAATGCTTCAAATGATTTTGTGTCTTAGGGTTGGTGGGAAAATGATTAAAAAGGTTTAAGGTTGAAAAGAGGAGGTTGGAATCTTAAGTACAATGCATTAATAATCAAGTGAAAAGACGGGATGAACCTCACTCAAATCCCCTTGAAAATTTAAAACACAACACCACCAAATTTATTTGTGACATGGATAATGATCTAATCAATGATTATAATTAATTATAACATCTAAGTTCTCCCATATTTTGTAAATCTCTAGAAAGGAACAAATTTTTTTTCTTTTTTCATTGAGAATGAACTGAAAATTGAATAAAATGAATTAATAAAAATTCATGACCTTGATTTTTGAGAGGTTAATGGGTCATAAAATTATGTACAATGAAAAATTAATGCTCATCTCCATTTTTTTCAAAAAAAAATCAGGTAGAATCGGATGAAAGAAATAAAGAAGAATGAAATGATGACACGTGCTCAATTATCTTAGTATTCACTACCCAAAATATTGACACACACCTTGAACCACCCATAAATGATACACATACCAATGAAAACACACAAAAGTACCTTCCCCCACACTCAAACTTGAAATATCCATGCAAAAATACTAAGAGTGCGGGTAGGTAAGGAAAAATCTACTTGTAATGTGGCTTAAACCTATAAAACAATTCAAGGATTATATGGGATAATAAAGGATAGATGTAAGGTTAGGTCTTAGGTTAATATGTGGATATACAAAGAGATTATTAAATAATATCAAAAAAAATCATGAAATCTAAATATTTTAAAGAGAAATGTAACAAATTCTGGTTCTCACACAAAATCCAAGTTTCTCTCAAGAGAGTGTGGGTATTAGAAAGAATATGTCAAAGTAGTTTAGAATAACTCATTGGATTGGAAAAATATTTTGAGTCATTGTTTCATGGGAATGGGTTTCAAAAATCAATCAAACTCATAAATATTTTTGAAAATCCATTTCAAAGAAAAATAATTCAAATCAGCAATCATTTAAAATCCCTTATTTCAAAAATCATTTCAACTCTTTAAAAATAAATTTATGTGGGAAAAGTGATATGAATATTCATTAAAGCTCAAAAATCAAAATAAATATGACAAAAAAATGAAAACCAAACAAGAAGAAATAATCAGGTTGACACTCCCCCTACACTTAAATTTTACTACCCCTTATTTCAACTCAAAAAAAATATAAATATAAAGGTAGAAAAGAAAATGGAAGAAAAGATACAACCATACATTATTTTTTTAAGTGGATGTATTGAGTTAAGATCTTATATTCTTCCAATAGATCTAGTAATAATTAAATAAAATAAATCATTAGAAAAATAAAAAAATAGAAAGAGAAAAGATGATAGAACATTGTTTAGACCCCCATCTGGGTGCTAGGATTTTACTGCCCCTAGTCAGGCATTTGTAGTAAATTATCCCCAATCAGATGGTGGGTGTGGTTTATTTGAGATGAACCACCACATGTGACATTTCACGATATCCTTGAGTAAACACTAAAAGTAGAGAACCCCAAAGAAGATAAGAAAATTCCCAACCCATAAGAAAGAATAATGCTGAAATTTGAGGTTTGAAGTGGGAGGGAATAGAATATAGGGGTTCTCCATATTGACTTCTATGGTTCCCTTATCTATATAGTATGAAAAATATTATTAAGGAAGTAGTCTCACCACGACATGTTTATCCCACTCTTCTTCTTCAATCATCCCTACTTGGGTAGTCTTGTTTTTAACATCCATGGTCAGATCCATTTGTGTAGTATCAGAAATTTCAAAGAAAGAGAATTCAAAAAACAATTTATCTTGAATAATATTAAAATATGAAGAATTAATAAAGAAATATTCCCTTTCATGTAATTAATCTTGGTAATTTATCTATTCAGTAATAATCATTGGAAACTCAGTCTCAGCAGGTGCAATTTCTTTATTATCTTCCAAATAAAGAGAGAGTTAGAAAGTGTATAATGTTTCATTATCAATGATGGGAAGATCATGTTTCAAGTTATCATCAACAAAGTTATTCCAGGACTATTCCATAAAATTTTGATCTACCATTAGTGCATTAGCTGGAATATATACTTCTGGGACCTCCTCGAGCAATGGTTGAGTGCGAGATGATGTAATTAGTTCCTTTATAAGTACTTTCTCACCGTCCTTAGGTTCTTTAACATAAAAAATAATTGGTGAAATATATTCCACCACTAGCTCTGGTTCATCTTCCTGCTCAGGTTTGGTTTTCTATTGGGATGTGCATACATATTTATAAATCAATTCTATTTCACTCTCCAGATTTTTTACTTTATCACTAATCCTTTGAAACTGAGAATCAATATCATTACAAATATTTTTTGGGACCTGATATTGTTCAGTACATTAATAATAATTTGAATTAAAATAAATCATGACCAAATAAATTTATTTAAGTTTTTTTTTTGAAAATTATTATTTTTTTTGTTTTTTTATTAAATAAAAGAAAAAGTATATACAAAAAATTAATAAAAATAGTGATTTAAGACCACTTGGATCCTATTAAATAGCGTCAATTTGATGAATCATTGTTGTGTGTGCTCTCAAAAATATTTATAACTAAATGCAGCATATGGGATGACCTAGGTCATTCTCTTGAAGAGATTTTTCGGTCAATAAATCACTAAATATATTTCAATTTTTTTATATATTTATAATTTATGAATTAAAACTAAAATAAATTTATTTTTTTGAAATGAGTATGCAAGATAATGAGAAGTAAGACAAAATGAATGCAGACAAAGTGATGTTAGACAGAAAGGAGATCCTCCCAGAAGATTATCCAAAATAAACCTTCATCGCATCTTTGTTACCCTAAAATATACTTAATGAGAATGATGTGTCATATGAATGAACATCCTATTATACCTATGGTTTTAGATATATGATGCACTCAACGATCGTCGAAAGACCTCACATCCACCTCCTCGATCGAGGGAGAATATTGTAGAAGAGAAAGCTAGCCTTCGGGTGGGAAGTGGAGACACAAAGATGCATTTCCCACTAAGATCCCCCTAGGACTAACTCTAAGAAAATAAGAAATATAAAACATTAATGTATAATGACTTAGGTTCAACACTGAACTGATCCTCTAGAAACTTCCTCAAGTTAGTTACTCGTGATCACGAGTACAAGAGATCATAGGGAAGAAGAACGGGGTGAAAACAAAAGATAAAAATGATAATGAGATTAAGAATAGAAAAATATATTTAAAATGAATAATACTATTATAATTTAAATAATATATAAATAAATATAAAATGGCCACATAGAAGTGAAAATTATTTGAGAAGGGGTGAAGATACATATTTATATGGAGAGGGGGTGAAAGAATTATCTCCAAAATCATCCTCCAAATGTTTCCATGTAGATGTCCAAATAAATGGACTAATTGGTAATATATTGATTCATAAAAGATGTTCCATAATGTATCTTCCATTCATCCTTAAAATTTGAGCTTTATTGGTCATTGGATGTAAGAGTTATGGATGATTTAATCTGAGATATTTAATCTATCCATTTGAATGGACAAATTCCAATTCTTCAAATTCCCTTTCCATTATGACTTTGAAACCCATCGATTAACTCCTTCCATGCTTAATAAAAAAAATTCAAATGTAATTTCTCATCCCTCCACAAAATATGATCCATTTTTGATGCATGGTTGCTATGTTATGATTTAATTACTTAAAGGAATCGTTTCTTCCTGGTGAGACGTTTCATCTTCTACATGTATGAAGCATTAAAATAATGATTTAATGAATGTATTTTCACTTGAAATTAATTGTGTAAGTGGATAATTTATTCCTCTATCATCTACAGTTTAAACCATCTTATTTTTAGGTGTTTAGACTGATTTATGTGTCTGTTACGGAGGTGGGGTCCACGTTGTCCACCCAGCAAATTTCCCAAATTAAATGATTTTTTCACGCTTCTAAATGCTCGAATAATATTTTATTCTTGAAGTAACAGATGTAGGAAATAAATTATAGATTTAAAAAAACTAATTACTCAATTTGGAATAATAATGTAAATTTTATGACGCAAATACCCCTATTATAAAATTCTTTCAAATTTTCAGATTTAACCATTTTTTACATTGGAGATCAAAATACCACTAAAACCTCAAAACATGATAATTTATCATACAATAACACTATGGTGGGATTATAAAAAATTATTTATAGAATAAAATTTATGAAAATGTGAGCTTCATCAGAGTTCCTTCAGGATGTACTGCAATGAGGGGAGAACCTTCTCATTTATTGATGTTACTATGGGGAGTACCTTCACAGTTACTGTCATTGTGGGGAGGGAATTCACAAAGAATTTAATTATAGTGATGACTACCATTAAGGCTTGACTTATAACTATAGGGAGAAGAATATCGATAGTATATAACCTGGGGAGGACTATAAGGGAGGACGACAGTAAGGGGAGGACCTTCTTGTTGTCTGATCTTCAGGTCGAGGGGAGGGCTAACCCGATGCACATCAGAAGATAGGATCTCATGATTGATCATTCATGGCCCACATAGTGGGCCCTAGTGGGTGCTCCATGGAGAAACTTCAGATCTTCTGGTAGTGATATTGTATGGAGGACCTTCTCAACTGCTACTGCCTCTTCTATAATTTGGTAATGGGCTAATAGGTTCTTGAGCCTTTATTGATATATGTTTGAGAGTGTTAAAAACTAAACTTCCAATAGATCAGGATCATGTATGTGCTCTTCATTTTATAGTTTCCTTTGGCGCCTTTCATTTTTGGGTGCTCTCTTACAAGTAACCAGAGCCATCTACTGTTGGTAATGGCCTTTATATACGAGTCACTGTCTTTTTGGGTCTCATGATGTCGTCAGGATACGCCGATGAACATTTTGAGTTTTGGTAGGGATATATGTATGCCCTGGAGTTGCCACCACATTGGACCGGCGTCCACCAGTTGGAATGGGTATTTTTTCCAATTTGGTTGTCCTTATATCGCGAGATATTATCGTCGACCCTCCTAGACTAGAGCAGGGATGCATAATTGCTCCAGAGTGACTAACTCATTTTGTGAGTGAGTCATTCCGTTCGAGGAAACCAAGTCGTGGGCCTGGTTTCTTGCATTTTCCATTGATGCAATTATATATTGGCATGTTTAGAGGATATAGTCTGGAATCAACATCTCATATTCCATTTTTTCAGGATGTTTTGAGATACATCTTTGGTTAGAATGGGTATGAAGGCTCATTTCAATGTTTGAGTAGGAGTTTTTGTCTGCTCCGGTCCTCCATGAATTTCCAGTAGATACTGGCAGTTCTCTAGTGCCAGGAGAGAGGAACGAGTATAGAACTAGTTTTCTTCTTCGGTTTCCACCATATTTGATTGGTGGACTTCATATTCATGACCAAAAAATTTCATCTTCTCACTTGTCGCGGTATTTGTCTCACAGGATTTGTATGCGTCCATAAAAATTTGACTCTGCTCATATCCAGTTGCCATCCTATTTGAATGGAAGGATTGCAGTGAACCATTAGGTATTTGTGCCTACATATAGAGGTTTTTCACCCTATTTGGATGGTGGGATTGTTTTGTATCGGCAGATATCTTCATTTGTCTATAGTTTTATGCTTTGTCTACACAGCGGGACTGGTGAGCACTAGAAGTAATGTGCATGTGATCATATTTTACCACCCAATTTCTATGGTGGGATTGAGTAGAGAGGGCACAATCATATGTCTGTCCATTGAATGTCGTCGTGTTAGTACAATGAAGTTTCTCTTCAGGAACCAAGGTGATAGCGTGTTCTTGATTATATATTCTCTTCCCATGGAAGATAGCTTGAGGGGCCCGGGTCACCTACACTTTGGTAGGTGCCCTCAGCAAAAGATCCTCTTCGGTGGGAGGAGGGTTGGTCTTCCAGTGTTGGCGGTGACATTCTCTGGTGGGGGCCTGTGAGTAGGACCCCTATGCAGTTTAAAAGAAGTTTTCAGCATCAACATCATCTTCCTTCTTAAGGTAAGGTAGTTACTTATTGTCACGTTCTAGGGACATGCTCTCGAAATGGTTTGAGACGACCATCGGGGCCACCCTATGTTGGGGTGCCTGCAGTGATTGAAGAAGTGGCTAGAAGACATTTTTAGACTGGAGGGCCTGTCTTACAACCTCCAGTGTGGGGAGAGTACCATTTCGATGGTACTCTTTTATTAGCGTGTTGGATACCCAACGTTGAAGACGTCGGGTGGGTGAGGCGGTCATGCTCTTTGTTGGGGCCCTGGATTCATGTGGGATTGCTAATGTGCATGTATGCATTAGTTTTCGGGATGTCATTTAGATCTAAGGTTGCACTGCGGGAACCTACTATATACATATATGACATACAGACCACAAAACCTCTTCAAATTAGAATTATTTAAAAACATATGCATATTTGGTGATTCTTCCTGGCCCCTTTCCCTTATTTATTCTATTATGGGGAGAAAGGGCTTGAGTGGGGTATGACCACCACCTTGGTTAAAGATGCATGTCAGGTTCACCATTTTTGTTCCGCCTCCGAGGTGATGTGTTTAGCGTGTACCGGGGAGAAAAAAAATGGTACAACGTGTAATGTCCTTTTGTCTTTGTTATCATTGGGGTAGAACCATCACTTTGGTTAAGAATTCACGTCGGGTTCACCATTTTTTTCTGCCTCCAAGGTGGCGTGTTACCGGGTGGTGCATAAATGGCACAATGAGGATCGTCACCCATCCTTTTTCTATAGATACGGGCTCTAATCGAATTCACCATTTCTTATATTTCAACTCATTCAGTTCCATTATCCTTTAAATCAAGTTGGATTAACCCTATAGGAACTGGTGGTCTCAGCAGGCGATTTCATGGAGGTCAAGTACTTGTGCAATTTCTCCTTCTCGGATATAACTTCCTCAGATGCTCTTCAATGGGTTTCTTCATGGAGCCAAGAATTCCCAACGGACCTAGTATCCATGATTCATGGACCTTATTTCTAAATTTTGGCACTTGTTGATCAATGATTTATCCAAAAACACTTAAGGACTCCATTGGTCGAGAGGATCAGAGGTCAGGCCCACCGCACCATTCTATAGGAGGATTGTTCCCTATTCCGGGACTCTCTTATAGATTTAAGTTGTGTTCATATGTTCATGAATCCTTGGTTCATTCCTGAAGATTATGTCCATGGACTACCCTTGATTTTCAAGATCTTCGAAGGCATGCATATATTTGACGCTATGGAGGTGATGCTGACTTGAGCCATATAATAAGGTGCTCTAGAGTTTATCGTCATCCAGGGGGGATGGAAGGTGACTTAATGTTGGGATCAGGCCCATAAGAATGGATTCCTATGTATCCTTGACAGAGGAATCAGAACCCACGTTGTTCAGATTGTGTGGGACTTACGCATAGAATATTTCCATTTGAGGTAACCATGATTCGATAAACCCTTTTGGATGGGAACCCTTTTGAGATCAGGCCTTCTAGAAGTCATCCTATGTATCCTGATTCGATATGGAATTAGAGTTCTCATGGTTCAGAATGTGTGGGGATTATGGGTGGAAGTTTCCCATTTGAGGGGGTATGATTGGGTGAACCCTTTTTGGATGGGCACCATTTTAAGCTCGAGCCTTCTGGAAGGCATCCTACATATCCTGGTTTGATTGGGAATCAGGGTTCTAGTAGTTAAGATTGTGTGGGGCTTACATGTGGAAGCTGTCCATTTGAGGGGACATGGTTGGGTGGACCCTTTATGGGAGGGAACCCTTCTGAGCTCAGGCCTTCTGTTAGGTGTCCTGCGTATCTTGATTTGGTCAAGAATCAGAGATCTCATAGTTCAGAATCATTTGGATGTTATAATCATCACAAACCTCTAAGACCATGTGATTCATGCTCAGTGTGAGAAATTATAGAATGTCAAAGATTCAATAAAGCACATTCTTCCTCTCCTGTTGGTGGGAGAGGGAGAGCCCGCGGTGGAAGATTCTGGGGCGACCGTGGGTGAGAGTGCGGAGTAATAAACCCTTAAATGTGAAATGTCATTGAAGTTCATGCAGCTCGGACATGGAATATTGGGGAATTTCCTCAGTGGGAGGGCCCTCGAATAGGTTTTGGGAAGGGGGGGAGCTTCATCCTCGTTAAAGGGGGGATCAAACATAACCCCTTCAACTGATTACTATTCCTCATTGAATGGAAAAGCGAGTGATCACCCTTAATCCCTAGAACGGAGAGGTTCACTTCAGCATCCCAAGGTTGGACTATGGTTTACCATGAAAATGTATACCCACAAGCATTCCTGAAGCCCAAACCGTAGTGGGGAGAGCCTTCACTACTCCGCTTACTATGGGTATGTAAACTCAAAGGGGCGCGTTGATGCACCCCATTGTCTGATCATACGGGTTTGGTGGCTTTGAAGGAGGATTTCTCCTGATGAAGGAGGAATGTTTAGAAAAGGAATTATGGAGGAATGGGTGGTAATAAAAGGGTGAGGTTGGGGCCAGAGGAAATAATACCAGAAAACAACCCATTTCACGTACTGCTTTCTTATGCGGGATGGGGGGAGATCCGCACACTGTAGTGGTATGCAGGAAAAGGGATCATCCGTGTACCAATGTGGTATGTGATCATGGGTATAGATGACCGGGTACCATAGTGGAAACTGGCCCATCACGCCTCTTTGGGTTTCATCCACGTACTGATGCAGTACATGGCACCGGGATCAGCCTGTCTAGAGGTACACTATGCAGAGTACCATTTTGAAGGAGTGTCTGGGGGATTATCGTTTGTGGGGAGTTCATCCAGAAGAAGTATGTGGTTCATGGTTCACCAGTTAGGTTCGCGGTTCTATTATATTTATTCAATTCCCATGATTTATGGTTCATGACCGACTGTACCTATGGAGAATGCAGTTCGGGATTTGGGCTTCGTCAAAGAATTGAGAATGAAGTCGGAGTCTTCTCTGAACTCTTTATTCCAACCTCTGGGTTTTCGTCCAACTTTATTCATCCTTCAATTGTACTCCTTTTATAGAGCATTAGTACAATTGTATTTATTGGGAATACAGCGCCATTTGCGGAGGCCCATGAAGAGATATATTGACCCACTAAAGACTCGGTCAACCAGGGTTTGCAGAGGCTTTGGTTTGCGATAATGGTTCATAGAACCCTACTAGTTTGCTTCGTCTGCGAACAAATGGGTTCGCTGTACGGTATGTGGATTTACTTCGTATGCACAATTCCTATGGAAACATGGTTCGCGGTCTTCCTTATTTCATTGGTCGTCGCTCCATGGTCCAATGATTTGTAGATCGTCTCGCATACCTATTGGTTCTCAATCAAGTTGGTCTTCATTCCTTTTTTGGTGATGGTACGTAGGCCACTTGAAAATCCTTGAAAACTTTAATTCCTTCAAGTTTCTTCTGAATATTACAACTCAATTTGAGTCCATTCACTTTTCTAGACTTGTAGAAGTACTTGCTTCCTTCTACAAAGCGATTTTCGGGGTATTTTCTTCCCTTGTAAAACTTTTCAGGACCCTAAAAAATCCCCCCAATGTAATAGGTTTTGTTTGAAATGAAAAGGGGACTATTCTGATGTAAAAGTGGTCCTGAACTGAAATGGTTCGCGGTAGAACAGATGGATCTGGTAGGAGGGGACCACACCTATATATATGGGGCCATTCTATTTTTCTTTTACTATTTCTTGTGGTGAAAAGCACTCTCAATTTCCTCAGCTTCCTCTGATCTCATATACCATGCTCCTTGTGAAAATATTGTTCGTGAACTGCTTTGTACGTACTGTGAACCGATCTTCTAAACATTTCTTCATCCTCATACCATATTTTGGATTCACAAACAACATTTCAGAATTTTAAGACTAAAATCCGGCTTCCATGTAAGAGGACGCTATGTAGATGACTTGATCACATACCAAACTTGGATCGGCGAACCGAACTTTAATAACTAATAATCTGAACATAAACTTTAATTCTCAATTTCTAAATATGATCACAATCAAGGCCTAGGTTCGCAGTGTCCATCTTCCATGAACCTTTTTGTTCGGCGGCCAACAAACTATGGGCCAACTCCTCATGGATGGTTCACATACCATGGTTGTACGTGGTGAAAGGCATCAATGTACCGTAGCTGTAGGCGGGGTTACCTCTTCATATCATGTAGTACGTGGATTGTGCCTTCTACACATTATGTAGTATGCGGGATGTGGGTACCACGTACCATTTCAAGAAACATTATGTGGATCCTTTTGTGGACATATTTTCAGTCCTTTATCCATTCTTCCATAGACTTTATCAAACACTTTTTATTGGACTGATTTTTTTCAGCTTCTGGATCTTATTTTGCAGGTTATAATGGATGTTTCACAAGATCTGATAAAATAGACAAAGACTGGGGAAACCATGGTGAGAAATAGTGAGGATCATCATCGAGCCCACATCATTCCTCATGACATCTTATTAAGGTATTTCATGATTCCAGAGCTTCTAGCCTATCTGTTATCTGTACAATTTCCATGTTACGGCTTTGGTCTCCCTAACAATGTTCTTCTACTGTTGTCTGACCCGAATACCCCTTTCATCCTCTTGGAGGGACTGCAAGGACATGATCGCGCCAACATTTCCTCAATATGAAAAGTCATATCCATTCCAATTCAGGGGAACGTCTTGATACTAAAAGGCTCAACATGGACTCAGGGAAAGCATGGGGGTCGTGATGGTGTCCCGAGACTAGATGCTCGAGAATACCCATCCATTATCAGCATCTCCCAAGAGAATACTAATGGCAGATGGATCACCAAGTGAGATCTGTGGGCAGTAGGATGTTTCTCTGATGAGTGGTCTTGGGCGTTCTGGGTGCATCAGACCTATTTGGATCCACCCAACCAGTTGGAGGTGCTGGGATTGTCTTAGGTTTCCTACGTTTCTCAGTTTAAAATCTTCTCCCCATGAAAAATCCTTCCATAATTTTGAAGTTGCTGGTGCTCAAGCACCACCAACTTCAACTTATTTCATGGCAAGGTGGAGATCATCTTATTAGATATCTACTAGCTTGGAGGAATCCCTATACTCAGAAAAATTTATGAATACTTTCTCCCATAATCTACTTCTTGGAATGACACTGACCACATGTCCCCTTTGACAAGGAGTTTACTAGTCATGGTAGAGGGATTACTTGACCATCCCCTCCAAGCTCGATTGCTCATCCCATTCGGATCATGGATAGGGTTATTCCTGCAGGTGAACGGACCCAAGACAGGGGCTCAATACAGTCTAAATCATCCAATTTACTAGTCCCACTAAACTCCAGGGTCATACTATGCTACCCTTGAAGCGGGACGACATACCACATAGGGATACGAGCTTCTACAAGATGTATCACCTATTCTTAGACTAGCAGGTTTCTTTTACATGTTTTTTATCGGATGGGGTTTTCCATTCCATGATGTATATACTAGGGTTTAGGCCTATACTTTGATGATGGAGGCCTCTTTGGAAGAGTTTTGACCCATTAATTTGGCCCTTCCCACTCTCCCTCAACTTTATGAGTAGTTGGGAAAATACAGGAAGGTAGGACCCCACACCATCTCAAAGGACCATTTCAATTTTTGTATGGGTGAATGGCATAACACTTCCACTATTATGAATACCAGCATACTACAAAGGTTCCTCATTTTTACTTTCAACTTGCCCTTCTCAATATTTTTTTTGTTCGTCCTAGGACTCTAAGCGTTATTGATGTGGTTGGACTGTTGAATGATGCTTCTCATTTCTCATTTTCACCACATCCTACCCCTCATGGGTTGTTGAGAGGTGACATGGATGGTTCTTTATAAATATTCTCATACCTTATAACACTTGGAGATGGGATTCTCACTGCTCATATAGATTGAGTAGTCATTTGTGAGCCATACCTCCCCTACCGGTTTTCCAGAAAATTCAGATGCCTCCAACAGACTGCGCTTCTTCTGGATATCCTAATAAGGGTATATTCTTACCCCGTTTTTCTTCACCAATCATGACTCATGATATTTCATGAAGGTGATGATATAGAAGTTATCATTCCCAACACGACAGAATCCACTTTACTATCGTTGGATCATGCCCGACTGTGGGAATATTATTACCCCAATGGGATATTGAAAGAACCAGTTTGGTGGGTGAAGAAACTTGTAACCTTTTCCTACCTTTTTCTTTCCCTAATTATAGTTCCACAAATTCGTTATATAATGAAAAGTTAAACAGCTATGCCTTCTACTTTCATCTCTACAGCCGTCATGATGGATACACCACATGTTCTTTCCCTCGTTGTAAGAAGATGCTCAGTTCATCATCAGAAACATCTAGGAGGGGCCTCATTAGTACAACCTATCTCATTGGGAAGTGATTCAGAATTCTCCCCTCCCGTAGATACCACCCAAGACCTTAATGGGGCTGGCACCAGCCGAGTATCACCGATCATCCCAAAACCCATTGTTAGTCCTCTGCATCCGGCTCCAATGGTTGGGCCATCTAATGGAAAAGAGAGTCTCTCATCTTGGGTGACCTATCTTAGGTCCCTTCCCACTCTTATGGATATGCTTACTGCTTATAGTCACATTGAAACAGGGTAGGATCAAGGTACTAGTGTTGTAAAAAGGCACCAGGTGGTGCGAAAAGAGGCACGGAGCCAATTATGCGCTCTTACCACAGAGACACCCATGGCCAATTTTGCTGATGATAGTGACAATTTTCAGTATTTATTCACTGATCTATGTTTTTGCGGATTTTATTATCAGCACTTACACCTCATTAATTAAAAAATCATCATTACCTGATAAGTCCTTACTTCCAATGAGGACAAGATGGACAAGTTCAATTCTTCCCATCACCAGGTGGAGACCTTCCAAGATGTTTTAGAAGAATTTGATCATATGATGGACGATGAGGTTAAGGCATGTGATTTTTTGGAAGCCCAAGAGGAAAATTGGAGGGAGTGTGAAGGCCACGCAGCAAGGTTGAGGGATCATCTGGACTCTTCACGTACCAAATATGAAGTCATCTAGAAGAAAGGGTATGACCTTAAAGTTGTTCTGGAGTTGGTGTATCTGATGGTCATGGCCGAAATGTAGGAGAGAGATTCTTTAGATAAGACCATTGATGGCCCGCAGAAATCACTTTCCATCCACCTAGAAAGGGAGAATCGAGCCTTGTTGTAGTTCTGTCCCAAATCATGATATGTACTCTTCCCCATTATTTTTGATATTTTGGAGAGACTTCGAGTTGGGGATCCTCCTCAATTTTTGTCGAACTCAATGAAACTTATTTTCCCTTAAATTATCTTTATTTTCCTTTTTCTTATCATGTAAATATCATTTCAATCAGGAATTAATTTTAAACTATTATTAGAAACTAGTAAACTGAAATAATAGAATTGGGCTCTGATTTTTTTTAAGTCGACGGGACTCAGTGAGAATAGTTAAACTATTGTTGGGGTTTCATGGAAAACCCCATGAACTTTTATGTCTTTTTCATTATTACCCCGATTTTTGTCTAAGCATGATTGAAAAGGGCATAGAGGGTATAACATGACTTTTTATTAGGCATCCCTTTGCGGGTTTTTGACCTAACAAGCTTTACACCTTTTTTGATGGCTCAATGTTTTTTTAAGGAACCGATAATTGAATTTTACCCAGAGGTTCTTTCTGTGGATTTTTTCCTCTGGCAATTATGGAGTCTTTTTTGCTGATAGTTCATAGTTTACTAATCAAACATATTACTGATGTTTTAGGTTGAACAGCTTTCACCAAACTTAACAGGGCAGGGCCCTGACTTGGGACTGTTAGCCAGGAATGTCCTAACATCCTTCAAACATGGATTGAGGATTTTTCTTGACCCTTAATTTGTAAATTCTGGACAATCATGAGGCTTTGGATCCACTTTAGGCATATGGAGGTAGGAAAAGACTATATTGGGGATGAATTTTCTTTTAATTGATGGTTGTTTTTATAGGAGACATATGCAGAGCCACCAGGGCATGATGTGCATAATCAATAAAAGGTTTCTATAGGATAATGGTCTTCCATCTCTAATGGTCCTAGTGGGATTTTCAACACTTCAAATTTATTTTGATGTCAGGAGCCACAATGGGTGGCTTTCCTGATTAGTGGGGTCTGAAAACATTAGGGACGTTCATGCCAGCTTTGATTGAGCAATTGTTCCCGCGTGGTTCTTACTTTTGTGAGGGAGAGCTGTGAATGGTCAGTTCAGTTAGGAGTCATTTCTATGTCAATGGAATTTGGAAAGAAAAGGGTATTTAAGTTGTTATCCATGTGTTTTTTAAAATAAGTGGGTGTGACAAAACGTGATTTTCATTTGAGCATACAGAAGCTGGGAAGGACTCTCCTGAAGACAAATATGTCATTGATTAATGACCATTTTTGTGGGAAACATATGCAGAGCCACTGTGGAAAGATGTTTATATTCAATAATAGGTGTTTGTAGGACATTGGCCTTCCATATCCGTTGTCCATTGAGTCTTATGGAGATTGAGAACTTTCTGAATATAGTGCATGACCTTTGACAAGGGGTTCACTTGAACACAAAAAGGGTAATTTTAACCAAATTTTTTTGGGGGAAACACAGAAATTAGTGGATTCTCTCTTCTTTTGTATGCGGATCAACTTCATGCAAATGGATGGGGTATCCTTAGAAACCTTAAAAGAGATAAGAGATGAATTGGGACTGTATGTTCCGATATATCCAAGATGTGTGTAAATAGGAAAATGTAAACCATGACTTTGAGGGCCCTTGAATTGGGAGGGATGGAACAAGTATTGAAAGCCATTGGGCATATTGAGGTAGAAGAGGACTCTCTTGGGGTTGAATTTTCCTTTGATTGATTTCCATTTTTGTGGGAAACATATGCAGATCCACTGAGGTATGATGTGAATAGTAAAACAAAGGTGTTTGTGGGACATTGGACTTCTATTTAAGATGGCCTTGGAGGGTCATGGGGATTCAATATCACTCAAATCACGGATTTTGGGGGATGTTAAGAGTGTATCTAGATATATTGGGGACATTTGGGCTACAATTTACTCATAGGATCAGGTATCCCTTATTTAGATCTGACTCGTACATAGGGTGAGGAATTCATTACATCTATGGAGTAACTGGTCATTTAATGTCACATGGCCAGGACGTGGGGTTCCTCTCAGAGGAGGAAACTGTGATATTTCTCTTAGGTTCATGTTGATAGAACAAAATTTACAGGTTTTTTGGCCATAATGTCACAGTGTATCTCTCGCTAAGATCCTTAAGCTCACATGATCCATTCTCGGTGTGAGAACCAAGGGATTGTGATGATTCTATTTCATTACCTAGGAATAGAAAAATCCACACCAGATGGAAGTTTAGACTTAAACCATTACTATACAGTTTAACATTGTAGAGCAATCACAATTTTGGCCTTGTAGTTTTAATGTCGTGTGGTGAGGACATAATGTTGTGTAGTTTAGATTCATGCAGTGAGGACAATTATACTGTCATAAATATCTTTAATAGTTTTGGGTTAATTGTAATTAGGATATTCTGGTATTCCTTAGACATGAGTGATGATAGGAGGTGTAAACCATAGTCCTAGGGGAAAATTGAATCAAGAGGGATGACATGAGGCTTGGAAGCCATTGGGTTTACTGAGATAGGAGAGGACTATCCGAGGGATGAATTTACCCTTGATTGATAGCCATTTTTGTGGGAAACATATGCAGAGCCTTCAGGGCATGATGTGAATAGTCAATGAAAGGTGTCTACAGGACATTGGTGTTTCGTCTCATATGGCCTTGAATGATTATGGGGATCCAAGTTATCTCAGAGTATGGAGTTTTAAAAATAAGAAAGACGTTCTCGGGAACATGAGAATACTTAGACCAAGATAAACCATGAACTACTTGAATCTTCCACAAAGGTCTGACTCATATGTATATTGGGAAGTAGGATCTTATGACTTTTCATGAGTGGGGCATGTATGGAATATCGTGAAACTAAGAACTGGGACACACATAACTCTGGAAGGATTTCATAGTTTATTTTCATGTGATTAGGACCTTTCATGGACTCCTCATACAATTCTGACCTATGAATGGGGGAAAAGGGGAATTTTTTTATGGTGGCTAGGCCGGGATACCAAATATGGGTGTCACTACGTACCCTACAAGGGTAGGAATAAATCCATGCGTAGTTATTAATGTTCCCTACAAACTTTTTTCTCGATGTGTAGGGAGATTTGAGGGGATTTTTTCCCTTTTAATTTTTTTTTATGATGGTTGGGTCGGGATTCCAAATCTAGGCATCACTACATATCCTAAGAGGGAAAGAATCAAGTCGTTCATAGTTCTGAACATTCCTTGTACTGATCTGGCACTGTCCATATGTAGGGACATTTCGATTTCATTTTCTATGGGTGTCGGGTCCACCATACTTCCCCATAACTTATTTTAATAGGAGAATCCTTAACACTGACCCTAATATCATGTGATTCATACTCATTGTGAGAAAAAAGTAGTGGACATAGGGTTTCCTTCATAGGCATTGTGAGGTAGAGGATATGATGGGGGAATTTTCTTTTTCTTTCTGGATGGGGTTGGGCCAATATCGAAGATCGAGGCATCGCTACGTATCCTACAAGTTCAGGAATCAAGAAATACGTAGTTCTAGAGAATTCATGCCTATTTGTTAAGAGGAGGTGAGGAAAGAAGAAGAAAAGAAAGGAATCTTGAAATAAAAGAAAACTTGAGAAATTTCTCACGAAAATTTCACAGCCTAACGGTGTCTCTTAAAATTTCATAAAAATAGTTTGATGAGAGAAAGGGGGTATCTCATCACTATTACATAATATGGACATTAATGGGTTATATAGAATTAAATATCCCAACATAAGCCAAATTGAAAGGAAGAGAATAACATAAAATGAAAGAAAAGAAAGAAAATAAAAGCGGATGTTTGCCTCTTGATCTCTTCTCCTTGAGATCCTTCTTAAGGGATTTGGTTTTGGTCTTTTGGTGAGAACAGCAGCTCTAGGACGTGGGAAATATCCTTGTGAGGAGTATTGGGTAGTACTTAGTCATGGCGCAAGCCTTGAGAGGTGCGGGAAGAAGAGGGGAGTGAGGGTGGTATTTATAGTGGAAGAGAGGGGGTATTTTTCATTATTTTAATCATTATTATAATATTTTTGTCCAAGATTATGAATAGTCTTAGTTCATGTGACCAAAAATAGTAATAATGGCATGTGAGTTCGAACCAGG
Organism: Viscum album; assembly: GCA_963277665.1. Taxonomy (NCBI): domain Eukaryota; kingdom Viridiplantae; phylum Streptophyta; class Magnoliopsida; order Santalales; family Viscaceae; genus Viscum; species Viscum album. The sequence continues at coordinate 1,922,611,411 of OY728145.1, read as the reverse complement.
TGTCCTTACATCACTTATGATGTCATAAATAGTTTATTTTTCTGATAATTTGACTATATGGTATTTTATCGTATTTCACTATTCATTGAAAATTCAAGAATTTCAGAAAAATCCCAAAAATTTACCTTAACCATTTTTTGACGTGTAGAATTCAAAAATAAAGTCCATTTTTGAAAATAATTTTCAAAATATTATTAATTTAATTATTAAATAAAATAATACTCAATTCAAAAATTAACAATTCTAATTATATAACAACTTCTATATCACGATGAAAAATTAACCAAGATGTTATTATATTAAATCCTTAAGAAAATAAAATAATAATAAAATTTACTATTTATTAGGTTCATATTACTATTCATATTACTATTCATAAGGGTATGTTACTATTCACAAAAAATACAAGTTGGTTTCATCAGACTCCAAATAACATACTAAACACAATTGTAGATGACCATTTTTCAAAATTCAAAACATAGAAGTGGAAAAATTATGTTTAATGTCTAGTTATAAATATCTACTTAAAACAAAGTTCCATGCATTTATATTTATTTTTAGAAAAACTTGGGGTGTTACATTATCCCCACCTTCTGGAAATTGGGTCCTCGCAATTTTCTTTACTTATTAAACAACTAAGGGTACTTTTCCCTCGTAGCATTTTCAGACTCCCATTTGCTTCTTCGACCATGTGGTTTCTCCACAAAACCTTTACCTAGTGGATTACCATATTCCGCAATACCTATTCCCTTCGATCAAGAATCTAAATTGGTTTTTATTCAAAAGAAAGGTTCTCTTCCAGCTGAAGTGCTTCTGGGCTCAAGACATGTGATGAATCTGGCACATACTTTCTCAAAATCAAAACATGAAAAACAATGTGTACCTAAGACAAACTTGGAGGCAAATATACTCAGTATGCAACTGGTCCAAATTTCTCCAGGATTCAAAAGGACCAATGAATTGCGGACTTAGCATTCCTTTCATACCAAAACACATCACACTTTTCCAATGAGAGATTTTAAGTAAAACATAGTCACATACCTCAAAACAGAAGTCTTTCCTTCTGTTATCTGTATAACTTTTCTTCCTGCTCTAAGATGTCCTCATGTTCTGCTGGATTATCTTCACTTTCTCAGTCACTTCTTCTACTAATTCTGGCCCCACAAACTTTCTTTCACTGCCTTCATCTTAGAATGTTGGAGTCCAACACATATTCCCATACAAAGCCTCAAAAGGTACCATCTATATACTGGAATGAAATTTTTTATTATAAGAAAACTCAACTAAAGAAAGATGTCGATCCCAACTTCCCTGACAGTCCATTGAACAAGCTTAAATCATATCCTCCAAAGTTTGAATCATTCGTTCTGATTTCCCATCTGATTGAGGATGAAAATTTGTACTGAAATTTAATTTTGTGCCCAATGACTTCTGAAGTCCCTTCCAAAATTTATAAGTGAACCTGTGATCTCGGTTAGATATAATGGAAAGAGGAACTCCATATAACATGATAGTCTCCTTGAGGTACAGTCGAGAAATTTGATCCAAAGATATTGTATCTCAAATAGAAATCAAATGTGTAGATTTTGTCGGTCGATCAATAATAACCTAAATTGCATTGTTACCTCAATAAGTCTTTGGTATTCCCACCACAAAGTCCATTGATACATTCTGCCATTTCTACTCTAGCACTGGCAAAGGCTGAAGCATCCCCTTAGGTAATTTCCGCTCTGCTTTAACCTGTTGACAGGTTAAGCATTACATAATAAAATTATCAATATCTCTTTTCATTCCATCCCAATAATAATACTCCTAAAGGTATTTGTACATCTTATTACGGGTAGGATGAACTGAAAATGGAGAACTAGGAGCTTCACACAACAAATCTTTCTTCAACTAATAATCACTAGGCATGCACAACCTTTTTCCGAATCTTAAAACACAATATTTATCAAGGTTAAATTCTGGAAACTTACCCATTTTAACCAATTCTATCTTTTTCTGTAGCTCACAGTCTTCCTTCTACGCTTTCTTAATTCTTTATGACAACAACTACTGCACTGAAACCTAAAACAAAACAGAGGTATTTCCTGCACCAACAACTTCTAAGCTAAAATTCATCAAATCATTAATAAAGGGATCATGTTCCAAATGTAACATGGTTAATGATGCATGATGTTTCTGACTCAAGGTACCCACCACTTTGTTTGCTTTTCTAGTATGGTAATTGATCGTGCAATCATAATCCTTTATCAGTTCAAGCCATCTTATTTTCCTCGTGTTTAATTCCTTCTGAGTGAATATATACTTCATACTTTTATGGTCAGTATATATTTGACATTTGGTTCTGTATAAATGATGCCTCCAAATTTTCAAATCAAAAACCACAGCTTCCAATTACAAATCATGTGTGGGATAATTTAACTCATGATGTTTTAGTTGTGTTGAAGCATAAGCAATTACCTGATCAATCTACATCAAAACAGAACAAAGACCCTTCAAATAAGCATCATTGTAAATGAAAAACTCACCATTTCGGGAAGGCAAGGCCAAAACTGGAGAATTCACCAATATCTTCTTCAGTTTCTGCAAAGAAAAATCAAATTCTTCTATCCAAACAAATTTATCCCCTTTCCGAGTTAACTTAGTTATTGGGCTAGATAACAGAGCAAAGTTCTTAACAAAACATCGGTAATAACTTGTTAATCCAAGAAAACTACGAATCTCTGTAACATTTTTGGGTCTTGGCCATTCATCAACCTCTTTTATTACAGGATCCACTATTATTCCATCCTTATTTACAATGTTCCCAAGAAAAGAAATCTGTTGAAACCAAAAATCACAATTTATGAATTTTCCATACTGTTTCTTTTCTTTTAAGGTTTGTAAAACAACCCTTAGATATTTTTTATAATCCTCTTTATTTTTATAAAATACCAAAATTTCATCAATAAACATGACCACAAACTTATCTAAGAAATCATGAAATACTCTATTAATAAGATTCATTAATAAAGAAGGTGAATTAGTTAATCCAAATGGCATAACAACAAATTCATAATGCCCATATCTAGTACAAAAGACTGTTTTTGGGATGTCATCCTCCTTCACCTTCAGCTGATGGTATCTGGATCTCAAGTCAATCTTGGAAAAGTACTGAGCTCCCTGGAGATGATTAAACAAGTCATCGATATGAGTCAAAGGATACTTTTTTTTAATAGTGATGTTATTCAATGCTCTATAATCAATGAAAAGTCTCATGAAACCATCTTTCTTTTTAAAAAACAAAACAGGAGCACCCCATGGTAATGTACTAGGACGAATGAAGCTTTTGTAAAGAAAATCCTACAACTGATTTTTCAATTCAAGAAGTTCTATTTGAGCCATACGATATGGTGGTTTTGAAATTGGCTTAGCATCAGTAACTAAGTCAATTGCAAATTTGACTTCTTGATCAGGTATGAAACTGGGTAACTCATCAAGAAAAACATCAAGGTATTAATTTACCACAAGCACATCATCAATCTGAATAGTTCCCTTATTTTCAACAATATGAGCAAGATAACTTTCATTTCCATCTTTCAATAGTTTCTTAGCTTCCTGATATGTTATCAATTGTATAGGTTCATTCTTGTATACAAACTGAAACTCTTTCTGAAAAAACAACTTCTTTAGCTCTATAGTAAATCTTAACATGATGAATAGAAAGCCAATCCACTCCCAGAATCACATCAAATTAGACTAAGGGTAAAACAAAAAGGTGCATAGGTAAATTCTTTCCACAGACCATAATATAAAGATTCTTATAGTTCCTCTTTGCTATAATATTTCCCATGGTGTTTTAACAACAAGATCTGATTTCATTTGTTGACGTGATATTTTCAATTTACCTGAAAATTTATCAATGGTGGAGGAATGTGTAGACCTCGTATCAAAAAACACTTTAGAAAAATATGAGTAAAAAAAGTACTTGATACAACTTAATTAGATGGTCTAATGTCTACTGACATGGTCGCAAAGGATATCACTACACCTTTCTGCTTTTAGTCTGGCTTATTTGCATCATTCAGATCTCTCTTTGGGTAGGCATTTTCATAATGACCCATCTCACCACATTTAAAACACTTTATAGTTTGCTTATCATGATTATTCTTTGGATAATTTTCATTACAATATCGGGCCATATGTCCAAACTTACCACATTTAAAACACTTACCAGTTTTTCTAAGACATTCCCCATGGTGCTTCTTTCCACACTTTTCACAAACTGGATACTAGATTTTCATACCATCAGATTTCTTTGGATGATTCTTACCCATGTTTTCCATATGAACATCTTTTATCCTTGTTGTCAAAATGCATGTGATCATCAGTAAACTCCATCTCTACCCTCTCAACACATCGGGCAAGTTTCTCATAACTTTTGAATTCACGAGAGGCCAATGCCCTTATATACCTTGGCTTCAGTCCTAAGTAAAAGCGGTTGATTTTTCTATCAAGATCCAGAATAATATTTGGATCATACCTTTCCAGTCGAGTGAAGTTCGCTTCATACACGGACACTGAATCTTCCTTGTTCTGTTTCAATTCAAGGAATTGCTTCTCCATCCTAAGTTGCATCACCTTAGGAAAATATTTTTCAAGGAAAAGACTTTTAAATTCATCCCACTCTAAGGAATAAAAATCCTCTCTATCCCTGATATTATTTACCATTGACCACCACTAATCAGCATCACCTTAAAAATGATAAATGGCAAGACATACCTTTTGTTTTTCAGAACATCCCATAGCATCGAATATCTTTTCAAGGGATTTAATCCATCCTTCAACCGCTACAGGGTCAGAAGATCCATTGAAAGAAGGAGGGTGTTGTCTCATAAAATGTTCCTCAATTGTCATGTTCCATTTTGGTACCTCTATTTTTTCTCTTTCATGGATTCCACCACCATTTATTTCCTATGTTAGCTAAGCCATTACTGCCACAAACTGCTTGGTTCCAATCCCTACCATTTCGGGCTGCAAATTCGGAAGGATGTCATTTCATCAGTGCCTCTCCTATTCAGCTTCCCTGTTTCTTCTATGGACAACCATTTTGAACAAACATACCTTAGACTAAGAAACATGGTGATATTTAAATTCTATAACATTTCAAATTAATCATAGAGTAAAAATCATTTATGGAATTCTTTTTACATCATCCTAACACCTAAATTTATCTAAACCATCATCTGATACCAATTATAAGGATCCAGCCTTATTACATTACATAGTCTTGAATTTAGTCAATAAATAACTTCATTTTTACATTAAGGATCTTTTCAAGTTTAGATGTTTATATAATTGGGACAATACATTCATAACATTATACATTATTATAGAGTGGATACCATAAAAACAGTACTCATTCCTTCCAAAATTCAAAACTTTCCAAATAAAACATGATTTCTTTGATAGATCTTTAAACATTTAACATAGCTTCATTCACTTTATTACACATCCTTAAACCTGTGAAAATAATTTAAAAACTTGGGATGAGCACAAAAAAACTCAGTAAGGGATATAAAAAACACATTAATCCAAGAATACTTGTATCATATGAAATCACTTTGAAAAGATGTGCTTGTCACCCATATATACTTACTTTGTAAAACATGAAATTTCAACAAGATTCCCAAAAACATAAGAACATAAATAAAACCATAAAGGTATATTGGGGCATTACCTACAAAATATTTTAACCCTCATGGCTACCTTATAATTTGTAACCCTCACAGCTACCTTACAATTTTTTTAACCATCGTAGTTACACATGGAGTAACCATATGGATGACCTCCAACTTACATATACCCAATGCATTGGATAGAGATATAGGTCCCACACTTCATCATAAACAATTCCCAAGAACTATAACATAATCATACAACATGAATAATATCATAAAAATATTACTTTTGAACTTTGTAAAATAGAATTTCAAAAGAGGATTTTAAAAGGAAAGTCTATTATAAATTTCATATATTTGAAGTGAAACTTAATAGAGTGGATGGAATATGTATAAACTCTATAAATACACTTAATTAAACATAATATAATCAAAACCCATCACACAATAAATTTTAATACCACATAAATAACGAAGTAGAAGGTTAACCTAAAGAATGGAAATCGGGTTAAGAATTCCCTTACCTCGGGTTTGTCTTACTTAAAACTTGTTTAAAATTCCTATATAATGGTTAAAATAGTGTAATTAGTATTTTTTAAAAAAAATTAATGTTTATAACTTATTATATGATCATTTTATAACATCATTTCACCCTTTAATTGTTAGTATTTTGCTCCTAGCACTGTTTTTGGGTGAGTTCTTTACATGATTTCCAAGATTGGTTCATGATGGATGTTCTTGTTGATTGGAAGTGAAACTCCATAATTGTAATGGAGTAGTATTTACATTTTTCTAGTACCATAAATTATACCATTTATCAGTTTTAATTCTTACATGAGGATGATTCATAAGTTTAAACATTAATGATGTTCGTTTAGATCATTTTAGTGGTTCTTTGATAATAACGACCTCATTTTGTTTTATAAATTAAAACCATGTGTACAAAAGAATTATAGAACCATGTATGAGACATAATACATAAATTATAACCTGGTTAAACCATAAAAATGGTTCCATGACCATACTTAATGGTTTTAAAGAAAAATGAAATCACATCGTCCATGATGTCGGTAATTCAACACATCATGGACAATGTTCTTAATTCCTTGAATAAGTGGGATTGGAGAAGAAGAATGATGATGAATTTTCCATGAACATGAGAACATCCAGAATATACAAGATTCTGGAGCTTTTATTCGTCTTGGTTAAGAGGATGTGAGTAAAGAAGAACAAAATAAAGGAATCTTGAAATAAAAGAAAACTTGAGAAATTTCTCATGAAAATTCGGCAGCCTAACGGCATCTCTTAAAATTTCATAAAAATAGTTTGATGAGAGAAAGTGAATATATCATCACTCTTACATAATATTGAAATTAATGGGGGATATGGAAGGAAATATCCCAACATAAGCCAAAGTTAAAGGCAGAAAATAACATAAAATGAAAGTAGAGAAAGAAAATAAAAGAGGATGTTTACCTCTTGATCTCTTCTCCTTGAGATCCTTCTTAAGGGATTTGGTTTTTGTATTTTTGTGAGACCAGAAGCTCTAGGATGTGGGGAAGAGCCTTGGGAGGAGTATTGGTTATAACTTAGGCATGGATCAAGGCTTTATAGGTGTGGGAAGAAGAGGGGAGTGAGGGTGGTATTTATAGTGGAGGAGAGGGGGTATTTTTCATTATTTTAATAATTATTATAATATTTTTGCCCAAGATTATGATTAGTCTTATTTCATGTGACCTAAAATATTAATAATGTCATGTGAGTTCGAACCAAGTGGCCTTACATCACTTATGATGTCATAAATAGTTTATTTTTCTGATAATTTGATTATACGGTATTTTATCGTATTTCACTGTTCATTGAAAATTCAAGAATTTTAGAAAAATCCCAAAAAATTACGCTAACAATTTTTAGACATACAGAATTCAAAAATGAAGTCCATTTTTTTAAAATAAGTTTCTAAATATTATTAATTTAATTTTTAAATAAAATCATACTTAATTCAAAAATTAACAATTCTAATTCTATAACAACTTCTATATCATGATGAAAAATTAACCAATATGTTATTATCTTAAAGCCTTAAGAAAATAAAATAATAATAAAATTTACTATTCATTGGGGTCATATTACTATTCATAAGGGTATGTTACTATTCACAAAAAAACAAGTTGGTTTCATCATACTTCAAATAACATACTGAACACAATTGTAGATGACCATTTTTCAAAATTCAAAACATAGAAATGGAAAAATTATGTTTAAAGGATAGTCATAAATATCTACTTAAAACAAAGTTCCATGAATTGCTATTTATTTTTATAAAAACTTGGGGTGTTACATTTTAGGGTCATAGAGCTTGGACCAAAACATTGGGGGTTTTATAACTCATAGTTTAGGGTCATAGAGCTTGGACTAAAACATTGGGAGTCATTACTCATAGTTTAAGGTCTTAGAGTTTAGACCATAACCTTACAGGTTTTATAACTCATAGTTTAGGGTCATAGAGCTTGGATAAAAACATTGGCATATTACTACATTAAATACTTATTCAAGAACATTGCTTTTATGGGTGCAATGATGAGTTTTCCGTCCATTGTTATCAAGGATTATGCTCCATTGGAATAGACTCTATGTATGACATATGGTCCTTCACACTTTGGTTCAAGATTTGGGGACTTCTTCCCAAGTATCATCAGGGTTATGATGACCAACACCATTTCTCCTTCGAGGAAAGATCGAAGGTGTACCTTTTTGTTAATGGCTCATGCAATCCGGTTTTGGTAGATTTCCAAATGGTGTAGAGTGTGCAGCCTTTTCTCATCTAGCTACTCCAATTCATCAAACTATCTCTGGGATTGCGTCTCCATGTAAAGTTTATCACAAATGGCCACACGAAGTGATGGCACTTGGATTTCGATTGGTAACACCACCTCTACCTCGTATACTAGTGAGTACGAGGTTGCTTGGGTGGCGATGTGGGCAATGGTCTGGTAATCCCATAAAGCATGAAGGATCTTGTCTGGCTATAATTTCTTATCCTTATCAACTATATTTTGGAGTATGTTTGAAAAAGTCTTATTGAAAGCATCTATCTTTCCATTGGATATTGGGTGGTAACTGGATGAATGGTTGGCTTTAATTACATACTCCTGGTATAACTTTTCCAACTCAACAGAGCAGAAGTTGCTACTATTGTCCATCAGGATGGTATGAGGGGCACCAAATCTGGTAATGATGTTGGCCATTACAAAGATGATGATGTTTTTCACCCCGACTTACTTAAGGGGTATGACTATGACCCATTTTGAAAAGAATTCGGTCATTGTGAGTATGAACTTGAATTGTATGGCTGTGGAGGGAGGATATGGTCCCACAACATCGATCCCCCAGGTGACGAATATCCAAGAGTACTTAGCTGTATGAAGTAACTCTGGGGGTCGGTGTATGGAATTAGCTTGAACCTAGAAGTAATGGAACTTCGTGGTGAATATGGCACAATCCTATATCATGGTGGGCCAGTAATACCGGAGCCTTTGGATTGGGTGAGAGAGCATTGTTGTTGAATGGTGCACTCCACAAGATCTGGTGTGCACTTCGTTATGACGACAACAGTTTCCTCTCCATCAATGCACTTGAGAAGGACCCCGTCAAGGCCTCATTTGTAGAGACCTTTTCTTGATTTACCTCATTGTACAAGAAAATGTTGACTACCCATATTCGGACTTGTTCCCTTTCATCCCTATCTGGTGGGAGTTCCCTGTTTCGATGGTAATTTGTAATGGGCGTCATCTAGCTAGTGGTGTGGCCATAAGGCTCAGAGATGGGGCTAATTTCATTGATTTCCTCCATATTTATTTGGATGAATGGAAATACTATATGGCGGTGGGCAATGCTAATGATTGTTTCATCTTAGTCTGGATTAGCCAAGGTTGTGGCTGCATTTTCCAAAGCATCGGCTTGATCATTTTGTGACCAGGGGACATAATCCAGCATTGGTTCTGATGGGAATTCTGCTATCAATTCTCGAACAAGGTTCATCATGGTAACCAATACTTCTTTATTGATGGCATAGTCTCCATTGACCTATTTTATGAATATCTCTAAATCACCCATTACTTTTAGGTGTTTATCTTGAACATGAAGTGTGAGTTCCATGCCTGGAATGAGGGCTTAATACTCTGCTTCATTGTTTTTACACCCTTCCGAAAGTAGAAAAGAGTAAGATAAGGCGGCTTTTTTGGGGGATACAAGTATAATTCCTAGGCCCACTTTGTTGAACCTGGGATCCTCTATCCTTCTCTCTGTCAGGATTTAGGAATCACCATCGAAGCAGATTTCCCATATCTGGGGGTCCTCCTGAAGGGAAAACACTTCTTTATCCATAGGTTCGACATCCAACAGTGTTGTCTCTTCCGAGGGGTGCTTGGCCAAGAAGTCTGTTAATGTATGGCCTTTGATGGCCTTCTAGGTCACGTAACGTATGTAAAACTTTTGTAGGATGACAACCTATCATGATAGGCACCTATTTAGCATGGGACAGTTGAGGATAAGTTTGAGCAGGTTGCAGCAGGAAACTAGGTGGACCTCATGGTGCTAAAAGTAATGTCGGGGTTTATGAACTGCGAAGATTAGGGCTAGGCAGTTCTTTTCAATTTTTGAATACCGAGTTTCGGCATCGATCATTGTTCGGATGAGGTAATAGAGGTTATTCTCATTGCCGGCATCATTCTTCTGTGCAAGGAAGGCACCTAATGACCGTTCTAGGGTGGTTACATACAAAATTAGTGGTCTCAGCTCAACTGGTGGTATCAGCACCGGTGGTATTAGGAGATATAATTTGAGATTGTCAAACTCTTCTAGGAAATCATTATCCCACTCATACGTTACTCCTTTCTTCATGATCCTAGTGAAAGGTAAAAATTTACCTGCTAGGTTGGCTATGAAGTGTCAAATGTAAGTGAGGTTCCCCTAGAGACCTCTCAGCTCGGTGAGGTTGCAAGGTAGGGACATTCCAAGAATTTTTTTTCTCGGGGTCAACTTTGATGCCACCATGGCGTATAACAAAGTCAAATAATTTTCCCATGGTAATGAAAAAGGCGCACTTTAAAGGATTCATCTTTAAACTATGTTGTCACAATTTGTTGAAGATAGTTTCAAGATCAACCAGTTGGTTTGATCATTGTTGTGATTTAACCACTAGATATTCTACATAACATTCAATGAACTTTCCCAATAACATCTTGAAGATGTGATGCATGGCACGCTGATATGTGGCGCCATAATTCTTTAGACCAAAGGGAATCACTTTATAACAGAACACTCCTTGAGGGGCCCTAAAAGTGGTAGCTTCCTCATCTCCTCAGGCCATCTGGATTTGATTGTATCCAGAATAGTTGTTCATGAAAGAGAGAGCCTCATATCCGGATATTGCATTGATAAACAATTTTGTTATTAGGAACGGGAAGTCGTCCTTTGTCTAATGTTGATTGAGGTCCCTAAATTCAATGCAGATTCTAATCTATCCATTCTTATTTTTTATAGGGACTATGTTTTCTATCCAGATCAGATATTGGACCCTTCGTATGAAGTTTGATTTAATCAGCTTGTCAACTTCAGCCTCTATGTTGGCATCATGCGTTGGGTGGGTCCTTCTGGCTTCTAGCTTATAACCCTGGTGATCTTTTGGTAATCCTAGATGATAAGTGGAAACCTCGGGATCGAGGACTGGCATTTCTATGTAGTTCCAAGAAAATGCATCTTGATTCTACTTTAGGAAGGTGGTGTATGCCTCCAATTCCTCGACAGGCATATCCACACTGAACAAAGTGGGTTGCAGGTCATTTTCGGTGCCCATATTTATCTCCTTAATTTCATCAATTACAGTAGAGACACCATCTTCAAATGTAAGAGGGGAGTCACTGAGATCTTCTTCCTCTTCTTCTTCTTCTTCAATGTCTTAATTTTCTTCCTCTTATTCCTCTTATTCCTCTTTTAATGGAGAGAGGATTTTTGAGATTAACTCTCTAATGTTGGGAGACAAATCATTTTCCTTAGTGCGTGAGTCAAGGGTTTTTTTGATGTGCTATGGACAGGCCAGGATCATCTTTGATAGGTCTTTTCCTGCCCCACAGAAGCCAGCTTGCTTTTCTGTTACTTTAGACTCAACGGCCACAGCAGAGACCATGCAGACAATTGATTCTATATCTGGGATTGCACTTATGTATCCAACTTGGTTGACGGGTAGAATGTACTCTTCTCCAAGTTGTTGGAGGGGGTTATTGGGAGCCATTTATAATCCATTCGTCGCATTTATCCAATCAATTTCGTCATCCGAAAGATGTTTTTATTCTGATTCATATAAACTTGTTTCAATATAACGCCACTCATAGGACTAAAACGGGGATTTATTGACATGAAATGTCCCATTTTTTCCATTAGTGCAATATTTGATGCTCTGATGGTATGATGATGGAATTTCATCATGCTGATGTAGCCAAGGCCTCCCTAACAAGACGTTGAAGGTTATACTTTTCCACACTACCAGGAACTTGGAATCAGACACGAGGTCTCCGAGTCAAGTTTTGATCTTGATTCTTCCCAATGATATTTGCTCACTGTTTTCATATCCTATTAGAGTTGTAGTGAAGGGTGTCAAGATGTCTTTATCATAGTCTATTGGATGAAGAATTCATAGTTGGAGGAGATTAACTCCAGATTCATTATCGATGAAGATCCTTTGGACATTAATTCCATTTATATTGCAGGACAAATATAAGGGTTTGATTTTCCCTTGCATGATGTAATCTTCATCCCTATCTATGAAGGAGATGATGGTGTGAAATTATTCAGGACTGGCCTCCGTTCGGTAGACTTCGGCTGCTACTACTTTAGCCTCGAACTCCTAGGGACATAGTAAGGCTTCAATGAGTGCCTCCCTAAGATCCGCAGATAGACTTAATGCATCCAGGATTGACATCTTTTCTATTATTGATGTAAACTTCTTTAGAATATCATACATATTCTCTAAAGATCAACACTTCCCTGCTTGGGGTTTCCCTTCCATAGACACTTTAGGTGTTCGAGAATTTTACGTATATGGTTCGGTCTCTATAGCAGGGGCCGGTGGCACTGCGGTCCTTTCTGATTCTTACTGCATCTACCGGAGGGTCCTTCTGCAAGTTTCTACGATGTTAATGGTTTGACTTATGGCGTGGCTAAGAATTTGACTCCTACCACGATTATGCCTTCCAGGAAATGTCTGGCCTCTTCGGCCACTTCCCCCGACTCTACGATTGGGCATGCTGAATTTTGGTTCATGGCCATAGTCTTCATCCAAGAAGGGGTCCATCAAGTGAATGACATTAATGGAGATAAAGATTAGTTCTTGATCTGACACTGTTTCTATCTGACTATCTCCTTCTGATGGTGTCGTTTGGCAGGGCGGTTCCTGTTGTACCATTTGGTGGGGCGGTTTCTATTGTACCGTTTGGCAGGGCGATGCCTATTGTACCAATTCTGTTGGCATGAAGTCCGAAAGCATAAACATTGAATTCGGATTTAGTTTCATCTCATCTTCTTGCTCTTTATTTTTTTTCCTTCTAGACTTTAGAGGACCGTAGGGTCAAAGAGGATGGTTGTGTTGTATTGGGAGATTTTTGGGGCATAGTTGGTTGCTTCAACTACACCTGGAGGATTCCATGAACTCGATTGACAGTCTTCTAGGTCATCCAATTGTCAAAAATTTTATTCTTCTTACTGGTGACTGTCTATCATTCTTATCCCTCTCTTGATTCTGAGGTAGAGACATACGCCACTTCTGCTGGCAGCAGGCCCAACTTGACTTGCCCAAAATCCACCATCTTTTATAGGATATCCTTGAAAACAAAGTATTATTGGATGGTATGTCTGTGTATATGTTGATATGGAAAATAATTTGGATGAACATTGAGACCCACTTCTTCGGCTCTCTTTGGCTCTGTTAATCGGAGAAAATTGCAATTCATGGGGGCTATGAAATAGTTGCGGACCTGGTCGTCTCGGAAAAAGTAAACTTTATTTATTTATTATTAGACTAGGTTTATTTTACCACTATGTCACTCATCTTTCTGAGGTGGGGTGGATGTTGGTGTCCAGGGGGTCCCACACGGTTCGGTGGGGGCCTCACAACTGGGGCTGGTGCCGAGGTGGCTTAAGCGTGATAGAAGCTGCTTCATCTTTTCAAGTTCTTTTCCCAAGGGTTGATGGGGACACTCAGAATTTAATATTGGTCATTTGCAAGGAGTCTTCTATTATTTGGGAAACGGAATAGAAGTCTCTAAACCCACTTGTGTACTTCATTGGGATGATTGGTGTTCACAATTCATCTCGAAGGTAATCGATGCATATGGCGAGCAACTCATCCTAGGGGAGTGGCCAGTTCAGGGAATAAGTCAGGCCTTTTCATATAGAAATAAAGTCTGAGACTCTTTGTTCTCTCGCCACTTGCAAATCATGAGGTCACTGACCGTCATCTAAGGCAGCGTGGAACTGAACTGTAAGAGAAATTGTCACAGTATGTCTTCTTAGCCTGTGATTGAATTGGATGGTAGGCTAGTATACCATATGAAGGTCGACCTTTGTAAGGTTCATACCAAGAACCTGAGTTTTACTACTTCTTGATGCTCCGGAGTGCCCATGATGGGGTCACAATAAGAGGCATTGTGTATTAAATTTTTTTCTAGGTCCCCCAAGCAATTGAATACTGGGAATACAGGGTTCCTAAAGTTTGGCGGTTCCGGAACATTGATCACCCAATCAGGGTAGGGTTTGTACTCTGGATGTATCAGAGCACGCCAACACTCCATGGATTCTAGTCAAGATGTTAATTTCTTGACGGTGTTCAAGATCCATTGATGCATATACTATCGGGATTGAGCTTGAGCTGGTGCGGCAGTGACCAAGACTGGGCATGTTGGTTCTGTTGGATTTTGGGGTTGATACCCAGCGAGGGGTATCCTTTGTGGGTTTACCTGGATATATTTTGGTAGCCTTCCAAGTGGGGTAAGTCTTGATTTTATTCTTGGGATGGGTTGAACGATCCTCTGATCTTGGCTTCATTCACCAGGATAAGTGCATGTGGTATGGGATCCTCTTCTGGGATCACTTGTTTATGTTCTATATAGGAAACACATCCAGCAGGGTAGCTCCCTTGACGCAGCTCAGCATTAATTCGTCTGAGCTCTTTCATTTCTTTCTCCTGCTTGGCGAACTTTTCCTCAAGGGTGACGGATGCATTTATAGGGGGATGAGGAGGTGGGTTATAGAAGAGCATGGATTTATTCTTCTCCTTGTTGGGGTTTCATGGGGGAGGTAGCGACATATTAACCGAGGGGGTGCCCAGATTTAGTATCGCTCTCTAGTTTCGGGTGTGAACACCATCAGGCTCAGTGTGGGATGCCTCTAGGAGGGAACCATATTCCTTTGCATCCTATCCCTATACATAATTTTCTATGAGATCTGTGGATGTTATATTTACCATGTTCACTGAGGCATACCATATTGGGGGTGGTGTACCCGGTGCCTAATGTTCAGAATGCTTTTTGCGTCCTTTATTGTACTTTATCCTTCCATTATGTGGTATTCAATGGGTTTCTCGATGAAGATTGATCTAAAGGGAGACCTTGTCTTACCTCATAATGTGCCTTTGTCTCGGAGGGTGCGAACCATGAGAAGGGGTGGAACGAGTGACTCCTTTTTCCATCATTCTTCCTAGATGGTGGAAGATAGACTTCCATTGTGCGAGGATTTGAGGTAAAAATTCCCCCAGCCCTGCGGGCTGGGGTTGTTCCCATTCTTCCATTGATGTGCTACATCCTAGATTTTTTTGTCTTACAGGGAAATTTTTATTTAAAAATTCCCCCACCCTATGGGTTGGGGTTGTTCCTATATTGTGGTGGTAGCCGCCATTATTTCCTCCTTTTCAATTTCACGTACTCCTGGACGAGTGTGAGATGAGTATGGAATTGGGCATGCACAGAGTTTATGGTATTTTGAAGACATGGGAACTACTTTCTAGTCATCTTTCCTTATGCGGGAAGCCTTCTGGATGTTCTTGGTCACCTGACTCAGAAGATTTTCTATGGCTTGATCCCTTCGGCCCTAATGCTTTTGAGACTTACTTCGGGCCGGTTTTTGTCGAGTATCCCATCTTTCCTGATTAGGGATTTCACTTGATCGCTGCCTCTAGGCGTTGATATTACAGGATTTCATTTCCAATGGGGCCTGCTGGTTGGGATGTGGGGTGAAGTGTAGAGCTCCATGTTCTCCCCATCCCCGAATGTGAACTCCATCCAGGGCGTTTCCAATGAGACGACACAACTGATGCAGTTCATGGAGATAATCCAGTTCAAGGTTTTTCTTTTTTCCTTTATGATTGTGGCTTCCATGAAGATGGGAGAGCTTCTAGGTCGATTAGACGGAAAAGATCCCCTATCATGCTGACATAGTCTGTGTACCCTTCGTAGGGCAAGAATATTTCTTTCAGCTGGTGAAGGGTTGTCCATATATTGAGACAAATTCCATGCATGCATTCCCCAAAAAACTCTCCCGGTATGTCAAAGTGAGAAGTGGTCATAGGCCAATACATCACTAGTATATTATCCTTAGCTAGTTGTCTTATCACAAGAAACATACCCTACTATTTTTTTCTAGAGGCTCGTTTACTTGATATGCCCATCTCGATTGCTTCTTAATAATTTTGTTCCATGCAACTAGGCTGGAGGGAGCCTAATTGATTTGCGGACACCACGGGGGTGTCTTAGAAGATGAGCATGGCCCCGGGCCATCCTCTGGTTGAGAAAGAATATCACTCATTATAGACGGATTTTCTAATGCATCTGACTCCATTTTTCTGAGCACCTCAACATAGGAGAGCTTTCTCATATTTGTTCCGTCAAGGGGAGGACCTTCTTGTCAGCATAAATTTTGATTGTAGGGAGGACCTCCATAATTGGTGCTATAATGGAGAGGGCTATTATTGCAACTTGATGCTCGACCGCGAGAAATATCCTTATGGAATATACCCTAGGGAGGACCTTCAGGGCGGGCTACAACGAGGGGAGGACCTTCTTGCTACTTGATGTCACTCTGGGGAGGTCCTTCACAGCAATTGTCATTGCAGGGAGGGCCTTTGAAATTAATTTCATCATGGTGAGGAATACCATCATGACTTGATACCCAGATGCAGATAGAATTTCTATAGTGCACATCTTGGCGAGGGTGATGAAGCATTGTCGTGTGCGCTCTCAAAAATATTTATAACTAAATGCAGCATATGGGCTGACCTAGGTCATTCTCTTGAGGATATTTTGCAGTCAATCAATCACTACTTATAATTCACTTTTCTTATATATTTATGATTTATGAAATATAACTAAAATAAATTAATGTTTTTGAAATGAGTATGCAAGATGATTAGAAGTAAATATGAAATTCATAATGTAGACAGAATGAATGCAGACAAAATGATGTGAGACAGAAAGGAGATCCTCCTAAGAAATTATCCATAATGAACCTTTATCTCCTCTTTTTTAGATTAAAATCTACTTAATTATCATGATCCATCGTATTCATGAACATCATCTTCTACCTATGGGTGTGGATATATGATGCACTCAATGATCGTTGAGAGACTGCATATCTACCTCCTTGATCGAGGGAGAATATTGTAGAAGAGAAAGATAAGCCTTGAGTGGAAAGTGGAGACACAAAGGCACCTATCCCACTAAGATACCCCTCAACATAACTCTAAGAAAATAACAAACATAAAACCTGAATGTATAATTACTTTTTTTCAACACCATATTGACAATTTGGAAACTTCCTCGGGTTAGTTACTCATGATCACGAGTACAAGAGATCATAGTGAAGAAGAACGGGGTGGAAAACAAAAGATAAAAAAATAATAATGAGATTAAGAATAAGAGAAAAATATATTTAAAATAAATAATAATATTAAAATGGAAATAATCTAAAAAATAATATAAAATGTCCACACAAAAGTTTCAATGCTTTGAGAAGCGGTAAAGATTCATATTTATAGGGGGAAGAGGTGAAAGGATTCTCTCCAAAATCATCCTCCAAATGATTCCACATGGATGGCCAAATAATAGTCGAATTGGTAACAAGTTGATTCATAAAATATGTTTCATAATGTCTCCTCCATTAACTCTCAAAATGTTATCTTTATTGGCCATCAGATTTAGGAGTTAAGGCCGATTTAATCTGAAATATTTAATTTGTCCATTTGACTGGCCAAATTCCAATTCTCCAAATTTTCTCTCCATTATGACTTTTAAACCTATTCATTCACTCCTTAAATCCTTAATAAATGTTTTTCTGATCATAATTTATCATCCCTCCACTAAGTATGGGCCATTTTGGATGCATGGTCGCTTTGTTATGATTTAATTAGTTAATGGAACGGTTTCTGCCTGGAGAGACGTTTCATCTTCCACATGTTTGGAGCATTCAAATAATGCCTTAATGAATGTATTTCGACTTTAAATTCATCATATAAGAGGATCATTTAATCCTATGTCATCTAGATATCGAACCATCTCATTTAGAGGTGTTTAGACCAATTTATGTGTCCATTACAGAGGTGGGGTCCATGCTATCTGCATAGTAAATTTCCCAAATTAAATGATTTTTTCAGGCATCTAAATGATCGAATCAGCATTTCATCTTGCATAAAAATATGTATGAAATAAATCATTTATTTCAACAACAAAATAATCACACAATTTTTAATAATAATGTAAATTTTATGACACAAATATCCCTATCATAAAAATCTGTCAAATTTTCAGATTTAACCATTTTTTTCATTTAAGCTCAAAATACCACTAAAACCTAAAAACGTGAAAATTGATCATACAATAACAATATGGTGGGATTATATAAAATTATTTACAGTATAAAATGTATGAAAATTTGAGCTTCATCACTCCCCCACACTGAAACATTTCACTCTTGGGCAATCATATTACATCCAAATCAAAATCCACACAACAATCAAAAATGAGAAAATATCAATGATCTTATCGAAAATAGAATTCCATAATGTATCATCTATGAAAAACAATTATATCTCATTTTAATTTATATCATTAAAATTTGGTCAACCTCATAAATCAATCCATGTCCCAATCACGACCTACCTCACATTGAATTTTATGTTACTCTTCACTCAAGAAAAAATGATTCTAGAGTTATTCTCATACTTGGAAATCACATGTATCAACATAATCTTGTAAAAATTATCATTTCTCCATAGTGTGAAACATGAAAATTAATTCAATCATGAGGGATTTAATTAATGGTTTAAATGATTTTGTGTCTTAGGGTTGGTGGGAAACTGATTGAAAAATTTTAAGGTTGAAAAGAGGAGGTTGGACTCTTAAGTACAATGCATTAATAATCAAGAGAAAACACAGGATGAACCTCACTCAAATCCCCTTGAGAATGTAAAACACAAAACCACCCAATTTATTTGTGACATGGAACATGATCCAATAAGTTATTATAATGAATTATATCATCTAAGTTCTCATTTTTTTGTAAATCACCAGAAAGGCACAATTTTATTTTCTTTTTTTTTATTTTTTTCATGGAGAATGAGCTGAAAATTGAATAAAATGAATTAATGAGAATTAATGTAATTTATTTTTTAGAGGGTAATGAGTCATAAAAGGTATTACAATGATAAATTCAATCTCATCTCCATTTTTTTCAAAAATAAATTCAAGGAGAACTGGATAAAAGAAATAAAGCACAATGAAATGATGACACATGCCCAATTATCTTATTATCCACTACCCAAAATATTGACAAAAACCTTGCACCACCCATAAAAGATACATGTACCAATTAAAACACACAAAAGGCCCTTCCCCAACACTCAATTTTGAAATATCCATGAAAAAATACTAAAATTGCGGGTAGGTAAGGAAAAATCAGCTTGTAATATGGATTAAACCAATAAGGAAATGCATGGCTTCTAAGGGATAATGAAAGATAGATGTAAGGGTATGTCTCAGTTTCATATGTGGCTAGGCAAAGATATTTCTCAATCATATTGATAACATTTCATTAAATCCAAATCTTTGAAAGAGAAAAGTCACAAATTCTAGTTCTCACACAAAATCCAAGTTTCTCTCAAGAAAGTGTGGGTATTAAAAAGAATAAGTCAAAGTAGTTTAGAATACCTCACAGGATTGGAGAAATATTTTGAGTCGATGTCTCATGGGAATGGATTTAAAAAATAAATCAAACTCATAAAAATGCTTGAAAATCCATTTCATGGAAAAATAATTCACATCAACAATCATTTAAAATCTATTATTTCAAAAATCTTTTCAACTCTTATAAAATAAATTGATGTGTGAAAAGTGATATGAATATTCATTAAAGATAAAAAATCCTAAAAATATGATAAAAAATGAAAAAACATACAAGAATAAATAATCAGGTTGATACTCCCCCTATACTTAAATTTTAATACCCCTTATTTCAACTCAAAAAATATAAATATAAAGGTAGAAAAGCAATGGGAAGGAAATATACAACCTAACATTATTTTTTTGAAGTGGATGACTTTATTTAAGCTCTTAGATACTTCCAATAGACCTAGTAATTATGAAATAAAATAAAGAATAAGATAAATAAATAAAAAATAAATATAAATAGAAAAGATGATAGAAAATGGTTTAGACCCCCATGTGGGTGATAGGATTTCACTTCCCCTAGTCAGGTAGTTGTAGTAGATTATCCTCAATTAGATGGTGGGTGTGGTTTCTTTGAGATGAACCACCACATGTGAGTTTTCCCGATATCCATGAGTAAACACTGAATGTAGAGAACCCCAAAGAAGATAAGAAGGTTCTCAACCCCTAATAAAGAATACAGATGAAATTTGAGGTTTGAATTTGGAGGGAATAGAATATAAGGGTGCTCCCTGTTGACTTCTGTGGTGTCCTCCTTCATATAGTATGAAAAAATTGTTGATGAAGTAGTCACACCACTACATGTTTGTCCAACTCTTCTTACTCAATCATCGTTACCTGGGTATTCTCGTTTTTAACATCCACGGTCTGTCTCATTTGTGTTGTATCAAAAATTTGAAAGAAAGATAAGTCAGAAATAAATTTATCTTGAATAATATTAAAACATGAATAATTAATAAAGAAACCTTCCCTTTCACGTAATTCATCTTTGTAATTGATCTCTTCAGGTGTGACCATTGGAAACTCAATCTTAGTAGCTGCATCTTCTTAATTATCTTCCAAAGAAAGAGAGAGGTAGAAAGTTTCTGATGTTTCGTTATCAAGGATGGGAAGATCATGTTTCAAGTTATCCTCAACAAAGTTATTCCAGTATTCTTCCAAAAAATGGTGATCTCCCATGAGTGAATTAGATGGAATGTGTACTTCTAAAATCTCCTTGAGCAATGGTTGAGTGTGAGATGCTATAATTAGTTCCTTTAGATTTTCTTTCTCACCAGCCTCAGGTTCTTTAGCATAAAAAATAATAGGTGAAATATCTTCCACCACTTGTTCTGGTTCAGTTTCCTTCTCATGTTTGGATTGCTCTTGGGATGTGCATACATATTCATCAATCAGTTCTATTTGGATCTCCAAATTTTTCACTTTATCACTAATCCTTTGAAACTGAGAATCAATATCATTACAAACATTTTTTGGCACCTGATATTGTTCATTCCATGAATAATAATTTGAATTAAAAGACATCAAGACCAAAGAATTGTTTTAAGTTTTTTTTTGTTTGAAAATTATGATTTTTTTGTTTTTTTTTTGTAAATAAAAGAAAAATTATTTAAAAAATATGAACAAAAAATAGTGATTAAGGATCACTTGGCTACCGATAAATGGAACTAATTTTATGAAGCATTGTCATGTGCGCTCTCAAAAATATTTATAACTAAATGCATCATATCGACAGACCTAGTTCATTCTCTTGAGAAGCTTTTACGGTCAATCAATCGCTACTTATAATTCAATTTTTTATATATTTCTCATTTATGAAATAAAACTAAAAGAAATTGATGTTTTTGAAATTATTATTCAAGATAATGAGAAGTAAATATGCAATTAATAATGTAGATAGAATGAATGCAGACAAAATCATGCTAGACAGCAAGGAGATCCTCCCAGGAGATTATCCAGAATAAACCTCCATCACCTCTTTATTAGAATCAAATATACTTAATGATCATGCTCCATCATGTTCATGAAAATCATCCTCTACCTATGGGTTTGGATATATGATGCACTCAACGATCGCTGACAGACCACACATCCACCTCCTCGATCAAGGGAGAATCTTGTAGAAGAGAAAGCTAAGCCTCAGGTGGAAAGTGGAGACACAAAGGTGCATTTCCCACTAAGATACCCCTCGGTATAACTATAAGAAAATAAGAAACATAAAACATGAATGTATAATAACTTGGGTTCGACACAGGATTGATCCTCTGGAAACTTCCTCGGGTTCGTTACTCGTGATCATGAGTACAAGAGATCATAGTGAACAAGAACGGGGTGGAAAACAAAAGATAAAAAAATAATATTGAGATTAAGAAGAATAGAAATATATATTTAAAATTAATAATTATATTAAAATGGAAATAATATACAAAAAAATATAAAATGGACAATCATAAGTGCCAATGCTTTGAGAAAGGGTGAAGATACATATTTATAGGGAGAGAAGGTGAAAGAATTCTCTCCAAAATCATCCTCCAAATAGTTCCACATGGATGTCCAAATAATTGCCTAATTGGTAATAGTTTTATTCATAAAAGATGTTCCATAATGTCTCCTACGTTCACCCTAAAAGTTTTAGCTTTAGTTTCCATCGGATTTAGGATTTATGGCCAATTTAATCTCCGATATTTAATCTTTCCATTTGACTGGCCAAATTCCAATTCTTCAACTTCCCTCCCCATTATGACTTTGAAACCTGTCGATTCACTCCTTCCATACTTAATAAACGTTGTTCCACATTTCATTTCTCATCAATCCCCAAAATTGGATCCATTGTGGATGCATGGTTTCTATGTTATGATTTAATTACTTAAAGAAATTGTTTCTGCATGGTGAGACGTTTCATCTTCCACATGTTTGGAGCATTCAAATAATGCCATAAAGAATGTATTTTGACTTCAAATTCATCATGTAAGCATATCATTGATTCTTATGTCATATATAGCTATAACCATCTCATTTGGAGGTGTTTAGACCGATTTATGTTCCCTTTATGGAGGTGGGGTCCATGTTGTCCGCCTAGAAAATTTCCCAAATTAAATGATTTTTTCGGGATTCTAAATGCTCGAGTCATCCATTCTTAATAAATACAAAGATTTAGGAAATAATCCATTTATTTAAACAAAAAAAGAATCAAATTTTTTTAATAATACTTTAATTTTTATGAATCAAATACCCTTATCATAAAAATCTTTCAAATTTCCAGATTTAACCATTTTTTGCATTTGAGCTCAAAATACAACTAAAACCTAAAATAGTGAAAAAATTTCATACAATAACACTATAGTGGGATTATAAAAAATTATTTACAGTATAAAATTTATGAAAATGTGAGCTTCATCACTCCCCCACACTTAAAAATTGCACTTCTGATAAATCATCTTACATCCAAATCCAAATCCACACAACAATCAAAAATGAGAAAATATCAATGATCTTATCAAAAATAGAATTCCATCATGTATCATCTATGAAAAAAAATTATCTATCATTTTAATTTCAATTATTCAAATTTTTTAAACCTCATAAATCAATCCTTGGCCCAATCAAAACCTACCTCACATTTAATTTTATGTTACTCTTCACTCAAGAAAAAATGAATCTAGAGTTATTCTCATACTTGGAAATTGCATGTATCACCATAGGCTTGTGAAAATTATAATTTCTCTATAGCATGAAATATTAAAATTAATTAAATAATCAGGGATTTAATTAATAGTTTAAATGATTTTGTGGCTTAGGGTTGGTGGGAAAATGATTAAAAAAGTTTAAGTTTGAAAAGAGGAGGTTGGAATATTAAGTACAATACATTAATAATCAAGTGATAAAACAGGATTAAACTCACTCAAATCCCCTTTAGAATGTAAAACACAACACCACCCAATTTATTTGTGACATGTAACATGATCTAATCAATTATTAAAATTAATTATTACATTTAAGTTCTCCCCTTTTTTGTAAATATCTAGAAAGGCATAGCTTTTTTTCTTTTTTTTCTTTTTTTCATGGAGAATGAGCTGAAAATTGAATAAAATGAATTAATGAAAATTTAGGACCTTGATTTTTGAGAGTTTAATGAGTCATAAAATTAAGTACAGTGAGAAATTCATGCTCATCTCTATTTTCTTCAAAAAAAATCTATGAGAATTGGATAAAAGAAATAAAGCACAATGAAATGACGACACATGCCCAATTCTCTTATTATCCACTGCCCAAAATATTGATACACACCTTGTACCACCAATAAATGATACACATACCAATTAAAACACATTAAAGTCCCTTCCCCCAAACTCAAACTTGAAATATCCATGGAAAAAATACTAAAAGTGCGGGTAGGTAATAAAAAATCAGCTTGTAATATGGCTTAAACCTATAAGGAAATTCATGGATTCTAAGGGATAATGAAGGATAGATGTAAGGGTAGGTTTGAGGTTAATATTTGGATATCCAAATATATTCCTCAATCATATCAAATACATTTCATGAAATCCAAATCTTTGAAAGATAAAAGTCACAAAATCGGGTTCTCACACAAAATCCAAGTTTCTCTCAAGAAAGTGTGGGTATTAGAAAGAATATGTCAAAGTAGTTTAGAATACATCACAGGATTGGAAAAATATTTTGATTTAGTGTTTCGTGGGCATGGATTTCAAAAATCAATCAAACTCATAAAAATGCTTGAAAATACATTTCAAGTAAAGATAATTCACATCAACAATAATTTAAAATCCATTATTTCAAAAATCATTTCAACTATTTCGAAATCAATTTATGTGTGAAAAGTGAAATTAATATTCATTAAAGCTCAAAAATACTAAAAATATGATAAAAAATGAAAAGAACACAAGAAGAAATAATCAGTTTTACACTCCCCATACACTAAAATTTTACAACCCCTTATTTCAACTCAAAAAAATATAAATATAAAGGTAGAAAAGAAAATGGAAGGAAAGATACAACCTAGCATTATTTTATCAAGTGTATGCCTTGAGTTAAACTCTTAGATACTTTAAATAGATCTAGTAATCAAGAAATAAAATAAATCATTAGAAAAATAAATAAAAAAGAAATGTAAATGGAAAATATGATAGAACATGGTTTAGACCCCCATGTGGGTGCTAGGATTTCACTGCCCCTGGTCAGGCAGTTGCAGTGGATTATCCCCAATCAGATGGTGGGTGTGGTTTCTTTGAAATGAACCACCACATGTGAGTTTTCCCAATATCCATGAGTAAACACTAAATTTAGAGAACCCCAAAGAATATAAGAAAGTTTCCAACCCCTAATAAAGAATAAAGATGAAATTTGAGGTTTTAAGATGAAGGTAATAGAATATAGGGGTTCTTCCTGTTGACTTCTGAGGTGTCCTCCTCCATATAGTATGAAAAATATTATTGAGGAAGTAGTATCACCCCCAACATGTTTGTCCCACTAGTCTTATTCAATCATCCCTACTTGTGTAGTCTCGTTTTTAACATCCACGATCTGCTCTATTTGTTTTGTATCAGATATTTCAAAGAAAGAGATGTCAGAAACCAATTTAGCTTGAATAAGATTAAAACATGAATAATTAATAAATAAATCTTCCCTTTCATGTAATTCATCTTGGTAATTGATCTCTTCGGGCCTAATCATTGGAAATTCAATCTCATCGGGTTCATATTCTTCATTATCTTCCAAATAAAGAGAGAGGTAGAAATTGTCTTATGTTTCATTATCAAGGATGGGAAGAGCATGTTTCAAGTTATCTTTAACAAAGTAATTCCTTTATTCTTCCAAAAAATGTTGATCTCCCATCAGTGCATTAGCTAGAATATATAATTTTGGGACCTCCTCTAGCAATGGTTGAGTGCAAGATGATGTAATTAGTTCATTTAGAAGTTCTTTCTCACCATCCTTAGGTTCTTTAACATAAAAAATAATTGGTGAAATCTCTTCCACCACTCATTCTGGTTCAGTTTCATACTCATGTTCGGTTTTATCTTGGGATGTGCGTACATATTCAGAAATCAATTCTATTTGGCTCTCCAGGATTTTCACTTTATCACTAATACTTTGAAACTAAGCATCAATATCGTTACAAGCATTTTTTTTCACCTGATATTGTTTAGTCCATTAATAATAATTTGAATTAAAAGACATCATGACCAAAGAATTTTTTTAAGTTTTTTTTTTTAAAATTATGATTTTTTTTTTGTTTTTTATTAAATAAAAGAAAAATTATTTACAAAATATGAATAAAAATAGTGATTGAAGACCACTTGGATCCCAATAAATGGTTCCAATTGGATGAATCACTGTCATGTGCGCCCTCAAACATATTTATTAATAAATTCAACATATGGCCTGACCAAGGTCATTCTCTTGAGGAGCTTTTTCGTTCAATCAATCAGTACTTAAAATTAAATTTTTTTATATTTTTTTCATTTATGAAATAAAACTAAAACAAATTTATTTTTTTGAAATGAGTATGCAAGATAATGAGAAGTAAGAAAAAATGAATGGAGACAAAATGATATTAATGAACCTTCATCATCTATTTGTTAGGTTCAAATATACTTAATGATAATGCTCTATAGTATGAATGAACATCCTATTCTACCTATGGGTGTGGATATACGATGCACTCAATGATCGCTGAGAGACCGCACATCCACCTCCTCGGTCAAGGGAGAATATTGTAGACGAGAAATCTAAGCTTCGGGTGGAAAGTGGAGACACAAAGGAACCTTTCCCACTAAGATCCCCCTAGGAATAACTCTAAGAAAATAATAAACATAAAACATGAATGTATAACACCTTGGTTTCAACATCGGATTGATCCTCTGAAAACTTCCTCAGGTTAGTTACTCGTGATCATGAGTACAACAGATCATAGTGAAGAAGAACGGGGTGGAAAACCAAAGATAAAAAAATGAAAATAAGATTAAGAAGATAAAAATATATTTAAAATGAATAATACTATTATAATGGAAAAAATCTACAAAACAAAAGAAAATTTTGACACATAAGTTCCAATGCTTTGAGAAGTGGTGAAGATGCATATTTATAGGGAGAGGGGGTGAAATAATTCTCTCCAAAATCATCCTCCCAATGTTTTCACGTGGATATACAATTAAATGGAATAATTGGTAATAGGTTGATTCAAGAAATATGTTCCATAATATCTCCTCAGTTCACCCTAAAAACGTGACCTTTATTGGTCATTGGATGTAGGAGTTGTGGCTGATTTAATCTGAGATATTTAATCATTCCATTTGAATGTCCAAATTCTAATTCTTCAAATTACCTTGTCATTATGACTTTGAAACCTATCGATTCACTCCTTCCGTACTTAATAAATGTTTTTTCACATGTAATTTATCATCCTTCTACAAAATATGAGCCATTTTGGAATCATGGTCATTATGTTATGATTTAATTACTTAATGTAACTGTTTCTTCCTGGTTATACATTTCATCTTCCACATGTATGGAGTATTAAAATAATGCTTTAATGAACATATTTTGACATGAAATTCATCATGTAAGAGGATAATTGAATCATCTATCATCTATAGCTGGAACCATCTTATTTAGAGGTGTTTAGACTGATTTATGTGGCCATTACGGAGGTGGGGTCCACGCTGTCCACCCAACAAATTTCCCAAATTAAATGATTGTTTCACACTTCTAAATGATCGAATAATATTTTCCTCATAAATAAAAAGATTTGGGAAATAAATCTGTGATTTCAAAAAAAAACTTATCACACAATTTGGAATAATAATGTAAATTTTATGATGCAAATACCCCTATTACAAAAATCTGTCAAATTTCTAGATTTATCCATTTTTTGCATTTGAACTCAAAATACCACTAAAACCTAAAAACGTGACAATTTATTATACAATAACACTATTTTGGGATTATAAACAATGATTTATAGTATAAAATGTATGAAAATGTGAGCTTCATCAGAGGTCCTTCAGGATGTACTGCGATGAGGGTAGAACCTTCTTGTTGCTTGATGTTACTATGGGGAGGACCTCCGTAGTAACTGTCATTGTGGGGAGGGAATTCAAAATTACTGTAATTATAGTGAGTACTACCATCATGACTCAACGTACGACTATATGGAGAAGCAAATCTACAGAATATACCCTGGGGAGGACCATCAAGGACGACGAAAGCAAGGGGAGGACCTTCTTGTTGTCTGATATTCAGGTCGAGGGGAGGGCTATCCCGACGCGCATCAGGATATAAGCTCTCGTGATCGATCATTCTTGGCCCAAGGAGTGAGCCCTATTGGGTGCTACATGGAGGAACATCAGAGCTACTGGTAGCGATATTGTATGGAGGAACTTCGCAACTGCTATTGGCACTTCCATAATTTATTAATGGGCTAATAGGGTCTTGATCCTTTATTGATATATGTTTGAGAGTGTTAAAAACCCCAACTTCCAACAGAGCAGGATCATGTATGTGCTCTTCATTTTCCATTTTCCTTTGGTGATTTTCATTTTTGGGCGCTCTCTTATAGGTAACTTGGGCTATCTATTATTGGTAATGGCTTTCATATACGATTCACTGTCTTGTTGGGTCTCATGATGTCTTTGGGATACACTGATGAACATTTTGAGTTTTGCTAGGGATATATGTCTACCATGGAGTGGCCACCACGTTGGACCGGCGTCCTCTAGTTGGAATGGGTATTTTTTCCTGATCTGTTTGTCCTTATATCATAAGATATTATCGTCGACCCTCCTAGACTAGAGCAGGGATGCATAACTGCTCCAGAGTGACTAACTCATTTTGCGAGTGAGTCATTCCATTCGAGGAAACTGGGTCGTGGGCTTGGTTTCTCACCTTTTTCATTGATGCAATGATATCTAGGAATGTTTGGAGGATATATTCTAGAATTTATGTTTGATCTTCCATCATTTCCATGATGTGTTGAGATACATCTTTGTATGGAATAGGTATGAAGGCTCATTTCGATGTTGGAGTAAAAGTTTGTTCCTACTCCGGTCCTCCATGAGTTGCCAGTAGATACTGGCAGTTCTCTTATGCTAGGAGAGAGGAATGAATCTGTAATAGGTTTTCTTCTTTGGTTTCCACCATATTTGACTAGTGGAATTCATATTCATGAGTAGTAATTTTTATCTGCTCACTTGTTGTTGTATTTGTCTCACAGGCTTTGTATGTATCCATAGGAATTTTACTCTACTCATATCTGGTTGTCACCCTATTTGAATGGTGGGATTGTTGTGCATAATCAGGTATTTGTGCCTATGTATAGCTGTTTTCCGCCCTATTTTGATGGTAGTATTATTGTGTATTGGTAGATATCTGCATCTGCCTATAGTTTTCCACTCTGTCTGCATGGCGGGACCAGCGAGCACTAGCAGTAACATGCATGTGCTCGTATTGTACCACCCTATTTCTATGGTGGTCTTGGGTAGATAGGGAACAGTCATATGTTTGTCTGTTGAATGTCATCGTGTTAGTACATTTGAGTTGATCGTCAGGAACCAGGGTGATAGCGTGTTCCTGATTATATATTATCCACCCTTGGTGGGCAGCTCGAGGGGACTGGGTCTCCTGGACTTTGGTAGGAGCCCTCATCATAAGGTTTTCTTCGGTGGGAGGAGGCTTGGTCGTCTGGTGTCGATGGTGACATTCTCTGGTGGGGGCCTCTGAGTAAGACCCTTGTGCAGTTTAGATGAAGCTTTCAACATCGACTTCATCTACCTCCCTAAGGTAAGGTAGGTACTTATTGTCACATTCCAGAGACAGGCTCCTGAAATGGTTTGAGATGACCATCGGGGTCGCCTTGTGTTGGGGTGTCGGTAATAGCTGAAGAGGCAGCTGACAGACCTTTGTAGACTAAAGGGCTTGTCGTGTAGCCTCCAGTGTGGGGAGAGTACCATTTCAGTGGTACTCTTTGATTAGCGTGTTGGATACCCAATGTTGAAGACGTCGAGTAGGTGATGGGGTTCTGCTCTTCATTGGGGCCTCGGTCTCCTATAGGATCGCTGATGTGTATGTCTGAATTGGTCATCGGGATGTCATTTTGATCAAAGGTTGCTCTGTGGGAACCTAGGATATACATATATGACATATAGACCACAAAACCTCTTCAAAGTATAATTCTTTCAAACATATTCATATTTGGTGAATCTTCCTGGCCCCCTTCCCATCTTTATTCTGCTGTGGGGCGAAGGGTCTTGGGGGGGTATGACTGCCACCTTGGTTAAGGATACATGTTGGGTTCACCATTTTTGTTCCGCCTCCTAGGTAACGCGTTTAGCGCGTACCCAGGTGAACAAAATGGTCCAACTTGCAATGTCCTTTTGTCTATGTTATCATTGGGGAAGAACCATCACTTTGGTTAAGGATTCACATCGGGATCACCATTTTTTCCACCTCCGAGGTGGCATGTATATGGGTGGTGCATATATGGCACAATGAGGATCGTCACCCATCACTTTTCTATAGATATGGGCTCTAATATAATTCTCCATTTATTTTATTTCAACATGTTCAGGGTCATTATCCTTTAAATAAGGTTGTATTAACCTTATGGGAACTGTTGGTCCCATCGGGCGATTGCGTGGAGGCCAAGTACTTGTGAAATCGGTCTTTCTAGGATATAACTTCCTCAGATGGTCTGCAGTTATTCGTGGATCCAAGAATGACCAACGGCCCTGGTATCCATGATTCATGGACCTACTTTCCAAAGAAAGACTGTCACGACCCCCTCCCAACAAAGTGTACCCCTCCTGGGTCATCAATGTGAAAAGGGAGATAATGACCTCTGAGTCCCACCTCCAGTAGGCCCCGGGTTGGCAACTAGCACCGAGGGTATAATAAACACACAAATGGGAGGCATTACCCTTTAAGAGAACACATGCGGAAGAGAGAGATAAGATAGACACCAACCAACTCCAACTTAGAACTAAAATATAAAAGAAACCCAAATGCACATATGTAATGCCATGAAAAAGTACTACAACTGAAAGGGGAAAACTGCAAGTACCCAAAATAAAGTAAAAACAACAGCAACCACAATCCCTAACAACTCCTGTAACCACAAGCTAGTATAAATCAGCTTGATCTCCCACCTGCTCCAAGTGACCTGAAAAATAGTTTGTATATACATAGGGTGAGTATAACAATATACTCAGTAGGATCCTCCCTGAAGCCTCTCGAGAAAAAGAAAAGAAAGCATGCTAAAGCATAGTGAACAACAAGTGAAACTAACTCGTCACCTAAACAAGTATACTAAGTTCCCAAACTCACCATGGATACTTTCACCAAGTAACGCATACAAGAATATATCATATAATAAAGAATATCAAGGGTACCCCGCTCCCACTTCCCCACTGGTTTTCTGCTTTGCCCCAACGTTGCACGTCCTAAGCATCTCTTTCCAAAAAGGCTTGCCCGCAGACACCTGGGCGAACCACCACAATGTGAACCTCTTGCAACACAAAGTCTTTACCGCAGACACCTAGACGAAGCACCACACCATCCTCACAACCAAAAGTAACCAGGTAGTTTCCAAAAGCCACCACATCTCATATAACGTGTATCATACATCGGGTATTATACCTCAAGCCATTACAACCCATACACTGAGTAAGGATCCTCAAGCCATCACAGCCTATACAAGTTACACCTATATTAGTCCATAGGATACTATATCCAGAATACAAGTGTGTGAATAACCACAAGCCATTATAGCCCTCTACACACATATATGGGGAAAACTAACCGTTGTGCCTACCAGCACAAGTATCTACCAAGAGAAGAGAGCAGGGCCAAAGGGGGTAGTCAGCCATTCTTCCTCCCATTAGAATGTTGGGGAAAACACCCCCCCCCCCCAGGCTCAGAATCCCCAAGGTGTCAGTTTCCCTTATGAATAGGGTGGAGTAGCATATAGAAAACACAAAAAAGTACATAATATATTATATCTCACAACCACACTATGTGCATTACCTAATCTTAGACACAACTGTAGCTAACATCTCTCAGACTCCGAGATGCTACTTTTAAGACTAGGTATCCTATAAGCACACAACCATTTAAAGAGATTTATTAGATTACTTCATTCCCTTTTTATCACTTCCACTGTACGTTAATTAATTCTTTAAACATTAATTAACCATGAACAATCCCACATTATATTTCATTAGCATCACACCCAAAGTCAACTGTTCCTTCAAAAATTACAACCTCGTCATTATGTTCCAGCGAACTCCAACCCCATGGGTTAACACAATTTATTTAAATTTTCATTACAGAATTACTTTCTCACACTCCCAGGCATTCTAGAAAACATTAT
The DNA here is from genome assembly GCA_963277665.1 of Viscum album. Classification (NCBI taxonomy): domain Eukaryota; kingdom Viridiplantae; phylum Streptophyta; class Magnoliopsida; order Santalales; family Viscaceae; genus Viscum; species Viscum album. The sequence continues at coordinate 1,922,579,093 of OY728145.1, read as the reverse complement.
ATGCTACTAAACACAAGGGGATCAACACTGTGAGTAGATGTATTACCCGTCGAGTCTTTTCTGCTTAAAGCAAGAGCATATACCCATCCTTCCTTGAGAAGCTAAACACGGAAATCATGTGGCATACCCTGAGTGTCTTCGCCTCTTTCATAAAAAGGGTAAGTAAGACCAGCTTCCTCGAGCAGTGGGGAAAGTAAAGTAGACAATCAACCAATAAGAAACAGCAAGCATCCAACAATCACATCCATCCCACTCCATCATCCATGGTGTCCTCCTTGACACCCACATGCATAAACCGATGCATCTCGCCACTCTTGGCGTCATCCGCTGCCATAACCAAAAGGCCTCTATGCCCCCCACATATCACAACACCCCTCTGAGGGTCATGTCTCAACACAAGCAGCAGGAAAAACAACCATCACATCAATTGGGATATGGACCTTTAACAATCAAGAGGGTAACTCATAACCCTTCAAGGAATTATCAAACAATCAAATTCTTTAATCCATCTTGAATTAACAGATTTATAATCCATTAGTTCCAACATCGGGAAACCTAACCAGTAAGCTATCACAAATGGTTAAACGTGCTTACTACGCCAATTTGATTAACATCAAATTACAAAAAGAATCAGATTTGTTTTCATGCCACTTTATCTTTATCCAAACAATTATCAATTAATCATGGTTTACATTCTTTACCGATTTCTATCTAGAACAACAGCTAAGCAAAGAAATCATAGATATCACACTATTTAGAAAAACAAGAGGCAATAACATGTGATTGATAAAATTTCTTTTTCTAGTTCAAAATATTTATTATGTCAATTCCATTGTCATCCAGTGGGATTAAAAATGCTAACAATACAGTTGCACGTAAAAGAAAGAGAAGCAATGAATCCCCTACCTCAAAGGTTTTTGACAAAAACCCCAACAAACGAAGAACACACAAGAAATCCAGGTTGATTCTCCAAGAATACTCCTTAGATCTCTTCTCCTAACACAACCAAAACCAAATCTCAGCATATTTGGCATCCACACACTTAGATCTACCCATAATGGGCGTAGATCTAAGAAACCGAGAGAAGAGGAGAAATAGATCTAAGTAGATCTAAGAAACCAATCAAGAATGATCACATACCTCAAGAAACCGGCTTTGACTCACCAAGAGAATCCTTTGGATCACCTATAAAATGATTGGGATAGGTTATCCTACCTTAAAGGGAGGTTAATCCTAAGTTATGGCCACTTAGAAGCTTAAACGAGCAAGTTAGAGGCAAAACGTTTGAGATCCACAATTTTAGGATCTAGTTTAAGTGCCCGTACGGTTTTCTCGCATGGTTAGACAAACCATGCGCTAATCGTGTGGTCGCTACTGCCTCCTCAACCACTCCTCACACGGTTAGGCCGCACGGTTAGAAAAACCGTGTGCTAACTGTGTGTTAGCCATAACCTCCAATATTAACTACGCACGGTATGGCCGCACGGTTTAAACAAACCGTGCACAGCCCGTGCGAAAGCTACTGCCCTTTAGTTTTCCTTAAAGATTCACCAAAATGCACCCCCAAGTCACTACTCCAAAACAAGGGTAGTTAGAATCATCAAAAGTACCTGAAGACATAATGTGATGTTACAGTTCACAACTGTCTACCGTTGAAACGGTTCATCGAAATGGAAGATTTTGGAAAATTGTTGGGGATAAGTTACCTTGACCTCCTGGAACACCTCTAACACCACATTTTCACAAAGTAATGGACCGGAGAGGTCTGGGCCATTACATTAGATACCTCTCAAAACATTCTTGTCCTCAAAAATCCAAAACCCACCTTAAGTGAAAAAGAAACAGGGTCTGAACAACCACCCATCGAGATACCTCTCAAAAGAGAGCAGGCCACAAAAGCAACAAAGGGAGCCATCTAATAAACATGAATGTTTCATAACCACATAAGTTACAGTGATACATGAAAAGAGTTAAACATCAAACAACTCTGGGTACTAAGCACGTATCTATGACTCGCGTTCCCATGTACTCTCCTCCAAGACACCATGTCACCACAAGACATGAACTAAAGGAATAGAACGCACGTGCAACACCTTTTCCTTGTGGTCTTGGATCTCCACAGGTCGCTCTTCAAAGGTTGCATCATTATCCACATCGATCTCTCCCCAATCGATGATGTGAGAGTCGTTATGAAGATAACGACGGAGCTGTGATACATGGAAAACATCATGTATCTGAATCATTTGTGGGGGAAGTGCTACTCGATACGCCACAGCTCCAACACGAGATAACACCTCGAAAGTCCCATCAAAGCGGGGGAAAGCTTACTCCCACGACCAAACCTTCCCTGCCCATGACGGGGAGTCACCTTCAGAAACACATGATCCCTAACATTAAACTCCAAGGGTCTCCTCCTTTGATTAGCATATGACTTCTGATGATCTTATGCTGTCTTCATCCTCTCACGAATCACCTGAACCATATCTGTTGTATTCTGCACTAGTTCCGGTCTGAGAATTATAGACTCTCCGACCCCAGTCCAGCACAACAGAGAACAGCAAGGCCGGTCATACAAGGCTTCAAACGGCTCTATATCAATGGTGGAGTGAAAACTATTATTGTAAGCGAACTCCACCAAGGGTAAGTGCCTTAACCATGAACCTCCAAAATCAAGAACACAAGAGCGTAACATGTCTTCAAGAGTCTGGATGGTTCACTCTGTCTGACCATCCATTCGAGGATGAAAAGCAGTGTTAAGGCATAGTTGAGAACCGAAATCATTTTGGAGACCTCTCCACACCCTGGAGGTAAAATGAGGATCTCGATCAGAAATAATCGTCCTAGGGACTCCATGAAGTCTCACCACCTCCTATAGATACTTTTGCGACGAAACTTCCACTGATCTTGACTCATTGATTACTATAAAGTGGGACGATTTTTTTAAACAATCCACTAACACCCAAATAGCATCATGTCCTCCTGGAGCTCGAGGTAGTCCAGTAACAAAGTCCATTGATATTTCCTCCCACTTCCACTGAGGAATCTCTAATGGCTGGATAAGACCACTAGGAACACGGTGTTCGGCCTTCACCTTCTGGAAAACTAAACATCGAGACACAAACTATGCAGCCACATGCTTCAGCCCAGGCCACCAAAACTGACTCCTCAAGGCTCGGTACATCTTTGTCACACCAGGATGTACCGATAAAGGTGAAATATAGAACTCTCTGAGGATCGTATCATGCATCATCAAAGGAACAAAAATCCTTCCATGATACAACACTTGGTGTTGTTCATCTTCAGTCCAACCATCAGGGGCCTCACCACAAACAACTTGGTCTCTCTAGACTTCCACCTCTAGATCTCCCAACTGGGACTCTTCCAAATTCTGCATCAGGGATGACAGTACCGTTATCTAAAAAATACATCCTCTACCCCCAACTTCTCCCATATCAAGATGTAATGCTGATAGTTCTTACATTACTCTCCAGGAATCACTGGATTCACGCACAGTATCACTACGTGACTTTTGGCTCAGCACATCAGCAACAACATTCCCTTTTCCAGGTGTATACGATATTTCGAAGTCGTATTCCTGTAAGAACTCCATCCACCGACGATGTCGTAATTTCAAGTCACGCTGGGAGAAAACATACCTCAAACTCTTATGATCAGTGAAAACCACAAAGCTCTCACCAATGAGGTAATGTATCCACAACTTCAGAGAAAACACCATGGCCTCCAACTCAAGATCATGGGTGGCATAGTTGTGCTCATGGGGACATAACTGTCGAGACCCATAAGAAACAACTGACCTCTACTACATGAGAACACATCCTAACCCCATATGTGAAGCATCGTAGAAAACATCAAACTGAACTCCTTTAGTTGGAAGACAAAGGACTGGAGCACTTACTAACTTCTCCTTTAGATACTCGAAAGTTGCCTGGCACTAACCAGTCCATATGAATGCCTGATCCTTCCTGGTCAAAGCTATTATAGGAGTCGTAACTCGTGAGAAATTTGCTATGAACCTTATGTAGTAGCCTGTAAGACCAAGGAAACTTCACACCTATGACACTATCTTGGGGGATTCCCCAGACACAAATGCTTCTATTTTCGATGGATCCATAGCTACTCCCTGTTGGGACACAACATACCCCAAGAAATGTACTTCTAGAGCCCAAAACTCACACTTAGACAACTTACCAAACAGCTAATGTTGATGAAGGACTCCCAAAACGGCGTGTGGATGCTCTGCATGTTCCTCCTCAGACGTAGAGTACATAAGGATATCGTCAATGAAAACTACCATGAACTTGTCCAGGAACTCACGGAACATAGCATTAATCAATCCCATGAATACAGCTGGAGCATTCATCATGCCAAATGGCATTACAATGAACTCATAATGCCCATGACGACAACGGAAAGCAGTCTTCAGGATATCCTCATCCTTCACACGCATCTGATGATATCCTGGCCGCAAGTCGATCCTTGAGAACCAACTTTCACCCTTCAGTTGATCAAATAAGTAATCAATCTGTGAAAGAGGACAGCGATTCTTTATTGTCACTTTTTTTAAGCAACGATAATCGACACACAACTGCAAACTGTCTTTGGCCTTCTTCACGAACAAAACTGGTGCAACCCATGGTGACACACTTGTTGTACCTCTCGTACCCCTCGTGGTTTAATTTTCATGATCACAATCACTCTCTTTTTTATCTAATCTTGTTTTAAGTGTTTTTATTGATAGGAAAAAGTTTGCCAAGAAATTGGGCCAAGAAGGACTGAAAGTGGACTCTCTGAGTCTACCGTCCAACCGGTGGATGACCACCGGCTAGCCGGTGGTGCCTGGGCAGAAGGCATCCCCTCTGTCCAGACCACCGGCCAACCGGTGTCCCATCACCGGCCAGCCGGTGGAACCCAGACAGAAGGGACACCTACTGTCTCCTCACCGGCCAACCGGTGGCCTCCTCACCGGCCAGCCGGTGGTGCCTGGGCAGAATGCCTCTCCATTTTCCAAAGCACCGGCCAACCGGTGGCCAAGCACCGGTCAGCCGGTGGAGCCAGTCAAACTAGCCGTTGGGCTTTGACCAGACTTGTCCACTTGACTCCCAACGGCTCCGAAGGCCTCTCCAACGGCTCCAAAGACCCCCAAAGGCCATTTGAGGGTTCCCCCTCTATAAATAAAGGACTAGGAAGCCCCGGAACCACAATGGAACAATAACAAAGCCAAGGGAAGCCCACGGGAACATTTTTCCATCATTTGGCGAACCTACGGTGCATTCCTTCAAGGATCCCCACTTGCTCCATCTCATTTCCACAACCAAGGAGCATCACCATCAAAGAAGCTTGGGAGCGCTCTTCATCAACTTCATCAATCCATTGGCGCCCAATACTTCTCCACATTACGGTTTTTCATTGTTTTATTATTTTGATCATCAATTTGGGTTTGTTCCTACAAACCCCTCTTTCTCTCATCCTCTCTTTGTTTGGGTTTTCACACCACCTTCAAGGTGTGAAGAGTTTAGTCAAGCCTTCCCTTTAAAAGGCTTGAGTCATAGGTGAGCTAGCCTTCACCTGTAACAAGGCTAGTGGGTTCTTGCTCAACCATTAAAAGCAAGCTGTAATAGGTTCTAGACTACCTTAAAGTCTAGTGGGTTTCTTGCTAAAACCATTAAAAAGCAAGCGGTAGTAAATCTCTCAACGGTTGAGTTGGGAGCGGAGACGTAGGCTTTGGTTTAAGCCGAACTCCGTTATCAAGTTTTGTGTCTTGCCTCTTTTATTTCCGCTGCACTTTGATAATTGTTTTAAATTGTTAATTATTTTTTAAAAGGCAATTCACCCCCCCTCATGCCATCACTCTCCGCCCAACAATTGGTATCAAAGGCAAAATTTGAGTAATACCTTAACCGGTTTCAAATTCAAGATCCATTGTGATGGCTTCGTCTTCTTTCGCCCCCGAAGGCTATTCTTTAGGTCGTGCTCCATTCTTTGATGGAACCGACTATACCTATTGGAAAACCCGCATGACCACTTTTCTTAGAAGCATTGGTTATCCTATTTATAAAATTGTCATGCATGGTTATTCTCTTTCTTCTCCCAATGAATCCAAATGGACTCAAGCCGATATTAAAAATTTCAAGCTTGATGGCAAAGCCATGAACGCTCTTCATTGCGGCCTTGATCATAATGAATTCAATCGAGTTTCCACATGCACCTCATCACATGAAATCTGGAAACTTTTGGAGGTTACCCATGAGGGGACCAACAAAGTTAAGGATACTCGATTGGATATGTATCGCCAAGATTTTGAAAGTTTCACCATGCAACCACATGAATCAATTACTGAAATGTTTACTCGCTTTACTGACGTTTGCAATGGAAGAAAATCTCTTGGAGATGATGTTTCTGCAGAAACGATGGTCAAGAAGATCCTTTGGATCCTACCAAGCTCATGGGCACCGAAAGTCACGGCAATTCAAGAAGAAAAAGACATCAAGAACATGTCGGTCGAAGAGCTCATCGGATCCCTCATGACCTACGAAATCACTATGAGGAGGCAAGCTGAAAAGGAAGGCAAACCGATCAAAGTTCCAAAGAACATCGCCTTCAAAGTTCAAAAAGAAGAAAGCTCCTCCTCCTCATCGTCTTCCTCTTCAAGCAGCGATTCAGAAATGGAGAATCTTGCCCGCAAAATGCACAAATTCATGAAGAATCACAAGAAGAAGAAATCCCGCAAGGCTCAACCTAACGAAAAATCCGAGCCCGAGGTAATATGTTACGGGTGTGGCAAGAAAGTCCATTACAAGCCCGATTGTCCACTCAACAAGAAAAAGTCCAAGCAAAAGGAAAAGAAGAAGGCATTCAAGGCCACATGGAGTGATAGCTCCACATCCTCCTCCTCCTCCTCCTCAAGTGACAACGGTAAAAAATGTCTAATGGCATTTAATGAGGTATCCTCTTCCGACTCCTCATCCTCTAGTTCTTCAAATTCTTTCAATCATTTATCTTATGAGGATCTCCAACATGCAAGAGATCAATTGGAGGAAGGTTTTCACGAACTTTCTTCCAAATTTATTGCTTTAAAAAAGAATTTCAAAAAACTTTCTTCCGAAAAGGAACAACTTCTCAAAGAAAATGAGGAGTTGTCCCTCAAGATCCAAAACCTTCCCGATGTTGATTCTATGGAATCAACAATCAAGGATTTAAGGGAATCCCTAGCTAAGTTCACTGAAGGAGAACATAACCTCTCGAAGCTCCTTGGTTCCCAATGTGTATCTAGAACCACCCAAGGGCTTGGATATTCCAAGAAAGCTTCCTCTTCCCATGCTCCTACTATTTTTGTAAGGGGGAGCTCCCAATATAAATTTTGCAACTATTGTAAAAAACCTGGGCACTTAATTTATGAGTGCGATTGCAAAAATGCCCGGTATGGAAGGCCCAAAACCATTTCCTTTAATGATGAATTTTTTAGGAGAAGACCCGCCACAAGACAAGTATGGATTGAAAAATCCCTTTTAGCGAGTCTCACCGGGCCCAAATTTGTCTCGGTTTTAAAAACCTCTCCCCAGTGATTTGTTGTTTTTATTTAGGGGGAGTTAGGATCATTTAAGCCTTTTTGCTTTATTTTCAAAACTTACAATTCAAAACTTTCAATTCAAATCTCAAAAATTTCAATTGGTTTAAAAACTCTATCTTGTTTTTCAACCTTTCCCTCAATCAAGTTTTATGCCCCGTGCTATTTTGATAATCACAAAGGGGGAGAAATTCTTGGTTGATTGGGGGAGAAATCTTTCTCTCATGCTTTGCTTTACTTTTCAATTTATCCTTTAAAGCATGCCTCTCATTTCAATATTTTACATTGCTTGTTTTGGTGATTGTGATCATCAAAATAGGGGGATATTGTTGTACCTCTCGTACCCCTCATGGTTTAATTTTCATGATCACAATCACTCTCTTTTTTATCTAATCTTGTTTTAAGTGTTTTTGTTGATAGGCAAAAGGTTGCCAAGAAATTGGGCCAAGAAGGACTGAAAGTGGACTCTCTGAGTCTACTGGCCAACCGGTGGATGACCACCGGCCAGCCGGTGGTGCCTGGGCAGAAGGCATCCCCTATGTCTAGACCACCGGCCAACCGGTGTCCCATCACCGGCCAGCCGGTGGAACCCAGACAGAAGGGACACCTACTGTCTCCTCACCGACCAACCGGTGGCCTCCTCACCGGCCAGCCGGTGGTGCCTGGGCAGAATGCCTCTCCATTTTCCAAAGCACCGGCCAACCGGTGGCCAAGCACCAGTCAGCCGGTGGAGCCAGTCAAACTAGCCGTTGGGCTTTGACCAGACTTGTCCACTTGACTCCCAACGGCTCCGAAGGCCTCTCCAACGGCTCCGAAGACCCCCAAAGGCCATTTGAGGGTTCCCCCTCTATAAATAAAGGACTAGGAAGCCCCAGAACCACAATGGAACAATAACAAAGCCAAGGGAAGCCCACGGGAACATTTTTCCATCATTTGGCGAACCTCCGGCGCATTCCTTCAAGGATCCCCACTTTCTCCATCCCATTTCCACAACCAAGGAGCATCACCATCAAAGAAGCTTGGGAGCGCTCTTCATCAACTTCATCAATCCATTGGCGCCCAATACTTCTCCACATTACGGTTTTTCATTGTTTTATTATTTTGAGCATCAATTTGGGTTTGTTCCTACAAACCCCTCTTTCTCTCATCCTCTCTTTGTTTGGGTTTTCACACCACCTTCAAGGTGTGAAGAGGTTAGTCAAGCATTCCCTTTAAAAGGCTTGAGTCATAGGTGAGCTAGCCTTCACCTGTAAGAAGGCTAGTGGGTTCTTGCTCAACCATTAAAAGCATGTTGTAATAGGTTCTAGACTACCTTACAGTCTAGTGGGTTTCTTGCTAAAACCATTAAAAAGCAAGCGGTAGTAAATCTCTCAACGGTTGAGTTGGGAGCGGAGACGTAGGCTTTGGTTTAAGCCGAACTCCGTTATCAAGTTTTGTGTCTTGCCTCTTTTATTTCCGTTGCACTTTGATAATTGTTTTAAATTGTTAATTATTTTTTAAAAGGCAATTCACCCCCCCTCTTGCCATCACTCTCCGCCCAACAATTGGTATCAAAGGCAAAATTTGAGTAATACCTTAACCAGTTTCAAATTCAAGATCCATTGTGATGGCTTCGTCTTCTTTCGCCCCCGAAGTCTATTCTTTAGGTCGTGCTCCATTCTTTGATGGAACCGACTATACCTATTGGAAAACCCGCATGACCACTTTTCTTAGAAGCATTGGTTATCCTATTTAGAAAATTGTCATGCATGGTTATTCTCTTTCTTCTCCCAATGAATCCAAATGGACTCAAGCCGATATTAAAAATTTCAAGATTGATGGCAAAGCCATGAACGCTCTTCATTGCAGCCTTGATCATAATGAATTCAATCGAGTTTCCACATGCACCTCATCACATGAAATCTGGAAACTTTTGGAGGTTACCCATGAGGGGACCAACAAAGTTAAGGATACTCGATTGGATATGTATCGCCAAGATTTTTAAAGTTTCACCATGCACCCACATGAATCAATTACTGAAATGTTTACTCGCTTTACTGATGTTTGCAATGGAAGAAAATCTCTTGGAGATGATGTTTCTGCAGAAACGATGGTCAAGAAGATCCTTTGGATCCTACCAAGCTCATGGGCACCGAAAGTCACGGCAATTCAAGAAGAAAATGACATCAAGAACATGTCGGTCGAAGAGCTCATCGGATCCCTCATGACCTACAAAATCACCATGAGGAGGCAAGCTGAAAAGGAAGGCAAACTGATCAAAGTTCCAAAGAACATCGCCTTCAAAGTTCAAAAAGAAGAAATCTCCTCCTCCTCATCGTCTTCCTCTTCAAGCGGCGATTCAGAAATGGAGAATCTTGCCCGCAAAATGCACAAATTCATGAAGAAGCACAAGAAGAAGAAATCCCACAAGGCTCAACCTAACGAAAAATCCGAGCCCGAGGTAACATGTTACGGGTGTGGCAAGAAAGTCCATTACAAGCCCGATTGTCCACTCAACAAGAAAAAGTCCAAGCAAAAGGAAAAGAAGAAGGCATTCAAGGCCACATGGAGTGATAGCTCCACATCCTCCTCCTCCTCCTCCTCAAGTGACAACGGTAAAAAATGTCTAATGGCATTTAATGAGGTATCCTCTTCCGACTCCTCATCCTCTAGTTCTTCAAATTCTTTCAATCATTTATCTTATGAGGATCTCCAACATGCAAGAGATCAATTGGAGGAAGGTTTTCACGAACTTTCTTCCAAATTTATTGCTTTAAAAAAGACTTTCAAAAAACTTTCTTCTGAAAAGGAACAACTTCTCAAAGAAAATGAGGAGTTGTCCCTCAAGATCCAAAACCTTCCCGATGTTGATTCTATGGAATCAACAATCAAGGATTTAAGGGAATCCCTAGCTAAGTTCACCGAAGGAGAACATAACCTCTCGAAGCTCCTTGGTTCCCAATGTGTATCTAGAACCACCCAAGGGCTTGGCTATTCCAAGAAAGCTTCCTCTTCCCATGCTCCTACTATTTTTGTAAGGGGGAGCTCCCAATATAAATTTTGCAACTATTGTAAAAAACCCGGGCACTTAATTTATGAGTGCGATTGAAAAAATGCCCGGTATGGAAGGCCCAAAACCATTTCCTTTAATGATGAATTTTTTAGGAGAAGACCTGCCACAAGACAAGTATGGATTGAAAAATCCCTTTTAGCGAGTCTCACCGGGCCAAAATTTGTCTCGGTTTTAAAAACCTCTCCCCAGTGATTTGTTGTTTTTATTTAGGGGGAGTTTGGATCGTTTAATCCTTTTTGCTTTATTTTCAAAACTTTCAATTCAAAACTTTCAATTCAAAACTTTCAATTCAAATCTCAAAAATTTCAATTGGTTTAAAAACTCTATCTTTTTTTTCAACCTTTCCCTCAATCAAGTTTTATGCCCCGTGCTATTTTGATAATCACAAAGGGGGAGAAATTTTTGGTTGATTGGGGGAGAAATCTTTCTCTCATGCTTTGCTTTACTTTTCAATTTATCCTTTAAAGCATGCCTCTCATTTCAATCTTTTACATTGCTTGTTTTGGTGATCGTGATCATCAAAATAGGGGGAGATTGTTGTACCTCTCGTACCCCTCGTGGTTTAATTTTCATGATCACAATCACTCTCTTTTTTATCTAATCTTGTTTTAAGTGTTTTTGTTGATAGGAAAAAGGTTGCCAAGAAATTGGGCCAAGAAGGACTGAAAGTGGACTCTCTGAGTCTACTGGCCAACCGGTGGATGACCACCGGCCAGCCGGTGGTGCCTGGGCAGAAGGCATCCCCTATGTCCAGACCACCAGCCAACCGGTGTCCCATCACCGGCCAGCCGGTGGAACCCAAACAGAAGGGACACCTACTGTCTCCTCACCGGCCAACCGGTGGCCTCCTCACCGGCCAGCCGGTGGTGCCTGGGCAGAATGCCTCTCCATTTTCCAAAGCACCGGCCAACCGGTGGCCAAGCACCGGTCAGCCGGTGGAGCCAGTCAAACTAGCCGTTGGGCTTTGACCAGACTTGTCCACTTGACTCCCAACGGCTCCGAAGGCCTCTCCAACGACTCCGAAGACCCCCAAAGGCCATTTGAGGGTTCCCCCTCTATAAATAAAGGACTAGGAAACCCAGGAACCACGATGGAACAATAACAAATCCAAGGGAAGCCCACGGGAACATTTTTCCATCATTTGGTGAACCTCCGGCGCATTCCTTCAAGGATCCCCACTTGCTCCATCTCATTTCCACAACCAAGGAGCATCACCATCAAAGAAGCTTGGGAGCGCTCTTCATCAACTTCATCAATCCATTGGCACCCAAGACTTCTCCACATTACGGTTTTTCATTGTTTTATTATTTTGAGCATCAATTTGGGTTTGTGCCTACAAACCCCTCTTTCTCTCATCCTCTCTTTGTTTGGGTTTTCACACCACCTTCAAGGTGTGAAGAGGTTAGTCAAGACTTCCCTTTAAAAGGCTTGAGTCATAGGTGAGCTAGCCTTCACCTGTAAGAAGGCTAGTGGGTTCTTTCTCAACCATTAAAAGAAAGCTGTAATAGGTTCTAGACTACCTTAAAGTCTAGTGGGTTTCTTGCTAAAACCATTAAAAAGCAAGCGGTAGTAAATCTCTCAACGGTTGAGTTGGGAGCGGAGACGTAGGCTTTGGTTTAAGCCGAACTCTGTTATCAAGTTTTGTGTCTTGCCTCTTTTATTTCCGCTGCACTTTGATAATTGTTTTAAATTGTTAATTATTTTTTAAAAGGCAATTCACCCCCCCTCTTGCCATCACTCTCCGCCCAACAACACTTGGCTGAACGAAACCGCACTACAGCAGACCATCAAGTTGTATACGTATCTCTCATAACTCGAAAGGGTCCAATATTATATGGAGACATAGATATAGGAGACGCTCCTGGCTGTATCTCGATCCCGAACTCGATCTCTCGTCGAGGTGGTAATGCTACAACCTCTCCTGGAAAGATATCAGGGTACTCCTATACGACCCTAGGAAATTCCAACTGCTGAACCTCTGAAGAACTCAGCATCAACTCAGCCATCATGGATGATAAGGATGGAATGCACCTATGACCCATCTGAGGGTCTCGCTCACCAACAAACACTGCTTGCTCTCCATCTGCACCAATGAAGACGACCTTTTTCCTGAAGCAATCCATGATAGCCAGCACCGAATACAACCAATCCATGCTGAGGATGACATCAGATGGTTGTATTTGTAAACATAGGAAATCTCCCCAAGAGCGGTGTTGCCCCAACACTAGCTCACAGTCTCTACATACTTCAAACAAGTCAGCTCGACCTCCAACTAGCATAGTCAATGCCAAGGGCACTGGAAGCCTCTCTACCTCAAGTCCCAAATCATGGACAAGGGTAGGTGATATGAAGGAGTTTTTCTCTCTTGAATCAAACAAGGCATACACCAAGGTAGAAATCACGAAAAGGGTACCTCGAACGACGTATGGATTGCCTGGAGCTATCACGATAGAGCATGAAGCTAACCACGACCTCCTCCACGGCCTCTCTGACCCTGATGACGACCACCACCATGGTCAAGCTCTGCTCTCTGAGGATGAGGAGTGTCATGGGGATTTCCTCTACCTACCCCATATACCCTCTACTGATCTAAAGCTGGTGCAAATGGTTGTGGCTGCCTCGGCTGGAACTGCCTCAATGGAGGAACCTAGAGCATTGCGCCCGGTGCACGAGGACTGCTCTGAAAGGTCGGGCACTCCCGCTGTTGATGGCCATGATCACCATAAGAAAAAAAAGCACCTGATCCCTTGTAATAGGCCTCAGAGTTGCTGCCTCTGGATAAACGATATGTGAAGGGCTGGGGCCTACCCCCAGCTGAACGGAAACTCTTCTCCACTAAAAACCGGGAACCTCGGACCATAGCTCTGCTTCGTGAGGATTCATGACGATTCCCCTCTCGTGATGATCCAGTCCTGGACAAAGTCCTCTCAAAATACTCTACCCTCTCCATCACCTCAAGATATGTCTTTAGCATAAATGGGGTGACCTGGTGTTGGATCTCTATACACAAAGCCTCCTCAAAATGCCTCGCCCTGGCCTCCTCATCTGGTAACAGGTCTGAAGCATATCGTAAAAGTTTCCTGAAACATATTCCAAACTCTCGAACAGTAGAGCTCCCCTGTCAAAGGGTAAGAAGCTTCTAGCGATTGGATGCCTTCGTAGTCGAAGAAAGGAACTCGACTCTAAACTTGTCTTGGAACTCCTCCCATGAGATCTCTTACTCCTCGCAATCCCTAAGGAACAAGAACCACCACTGCCTTGCTGCTCCACATAGCATCGTCACAACTAAGGACACCCAGTGCTCCTTCTGAGCACGGATCGAACTGAAGCCTACCTCGACCTCCTCCAACCAGTCTTCCATGAATGCATCTGAAATTAATCCCTCGTACTTCTGAATACTCTAGAACTGAAACTCTCGGAGTGTCTTCCTCCAATTTTCGTCGTCGTCAACCTCTACCCTGCGGCGATCTGCTGGAACAGCCTGCTGGACATTTTCTGTGCAAACCTGACAAGGAAGTCGACCTGGATCCATACCTATAAAATAATAAACCATTAGAGCTCCTAAACCGGGAATATTGAATATTCAACACTAATTAATTAATTATTTTCTTTTGTTCATTTTAGTTTAACCTATCCCAAGGTCTACCCATCCAAACACAGGCACAAAGAAGAATGATGCATGATCCTTTCCTAGGTCTCTACCCTGCAACTAGTATCACCTTGTTTAGTAGCCATTGTAAACTTAAAGGTCCATACATAAGATAATAGGGGGCCCTAAAAGCCTATGTCTCAGTCGGTCTCTAGTGTTTACCTCACTTGCTAAACATGAATTACATTGTCTCCCTACTAACCCATGCAACCTCACATGTGCCTAACTCCAAACTCCATCCTATCCCTCAACCAGACCTCTGATACTACTCTATCACGACACCCTCCCCCCAAAGTGTACCCCTCCTAGGTCGGCAATGTGAAAAGGGAAATAATGACCCCTGATTCCCGCCTCCAGTAGGCCCCAGGTTGGTGACTAGCACTGAGGATATAATAAACACACAAATGGGATGCATTACCCTCTAAGAGAACACATGCAGAAGAGAGAGATAAGATAGACACCAACCAACTCCAACTCAGAACTGAAATATAAAAGAAACCCAAATGCACATATGTAATGCCATGAAAAAGTACTACAACTGAAAGGGGAAAACTACAAGTACCCAAAAGAAAGTAAAAATAGTAGCAACCACAAGCCCGAACAGCTCCTGAAACCACAAGCTAGTAGAAATCAGCTTGATCTCCCACCTGCTCCAACTGACCTAAAAAACAGTTTGTATATACATAGGGGGAGTATACCAGTATACTCAGTAGGATCCTCCCTGAAGCCTCTAATTCAAAAGTAAATAAATCATGCTAAATCATAGTGAACAACAAGTGAAACTAACTTGTCACCTAAACCGGTATACTATGTTCCCAACCTCACCATGGATACTCTCACCAAGTAACGTATACAAGAATATATCATATAATAAAGAATATAAAGGGTACCCCACTACCACTTCCCCACTGGTTTGCTTCTTTTCCCCAACGTCGCACGTCCTGAACATCTCTCTCCAAAAAGGCTTGCCCGCAGACACCTGGGCGAAGCATCACAATGTGCACCTCGTGCAACACAAAGGCTTGCCCGCAGAAACTTGGGCGAAGCACCACACCATCCTCACAACCAAAAGTAACCAGGTAGTTTCTAGGATCCACTACAGCTTGCATAACGTGTATCATACGTCGGGTATTATACCTCAATCCATTACATCCCATACACTGAGTAAGGATCCTCAATCCATCACAGCCTATACACATTACACCTATAGTAGTCCATAGGATACTATATCCAGAATACATGTGTGTGAATAACCACAAGCCATTACATCCCTCTACACACATATATGGGGAAAACTAACTATTGTGCCTACCAGCGCAAGTATCTACCAAGAGAAGAGAGTGGCGCCAAAGGGGGTAGTCAACCATTCTTCCTCCCATCGTATTGTTGGCAAAAACACCCCCCCCCCCAAGGCTCAGAATCCCTGGGGTGTCAGTTTCCCTTACTGACAGGGTGAAGTAGCATATAAAAAACACAAAAATTATAGAATATATTATATCTCACAACCACACTATGGGAATTACCTAGTCTTAGACACAACTACAGCTAACGTCTCTCAAACTCTGGGCTGCTACTCCTAATACTAGGTATCCTATAAGCACACAACCATTTAAAGAGCTTTATTAGATTACTTCATTCCCTTTTTATCAGTTCCACTATACATTAATTAATTCTTTAAACATTAATTAAACATGAACAAAACCACATTAGATTTCATTAGTATCACACCCAAATTCAACTGTTCCTTCAAAAATTACAACCTCATCATTATGTTCCAGCGAACTCAAACCCCATGGGTTAACACCATTTATTCAAATTTTCATTACAGAATTACTTTCTCACACTCCCAGGAATTCTAGAAAACATTATATGCTACTAAACACAAGGGGATAAACACGCTGAGTAGATGTACTAATCTTCGAGTCTTTGCCTCTTAAAGCAAGAGCATATACCCATCCTTCCTTGAGAATCTAAACACAAAAAGCATGTGGCATACCCTGCGTGTCTTCGCCTCTTTTGGAAAAAGGGTAAGTAAGACCAGCTACCTTGAGCAGTGGGGAAAGTAAAGCAGACAATCGACCAATAACAAATAGCAAGCATCCAACAGTCACATCCATACCACTCCATCATCCCCGGTGTCCTCCCTGACACCCACATGCATAAACCGATGCATCTCGCCACTCTAGGCGTCATCCGCTGCCACAACCAAAAGGCCTCTATGCCCCCACATATCACAACACCCCTCTGAGGGTCACGTATCAACACAAGAAACAAGAAAAACAACCATCACATCAATTGGGATATGTCCCTTTAACAATAAATAGGGTAACTGATAACCCTTCAAGGTATTATCAAACAATCAAATTCATTAATCCATCTTGAATTAACATATTTATAATTCGTTGGTTCCAACATCGGGAAACCTAAACTGTAAGCTATCACAAATGGTTAAACATTCTTACTACGCCAATTTGATTAAAATCAAATTAAAACAAGAATCATATTAGTTTTCATGCCTCTATCTTTATCCAAACAATTTTCAATTAATCTCGGTTTACGTTCTTTACCGATTTCCATCAAGAACAACAGCTAAGCAAAGCAAGAATAGATATCACACTATCTAGCAAAACAAGAGGCAATAACATACGATTGATAAAATTTCTTTATCCAGTTCAAAATATTTATTATTTCAATTCCATTATCATCTAGTGGGATTAAAAATGCTTACAATACAGTTTCACGTAAAAGAAAGAGAAGCAACGAATCCCCTACCTCAAAGGTTTTTGACGAAAACCCCAACAAACGAAGAACGCACAAGAAATTCGGGTTGATTCTCCAAGAATCCTCCTTAGATCTCTTCTCTTAACACAACCAAGACCAAATCTCATCATATTTGGCATCCACACACTTAGATCTACCTATAACGGGTGTAGATCTAAGAAACCGAGAGAAGAGGAGAAATGGATCTAAGTAGATCTAAGAAACCAAACAAGAACGATCACATACCTCAAGAAACCGGCTTTTATTTTCCAAGATAAGCCTTCAGATTGCCTAAAAAATGCTTGGGAGAGGTTCTCCTACCTTCAAGAGAGGTTAATCCCGAGTTATGGCTATTTAGAATCTTAAATGAGCAAGTTAGAGGCAAAACGGTTGATATCCACAATTTTAGGATCTAGTTTAAGTGCCTTCACGGTTTTCTCATACGGTTAGACAAACCGTGCGCTAACCATGCGGTCTCTACTACCTCGTCAAACACTCCTCGCACGGTTAGGCCGCACGGTTAGACAAACTATGCACTAACCGTGCGTTAGCCACAACCTACAATATTAACTATGCACGGTATGGCCACACGGTTTAGACAAACTGTGCGTAGCCTGTGCAAAAGCTACTATCCTTTATTATTCCTTAAAGATTCACCCAAACTCACCCCCAAGTCACTACTCCAAAACAAGGGTAGTTAGAATCATCAAAAGTACCTGAATATGTAACGTGATGTTATAGTTCACAACTATCTACCGTTGAAACGGTGCATCGAAATGGAAGATTTTGGCAAAGTGTTAAGGATAAGTTACCTTGACCTCCCGGAACATCTCTAACACCACATTTTTACAAAGTAATGGACCAGAGATGTCTGGGCCATTACACAGGTGCTCTTTGATTGATGATTCAGCTAACAACACTTATGGACTCCATTGGTCAATAGGATCGGAGGTCAGACTCACCGCACCATTTTGTAGGATGATTGTTGCCTATTCTGGGACTCTCTTAAATATTTAAGTTGTATTCATATGTTTATGAATCCTTGGTTCATTCCCGAAGAGTGTGTCCATGGGCTACCCTTGATTTGCAATATCTTCAAAGGAATGCATATATTTGATGCTATGGAGGTGGTGCTAACTTGATCCACATAATAAGGCACTCTGGAGTTTATCGTCATCATGGGGGGATGGAAGGTGACTTAATGTTGGGATTGGGCGCATAATAATGGCTTCCTACGTATCCTCAGGAGAGGAATCAGAACCCACGTAGTTCAGATTGTGTGGGACATATACATAGAAGTTGTACATTTGAGGGAACTATGATTTGGTAAACCCTTTTGGATGGGAACCCTTTTGAGTTCGGGCCTTCTAGAAGGCATCCTACGTATCCCGATTTGATCAAGAATCAGAGTTCTCGTAGTTCAGAATTTGTGGGGATTACACGTGGAAGCTGTCCATTTGAGGGTGCATGATTGGGTGAAACCTTTTTAGATTGGAACCATTTTGAGCTCAGGCCTTCTAGAAGGCATCTTACGTATACTGGTTTGATCAGAAATCAGATTTATCATAGTTCAGATTGTGTGGGGATTATGTGTGGAACCTGCCCATTTGAGGGGACATGGTTGGGTGGACCCTTTATGGGAGGTCACCCTTCTGATATTGGGCCTTCTGGTAGGCATCCTATGTATCCTGATTTGGTCAAGAATTAGAGTTCTTGTAGTTCATAATCATGTGGATGTTGTAATCATCACAAACCTCTAAGCCCACGTGAATCATGATCGGTGTGAGAAATAAGAGGATGTCAAAGATTCAATAAAGAACATGCTTCCTCTCCTGTTGGTGGGAGAGGGAGATCCCACAGTGGTAGAGGTCGGTGCGACCATGGGTGATGGTGCATATCAATGAACCCTTCAATATGAAATGACATTTAAGGTCACACGGCCCTGCCTTAGAATATTGGGGACGTACCTCAGTGGGAGGGGCCCGAAATACATTCTCAGAAGGGGGAAAGTTTCATCCTCATCAAAGGGGGGAACTAACATAACCCCTTTGACTAATCATTATTCCTCATTGAATGTAAAAGTGGGTGATCACCATTAATCCCTAGAACGGGGAGGTTTGTGACGGCATCCCATGATTGGACTCCGGGTTACCATGGGAATATAAACCCACTAACATTCTCGAATCCCAAACTGTGGTGGGGAGAGCCTTCGTGACTGCGCTTACCATGGGTATGCAGACTCAAAGGGTCACGATGATGCACCTGATGGTCTGATCATACGGGTCTGGTGGCTTTTTAGGAGGCTTTGGCCTGATGTCGGAGGACTGGTTAGTGGATGGATTATGGAGGACTGGACAGTAATGGAAGGGTGAAGTTGGGTCCGGAGGAAATAATACCCAAAAATACCTCATTCCGTGTACTGGTTTTTTATGCGGGATGGGGGGGATCTGTACACCGTAGTGGTATGCGGGAAAAGGGGTCATATGCATACTGATGCGTTATGCAGTCATGGGTATAGACGACTACGTACCATAGTGGTACATGGCCCATCACTCCACTTTGGGTTCTATCCATGTACTGATGTAGTACGTGGCGCCAGGTTCAGTCCGTGTAGCGGTACACTATATAGAGCACCATTTTGAAGGAGGGTTTGGGGGATTATTGTTCATAGGGATTTCATCCACGAGAATTATGTGGTTTGTGGTTCACCAGTCAGGTTCACGGTTATATTATCTTTATTCAACTCCCCCATTTTATGGTTTGCGGCAGGTTGTAATTATGGAGAATGAGGTTCACAAATTAGGCTTTGTCGATGAATCGAGAATGAAGTAGGATACTTCTCTAAACTCTTTCTTACAACCTCTAGGTTCCCTTATGGCTTCCATCATCCATCTGTCTTCCTTCTATTGTGCTCCTTTTATAGATCATTAAGACAATTGTATCTATTATTCATGTGGCACCATTTGTGGAGGCCCATGAAGAGATATCCTGACCCTCGGAAGACTCAGTCAATCAGGGTTTCTAGAGGCTTCTGTTTGCTATAATGGTTTGTGGAACTCTTCTGGTTCTCTTCATCCATGAACTGATGGGTTCACGGTACGGTACACGGATTGACTTCGCATGCACAATTCCTTTAGCGACATGGTTCGTAGTCAGCCTTGTTTCTCTTTCCGTCACTCTATGGACCAGCAGTTAGCGGATCATCCTACGTACCTGTTGGTTAGCGATCAAGATGGTCCAAGTACCTTTCCCAGTGATGGTATGTGGGCCACTTTAAATTCCTTGAGAACTAGAATTCATTAAAGTTTCTTATGAAAATTGCAACTCAATTTGTGTCCATTCACCTTGATAGAATTGTAAGAGTACTTACTTCCTTCTTAAAAGCAATTATGTGGGTATTTTCTTCCCTTGGAGTAATTTTTAGGACCATACATTGTCATTAAACCATTTTTATAAGTCGTTTCAACATTAAAATGCAGTTTTTCAAAAAAAAATCACCACCACTATGGTATTACTCTTTCAAATAACAAAATTAATATTTAACTATAATCCTAAAATAGTATAATAATTATAATATAACGTTTTTTATAAAAATACTCAAATATATATTGGGTTTTCCCTTATTTTTCTAACTCTTTGAAAAGCATCACTTCTCATGGTGTTTTTATGCCGTACAAGTGAATTGTGATGTTTTTGTAAAGTTTTAAATTATATATAAATTATTTAAAAATTATTTTATAAAATAAATTTTATTTTTATGATTCTGTAATGGTAAAATATATATTATAGTATTGAAATCTAAAGAGAACAAGCATAGTCATTTTAAACCATTTCAAAATATCTTATCATGAAATATTCATTGAATGGTAATTATTCCATGGTAAAATAAAACCCATAAATTATATTATATTAGGAAAAATATACCTTTGTACCTTTATATCTTATATAACAATAGGAAAATGAAATATGGCCATTATAAGTATTCTATAGTACTTTTGGAGAGTATGAATCAATAAACCTCAAAATGATCAACCTACACTATACTAATTTATCAAATGAATTTTAATGATATAATAGATGAATTATAAGGAATAGTATTAATAAAAATAACATGAAAAATTTTCTTAAAATATAATTTATTAATATAAATTAATTTCCCTAAATATCAGAGGGCATACGAAGCGATCAGTAACTCTAAGTAAGGGTTTATTTTCAATTTCCATTCCTTTATTTCCTATATTATCTTTTAATACTAAAATTAAAGCTCATAAATATTCATCGTGTTGTATTACCTTCATTTATAATGAATTTACGGTATTTATTCCTCTATTAAATATTTATATTCCATACATTACATTGGTCAAGAGGGGTCTCTCCCGTTTATCTTGTATATTGTGATTGTGTTCCCCATCACTCTCCATATTTCTATTAACTTTTTTTTATTCTTTATGTACATGTTCCTATATATATGTGGTATGGTGGAAATAAAATATTTATAAGAAAAATGACCTATAATTTCATTTTTATTTCCTTATCCTCATATATGAATAAATAAATCTTTTCATCCAATGCATTTCCTTTTGAATATCATTGAATTATTATTAGGATTGAAGGATGTTTACCTGGATACCCATATATTGATTAAATGGTTAAATTATTGACTAAATCATACACCCTTTATTCTATATGGTGTAAATATATTGTAGTTTGACACTTTGATTGAGGGGTATTTACATAGAGTGTTACTTAATCTCACTATATACCCATTTCATTTCCATGGGTTTATCGTGTTATGGTTATTGATGGATTTATGTATGCTTTTCTCTATGTGGAACAAATAATTTTGGTATATGAAGGGTTTAATCTAATAGAACTCTAACTAATTGGGTAAATAAGTAATCTCTATATATACCATGTGTATGATCCCTTGGTAGCTTTCCTTATTGATTTTTTATGATACCTTTGTGAACAACCCTAGTAATGAGTTTTATGAATCCTTGGTGATTATACTTGGAGATATGCCTATGAATGTTTTATTTTTATGTCATTCCCATTTTTCAATGTTATGTGAGACTTTTTACACTATGTGATGATAGTTTTGGTATTGAGACTTGACTTATGTTTAAAAATATATATTTTATCATGTTGCCACAATCTTATGATTCCATTACAAATGATGCCATTTTCTTATTCCATGTTTCCATGTGTTGATATATAATCCTATTTATTTATGTTACCATGTTATGCCTCAAGTATAAATGTTATATTTATTCTAACATGATCAAGAATATCAATTCAACAGATTAAACTCCATTAAATAAATCATAGCTACTTGTTCGAGTCCATCCATGTCCATTAATCCATCATAAATCACCATAAAGTTCTACTCATGTCCAATAAATCCAAATTAATTAATTATAACTAAATAATAATTTATTAAATTAATACAAGAAACATGCAACAAAAAGTGAAAGGAACACTTTCCGAATGACTTATAGGATATTACCATCAAGCTGAAACCTTTACCAACCATCCATAAAAGGATTTTTGTACACTTCCAACTTCATTCTAGGAAAAAATCCTATCATGTGGCAACAAAAAAGGCCAATATAATATAATTAAATTTTAAAATTTGGAGAAAAAAATAAGAAATGTACCTTAGTTTCAAAACACATCAACAACATGTGTTTATCATCACAAGATGTCATATAGCCATACCGACCCAAATCCCCATCATATTTAGACAAATCCATTAAGAACTAGTAGAATTTTCATCCAATTATTTAATAGAGATCTAGAAAATGATCAATCAATGATAATGGTAATAATTACAAGAGGATTAAAGTAGAATTGATACATAAAAGATTTCAAGAGACAAGAATTATGATAAGGATTTATTCACGATGAATAGAACAATGATCAATCACCACTTAAGGAAGAATGAGATTAATATGGATAATAAAATAATTCAATCATTAAAATTTTCCAAATCAAAGAGATCTAGAATTTATCTAACACCAAACTGAGAACATCACATTAGACATGACCTCCATATCCTGATTCTAAGGCTCTATTACAAGGGAGAAGAGGAGATCTGACAAAAACTTAATGAATGGGATGAAAAAATTCTCAAATATGTAATTTCTATGATCCTATATCTCTAGATTCATTAAAAATGATCTATAAATGGGAAAGAAATAGCTTTGGGATACTTTAGTTTCCATAGGTTCAAGATGTATAAATAATAGGAAGAATAAATACTTATTTTAGGGAATTAATGGCAAATTAATGATGATTCTAAGCATTAAATTCACACATGCATGGTTTGGTCACACAGTTTTCCAAACCATGTGCTAACCATGTGAGGATACTACCTCTATTGGGAAACCCGCATGGTTTGGGTGCACGATTTTTCAAACCATGAAACAAATATGTTTTTTTCCACTATAGGGTCTCGCACGGTGTGTCGGGTATGGCTATATGGTTTGTTATGCCTTGTGGCTTAACCATGCGCCACCCAAGTGTTACTGCCTCAAGCCACAAAATTTCCTAGGGAGAACCACATGCCCATAACCATGCACAAATCTTGAACCTTTTAAAAAGGCCTAATAATATCTCCAAAACTCTCCAAACTAACTTTAAACATCTCCCAGACCACCAAGGTTCCAAATAAAGAAGAAAAAGATAAAATTTACCCAGTAATTTACACTTCTAAAAATTTGGATTGTTATATATTTTGTAGGAAATATTACCATTAAATTGAAGTGGTGAAAGGTATATAGCTAGGAAATCATAAAGAATCATATTTGGGATAAATGTTTTCATATTATTACCAAGGATAGTGAGGTGGGTATCGCATTAGAAACTATATCTTGAGTCTGGTCTATGTTGTTAATATCTTAGATATTTTCCATAGTGAGAGATAATTGAAATTGAAAGAATTGGATTTATTTAAGTGGGTGTAATGTAACACCTTTATATTTTAGGAAGTTTTTTATTTTAAATAAATAATTTTTTGAATAAATTCCTTCGCATACAACACCAAAACAAAATGAATTATGATATATTTTATTAAGATAAACATAATTATAATAAATAAGTCATTGAATTAGTGGGTATAAATAGAGGTAAATACATTATTAAATATTTATAAAAATAAAAAAAATCACCATTAATACTAATTCAATTATGAAATTTAATTAGTATGGCTAAAGAACTAGTTAGGTCAATTTATATGTAGAATTGTACTTTTTATGAAATTGGATTTTTATATGATATGAATTTTTATTTCAAGAAACTAAGAATATTATGTTCAAATGATAATAACATATATTTTTTATATGAATAAAATATTCACACTAATTTATTTAGAAAATGATGGGAAATAGGAATAATAATATTTTCTATTTGAAAAAGTCATTTCCCCTATAAAAATGATTTTTATTATATTTTATATTTACATTTAAAAGTTAAATTCCTAAATTTTATAATTTTATGATGATAAAATAAACATAATTTTTTGATTCATAATATCAAAATTATCTTATGGTGATTTTTTTATATTTTTCTGAAAATATTAATTTTTAGGTGAATATCACAAAATGTTATTTTTACAAATACGAGGAATTTTATGATATCATTAGGATATAAGCATAAATTAAAATTTATGAAACCACATTCATGACCAAATATTTATATTTTAGGTAAAATTATACATTTTAAAATATTTTTTAAAATTTACAAAGCTATATTTCACATTTTAGACCTTAAGATATATTTTTCTATTGAAATTTTTTTATGCGTTATACATTTACTATTTTAAAATTAATTTTATCAATTTTATAAATTTATTATTATTAAATGTATTTAATATTTTTAATTATAATATCCAAATAATTTAATAAGGATAATTTTATTTTTATCTATAAAAATAAGTTACCGATGTTAAAAAATGAGTCGTTGTGGTAAAAGTAAAATATGGTAAAGAGTTAAAATAAGGATAAAATACCTAATACATGTTAAGAAAAATGTATCCAAATTGGTGTTTCATGTATTTATCTACCAATTATTACCCCCCCCCCCTAATTACTATCTACTTTTAGAGCCACTTGTATTGAATAGTACACCTCTTATTATAAAAATGTCATTCCTCTCACTTATAGAAGGATTCATTCACAAAACCACTTATCCTCACACCAAAATACCCTTATTTTAAATAAAATACCCCAAAATACATACCCAAGACTCCTAATCATGTCCTATAGGTTAATATATCCTTAAAATACCACCCCTCAAAGGCTAAATCTAATTTGCAGAGGAGTTATTCTAAAGAGTAAGGTACAACTTCATAATCATACTTTTTCATTCATATTTCTTTAAGTATTATTCTTATAACTAAAAGTATATTATAACATAATAAAATAATAATATAATTAAAATTATTATACTAATATTTTATTATATTTATGCAACATTTATTATCTATTTCTACCCTTCTCGTTAGAAATGTAAAAATGTCTCTCATACGTATGTGTGGACTACCCCCTTAATGGATCAATGTGTTTTGTTGTACATATATTAATTAAATGGATTGTTAAATGGAGGCATTTTCTGATTAAATATTATATTTATAACATTTTTAAAATTTAGTAAAGATGGATAAATTTCTACCTTCTTTCTGTTTGATGAAAAATGAAATGTCGGTTGTGTGTATGTGTGGACTACCACCTTCATAGAGCGACATGTTCTATTTTTCATCACCACCCTACATGTCTGGTTATAATAAATATTTAATGAATGTATATATATATATATATATTAAACATTAATATATTTCATGAATGTGCTTTTGAAAGGATAACACAATAATTAAAGATCATTATAAAGTAATCTATTGATATCGGTAAATTATCTGAAACAAACTTTTCATATATTCCATTCTGAGAAACCATACTCATAGTTTCTATAAAATGAATTTAGTGATGTATAAATCATTGAAACAAAATGATTTACATATATTTTATAATATTTTAATGATGAACTTGGTATCGAATAATGGGGTTTTATGTCTCCATTATAAAACATATGTGAAATGATTGAAACATCAAATAATGTAAATAAACATTAACTATTTAATGGTTGTATAATGAATATTTATAATTAAAGAGTATAAATGGTAATATATATGAATAATTTTCTAAAATAGTTTACTAAGTTTGTTATATTTATGATAAAGAATATTAAACCACTTTTGTGGAAAATGAGAATAAAGGTAAGGGGTTCTCTTGACTCAACTTCTCTTCTTGAATCATAATTATTCCTCTTTAATTATGGTTTTAAAAGATTTTTTCATATATCCTATGATGATATTATATTTATATTACACCTTATTTTCTAGGTAATTACATTTTTACATCAAAAACATCATATTTCATGGATTTCATTCTTCAAAAAATGATTATGTAAATAATAATTCGCATCCTCTCTAAAGAATATTTTTCTCTTCCTTGTCCATGTTCTCTCTTACCACTAATGTTCTTCTTTATTATTTTAAAATCTAAATCCGAATTTTTTTTAGTTATCTTAAAATTTATATTTACCTCTTTTCAAATGGAATATTTATCATTATTTTTATGATGTGGGATTCAATAATGTTATTTTTTATGTTGAATTTTTTTTCCTTTCCTCGTTATACATTTTATCTCCCATTAATAATTTCTTCAAGATAATCATTAGTAATTTTTTGAGGATCCATTATTGATATTTATTTCTATTTTTTTTTTTGAAATATTATTCATTTCAATTACTCAAAAATTATGTTTTTAAAAGTTACTCATAACATCATATCTTTTCAACGATGTTAAGAAATGTTTTATAACACTCTTCTATGTTTCACTTCTATTTTAATATTTAAATCAAAATGATATATCTCATATGGAGTTATGTTTTTTGAATCATACTTTTAATGAATTTATGAGATACTTATTTTGGGTGATTGAATTTTTTTGTATGAACTAATCTAATTTATAAATACATTTTATGTGATACAATTTTATAAATGTTACGAAACACATTTTTTCCATAGATTATTTATGATATAATGAATTTTTTATTTCAAGTGGTGTATAGATGATTGATCAGTTGGGTATTTTATCACCCCCCCCCCCCTAATGCATTGGTTATGGATTTATATCTCATGATATAAGTATTTTTGGAAATAATTAAGTATGTTCGTAGGTGTGGGTGTGATTGAGTGACTCACATAGGTGATGTTTTCCTATTCTTAAGTTTGTGTCATATTTTATGATATTCCACTTTATTATGTTATTTTCCCATGATTCAAGATTATTTTTATATTATTTTAATCCATGTAAAAAAAATTATTCATCATTTGTGTCCTTTCATTGGACATATGTTCCTATATCATGATCCTTAATGTTTGAATAAGTTTAATGATTACCAATAATGATCCCATGATCTTTAAATTATATATTTCTCCACTCTATTTGATTTCTCAAATTTTTATGATCAAACCGTTATTATTGATTGAGAAGTTCTCTTTGATGGAGTTTTTGAGATCAACCATTTCTTATGTTTCGATTTCCCTAGGTTATGAAGATAATTATAATTTATGAGAAGTCAAGAATGGATTATAGTGTGGTTTTATTATGGATAAATATTCACAAGAATTGTAAAATAAGTTATTTATGTTTCCAATCCTCAAAGAAACTAAACCTTTAGTTCTTGGTATTTTTGAGTTTATTTTTGAGTTGAAATGTTTAATCTATGAAATTGATTTAAAATTAAGATATCTTTACCACGGGTCACCTAAGATTCTATAAAAGTTGATATCTATAGTATTTTTGTTAGCTCTGGACTTAGGAGTGTAGGTATGGGGGCCTTAACCTCTCTATTTAGAATTTGATAAGAATTAAAAGCTAGAGGGATCAAATGAGAGGGATCACCTAGAGGACCATCCCTATAAATGTACTTCTGAATTCTCTTTGAGACTCTTTTAGGAGGCATACTTTAAATACAATTAAATATGAACTCAATAAATTCATGATTTATAAATTTAAATTAAATGATCTAATATAAACTAAAGTTATCAAACCCAAAATCAAAAAAAAACACCCAAAACATAGCACATTTCTGAAAACTTGTTTAAAAAATCACCAATATCCAATAAAATTGATTAAATATAATTTTGATAAATGAATACACAAATTAGAAACACAATAACATTAAAAACATCCACCCCCACCCCATTTAAAAAAATAATGGGAGTCAAGAACATTCACAAATATCCACTTCCATTTAAAAACTTATTTCATATTTTATAATGAATCCCTACACCTTTGGAAACACTTGTTAAAATAAATTCACTGATTTGAGTAATCCATAAAACTGGGTTTTAAAAACAAATTTTTTTTATTAAATTCTATTTTCACATGAAACATACATTCTTTAATTAATCGCTAATAAGTGGAAACTAATTTAGGATGAATTGGAAACCAAATTAGGTCCATGGAATAAGTTTCATAGGGGTATATATCTATGAAAAGTTTAGTCGCATGGTTTGGTGGACATTGTGCAAACCATGAAACAGCCTCTGAAGAGTCCTCAGAACTAGGCACCCAAGATCTGTATGGTTTACCAGACTGAGTGGTCTAACCATAAAAATATGGTTATTAATCCATTTTCACCACAAAACTAATTAAAATACTAAAATATCTCATTAAAACCATTGGAAATTGAAACACCATCAAAATAATCAAAACAGTATTCAAATTCAAGAGCGAAATTCTGACTACCCCAAGTAACTCAAGGCTCATAATGAGTAAGAGTTAGCTAGAATCTCCTTGCACATACCTATCAAGTTCTAACATTCCTATCGCTATATTACCATGATGCACCCAAATATTAAAAGGGTGCACTGATATCATTTTGTAATGAACAAGCCCAGTCTACCCCTGATTCGATACCCGAGTTAATCTGCCATAAGGTCCAAAGAACATATCAATCACCATGGGATGGAAACTAGTGTTAGGGAAACAAAACATAACTAAGTTTGAATGATTTCACTCTCAAATTATGATAAAAATGACTGATATTTACCAAAAATATGGCATGTTGAATTCATATTTTGGACTTCCATGCACATAAAATAAGCATTTAAAAATTTAAAGCAACCAAATAGGTCATAACATAAATAAACCAATGAGACATGAAAAAGGTAATCACCAATGTATAATTTTAGAATAAAATTACATATAAAAATACATTAGGGTACCAATATAAAGGATACCAAAATAAAAAAAATCAATAGGTTAAAGTGGTTGATACATCAACATCCAAAAAAAGTGAACTAAAAATTGTAGAAGCATCTCCATGTAACCCATGGTCACTCACCACATCCCAAACATCCATAAATGGACCAACCTAGACCAAAACCATAGAGGATGACAACCTGGGCACCTGTAATGAACATGATAGATATATACACACATATGGGTGTGTATTCTAGATGTGAGTTAAATAGGCCTATATGATTTTACCAAAGAGTCTATGTAATTACTTTCATAAGACATTTCATAAATGATTGATTGAAATATAATTAAAAAATATATTTTTTTCATATAAGGCACCATAACTAAAACCAAGTATCATTCTCTTTTTCTATAATGAAAACATCGTGTCATTTTATATAAAACAAGTGGAAACATCATTTAGTAAAGAAACACTTGAACCAATAAATTAAGGACTTCAATTTTTATGAAAATATAAAATTTTCATTTTAATCATTCCCAAAACCATTCTAAAAATCTCATGTATACAACAACATTTTCCCCTTTTAAATTAAACATTCAAATCCACATTTGAAAACCATATAGAAAATAAACCCAACCATAAAGGTTGAAAATATAAAAAAACTAGGCACCATGTCATCAAGTAAGAATGAAAAAAAACAAATCATAACCCCACAATGGTTTTGAATAATTCAACAAACTAGGGGGTTGAAATAATTTATAAGATGGGAATCCCCTATATGGAATCATCAATAGGAATTAGGCATCATTGGAAACTCATTAATTCCTAAGGTAATACTTTCCTTAACAACACATATGTGTAACCAACTTCTAGAAAATATTCCATTCCTAAACACATAACCACCTAACTTTTAATCTCTATCCTAATTGGGTCCACTCCTACAAAAAAGTAATGATATAAAAATAGTGCAACACCCCTAGATGTTTTTATTTTTTTCAAATTTATTTAATCTTTTTGATATTTTTCAATTCACGCAACACTGAACATAGATGTTGTTATACTAAAGCACTAAGTTTGGATTGCATTATACGCACCACCAAGTTAAGATTGTGCTAAATGAAACACATAGATTATATTTTGGTACATGAAATACTATGTTTGAATTGTGTTACACATAATGTCAAGTAATTTTGATATCTTTCATTACACGCATGACAAAGTTTTACCAAACAATAATATACTATTAATATTATTATTAAAATATTATTATTGTTACCATATAGCCAATTGGAATGGAAATTAAAAATAATATTAACTAAATTATAAATATATTATTTAAAAATTTATATAAAATTAATCCTTTGGTTATCAATTATCTATAAATGAAAGTAAGAAATTCATTTTCTAAGAAAACTATTTTCTATGTACAAACACCATTTTATCTCAATAAATTAAAAAACTGCTATTGATTAATGTTTTTAATAAAATTTATATATCAAACATTCAATAATTGTTTTTTGAAACTCATCCAATATATTCTATAAGAATAACACAAGAATAAATTCAATTTTATGAATAAAAAGATGTAGTTTTCAAAATGGTAATTTTACCGTCTTTTAATGGAAAACCCATTTTAAATATAATTTTTGAATATTTTATAATTTTTATATTAAAAAATCATTTTTGAAATCTTAATATCAAAAATTAATTTGGGTGAACATTTGGTATTTTTCTGAGAAGTTTCATGTTTTGATGAATACTGAAAAATACTAAATTTTATTTGAAAACTGCTTTTTCATCTAACTTTTTAATAAATTTAAATTATGTTTTGAATTGAATTTAAAATATAATTCATAAAATTTTACATAAATTAATCCAATATAGGTCATTGGAACCAGTTTCACATTGAAATTGGATTTTGAAAACATTTCAAACTTTTGGACCTTTTCACTTTAAAAAACCTATTGTCTCATCCCGTCTGTGAAATTAATTTAAAATTGATTTATGCCACTTATGTGATTATAATTTTGAAAAAATGGATTACATATTTTTAATTATAATTTCTAAATTTATTAAATATGTTCCTTTTATTTGTGTACAATATGAATAGTAACTTATTAATTTTTATTACCACGGATAAGAGTAAATCAGGTGATTAAGGGTAAAAACAATATTATAAATGTTATAAAACTACATTAACATTTTCTCAAATGTTATTAGATGAGTTTAATTTGACCCTTAACACCTAATTTTTTAAATTTAATTATTTAATGTACATTATTCAATGAAAATGACTTAGATATTATTAAAATCAAAGAGAGTGAAAAAGTGTCACACTCTTTCTTTTA
This sequence comes from Viscum album, assembly GCA_963277665.1. Taxonomy (NCBI): domain Eukaryota; kingdom Viridiplantae; phylum Streptophyta; class Magnoliopsida; order Santalales; family Viscaceae; genus Viscum; species Viscum album. The sequence continues at coordinate 1,922,547,429 of OY728145.1, read as the reverse complement.
ATAAGTATAATATTTTTAATATGGGGTAAAATAAAAAATATGATTGACTATATATATTATTATGAAATATAAAAGGTTTATCTATATCATGTAAATTTATTTTGAAATTTTAGTGAATAAATAATTATCATAAGTAATTACACAATGATGATGCGGTAATTATTCAGTTAATGAAACAATCAATTAAATGATATTTGAAATATTAAAAGAAATATAATTTAACTTAATTAAGGTTATCCAATAATTTTATAGATTATTATGATATATTAGGGTTGTTTTAAGTTATTTTTTTGAATATATCTTATTTTCTTGAGTTTCTTAAAGTCAAAGTAATGAATAGTGTCAAAAATTGACACTTGTGATATTTTTTGAAAATTATATTTTATTAAATTATTTAGTAATAATAAAAATATTCAATAACTAAAATGGGGTGAAATATGGTATAAAATATCATAAATGTTCCATTTATTTTCTAATTGACACTTTATAATTAAAAATCACATCATTTTTATATTGAAAATGTTGTTACCATAATTAAAATTAAAATGGGTTAACTACAGATTAATCAAAATGATAAGGTTTAAAATAACCCCAAAACTTGTATGAAAACTATTATTTGATTATATTAAAACCTTATAATATAATATATTTGAATAAATGTGATTTTGGAGTTATTTGGATTGAGATTAAATTTATTATAAATTTATCTTTTGAGAAATTCTAAGAGTACCCCTCCCATCTCTTATAAAAGGGAACCTCTTCTTCTATTTTATTCACACTTTAAAACATATTTGTTTCAGTGAATAACTATAAAAATATTCTCTAAAATTACCTCCCTTTATCATATAATCCTTTATTTTTTCATAAAATAAACCAAGGAAGTCCTTTGGTACAAACCAAAAGGAGATACCTGAAGAAGAGATGACGTTCATCAATGAACGTTTTTGTATTATTTCTTCCTTGAACCCCCAAAATTATTTTTATTTCATGTTTATATAATAAACTAGGTGTATTAAATATACTTATATGTTTTTATATTAATTTCAATACCTAAAACTTCACACACTTCCATCAAATAGGATACGTAATCATCGTTCGTGTGTACAACGGACTACCGCCTCGCGAACCGATGTCGTTCGTTCTTCCATTACCATAATTAATGGTTGGGAATAATGATGTATTTTTAGTTTATATATGATATATATTATGTTTATAATTTTATTATGATTATATAATTATTATATCAAACATACCTTCAGGCTTTCTATTTTGTGGGAATACAATAATGTCGTTCGTGTGTACGGCGAACTACCACCTCACGAAGCTATGTGATTCATTCACACTTTAAATAGAATGTATTATGGATTGTTTTAATAAATATATGTGATATAAATTAAAAAAATGGTTCTATAATGATAATATATCATATAATTTTCTTTACTTTAATATGACAAGAAAATGAAAACAGCATCAATTCATACATACGGCCTAATGTCTCCATAAACGTTGTATTTTATTTTCTACCTATAACTTTTATAGATAACAATGAAGACATGTATAATGAATATATATGATATTTATATCATGGTTATAATTATTTATAAGATGAAATCATGATATATTTATGAGTACCAAGAATAACAAGTCAAAACATGTATGAGAAACAAAGTGGTCATTACCCGAAACATAACTTAAACTTTGAATTGTTAATAAGAGAGTAATATAAATTCATAAGTAAATAATATATGGTATTATATATATTAATATGGTTATTTTTTATATTTATAATAAACTTATATTTATTATACAGTAGATTTGAACGTGTATGAAGGAAGTCAAGACTTAAGGTAAGGGGATTTCTAGTCTCAGTTTTATTTCTACAAGACTTATGTCATATTCACCACTTGTTTCTTTTTTGTGGTGTATATGTTAAACATGAATGTATTATATGATAATTATCCTTAAATTAATGGTAATTTCCATATCAATTTTATGATCAATCTTTCATGGGGTTTATGGTTCAAAAATTAAAAAATTGGTAAGGTAATTTTGTCTCAATTTGCCTTCTTTAAGACACATGTTATGTTATGCACCTATATTCTTTTAAGAGATGTATATAATAAAAATTGACATGTTTTATCATTAATATACTTATTTTAATGATATTTTAATCTTCATGTAATGTTATTCTCTCTTTGTTCAGAAATATGTGTTCCTTCAAAACAATGTTTTCTAAAAATGTTTTAAAAGTGTTTTAAATAATATTTTATTAATTTTCAAGAAAATAGATTTAAAATATGTTTAAAATGGTTTCAAAGATTCCTTTATATGTTTTAAAGGTTATTTTCAATGAAAGGGGTTTTCTAAATTTTTTATTATTTAAAAATATTTTTTCAACGTGTAAAGAATATTTTCCTTAATAAATGTTCTAACATGACCTTTCGAAATTATTTTCCATCTAAGATGAAATATATTTGTGTTACTAATGATTTAAGTGGGATATGGTCCAATGGTTTTATTAATAGTATTTATATTAATGGTCTATATTTTTATTACATAATGTTTAATAATTTTGTTACATTTCAATGAGTTATTGACATAGCAAATTTATGTGTATATTTTTTATCAAATAATGAGTATTTTTTACTTTTTTTCAATGATAAACCCCATGTATTTACATGTTTTATTAAAATAATGGGTAATTTGAATTTTAGAATGAAAATGAGAAAAATTGAGAAAAATGCATAATTTTGGATTTTGGACAGATTTTGACTACAAGGGTATATTTGTCATTTCGCATAAAATATATTACCAAATTTTGTGATTAAAATTATGTTATAATCCTGATTTTATTTACTCTAGTTTTTTCTTCTGGACCAAGAGTTGATTCGTCCATCTAGTGGTCCTAAAAATTCATTGAAGTTTGACATTTTTTCGGGCGGACAGCGTGGACCACAGTATTGTAACGGAACCCAAAATTGGCCTACACATATTCAAATGAGGTTATTCCACCTGGGATATAACTAGGACAGTGAGGGGCGGCTCTAAACCAAATTTTGTGGAGTTTTGAATTTATTAAGGCAGACATTGAATGACATACTTTTGGAGGGACCTTCCTGAAAGCTTTGTCTAAAAACAGAATCCTTCAATAAACAATTAATAACTCCTTCATATGGTGTCAAAATTCTCTTAAATTTTGGGGGTGAATGGCCAACACATTTATGAAAAACATTGAATAAGGGTTCCACGCGTGAATCGGGCATTTATTGGGTCAAAAACAAGCAAAATCTCAGAGGACAGAATGCTGCCTATAAAAGGAGGTCCTCCCCTCCTTCCAAGATCATCAGCTCGACACCCAAAGCCAAGGAGGGATCCCACCGGGGCACGGGCCGCTGCTGCTCCTCTCTTCCCCCCTCATTTATTCTTTTTATTATATTTTTGTTTTAGTTTTTTTTAGTTTTAATTTCAATTGTAATTTTTATTTTTAGTTTTATTAATCCATGCATCTGTGTTTCTCCATCCACTTTTCTTATTTTCTTTTCTTTCTCTCTCTCTATCCCTCTCTCAATAATTCTATCTTCCTACTCCCAATACACAAATTAATCTCATACTCTCGGAAATGTGAGGCTAACCTGAGACTTGGATTGGGGGGATGTCAAGATATTCATGGATTTTCTTTAAAGTTTGTTTTATTGTTTGTGGTAGATTTGAGTATCATGCATTGGTGAGGCGAATGTCCCCGATTGGGTGACGGCCCTCAATGAAATTATACTCAAACTATTTATATTCTAGAAAAGAGTAGTGATTCAAATATGAGATTCCATGTTTTAATTATCAAACTAAATCAAACACATGTAGGAAAATAATGATTGAATCCAAGACTGAAACCCAAAACCAAGTTCTTTTTTATCAACTCAATATGTTTGCACTACATGAATGTTTATATTTTTAAATCAAAAACCCAAAAAATATTTTCATCGCTTTCATTTAAAAACAAAACCACAAAAATAGATAGTTTAGGTGAATTAGAATAAAGTAAGTGAAGAAAACTGAAAGGATCCTTAAGAGAGACGACCCTGGTCATCCATTGTGCTGCACTAGAAAAAAATATATAATTGCTTTTGTCCATGCCCCGTGACAGGCGTGCGTCAAAACGGGCACCATTGCCAGGAAGCCAATCAATTGTTCATTTATCTTTTTCTATTTTCACATATTAGTTAGATTTCATTTATTTTTATAAAAATAAAAAAAATAAAAAAAATATTTTCATGATGAATTCAAATGATTATTATTCGACATGGACTAAAAATTACTCACAGGTGCAAGAACACGAGTACACTGAGGAGGCCCTCCAACAAAGAGCTGATGCACTGATGATAATGGTCAAGCAGATGAAAAGAGGCATTACAACATGGATCTCACCTAAAGACTTGATGGCTATGGTCGATGAACTTCAAACATACTTAAAAAGATTCGAGGCCAAGAAGGAAGTTCCACTTGTCTTCCTGGATTTCATAGAATACATCCATGAACTTGAGACCAAACTTGAGGTGGAGGAGCACGACTACCTACCTTCACCTTCCGCCATCATACTCCAAGAGGCACTTACCACTGAGGTAGAGATTGAAGCTGAACCAACTCAGGGAGTGGAACCTTTCTTTAACCACATCTCTTTTGATTTTATTGAAACAACTTTTTATATCACTCCCTCTTGTTTTGATTATACAAAATCAGACATTCTTTGTAATGCCTTGGAGGAAGTTAGAGGATACAGTGGACATGAACCTGTTGAGGAACACATGGAGCTCCCTGATTTCAATGAACATACATTAGAGGAGCCTCATCAAGAGATCCAGGTAGCTGAGCCTAAGAAAATTAGACAAGAGGCTTCTCTTCATGCAGCCCCCATGAAGCCAGCACTGGAAGATAATAAGGTTGCACAAGTAGCAACCAAACAAGAGGATGGTCCATACTTCATCCTACCCCAACTATTCAAGTTATACCTCATCGTGAAGGGGGAGGATCTGACGTACTATATCCATGGATCATCCCTCATGAACAAGGATGAAGCAGATGTTGGGAAAAGCCACATGTGGTGGTTCAAATCAAAGAAGCTTCATCCTCCATCGGACTTTGGAAAACAGCTGGTACTGCCCACTAGAGACAATAAAAATTCAGGTCCTACTTGAGGGATCATACCAAGATTTATCTTTACATGCTTTCTAGGAATTTATATTTCAATTTCATTTTTTATGAAGTAGTCTAGCATGCAGCCCCCTCCCTCCTATATTTTTGAGTTTAAAAGACATGATCCTTATGCTTAATTGTGTTATTTTATTTTATAGGATCATGATGGAAGAAGGAAGCCCTAGAAAGTGAAGAGGAAGGACATGACCAAGTTTCATGAAAAAAAGGGAGTTCAATTATAGTGTTTTATCTTTTAAACTCTCCACATTTTAGTCCACAACATGTTTGGAGCTTTAATGATGAAATTGCATACCCACACTTGAAATCATGTTTTACTCGACTTATCTAGGGTACATGAGTTTCTTATGAATCCTATGATGACATGTTTTAGATTTCAATGTTTATATGATTAAATTATTGGAATGAATAATTGAATTTTTAAAATGAAGCATGGATATTGAAATAGTGACTCGTGATTTGAAGGAATTAATTGATTCATGTAAATGAAAATTCCCTACCATCTTTCATGCTTTGAATTTCTGAAATATATGTGAATTGATTTGTTATTATTAGTCATGCCATGAGTGATTGTCCAATGTTATATTTCTCATTCCCGAGAGTATTTCTAGACTAAGTACTTCCTATTTATTCTTGAGCATATTTCTTGAGTGATCTTGGGACATGTAACTGACCAGAACTTGTATTGAAACTTTTCAAAGCTATGACTGTGCAAAAACACATTTAAAATGATTGAGGCATCCTTTGAAAATATAAATTTCCTTAAAATACCACCTTTACATCAATCCTTAATTTTTCTCATAGAGACCATGAATGACCTTTATAGGGATGAGCCATGTATCAAGCCATTTTTATCCATTCCTACCCAACTCTTGGTATTTGCATGATATTTTAAAGTTGAAGTGTGGGGGTAAAGGGAATCATGGTGGATGGGATGATACACATTGTTAGGAAGAATTGTGGGGGTTTTATTGTTGGAATTGAAAAAGGTTGTGAAATTATTCATTATACTCTATTATTTTCCCCTCTTGAATTAAAAAATGAAAAAAATTGACAAAAAGAAAAAAAAAATTGAAAAATGGGTTTTGATTTTTGAGAACCAAAAATCACCATTTTCTAGACCGATGATCTTATGATTTTATGTGGTTAGGTGATGGATGTGGGGTTTGATCTAATCATAACTTTCGAAAAATGAAAAAAATTACTAAATAAAAAAATAAAGAGGGTGCACAAATCATCCATTATGCTTACATGATCATAACCTTTTTTGAGTTTTGGGAAGTACGTGTTGCTAATTTAAAGGGGAGAATTTAATTACAGTTTTACTTTTAATATCATGCATTGTACTTTAGAGATTAGCCTCCTCCTTGATCCTTAATTTTTAATGCATCAAATCCTACCAAACTTAACCCTCAGAGTCATTTGAACCTTTATTGCAAGTCCTCATGATTTAATGTGTCTTTTATCTTTACAAAGTGGAGAAAGTAGTTTATTTACAAGTCTATGGATAAGGAGCATGTTCTCATGATATGAGCATAACTCTACTTGAATTATATCATGAGTTATGGGAGAAAAAAAAGTGAGTTAAATCATGACATGAAATGTTTAATAATGATGAATCAAGGAGCTTGAATTAATGAAATGATAAGTTCCATCAATTTTCAAATGGCAAAAGTAAAATATGTGGATTATTTTTTTGTTTGAAAAATGGGAACTTAAATTGATATTTTATGAAGATTTTTGAAAGTGTGATTTTATATTGAAAATTTTTTGATTTTATTGCATTGAAATTTGAATATTGATAACATTGGTGTCCTCTGATTTCCATGCTGAGATTTAATGCTTGAGGACAAGCATGGTTTAAGTGTGGGGGTATTTGACAGAGAAAATTTACGTGCTTATTTTTTGATCAAATAATGAGTATTTTTTAATGTTTTTCAATTATAAACCCCATGTATTTCCATGTTTTATTAAAATAATGGGTAATTTTAATTTTAGAATGAAAATGAGAAAAATTGAGAAAAATGCATAATTCTGGATTTTGGACAGATTTTGACTACAAGGGTATATTTGTCATTTCTCATAAAATATATGACCAAATTTTGTGATTAAAATTTTTTTAGAATTATGATTTTATTTCCTCCTGTTTTGTCTTCTGGACCAGAAGCTGATTCGGACATCTAGTGGTCCTAAAAATTCATTGAAATTTGACATTTTTTCGGGCAGACAGCGTAGACCACACCACTCTAATGGAACCCAAAATCGGCCTACACATATTCAAATTAGGTGATTTCACCTGGGATAGAATTAGGGCAGAGATTTCCATCTCAAAACCAAATTTTGTGGATTTTTTAAGTCATTAAGGCGGCCATTGAACGTCATACTTTTAGAGGGACCTTCCTGGAAGCTTCGTCCAGAAATAGAAGTCTTCAATGAAAAATTCATAACTCCTTCATCTGGTGTCAAAAGTCTCTGAAATTTTGAGTGTTAACGACCAACACATTTATGAACAACATTTAAGAAGGGGTCCACGCGTGAATCGGCCATTTATTAGGTCAACAACGTGCAAAATCTCAGAGCATAGATTGCTGCCTATAAAAGGAGGCCCTCCCCTCCTTCCAAGATCATCAGCTCGACACCCAAAGCCAAGGAGGGATCCAACCGGGGCACGGGCCGCTGTTGATCCTCTCTTCCCCCCTAATTTCTTCTTTTTATTTTATTTTTGATTTAGTTTTTTTTTAGTTTTAATTTCAATTGTAATTTTTATTTTTAGTTTTATTAATCCATGCATCTGTGTTTCTCCATCCACTTTTCTTCTTTTCTTTTCTTTCTCTCTCTCTCTCCCTCTCTCAATAATTCTATCTTCCTACTACCAATCCATAAAGTAATATCATACTCTCGGAAATGAGAGGCTAACCTGAGACTTGGATTGGGGGGATGTCAAGATATTCATGAATTTTCTTTAAAGTTTATTTTATTGTTTGTGGTAGATTTGAGTATCATGCATTGGTGAGGCGAATGTCCCCGATTGGGTGACGGCCCCCAATGACATTATACTCAAACTATTTATATTCTAGAAAAGAGTAGTGATTCAAATATGATATTCCATGTTTGAATTATCAAACTAAATCAAACACATGTAGGAAAATAATGATTGAATTCAAGACTGAAACCCAAAACCAAGTTCTTTCTTATTAACTCATTATGTTTGCACTGCATGAATGTTTATATTTTAAAATCAGAAACCCAAAAAAAATATTTTCATCACTTTCATTTAAAAACAAAACCACAAAAAGAGATAGTTTAGGTGAATTAGAATAAAGTAAGTGAACTAAACTGAAAGGATCCTTAAGAGAGACGACCCTGGCCATCCACTGTGCTGTACTAGGAAAAAAATATAATTGCTTTTGTCCACGCCCCGTGACAGGCGTGCGTCAGTTATGCTATGATGAAATGTTTTTGAAAACTATTTATTTACATGGGTTCTGATGTGATGAATGATTTATGGTCTTGTGGAACACATTTTTATAGTTTTAATTAAGTTATGGGTGGGACCTATATATCCCTACAATTAATTAGGTAATGATAAATGTTCTATAAGATCAAAGAGTTCACGAGAGGTCATTATAAGCCTACAACAAGAGGTTACACGGGAGGTCATCCAAATCCTACAATAAGAGGGTACACGAGAGGTCATACTAATCCCACGACAAGAGGGTACACAATAGGTCATCCTAATCCTGCAGAAAGAGGGTACATGGGAGCTTATCCTAAGCCCGCAATAATAGGATACACAGGAGGTCATCTTCATCCCACAACAAGAGGGTACACGGGTGGTTATCCTAATCCCATAATAAGAGGGTATATGGGAGGTCATCATAAGCCCAAAACTAGACTGTACATGGGAGTTCATACCAAGCCTAAAGTAGGTACAAGGGTGATTATCCAAAGCCTAACATACTATGAATATCTTGGTGGATTTCATTAACATGATATTTTCTAAACTTATTTGTATGCCACAAATTCCATGTCTTATGAAATTTCTATACTCTCATGGATCATGTTATTTGATTATATTATGATTTGTGCCTTATGATCTTCCAATATTTATGAAATAACTCTTTTAAATGATCTTTTACATACAGGGTATGATATTAAAAAAATCTTATGTTCTCGTACACTTATGTTCATGTTATTCTTACGTATCTCCCTTTTTCACCCTTACTGAGCATCTAAGCTCACACTTTCTTATGTTTATTTTCCTCAGGATACAAAGAAATGTATAAATTATGATATGTAAAAATTGGTTCTAGTTATAAATAAATTGGTGGGATATGATGTATATGTATTATGAACCAGTTGTTTATGTTTCCAAGTTTCCAAATTTCCAAAGGCACTAAACTAATATGGTATTTGGGTTTGTGTTTGTCTAATGTATGAAATATATTTCAAAAATGATGTAATTTTTATATATGTTAAGCATGGTTCGTTAAAGTTGGTATCAGAGAAAAGTTTTACTCAACCTTTGGAAACTCGGGTGAGAAAACTTTAGTGATATCCCTATGGATATTTCTAACAATATGTATTGGGATGTCTATAAGGATAATCCTAAGTTTTCATAGATTTAAAAGTAGGTTTCATGATTTAGGCATACTATAAGTAATTTTTCATGATTATGTGTTTTTCTGTTATGATAAGTGTTGCTAGCACTATGCTTTTTGGTCTTAGTCAATAATAGGAACTAGAATGAACATGGTTAACATTGATTTTTTTTAGATTTTGAAAGTATAGACATTATGAAAATCGATTTCCTAAGTGGAAATCTTATGAAGAGAATTAGGAATGTGGAAGGACTATTGGTTATACTACTAAGGATTAAGAGACCACAAATGACATGTGAAAAGTATGGGATGTTCTAACAATATTGTTTACATTAAACATAATAAGCATGATTAGATTGAGGTTAAGTAACCTTAATACATGATTAATATTTCATATTATAGGAAATAATAAGATGATGAATCCTCGGTAACAGTTGAAGAATAAATTTGGATAATTGAAGTGTATATGTTTTGGAATTCAAATATTATGTTATACGAATCATGAAATATATAAGTATTTTCAGTATAATTTTTTCATTAAGGATTTAAAAGGATATGTTTAATGGTGATAAAGACTTAGAAAAGTTATTTAATGGAAAATTTATATTCATGGGAAACAAAATATTAAGGGAAAGATAACCCTTAATATGTTTCTAATGTTGAGATAATGATGTTTGGATAAAGATATGTTGTATATGAATAAGTAAATTGGACGGTACTGGTTACCTTGGAACTAATTAAGGATTTATTGAAAATGTGGTTTATGATATCACAAATGGGGTTTATAACATTTTTGGACTTAAGGAATATATACAATAATCTTTTGAATAATAAAGAATGCATTTTTTCAATAAGGATTTATGGTAATACCATTTTTCAAGAGAATGCATGATGAAGGTATTCATGTGTTTGGTATGTGACAAACAAGAGATAATTTATGATATACAAGGGATAAATTCTAAGCTATTTTTGAGAAATTTAGTGAGATTATTTCTAAAGTGTTGGACTTTTGTCTTTCATAAGGCTTATAAGGTAAACCATTTATGAAACAGTTTATGTTAAACTTCATATAAGGTTTTAGAGATTAAAGAATTGTCTCTCCATATGAGGTTTTATGCATATTGGATAACTTTTTCTAACCTTTTTGTTATGGTAAATATATAAGGAATTACATATCAGTCTATTTATGGATATCATGATCTACTAATGCTTCGGGAATGAAAAATTCACCTTCATTTCTTATAATAAGAGATAGAGTGGAAATTGATCCAGGCATAACAAAGGGTGAGGTTTTTCTGAAATAGTGTAAGTATATCTTGCCATGAAAATTATATAACTTTAGGAAAAAAGGTTCTTGAAATAAAATGTTGTCTTGTTATCAACATTTTTTATGATATCAATGACCTTTTCTATGCCTCTTTGGGTTATGGCTTGGTGACCATCAACTTTCTCCCAACCATGTTCTCTATCACTCTCTATCGGAACTTGATAGTTATATTTCTCTTCTATGTCCATGTTTTCACTTTCCACCTATGTTATTCTATATGGAAACCTAGTTATGATTTAATTTGGGTAATTGTTATGTTTCTAACTTTATTTTGTTAAAGTAAGTTTTAGTATTCATTTTTACGATGTGGGTTTCTATAAAACGAACTTTAATGTATTAAACTATTGATAACACAGATAAATTTTGAGGGTAAAATTCATTTTATGGGGGGGTATAATGTAATTACCTAATGTTCTGTGAAAAAAAATGAATTAATTTAATCTTTTTGATATTTTTAATTTCACACAACACTGAATGTAGCTTTTTTTATATGAAATCACTAAGTTTGGCTTTCATTATAAGCACCACCAAGTTAATCTTACGCTACACATAACACTTAGAATAGATTATGGTGCACATGACACTATATTTGGCTTGTGTTACACACAATTCCAAGTTCTTTTTTTAGCTTGTGTTTCACTCAAGATAGAGTTTTATTAAACCACTATATACTATTAATATTATTTTTAAAATATTATTATAGTTACCACCTAGCCATTGGAATGGAAATTAAAAATAATACTAACTAAATTATAAAAATATTATTTAAACATGTATATAAAATAAATCCTTTGGTTATCAATTATCTATAAATTAAAGTAATAACTATTTGAAAATAAATTTATTTATTTTCTAAGAAAACTATTTTTCTATGTACAAACACCATTTTATCAGAATAAATTAAACAAACTAATATTGATTAATGTTTTTAATAAAATTTATATATTACATATTCAATAAAAAATTTACTTCCATTTAATAGATTTTATAGGCATAATATAAGAATAAATCTAATTTTATGACTAAAAATATGTATTTTTCAAAAGGGTAATTTTACTTCCTTTTAATAGAAAACCCATTTTAAATCTAATGTTTGACACTTATAATTTTTAAATAAAAAAATAAAATTCATTTTTGAAATTTTAATATCAAAATTTAATATGGGTGAATTTTTTATATTTTTCTGAGAAGTTTCATGTTTGATGAATAGTGAAAAATAATGAATTTTAATTGAAAACTGCTTTTTCATCAAACTTATTTATAAAGATAAATTATGTTCTGAATTTTTGTAAAAGTATAATTAGTAAAATTTTACATAAATTAATCCAATTTAGGTCATTAGAACCAATTTTACATTGATATTGGATATAAAAACATTTCAAACTGTTAGACTTTTTCACTTTAAAAACTATGTCATCTCACCTCGTCTGCGGGATTAATTTTAAAATAAATTTTTACACTTATATTATTATAATTTTTAAAAAATGGATTCCATATTTGGAATCATAAATTCCAAATTTATTAAATTTTTCCATTTTATTTGTATATAATATAAATAGTAACTTTAGTAAAAAAATTACCACAATTAAGGGTAAATCGGGTAATTAAGGGTAAAAATAATAATATAAATATTATAAAATTAGCCTAATACTTTCAAAAAAATTATTGGATGAAGTTAATTAGACCCTTAACACATAATATTCTAAATTTAATTATTTAATGTACACTTTTTCATGAAAATAACTTAAATATTATTAAATTCAAAGAGAGTGATAAAATGTCACACTCTTGCTTTTAATAAGTATAATATTTTTCATATGGGATTAAATAGAATATATGATTGACTATATATATTATTAATGAATATAAAATTTTTATATACATCATGGAAATTTATTTTTAAATTTTAGTGAAGAAATAATTATCATAAATAATTACCCAATGATGATGTAGTAATTATTTAATTAATGAAACAATCAATTAAATGATATTAGAAATATTAAAAGAAATATAATTTAACTTAATTAAGGTGAACCGTGAATTTTAGATATGATTATGATATATTAGGGGTGTATTAAATTATTTTTTCAAATATATATTATTTCATTTATTTTCTTAAAGTCAATGTAATGCATAGTGTCAAACTTGACACTTATGATATTTTATGAAAATCATATTTTATTAAATTATTTATAAATCATAAAAATATTAAATAAGAACACATGGGATGAGATATGGTCTAAAATATCATAAGTTTTCCATTTATGGTCCAACTGATACTTTATAAGTAAAAATCACATCCTTTTTATATTGAAAAATTTGTTACCGTAGTTAAAATTAAAATGGGTTAACTAAGGGTTAATCAAAATGATAAGGTTTAAAATAACACGAAAACTTGGATAAAATATATTGGTTTATGATATTAAAACCTTATCATATATTTTATTCTAATAAATTTCCTTTTGTAGGTATTTGTATTGAGATTGAATTTATTATAAATTAATCTTTTGATAATTTTCAAGAGTGTCCCTCCCCTCTCTTATAAAAGGGCACATATTATTTACTTATATTCACACTTTAAAACCTATTTGGTTCAACCAATACCTATCCAAATATCCTTCCAAATTCCCTCTCTTCATCCTAGAATCCTTCCTCTGGGCAGAAATTCAACCAAGGAATTTCTTTGGTGCAAACCAAAAGGAGACACCCGAAGAAGAGTTAATGTTCATCAATGAACATATTTGTATTATTTATTCCTTGATCCCACTAAATTATTTTTATTTAATTTTTATATAACAATAATAACTTTGATAAATATATTGATATTTTATTATGTTAAGGTTATGATCTACAACTTCACATGCTTCCATCAAATGGGATATGCAATCATCATTCATGTGTACCACGGACTACCGCCTCGCGAACCGATGTCGTCCGTTCTTCCATTACCACTATTAATGGTTGGTAATAATGATTTATTTATATTTTATATATTATATATATTAATTTTATAATTTTATTATGATTTTGAAATTTTTATATCACATATACCTTCATGCTTTCCATTTTGTGGGAATACGAAAACGTCGTTTGTGTGTACGGCGAACTACCGGCTCACGAAGCGATGTGATTCGTTAATGTTTAACATGAAATGTATTAAGGATGGTTTTAATAAAATTATATGATATATATGAAATATAAATTATTATGTAATGATAATATATCATATAATTTTTTTTCTTTTAATATGTCAAGAAAATGAAAATAGTATCCATGCATACGTACGACCTACCGTCTCCATGAACGGTTTATTTTATATCCTACCTATAACTTTTATAGATAACCATAAATAACTGTATGATAATATTTATATCATTTTTATCATTCTTAATATGATGAAATCATGATCTATGTATGATTACCAAGAATAACAAGTTAAAACATATACGAGAAACAAAGTGGCTATTACCCGAAACATAGCTTAAACTTGGATTTGTTAATAAGATAGTAATATAAAGTCATAAGTAAATAATATATGGTATTATATATATGAATACATTTATATATTATATTTATAATAAACTTATATTTGTTATATAGTAGGTTTGAACATGTACGAAGGAAGTCAAGACTTAAGGTAAGGGGATTTCTAGTCTCATTTTTATTTTTGCGAGACTTATGTCATACTCACCACTTGTTTATTTTGTGTGGTATATATAATATTCATAATTTTATTCTATGATATTTATCTTTAAATTTATTTTTATTTAAATATCCATTTTATTATTTATCTTTCGTGGGGTTTATGGTTCAAAAATTACCAAATTGGTAAGGTAATTTTGTCTCAATTTTTCTTCTTTAAGACACATGTTATGTTATGCACCTATATTATTTTATGAGGGGTATATACTACCCTTTTACATGTTTTATCATGAATATTATTCTTTTTAGGATATTTCAAGCTTGATGTAATGTTATTCTCTCTTCGGTCGGAAATCTGTGTTCCTTCAAAACAATGTTTTCTAAAAATGTTTTAAAACTGTTTTAAATGGTCTTTTATGTATTTCCAAGAAAATGGATTTCAAAGATGTTTAAAATGGTTTAAAAGCTTCATTTATATGTTTTCAAGGTTATTTTCAATGAAAAAAGGTTTAATACATGTTTTATGATTTAAAAATCATTTTTCAAAACAAAAAGAATATTTTTCTCAAGAAATATTCTAATAAGATCTTTTAAAATTATTTTCCATCTAAGATGAAATTTATTAGTGTTACTTTTACTAAGGATATGATCCAAGGTTACCTTTTGTAGTCTTTCTATGAATGGTTTATATTTTTATGACGTGATGTTTAATAATTCTGTTACTTTTCAATGAGTTGTTCTATGATGAAATGTTTTAGAAAACTATTTCTTCACATGGGTTCTAATGTGATGAATGATTTATGGTATCATGGCACACATTTGTATGTTTTTTATTATGTTATGGGTGGGACCTATATCTCCCTCCAATGTACTGGTTAATGATAAATGTTTTATGAGATCAAAGGGTACGTAGGAGGTCATCCTAATCCCGTGGTAAGAGGGTACATGGGGGTCATCCTAATCCCACAATAAGAGGGTACATGAGAGGTCATCCTACGCCCACAAAAAGAGGGTATATGGGAGGTCATCCTATGCCTGCAAGAAGAGGGTACACTGGAGGTTATCCTAAGCTCACAATAAGAGGGTACATGGGAGTTCATTCTAAGCTCGTAGTAAGAGGGTACACGGGAGGTCATCCTAATCCTGTAATAAGAGGGTACATGAGAGGTTATACTAAGCCCAAAACTAGAAGGTGTTAGAGTTGGTAGCTTAGAACCAACTACTTTTTACTTTATGATAAACTTGTATTAATGTATTTTAATATTAATAATTACCTTATCACATCTTGATTGTTCTTCTGTGTGATGATGCATGTGATACTGTCCAAGGATAGTTGTTGCACTAAAGGGTCATTACAGATCTCTATTGTGATGAGAACCTAGAAGTACCATAACACTATTCTTGAATATAAGTTCTATGGTCGGATGATATTATTTTAAGGACACAAATAATACAGGCCATTAGGGGTGAGGAATCATAAAACTTTGAGGCACCATCTCATGGTGTGCGCCCTTGGTAATATCCAGAAGGATATTATGAGAACAAGACCCTCCAGTAGGAAATCCACACTGTTATTGAATATAAGTTCTAAACTTATTTGTGACAACACACTGTTCGTAGTGAGGTAGGATATGTTGGCTGCGTCATGAGTAATATTGCATTAATAAATAATGTAAGAAAGGATTTGTTCCTTTTGTTCCATAATGGAAGTTCATTTCTCAGGCCCTTTGATGGAATTGATATAGCTTAAGTAAATCTATGGCCATGGTGAGGAATGGGAAAGTTCAATTCTAAGAAGTCAAAGAAAGAATATTCGAGCACATGGGTTGATGGCACTAGCATGAAACCCACTTGATTGGAGATATAGAGACAAATGGATTAAATTACACGGTAAGCATTCATAGGAGGTGACACGTCACTGCAGCATTAACTTCTTTATCTATAGGTACCTTGGCATGTTGCTAGACGCTAACCTTGGATTTTAGGCAAGCTCCACCTAATGCCACTGAGAAAGAGGCCTAGAGGGTCGCACACTAAGTGTATCCAAGTATCTTAGTTAAATATTCATTTAACAAGTTGAATAAAGATTATTCCTGATTGTGGTTTAATAATTATTCAAGGATGTCTGGTCACATTTATTTCGACACTAGTTATTTGAGAGAATAGATTGTGGGTGAAATAATATATTTATTAGAAAGTAATGCAGTGATATTTATTTAAGAAATAAATATTCATTATTCAAGGTCTAATAAATGTGGTAGAGGAAATAAAGAAAATGGAAAAACAAAACTACACGCCGTGTATATTAATATAAACACCGTGTAGTTTTTCTGGGGATTTGTAAGAAATAATATTATTTATTTAATTAAATAATATTATTTGTAATTCGTTGGTGCATGTCAAGTGATAATAATAGTCAACTATTATTATTAAACATGGGTTCTTGCTATGAATTAAATGAAATGAATAAATGCTTTTAGAAAATTAATTCATTTTATTATTCTAAGTAATAAAATCTCAATTATATTATTCTCATTAAGATCTAGCCATTCTTTGTGGTTGTGCACAACGGATCTGGAAAAAGATCTCAAGCCAAGAGAGAATTCCTTTCCTCCAAGAACCCTCTCAAGTTACGAGAGAGATCCTTCTCCACCGGATCAAGGAGAGCTCTTTGGAAGCGACTCTCAAGGAGATCGAAGGTGAACATCGCAAGTGAAGTCTCTTCCGCGCTAGCACCCAGAGATCCCTTCGGCAACATCCATAGATACATAGAGCACGTTTGGATCACTTATATAGGAATCCTACACTTGGATTTTATGATGCAATGACAGATCACATTGAACCGTGGCTGAAAACATCAACGAAGAGATAATTCAATCGAGGTAATTCTTGTCTTTTAATTAAATTAATTATAACCAACATATGATGATCCTCTCTAAGGTTTTGGGACTTCCCTCCTTCCTTTTTTTCTTCATTCTATTCTGAAGATCTGGCATTTTATCATCATGATGGATCTCAAATTGATTGTTGTTAATGAAAAAATTAAAGTTGGGTATACCCATCCATGTGCTTTCACTACGCCCAAAACCTACTGAATGTACATGGGAGGTCATCCCAAGCCTGAAGTTAGTACACGGATGATTGGACCAGGCCTAGAATACTATGAATGTCTTGGTAGGTATTATTGACATATAAATTTCTAAACTTATTTGTATGCCACAAATTCCATGTCTTTTTCCATTGTAATACTTTCATGGCTCATGTTCTTTGATTATCTTATGATTCATGCCTTATGATCTACCAATATTTATCACATGACTCTTGTAAATGATCTTTGACATATAGGGTATGATCTTCAATTTTTTTTCTTATGTTCATATACTCTTATGTTCATGTTATGCTTACGTATCTCCCTTGTTTACCCTTACTGAGTATCTGAGCTCGGCCTTTCTTATGTTTCCTTTCCCTATATACAAAGAAAGGTATAAAGTGTGATATGTCAAAAAGGGTTCTAGATATGAAGAAATAGGTGGGAGATGACATACATGTATTATGAACTAGTTGGTTATGTTTTCGTGTTTCCAAATTCACTAAACTAATATGGTATTTGGGCGTGTGTTTTTGTAATGTATGAAATATTCCACAAAAATGATGTAATGTCTATGTATGTCAAGTTTGGGTCATTATAACTAGGGGACACTAACCAGTGCATAATCTAACTAGTATAACAAAAACTAGGATATCTCATATAGCTATCCAGCTTTCCATGACATATCAAAGTGGAGGTGAGGTAATGAACAAGCATATGCTCATCACATAAATCATCAATGAAGCATAATAATTAAATCTCAACTCACATATAATACCCTCGCATAAAACCACCCCATTCACATCCATTGAAGCACCATATAACAATTTAATTATTCTTTCAAGAGGGAACAAGTATTTATAAAGAAACCTAAGGGATCAACTAAGGGTATCACAATTATCATGAAAAACTATTTTATAAAATGCTAAATGAGCCTTTAAAACCAACTTGATATTCCAAGTAATTTTAACATCCTATGAGAACTCTTGATTAAAAACAATCTTTTAGAATGATGATTTATAAAACCACACTTCCCTTTAAAATATCATAGATATACAAGAAACACTTTTAAAACCTTGGCTTTCCCTTTTTTGAAATCAAAATGGTTCCAAAAACCCCTTTCAATTTTGAATTTAATTCAAAGTAGCCTCTAAGGCCGTTGCACAAAATCTTGGCATGCATAAACAATTTATTTAGAAAGAAAAGAACTTGAATCCCATAATAGTAATTTATTCCATGTATGAAAAACATTGAAACCATTTTAAAACCATAAAAGGTATCATATATATGTAATTATTGGTAAGAACGCATTTGAAAAAGCTCAACAATTTGATGAAATTTTAAATAATGGAATTATATAAAAACACATACCTCAATCAAGCGAAAACAAGTTACCTTTTATAGTGAAAGCTAAACTAAGAAAGACAACAACCTCTAGAAACTCTTGACGACCAAAACCCCAAATTAAAACCACCCCAACCCCTAAATTCATCCCCCATGGGAATTAAGGTTCATGGGAGAAAGGAAATTTCAGGAGAAATAGAGAGGGAAGAGAGGAGAGGAATAAAAGAAGACTTTACTTGGAAAACCTGCTTGAAATCCAAGGAATTAAGTTTATAAGTAAGGGGGGAGAAGAAAGGATTATCTAACATCCATCCTACCCATTGGTCAAACGATGGGGGAAGAAATTGAACCCCAAAAGACTTAGACTCAGGTAGGAGAAAAAAAAATAGATTTTAAAAACCTGGGCAAACTATGTCATGGCGCAACCTTCCCTCAGCGCGACAAGATCTTCCCTTGGTGAGGTGTGATGCACCTCTCCCGAAAAACGACACCTCTGCCAAGGTATCATCACGGTGCGGCCTACCCCAATCAATGTGTGACACGCCTCCCTAGAAAATGACCCCTATGGTTGTGTCTCATTATAGTGTGACCTCCACTCATTATAATAACAATGCCCCAGTGGCAGACCCTCGTGACATGACCTACACAACATGTTGCAGTCCAAAACTATAGCTCACCCAGAAACTCCCAAAACTCACCCGACTTCCGATTACACCCAAAAAATTTAAAATATACTATAATTAAATAATATAAGATAAAATAGTGACATGAGGGTGTCACAAGAATGTTCATGGGTAGATGCTTGGTTGGCAACCATGATTCGGGATGCTACTACTCGTGTCTCTTTAATGACATTGGATAGGTACCTAGGAATTGGGCACCATATATCGTTGGTTAGCTATATTTAATGGGTCTTCCTTAGGTTGGTAGCTAGCTTCCATTGTTATGGGTTTTGTTCTCTCATGGTTATGCGATGGCCTTTAGGGCTATGGTTGTATGGGTTTACAGAGGCACCAATTTGAAGGCAAGACCCCATATTGCTCAGTTTTAGGTAGTTTCTTCGCTTTAGGTGGAGAGTGTTTAGGGGTTTGTGTTACATTCAAGTGGAGTGATTGGCTTATTTTACTTGAAGCCTTGTATATTGGGTTGTGTTTGTTTTTTCCCCTTTTTTTAACATTGTATTTTCTTTGCTACTATTGTTTGCATTGGAATTGTTTCACTTTGTGTTTATTTGTATGGTTTTTGTGTTGTTGCTTTGTTATAGTTTTACTAGATGATGGGTATTACTCTATTTGTTGCTATTTTGGAGGCACTGGTAAGTTTTTTCGAGGACCACCTTGGTATGTGATCAGTTCAGAGCATAGGTATATGAAGAGAAAAAGTCATGTATGTGAATGTAAATTCATTCTATGCCTTTATGTGTTTTAGTAGCTTAGATGTCATTGATACAGGCGGGCTTGTATCACTTGGATACACATAGAGGATAGTAGAACAATTGTACTCCTAAAATTAATTAAGATGTCTCGTTTGCCCAAATCAATGAGATGAGTTATGAGGCGTGAGGATATCAGAGATTTGGGTTCATGCGTTTAATTTGCAATGTGGAGATTTATGAATTTTATTCACTGGTAGTTTGCAAATTAAATGGCATTTTGTTGTTTTGTTCTATGACTGTTTTAGATCACCTGTTAAATATTCTTTTATTCTGGTTATTCCGATTTTGACCCTTACGTATCGATCCCTCTATGTCGCGAGTGACTCTTACGTATTACTTTATGGAAAATGGAGTAACCCTTATGCATCACTCTGTCAAGGGAGTGACCCTTACCTATGCATTCGAGGGTTCTTGTTGTTTGTTCGGATCATCAAGGGAGTTTGAGAGGTTGGGCGAAGAGGAGGGGTGAAATTTGAGCTAGTGTGGTGATGGTTTGTGTGAGCTTGATCCATAAAGCTTTTGATGCCTCTCGAGTGCATCTAGTTTGTTTTTTACTCTTTTAGGGTGTGGAGGACCTGCAACCTTTCTATATATTTTAAATTTAAAATAATATAAAAATTGTATTTTTTAAAATTAATTTAAAAATTAATTTCCATAACGGTCAGCCCCACATGAGGGAGGCATCAGGTCTAACTCAACACTCGGAATGGAAGTATTTTCGATGGACGGCGAGGATGTTTGAGGACAGGGTGATACGGTGGGGCGCAAGGCAGGGCGATATATGCCAACGCATTCGATCTTCATAATGATGCGGTGGACCGGGTCGAGAGGGCGAGTACCGAGGGCACTGTACTTGTCGTCAGGCGCATTCTCTATCATCTTTTGTGTCGTTTTTATAACGATAGTATGTATACGCAATATTAATATTAAAATTCTGATATTGTTATTAAAAGTTTTGACTGTGGAGCATTTTTTAATATTATGATGTTGGATAGTTGAAAAATAAAAATGTTCCATAAGATTAGGTTATTGTGGATGAAATTAATAATTTTTTATAAAATATTTAATGAAGTAGTTAATGGTTTTTATTTTGGGTATCAATAATAATAAAATAATTTCAATTATGATAACAGTTATTTTTTATAATAATTAAAAAATTTAAAAAAATGCTTTAATTACTATTATGATTCTTTCAAACATTGATTGTTATCACATTTATTGTTCAATCACTAATCAACCATCGAATTGTCATTGGACAACTTGACAAATGAAGAGTAAAGTTGGACAACCATCAATGAAAAATGATTACCATGAATGATGTATCTTGAGTTGGATTTGCTATGACTCACATGATGTTAGAGATAACTGCAAACAAGGATTGTAGCACCAATTTTTATTTAACGACGCTAACGGAGTTGGATTTTTTTTACTATTGACGTTGGTTTAAACGGCCACTAATTGATTTAGCGGCGGTTATATAAACCACTGTGTATTTTGCGATCAACACTCAATTAACGGTGACTCTATACTTGGTTTAACGATGGTTCTTGTAAGTGTTGTTTTGAGTCTTTAGCGGTGGTTTGTCATTCATTTGGTGACGGTTTTAATTGTTTTTTTAAAGAAAATAAATGGGTGAAAAATAAAATGACTGCCTCCGCGGCGGTTTACTTTTTCACATAGCAAAAAACAGATGAGCCGCCACAAAATATTGTAGCGACGGTTCATTTTAGTGGCGTTTATTAGAAACCGGTACTAAAAATATAAAATATGTTTTTTATTTAAAATACTTTTTTTAAAAATATATATATATACCTACCAAGAACTCATTAATACAATAGACTCAACTATAAATATACAATAAACTTAGTCACACATCCACAATCATATATACACAACCATCATTCATCTATACGCAACCATTAATCAACCATAAGCTCAGTAATCATATACAAATAGAATATGCCCAACATCCACCGTCAACCCATGACCATCACGTCCATCTCACCACCTCCACTGCATCCAACCACCTTCATACATAAAGTCATCATATGTGAAACCGATCACATTATGTCATCAATTGGAAGAAAAAGAAGATGGAAATCATAACTAAACATGATACATAAGAATTACAGTGAAATCAATGATAACATTTAACCATACAAAAAAAACTATAAGTCATAACGATTGCCTTCTGAAGAGCGTTGTGGATCAACACGGTCAACCTCCTGCCTACTGCCGACATCTGTCACATACAATAAAAAGCAGTACATTTACAAAAAAGGAATATGAAACAGAATAGACACAAAATATATTCAGATTTTTGCACACAACATTTGATATTTTTTTAATAAAACAGATGAAATTTTAACAAAAAAGAAATAATATATCATCCATAACACTTTGAAAACTTAAACATACTAATTTAAGATATGATTCAACAGTTGGAACTCCAATGAGATAAGTCAATAACAATCTAATCAGTTTTTAAACTGAAGCGCAATGTGCTTGAAATTACTCAATATTTTTTTTTAAACATTGATATTACATCGGTTCCTATATTTCAAAAACCATTCTACAGTGGTTTTCCTAAGATTTCACATCAATATGAAGTCGTTAACTCTGCTTTTGATTGTTATATGCATGTTTTAATGTTTAAAAACACTAAAAATGTGTTTATTGTCATCCAAAGAAAACCACAACTTAGATTGACATGATGTTCATTCCTACATTTCACAAATCAATCTATGGTCATTGTCCTACGATTTCACGTCACTTGAGGACGTTTGTTTGGGTTTGACCCCCTGACCCACGTTTTAAAGACTTTGATATCTTTGAAAACTTCTTATTGATTCATTCTGAGCACACTGCACATCAAATGGACGTGTCGCCTCCTCATACATGTTATAAATAATTCAATTATAGTTGTAGCTTGATTTCACCCAAATCTGAAGTCGTTTTCTATGGTTTTGACCGTTACACACATGTTTTGGTGTTTTAAAACACTAAAAAATGTATTTATTAATATTTTGGGAAAACTACAACTCAGATTAATGTGTCATGAGTTCCTACATTTCAAAAATCATTTTATAGTCACTGTCCAATGATTACATGACACTCCGATGCCGTTTTTTTGGTTTTGATCCCCCATTGATGCATGTTTTTAAAGACTTTGATATCTTATAAAACTTCTTATTGAATCATTCTGATTAGACCACACATCAGATGGACGTGACGTCTGCTCGTAGACATCCAAAAAATTCAATGATATCTTTCTCATTATTTCATGTTAACCCGAAGTCGTTTTCTATGGTTTTGACTGTTACACACACATTTGAATGCTTTAAAACACTAAAAATGCATTTATTGTCATCCCTGGAAAATCACGATTCGAGTTGATGTGTTGTTAGTTCCTACATTTCCAAAAATAGGCAACAATATTTTTCCTATAATTTCACAACACTTTGTGGTCATTTTCTTGGTTTGATCCCCTAAGATATGTTTCTAATTTTTTTGATATATTTTAAAATTGCTCATTGAGCCATTCTGAGCATACAACACATCAGATGAACTTGCCATATGCTCATACACGTCACAAATAATTCAACGAAAATTTTCCTGCGATTTCACACAAATTCAAGATCGTTTTCTATGGTTTTGACTGTTATGTGTATATTTTAATGTTTTAAAACACTAAACATGTATTTATTATCATATCAAGAAAGCCACAACTTGTATTGATGTGATGTCGATTCTTATATTTCAAGAATCAATCTACTATCGTTGTGCTATGATTTTACGACACTCCAAAATAAATTTCTAGGTTTGACCCCCTAACTCACCTTTTTAAAGAGTTTAATATCTTTTAAAAGTACATATTGAGTCATTATGAGCATACTACACATCAGATGGACGTTCCACTTGCTTGTACACGTCTCAAATAATTCAATGACAGTTGTACCATGAGTTCACACCAATGCAAGGTTGTTTTATATGGTTTTGACCGCCACACACATGTTTTAGCATTTCAAACCACTAAAAATTCATTCATTGTCATCTCAGGAAAACTGAAACATAGATTGATGTGTCATCAGTCTCTACATTTCAAAAATCAATCTGCGGTCGTTGTCTTATGATTTTACATCACTCTAGCATCATTTGTTCAGTTTTGATCCTCTGATGCACATTTTTAAAGACTTTGATGATATCTTTTAAAATTTCTTATTGAGTCATTCTAAGCGCACCGCAAGTCGAATGGACGTGTTGTCGGCTCGTTTATGTCACAAATAATAGAATGATGATTGTGTAATTCCTAGATCCAAACCTCTCAAGTCCAAGCTAGAGAGTCACACGACCTTATGTGTGGATCTTCGTACACAAGAGGTTACCGACTAGTTGTGAGGATCTAAGTCTGTTAGTGGAGAGACTATACCCTTAGTATCAATCCTTGCACAAATAATAATAAAATGCAAAAACTTAAAGTAACATGCATAAATAAATATACTACATGGAATACATGTCAATAATAAATAAATGGGATTCCAAAGAGGCAAGTCAACCCATATATAAATGTGTGATGGGTAATGAATTAATAAACTGTGGTAATCCTCTGAAGACTATCCTGGTATTGCTCCCAGTTCCACGTTTCTTAGCTCAACCATCTTCCATGGGCCCCTTGTCCTTGCCTAGATCCCTATAAATAAAGTCTGCACACACATCAAAATGCCCATACAGAGTGTGAGTAATAAAACTCAACTGGACACCACCAATGCATCCTTAAAAAATGTGCACATGTATAACAATTGTATGTCATGGTAATAATAAATGTGAAAACATGGATAAGAATCATACAATCACGTATCGAGTGATCACACACTAACCAAGCTACCACAAACCCCAAAACATACTTGCTTTGGCTCCATACTGGAAGAATAGTCATAGGATGTCATAAGTGTACAAAGACTAGCCAAAAGGCTCATATTCATGTCTCTTGGTGGTCTCAAGGCATCAAGTCAGATTAGGCCCCAAGACCATCATATCCCGGCTCCATCATGGGTCAGGAATCCAGACCGTCGTACCTCGTCTGTGCCTCAGGTCTGGCCTTTGGGCCATCATTCCCCTCACACTATTGCCTCGGGTCAAGCCTCCAGGACTTCATGCCCCCATCTTGTGATCAATTCAATCATTGTCATCATCGCAAGCAGTTCGTGCCCCCCTCTAAGTGATAATCATGTCACGATAGTCCACCTATACTGGATACCAAGATCAAACCTCCAAAAGCATAGTAACACACATAATAGGGTAAAGCATACAAGGAAAGCAGAACATATCATCATGAGAAAATAGTATAAACATATAATAACATGTGATCACCATCAAACATTGAAACAAGATACTCTATCAATACTCATGGAATCAATCATCTTAACGGGTCTCATAGGCTACACCCACACCCACACGTGATCACAATCAAGCACAATTAACAAGGTATTCCATCACAAGAATTATACCATGGAACAAGGGTATATGAGAGCCCCAAATAGTAAGGAACTTCCTACCTCAAGGTTGTTAATGAATAGATCCAAAGTTCATCAAAGTAAATAAATACCAAACAGTCACACACCCATAGAGAACATTCTCACATGATAAGGATGTCAATTCTGTTTCTGGTTCATTGAAGAAAGCAGTTTAGAATGAGACCTCAAGAAGAAACCATGCCAAGAAGGTGATTCTAGAATCACATACCTTACAATGTATTACAACAAATCCAAAACCAAGGTATGTCAAAGGAAAGGATACCAATTCACTAGAATTCATTGTTGATCTAAGAAAGGAGCATGAATTCATCATTTATTCTAGAAGAAATCCTTGGGTCTCACTAATGATATAAATCCATCAGTACTCCATCAACGAAAAGAGATAGAAGAAGAAAGTAGGTCCTACAATGTAAATTATATAAATTCTTACTCAGAAACATCACCATTAATGAGAATTATATTTCAGATTGATAGAGGTCACCATAGACACATTGATTTCACAACCAATTTACCATGAATTCGTTAATGAATTGTGATTCTATGATCGATCCACCATCGAGAAGAGGTCTAGGAAGATGATTCATTAACACTTACCCATTGAACACTCGTTGTTGAAGGTAAAAGTCATAAAAATGCTAGATCCACCACCAATCTATGAAGAAAGAATGAATTTAACACTGGATCTATCACGAACCGTGCCACAACTGCCCAAGCCCTCCTTCAATAGGCTAGGGGCCGGATACTATCACCGAGTAGGAACATCACTAACATGAGAGACCTTATCCTAAGTGCCTGTACACACACACACATCTCCAATCCTATACAATGTTGAAATGTAAAAACAACTGAACAACCATGAATGAATACATATAAATCTTATAACTAGAGTACGCTAGGAATTAAAGGAAAGTAAACAAGTCCAAATACATGCTAACCACAAAGTGTCTGAAAACAAGTCCATCTTGAAAGAAAAACTGGGACTGCTGTTAGAATACCACAGGAACACACCCCAGTCTGTCCGGCCTCACTAAGAACCATCTAGTCTTGGCCTATCAAGGACTCTTTCAAAAGGTTGATCATCAGCACAAGACATGACATGTGATAGAAAAGCCCGTGCATGGGTGAGTATAGAAATACCCAGTAGGACACCCCGAAAACACAAAGCGTGAAATAAAGAAAATATAGTTATCTCTGCACATGTATATGTATACATCACATATAACAAGAATATCAAGATATACTCAACAAAGACACACAGTCTAAAGGAAAGTCATAATCACAATATGCCATCCTAGGATTCCAGCTTGAAGATTCCACAAAGCACTCATCTGGGAGAACACACTCCTGAGTCTGATAGCACTGATGACATCCATTCAAGAGGTAATGCTCATTGGGTCTCACCATAGGAAGTACATACTAAAGGTCTGAAGAGATATGATACATATATGAGGATCACTCCCATGGACATGGGTATACTGACAAATCAATATGGATTAACCTAATAAGTGGAGGATCAGTTCCCGCGTAATGCTGGTCACAATGATACTAAGAAATCCACCTAGAGCACGAAGATGAATAGATGATCTCACTCAGGGTCTCGCAGAAGGATTCCAATAACTCTATCCAAGAATTCCCACTGAATGGATCACTATCCTAGAAGTACGTGTTGATTCCATACTAACCCTCAAGGAATGGATATGGGGAAGACAACCTAAAAAAACACGTCCAATATACATAGGATATGAGATCGAAGAAAACATTTAATGAGTACAAGGCATGTAGTAGGGTTACACATCGTGTACCTTGACCCTGCGTCCTCCCGTGTAAATGACAAGTGTCTCCTGCCCGTGTCCATGTAATAGTACATGGCATGTTGGCTTCCCATGTACTTTTCTCATGTACCAGTACACAACTTAGCCTGTGTACTGGTACAGGTCGTGTATGTATTGGGGAGTACATGGCGTGCTCCAACACGTGTACCACAACCTGTGTCTTTGTACCATTTGGGGTACACTCTGGGCCACCGAGGAGACACTACTGGAAATTCAATCTTTTCCAATGGTTTTAAACCGTTGGGATATCCACTGAAACCATTGGGATAGTATTTCCCAATGGTTTCACAGACCATTGGTATGTGAGGCGTGGCGGTAGCTCTATACCAACGGTTCCTAGAGAACCGTTGGCATATATGGTCTGAAATTAATCTATACCAACGATTTTACTTAAACCATTGGTATATATATGTACCAACGGTTTATCAAACATTGGTACTAGTGGGTATACCAACAGTTTTCAGACCGTTGGTATACATTTTATTCCATCTTGTAGTATACCAACGGTTTCAGAACCGTTGGCATACTCTATCCTACTCTGTCCTATATACCAACAGTTTCAGAACCGTTGGTATACTCTGTCCAGCATACTCTATATACCAATGGTTCTGCAAACCGTTGGTATACATCTTATATCCCCAAAACTGGATAGCCTGCTGTAAACAACCTCCATCCAAAACTGGACAGCCTGCTGGACAACCTGCTATAAACGACCTGCATGTAAACAACCTACATGTAAACCCCTGATTTCAAAGATGTAAACCCCAACCTGTAAAACTATAAACCCACACCTCTCCAATATATTTCCCAACCTGTAAAACTGAAAACCTGAACCTCTCTAAGATAAAAATTGTTGTTAAAATGATCTTTATGTTAAATATAAAGTCTTAATAGTTTAAAGATAACTGTTTACAAAAGGTTTGATAAATGTTGAGAATCCATTAGTTGGAGAGATTGAAAATCCAAAGAAAATTTTGGAGATATATTAAAGAAACTGGTTGGTTAATAGAGATTGAAAATCCAAAGGAAATTTTGGAGATATATTAAATAAACTGGTTGGTTAATAGTAACTAGGCGATCATCAAATTCAATAGCCAATTTCTTTCCTTTATTCATTACATTCTAGTAGAAAAATGTTGGTTTATCATCCTCTTACTCTAATAGTGTCTGATAATTCTTAGAAGGTTCAATTGCTCCTTCTTGAATCACTGAAGATTTCTCCTTTTTAAAATTCCTAGCCTTCTTGGGATTTCTGTTACCAACCCTTTTCCACTCCATGAATCATCATCATCTGAAGTCCCTTCACCTAAATCTAAAAATCTGTTCTGAAGGGGATCTCCCATGGAAATGGCTCTTCCGAAATCATCCTCCTTCTAGGCCTCCACTTCTTCCATGTTCTATGAACCTGCATGGTATGCCTCTTTTTTCCCAAGATCCAAGCAAAAAATACCATATCTGTAGGTCAGAGATGAAGGACCAGATCACTAACCCACTGGTTAACCTCAAGCCACACAAAACTTGCAGGAGGTTTCGAAACATCCAAAGTGAAGCAGTCAGAGGATCTTGATTCCAGTGAAAGTCATAGGACCACCGAAAGAAATGGATTGAATCTATTTGGTGAGTTCGAAACCACCGAGAGAAATGGATGCCACATAAAGGGGGACAAACAGATTTCTCCCCAATGATTTCATCCATCTTCAAATCGTCCCAAAATCAGGATGAATTTGTTTAATAGACTAACTAGAAGTCACACACTTAGTGTGGGTTCTTAAGGTTTCATGATACATCTATTGTGTGGTTTTAGAAATGATATGTGCGTTTAGAGTTTGATATGTGTATAACCTTTTGGGGAAGTGATCTCTAAAAGGGAAGCATGTATTTAGAAAGAGCTACTAAAAGGGATAATCTGTGAATTCAGCAATGTGTTGGGTTGTCAAAATCTGGAATTTGTTTACAGAAAACTGAAAATCTGAAATATGTTTACAAAATCAGGAATTTGTGAACTATTTTTGTAACCTGCGAACTGATCTAAAAGTTTTTAGAGCATGGTTGTAGGAAATATGAAATTGGTTTAAAAAATCAAGAACTTGTGAACTGTTTTTATAATCATGTATATGAACCCAATTACCCAATGCAATACAGAATTCATAATTGAATTCTCAATTGAATACATGCAGAATGAATTATATAATGAATTCTGAATTATGAATCAATAACACATACAAAATGAATTATGTTGCATACAGAATTCTGAATTATATATAACAAATATATAACATAACATACAAGGGGTTGGGGGTGTCCCGAGGGGTGGGGTTGTCCAGGGGTGAGGGGCTGTCCAAGGGGGTGGGGGTGTCCAAGGGTGAGGGGCTGTCCACGGGGGTGGGGGTGTCTAGGGGTGGATTATACAGAATTAAGAATAGATACAAAATTTAATTTTCTATAACACACACATGATTGAATTCATAAATTAGAAGCTAATAACCCCAAAATAAAGTATCAACATAATCCGAATACGTTTGGTCGGTTTTCCGTATCCCAGTTGTTTTTACTTAAAATGATGTCCATTTTAAACAAAAGACATAAACTTAGAGTGATACCGGCCACACCATTCCTCGTATTGAGGCAAGGTTGACTCGTACACGTCACAAATGACTCATGGATCGTTGTCATAAAGTATCAATAGAATCTGAATGTGTTTAGTCGGTTTTCCATATGCCAATTGTTGTTTTCACTTAAAATGTTTTCCATTTCAAATAAAGGTGAGACACTTTGAGTGGTGCCGGCCACACCGCACCTCAGATTGAGGCGGGGTTGACTCGTAAACATCACATACGACCCATGTATCGTTGTTATAAAGTATCAACACAATCTGAACATGTTTAGTTGGTTTTCCATTTGCCAATTGTTTTTACTTAAAATGATGTCCATTTTAAACAAAAGAGAGACAATTAGAGTGATACCAGCCACACTGTGCCTTAGATTGAGGTGGTGTTGACTCGTAAATGTCACATACGACTCATGGATCATTTTCCTAAAGTTTCAATATAATTATAATGCATTTGGTCTGTTTTTCGTATGTCAGTTGTTGTTTTCAGTTAAAATGATATCCATTTTAAAAAAAAAGAGAGACACTTTGAGTGGTGCCAGCCACACCGCACCTCGTATTGGAGAAGGGTTGACTCTTACATGTCACATATGACCCGTATATTGTTATTCTAAATTTTCAACAGAATCTGAATGCATTTGGTTGGTTTTCTGTATGTAAATTGTTGTTTTCATTTAAAATAATGTTCATTTTAAAAAAAGAGAGAGAGACACTTTGAGTGGTGCCGGCCACACCGTGATTCATATTGAGGCGGGGCTAACTCATACAAGTCACATATGACCCATGGATCATTTTCCTAAAGTTTCAACTGAATCCGAATGCCTTTGGTCTGTTTTCCATATGTCAGTTGTTGTTTTCACTTAAAATGATGTCCTTTTGAAACAAAAGAGAGAAACTTTGAGTGGTGTCGGCCACACCGCGCCTCAGATTGAGGTGGGGTTGACTCTTACATGTCAAAAATGACCCATAGATCATTTTCCTAAAGTATTAACACAATCCGAATGCGTTTGGTCGGTTTTCCGTATGCCAATTGTTTTTACTTAAAAGAGTATCCATTTTAAACAAAAGAAAGACACTTTGAGTGGTACTGGCCACACTGTGCCTCAGATTTAGGCGGGGTTGACTCGTACACGTCAAAAATGACCCATGGATTATTGTTTTGAAGTATCAACACAATCCGAATGCGTTTGGTTGGTTTTCCGTATGCCAGTTGTTGTTTTCACTTAAAATGTTGTCCATTTCAAATAAAAAGTGAAACACTTTGAGTGGTACCGGCCACACCGTGCCTCGGATTGAGGCGGGGTTGAATTTTACACGTCAAAAATGACTCATGGATCATTGTGCTAAAGTATCAACACAATATTAATCCTTTTGGTCAGTTTTCCTTATGTTAGTTGTTGTTTTCATTTAAAATGTTGTCCATTTCAAATAAAAGTGAGACACTTTGAGTGGTACCGGCCACACCGTGCCTCAGTTTGAGGCAGGGTTGACTCATACATGTAACTTGGGTATTTTGAGTGCCGTCAAGTGCAGATTGAAGATCCGGGTGAGTCTAATCCTCTTCTTTCTTCCTATTTTTGATTAGGGTTTGCACTCTTCTCTCATCTTCTTCCGAAGCTCTAAAACCCTCTTTTCCGTTGGGATTTAGGGTGAATCTTGAAGAGAGCTTAGATTGGGATCTGTGGTCCAGGGAGGAGGGTTGGGGGGGGGGGCTATCTGGGGTTTAGGGAGGAGGGTGGGGGGGGGGGGGCTGTCCGGGGTCCGGGAAGGAGGGTGGGTAATGTATCTAAAACTCTAGTTAGGTATCATACATCGAATTTCAATAGGACTACGAACCGCCGCGGGGTGTCGTCCTGGAGTAGGGAAAAATCACGGCGCGACCACGGCGTGACCGCGGCGTGACCATGGTGTGACCGTGGCGTGACCGTGGCGTGACCGCATCGTGTTGGCCCGGTCCAGCGACATCCGCGAGGTAGCATCTTCCGGCCAAGAGTAAAGGGAGCGGGAGGAGGCGGGGCAACATTCTGGCTATCACCTCCCTCCCCATTAACTATGGTTGATTAATGTATCTAAAACTCTATCTAGGTATCATACATCAAATTCTGATAGGACTGCGAACCACCACGGGGTGTCGTCCTGGAGCAGGGCCAAATCATGGCGTGACCGCGGCGTGACCGCGACGTGTTGGCCTGGTACATCGACATCTTCGGGGCAGCATCTTCCAGCCAGGAGCGAAGGGGCGGGCAGAAGCGGGGAAATATTCCGGTTGTCGCCTACCTCCCCATTAACTATGGGTGGGTAATGGATCAAAAAATCTATCTAGGTATCACACATCGAATTCTGATAGGACTGCGAGCCGCTGCGGGGTGTCGTCCTGGAGCAGGGCCAAATCACGGTGTGACCGTGGTGTGACTGCGGTGTGACCGCGGTGTGAACGCGGCATGACCACGGCGTGACCGCGGCGTGTTGGCCCAGTCTGGCACATTCGCAGGGTAGCATCTTCCATCCAGGAGCGAAGGGAGCGGGAGGAGGTGGGGAAACATTCCGGTCGTCGCCTCCCTCCCCATTAACTATGGGCGAGTAATGTATCTAAAACTCTATCTAGGTATCATACATCTAATTCCGACAGGACTTCAAACCACCGCGGGGTGTCATCCTGAAGCAGGGCCAAATCACAGCGTGACCGTGGCGTGTTGGCCTGATCCAACGACATCTGCGGGGCAACATCTTCCAGCCAGGAGTGAAGGGAGTGGGAGGAAGCAGGGAAACATTCCGGTCGTCTCCTCCCTCCCCATTAACTATGGGTGGATAATGTATCTAAAACTCTATCTAGGTATCATACATCGAATTCCGACAAGACCGCGAACCGCCGCGGGGTGTTGTCCTGGAGCAGGGCCAAATCACGGCGTGACCGCGACGTGTTGGCCCGGTCCAACAACATCCGCGGGGTAGCATCTTCCGGCCAGGATTCCAAATAAATCCTATGTATTTTTCCTTCACGTTATAGAAACCGATCTTATGTTATAAAAAATAGACTCTTGATTCAGGATTGTGGTATGATAAAGATATATATTTTATATTCTTTGTTTTTGAAAGTGGTTTTATTATAAAAACATGAATTTATTTATCAAATGAAACAATTATATTAAAGAAAAATTATTCAAGATATGCAATTCAATATAATTAAGCAGAATTAAGAAAGAAGCTAAATTCAATTTAAAGCATTCTTAAATTAAAGAGGCTACGAGAGGGACTCTACCTTAAGGTGGAACCAAGCCATCCACTTCGGCTCTTGGAGCTTTCTAACTAAAATATGTTTCTCCCCCACTGGGTATACGCACCTTCACACACATGCAAGGACACCTAGCCCCTATGCACACACCCGCATGACCATGAGCATGTGCAAGGGGATCCTTACACATATGCTTATATGCATATACCAGTCTCCACTCACCTGCGTATGCATTTTTATATATATACATGGGAACACCTATCCCCATACGTGTATAATAATTGCCATGGTTGACTATACACGTAACGGGGGAACCCACATACATATACTTACTTACCAATGCACGTGCAGGCGAGCCACCCTTGAATTGATGACTCAAAACCAACGAGCAGGGATCAACGCACTACACAAATGATATTAAGAACCTTAAAACACATAAAGGACCCTACATAACCAGTGAAAAACCTACCAACAACATTAAAGCCTTACCTCTATTGGCAGTGGAGAACCAAATCCACCTAAACCAACACAAAACGATCCAACGCCCTACCAAAAACATAACATGGAGTCAAAAACATTGAAATCCCCAAAATATATGAGGTGCGAGACAAGTAGTAATCATAGAATCTTACCTCGGATCAAATCCGATAGAATGAAACAATCTGAACCCCTTGTGGCGTCCTTCATAGAATATAACTACTCCCTATCCATAGAAACCAGTAAATGACCTAAGTGGCTAATGCGATAAAGAAAATAAAATAAAAAATAAACTAAAACGTACCTGTCTCCTGTGACTATACATGTCACCGCCCAACATATAAGAACCAAAACGCCACATGGGTCAAATCAT
This sequence comes from Viscum album, assembly GCA_963277665.1. Taxonomy (NCBI): domain Eukaryota; kingdom Viridiplantae; phylum Streptophyta; class Magnoliopsida; order Santalales; family Viscaceae; genus Viscum; species Viscum album. The sequence continues at coordinate 1,922,512,731 of OY728145.1, read as the reverse complement.
GTTCCTGCAATCAAGGGGGAAACAAATCCATGTTTCAAAATGATACTATCAAAAAGTACATTCCTATTAATTAACAATTAATCTTACTATAAAAGGTATATAATTAGATTGGCTCGAGTTTCATCTTAGTTTGGTTTTGTTCAATACAAGTTTATTTGGGAAATTTCCATTAGATTTAGTTTTTCTTGTTTTTTTTATATTATCTTGGACAATTTCATTCATTTGGGTTCTAGTAAATCATGGAATTGTTGTTATGCGTTTCGTATGATTCAGAAATGGTTTATTAATGGGGTGTCACATAATGATCATTGACCACAATAACCTTCCACTTACACCCCAATTATTTTACTTTGTCCAACCAATGGGGTATTGACTAACCATGTGGGTAATTTCCAACGTATCACACTCCACAAGAATCATCCACCATTTCCTATTTTATTTAATTATTTATTTGAGAAAGGTGAGGGATATTGCAACTTTGTAAGAGTGTTATCGAAGATAATCTCTCTACCTGTTGGTACTATGTTGCATCACCAATGAAGGGTCTTGTGGTGATGCATGATCATTATCATGTAAAACCTTTTAGTTTTTCCATGGAGTCGTTCATTGTGACACAAAGTCAAATGGTCGTTTTTAAAACCTTTTTTATGATGAATGTGACATGCCAACCAGATCTTGTGCGATAAGGTAGACTTGTCGCCATGGCTTCCATGGTGTCTTGCGAACTGCATGGGCACATCTTTGATTAATGAGCATAGCTATTATTGGTTAGGTAAAGCTACTTAGATTTTTCTGACCAGCTACATGTTATCTATCTTTATGAACCAGTATGGGTTTCCTAGTATATCGTATACCACCAGTCTAATATTCTAATAGAACTGATTATCCATTGGTTCCTTGGAACCAACTCATTCTATTTTTCCCACAACAAAGTTGGAATTAGCCTCTAGGATGTCTATTGAATAGGCAAGATACCCCCCTTGGGGAAATGTGAGACAAATTTCTTCCTGTCATGGATGTCTAGGATAACCCCTCATAGACTCTAGTTTTGGTGAGGGATATGATAAATATCATGAAATAAAAGTTAAGAAATGATATTTCTATACGATCGCTCATCTATTTTAAAGATTGGATCAATATTTTACTCCATCGTAGTAGATCTTGGCCGACCGCTATACTCCTTCACTGGGTACCTTCCCAGAAGGTCCATAATAGTGTCAGTTCATATTTGGAAATCATAGAAGTAGTAGAATACACCACATGGGGTTATTTTGTGAGGCAATAAATATATATAATCCTTAGGATTGATGGTTTCATGGAAATATTTTTGAATAGGTGGTTTTTTCCAGTAGGGGATGCATGTTCAGGAATCCAAGTTGGTACTTTGGTAATGGCAGTTTGAGTGGTAGATATCCGTCCTCTTAATATAGTCGTATCGACCCTTATAGGCCTCTGGAATCTCTTGAGCCATATTCAATAGGAAAATATCCCTTATAGACTCAGTGGTCCTTTACAGTTTTTATTTGGATAGATAGGGGATCACCTCCATTGATACAGTTATCACAACACCACTGTAATCCATGGTGCCTTGTTTCACCCCAGGCTACTATACATATCTTGATTTGAGTACACACCATTAGGCCCCGATGAGGTTGTTGATATAGTGAGATGATCTGACCGTTTCTATTTCACACATTATCTTTCACTGACTGGGCCAATTATTAAAAATGGATATGACTCTCTTATTGAAAGGGAAGGCAAGTTATCACTTCAAGATGGGGTTCTAATCAATTCAGTTTCATTACATTTAGTTCATATCAGTTTGTTTTAGTTCAATTTAGTTCATGTTGGTTGCGGTTATATAGGTTTTAATTCGTTATATTTGTTTCAATTTGATACATCATTTGTGGGTTTGTATGGTGCCACTTTATTTAGTTCAACTCATTTTGGGTTTACTCTTCATAATCTTATTTGGTTTGGTTTCCTGTGGTTCATCTTGGTTTGTTATGTCTGATGTCATCCTAATTGAGGTAGGTCACTGATTATATATGATTCATTTTGATACAACATGATATGATTTGTTTTATATCTGTTTAGTTTTAATTTATTTGTTCGGTATACGCTAATTTAATTTATTGTAGATTCATTTAGGAAGATTCAATTTTACTCTTTACAGGTTAATACAATTCATATTATTTTGATTTTTCCTACTTATATTATGTCTTATTTCATTAAATTTAGTTTGAATGAGTTCATGTTGGTTTCATTTAAATTGATTTTTTTCATCCTCAAGAATGTGTGACATTGAATTAGTTATTGAGAATCTAGAATGGGTCACCCATACATTAGACATACATGAAACATCAAATAAACAGAAGTAAAAAAGATAAATAACCCAAATGAGATTGATATAATTAACATCAATTCAAAATTAAAAAATGAATCATAAAAATAAGATTCAATGAAAGTAGAATCAAACATACACTAGGCCGTGTTAGACAAATATAATAGCACATACCAAAACAGAATAAAAAAAAATCAATTATACCCATATATACATTGTACAATATCATGTTTCTCAGCATATCTCTACTCACCTATCAACAAACAAACATGAGATGATTATACCAAAGGATGAATCTTGAACATATAACATGATATGAGCTACAAAAACACACAAATAGATATGAAGGATGTAAAGTAGTCTTATTCATGCAATTTATACCTAATATATAGTTTTCATAGACACATAAATCACTACAAGCACCAAATTAAATTGGGACATACAAAGAGAGAAGAATAAACCAACCTCAAATGGTGGCAGATGAACCAAGACTATTCAAACCACTTTGCCTTCAGCATTGGATGCCAAAACATGCCCCAAGAGACCTGAGATAACCATGATACCCCATATAAACAAGGATCAAAGTTAGAAACAGGAAACCTCAAAACCCCTAGGGTTCAACCGAATGAAAATAGGCAACCGGAGAGAGTAAAACTCTAAGAAATTGAAGAATTAAAGAAGATGAATTCTTACCTGGAAGTACCGATCAAGAACCCTAAATAAATTTGGGAGAAATGGAAGAGGAGAGGGAGCCGAGAGAGGGGGACGTCGCGTGGGGTGTTCGGCCATGGGGGGTCTCGCGCGCGACTAGAGATGGGGACGAGGGACGTCGTCGGAGGGGGGAACGTCGCAGGAGGAGAGGGAGCTAGGAGCCGAGAGGGGAAGGGGGAGTCATCGTCAGAGAGGGATCCGAGAGGGGAGGGTTGAACGTTGCCAGAGGAGAGGAAACTGAGAGGGTTTGGGGGTCAGGAGGTGGATGCGGAGGTCGGGAGGTGGAGGAGGTCGAGGTAGGGAAGGGGAGGAGAGTGCCAGGAGGCCGAGGCTGGGGAGGGTTCTCGCGGGGGGTGAAAAATTGAAAGGGATCCTGATAAACGGCCATGGGGGGTCTCGCACGTGATTGGAGAGGGGGACGAGGGACGTCGTCGGAGGGGGGAACATTGCCGGAGGAGAGGGAGCCAGGAGCCGAGAGGGGAAGTGGGCGTCATCATCAGAGAGGGATCCGAGAGGGGAGGGTTGAACATTGCCAGAGGAGAGGGAGCCGAGAGGGGTTGGGGGTCAGGAGGCGGAGGTGGAGGTTGAGAGGTTGAGGAGGTCGAGGTCAGGAAGGGGAGGAGAGGGCCGGGAGGCCAAGGCTGGGGAGGGTTCACGCGGGGGGTGAAAAATCGAAAGGGATCCCGATAAAAATTAGAAATCGGTAATGTATACCGATGGTTTTAGAAAAACCATAGGAATAAACCACAATTTCCCAACAGTTCTTATAAACCATGGGCATTCATGGGTTGGTATAAACCCATTTTCCACTAGTGAGAGACCAAAAATCTTGTGATAGTGTCACATGCCCTGTGATACTTAACATTCTTTAAAAACCCTAGCTTCCTTGAGGAGGGGCCCACACGACATATGGTTCTGATTTACATTCCATGAAGTGAAAATGTTTATAGAATTCCAGAGCTGGAATCTGTGTTTGATTCTATGCCTTCAAACTTCAATCCGATCACACGCCTCACCAAAAAATCAAGGTTTCATCTTATCCAAGCCTTACTGTTGAGGAACAAAATGTTTCGATTGTAAAATCCAATTGGAAAATGGATCTACATGACATTCTTTATTGCATGACGAAGAACACCAAAGAATGAAAAATCAGGTAACCAAAACCATCTAATTTACCATCGCTTCTGCCGTCACACCACTGCTGTGCTTGCTGATCCTAGATCTACAATATCGGATCATTGTTCCAAGAAATGGGTGCATAATGATTAATTCATAGGGATACGTCGTACCACAATCCAAACTAAGAACACCTGTGATGAATGAATAATTGGGGGAGAAAATCAAAAGAATAATCAAGAGGAATGAACCTCAGTCAATTTTTATATCGACCTCAATTTATTTCTATTAGAATGTCGAATAAAGAATCAACAATCAAATCACAAGGAAAAATTCTCCCAAATCCCGATTTAATCTTACACATCCTGCAAAATGACTGATCTGCAAATCAATACATTTGTTGATTGATTTGAATTCAAATTATAAATTAAGAGTGGAGAAATAATAAAATCAAAACAAACATACAACTTCAATTTGGATCAATCACTGATGAAGAACAGAGCTGATATGTGATCGTTGGTGAGATCTTTTAATTTTGCCTTGCAACAGTCATCGATCTCTAATTCAGTCATCATCCGCCAATGGAAACTCGTTCGATTCTCTCCAACAGTCCTCTAGACCTCTAGGTTTTTAGCGGATAAACCTAGTAATTCCTCATAATCATGTATTTATAAAAATGTTTAGGTCACTGCATCAACAAAATACAATAAAATAATTTATTTAATAATATTATTCATTTCTGTGCCCCTGAAGGATTTTCTACAAATGTCCTGCATCGACCAAGGTTATGTCATGCCTAGGGTAAAACCTATATTATGAACTCATTAGTGCCCTCAAAATTTTGATCCGGGTACCCGTTTAGAATTTATTCATCTTTTTTTGGAAAACTACATGCACTTGGTATTTAATATGTTTAATATATTTCAAACATTTATTCTGGGAACACTGGGCCTCAGAATCGCACACCATCTTAGTTCTTGGTCTCGAAAATAATTCAAACAATATCCAAAAATACTAAAAGGAAAATATGAGTCATTACATTCTCCCCAAATTGGGTATTTACATCACAGAAAATCCAAAATAAGGGCTACACAAAGAGATGTAGGTATTGTGCATGTATCTTTGTCTCCCACTCTCATGTCCTTTCTTTGAGATTCCCATACTTCCATCAGACATGCACTAAAGGAATCAATCACCACTAAAGGATCCTCTCTTACCGATCCTCAATAACTACTGGGTACTCATCAAATGTAGATCCATCCTCGATGTCCAACTCACCCCAGTCGATAATGTGTGATGAGTCATGCACGTACCTCCTCAACTGTGACACATAGAAGACATAATGTACCTAGTCTAACTACAGAGATAGATCAAAGAGTTACTCCACCTCAAAAAATCTACACAGTATCTATAAAGGGACAATGAATCTTAGAGATAACATGCGGCCCCGACCAAATCTCCATAATCCACATCGAGGAGAAACCCATAAGAACACATGGTCTCCCTCATTGAAATCCAAAGGCCTCCATTATATGTATGCATAATACTTATGATAGATTTGTGTAGTCTTCATCCACTCTTGAATGTTATTCACCTTCTCAGTAGTTTCTTGCACCAACTCTAGGTCCATGAGTGCCGACTATCCTGGGTTAGTCCAGAAAATCACCTATACAAAGCCTCAAATAGTGCCATACTGATGATGGAATGGTAGCTGTTGTTGTATGAAAACTTCACCAGTGGAAAGTGACCCTCCCAACTATGACCAAAGTCCACCATGTAAGCTTGCAACACGTCCTCCAGGACCTAAATGGTCTGCTTAGTTTGGCTGTCAGTTTGTGGGTGAAATGCTGTGCTCAAGAGCAATTGAATCCTAAATGGATCATATAATCCCTTCCACAACTAGGATGTGAAGTGAGCATAAAAGTAAAAAATGATCATCAATGGAACTCCATGGAGACATAATATTTCTTACTCATAAAGTAATCCCTAGCTCTCTACTGAACTCTTCTTCTGGATAGATAATAAGTGGGAAGACTTGGTGAGTTGGTCTACGATCACCCATATAGCATCTTGTCCCATAGACATACATGATACTATGTTTTCCTCCTTCAGAATATCCATATGGTGAGTCGCCTATGGATATATGATCACGTAAGACCACATAGTAGATGTATCCTAGCTAGGAATCTATCACACACTCGAGAAGCAGAGGATTCAATACCATCGACTGTAGAAAAGTTGTACCCTCTTTCTCCACCAAGGTTAGGTGTTAGGAGGCCAATTCCTCTGAAGACTCCTGTATTAAGTGAGTCTAAGAATTTCTTCTAAGGGAACATGATACTATGTTTTCCTTCCCTAGAGTATAGACTATCTTGAAGTAATATTACTATAGGAACCCTAGCTAGTGTTACTAACCCAGGTTCAAGTTTCTCTGCATGAAGATGTTCATGAGACTCTATTAGTCTGAGTAAACCAAGAAGTTCTCACTTAGAAGATAGTGCCTCTATATCCTCAGGATGAATACTTCCACTACCAGTTCTAGTTTATGAGTCACATAGTTCCAATCATGGGGTCTCAACTACCTCAACTCATATGCGATAACTTCCTGTCACTGCATTAACACATAGCTAAGCCCAACTCTCAAGGAATCAAAATACACTAAGAAATACATGACTTCCTAGAGTAGTATCAACACTAGAGCACTCATCAGACTCAACCTAAAATCTTCAAAGGCCCTCTGTCAATGCTCATACTATGTCCATGACTTCTCTATGTTAGGATGGTCAAAGGGGCTGCAATTTTGGAGAATTATGCCACAAACCACATGTAGTACCTCTCCAAACCATGAAAGTTATACACATTCAATATGCACTTGGGTGGCTCCCAAGAAAGAAGTGCAATGATATTTGTTGGGTTAATGAATAAACCATGCTCATGAATGACATTCCCAAAAAAGTGAATGTCATTAATATGGAATTGGAACTTTGAGAGTTTTCCATAGAGTTGGTGCTCTCGAAAAAAATCTAGAACCATCCTCAAGTTATATGTATTTTCCTCCTCAAATGCAGAGTAGATGAGTATGTCATTGATCAGAACAACCCCAAGCTAGTCCAAGTATGCCTGGAAGACATGGTTCTTTAAAACCATAAACATGGTGGGGGAATTTTTCATACCAAAGGGCATCACTAGGAACTCATAGTGTCCGTAGCGACATCAGAATTCCAACTTTGGAATATCAGCCTCACAAACCCTCAACTGGTGGTAGTTGGACATGAGATCGATCTTCGAGAACTATCTTGAACCTTGAAACTTTTAAAATAGGTTTTAAATCCTTATAAATGGGTACTTATTCTTTATAATATCCTGGTTTAGGTGATAATAATCCACACAAATCTGTAAGCTCCTATCCACCTTTTTCACAAATAATACTGTAGCTACATAGGGGGACACACTGGGTCGAATGAAACCATTCTCTTGAAGGTACTCCAACTGCAACCATAGCTCCTGGAGCTTGGTAGGGTCCATTTGATATACTGAAGAATATATCAGAGTGGTGATGTGATGCAAGTCGATGCAAAACTCCATCTCTCACCTAAGAGGTAGTCCCAAAACATCCCAAGGGAAGACAACCATATAATCCTCCACACCTGAAGGAATCCATATGACTGAAGAGCCTACTACACCAATAGATATAATTTCTAACTAGGGTGATGGGATTTAGCCTCTTGCTCGTAAAACCCAATTTCCCTTCCATGAGATATCTCTCACCAGAAAAGGAGAATACTGCCCCATTAGTGCATAGGCATCTGACTTATCTGTGATAACGGTCAATCTGGTATTAGACCATGGACAAAAAATCAATACCCAAGATGATGTCATAGGGTTCATCATGATGATTAAAAGGTCCAATGTTAAACTCTACCCACTAATCGATAGCTCACACTTCCAGCAGATAAAAGATACAGAAGAAGCATTCTCTATAGGAATATCAAGAAGAAGATGTTGTTCTAGCACTCAACTAGGAGCTCCAACTCTCATACCAAGTGTATATAGATTAACGAATGAATGGAAACTATGTATACTAATACTAAATAATGTTTAGAATAAACAAGGATCATACCTCTAATTACCTCATGTGCAGCGGGATCATAAACCTCTAAAACCTGTAGCTATCTACAACCCTAGCTTCTAGCTCCTTGAGCCTGATGTGGGCCACCCGATAGTGGTGGTGGAAGGATCTCATAACATCATTCACCAACAATATCTCCTCCTGATCCTCTACTAGATCTGCCTCCCCAGGGACCACCCTATCCATGCTTGGGAGATCCTTGATCATAATGATGCATTTTCCACAAAGGTCCATCAACTATCTTCATGTGTTTCTCAACACGTTTGGTTATTAAATCTTGAACCATGTGACCTAACTCATAAGAAGTGAAGCACTGCCCCTCTCCGAGCTTCCCTAGTCCTCTATGTTATCCTTATCCACATTCATGAGTCTGATCATGGGGAGGTATCATGCGTCTATATCCTAGCTCTTGACATTTACTAGCTACTACAAATGACCTAGCTCTTTGGTTCCCACTACCCGCTTTAGTTGTCTGACATCACTCTGAAAGAAATATCTTTATTACCAATGCTCTCTCCAACACCCAAGAATAGGTGCGGATGCACAAGGGAAAAACGCTGGCTTAGATCTCTATGCAGAGTCCCCGCTCAATCTATCGTGCTCGAATGTAGTGATCCCAAATCATGTTAAGGGAGTATTGAATAAGGACCATGGACTTAACTGTGTACTCAAACACCATTATCCCTCCCTAATGCAGCTCCAGAATCTCCTAGATCTGAACTGAGAAAAAATAAGAGGGATAGTACTCATCATAGAACATCTACTAGAATTCGGTCCATGAGAGTGTCAACTCATATTGCATCTACGTAAAATGGTTCCATTAGTGCCCGACTGCTCTATGGAAGAGTCTAGCTACCAGTACAACCACATGATCCATCAGTGTCTGAATGATCCTGAATATATGGACCACTGAATCTATGCAATCCTCTACTATAGGAGGATGTGACTTGCTGCGAAACCTTATCAACCTCTGGTTCTGGAACTCACAGAGCACACTATGTCTGTGTGTGTCCTCACTATACTCTGCTGGAATGATCTGTTGCATGATCAGTGGAGGTGATGCTTCCTATCCACTTGGAGGAAGGGGTCACAGGATGGACCCTAAACAAAGGAATTGTTGCTCATTAGATCATATTCATGATCTAGAGATGGTATCCTAGATGACTGTATTTGTGAAGGCATCCTGATATTTATTAAGATATACCACGATTAGATGAGAATATATATATATATATATATATATATATATATAAAGGCGGGCTGAATCAAGAAGGGAAGTCAAAGACTAAATCCTATATGATGCATGTACCATTGATCCCTGCAAAAAATGCATCAGCATGCTGAGTCAACAAGCAGATAGTCAGGGTCCTGGTAAATGGATATGTTGCCTTCCCACACCACCACTGGACTCCCTAGTCTGAGAGTCTCACTCGAGACACTCTGAAACTATTTCCCTAAACCCAACCAAAATAATTGTTATGGGAATAGTCCTAACAACATCTAAAGGATAAAACCACCATTAATACCAATATGTTTCAACCCATCCTAAGTCACGGCTCGAGGTGCGACCACCCCAAGCCCACATCCATAGGCCCGAGGCTGAAGACTAGTGCTACAAGAATATACCTGACATGGGGAGGTCTTTTCCTAAGTACCTGTATGCACACACACAATAATCTCGATGAAAAAGTGAAGAGGGAGTAAAAGTGAAAGAAACATAAAGCTGAGGCAACAACCATGCATGAAAAACCTCTAGACAGTACAAGAGTACAATAATGCAACCTGAAAGTAAAGGGAAAAAATACACACCCAACCGGAAATATATTCCAACCCAAAAAAACTAGAAAAGTAAACTTCTAAGAGAGCCAAGCTCCTGAATCCCAAGATATGACCACTATATGTGGTCTAAAGTACCAGGTATCCCTAAGCTCCTTTGAAGTCACCGCTGACCCATTGGTCATTTGTATAAGGCCTGACACATGCGGGTAAAGCCCATGAAGGGGTGAGTATATACATTCCCATTAGGATTCCCCAAAAGTTGAAGGGGGGTCAATAAGAGATATAATAAGAAGGAAATACATTATAAGTAAGATAAAATTAAAGAGAGAAACACAACCTAAACCAAGAGTGAATGTAACCATGTCCAGACACAAGGGGTTCGACATGGTGAGTATATGAACTACATGTCGAGTCATTTCCACCTACAACAGGAGAGTAGGCTCATCCAACCATGTGAAACTAGACACATAAATAATGTGGAATACCCCATGAATATTTACCTCTTCTGTAAGGAGAGTAACTTAATACAAGGTGTAGATATAGAAGAAATTATATATATATATATATGCATAGTCAAAAGAATCCCAAACGAGAGAGTAAGGGGATATCCATTTCACAGCACAGTGATAGAGTTAATATTTTCCTCATTTTTTATATGTATTTAATTTATTTTAACCCTCCAAATTTATCAATTTGAGATTATTTACAACAATTTTTTATTATTGTTGTGTTTTGAGCTAAAATGTAAAAATTAGTAATTCTGGAATTTTGACAGATTTTTATCACAAGGGTATTTTGGGAATAAATTTTAAGACATTATTCAAATTTAAGTGATTATTTTTTGGAATTACTTGATTTATTTTATTCAAAATTTTCTTCTAGGACAAGAGATTATTTGAACATATAGAGGCCTGAAAAAATCATTGAAGTTGTAAAACCTTCCAGGCAGATAGTGTGGATCCCACCTCCGTAATAGAAGCATAACTCAGGCTACACACCTCCAATTAAAGTGATTCTACCTAGATATGAAATAGGACTCAGGGAATAGTTTTAACAATAAATTATAGGGAGTTATTCATCCATTAAGGTGGAAATTTAACGATATAAACTGAATAAAGATTCTTGGAAATATCATCCATAAAAAGTCACACACAATATTTATTCCATAAATTCCTCTAGCCACGTCCAAATAATATGAAATTTGTAGGAGAGATAGAGAATTAAATTTGGAACAACATATAAGAAGGTAAATTTGGGCGATTAGAAGATATGGTAGATGAAACATGATCTAACATTTAGGATACAAATTCTGGAGGGGAAGCTGCTGCACCTGTTTCTTTTCTTTATTTTTATATTATTTTTTACTTGAGTTTTATTTTCAATGTAATTTTAATTTAATTTATTTTAAATACAATCTAATTCTTTCATGGTTTTAATTTTTGTATCTTCTTCCACACACACCCCTTCTTTTCTTCTTTTCTTCACTTTCTTTCTCATTCCACCTCATTATTCTCCACTATGATCTTTAATACTCGTGATCATGAGAAACTAACCAGATAAAGTTAACCGAGGATCAATATAGCGTTGAACTCAAGAAATTTTACATTCATGCTTATTATTTCTTATTTTATTAGAGTTATGTCAAGGGGGATCTTATTGGGTAAGGATCCTTTTTTATCTCCACTTACCACCTAAGGTTTAACTTTCTCTTCTGTAATATTTTTCCTTGATTGAGGAGGTGGATATGTAGTATTTTGGAAATCATTGAGTGCACTATATATTAAAAACCATATGAAGAAAAGGATATTCATTCATACTATGGGGCACATTTATTATGTAAATTTGAAACTAATAAATAGACAATGAATGTTCATGATGGGTGTTCTCTTGGGAGGATCTCCTTTCTATTTAACAACATTTTATCTATATCCATTCTATTTTCATCACACACAGACATATATATTTATACTTATAAATATTTAATATATCTTTATAACCTAATTAATTATATAATTTAGTTTTATATATGTTAAAATATAAATAATGACAATAGAAATTTGGTGTTGTGTAAATTGCCTTCTTAAGACCGACCCTGGGTGTGAAATATATTGAATTCTTAGGTAAATAAAATATTGACTAGGGTTAGAGGAAAATCATAGTGCATCATTCATACTAGGAATAAGAGTACCCAATAATTCCAAAAGTCCATCAACGATGCCCATCATATCATACATTTTCCCAGGATTAACCATCCAAGTCAAACCATGTCTCATATCTCTATCATACAGTTGTGGGGACACAAACATGAAGCAGAGGACCCACACCCTAGTGTATTAGGAGGGTTATACTCTATAAGTATCCATATAAGAACCAAACCCATGAAAATGGGGGGGGGGGTTCAATCCAGTGTCATGAGGACCCGCGCCCTATGTTGATAGGGGATTCTACTCGGTAAGGTAGAGGGCCCATGACCATACTGATGGGGGGTTCCACTATATAGGTCAAGGACCCATGCCCTAGTGTGACAGGGGGTTCCAATCCGGTCATCAAGGACCCATATCCTACCCAGAAAGGGGGTTCCACTCATACAGTAGCTGTAGAGGACCCATGCCCGTGCTGATGGGGGGTTCCACTCTAAAGGTCGAGGACTCCACTACCCAGCTCTATTGGAGGGTACAACTTGATAGTCTCTGGTGATTCTTCTTGATCACTACCATCATCAAGCATCACCTAAATAAGCACCATTACCAGAACATTTCACATCATACATTGAAACCCGCAACCGAGGGATCCATCTTGTTTTATATATAAAAACACTCAAGATAGGATACTCACGGTAAAAAATACAAGTTCAAATGATGGAGATACAAAGCCTTGAAGTTTCCTCAAAAGTGGTCAAGGGGTAAATAGTGTGTGAGGGGACCCACATGGAATGTGGTCACACTCCACTAACTGGCCGTGTCCATGACTGACACATGACTCCCATCCCATGTAGTAGTACACACCATGTAGCTGGACTACATGGTGTGTCTAGGGTAACCGGGGCTGGGATGTGTCAATGTACCAGACCCCATGTACATGTAGCAGACCCCATGTCTATGTATTGGACCCCGTATCCATGTACTCGGGTACACGACCATGTACCTGGCCATGTAATTCCACACATGTTCCCACCCATGTGATCCATTACACAGGTTTTCCATTTAGAGAAGGGGTATATGGAATGTAAGAGGACTACACACCATGTCATCATTAAGTTTCCCAAAACCCTAATCACCACCGCTGAGGGGTTACACTCCATGTGTTTATCCCAGTATATATAGTGTAGTCAGGTTTTCTACAAATTTTCTAGATCTGATTCCCACCCCTGAAATCTGATCTCCCCCCTTTATATCCGGCCCTATATCTGACCAAAACATGCAGATCTAGCCATGGATAATGAATTATAGCTTTCTCTCATTAGAAATCAGATCTGTTTGTTCGTTATAGGTTTCACCGTATGTTACGCAGACCATCGTGCCTTCCACTACTATGGATTTGTACTCCAATCATTAAAATGATTTTCAATACCTCACCAACATCCTAGATCTATCCATACTTTATAGACCTGTGATTTGTTTCTTGATCCATTATGGTTATAGGGGTCCGATCGGGCTTGGTACCACCCAGCAATGTCGAACCAGGACCAAGGGGTCCTATCAGTAATGAACATGAATAATAAATGGTATAAAATCATGTTAAAAAAGTTTTAGATGATCGTTTTCCAAGATTTCTTGGAAAATGACCATGAATAGTGATCCAAGGTTGGAAACCAATGAAATAAATTATGATTTCAATAATCTAGTGCGTGCAATAGTCCAAAATTGGTAAACATCCAAGAATAAGGATAGATCTTCTCAATCAATTTAATCAAAGGCCGCTAATCACTAATTGCTGAGCCCTACTTGGTTTTTGGATCAATTATTGATGAAGAACATGCTCTCTAATGAAGAAGAGGTATTGTTGTGTCTCGATCTGATCCGATCCAACATTTTGTTGTTGTCTGATGTGATCTGCTAATAAAAGAGGGAAGGAGAGAATCATTGGTGATTCCAAGAATATGAGGCTAAACCTATCCAATACACCATGATTATATATTTTTAGGAATATTTTAGGTCAAATGAGTTTAATTAATCAATTTAATAAATTAATTAAAACCATTGAACGTACTGCCATTGGGTGAGGAGTCAGAACACCCCATGCTGACTCATTTTATGTCACTCCTAGGGTAAACACCACATTATGGACTCAACCATGGTCTCATATTTCTAATTCAATATTCCATCTAATATTTATATCATTTTATTTAAAAACTATGTGTGCGTAATATAAAATATATTTAATATTTTTATAAAATCAATTCAGGGCACATTGGGCCTTAGAATCGCATTCCGTCTCGACGCCTAGCTCTAGAAATATATATATAAATATTTCAAAGTCTTATAAGAAAAAATTAGATCTCTATAGAAACAACTATCGACTGGAGGTAAGATGCTCCATCTCCATCCACAAAGGATAACTATAATGAGGCTAACTGCTCCAATCCCCTGTTCAACAACTGCGAAAAAGATCTACTACTAAGAGCATCTACTACCAAATTACCCTTCCCAAGAATATATAAAATCTTAAATTCATGATCCTAGAGGAAATCTAGTTATTGACTATATCTCATGTTAATATCCTTCTGAGAGAAGATGTACTTGAGACTCTTGTGATCAGAATAGATGATAAATCGCTCGCCCATAAGGTTATGTCACCACATATTTTGTGTAAAGACTACCACTGCTAACTCAAGATCATGGGTCACACAATTCTACTCATGTGGTATCAATTAACATGAACCATAGGAAATAACCACCTTTATTTACATCATTACACAACTAATCCCAGTTCTTGAGGTATCACAGAACACTACGTACTCGACACCCTCCTTTAGAAATCACAAGACATGAGAGCTCATAAAAATCTATCTCAATTGTTGAAAATCCTACTGAAACCTCTCTATCCACATGAAAGCCTCCCCCTTTTGGGTTAAAGATCTCATGTGTAATGATATCCTAGAAAAATAAGGTATGAATCTATGGTAATGTCCTACTAACCCAAGTAATCTCCGCACCTCTGTCACAATCTTGGGTGGATCCAAAGCTAACATTACCTCAATATTGGTTGGTTACACTACCACTCCATATGCTGAGATAACATGGCCTAGAAAGTGGACCACTTGAATCCATAACTGGAACTTTGAGATCTTTCTGTAAAGATGATCCTCTCATAGTATATCCATAACCATCCTCAAGTGTATCATATGATCCTCCAAGAACGCTGAGTAAACAAGGATATCATCAATGAAGACTAACAAAAAATAATATAAGAAAGACTATAAGATCCAATTCATGAGTCCCATGAACACTTCTGAGGCATTTTTCATGCCAAAGGGAATCACTAAGTAAGTGACCATAAAGACATCTAAATTCTATCTTCAGTATATCCTTATCCCGTACTTGCATCTAGTGATATCTTGACTAGAGTTTAACCTTTGAGAACCATTGTTCCCTTCTTAAATAATTAAATAGGTTATCAAGACTTGCTAGTGGATAATTATTATTTAGATCCACATGGTTTAAGCGTTGATAGTCCACACATAACATCAAGATCCCATCCACTCTCTGGGTGAACAAAACTGGGGATGCCTAGGGTGAAACATAGGGTCTAGAAAATCCCTTCCTCTGCAAGTCCTCCAACCACACCCTCATCTCAAAAATCTCTACATGATACATTTAATATTCTAGTGTAGATATCAAAGTCATCTCTGGGTGTAGATCAATGCAGAAGTCTATCTATCGATGGGGAGGTAAACCCGAAACATCCTCAAGGAAGACGTCCTCATACTCTACTACCACTATAGTGAACTAGAAACTCATAACATCTACTGCACTAAGGGTCATGCTATTCAACTGGTGAGTAATAAGATTCACCCTCCTATTCATGTGTCCATCATGTGCTGCTTGAGTTTCCTTTTTATTAAAAAAGGAGTACCTACTCCCATCGCTGTGGACACACCACATCCTTTTCCTTAAAAATTCAATATGGGCATGAAATATAGATAAATAATCTATACCTAATATGATGTCATAAGGCCCCATCGCTGCTACAAAGATATCTCAATAGAAACTCTCACCTCCATGAGTCAGGTCACACTACCAGCATAAGCGTGTGATCACTAAGTCATCTCCTGTAAGAGTCTATAAGCATAAAGTTTGAGCTAAGGTATAAATTAGAATCTCTATGTATCATAAAAGGTATATAGAAATGAATAAGTGACTAACACCTATGTCTGTTAGTACTGAAACTATGGTAGAAAAGACATAAATCATACCTTGAATCATTCATGGAGCCTCTGGGTCGTAAGCTTCAATTGCCTACAGCTGTCCCTTCCCCTGTCCTCTAGATCCTTGAGCTTGGTGTGGAACACTTGGGGGTGGTGTTGGTAACAAACCAAAGTGTCTACCACCTCCTGATACTATCCCAAATCCTCTTCCATGTCATTCCCCTGTGAACGTTTCTGCTCATGCTGCTATCTCTACCTCAATGGACCATCCATGGTCTCTCTATTAGTTTTACTGTGGTTCAGACAATCTCATGTAAGATGTCCCCTATCGTTACATGAGTAGCACCGCCTCTATATGGTATAACTAGACCCATCACGAGATCCCTGAAATGCATATCCTCTATCATAGGACCACCTTCTAAACATATTTCATGTCCAAGTCTCTGGATCTGACGTCAGATCCCTACCGCTGAGGTCTTTGATCCTGTATGTTCACTACTAGAAACCACAGGCGGTGTCTGCTCATACAAGAAACTATCAACCACAAAATCTCACTCTAGCACCCCCATCATAATTAGAAATTCATAGAGGGATGAAACTAGCTTGGATATCTCTACACAAATGTCGTTTGAAGGTACAATACCTAAATAACTAGTTGTGAACCATATCCATCAAGTACCTGTAGAGGTTAGTAAATCTCGATGAAGACTCAACTGCTGTTGTGTTTCCCTATTAGAGCTGCAGAATCTCATGGATATGTATAACCCTCAGTATAGCTGGAAAGAACTCCTCTATAAAAAGATTCTCAAAATCTATTCATACTAGAGACTCCTCGTCATAATAATAGGTCATTATCCACCACTATCGCACTGTAGATCTATAGAGAAGGCTTGCTACCAAGACCACTATTTGATCTATTGGTTCCCCGACTAGATGAAAAACTTAGGACACCCCCTCTAGACAGTCCTCAACTGCCTATAATTTGGTCTCTTCTTAGAACCTGAGGGGTCTCTGTCACTAAAACCCATGAAATTCACTCAACCTACACACCTTATCCACTGATACTATAGGTACCATGCACTGATCTAAAGGTGGTGGTATAACTGGTGCACCACGTGAAGGTAAAATCTTAGGAACTGGTCCCTGTATCAATTCCTCATCACTGAGGGGATCATCCTCATGATCATGATGTTTAATCCTAGCCTGCATACATTATGGAGGCATCCTAAAATAAACTAGATGCACCAAAGTCAATGTGAATATCTAGACAACCGACCCAAGAAGGACATGGAAACTACAAACCATTCCTATATGATTCATATACCATTGTTTTCCCTGTAACCAATTTTCTCATGTACTGAGTCAAAAAATAGGTGATCATAGTCCTGGTGTATGGATACATCAACCACCACACCAACACTGGAGTCCTTGTCCTAAAACCCGAACTTACACTTAACATTGTTTCCACAAACCAATCTCACAAACTATCGGTCCTATGGTAGAACCAACTGGCTCTGATACCATGGTATCATGACCCATCCCAATGGGGCCTATGTCACGACTCTTCAATACCACATATAATAGGATAGGGGCTAGAGACTAGAACTGAGTAGGCATATCACTAACATGAGAGGCCTTAGCCTAAATACATATATAAATGCACACATCTACAAGCCTATACAATGTTGAAATGTAATAATTACTGAACATCCATCCATGATTACATATAAATCCCATAACTATAGTATGATAGGAAGTAGAGGAAGGTAAACTGGGACTACTATCATAATACCATAGGAACACACCTTAGTTTGTATGGTCTCACTAAGCACCATTTGGTCCCAGTTCTTCAAGGACTCTATCAAAAGGTCAATCGTCTACACAATACATGAAACATGCAGAAAAATACCCAGTAGGACACCCTGAAAACACAAAGAATACAATAAAGGAAATATAGTCATCTCTACATATGTATATGTGTACATCAAATATAACCATAATATCAAGATATACTGAACAAAGACACATAGTCTAAAGGCAATTCATAATCATAATATGCCAGCCTAGGATTATAGCTTAAAGATTCCACAAATCACTCATATGGGAGAACAAAATCCTAAGTCTGATAACACTGATAACATCCATCCTAGAGGTAATTCTCATTGGGACTCACCATAGGAAGTACATGTTGAAGGTCTGAAGAGATAAAATACGTAGATAAGGACCACTCACAAGGCCATGGGGTATACCAACAACTCAATTTGGATTAACCTACTAATTAGAGGATCATATCCCATGTAGTGTTGGTCACGATGACACTAATAACTCAACGTAGGGCATGAATATGAATAAATGATCTCACTCTGAGACACATGGAAGGATTCCAACAACTCTATCCATGAATTACTACTGAAGGGATCACAATTCTAGAAGTAGGATGTATTCCATACTAACCCTTGGGTAATGGATATGAGGGACACACCCTAACTAAAATTTTCCAAGATATAGAGGATAAGAGATCCAAGGAAACATTTAAGGATTACACAACATGTAGTGGGGTTACACGTCGTGTTCCTTGACCCTGGGTCCTCTTGTGTAAACTGCCCATGTCTCCCACCCATGTTCGTGTAACAGTACATGATGTGTTGGCTGCCCATTTACTTTGACCATGTACCAGTATATGGCTTAGCCCATGTACTTTTCTAGGCTATGTTTGTGTAGTCGATTATATGACATGCTCTAACCACTATACCCCAACCTGTGTCCGTGTGCCCTCCAAGGTACACACCAAGCCACTGGGGAGGTGCCACATGCCTCATGAAAATGTCACATGTTGCGTGATACTTAACTTTCTTTGAAAACACTAGACATCGTTAGGAGGGGCCCACACTACATGTGGATCCGAGTTACACACCATGTTGTGCATATATTTCTTAAATTCCATATTTTGAATTTGTATTTGATTCCATTCCTTTAGCCTTCTATCCGATCACATGCCTCACTGGAAAATCAAGGTTTCATATCATCCAAGCCTCTCTGATGATAGAAAATTCATTATGGCCATCAAATCTATTTGGAAAATGGATCTACATGACGTTCTTAATTATGAACCAATGAACATCGAAGAATGAAAAATAAAGTATCCAAAATCATCTAATTCTCCCCCACTTCCATTATCGCACCACCATTATGTCATGATGATCCCATATCTACAATATTGGATCATTGAGCCAAGAATTGGATGCACAATGATTGATCAAGATATGTTGAACCATGTTCCAAACAAAGAATGCCTGTAATGAACAAATAATCATTGGTAAAAAGTACAAGAACAATCAATAGGAATAGACCTCAGTCAATGTTCATGTCGACCTCAATTTTTTGTATTTATAATGAAGAATGAAGAATAATCAATTAAATCACAAGGAAAATTTCTCCCAAAAATCCCAACTTAATCTAACCCATCCCACAAAATGACCGATCCACAAGTCAATCTGTTCTTATATTGATTTGTATTCATCATAGAAATTAAGAACAGTGAAATAATCGAATTAAAAAAACATCCTATGTCTATTCAAATCAATCGATGATGAAGAATGAAGATGAACTATGATCATTGGTGAGATCCTTTGATTTCGTCTCACACCAACCATTGATCTTCGATTCAGTTATTCTCTGCCAATGATATCTCATTCAACACTCTCCAATGGTCCTCTGGATTTATAGGTTTTTAGTATCTAAACCTAGGAATTCCCCATAACTGTGTATTTATAAAATAGGCCAAGTTTTTGGGTCAATGAAATAAAATAAAACAATTTATTGAATTATTTTTTTCATTTCCATTCCCATGGAGAATTTTCTATAAACACCCTGTTCCAATCATGGTTATTTCATCTCTAGGATAAAACCCTCTTTCTAAACTCAACGATTCCCTCATATTTTTGATATAAGCCCCCGTTTATAAGTTATTACACCTTTTTAGGAAAACTATGTGCATGTTCTATTTAATATATGTAATATATTCCAAACATTTATTCAAGGTACACTGGGCCTCAGAATCACACGTCTTCTCAGCGCTTGGTCTTGAAAATAATCCATACAATGTAAAAAAATAATACATGGAAAATCCAAGTCATTTAAGAATCATTAAGAAAAACACATATCCAACATAGATATATGATTAGTCCATAAATAGGAAGAGGAAACTAGTATAGATCTAATAATAACTCACTAATTAAATTCCACCGGATCGATCAAAGGTTGATGTTCCATGTGAGATGGATGAGAGAGATTTAAATACCCAAATGGATCTCTCCAATTAAAAATTGTTGCAAAGTGCCCATAATTTTCTATTAAATAATGGTTCAAAACAAATGAAATTAAGACCCCTGGGGTTCATTTAATTCACCCCAAACTGGGCACACTAGTGATCTGGTGGGTTACACTGACCGACTGGTGGGGTTTGTTATAGCCAATAGTCCTACTGGAACCCCCCTATCCAAATGGTAGCTATTTTCCATCCACCTCAAGGAAATTTCCTCCTCAAATATTCCACATGAAATTTCTAGACCCTTAGTTACTAAAAAACCATCCTCTTCAAAACATATATCGGAGAAGAAAAAAAGAGAAAATAAATTTTCATTAACTCAAACATATCATTCATCAAAATAGAGTAGATATTTTACAAATTTTCCCCTGATTTAACTCCAATACAAGGTTTTTTTCTATGGTTTTGACCGTTACATGCACATTTTAGTGTTTTAAAATAGTAAAAATGGATTTATTATCATCCCAGGAAAACCGAAACTCAGATTGATGTGGTGTTAGTTCCTATATTTCAAAAAAAATATATAGACGTTTTCCTATGATCTAATGGAACTTAAAGGTCATTTTCCTAGTTTTGACCCCCCAAGGAACGTATTTAAAGACTTTTATATCTTTAAAAACTTTATATTGAGTTATTATAATCACAAGACACATCAGATGGAAATCCTGTCAGCTTTTACACATCACAAATAATTCAATGATAGTTTTCCCATTATTTCACATAAATCCAAGATCGTTTGATATGGTTTTAATCATTACAATTTTTTTTAATGTTTTAAATACTAAAAATGAATTTATTTTCATCTTGGTCAAAACACAATTTAGGTTGACATGGATTTATATCCTACATTTCAAAAATTAATCCATGATCTCTGTCCTATGATATCATGTAACTTCAATATAATTTTATTAATTTTCACCCCTTGATGCATGTTTTTAAATACTTTGATATATTTTAAAATTTATTATCGAGTCATTATGAGAACACCACATGTCAGATGAACATGTCATCTACTCATACATATCACAAATAATTAAATGACATTTTCCCATGATTTTACACCAATATGAACCCCATAATTGAATGGGAACACTCATATCACATTACCCTAACTTCCCCTCACAAACGCAACCCCAAAATGACATCATAACAATAATGAAAATATTCATTTAGACATGTTATGGATTGAGCATATAATTTAACACTATAGGATGATCTATAATACTAGAAATTTCCTCATGGATTGTGCCCATCATCCTCTAAAATTAAAAAACTAAGGCATTATCTATTATCAACTACCACTGATCTTGTGTTTTCCTATAAGTGTTTCATATTTAGATCAATGACACTACTCAAACACCAACTAGAAGGCATAATAGTAAATTATAATGGTTTCCTAACAATGTAAGTTGATGGATTGGATCAAAACCAATCCATCATACACACCCATGATGATCCATCCCTAAAATGATTTCAACTATAGTGTTTTATGAAACTGATGATTATTGTGAAGGGTTTTCATTTCAGGCTTCTCAAATTTTAATTTATCAATACAACAATATTAATAATGATTTTTTAAATTATCCTAACTTCATAATATTATATAAGTAATTTATTTTTCATTATTATTTAATGTTATTTAATTGCTATAAAACATAATAATGAAAAATAAATCAAAAAATAGAAAAGGATTAATCCCACTTAAAGGGGCCTGACTACATAGACTAAAAATTACCAAGTAGCTCTATTGATGACCATATTTTCATTGATTTTAATGAAAATATGGTCTTTAATTGAGCTAATTGATGAAATTTGATCCATTTAATTAAGTTTTAAGTCTTGTTTGTTGTTGTGATTTAATTTTCATTATTATGTTTTTATAGTAATGAAATAACTTTAAATGGTAAAGAAAAGTAAATACTTCGATGTATCTGTTAATCTAACTCAAAAAACTATCATCAGGTTTCTGATGAACATTAAGTCATATCTCTATCCAGCCAACCGGGTAACCAAATTCTATATCCTTTATAAAAATATATATATACAAGTTAGAAAAAAACCTTTAGGTATAATAAAATAATATAAATAATAAGATATAAAATAAAACTAAGATCATTTTTTATAAAACATGGAAACCCAAAAATAGGAGGAATGACTTTTTTTAAAAATTCATTATATTTTTTAGGTAATTCTGGAAAAAATAGAAATATTAATAAAATTTATAAAATTTATGTGTTTATGTTGTTAAAATAAAGTAAAATATGCAATTACCTCATGATATACATCCATTCTAATATCAAAAATATCTTCAAATACTCATGAGACACACCATCATGAATTTTATCATACACCTATCAAGTGCTCGAAGATTTCCATTAAATTAATTCCATAATCTCCATTTAATGTATCTCAATTTCTTACCCAAATTTTCATGCCCCATGTTTTTGATATGGAGCCAGCGGATTTGAAATGAAAGAAATATAAAAATAAAAAACATAACACTTAATATGAAAATTAATGATTTTACCCACACCATTTAAATTATTTGTCAATGAATATTAAATAAATATTACCTTTAATTGGTTACCAAACAACTCATTTTTCTAAGCTATAGGAATATGCCTCCAATATTTATAATTAAAATAATAGATCACCATCTCATAAGAAAGCTACCTAAGAATCTATCTATAGATTCTATAAGATTCACCAGTAGGCACCTCGAACTCATTAAATGAAAATATAATTATTAAGTATTCTAGGTCCCATACATCTATTATATTCATATTTATATCTCTTATGTTATCATCTTATCCATTTGAAAATGTCATTAAAAAAATAATATATAAATTTTTTATACAATGGGATGTATAACAGTAATGGTAAATCACTAATATCCCCTAGATGGAGGAGTGACCAGCTGCTCCATATTTGGGGGAGGATCAGGCAATGAGCTACTAACAACATTAAAGGAAGCCATTGGCTCACTAAAAGTATATGATATAATGGAATCACTCATATCCACTAAAGTTTATGGTAGATCTGGTGTTTTCTGAGAAGATGATCAGGTATGATCTCGATTTTTTTTATTCTCATCATTCTTATAATTCACATGGTTTAGAATATATTCGATGTACAAAAAAGCAAAATCAAAAGTTTTTTATAAAAAAGAAAAAAATAGAACAATGTATATGTGTATGAAAAAATCATAAATGAGAAATTATATTATAGTTTAATTACCAAATTATACATTCAATTAGATTCATATTTATTTTCTTCATTATTATAAACCACTATTGTGAAGAGTACTTAATTTTCACCCTCTCTTGAAAGTTTTATTGTATCAATATTGTCATGAATATAACGAACCTGGTATTTATTAAAAATTTATAAATGATTTATTACATAAAAATGAACTTAATACTACCTAGAACATTGATAGGTCTAGTGTCTTTGGGGATTAGGAACATTTCATGACAACTTAATACATAAAATACAACATCTTTATTGAAAACTTCTTTAACATGACCACAACATTCCTTCATACTTAGCATTGTATGGGATAACTTGAGGACATACATAAGAAAAGTGTGAGATATAAAGCCCAGTAAGAGAGTAAAAAAATTATAACATGAAGAATAAAATACAAGTTAGTAAATATAAATATTAATGGAGCATAATAGAAACATGAACACAAAGGCATGATATAACATGATTATCATAACATGGAAATGTGGCAACAACTTAAAACACTGCATCATAAACATAAAATAATCAGGTAAACCACAATCCCAACATGGTGAAAAAATTTCCTAAAATAAATTATTAAAACCTTTATCCCAACACTATGAATAATGATACTAAACATTATCCAATTCCTTGTAGTGCAATTAGGATGCACCCTTCATGAACATTTTAATCTCATGATTAAGTGTGCCACATAGATCACATAACATGGGTTCATTCAACAACATCATTTATTATATGATAAATGAATGTGTAATACATAAATTAAATTCTATAATCAATAATTATATATTAATAAAGGTGAAAACCTTTTATATAGAAATGGGCATGGTATTCACTACATGATGATTCGGTAGGGAAAAATCATGATGCAATTTCAGCAGCATAACAACATCACATGGGGGTTTATAAAATGGGTTGACGAGAGAAAGGATTTATTCATCATTTATAAATAAAATGGGAAGTAATAGGATCATGTAACATAATATCCCAACACATTAAATGGAATTTTAGATTCATAATATAAGAGAAATTCTTGAATGGAAATGAGAAGAGAGAAACCCCTTACAGAATTTTGGCATGGTAATGGGTGTACATGGGAAGGATTAATGAGATTAGAAGGGGTGTATAATCATTAAAACACAATAATAGAAGTATGTGGGAGGTTCAAAAATATATCCTATCATTTTTAATTGAAAAATAAAAGGGTATAACAACATAAGGAAACTTGGACAAAAATGAGAAAGGAAGGAAAGTGAGGATCCCTTACTTGGATGTGTGGTCCCAAAGGCTTGGTAGAGGCTTCTTGGGAGCTTGGGGGTGCCTTGGGAGGACTATAGGGAGTATATATCAGATTTAGGATGATCTTAAAGGAGTTTTCGGAAAGTATAATGGGTTCTTGGGTGGGTTTATATAGGAAAGGTGGAGGAATTCTTTATTATTTTCGTTTTGGACCCTATACACTAAAATATTCAAAACCACAAACCAACCCATGGTTTTTCCCATGGTTTCTGGAAAAGGGTAGTAGAAAAAATTATTTTATATGTCCAAGGGATGAAGAAATTAAAACATTATCCTTGATTATGTGTAGGTTAGTCACACCCTCAAGGAAATGAGTTTAAAATCATATAATATATTATACATTTTGGAGGATTCACTAAGGCATTATAAAAGAAGTAAAATAAATCTAAAATCACATTATTTTAAAGTTAAAACATAGATTTGGTCTAAGATCTATTTTATGGTATTTATTAAATCACTATAAGGTCATTATGATGTCATAAAATACACTATATTTATATATTAATTAATTTTTACGCAAAAAATTTGACTGTTTCAGAAAATTATGAAAAATTCACTATCAAATAATTTCAACATTTTGATTCAAAAAATAATATTCATTTTATCTAATTTTTTTCTCAATATATGAATTTTCACTTTTAAAATGAGAACTGACATTTATTGAAAATTGATAGGTTTTGGAAAAAATATTTCTTAAACCTTTATAAAAATTACCTTGGACATCATAAAAATTATATAACCATTATTAATAAAAGTAAATTGATAATAATATTTTATTAAATTATCAGTTATTTCAAAAATTCATTAATTCCTTCTAATATTTTTTTACAAAATCCACTTTTTGTTTTATTGTATAAAAATTTAACTCTTATCAAATCGATTACCAAATCATTTATAGATAAGGAACTAATACAATCATCAATTATAATATATTTTTTATAATATTATAGTTTAACATAATAATTCATATATTTCTCAAAAGTATCATTTTTACCGAAAAAATAAATTTATCAAATTCATAATTTTTTAAGGAAGACTATTCCCATAAATGAATCGATGGAATAAGAATTTTATTTATAGAAAGGTATTATACAATAATTAACTAATAACTTGTTACATAACCCCTTATAACACCCACATAATACCTAAGGGTAAGGTATGCGATGGTGACAGACTGTTGGGGTGGCTCAAGTAACATCACCCGAGTGGTAATCTCTATTAACATGAACTTCTCTCATAGGATATTAGATTCATGCTTAAAGTATTGAATCTCATCTTGGGATTGGTCAATATTAAAGTCCAGTGATGCTACCTCCTTCCTGAGCTCTGAAAACTGAGATTTGTATGGCCTGAGTCTAATGGATGAGGTCATCATAACCTTTGTCCGTGTTGAAAGGATTTTTCAAAACATAATATTTATATTAGTCATGTGATCACTATTCAATGGCTATATTATCAATGATAATGATAATTAATGGTTATTTAATCTTAATAATAATAAAAAAGTGTATGTGTTTTCTATATCCATAAGACATTAAAATAAAGGTAATTTTATTAATAAATGATCGGGTCATTACAACATTCCCCCATTAATAAATTTCACCCTCAAAATTTATTTTTCCCACACTAAAACATATAAGGGTAACTCTGCCTCATCACTTCCTCCAGTTCCCATGTTGCTTCTTCAAACTTGTGGTTTCTCCGCAACACTTTGATGAGGGGTATTGTATTATTTCATAGAACTTTTTCTCTATGATATAAGATCTTCACTGGCTTCTCTTTATAATAGAGGTCATTCTACAATAGTACCACCTCTGGATTGAGTACCTACAATGGGTCAGGTATGCACTTCCTCAATAGTGATATATTAAATACATCATGTATTTGAGATAGGTTCGGTGGGAGTGCTAGTCTATAGTCCACTATTCCAATGCGATCAAGGATCTCAAAAGGGACGATGTACCTTGGAATAATCTTTCCCTTCTTTCCAAATTTCATCACTATATTCCATGGAGACATGCAAAGGAAAACCATATATCCAACATCAAACTGTAGGTCTTGTCGACAGTTGTAATCATAGCTCTTTTGTCAACTCTGAGCAGCTTTGATGTGCTGCTGGATGACCTTAACCTTCTCCACCATTTCTTCTTCCATTTCTGAACATATAATTTTTTTCTCCCCAACTTCATCCCAACATGCTAGTGTTCTACACCTCTTACCATAAAGGGATTCATAAGGATCAATTTGGATGCTTGAGTGGAAACTGTTGTTGTAAGAGAACACAACTAGAGGACGATTTTGATCCCATCCCCCTTTTAAGTACATTGAGAATAATCTCAAAATATCCTCAAGTTTTTGGATATCCCACTCATATTGGAAATCAATTTGAGAATGATAAGTCATACTGAAGTTCATCTCAATATTCAAAGAATGTTAGAGACTCTTCCAGAACATAGAGGTAAATCTTGGATCTCAATCGGATACAATCGATAGTGGTACACCATGCAACCTTATCACTTATCTGATGTATATCCATTCTAGTTGACCCAATTAGAAATCCTCTCAAATCACAATGAAGTGTGTAGTCTTTGTAAGACAATCCACCAAATCCTAGATAGCATTATTTCCTTTGGATATATTCAGAAGTCTGGTGACAAAGTCCATGATGATGTTCTCCCATTTCCATGTTGGTATGGACAATGGTTGTATCATCCCCTTATATTTCTTCCTCATAGATTTTACTTGATGAAATACCACACACTTTGATGTATATTTGGAAATCTCCTTCTTTATTTTATCCCACCAATAATGATCTTGAAGACCTCGATACATCTTTGTGTTTCTTAGGTGAATGGAGAAATTCAAACTATGTGCACCATCCAAAAGTTCATTCTTTAACTTCAGATTTGATGGGACACATAGTCTTGAACCAAATCTCACAATTCCTTCTTCATTAACATTGAACTCTGATGATTTTCAATTTTTTATAGCTTCTAATTTCTTCTGAATTCC
Source organism: Viscum album (assembly GCA_963277665.1). Taxonomy (NCBI): domain Eukaryota; kingdom Viridiplantae; phylum Streptophyta; class Magnoliopsida; order Santalales; family Viscaceae; genus Viscum; species Viscum album. The sequence goes on along the minus strand of OY728145.1, from coordinate 1,922,484,401 downwards.
CACATCATCTTTTTGAGTAACATTTATCCCTTCCAAAAGAGACAGTTGAGCAATAATTTGTGAAAGGATTAATAATGTTCCCTTCTTTATGATTACCATTTCCATCTTCACAAAATACAATAAGACTAGATACTTTTCAATTATCATTCATGATATAATCACTAGGTTCTTTCTACATAGAGAATCCACCACCTTGTTCACTTTTCCAGGGTGGTAATGGATTAAGCATTCATAATACTTGATGAGATTTAACCATCTTTTTCGGTGCATGTTCATCTCTTTCTGTGTGAATATATATTTGTGAATTTTTTGATTCATATATATTTCACAATTTTCCCCAAAGAGATAATGCTACCATATTTTGAACACAAATATCACTTTTGGCAACTCTAGATCATGTGTGTGATAGTTTTTCTTAGGACTTTTCAACTTCCTTGAAGAATAGGTGATGACTTTGTAATTCTGCATCAGCACACATCCCAGGACCTTCTTTGAAGCATTTTTGAAGATAAAAAAAAATCTCCCCACTTGTGGGTAGGGTGAACACATGGGAAATGATAATACTCTTCTTTAACTCCATGAATGTTTCTTCACATTCATCATTTAAATAAATCTTGAATCCCTTCTAAGTTAGCTTGGTAAGAGGGTCTGAAAATTGTGAGAAATTTCTCACAAATTGGTGATAATATCCAGCTAATCCAAGGAATCCATGGATATTTTTCATAGATGTTGGCCTTAGCCATACCTAAATTGGTTTTGTTTTGAAAAAATCCATAGATATCCCATTTCATGGGATGATATTCCCCAAGAATGAGAATTTTTTTAACCATAACTCACACTTGTTGTAATTTTCATAGAGCTTCTCCTTTTATAAGGTCTCTAGTACAGTGCTTAGATATTATTCATGATCTTCCTTGGTTTTGAATTATATTAGAATATCGTCAATAAATACTACCACAAATTTGTTGGGGTAATCTCTAAAGACTCTATTAATCAAGTCTATGAATATTTTTGGAACATTTGTGAGTCCTAAAGGCATTACTATGAATTCATAGTGCCCGTACCTTGTATGAAAAGTAGTTGGTTGCGCCCAAATTTACCCTACTTGTAAAAGCGATCGATGTAGTACATGTAGGGGTCGAGTCCATAGGGACCGAAGAAGTAACCTTGAGATGCTATGATTTGGTGAAGGATGGTCTATGAAGTAGCAAACTTTGGTTTTGATTTTGGATGGTTTTAAAGAACACTAAGAAACCTAAGTGAATTCAATTCAAAGAAAATGGTTTGATCTTAGGATTATGCTCATGGTGGATTGAATGAATTTTACTTCTTTAGACAATTTTGGTTTTATTAATTCTTGATGAATCCATTCTTAAAAAATAATACTACCTTCATCATTTTCTGGTTTGGTGCTTACTAAACACAATTACTAATCCCCAATACACTTAGAGAACCAAATTCATGATCTCTCCGAGGTATATGGTCATTTAGTAATTGAATTTAGTTTTCTCAAACACAGTAAAGATGAAGAGTAGAAATAACTGAAGAATGGATGTCTTAAATTAATTATCCAATTAACAATAATTCGTTTATAAAATAACATTCAACCCAGACTTTGTATCCTCCAAAGATTAACCCATTAAATGGTTATCCCTCCATTGATGGTATACTCTCAATGGTGGGTTGAAGATGGCTAACAAGAATTGGATTGAAGAAATTAAAACCACAGAAATAACGAGCAGTCCTCCGTGTGTGTGAATGAAATTCACAACTATGTGTGAACTAATTCACAACAACATTGAGATATCACTGTGCTTTGTGATAATAAAGTTTTAATAAATGAAATGGAAAATATAGAAGAGAAATAATTTTATTAAGAACATAAAGATACAAAAAAATAAACTTACATGGAAATGGAAAACATTACAAAGGAAATTTGGAAGCATAACCTTACAATGAAACAAGCAACAAAAGATGATAAGAAAAATATACACGCCTATTCCCTTCACCACTAGCTTCTTATATAGGAATATTAGGAGCCTTAGGTCTATACCCCAACAATTAATTCACCCCCCAACAATTAATAGAGTCAAAAGGAGGGTGAATAATCAAAAGGAAATTGACGTTTCGAATTTGACCCGGAAAACTGTCCAGATTCGTCCACCATAATGACGTGTGAATTTGTAATTGAAGAAAGCCGAATCCAGAGGGGTTGTAGAAGAGAAATATCTTTTTTACATCTTCCCTATATGATCTGTAAAAATTTCAGGAAATTTTCCTCAGTCGTTTGGAAGTTATGGTCGAAATGGTGGTACGGATTTCTGTGCATTAATGTCGGGTCCACCATTTAAATCTCAACTTCAGATCCTTTTATCATCATGAAAACATCAGAATTAGCTCCATCCACAGTTGAAAAAAATGATCCTCATATTTTTATCTTTCTACTGTATAAATTTAAACTTCATTAGGGTTGGTTTGTGGGACCCACATTTGTTTGATGGGCCTTAGGCCCATTATGCTTTCTCCAGCAAATTTATGCATTCAGGCGCAAAAATATCCATCTTCCTTTGGGATTCATCCATCGGACCTAAAAGATAAAATGTTCCAAACAAAGTGATAAATCATATCCCAAAATATCAAGTTCATAAAATGAATATAGTGTTGTCCACAAACAGATGAATGATTGGGCCCAAATTTTCATTTTAAACATGAATTGCATTTAAGATGAGAAATGAAGTTCTATTTATGTAATGCACTAAAAAAAATGCTTATAGACTTTGGAACAATGAATATAAAGATATTAATAATGAATATTAGCTACTTTTAGTGAATAATAACACCCCCCCAACTTGAGTTTTTCTAGTCCCGAGCAAAATATATTAAAAATATGAAATTCAAATCCCCTTTTCCAAAAACATTTAAATACACATTGCTCACCCAAAGACCTCATACCAAAAAAATTATGAAACCCATCAAAATAATTTAAAACAAGCTAATTCCATAAGCATATCCCAAGCCCAAGCCCATTCCTTTGTTCAAATTCATCACCACATTTCATCCAATTCCAATTAAGCATGATAGAGTGTTGTGCATCACAAAAGATATGGGGCACATTTTGTTGTTCAAGGGGAAAAAATGGAAGTGCTAGGTGGGAATCACATTAAACCTTAAGATGAGTATCCATTTTTTTTTTGATTTTTTTGATGATTTTTTTTACCACAATAGATATGAAAAGACTAACTCTTGGAAAGACAACTATGGAGTCACGATACCCAAGTGTCGGATTCCACACATATTGTCAATTTCATGCTCTACAATAGAGATATAAAGCCTAACTCTGGGCAAGAAAACTATGGAGTCACGATCCCCAAGTGCCGGACGCCACACATTTGGACAAAACATTTCTCTATGTGGTCAAAATTATTATTTTTTTTTGTTTTTTTTGTTTTTGTTTTTTTGGATACTCAAATTAAACTAAAAGTGACCCCAGAACCCTATGCTATAATTAAAGGGACCCAAGAACTCAAATTTACACCCACGAGCCAGTAGACGTGCATTGTGGCATTTTTATTAAGAGGATGAAAATGTAAACATTGAAAAATCACATCGGACAACCGCACTTTCCAAAAACTATGCTCATGAACATAAACTTGCATTAAAATCAGAATCAAGGCATGAAAAATTTATTTGATATCAAATTTTAGAGTTTGCAATGTGTGTTATCATGTTTATGGATAATGGAAATTTTCTTTTCATGCATGTTTTTATTCACAAAATAAAAAAAATAATTTTTTATCTCCCCCTAACTTAGAATAACATTGTCCCCAGTGTTTAAAGAAAAGAACAGTTAGAAGGGGGTGGGATATGAGTTAAAAGATAAAATTAAGAATGATAAACATGGAACAAATTCACCTGGTTTTTGAAGTTGAAGTTCATGATGCTCCAGATTACTCCTTTGATCACTTGGGGGATGTGGGCACTTCCTTGATTGAACATGTATCACCCAAAATAGTTCCTGAACCATAAAAAGAAGGACAAAGCAGACCAAACAAACAAAACAAGGATTTAATTCAAAGTATCATCATTTTTATGGGTTTTCATGTTTTTTTTAAATCAAACTAATGATACATTGTCTTATTTTAAATTTATGGGTAAGGTATTACTCAGGGATCACACCGCGTGACACGGATGAATACGGTGCTCCCCTTTCATACCCATCCATACTCATAAAATAAGAATAGGTCAAGAGTCTAATTTTTTTAACCTACAAAAACATAAATAAAATAAAATGATGATACATTGTGTTCTTTATATTTTCTGGGTAAGGTATTACTCAGGGATCACACCACGTGACACGGATGAATACAGTGATCCCTTTTCATACCCATCCTTACTCATAAAAGAAGAACAGGTCAATAGTCTATATAAAAAAAATAACAAAATGAATTAGAAGGAAACAAAAGATGATTCACAGTGATTGGAAACATGAAAACCACGGGTTGCCTCCCGTGCAACGCTTTTTTTTAAGTCGTTAGCCCGACTTGTACCCAAAATCTATCAATTTTTCTCTATTTCATATGTTGGCTCAGTTAACTCCTCCTTGGTTTCTTGTTTATTGAATGACTCAATGAATGGTTTTAACCTATGACCATTGACATTGAATACATGTCCACTTGTGGGATCCTGAATCTCTATTGCCCCATGAGGGTACACATGATGCACTAGGTATGGACCAGACCATCTGGACCTTATCTTTCCTGGGTGCAGATGAAGTTTTGAACTATACAAGAGCACAAATTTTCCCAGTTCAAAGTGTTTGACTTTGAGATTCCTAGATTGGTAGGCTTGAACTTTAGATTTACTGATCCTTGAATTTTCATAAGCCTCCATCCTAAGTTCCTCGAGTTCATTAAGATCTAATTTCCATTTTGTTTCAGCCAAAGAAATGTCAAAGTTCATTTTTTTTATTACCCAAAAGGCCTTATGCTCAATTTCAACAGGTAAATGACATGCTTTTCCATAAACCAATCTATACGGTGACATGCCTAGGATAGTTTTGAAAGTAGTTCGATATTCCCAAAGGGCATCTAAGAGTTTCTCGGACCAATCTTTCCTAGAGGGATTGACAGTTTTTTCAAGAATTTGCTTAATTTATCTATTTTCCAACTCAGCTTGACCGTTGGTTTGAGGATGGTATATAGTGGAAACTTTATGAGTAATACAATACTTAGACATGAGTGAAGAGAATGGGCAGTTGCAGAAATGGGTTCCACAATCACTGATTATAGCCCTAAGAATTCCAAATCGAGAAAATATATGCTCTATCAGAAATCGGATCACAACATGGTGGTCATTGGACTTGGTGGGAATGACTTCAACCCATTTTGAGACATAATCAATAGCTAAGAGGATGTAGAGGTATCCCTTAGAGTTTGGGAAGGGTCCCATGAAATCAATTCCCCAACAATCAAAGATTTCAACGACCAGAATGGGAGTGAAGGGCATTTGATTCCTTTTGGCAATGGATCCTAATTTCTAACACTAAGGACAAATTTTGCAGAATTGGAAGGAATCCTTAGGGAGGTTCGGCCAGTAGAAACCACTTTGGAGGACCTTTGCAGTGGTTTTCTTTGTAGAAAAGTGGCCTCCACATGCCTCTCCATGACAAAAGTTTAGAATGGACTCTTTCTCAGACTCAGGAATACATCTCCTGATGATTTGATCAAGACAGAAATTGGAGAGGTACAGATCATCAAACACATAGTGTTTGAAATTATAAAGGAATTTCCTCTTAGCTTGGGTCCCCAGGAATTTTGGAATGTCACCCGTCACCAAATGGTTTTCTATGTCAGCATACCAATGGAAATCACTCACTGAATAGAGGTTCTCATTGGGAAATAAATCAGACACAGAGATGTGGTGTGAGTTGTCTTTGAATTCCATCCTAGAGAGGTGATCAGCTACAATATTTTCAACACCCTTTTTATCCTTAATGGTTAAATCGAACTCTTGAAGAAGAAGGACCCACCTAATCAATCTATCCTTGGAATCTTGTTTTTGGAAAAGGTATTTTAGGGCTGAATGATCAGTGAAGACAATGATGGGTGATCCTAAGAGATAAGACCTGAATTTCTCTAAGGAAAATACAACAACAAGCAACTCTTTCTCAGTGGTGGTGTAGTTTATTTGTGCATCATTTAATGATTTTCTTGCATAAGCAATGACATGTGGAGTTTTCCCACACCGTTGTCCTAAGACTGCTCCTACAGCGAAATCACTTGCATCACACATGATCCCGAAAGGAAGTTTCCAATTTGGAGATTGCATGATAGGTGGAGATATAAGAGTTGAATTGAGTGTAGAGAATGATTCCTCACAGCTTTCTGTCCATAAAAATGGAGCATCTTTTACCAATAGAGCACAAAGTGGTCGAGAAATAGAACTAAAATTCCTAATGAACCTTCTATAAAAACCAGCATGTCCTAAGAAGGACATCACTTCCTTAACAGTTTTAGAAGAGGGAAGGTGATGAATGATGTCAAACTTAGCTTTATCAATTTCAATCCCTCTACCAGATACCAGATGACCTAGAACAAGTCCTTCCCTTACCATGAAATGGAATTTTCCCAATTTAGTATGAGATTCTTATCCTCGCACCTTGACAAAACCTTTTCAACATTTATAAGGCATCCCAAAAAAGTATCCCCAAAGATGGAGAAGTCATCCATGAAGACCTCTAAAAAATCCCCCACCATATCTGAGAATATTCCCATCATGCACCGCTGGAAGGTACCAGGGGCATTACATAACCCAAAGGGCATGCGCTTGAAGGCAAAAGTGCCGAATGGAAAAGTGGAGGTTGTTTTTCCTTGATCCTCTAAGGATACTTCGATTTGATTATACCCTAAGAATTCATCTAGGAAGCAATAGAATTGATGACCCGCCACTCACTAGAGGACTTGATGAATAAAGGGTAAGGGGAAATGGTCTTTCTTGGTACAAGAGTTGAGCTTCCTATAGTCAATGAAAACTCTCCATCCACTACTGACCCCTGTTGGAAGCATCTCTCCATCCTTGTTGGTTATTACTGTGATTCCAGCCTTCTTTGGAACCACATGGATTGGGCTAACCCACTCACTCGCAGCTATAGGATAGATGACACCATCTTTTAACAATTTCAAAATTTCTTTTCTCACTACTTCCATGAGATTAGGATTGAGTCGCCTTTGAGGATGACGACATGGCTTTGACTCAGATTCAAGAATAATTCTACGAGTCCTGATAAGTGGGCTAATCCCAGGAATATCAGATAGGGTCCATCCAATGGATTTCTTGTGTCTCCTAAGAACATCTAGAAGCATCCTCTCATGATCGGCTTCAAGAGAGGAAGAAATGACAGCAGGAAAGGATTGATTGTCCCCTAAGAATGCATACTTTAGTGATGAAGGTAAGACTTTAAATTCAAGATCAGATTGGTCATGACTTTCCAATAAAGGACGAGACTTTGTATTGAACTTAGTTTCTTTGTTCAGATTTCTTGACAAAATTGGTTCCTTGTGAACAGAATTTTCATCCACTAAATTTTCCAGAGTAGTGTCATGAATGGCTATGGACTCAATGTTATTGATTTTAACCATGGTATCATTGATTGGTGATTCTAGAAATTCATCAATAGAGCTATCTGAAAGAGATTCAATCCAAGGAGACAAATTTCCCTCATGTGAATAAAGAAAATCAATCTCTTCTTGACTTAACCATCCTTCGGTAACTCCTTGATGTTCATTGAGTTCATTATAAACACTACCAATCCAATTAACCTCATGGATCTCTTCAACATCCCCAATTTGAGAGTTTTCATTATAGATGTTCAAGTCTAGACTCATGTTCCCAAAGGTGATGGTCATGTTCCCATTTCGGACTCGGATAACAGAGTTGATTGTTTCAAGGAAGGGATGGACAAGTATGATTGGGGTTTTCTCCCTAGGACCTAAGCTTGGGTGATTGTCCAGAACAATGAAGTCAGATGGGTAAATGAAATTTTCAACTTTCACAAAAACATCTTTTAAGATCCCCTTTGGAACTTGAACACTACGATCAGCATGTTTAAGAGTGACAGATGTGGGTTGGAGTTCTTCGAGCCTTAACTGACAATACATGGCATAAGGAATGAGGTTCACACTGGCACCTAGATCACACAAGGCTTTGAAAACTTTGTTCTCTCCTAGTTCAACATTTATGCAAGGGAATCCTGGGTCTTTCATCTTAGGAGGACTGGTCCCTTGAATGGTGGTACTCACATTAGCAGCCAAAAGGACTTGGTTTTTATGTGAAAATTTTCTTTTAAAAGTGCACAAGTCCTTAAGGTATTTTGAGTAGGAAGGTATGGTTTGGATGGAATCGAGAAGGGGAATGTTCAACTTGACTTGTGAGAAGATTTCCCTCAATGTTTCACTCAATTCAGGCTTGGTTTTCCCCCTCATGCGTTGAGGAAATGGTGCAGATTGTGGATTTGTTTGTTAAAGTGTTGTTTATTTCACATTATTATTAGTTTCTTTAGTTTGATCTTGTAGTTCATTTGAATTTTCATTAGAGTTTGAAGCTTCATATAGTTTCTGACTTATCTGTTCAGGTTTTTCACTTGATTTCCCACTTCTTAAAACTGTCACAACCTTTCGTTGTTCGTGAGTTGTTTGAGTGAAACTTGTCTCTCCCCTTGACGTTTGTTGTGGAATGGCCTGTGTGGGCATGGGTACCTTTCCAGTTTTTATGGTTTGAAGTTCTTGTTTAATGGATTAGAATTCTGAGTTCATTTTGTTCATTTGTTTGTACAGTTGTTCTAGTAGGATTTGTGGAACAATTTGGGTTAGTTCTTGAGCTTGTTGGTTTATCCCAGGAGGATACTTTGGTTGTTGGATAGGTTGTTGATTGGGTTGTTGGATAGGTTGTTGATATTGGACATGAGGATGTTGGAATTGGACCAATTGTGGTTGGAACTGATTATGAGGTTGAAAGTTTTGTTGAGGGTATGGGTTGATACATTGTTGTGTTGGTTGTTGATTGTCCTTCCAACAAAATCTGGGATGGTCATTATACCTTGTATTGAAGGTGTTTGTGAATTATGGCTTTTGAAAGTTCATTGAATTAACTTCTTCTGGTGGTACTCCTAAAAGAACATCCTTGATAAAAGGAATGGTTGGGAAATTATCAGTCTTGTGGTCATGTTTGTCACAAATTGTACAAACAAGCTCAACAGTTTGGGTTTTGTAAACCTTCCTAAGATCAATCTCCTCAACTTTCCTTTTGAGTGCAGCAAGTTTTGCTCTAAGGTTTTATTCTTCTCCAAGATTGTACATTCCACCAGATTTGGGTGGCTTCTCATAGTATGGTGATGTTCCCCATGTTTGGTTCTGTTCAGAATGATTTTCTAGATACTCGTAATCATCATTTGGGGCTTTGTTTTTGAAGGTTCCATTACACATCATATCAATGAATTGTTTGTTTCCGAGACCCAACTCTTCATAGAAAATTATCACTTGTTCTGGGATTAATAAACCATTGTGCGGTACCATGTTTAATGTGTCCTTGAACCTTTCCCATGTTTCATAGAATGTTTCTCCCTCTCTTTCAAAAAAGTTTTGTATTCTATTTTTAGGTGGAATTGTTTTGTGATGGGGGAAGTATTTTTTATAAAATTCTCGTTGAAGTTGGTCCCAAGAGTGAATGGATGCTGGTCTCAAATTGTTTAACCAATTATTTTCTCAGTCCTTAAGAGAAAAAGGAAAAATTATCATTTTAGCAGATTCAATTTGATTTGGTGGGCACATGGTTTCGACAATGTCATTAAATTCTTTAACATGAAGGTAAGGCATCTCAGACTCCATCCCATGAAAGGTTGGAAGGTGGTTCAGGACATGGGGTTTGAAAACATATTGGGCATATCCTATGTTATCATGCCTAATGCATGAGGGTGAATTGGTCCAGGTTGGTGTGAGGTAGTCATTCATGGTCGGGTATGCAACAATTCCCAAGTTAGGGTCTTGCCCGTTATTTTGGTTCCCTCCCCGGTTTATGATTTTGTTTTGTGGGAGATTCTCCATTGTATCGAACTCAACGTCTGAATTTGGAGTATTAGGAAGATTTGTATCTGAAGGAAATAGACCTCTTTTAGTGCTTGAATCCCCAGCCCTAGGAGTATCCAACCTAACTAATCTGTTTGAGTTATCAAGGGTGTAGGCGGACATGCGCCAAAAGAAAAAAAAAGCGAGAAAGGGAAAAGATAAGAGAATTGGGATGAGAATAGAAGAATGGGGGTAAGAAAAGAAGGTTTTTGGTCTAAGGAACTTACTTGGTCCCCGAAAACGGAGCCAAAATTTGGTTGCACCCAAATTTACCCTACCGGTAAAAGCGATTGATGTAGTACATGTAGGGGTTGAGTCCACAGGGACCGAAGACGTAACCTTGAGACGCTATGATTTGGTGAAGGATGGGCTATGAAGTAGCCAAATTTGGTTTTGATTTTGGATGGTTTTAAAGAACACCAGGAAACCTAAGTGAATTCAATTCAAAGAAAATGGGTTGATCTTAGGATTATGCTCGGGGTGGATTGAATGAATTTTACTTCTTTAGACAATTTTGGTTTTATTAATTCTTGATGAATCCATTCTTCAAAAATAACACTACCTTCATCATTTTCTGGTTTGGTGCTTAATAAAAACAATTACTAATCCCATATACACTTAGAGAACCAAATTCATGATCTCTCTGAGGTATATGGTCATTTAGTAATTGAATTTAGTGTGCTCAAACACAGTAAAGATGAAGAGTAGAAATAACTGAAGAATGGATGTCTTAAATTAATTATCCAATTAACAATAATTCGTTCATAAAATAACATTCAAACCAGACTTTGTATCCTCCTAAGATCAACCCATTAAAGGTTTATCCCTCCATTGATGGTATACTCTCAATGGTGGGAGGAAGATGGCTAACAAGAATTGGATTGAAGAAATTAAAACCACATAAATAACGAGCACTCCTCCGTGTGTGTGAATGAAATTCACACCTATGTGTGAACTAATTAACAACAACACAGAGATATCACTGTGCTTTGTGATAATAAAGTTTTAATAAATGAAATGGAAAATATATAAGAGAAATAATTTTATTAAGAACATAAAGATAAAAAAAAAGAAACTTACATGGAAATGGAAAACATTACAAAGGAAATTTGGAAGCATAACCTTACAATGAAACAAGAAACAAAAGATGATAAGAAAAATATCCACACCTATTACCTTCACCACTAGCTCCTTATATAGGCATATTAGGAGCCTTAGGTCCATACAACAACAATTAATTTACCCCCAACAATTAATAGAGTGAAAAGGAGGGTGAATAATCAAAAGGAAATTGACGTTTTGAATTTGACCCAGAAAACTGTCCAGATTCGTCCACCATATTGACGTGTGAATTTGTAATTGAAGAATGCCGAATCAGGAAGTTTGTAGAAGATAAATATCTTCGTATATCTGTCCTCTATGATCTGTAAAAATTTAAGGAAATTTTCCTCATCCGTTTGGAAGTTATGGTTGAAATGGTGGGATGGATTTCTGTGCATTAATGTCGGGTCCACCATTTAAATCTCAACTTCAGATCCCTTTATCATCATGAAAAAATAAAATTAGCTCCGGAAACAGTTGAATAAAATGATCCTAATATTTTTATCTTTATACTATATAAATTTGAGCTTCAATGGTCTTGGTTTGTGGGCCCCACATTTGTTTGATGGGCCTTAGGCCCATTATGCTTTCTCCAGAAAATTTCTGCATTCGGGCGCAAAATTCTCCATCTTCCTTTGGGATTCATCCATCGGACCAAAAAGATAAAATGTTCCAAAAAAAGTGATCAATCATATACCGAAATATAAAATTCAGAAAATGAATATAGTGTTGTCCACAAACAGATTAATGATTGGGCCCAAATTTTCATTTTAAACATGAATTGCATTTAAGATGAGAAATGAAGTTCTATTTATGTAATGCACTAAAAACAATGTTTATAGACTTTGGAACAATGAATATAAAGATATTAACAATGAATATTAGCCACTTTTAGTGACTAATCACACCCCCCAACTTGAGTTTTTCTAGTCCCGAGCAAAATATATTATAAATATGAAATTGAAATCCCCTTTTCCAAAAACATTTAAATACACATTGCTCACCCAAAGACCTCATAACAAACAAATTATGAAACCCATAAAAATCATTTAAAAGAAGCTAATTACATAAGCATATCCCAATCCCAATCCCATTCCTTTGTTTAAATTCATCACCACATTTCATCCAATTCCAATTAAGCATGATAAAGTGTTGTGCATCACAAAAGATATGGGGCACATTCTGTTGTTCAAGGGGAAAAAATGAAAGCGCTAGGTGGGAATCACATTAAACCTTAAGATGAGTATCCATTTTTTTTTGATTTTTTTTGATGATTTTTTTACCACAATAGATATTAAAAGACTAACTCTGGGCAAGACAACTATGGAGTCACGATCCCCAAGTGCCGGATTCCACACATATTGTCAATTTCATGCTCTACAATAGAGATATAAAGACTAACTATGGGAAAGAAAACTATGGAGTCACGATCCCCAAGTGCCAGACGCCACACATTTGGACAAAACATTTCTCTATGTGGTCAATTTTTTTTTTTTGGATACTCAAATTAAACTAAAAGTGACCCCAGAACCCTATGCTATAATGAAAGGGACCAAAGAACTCAAATTTACACCCACGATCCAGTAGACGTGCATTGTGGCATTTTTATTAAGAGGATGAAAATGTAAACATTGAAAAATCACATCGGACAACCGAACTTTCCAAAAACTATGCTCATGAACTTAAACTTGCATTAAAATCAGAATCAAGGCATGCAAAATTTATTTGATATCAAATTTTAGAGTTTGCAATGTGTGTTATCATGTTTATGGTTAATGGAATTTTTCTTTTCAAGCATGTTTTTGTTCACAAAATAAAAAAAATCATTTTTTATCTCCCCCCAACTTAGAATAACACTATCCCCAGTGTTTAAAGAAAAGAACAGTTAGAAGGGGGTGGGATAAGAGTTAAAAGATAAATTTAAGTATGATAAACATGGAACAAATTCACATGGTTTTTGAAGTTGAAGTTCATGATGCTCCAGATTACTTCTTTGGTCACATGGGGGATGTAGGCACCTCCTTGATTGAACATGTATCACCCAAAATAGTTCCTGAACCATAAAAAGAAGGACAAAGCAGAAAAAACAAACAACACAAGGATTTAATTCCAAGTATCATCATTTTTATGGGTTTTCATGTTTTTTTTAAATCAAACTAATGATACATTGTATTCTTTTAAATTTCTGGGTAAGGTATTACTCAGGGATCACACCACGTGACACGGATGAATACGGTGTTCCCCTTTCATACCCATCCATACTCATAAAATAAGAACAGGTCAAGAGTATATTTTTTTTTAACCTACAAAAACATAAATAAAATAAACTGATGATACATTGTCTTCTTTATATTTTCTGGGTAAGGTATTACTCAGGGATCACACCGCATGACACGGATGAGTACAGTGATCCCTTTTCATACCCATCCTTAATCATAAAAGAAGAACATGTCAATAGTCTATATAAAAAAAATAACAAAATGAAGCAGAAGGAAACAAAATATGATTCACAGTGATTGGAAACATGAAAACCACGAGTTGCCTCCCATGCAACGCTTTTTTTTAACGTCGTTAGCCCGACTTGTACCCAAAATCTATCAATTTTCTCTATTTCATATGTTGTCTCAGTTAACTCCTCCTTGTTTTCTTGTTTATTGAATGATTCAATGAATGGTTTTAACCTATGATCATTGACTTTGAAGACATGACCACTTGTGGGATCCTGAATCTCTATTGCCCCATGAGGGTACACATGATGCACTAGGTATGGACCAGACCATCTGGACCTTAGCTTTCCTGGGTGTAGATGAAGTTTTGAACTATACAAGAGCACAAATTTTCCCAGTTCAAAGTGTTTGACTTTGAGATTCCTAGATTGGTAGGCTTGAACTTTAGATTTATTGATCCTTGAATTTTCATAAGCCTCCATCCTAAGTTCCTCGAGTTCATTAAGATCTAATTTCCTTTTTGTTTCAGCCAAAGAAATGTCAAAGTACATTTTTTTATTTCCCAAAAGGGCTTATGCTCAATTTCAATAGGTAAATGACATGCTTTTCCATAAACCAATCTATATGGTGACATGCCTAGGATAGTTTTGAAAGCAGTTTGATATTCCCAAAGGGCATCTAAGAGTTTCGCAGACCAATATTTCCTAGAGGGATTGACAGTTTTTTCAAGAATTTGCTTAATTTCTCTATTTTCCAACTCAGATTGACCGTTGGTTTGAGGATGGTATGTAGTGGAAACTTTATGAGTAATACCATACTTAGACATGAGTGAAGAGAATGGGCGGTTGCAGAAATGGGTTCCACGATCACTGATTATAGCCCTAGGAATTCCAAATCGAGAAAATATATGCTCTTTCAGAAATCAGATCACAACATGGTGGTCATTGGACTTGGTGGGAATGGCTTCAAACCATTTTGAGACATAATCAATAGCTAAGAGGATGTAGAGGTATCCCTTAGAGTTTGTCAAGGGTCCCATGAAATCAATTCCCCAACAATCAAAGATTTCAACAACCACAATGGGAGTGAGGGGCATTTGATTCCTTTTGGTAATGTATCCTAATTGCTGATACTGAGGACAACTTTTGCAGAATGGGAAGGAATCCTTAGTGAGGTTCGGCCAGTAGAAAACACTTTGGAGGACCTTTACAGTGGTTTTCTTTGTAGAAAAGTGGCCTCCACATGCCTCTCCATGACAAAATTTTAGAATGGACTCTTGCTCAGACTCAGGAATACATCTCCTGATGATTTGATCAGGACAACACTTGAAGAGGTAAGGATCATCAAACACATAGTGTTTGATATCAGAAAGGAATTTCCTCTTAGCTTGGGTCCCCATGAATTTTGGAATGTCACCCATCACCAAATGGTTTGCTATGTCAACATACCAAGGGAAATCACTCACTTAATAGAGGTGCTCATTGGGAAATGAATCAGACACAGAGAGGTGGTGTGATTTATCTTTGAATTCCATCCTAGAGAGGTGATCAACTACAATATTTTCAACACCCTTTTTATCCTTAATGGTTAAATCGAACTCTTGAAGAAGAAGGACCCAACTAATAAATCTATCCTTGGCATCTTGTTTTTGGAAAAGGTATTTTAGGGCTGAATGATCAGTGAAGACAATGATGGGTGATCCTAGGAGGTAAGACCTGAATTTCTCTAAGGCAAAGACAACAGCAAGAAAATATTTCTCAGTGGTGGTGTAGTTTATTTTGCATCATTTAAAGATTTGCTTGCATAAGCAATGACATGTGGAGTTTTCTCACACCGTTGTCCTAAGACTGCTCCTACAGCGAAATCACTTGCATCACACATGAGCTCGAAAGGAAGTTTCCAATTTGGAGATTGCATGATAGGTGGAGATATAAGAGTTGACTTGAGTGTGGAGAATGATTCCTCACAGCTTTCTGCCCATAAAAATGGAGCATCTTTTACCAATAGAGCACAAAGTGGTCGATAAATAGAACTAAAATTCCTAATGAACCTTCTATAAAAACCAGCATGTCCTAAGAATGAAATCACTTCCTTAATAGTTTTAGGAGAGGGAAGGGGACGAATGATGTCAAACTTAGCTTTATCAACTTCAATCCTTCTACCAGATACAAGATGACCTAGAAAAAGTCCTTCCCATACCATGAAATGGAATTTTCCCAATTTAGTATGAGATTCTTATCCTCGCACCTTGAAAAAACCTTTTCAACATTTATAAGGCATCCCTCAAAAGTATCCACAAAGATGGAGAAGTCATCCATGGTGACCTCTAAAAAATCCCCCACCATATCTGAGAATATTCCCATCATGCACCGCTGGAAGGTACCAGGGGCATTACATAACCCAAAGGGCATGCGCTTGAAGGCAAAAGTGCCGAATGGAAAAGTGAAGGTTGTTTTCCCTTGATACTATAAGGAGACTTCGATTTGATTATACCCTGAGAATCCATCTAGGAAGTAATAGAATTGATGACCCGCCACTCGCTCGAGGACTTGATCAATAAAGGGTAAGGGTAAATGGTCTTTCTTGGTACAAGAGTTGAGCTTCCTATAGTCAATACAAACTCTCCATCCACTACTGACCCTTGTTGGAAGAATCTCTCCATCCTTGTTGGTTATTACTGTGATTCCAGCCTTCTTTGGAATCACATGGATTGGGCTAACCCACTCACTCGCAGCTATAGGATAGATGATACCAGCTTTTAACAATTTCAAAAGTTCTTTTCTCACTACTTCCATGAGATTAGGATTGAGTCGCCTATGAGGTTGATGACATAGATTTGACTCAGATTCAAGAATAATTCTATGAGTCCTGATAAGTGGGCTAATCCCAGGAATATCAGATAGGGTCCATCCAATGGATTTCTTGTGTCTCCTAAGAACATCTAGAAGCATCCTCTCATGATCGGCTTCAAGAGAGGAATAAATGAAAACAGGAAAGGATTGATTGTCCCCTAAGAACGCATACTTTAGTGATGAAGGTATAAATTTAAATTCAAGATCATATTGGTCATGAATTTCCAAGAAAGGATGAGACTTTGTATTGAACTTAGTTTCTTTGTTCAGATTTCTTGACAAAATTGGTTCCTTGTGAACATAATTTTCATCCACTAAATTTTCCAGAGTAGTGTCATGAATGGCTATGGACTCAATGTTATTGATTTCAACCATGGTATCATTGATTGGTGATTCTAGAAATTCATCAATAGAGCTGTTTGAAAGAGATTCAATCCAAAGAGACAAATTTCCCTCATGTGAATAAAGAAAATCAATCTCTTCTTGACTTAACCATCCTTCGGTAACTCCTTGATGTTCATTGAGTTCATTATAAACACTACCAATCCAATTAACCTCATGGATCTCTTCATCATCCCCAATTTGAGAGTTTTCATTATAGATGTTCAAGTCTAGACTCATGTTCCCAAAGGTGATGGTCATGCTCCCATTTCAGACTCAGATAACAGAGTTGATTATTGCAAGGAAGGGACGAACAAGTATGATTGGGGTTTGCTCCCTAGGACCTAAGCTTGGGTGATTGTCCAAAACAATGAAGTCAGCTGGGTAAATGAAATTTTCAACTTTCACCAAAAAATCTTTTAAGATCCCCTTTAGAACTCGAACACTACGATCAGCAAGTTGAAGAGTGACAGATGTGGGTTGGAGTTCTTCGAGCCCTAACTGACAATACATGGCATAAGGAATGAGGTTCACACTGGAAACTAGATCACACAAGGCTTTGACAACTTTGTTCTCTCCTAGTTCAACATTTATGTAAGGGCATCCTGGGTCTTTCATCTTAGGAGGAATGGTCCCTTGAATGGTGGTACTCACATTAGCAGCCAAAAGGACTTGGTTTTTATGTGAAAATTTTCTTTTAAAAGTGAAAAATTACTTAAGGTATTTTGAGTAGGAAGGTATGGTTTGGATGGCATCGAGAAGGGGAATGTTCAACTTGACTTGTGATAAGATTTCCCTCAATGTTTCACTCAATTCAGGCTTGGTTTTCCCCCTCATACGTTGAGGAAATGGTGAAGATTGTGGAGGTGTTTGTTGAAGTGTTGTTTCTTTCACATTATTATTAGTTTCTTCAGTTTGATCTTGTAGTTCATTTGAATTTTCATTAGAGTTTGAAGCTTCACATGGTTTC
Source organism: Viscum album (assembly GCA_963277665.1). NCBI lineage: Eukaryota > Viridiplantae > Streptophyta > Magnoliopsida > Santalales > Viscaceae > Viscum > Viscum album. Next base: position 1,922,466,532 of record OY728145.1, on the reverse strand, counting down.
TGACTTATCTTTTCAGGTTTTTCAATTGATTTCCCACTTCTTAAAACTGTCACAGCCTTTAGTTGTTCGTGAGTTGTTTGAGTGAAACTTGTATCCCCCCTTGATGTTTGTTGTGGAATGTCCTATGTGGGCATGGGTGCCTTTATAGTTTTTATGGTTTGAAGTTCTTTTTTAATGGATGAGAATTCTGAGTTCATTTTGTCCATTTGTTTGTATAGTTGTTCTAGTAGGCTTTGTGGAACAATTTGTGTTGGTGCTTGAGCTTGTTGGTTTATCCCAGGAGGATACTTTGGTTTTTGGATAGGTTGTTGATTGGGTTGTTGGATAGGTTGTTGATATTGGACATGAGGATGTTGGAATTGGACCGATTGTGGTTGGAACTGATTATGAGGTTTAAAGTTTTTTTGAGGGTATGGGTTGATACATTGTTGTGTTGGTTGTTGATTGTCCTTCCAATGAAATCTGGGATGGTCATTATATCTTGGATTGAAGGTGTTTGTGAATTGTGGCTTTTGAAATTTCGTTGCATTAACTTCTTCTGGTGGTACTCCTAAAAGAACATCCTTGATAGAAGGAATGGTTGGGAAATTATCAGTCTTGTGGTCATGTTTGTGACAAATTGTACAAACAAGCTCAACAGTTTGGGTTTTGTGGACCTTCCTATGATCAATCTCCTAAACTTTCCTTGTGAGTGTAGTAAGTTTTGCTCTAAGGTTTTCTTCTTCTCCAAGATTGTACATTCCACCAGATTTGGGTGGCTTCTCATAGTATGGTGATGTTCCCCATATTTGGTTCTGTTCAGAAAATTTTTCTAGATTCTCATAAGCATCATTTGGGGCTTTGTTTTTGAAGGTTCCATTACACATCATATCAATGAATTGTTTGTTTCCGGGACCCAACCCTTCATAGAAAATTATCACTTGTTCTGGGATTAATAAACCATTGTGCGGTACCATGTTTAATGTGTCCTTGAACCTTTCCCATGTTTCATAGAATGTTTCTCCCTCTCTTTCAAAAAAGTTTTGTATGCTCTTTTTAAGTGCAATTGTTTTGTGACGGGGGAAGTATTTTTTATAAAATTATCGTTGAAGTTGGTCCCAAGAGTGAATGGATGCTGGTCTCAAATTGTTTAACCAATTATTTTCTCGGTCCTTAAGAGAAAAAGGAAAAAGTCTCATTTTAGCAGATTCTATTTGATTTGGTGTGCACATGGTTTCGACAATGTCATTAAATTATTTAACATGAAGTTAAGGCATCTCAGACTCCATCCCATGAAAGGTTGGAAGGTGGTTCAGGACATGGGGTTTGAAAACATATTGGGCATATCCTATGTTATCATGCCTAATGCATGAGGGTGCATTGGTCCAGGTTGGTGTGAGGTAGTCATTCATGGTCGGGTCTGCAACAATTCCCAAGTTAGGGTCTTGCCCGTTATTTTGTTTCCCTCCCCGATTTATGATTTGGTTTTGTGGGAGATTCTCCATTGTATCGAACACAACATATGAATTTGGAGTACTAGGAAGATTTTTATCTAAAGGAAATAGACCTCTTTTAGTGCTTGACTCCCCAGCCCTAGGAGTATCCACCCTAACTAATCTGTTTGAGTTATCGTGGGTGTAGGCGGACATGCGCCAAAAGAAAAAAAAGTGATAAAGGGAAAAGATAAGAGAATTGGGATGAGAATAGAAGAATGGGGGTAAGAAAAGAAGGTTTTTGGTCTAAGGAACTTACTTGGTCCCCGGAAACGGCGCCAAAATTTGGTTGCGCCCAAATTTACCCTACTGGTAAAAGCGATCGATGTAGTACATGTAGGGGTCGAGTCCACAGGGACCGAAGAAGTAACCTTGAGACGCTATGATTTGGTGAAGGATGGGCTATGAAGTAGCCAACTTTGGTTTTGATTTTGGATGGTTTTAAAGAACACTAAAAACCTAAGTGAATTCAATTCAAAGAAAATGGGTTGATCTTAGGATTATGCTCGGGGGGGATTGAATGAATTTTACTTCTTTAGACAATTTTGGTTTTATTAATTCTTGATGAATCCATTCTTCAAAAATAACACTACCTTCATCATTTTTTGGTTTGGTGATTACTAAAAACAATTACTAATCCCCTATACACTTAGAGTACCAAATTCATGATCTATCCGAGGTATATGGTCATTTAGTAATTGAATTTAGTTTGCTCAAACACAGTAAAGATGAAGAGTAGAAATAACTGAAGAATGGATGTCTTAAATTAATTATCCAATTAACAATAATTCGTTCATAAAATAAAATTCAACCTATACATTGTATCCTCCTAAGATCAACCCATTAAAGGGTTATCCCTCCATTGATTGTATACTCTCAATGGTGGGCGGAAGATGGCTAACAAGAATTGGATTGAATAAATTAAAACCGCGGAAATAACGAGAACTCCTCCGTGTGTGTGAATGAAATTCACACCTATGTGTGAACTAATTCACAACAACACAGAGATATCACAGTGCTTTGTGATAATAAAGTTTTAATAAATGAAATGGAAAATATAGAAGAGAAATAATTTTATTAAGAACATAAAGATACAAAAAAAGAAACTTACATGGAAATGGAAAACATTACAAAGGAAATTTGGAAGCATAACCTTACAATGAAACAAGCAACAAAAGATGATAAGAAAAATATACACGCCTATTCCCTTCACAAATAGCTCCTTATATAGGCATATTAGGAGCCTTAGGTCTATAACCCAACAATTAATTCACCCCCCAACAATTAATAGAGTGAAAAGGAGGGTGAATAATCAAAAGGAAATTGACGTTTCGAATTTGACCCGGAAAACTATACAGATTCGTCCACCATATTTACATGTGAATTTTTAATTGAAGAAGGCCGAATCCAGAGGGGTTGTAGAAGATAAATATCTTCGTGCATCGTTCCTCTATTATCTGTAAAAATTTCAGGAAATTTTCCTCATCCGTTTGGAAGTTATGGTTGAAATTGTGGGACGTATTTCTGTGCATTAATGTCGGGTCCACCATTTAAATCTCAACTTCAGATCCCTTTATCATCATGAAAACATCAGAATTAGCTCTGGACAAAGTTTAATAAAATGATCCTCATATTTGTATCTTTCTACTTTATAAATTTGAGCTTCATTGGGCTTGGTTTGTGGGCCCCACATTTGTTTGATGGGCCTTACGCCCATTATGCTTTCTCCAGAAAATTTCTCCATTCGGGCGCAAAAATATTCATCTTCCTTTGGGATTCATCCATAGGACCTAAAAGATAAAATGTTCCAAACAAAGTGATAAATCATATCCCAAAATATCAAATTCCATAAAATGAATATCGTATTTTCCACAAACAGATGAATGATTGGGCCCAAATTTAAATTTTAAACATGAATTGCATTTAAGATGAGAAATGAAGTTCTATTTATGTAATGCACTAAAAACAATGTTTATGGACTTTGGAACAATGAATATAAAGATATTAACAATGAATATTAGCCACTTTTAGTGACTAATCATTAGTCTTGGGGATATCCTCCTTCTTCACCCTCAGTAATACGTCGACCACAGATCCAACTTGGAGAAGTATTGTGATCAAAGTATCTAATCTAACAAGTCATAAATTTAGGGAAAAGTATACTTGTTCTTTATCATGATTTTTTGAGATCACTATAATCAATGAAAAGGTGCATTGAACCATCCTTCTTCGTAAAAAAGATGACTAGTGCACCCCATGGAGAATCACTTGGGCATATAAACCCTTTATCCAAAGTATTCTGTAGATGTTTCTTTACCTCCTCAAGCTCCATAATATCCATTCTATATAGATTCTTGGATATTGGAAATGACCCAGGTATAATATCAATCGAGAATTCAACATCTCTTCTAGGAGGAAGACCAGACAATTCCTCAAGAAACACATTAGTGAATTACCTCACAATAGGCATGTATTTGAGTACGGTTCCTTCCTTAGACTCAATCATTGGAGAACTATAAACATGATCACAGGGAAGTAATATTCATGCTTGAGATGTTGGTGATAAGGAAGATTCATCCTCCCCCTTGCACTAGTATATAATCAGGGGTCAATTCAGCAAATGGAGAGTGATTTCCCTTTCACAACAATTTATGTTGGCTCTATATAGGGAAATCCAATCCATTCCAATAATTGCATAAAATTACACTAAGGGAAGTATGATGAGGTTCTCTGGGAAGTTCAATCCACAAATTGTGACAGAGGAGGTATCATATTCATGGGATGCAATAATTTCCCCATTTTTCATTCTCATTGACATCTCTACTTCCATGATTTGTGGTGGTGTTTAGATTATTCTACTAAACATTAAGGATATAAAAGAATGCTTAGAACCAGAATAAAAATGTACATTCACTATTCTTGAATGAATACCTAGAATACATGTCGCCACTTCATTGTTGAGATTATCATCAGTGGTAGTGATGGAAAAATATCTCCCATGATGCCTTGGAGGTTGTAGTTTGTCTCCAAAAACCATTGGTTTAGGGAACTGGTTCGAAAAGTTCCCCAGTTCTTTATAATCATATCATTGAACAATGTATTATGGATCAAATGGAGTGTTTATTTCTTATATCATAGTAATAGGTTTTTAATGTCTGAAATTTTTGGCTTGTTCCCTTCCTTCCTATACCTAAAGCATTTCCTCTTCCCCTTTAGGAAATTTCTAGGGTGATTATTTCCGTACCATTGGAAAGTGGGATGCTGTAATTTCTTAGCACTGTTGGATTTGTTCATCAGACTACCAGAATTAAAGTCCACTTTCTGATTCTTATCCCCATGATACCCCTGAGATTCACCGATCTCCATCTTGACTATGAGGTCACATCAGAAAATCTTCTCATAGCTATAAAATTCGTGGATTTCCCGGACCTTTTTTAAGTTAGGTTTTAGCCCACCAAAGAAGTGGTCAACCTACCATTCAGGGGTAACAACAAAACCAGATCCATATCGTGAAAGTATGGTGAAGTTTACCTCATATGACCTAGTAGATTTATCATCCTTTTTCTGGATTTGTAAGGAAATCTCCTTCGATCTTAATACGGAGGGTGTGGGGAAAATATTTATCCTTTTTTTTTCAGAAATCATTCCATACCATTGCCTCGATCTCTTCCTCAGGATTCATATTTTTGATCAACATCCACCATTGATCAGCTTCACCCTACATATGATAAGCATCTAAAAGAACCTTCTCTTGTTCATAAAATTGAAGGAAGAAGATGATCTTCTCAATGGAGTTGATCCATTGTTCGACGATTGAGGGATTAGATGATCCATTGAAAGTTAGAAGCCTTTGTCTCATGAATCTATCGATTGAGACTTATTCTTTCTTAGGGGTGGTTGGACGTTCCTCTTGATACATTTTCTATTAAAAACATGAGTTAAATAAGAGAGTATCATGAAAAAGTTTTCAATTCTCTATCCCATCAGATTTGGAATCTCATTAGAATAGTCATCACATTGATCTTTGCATCGGTTGTTAGCCCGAGTACTCCTATTATCGACCATTGGAAAGAATAAGGTGAAAATTAGGGGTAAGTATTTTGAAATATTAAACACATGAAGGGGAATCCAATTACAAATATGTATAACTTATAAATTACATTTACTTCCTTAACTTATGATTTTCTAGGCTTCAATCTAAGTTATCCCTGATGTATTTCTTAATGTATATTCTTATGATATTTCTTTTCTCCCTTAATAATGGTTCATGCTAATCTTCTAAATTTATCAAGGCATATCCCCCGGGAGTGTCTAACCAAGAGTTAAGAAAGTCTCGTTGTTTCTTGAGGATAACTTACCTCCCTATTCGATGATTGAACTCCAAGTGCATACGAAGGTATTCTACCTATGATTTATATCTTCTCTAATCCATCTTCATCCATTCACAGATGACCTGTGATTTCTCTATCATGGCTCACACCAACTCTGGGGCAACGAGGGATGAATCCCCAACCTTTGTCTAGAACAGAGGTGACATACAGGGTCTCCCGTATAGGACTTAAAAGGTTTCTTACTGATGGTTGAATGGTATTTGTTGTTGTATGCAAACTCTACCAAAGGTAGGTGATCCTCCCAGCTGTGGTTAAAATCTAGCACGCAAGACCGCATCATATCCTCTAGCACCTGGATAGTGCACTTGGTCTACCCATCAGTATGGGTGTGAAATGATATACTAATCCACAACTGGGTCCTGAATACCCCCTTCAAGCCTCTCTACAATCGTGATGTAAACTGCATGTCATGATTAAAGTTAATAGTCAAGGCTACCCCATGAATACAGATGATATCCCACACATACAACTAACCCAAACTCTACACCAAACTCTTCTACCGGATATCAAGGAAGTGTTTCGACTTTGTGATTCGGTCCACTATAACCCATATATAGTCATGGAACTTCACTGTGCATGGAAGCCCTGTGACGAAATCCATGGATATGACATCCCACTTCTACTCTGGGATGTCCAGAGGCTGTAACTAACCCACCATAACCTGATTCTTAGCATTCACTTGCTGATAGGTAAGGCATCATTATATGAAGTCAACTATGCTTCACCTCAATCCAGGCCACCAAAACTACCACTAAATATCCATATACATATTTCCTATATTGGGATGTACAACTAAGGGAGAAGTATGGAACTCTCACATCACTTCTTCCCACATTGCGACTAGAATCACCATTCACCCCTAGAATAAGATCTCGTGATTCCCTCCTTTAGAATACCAATCAGGTGCATCACCTATGGATATATGGTCATGTAGAACTTCATAGTCGATGTCTCCTAGATAGTACTCCCCCACATGATAAAGTAGTGGGGGAGTCAATACCATTGACTATAGGAAATCTGTACCCTCTTGCTCAACCTGGGTTAGTTGTAGGGAAGCCAACTACTATGGAGATTCCCACACCAGGTGATCCTGGTACCTCATACAATTGGAATCTACAAAAATGTTTCCCTTCCCTAGAGTATAGAGTATCTCAAAGTTTTAGTCCTACAGGAACTCCAACCAGAATCAATTCCTCAAATTTAGATCTCTCTAGGTAAAGATATACTTGAGGCTCTGGTGGTCTGAATAAATCATAAAACACTCTCCCAGGAGGAAGTGTCTCTACATCCTCAGGGCGAAGACTACCAATGTGAGCTCTAAGTCATGAGTCACATTTTTTTATTCATGGGATCTCAACTACCTCGAGCCATACTCGATGAATTCTTATTGTTACATCAAAATGAAATGGAGCCCAACTCTTGAGGTATCACAATACACTATAAACTCAATTCCCTCCTCTATGTTGGAACCATGGTCATCTATGCATGAATTGGATAATGGTTTGTGTTTTTTTTCAATCCTTAGAGGAAGTTCAGAATGTGTTCCAGAAAAGTACTCATACAGGTCAAGAAGATAATATTTTTGAAGGTGACACTTTTTTCCAGTGTTTTCCAAATTTCTGGACATCAAAATTGACAAAAGGGGAAAACAATGTTTTTTTCGTAAAGGGACTTGCGTGCCGGACATGTGTTGCGCAAGTGACTTGCACGCTGAGAAAGGACTTTCACACCAGTGCCTAGGAGGATTGCAAAGTTTCCTTCCATATATTTTTCAAGATCATAACTTCAAAATATGGCAAAGGAAAGAGGGTCACACAAGTATTGGTTTGGTCGCACAAGTGAGTAGTGCGACAGAGGCTAGGGATGTTTGAGTTGCGTGCTGAAACTTGCACGCCACCGCGTAGGGTGTCCAGTTTTACTATAAATAGAGGACCACCCCTCCTCATTTGGAACAAAGATTGAGAGTTATAGAAATTCAGTGCTCCCGTCACGCATGTGTAGTGGTCAAGCAAGTGGTTGTGGGTCGTGCAAGTATAAGTTGAACGAAAGTTGTTTTCTACGCGCCAAAACTAGTTTGGGTGAAAAGGAATGTGAGTCGTGCAAGTTTGAAGTTGTAGAAGTGAGTGTCACGCAAGTGGTTGAGGTAGAATTGCGCTCTAGTTATAACTTGCGCGCCGTCTTTGAAACTTACACGCCAGCCTAGAGAAGCGCGCCAGGTGTTGTTGAAGTACACCCGTCTTTTTGAAGCTGAACGAAAGCTGGAAGATTGCCTGATACCTTCGGTGAAAAGTGATATTAGTATACTGGTGAGAGTTATACTTCAACAGAGCATCTACATACAATAGAGGATACATTCTTTTTTAATGATGAAGAGACCTTCATGTCTATAAACTGAGTGGGACTTCACCAAAGGCAGTGAGCCCGGGGGAGTCAATAGGAGTTACCCGAGGGATGCAGTGAGCTATCTCTGAACCTTTTTAACGGCAGTGATCCTGGGATAGAGTGACTGTGCCCGAACCATTGTAATCCACAACTAGTAAAGAATAGTGGAATTTGGTACGACTGAAAACCTGCTGGCGTATGCTCCTTGGACATAGCCCTTAGTGGTGAACCAAGTAAAAAGTGTTGTGTCATCTCTCTACATGTGAATAATTTCTTTCTGATAATATTCATCATACATGTTTAACAAGTTCCTACCAACGTGGGAACAAGATCCATCTCTTTAAAAGAAAAAGTTTCCACCCTGATTCACCCCTCCCCTCTCAGGGTTTCCCGGGGTCCTTCAAGTGGTATCAGAGGGTAAAGGTTGCTGGTATTGAATATGTACTTCATCGTCATGGAGAATACAATCAATATCAGGGGAGTACCTCTCTTCGATGGAAGTAATTTCCAGACCTGGAAGAATAGAATGAGATCTCACCTAAGATCCCTTGGAATAGAATTCCTTTTTTACACTATCCAAGTTATACATGTTACTGATCCAACAGGGCTGGCTATGATGGATGCCGATAAGAAAATTATTGATGCTGATGATAAAGCATAGAATTCTCTCATCGTAGCCCTTTCTGATCAAATCTATCTAAAGGTAATTAGTTGCACCTCAACAAATTCCATGTGGGATAAACTTGAAAATTTTTATGAAGGAGATAGAAATGTGAAGGAACCAAAACTACAAGTCCTACACAACAGGTTTGACGATCTAAAGATGCATCCTAATGAGAATGTAGATTCATTATTCAATCGAATTACTGAAGTTGTGGGAGAAATTAGAGGTATTGGAGAAGAAATCAAAGAAATTGATATTGTAAAGAAAATCTTGAGAAGACTTACTCCTATATACAATGCAAAGGTGTCATCCCTTGAAGAAAGAGATCTATATAAACTATCTCTGGATGATCTTTTAAGTAGTCTAGTGGCATATGAGATGAGATTCAAACCCGAAGATTCCACGACTCATGTAAGTAAGGAAATGGCATTCAAATCCATGGACAAACTGAAAATTTCAGAAGATAGTAGTGGTGAAGATGAATAGGAAAAGGAAATTCTTTCTCTCATTGCCAAGAAGCTGAAGAAGGGAAAAGGTAAATACAAAGGTAAGCTACCTATGACATGTTTTCATTATGGAAGAGTTGGGAACATTGCCTCTTAGTTCCAAATAAAGTTTGATGATGATGAAAGCGAAGCAGAAGACATTGAGAAGCCTCAGAAAAAGTTTTTCAAAAAGGGAGACTTAAAATCTAGGAAGAAGATACAGAGGAAGAGTTTTATCTGTGAAGAGGAAGATGATGATCTTGAATTCTGTGATGAGGAAGAACCAGAATTTAAAACTGGGAACCATGCTTCCATGATGGACAGTGTTAAAAAATCAGAAGATAATGGTGGAGAAAATTAGTTGAAAACTAGTGCAGATCCCAAGTTGCAACTTAAGGAGGATGTTAGTAAGCTCAAGATTAAATGTAAGAGTTGCAATAAGTGGAAATAAATTGTAGAAGAATCAACTGAATATATTGATCAACTTGAAGCTAAAATTGAACGACTAGAAGAATTGGTGAAAGTACAGTATAAAATACTTGAAAGCAATGATGATGTAGTGGATCTAAAGCTGAGAATTGAAGAGCAGGAAAAGTTCATCAATGACCTCACCTCTAGACTAGAAGAAAAGTCCAAAACTGCTGACTGCCTTGAGGAGGAAGTTGTTACTATTAGAAGTAAACTTGAAAAAGATTCAATTTCAAAAGAATCAAGGAAGAAAATATTGTTTGGAAGGTTCTTAGATGTTGAGCTATTGGAGAGAGAAAAACATGTCTCTAATGGAGTTGAAAAGATTTTAAATGATCAAAGACCCACCTGCATGGGAAATAGTGGAATTGGTTGTGAGGTAGAATTGTCAAATTCTGCAAATAAAGGTGACTAAAATAAAGGCAAGCTGAAAGTGGGTGATGTGGGAAAGTCTTCTGAGGTGATGAAATAGAAATCCCCAATTCAATATGAAAGAATAAAAGAAGATTATCCTCGAGCCTCATTAAAAAAGGAGCCCTCAGACTATTATCCCACAGAAGAAGGTATGAGGAGAAATTCAAGTGAGAAGACATTTCCTCTCATGAAGTGTCAGTTCTGTGGCTATTTGGGCCATACCATGTCATATTGCGAAGAAGCAAGGAGTTACTTGAATGGTGAAGATCTGGGAAGTCAACAAAGGAGACCGATTTCACATCCTCCATCTTATAGAAGAAATATCTTCTATGGTTACTGTTTTCATTGTTCTAACTTTGTCCATAAAGCTATGTATTGTAGGAAGAGGTACAATAGGAGAAACTCATACAACTCTCAGAAACGGGCCAGTTCTCAACCTCCTGATGGTGTTGTTCTCACAAACAGTTTTTATCCTCTGGAAGAAGATTATGGATATGAAGAATCAGATTATGTGGATGAAAGTATTGGAAGGCCATCAGTATCCTACACTCAATCCAATATCTCATGGAAAGAAAAGAAGAAGATCAAGAAATATAATCTTTCAGAAGTATCCTTCAATGATACAAAGAGAAGAAACACCTGGATTCTTGATAGTGGATACTCTTCCTATATGACGGGAAATGGTGACCTTTGGAAGAACATTAAAAACAAGGTTGATGGAATAGTGAGGTTTGGTAATGATGGTGCTTTTAGGATTAAAGGCAATGGGAATACTTCTCTCTCCAATGGAGATCTAAAGAAGACTGACGTTCTTTATGTGGGCGGTCTACGTCACAATATCCTCAGTGTGAGTCAACTCTATGATTCAGGGCTCATAGTAACTTTCAATAAAAATGGATGCACTATAAAGGAAAAAACAGGGAATTCTCTTATGAAAGGCTGTAGAATAGATGGAAACTTATATCAGATTGACATCAGAGTGAACTCCTGCTATTTTTCTATTGAAGAAGAAAACAATTTGTGGCATCGCAGGCTGGGGCACATTAACCAACAATACATGCAAAAGATATCTAATCTGAAGAAATTCATGGATATCCCCATTCTAAAGCATGAGCACGAAAAGTCTTGCGATGCTTGAATTCATGGGAAGCTGGTCTGCAGTTCATATCAGCCAAAGAATAAAAGAGAATCTCATCTTCTTGATCTAATTCATACAGATGTATGCGGGCCGATAAATGTTTCCAGAACTCATGGAGAAAGGTACTTTGTCCTTTTAATTGATGATTAAAGTAGAATGGCATGTGTTATGGTTATTCATAGGAAACGACAAGTGCTTGACTACATGAAAACATATCGAAGAATCACCAAGAATGATACTGGATGAACAATCAAAGTGTTGAGATATGAAAATGGAGGGGAATACATGTCTATTGAGTTTGATAATTACCTAAAAAAACATGGAATACAACATGAGTTAGCTGCTGTGAGAACCCCATAGCAAAATGGAGTGGTTGAGCGCCAGAATCGACAGGTCAACAATATGGCCAGGACTACGCTGATTGAGAGTGGTATCTCTCACCATTACTGGAAGGAAGCTGTTGAAGCTGTACTGCACATTCATAATCGAACAGGGCTTTATATGGGATAAATAAAGACACCATATGAATTGTGGCATGGAAGGAATCCTTCATTGAAATAATTTCGTGTTTTTGGAAGCAAATGTTTCATCCGGAATAAAGAAGGAAATCAAGGGAAGTTTGGTGACAATGATGATGAAGGAATTTTTCTTGGGTATCCAATGAATATAAAATCCTACAAGTGTTTTAACAAGCAATTAGGAAGGATTGTAGAAAGCAGTGATGTTAAGATAATTGGATAGAAAACCACAAATGCTTCAAGGACGTCATATGATGATGTGATAGAAAGTGAGGAAGAAAGTGAATGTGGAGAAAATAAAAATACAGAAATAGAGGAAGCTGTACAAAACACTCATCAATCACATCATGATGTTGACTTAGAAGAAGAATATGAAGAAGAAACGGTGGCTGGAGAGAATGAACCTGAACTGCACAAGAGAAATCGTAGAGTTGATATTGATCTATCTAACATAATTGGAGACAGGAGTGCATCCACACAAATAAGGAGGATAAGGAATAACACACAATCTGCATTTCTATCAGTTGTGGAGCCATCCTCATTTGAAGAATCTGCAAAGGATGAATCATGGGTGAAATCCATGAATGAAGAATTAGATCAGATTGACAAGAATCAGACATGGGATCTTGTCCAGAGACCCAAAGGTCATAATGTGAATGGTACAAAATGGATCTTCAAGAACAAGTTTGATGATCATGAAAGCATTATCAGAAACAAGGCACGACTGGTATGTAAAGGATACTCCCATATTGAAGGCGTTGATGTTGAAGAAACATTTTCTCCAGTGGCTAGATTGGAGTCAATCGGGATTTTCCTTGCGATGGAACTCCAAATAGGATATAAAGTATATCAAATGGATGTCAAGACAACATTATTGAATGGTGTACTCAAAGAAGAAGTCTACATTGAACAACCAGTGGGTTTTGTTCTTGGTACTGATGAAATAAAGGTCTAAAAAAATGAAGAAAGATCTATATGGTTTGATGCAGGTACCACGAGCATGGTATTCCTGGATGGACACGTATCTCAAGAAGCTATAATTCAAAATAGGAGTAGTAGATCACAATATATATGTGAAGAATTCTGTAAAAGATCAATTCATGGTTCTAGTCTACGTTGATGATATCATATTTGTTGGCAGCATGCAGAAATTAGTGGATGAATTTGCCAATCACATGAAATCAGAATTTGAAATGTCTATGATTGGGGACCTCACATATTTTATGGGGCTGCAGGTGCTTCAAAAGAAAGATTACACTTTCATTTCTCAGGAAAAGTATGCAAGAGAGCTGCTGAAGAAGTTTAATATGCGACTCCAAACTGATGTCAACTCCGATTGCAGTTGGAACTAAACTTGGAAAGCATGAAGATGGGTCCTCTGTAGACCCCACCATGTACAGGAGGATCATTGGGAGCCTACTGTACCAGACAGTGACACAGACAGATATTGTCTTTTCCACATGTCTTACTCCTCGCTTTCAGAGTAATTCAAAGGAGGAACATATGGAAGTAGTAAAAAGAATCATGAGGTATATTCAAGGTACTCACAATTGTGGATTATACTTTGTTATAAGAATAAATAGTGAATTATCAGCATTTTCTAATGTTGACTGGGCTGGAAATGTTGTGGATAGAAATCCCACCAGTGGTGGAGCATTCTATATTGGGAATAAATGTGTTGGCTAGTTGATCAAGAAACAAGAAATTACTTCTCTTAGTACTGCTGAAGGTGAGTATATCTCCGCCACAAAGGCATGCACTCAACTGCTACTGATGAAGCAACAATTAACAGATATTGGTGATGAGGTGAAGCAACCAATGGTGATTTACTGTGATAATAAGAGCGCAATTGATCTTACAAAGAATCTGGTTCAGCATTCTCCTACAAAACATATTGAAATTCGATATCACTTTATCAAAGAGAAAGTTGAACAAGGCGTGATTAGAATGGATCATGTGGGAACTGATGAGCAAGTGGATGATATCCTGACCAAGCCACTGTCAACGACTGTATTTTTGAAGCATCGGTTGATCCTCGGTGTTCAGGCACCTCCCAGTGCATAATAAGGTTATGGAAATCCCATCTCCCCAATTATGTTAATTTTTTAAATCTATTTATGGATATGATGCAGGTTTGTGGGGGAGATACTATCCAGGGGGAGTGTGGTTTGAGCTGAATAATGAACAATTACCGGTCTTTGGGTTTTTTGTCAATGGGGGAGAAATGAATAAATTCAGGCATGTAATTCTTCCGTGACACGATGAGATTCAGTGTCAGTGATAGGATTAGAAGGATGAGAAGGAATACATTGGACATGTAATTCCTCTGTGACACTGTAAGAGAATTTCTTGGGCATCATTGAGAATTCAAAAACACGGGAACCAATTCAATCTTCCTCTATTGTTTTCTACACCGAGCATTGCTCATGTAGACTTAGAGTGTTGGCTGAGTTGATTCTTTCGTTTTTGGTTTACATGACGATGATGATCTTTTGAATTTATTTACTGATTTCCAAAAAACCCAAAGGGGAATATTTTGGGAACCAAGGTCATCTATGTATGAATTTGAGAATGGTTTGTGTTTGTTGTTAATCCTCAAAGGAAGTTCAGAATGTGTGCCAGAAAAGTACTCATATAGGTCAAGAAGATAACAGTCTTGAAGGTGGCACTATTTTCCAGTGTTTTCCAAATTTTTGGACCTAAAAATTGACAAAAGGGGAAAAATTTTTTTTTTCATAAAGGGACTTGCGCGCAGGATAGGTGTGGTGCAAGTGACTTGCGCGCCGAGAAAGGACTTGCGCAACGGTGCCTAGGAGGATTTTAAAGTTGCGCGTCATTTGTTTTTCAAGATCATAACTTCAAAATATGGAAAAGGAAAGAGGGTCGCGCAAGTATTGGTTTGGTCGTGCAAGTGAGTAGCGCGACAGAGGCTAGGGCGGTTGGAGTTGCGCACCGGAACTTGCGCACTGAGAGGAGGCTTGCCTTCCACCATGTAGGGTGTCCAGTTTACCTATAAATAGAGGAACACTCCTCCTCATTTGGAATGAAGTTCGAGAGTTAGATAAATTCAGTGCTCCCGTCGCGCATGTGTAGTGGTCGCGCAAGTGGTTGTGGGTCGCGCAAGTATAATTTGCGCAACAATTGTTTTCTGCATGCCAAAATTGGTTTGGGTGAAAAGGAATGTGAGTCGCACAAGTTTGAAGTTTTAGAAGTGAGTGTCATGAAAGTGGTTGAGGTATACTTGTGTGCTAGTTATAACTTGCGTGCCATCTTTGAAACTTGCGCACCGGCCTGGAGAAGCATGCTAGGTGTTGTTGAAGTACGCCCATTTTTTTGAAGCTACATGAAAGATGGAAGATTTCCCGATACCTTCGATGCAAAGTGAGATTAGTCTACTGGCGAGAGTTTGAATTCAACAGATCATTTACATACAACAGAGGATGCATTCTTTTTCAATGATGAAGATACCTTCAAGTCTATAAACTGAGTGGGACTTCGCCAAAGGCAGTGAGCCAGGGGGAGTCAATGGGAGTGACCTGAGGGAAACAGTGAGCTATCTCTAAACCTTTGTAACAGTAGTGAGCCTGGGACAAAGTGACTATGCTCGAACCATTGTAATCCACAACTAGTGAAGAATAGTGGAATTTGGTAAGACCGACAACCTGTCGACATATGATCCTTGGACGTAGCCCTTAGTGGTGAACCAAGTAAAAAGTTCTATGTCATCTCTATGCATGTGAATGTTTTCATTCTGATCATATTCATCATACAGGTTTAACAAGTTCCTACCAACGTGGGAACAAGATCTATCTCTTTAAAATAAAAAGTTCCCACCCTGATTCCCCCCTCCCCTCTCAGGGTGTCCCGGGGTCCTTCACTCTAGTAGTCTCAAAATTGGAGCGCTTATCAGCCTCTTCCTAAACTCCTAAAATGCCCGATGACACTACTCAGACCAGGTAAACAACTATCCCTTCTACATCATAGTGGTCAAAGGGGCTGTAATCCTAGAGAGGTCTACCACAAATCTTCATTAGTACCCAGCCAAACCAAGAAATCTTCGCACCTCTAATTTATTCTTGTGTGGATCTTAAGAAATAACATCTTCAATATTCATGGTATCTATCACTAAACCCTATTTAGATATGACATCCACCAAAAGTGAACCTCATCTATCCATAACTGACACTTTGAGAGATTTCCATAAAGCTGATGCTCTTAGAGTAAATCAAGGACCATCCTCAAGTGCTCTGTGTGCTCCTCCTTTGACACCGAGTAAAAGATTATGTCGTCTATAAAGACAATAAAAAATTGGTCCAAGTAAGGATGGAAGATCTGGTTCATCAAATCCATGAAAAGGGTAGGGGAATTTTCCACACTAAAAGGAATCTCTTAGAACTCATAATTCCCATAGCGACATCGGAAGGACAAATTTGGAATATTAGCCTCAAAAACCCATAACTGGTGGTATTTGGATATCAAATCGATCTTAGATAACCACCTCACACCTCATAACAGGTCAATGAGGTCATCTATTCTTGGTAAGGGGTAATTTTTATTTATTTTGTCCTGATTTAGGCAATGATAATCCACACAAAGTCATAAAATCACATCTATCTTCTTCACAAACTGAACGGAAGCTTCTTAGTGGGACACACTGGGTCTGATGAAACCCTTCTCGTGAAGGTGTTATGGCTGTCAACATAGCTCCCATAGCTCAGTGGGTGCCATTAGATATGCCAAAAAAGATATCAGGGTAGTCTCTGGTTACAAATCTATGAAGAACTAAAACTTCCACCTCAGAGGTAGTCCCAAGGAATCTTTGGGGAAGACATCTATGTAATCATCCACAACTAAAGGAATTGAGGTGATTAAAGAGTCTGCAGAACCATGGGTCATTCTTTCTAACTGATGGTAAAAGGCTGTAGTCACTTGTTCACCACACTCACTTTCCCTTTTATGAGGCCTCGTTCACCAAGAAAGGAGAACCCCTCCCCATCAATGTGCATGCATCTGACTAGCCCGCGAAAAAAGTCAATCTAGTCTTCAAACATAGAAATCCAATCCATTCCAAAGATAATGTCATAAGGCTCTATTGTGATGAAAATTTGTCCCCACATGAATATTTCACCTCTAAATAGAATCTCACACTACCATAAGATAAAAGATAAAGAAGAGGCACTTCTCATTGGAACCTCAAGACAAAGCTTCTAGGATAGTACCTCTACTAGGAGACATAACTCCAATACCAAGACTAATGAGATAAATGAGTGACTGAATCCAATGTATAATAACACTGATGAAAGATTAGAATAAAAATTGAGCATACCTTGAATCATCTCAAGCATTGGAGGATCATGGGAATCCATATCCTGCAACCATCTACGGCCCTATCCACCAGCTCCCTGAGCCTGATGTATGGTGCCTGGTGGTAGTGGTGGGAGGATCTCATAGCTTCTTCACCCCCACTTAGTCCTCCTTCCCCTCACGCTCCTTTACCATCACCACCTCCTTGGGGACCACCCTGATCACAACACTGCCTCTGCCATGGTGGTCCACCTACTTCTTACCTCGGATGATCAGATATCCTAGTTGGGAAGTCTTGTACCATGTGACCTCACCCATAAAAAGTGTATCACCGACCCTTTACATGTTTACCTGGAGCCCTTCATGGCCAAGATGCCACCTTATCACATGCCCGAGCCCGATCTTGGGGAGGAATCATGTGTTTCATCCCTGATACCTAACATTTTACGGCTACAATGGATGTCTCTGCTCTGAAGAGACCACTTCCATGCCCATCTAACTGGATCCCCTATGATAGAATACTCTCTATCACAAGTTCACTCTCTAGCACCCTGACATAGTTAGGGATGCACACGGGCACTATGATCACATGAATCTCTCGGAGGGGACCATACTCAAACTTCAACACATTGAAGTAACTATCACAGATCTTATCCAGGGAGTACCGTGTAAGGTCAATAAACCTTTCCGCGTATAAAGCCACTGACATGGATCCATAATTCAGCTCTAGAATCTCTAGAATCCTGATAAAGCACAAGAACGATGGGAATTACTTTTCAAGAAAGTGCTGCTGAAACTCATCCCACAAGAGAGTCATTTCATTGTGCATTTGGGTAACCAAACCCCACTATCACCCAAATGAATAGAGAAAAAGGCTTGCTTCCAAAGACACCATCTGGTCTATCGGTGTCTACACCAACCTAAAAAGTCATACTACTAACTTCAACCAATCCCCAGCTATATGAGGGTCTAACTTTCCACAAAGACTCAATGAACTTTGGTGCTTGAACTCACAAAGTGCTCTCAGCCTATGCTGTCGATACTAAATACTATTCCACAGGTGGAGGTACTTCCATTGGCACACAGAAAGGAAAGGGATCACATGATGGGCCCTGTACTGAGGCCTCATCAATCACGAGATCATCGTCACGAACTGGAGAGGGTAACCTAGATGGATGTCGCCATAGAGGCATACTGAAAGATATCAAGGAGTACCACTGTCATGTGAGAATATATATATATATATATATATAACAAGAACAATAATAAATGGGAGATATATCAATAAGGAAAATCAAATAATTGATCCTATATGATGCATGTACCAAAGTTCCCTACAACAAATGTCTCAGCATGCTGAGTCAACAAGCTGGTAATTAGGGTCCTAGTGAATGGCTACGTTAGTTTCCACACCATCACTAGACTCCCTGGCCCAAGTGACACTCTCAAGACACATCAAAACATTTTCCATACACCCAACCAATCCTCTTAAGGGTAAACATCTAAATAATATCCTAAGGAATGAACCTTCTATGATACCACATTTTGAGGACCCAACCCATGCTGGAGCTCAAGCTGTAACTACCCCAAGCTTGCCTTCACAGGCCAGGGGGTGGTGACAAGTATAAAAGGCACAAAAACTTAGGGAGGACTTTTTCTAAGTACCCGTACAAACATACACACATAACCAACTTGATGAAAAGTATAGAGGGAGAAAAGTAAAACATGAAACTTGCAGTAAAATAAACCATATATGCATGGACCAATAAACAATATGGATGCAATAAAGTAAGCTAAAAGGAAAAATGAAAAAAATACAAACCCAACTAAAAAGTGTCTCAACATAAATGGAAAATTGAGAAAGTAAAGGTATAAAGGAATCCCCACTCCTAAATCCCCAGATGTGACCACCACATGTGGTCCAAGCTCTTATATCCCTAAGCTCTTCTGGAGTCATGATCAAACCTGTGCATCGTCTGTATAAGGCACAATACGTGTGGGTAAATCCCAAGCATGGGTGAGTATAAACATACTTAGTAGGACTATCCTAAAATAATCATGAGTAATAATAGATACAAAATGAAAATAAGTACAGCGGATGGAACAATGTACAATAAACGAGTGCAGCTTAACCCAACAAGAGAGTAATGTAAGATCATCCAAACACAAGGAGCTAGAAATGGTGATAAGGTGAAGTTATTGTCGAGTCTTTGCTAAACATAGTAGAAGAGTAGACTTATCCAACCATGAGAATCTTGAAACAGAAAGCACATGGCATACCCCACGCGTCTTCACCTCTCTGGGAAGGAAGGTAACCAGAACCCAAGGAGTGGGTACTGGAACATGAAATATAATTATGATATGTTAAAGAAACCCAAATGAGAGAGTAAGGGGGATATCTATCTCATAGATCATCCCTGTAAACGAGTCTCCAATAGTACCAAATTTATCCACCATCGATACTAGTTTTCCTCATGTATTCCCTGAACAACTAGACAAAGGGGCTCAAACAACTCACCTCGATACTATCTTCTTTGGGCAGGTCTATCTCACCCGCACGATTTTAGGATACATCGTAAGGATGCATCTCGGTGGGGAAAGAACCCCTATTACTTCTAAGTCCAAGGTTACATTGAACAAGGTCTCATACCTAATTTGGAAATCCAGATAATGAAAAATCGATGTAGAGGACCCAGACCCTAGTGAGTCAGGGGGATTCCACTCTAATATTCAAAGAGGACCCACTCTATAGTGTGTCAGAGGGATTCCACTCAAATGTAGCTGGTAGAGGACCTTCATCCATGCCGATGGGGGGTTCCACTATGATAGTCATTGTAGATGACCCACACCCTAATGTGTTAGGGGGATTCCACTCTTATTCACTAAGGACCCATGCCCTAGTGGGTTAGGGGGATTTAACTTAGAAGTAGTTGATGGAGGACCCACGCCCATACCGATGGGGATCCCACTCTTTAAAAATGTCAAAAAGGATCTTCCACTAATATTCCTTTCATGTTTTCAGATTTAATGAGATCATGAATAGGTATCTTCACATCCAAATGGATGACACCATTTTGATCCTTCTGAAAAAATGCACGAGTTAGACTATTCACTCACCCCAATCAGACTTCCAATGGAAAAGTTGGGTGATGGAACACTACGCTCAAATAAAAAATCATGGGTCCTAGGAAAATTGGTATTGAAATTTATTATACAGGTCACACCATTGTGATCCTCTCTAAAAACACATGGGATCAACTACTTGATCATTAAAAATGGATACTCGGTGAAAAAGTTGCATTTCACCGCAAAGCGTGTGAACCAGGACCTATGGGGCCCACACCTCGACTTTAGCTTAAGAACCTAAAAGTAGTCTTTAAAATTATGCACAAATACTAGGGTTGTGCCACAAATAATGGTGCATCAAATAGATTCCCCGTTTATATGACAGTTCCAATATAAGAACCCCGAATAATAATAAATATTTTATTATTATTAATATAGGAGTTTCGTGAAACCAAGAAAAAACCCAAGACATAAAAGTCCAAAAAAGGCCTAAAATGATTAATCTCAATGAGAGGGATGTATAGTTGTAGACAACGAGTCAATTAGATGCCCGATTTAGTAGAAAAGGGCATTTAAAGCTGTATCGGTCTGATTTAGGCTAGTCTGTCCCAAACTAGATAGACCCATCCACCTAGGTTGACCTGACCCATTGAAGCTATCACATGGACCAGCCATGCAGCCTAGCCCTCATGTCACCAGCCTAACCCATTTTGAACTCAATAGTGGTATCGAATTTCAAATTTGTGACCCTAATCAAATGTTATTTTATTTGGTATCATCTATAAAATAATTAAGTTTAATTATTTTAATTATGATTTTTCCCCTGGGTGGATTATTTCACAGAAGTCCTGAAATGTTGAATGTTATACCCCACATAGGGTAAATAACATGTTATAGACTCAATTGTGGCCTCAAATTTCAGATCCGAGCTACTGGTTAAGAGTTATCTGGTTTCCTTTGTGTGTATAGTATAAAATATACTTAATATTTTTATAAAATTAATTCTAGGAACACTAATCCTCGAAATTGCACACCGTATCAACACCCAACTCTGGAATCATATATAGAAATATTTCAAAGTGTTACAAGGTGAATACCAGGTCTCTATAGGTTTAGTTTTCCATTTATTATTGGATTATTACATGATGGATTGGTTATGGTTACTGGATCACTTGTTTTCACATGATGGATTGGTCATAATTATTAAATCTCTTAATTTCAAATGATGGATTGGTCATGTTTATTTGATTACATGTTTACCTTATAGAGTATTCATGTATAGTACTTATTATGATCTCATGATTTATAACTTATACTTCTCATGTTCCTTGTTTTGAGAATATGAAAGGATTTTATAAAAAAACAAGGGATGAATTACAAATTGGTTTTGATTTAAGAAAGTTCTTTATAAAACTGTATTTTTTTAAATATATTACTAAAACATTATTGATATTAGAATCTATATAGATTAAATGGTGGAATCATACTAGGAATTTTTCTCACACCCTACATTTTTTGGGTGGTTGTAGAAATTGTTTTGTAGGACCCAGGTAAAGTTAAGGGAATCATATAGCATGTTGGATTCTGTTTTCACTATTTCATTCATAGTAGGATGGTTTGGAAGTAACAGTTGGTCACATGGAGACTTGTTGTTCTAGTATATTCACACATTATGGTTTGGATGTTTTGTCTTGGATTTTATATATCATGGTTTTATATTTTTATTTTTCATTGTAATTTAGTTATTTTTCTAATTTTTTTACATATGAGACTTGTTTTTTATCATGTTGTACCTCACCACCATGAAGGGCTGGCTCAGGTGGCTTGTCTAGTTTACTCGAGTTGGTTCATTTTAGAATGGTATCATATGGATGCTCATCATGATGTGTGTTAACACTATGTGAGTTTGGTTTTGTGTCTTGGGTAGATAAGAGTTATGAGAATCAAAATATGGGTAGTAATTGAGGGAGGGTGCTTGGAAATATGACTTCAATGTCTGAACTCAAGTTACCATTGGTGGTAAGAATTTTTTTCTCAGTTTGAGATAATTTGAATGAAATAGATGGGGGACTTTTTTCAAATGTACTTGTTCCTTCTTAAAGAGATGTTTTTAATTCATATAATTAATAATTGATTTAAATTATTGATTTTCTAAATCATGGAAATGAAATGTTGAAGTTGGTTTTATGATTTTGGATTATTATCTAAAGATGATTTTTCAATATCTTATTTTTAACAGACAATTCCTCCAATAAGATCTCCTCCAAATATGATGGAGGAGGTTACAAGATAGGATCTACTAGAGAATACTATAGTGGACCCTTCTTTAGTTGAAAATTTATTCTATACAATTCAGAATTTGGGTCAAGTGGGTGTCGAGAAAGCTGGATGATCAACGAATCAGGTCTTGGATTTTACTAAGTAGTATCCACCCATCTTCTTTGGTGACAGGGGAACCTAAGAATATAAGGAGTGGCTTGAGCAGATTTAAAGGATCTTCAACTTCTTGAAGACTCCTGAGTAATCTAATGTGGGTTTTCTATATACATGCTCAAGGAACCGGGAAGTATATGGTGAGAATCTATTATATAAGATAAGTTGCACAAGGATATTACCTAGCCTCCATTCAAGAAAATATTCAATCAACAGTTTTACCTTGAGATATTTTGTGAAGAAAAGACTTGGAAATTTCTAATCTTGGATGAAGGGGAGAATACTATTCTGAAGTATTCTGTCCATTTTACTATGTTTGTGATTTTTTTTTACCAGATCTAGTCACCAATGAGTAACTAAAGTCTTAGAGGTTTGAGTTGGGACTGAGGCTTGATATTCAATTGATGTTTATTCTCACGTACATTATGATATTTATATTTTTATTCAATGAAGTAGGTTTGTACGAGTCACACATAGCTGGAAAGATAAGATTTCGTGGAGCTTCAATAGGTTTAGTTGTTAGCTAGTGTGTTTTATCTGTCCAGAAAAGGAAGCTCATGGGTGGTATGTTTTCTTCAGGACTAGTTTCAGGGGATTCATTAGGATTGAAATAGTTTTTCTATTATAAATGTGTAAGGTATGGTCATACCAATTCTAACTATATGGATACACCTAAGACTTTTCATCAATACATACCATCGATCTATTTGAGGTGTTTTTGTGAAAGTAGATCCTTGGGAAGTAAGGTTGGATACACCCTCACCAAGGGTTCAAAGGTTTATACTGATGTTTCCAAGGGTGGTGGGTCCAATCCTTAGGCCAAGGGGAATTTTCATGTGGCTAAGACCAGATGGATTTCTGTAGCGGAGTGTAAGCCAATGGAATCTAAAGTAGGGCTGACTACTGTTAAAGGTATGTTATTTATTTTTTCTTCTATGGTGCTATCTTTGTTTGATACAGGTGCTACTCATTATTTTATATCATCAAAGTTAGTTTACAAGTTGGTATTACATTCAAAACTTATGGAATTATTTTTATATATTACAATGCCTTTGGGAAAGTGGTCAGACCAAGGTTTCATGTGTCTCGTATGTTGGGTGATGATAGCTGACTTCAAGGTGGTGTGTGACTTTTTAGTTATTAATATTGATACCTTTGACCAGATACTTGGAATGAATGATCAATTTTAAGGCCCATATAGACTGTTATCATTGTTGAGTTTAGTTTTTATCTCACTATATGGTCACTCATGTTTTTTAGGGAGAGTGGGACTCTTGATCAGTAAGGGTGGGGCCTATTGTTCCTTATGTTGGGGTAATATCATGCAAGTTATCAGAGATGTTTTTTGATGTTGTTTACCCTTGTCTAGGATGTATTCTTCCTACAATGGTATGTGAGTAACCCATGGTATTTGCTGATGATTTTTATAGGTTACCACGATAAAGATATATTGATTTACAATTGAACTTCTCCCTAGTATGGTGCATATTTAAATGTTATCTTATAAAATGGAACCTACTGAGTTGGTGAAAGTTGAAGTAAAACTAGAGGATCTAGAGGCTAAGAGATTTATTCATCCTATCATGACACTATGGGCTTCACCATTACTCTTTTATAAGAAGGATGAAGGGAGTCCCAAAATTTTCTTGGTTTTTCAAAAGTTGAATTGGTTGAATATTAATAAAAAATATTGAACTTCGGTTAGGGTACCACCAGTTGAGAGTTAGAGAAGTGAATATACTAAAGACAACATTTAGGATCTAGTATGGGAATTTTGAGTTTCTAGT
The DNA here is from genome assembly GCA_963277665.1 of Viscum album. Classification (NCBI taxonomy): domain Eukaryota; kingdom Viridiplantae; phylum Streptophyta; class Magnoliopsida; order Santalales; family Viscaceae; genus Viscum; species Viscum album. The sequence continues at coordinate 1,922,442,010 of OY728145.1, read as the reverse complement.
TATGCCATTCAGTCTTCCTAATGCTCCTGTGGTATTTATGGATTTGATGAACCAAATATTTTATCACTTTTTGGAATATTTTTTTTATTTTGTTTGTGGATGATATTTTGGTGTACTCTAAATCATAGGAGGATCATGCAGACCATTTAGATAGCATTCCTTAAACCATGAAAGGACATTATCTATATGGTAGACTTTCCAAATGTGATTTTTAGATTCATGAAGTAAAATTTCTATGACATGTTATTTATGAGAGGCCATCTGAATGGATCCTAAGAAAATATAGTATATTTTGAGTTGGCATCATCCCATAATTGTGTTTGAGATATGGAGCTTCTTGGGTTTGGCTGGTTACTATAGATAGTTTATTCAGGATTTCTCTAAGATCATATCTTTGATGACAGATTTAACCCGTAATAGTGAAAAGTTTGAATGGAATGGGAAATGTTAGAGATCATTTTAATAGATAAAGGTCAGGTTGAATTCATCAAATTTTTTTATTCTTGTGGAACTAGGTTCAGTTTATAATGTTTTTTTTGCATTACTCCTTATATGATGTTGGGATGTGCCTTTATGCAGGGGAAACAAATGGTGACCTATTGATCTCACCAGTTACTCCCTCATTATAAGAACTACCATACCCAAGATCTTTAGATTGAATTAGTTATGCATGAACTCAAAACATGGCATAAAAATCTCTTTGGGGGGCATTTTATAGTGTATTTTTATCCTAAAAGCTTGAAATATATCTTAATATAGAGGGATATAAAATTTTAATAGAGATTTCGAGTGGAGTATCTTTAGAATTTTTATTTTGATATTGCACACACTCCTATAAAATGGAATATGGTTTCCGATCTATTGAGCATAAAATTACCAACACAAGTCAGTCGAGGAGTGGTCTTTAATGTGTTTCTTTGTTGATATGAGCTTGGGAGTGGAATAATTTGGTGGTTAGGTGTTCTTGGTATCGACGAAAGTTGAATCATCTTTCGATTAGTGAGTAAAGCTTGAGAAGATGACAGAAGCTGAGTTCAAACACTTTGGGAAATGTTTTTATGGTGGGTTAGACCTCAAGTGAGTGGTCTTGATCTCCCAGTGGAGCATTGTGATTCCATAGAAGGTTGGTTATTCTGACTTATTTGAGATAGTATTTGATGGAAAGTGGACATAGATTATATTTTTTCACACACCCTAGGGATACTAATACATGGAATGAATTAAGACATCAACATTGGTGGTTAGGTATGAGGCAGTTAATTATTTATTTTGTATAACAATGTCTCATTTTTTTTAAAATTATGGCAGAACAGCAGATACCACCTATTTTTTTCAACTTTTTCCCATTCAATTATGGATGTGGGATGATATTTACAAGTGATTAATCATTATTTTTCCATGGACTCATAATGGTAAGTATGTGATTTGGGTGGTAATTGATAAACTTATGAAATCATCTCATTTCATACCAATCAAAGAGATGACAAAAGTAGAACAACTCATAGACTTATGCATCTGAGAGACCGTGAGACTTCAAGGGGTTTCCTCTACAAATTTTTATGACAAGGACCCATGGTTAATATACAAGTTATGGAATGGTTTTTAGGATGTGATGACTTCCCAGTTAAATATGGATAGATAGATAGATAGAGCTATCCAGGTTCCTGATGATATACTTCGGGCATGCGTGCTTGATATTGGTGGATCTTGGGAAAATCATTTTACCATGGTAAAATTTTTCTATAATAATAGTTATTATATTTAAATAAATATATAACCCTTTAAGAGTTTTATGGATACCCATATAGATATCCCTTATTCTGGGTATAGTTGGGGAGCAATCCTTGCTTGGGATGAGTCTTGTTTATGAGACGATAGAAAAGGTGTAGTTGACCTGGAATAGATTTGTCATAACATAGAGCCATAAAAAATATTATGTTGATCATCATATTCATCCACTATATTTTGAGGTCGGTGATCAAGTATTTCTTAGAGTTTCATCTTAGATGGGACACTTTCGGCTTGGAGAGTAGGGTTAGCTAGCACTGAGTTTTGTTGACCTCTTTGGGATCATGGAATGAATTGGAAAGGTGGAATATTATATGGACTTACCATCTCAATTAAATTGGATTCATGAAAGGTTTAATGTTTCCTAGATGAGGAGGTATCAACCAAATATTTCCCATGTAATTGAATGAGAGGATATTGACCTTGAACTTGATACCACCATTGTTGATCTACCAGTTCAAATTATGGATCTCCATGATAATGTATTACATGATAAAAAATTACTTTCGTCCAAGTACTGTGATAGCGAGGATGGGATAACCATGATATGTGAGAGAAATAATCATTAATGAGGAAGCATTGAAATCCTATTTTTTAAAGTCCTGAATCTTGCTCAATTTTTAGGGATAGAAACCATTTATGGTGGGGAGATTATAATATTATATTATCTTTTTCTAAAGTACTTATTGACACTTGTTTTGATAGAGAGCATGATTACTATTAACCATGTGATATATACAGAAGACCATGCATGCAGACTTTTGATGCTTTGATTTTTTTAATTAAAAATCCCTAGACACCCCCTGAATGGACTGAAGGCCTTCATTTTTATTGATTTTTGATAACCCACCTTTCAAGGGATGAGGGGGAACCCATAAAAGGCTCGTATGCTTAAAGATTACATGGCCCATAGGCTTAGGAGATTACATGACCCAAAGGACTTAGGGAATTCAACCAGACTATCTAAAAGTAATTTCCCCTCCCCAGCATCAGCATCATGATAGTAGCTCTCCACCTTCACATGGCCGTCTGGATAGGCTTCCCATGAAAGCATAGGCTGGTCCCAATGGCATAGCCGTACCCTCTCATTCTGACAAATCCATTTGGTTCTACTCTGGTGAGTGCACCTGCTATGAATCCTCTTCTGGGGTTGCTCCTTTTTTGTAGTGTGTCTGGGGAAACTGCATGTGGCCCAAAGGTCTTGAGGTAGCCCGAAGGCCTTAAAGGTTTCCTGAAAGCCCTACTGACCAGAAGGATTGGGTGGCTCAAAATCCATAAGGACTCCAAGCCCAAATCGGTGGCCCAAGACCTCATTGTAAACTCTAATGATCCCCTAATCACATATTTTATTGATATATAATTTATACAATTCTCAAGAGGCATATTCCTTTTGATTATATGTGGATTTGCTTTATTATTTATTGATAAAATCAAGGTATATTGCATTTTTTATATGTCTCTTACTGTTATTATTAGATCCTAATTGGATCTCTTGTCCTATAAGATTTTATAACCTGAAGGGTCACAATATTTTGGATATAAAGGGTTTGAAAAAGGATTGATGTGTTTCTTATGGATAAGTTATTACGAGGCCCTAGTCTACTCTTCCCCAATCTCTGTTTTCAGAGGCAATTAGTTTTACCACCATTATTAAAGTAGGTGTTTCTACATAAATGGATAATTATATGAATTTATTATTATTATTATATATTCATTATTTTTATTAATTTAGTTCAATTTATTTGTTATTTTAATGGGGTTTTTAGAAAGGAATCGTGTTTTTAAAGGTTTTTAAAAAAAAATAGTTTTCAGATACCATGTGTTTTATAAAATAATTGAATTGTGGGTTTGATTTAAAAATAGGATTTTAAGTATCGAAGTATATTAGATCAATTTGGAAAATGTTTTATAAATTAGGATCATAGTTTTTAAATGTATTTGATAAAATATCACATTGACAACCTTAGGTATGTTGGGAATAGAGATGTCCCCTATAGTGTGTTTAATGCCACTTGAGATATTCTTTCAGTTTAGTGTGTGTAATTACACTATAGGTTATGTAGGTTGGATCCACTATAAGACTGGATTGGGGATTTATTTTTTATATAGTACGTATACCCTTAGGCTAGATTCTAAATGGTGTGATTTTTTATTTATGATTGGATTTTCACATGATGGTTTGGTCATGGTTATTGGATCAGTTTTTTGTACATGATGGGTTGGTCATGGTTATTTACTTACATTTTTACCATATAGAGTACTCATGGATATTTTTTATTATGCACTCATGATTTATCAATTATACTTGTAATGTTACATATTTAGAGAATATGAATTAATTTTATGAAAAACCAAGGTATTATTTACAAATGTTTTTGATTTATGAAAATTCATTGTATAAATGTATTTTTTTTAAAGATAGAACAAAAAAATTCTTGATATTAAACTCGGTATAGATTCTCTGGTGGGATCCTACAAGGCTTTGTGATCACAACCTACTTTTGACTTTGGGTAGTAGTAGATATTGTTTTGTATAACCCGGGTAATGGGAAGGGAATACTGTAGCATATAGTCTTCACTTTTCACCATTTTCTTCATAGTGGGATATTTTGGAAGTGACAGTTGATCACAAGGAGAATTGTTGGTATAATATTATTATAATTTTTTGTTTGGCTAGTTTGTATTGGATTGCATGGATTTTTATTTTATATTTTTATTATGTGTTGTACTCTAGTTATTTTTTATATTTTTTATATTTGAGACCTATTTCTATTATCATGTTTCTCTATATTTCCATGATGGGATTGCTTAAGATGCTTATATTGTTGACTTGGGTTGGTTTGTTATAGGCGAAGATGAGGTTGGTTTGAGTGGATGAAATTTATCCATTGGTGATGGTTCAAGTATGAAAGACACTAAATCTTGAAACCTCATTGTGTTTGGAGGTACAAATGGTGATGAAAATTGTGTGAATAAGACACAAGAAGACTTACTTGGGTTTCTATGGAAACCCAACTATATTTCATGTAGTCTAGAAACATACACCATGTTGTCCCCCAACTGAGGTGTCTAGGGTTTTAGGTAAGGTAAGGATCACATGATTTGTGGAAGGGTCCACACATCGTGTGACCCACCTATTGTGGCCATGCTATGTGCATGCTACACACACCTGGGGGATCGTGTGACATGACACGCTGTGTACTCTAGGATTATATGGGTATTTCCAAAGGTACAAAGTCATTACTAAGTACATGAACCGGTATACATGCATGACCCAAAGTAAACAAGCATGCCTAGGATCACATGGGTAAGAATCAGATGGACAAGAAACATTGTATGGTACCATTACATGTTATTTTGTACTATATGGACATCCAAGCTACGTGTAGGTGAGGAAATGAACATGATGTCTTGGGAGGTCACAAGCCATGTGACCCTTGGTACACACTATATAATTTTATCATGGAATTCAACTATATTCATATAGTTTTTTTGGACTCAGATTTTGGTCTTTGAGTAGCCCATCCAGATCTATTTTCAATGCAAAACATGATGGTATCCTTCATAGTGTCATTTTAGATATGACATGAGGTGGTGAGAACATGATGCTTCTTTTGGCGATGCTGGACACACAGTAATGACCAGGAACATCAGATAGAGACCAAGGTTGAAAAACCCCCTATTTCAATTGGTTGTAGGTCCACAATACATTATTCACTAGTTGTGTGGTCCCCTTATGGTGCTAGGGAGCGGGTCCTCTACCCTCTAAGTGGAACCCCCTATGGTACTAGGGTGCAGATCATCTATGCTTAGAGTGGTAACCCCCTGAAAAACTAGGACGTGAGTTCTATATCTATATCTACTGAGTGTCACACCTAATCATGTTAGGGTTAATTTATTCCATGATTTGAGTGGAACTATCTTGACACATTTGGGCGCGAGTCCTCCATCTACTGAGTGGAACCCCCTATCATTATAGAGTGCGAGTCCTCTATCTACTAATTAGACTCCTTCTATCATACTAGGTCATGGGTTCTCTGTTGATTTTTGTAACCCATCGGGATACAGAGTAGTGGTGAGGTGTAGGTACTCCACATAGTTTTCATAGAGAGACACCTGAGATACTAGGAATCAATGACGGGCCTTTGCAGTTGCAGGAAGACTCATCATCTTGGACTGGTTTTTGAGATGTAAATCCACTTTATCTCTTATTTTAGTTTCTTTTGATCATATATATATATATTATGGGTTTCATTTCCCTCTTGTTCTGGTTTGAGATGATATTTTGTGTATCTCTATATTTCTCTATTTATGGTTTTGGGGGCTTCCTAATGGGTATGTATATACTCACCCCTATATGGTCTTTGATCACACATGTTGTGTCTTATATAGAAGATGAGAATTTAAGTGATGACATCGGTGGAGTTAAGTGATACTCCGGTTCTTAAACTATGTATGGTGGTCAGGATTGTAGATTAAGAGCAAATAATTCTCATCTTTCTTTATTCCATTTATTGTCAGGTTTGGACTTCATTCTTGGGTTTTTCAAGTATTTTACCCCTTATGGTTTGGTTTTATTCTATCATACTATGATGTATTCCCTAGTGGTTATAACATTCATGGTTTACTCTAGATGTTATTATCTTTTATTAGTAATCTATACTATTTCATGGATATGGTTTGGTTTATGCATACCAGAACATAAGGAAACGACATCCCGTTTTATATTATGCCTTCTCAACACTTATCACCAGCCCCTGAACTATTAGAGGCGGTCTTGGGGTTATGAAAGATCATGTTTTCACTATCCACGTGGACCCTAATGGTTTGGTTCATTACATATATTAATTAATATATGTATACACATTACCGAGTTTCTTTTAGTCAAGGAAATGGTGGTGACCCAAATGAATCGAATTAAGAATGGGTTTTATGGATAATGTGGAGATTTTTCTAACCAGAAGCCTAATGATATTGGGTCTAGAATGAAAGACCATAGGGAAGTGATCACCCAACTATCCCAAGATGTGTGCAATAATGTAAATCATGTTGATCTCATGAATGAAGAAAGGAAGTAGAAACTGACTATTATGTCATTCATAAGGAATCATACACCCTATTTTAATGGGTCTTCTAATCCACTGGTTGCTGATTATTAGATCAATGTGATGGAAAATATATTTTACATTCTCTAGTGACCATACAATGAGAAATTCATTTTTTTCATCTTTTATTTAGAAAGCGATGTCTACCAATGGTGGATTCTCATTAAGAATATCATGGAAAGGGATGAAGTAGACTCTATGGAATGGAAATAGTTTAATAAAATATTTTTCACTAAGTATTTTACTTTAAATCTCCACACAAAAGTGAAACTATAATTCTTATAATTTAAGAAAAATAGGATGGATTTATTGTATCATATAAATCAAATTTCATAAGATTCATGAGGTATGCCTCCAGTTTCTTCTTTGATACTAAGTGTAAAATCAATCGCTTATTTATTGGATTAAATAATAGTCTTTTAAGGGAATTATACTTAATATAATATTTTATATAAAAGGCAATTTTTTATTTTCTTTTAAAGTAGAGATTGAGATAGGAACCTCTCAATATTCTCGGGAAAAGAAAAGAAAAATGGAGTATCATGAAGACAAGGCACATGGTAGGAATAAAGTAAAATTCCATATATAAAATAAATGTGGGATAAAGAACTATTGAAATTTACTCGTGGGATTAATGAGGTTTTTTGTGTGTGATAAAGTAGGACACCATGCCCATAACTATCAAAGTAAGTCTTAGAGGCTGATTAACAAAATAAAAGAGAAGAAAGTCCCAACTAATGAACCACCCAACATAATGTTTCAAGTGAAAGGAGTTCTGATATTATGTGAATAGATGCCCCAACCCATGGGAAAATAAATAAAATAAGCCCCAAAAACCTCCCAAACCAAGGTAACTAGGATGAGCATTCATGATCACTACCGCTGAGGTAGATCATGATAACTAAGTGATGCGAGGTACATTTGATATATTTTCTTGATCTATAAATACTGTAAGACCCCAAGATTTTATAGTATATTTATTTTAAATAAATTTAATATCTTTAAAATCATGTATTACATGATGCCATAATATTTTAAAATAATAGTATTATGTTTGATAACATATACAACACGCAAAACCAAGTTTAAACGACCCAAGGAATATATTATCTTAATATGATTATTATAACCTAGACGTTGAATTAGAGGGTGTGAATATGATTAAATAATTTATAAAAAATATATAAAGTTATTACCTATTATAAATTTGTTGATAAATTATTAATAAATAAGAACTCATATTTTAATGAAGATACTTTATTCTACAAAAAAGTATATTTCCTCCAAACAAATGTTTTTTATTACTTTTGTAAGAAAATGTTATATTAAATTTTTAGATATTTTAGAAATTTTATTTTATAAAATGAACATTATTTTTTAAATCATAATATTAATATTAACTTAGGGTTAATTTTTTGTAAATTTTCAGTTGAAATCGATTTTTCAGTAAATACTGAAAAATACCTATTTTTGATAAAACTATCACGTCTATTTAATAAATTAAGTTGTTTAAAGGTACAATTATTTTTTAATATGATTTATAATTAACATAAGTATTTTTTAGGTATATTTATTTTAATTAATTACATTTAAATCATATTTATACTATATTTTAATATAATTTTATTTGAAGGCTTTAAAACACATTGTTTCTGAAAACTATTTTAATATTCATAATGTTTCTATATTTTAAGTAATTAAGATAACCCATAAAAATGAAACTTTTTGATGAAATTTATAGATTATATATCTATAAATATTAATGTAAATTAATTTAATTATGATTAATTTTCATGTAGTTATTATAAGATCATATTATTCTTGAAAAATGCATTTATGGAAAAATCATTTTTTCAACACGTCTACGAGTTTTATTTTAAATTAAATTCCACCAAATATGTGATTTTAATTTTAAAAAAAGGTTTGAATATTTATAAAAATAAAAATAATTAATATTATATATTAAGTCAAACTAATTTTTTTCCATAATGAATTGTGAAAACAATAACAATTATTTATCACGGTTTAGTTTAAAATGGGTTTACCCGAGGGGGGGGGGGGTTAAACAAAATAGATAAGGGTAAAAAATGTCCAAAAAATGTGATATTAAAATATTATTACCAAATTTAGACCTTATATCAACCCTGTTTTTATAATGTTCCATTTAATTATTTTTTTATTATAAAAAATACAGGTTTATTTCATTCTATACTAAAAATCCAAGTGTGTCCTCTCCCTCACTTATAAAAGGTCACCCCCATATTCCCCTATTTACATTTTCAAAGTTGTTTGGTTTTTCCAATAAATGGTCAAATAAATTATTCAATACCATCCAGACATCCTATAGGACTTTTTTTGATTATAAATCTAACCCAGTAAGGATTTTTGTGCAATCCTAAAGAAGTTTTCCAAAGAAGTGGTAATGTTCTTAAACAAGCATTTTTATTTTTCTTCTTCTTACACCTCCTTGAAATATTATTCAATTATGATAGTATAATAAAAATTTTATCTACCATATAATGATATGATTTTATGTTAATAGAATAACCTATATCAATCTTCTCTTCCATAAAATGGGAAACAACACCGTTGATCGTGTGTACGACAGACTACCACCTCAAGAACTAATGTATTTCATTTTCCTTCACCACCTCTCACAGTTGGATATAATTATGGATTTAATATATATATATATATATATATATATAATATTTTTAACATAATTATAATTTTTTTAATATAATATTACATATACCTTCTTACTTTTCATTCTGTGGGGGTCCCGATAATATCGATCATGTGTACGATGGACTACCGTATCACGAATCAATGTTATTCTTTTCACTAATGATTTAATATATGGTAATAAAGTATAAATTTAAAAAATAAATTTAATATATAGAAAATTATATTTATTCTTTAAAATTATTAATTCCCCTAATTCTTTACACATTCATCTATTATAGAAATAATAATGTCACTTGTGTGTACATACGACCTACCGTCTCCACAAAGCGATGTGATTCATTCTTCATGTTAAATTAAAATAATGATTAAAAAAATATATCTAATGAAAGAATTATGTTTATATCTCTAGTATAATTCTATATATGATTTAAATATATAATATTATCAAGAACTAGAACTTTCATGTTGAAAGATTTATGAGTAAAAAAGATGGTTAATACACAAAACAATATTAATAATTAATTATTGTTAATGAATTAGTGATAAGATGTTATAAAAGGATCATATATGATATTTTAAATATTAATATGATTTTATTATAAGTTTATAACATATTTAAAATCAATATATAAGAGTTTAAGTCATGTTCAACCAAAATTAAGCGTGATGTAAGGGATTTTATCTCAATTTCCTTTTATTAGGGAATATTGTAAGGTTATACAAAAAATTTATTTTATATAGTGTATCTATTTCACATTTTACATGTAATATCATGAATCATTCATAATTCATGGAATTTTATGTATCAATTTGAATTATTTTATCCAAGGGGAGTTGACATGAAAATTACCAAGTATTAAATAATTTCATAACTCAATTTATATTCATTGGGTTATATTACTTCTTAGCGGACTTTTATATTATTAGATTATGTGTGAGATAAAATTTTATTATGTTATTTTGTATTTAAAATTATTTTATATGAATTTTAATCTTATACACATAATCGATTAATTTATTAATTCTCACTTCAATGTTATAATCATTGTAAGGGTTCCCCGTCTCAAATTGTCTTCTTTGATACATATATCATGTCATACATCTGTATTATTTTATGAGGTGTATATAATAAAACTTTGATATGTTATATCACGAATATATTTATATTCATGTTTTTTAATTTTTCATTTTATGTTATTACTTTCATGGGGATTATGATTCAAAAGATAATAAAGTGGTATAAGATTTATGTTCTAATATAATTTTATCTGGGATTTTTTATACTTTAAATTTTAGTAAAGTGAATCATGTAATAATTGTTTTTATAAACCAATTTAAATTTATTATCCTTTTTATTCATGATATTTTCAATCAATATTCCCATTTTCCTCACTTTGTAACATAAAATTAATTTGAAAATGTTTTTAATAAAATATGACTTCATTTATCTCTTCGGTTGAAAATCCTTTTTCTTCCAAATCCTTTTTTTAAAATGTTTTAAAAAATGTTGTAATGTGATTGTTTAAATTAAATTTTACCCATAATTGGATTATTTAAAAATGTCTTAATGAAATATTCATAACATTATTTGAAAAAACATTTTGACTTTACTTACAAAAATGTGAAAGGAATCTTTGTTTTTAGCATACTCAGTATGAATGAAACCATCCGCCACCATTACCAATAATTGATTTGAAGATTAATTTATAAATTTAAACGGTTTTTTAAATCAAATGGATTTCCTAATATTCTATAAATTTTCTGTTATTAAAAGTGATTTTCAAATCAAAAATTTTATGTTACTTTAGAATTATTTTAAAGATATTTTTATTGTATTTCTATTTAAAAAAGACAAAAAAATTATTTTAAATATATTACACTAGAGATAGGTTTCAATGAAACTATCCTTATTATTTATTTGGATTGTTTATAGTTATTTTGACTAGGGAAAATATTGACACTCCCTTTCTTGATTAATGTTTTCAATTATTAACTTTTCCTTAAAATATTCACTTTCTTGTGATCATTTGACTTTAAAATTCACCTAAATATTAATATTATTTATGGTGGATATTATTATTAAATAAATCATATACCATTTATACATACAATGTTTTACTTTGAAAGTTAGTTGGTTGATTGGGAAAATTATTATTAATTTGTATTCCTTACTCGATACAGATATTTATTGATAAGTCATATTATTTATGAATTAATTCGATCATTAGATATATGAGGAATGCGTTGGACATGTAGTTATGAGAGATGAACAATTATATATAGACCTATGATATATCAGTAGTTTAATGGGATGTATTATCTATATATCCTTATTTAAATGGGTTTATAGTGCATCCATACCGATCAATTAAACTTTCTTGGCATAAGGTCTTGATGGTAAAGGTATCATGATGCCCGAGATCATGATGTCGAATATTAACCATTTAATTTATTAAGAATTCATTTATTATCCATGATATTATTTGATTGATATTATACATTGGTGCATTTTTTGATCAAGTTATTTATTAAATTATACGTGAGTTCAATTATTTACCTTAAAATGTTTATTACGCCTTATCTAATTATGATAGTCAAGTTGTTGATTAAATGAAACATGTGTTCATTTATATACCTTAACTTATTGAGCATGCTTTATTTACTCATGATATATTTTTCAGCACATAACCCGTACTAATAATTTGTGATCATTCTTATTTTGTTTACTTTCATAGGAATCTAAGAAGTGTACTATGAATTATATGTAAGGATATTTTAGAGGGAATAATGATATTGTCAAAAAATTATGTTTTAATTTTTTCATTCAAATTTAATATGGAAATCTTATTTGCATATATTTTAGCAAGAATACAAAACTATTTTTTCCTTTGGGATGTGACCAACTATATCAATAACCAATGTAATAAAGTAACCATTGACTATATGCTACTAGGTTTGGGGTATTTATAGTTTGTATCAGAGCAATTTTAGTATAATTTTTTTGAAGTAAATTTATAAAAACATAGATTAGTTAACATAAACCTATGATAAAATTTTAGGATAAGTATATATGAACATCATAATGTTTTGGTAAGCTATAGATTATTTAGTTTTTCATATCAATAAATCCTTATATGGATACTAAAAGTGGATGTGGTTCTGATACTAATGTACTTAGGGGTAATAACTCCAAAAAAGGTATGTTGGGAATAAATATAGTATTACTTGGTACATGAAAATGGGCTTTAAAGCACTCTTAGTTTGACACTACCAAGGGATATTGTTAGTATATTTTACATTTTCATTAGAAACCACCATGAAGGATATGAATAGATGATTACAATGAATGACCTAGGTTAAACCTAAAGAATCTTAGAATGAAAATTACGTGTAATGATTTATAAATCCTATAAATAGTTATTTGTCTTTCCCACTATGATTATTTTTTATTACACTATAATATTTTGGTTTTAGTAAATGACTAGAACCCAAAGAAATTGCGTTAACATTGAATATGATGGAAAATGTGGTGATTATGATAAACTAAATGGGAGGATATCTAGGGTGAAAGATATCATGATTACATGTAATCAGTTATCACAATATATGATTAAAAACCTACACCACAACAACTCTTGGATTCACTATATAATATAAGGATGAATTATACTAAGAGATTGAGTGGTGGAGACTATGAAGGGAAGGAGGCTCATTTTCATTCATGTCTGAAATGTGGAAATATACACCTTGGAAAGTATCTCAAAAAAATAGGAAAATGTTTTCTATGTGAAAATAAGGTTATAGAGGAACAAATTACTGATAAAAAGCAATAATTTCAATAGGGAAAAATAAATTTTACACTATATATCTACATATTTTTTATTTTCTTGAATGTGGGGATACTAGGAATTGTCTAAGATAATGCTCTATTTTAAATTCTAACTCTTAGACCTAAGAAGAAACTTTGTTTGAGTAAAATGGTATAAGTATTTATATATTAGTATTCAAGAATTAAATGGTATAAGTATTTTTATTAATGTTATTTTTTATAAGAATCATTATACATCTAAGGACTGTGTTAATTTTTGGACGCATATATGTATTCATCTAATATTGACTCTAAAATTTTGGATACCATTATGGGTTTATAATTTAAATAGTTTAATGTCTTAAAAACGTTTTTTAGGTTTTATGTGATGGAAGTTTATTAAGAATAAGGATATTTTTTTAGATATTTATGGAAATCTAACCCATTGGTTTTGTGTATGAAAAAGTTATTTAAGGAAGAACTCCATTACATTTTGTTGAAATAATATCACAGGCATTAGTAACCTTTAAGGTTTATATTATATTTGATGTTTTATTAATTAAGGGTCATAATAATTTGGGAATGTTAAAGGAATTATATTAATATAGTTTTGAAAAAAGGATAACTTTCATGTTGGGTGACAACCTATCACATTCAGCGAGGTCGCAAGGCTCGAAACCACAACTGAAGGGCGAAACAGGTGATACACCAACCAGTGAACTATGTAATGTTAAGGTTAATATGTATTTGTTTTTATTTTAATAATTTGATGGATAAATATTATTTTCTTACTAGTGGTTTTATGGTTGAGGTTTGGAGACAAATGTATGATATTGGATAACATGTTCTAACCACATTGGTTTCAGGAAAGATTTAGAGATATAAAGTAATTATTGTCACTATTTTATGGATCTTATGATCCAATAAAAGATAATTTTAGTGTTCAGGCATAAAAATAATCTTTGGATATTGGTTTCTCAGAGTATGAGATGAAGTGTAAATTTATTGAAGCATAACCAAAGGATGAAACCATGCTTATGAAATAGAATGATATCAAGTAAGTATATTTCCATATATATTCTTTAACAGTAAAAAAATTCCTAAACTTTAGGAAAATAATATTGATTTATTAATCCTATTAAATTCATACTCAATGAATAATATATCCTTTTAAATAATCATATATTTATGTTTTTGTGATCATTAAATTTTTCTTGATTACTCAGTTTCTTATGACCAATGACCTATATCACTCTATATAATTATTTAATATTTTCTTCTATGTCCATATTTTCACTTACCACCAATGTTATTTTAAATGGAAACCTCTTTATTTTTTGTTCTATACGACCTTATAAATACCCTTTCCATATTTTAAGAGTAATTTTTATTTATCCTTTTATACTTTGTTTAAAAAAAGGACTTTTGGAATATCAAGGACTTGATTTCCAAGTGCAAGTTTAAATTGTGAGGATAAAATTTATTTAAGGTTGGAAGAATGTAACAAACCAATATTTTTTAGTATAATTATTTTAAATAAAGTTTCTCTATTTTATATATTTTGGTACACGCAACCCCAATATTTTAGTAAAGGTATTTTATTCTATAGAAAACATGTTTCCTTCAAAAAATGATTTGTGAGAAAATACTATAAGTATGTTTTGAATATTTTTGAAAATTTAATTTATAAAATAAACATAATTTTTGAAACCTTCATATTTATATTAAATGAGGTTGAAATTTTGGTATTTTTAAGAAAATATATTTTTCAGTGAATAATGAAAAATACTAAATTTTGGTAAAATAATCAATGATTTTTAATAAATTAAGAAATATAAAAGTGCCATTATTATTTAAATAAAATTTAAAAGTAACGTGAGTATTATTTTTATATATTTCATTCAATTAATAACATTTAAATAATATTTATATTGTATTTTAATATAGATTTATTTTTTTTCATAAAAACAATGTTTTTTTGAAATCCGTATTAAAGTGAATAATATTTCTCTATTTTAAATAATTAAAAAATACCTAATTAGGAATGATTTAAATAATATGTATAGATTATATATATATTAATATTAATTTAAATTTATTTAATTATTATTAATTTTCATATAATTATTTTAATATCATCTTATAATTGAAAAATGCAATTCTTGAAAAACCATTTTTTGACACATATGCGAGTTTAATTTTAAATTAAATTCTTCTAGTTATTTGAGTTGATTTTAATAAAATGGATTCAAAATTTTGGATCATAATAATTAATATTATATTGTTTAGTAAACATAATAATTTTACTATAATTAATAGTGAAAATAATAAATATTATTTATTACGATTAAGGTGAATATGGTATTACCAGAGGGGGGGGGGGGGTTAAACTAAGATGATAAGTGTAAAAAATGACCTAAAACTCGTCCAATTACTATAAAATGGACACATTTAGACCATATATCATCCAAGTTTCAATAATGTTCCCTTTTGGATCCTTTTGTGTTGTAAAAAATATGGTTTTAATCCATTCTTTTCAAACATTCCAAGTGTGTCCTCTCCCTCAACTATAAAAGACCACCCCTATCCTCCCCTAGTCACAATTAAAAATCCATTTAGTTTGGACAAGAACAACCCAAATAATTTAATTAATCCCCAAAAAATCCTATATTCCTTTTATTGATCATAAATCCAACCTAGGAAGGATTTTAGTGGAATCCTAAAGAAGTTTTCCAAAGAAGAGATAACGTTTTAAAATAAGGATTTTTATTTTTTTCCTCCTTACACCTCCTTAAAATTTTATTCAATAATGATGATATAATAAAACCAGTATCTAAAATTTACTAAGATGTTTATATGTTAATTTCATAATCTATATCCATCTATTTTTTCATAAAATTAGAAACAAAACTGTCGACCGTGTGTACGACGGGCTACCGCCTTGCGAACCGATGTAATTTTGTTTTCCATCACCACACCTCACGGTTGAATATAATTATGAATTTAATATATATATATCTATATATAATATTTAACATAATTATACTTTGGGTATTATAGTATCACATATACTATCTTACTTTCCATTCTCTGGGGGATACGATAACGTTGATTGTGTATACGAAGGACTACCGCCTCACGAAGTGATGTCATTTTTTTTTCACTAACACTTTAAATGGAAGGTAATAATGGATAAATGTGATAAATATATGTGATATATATAAAATTATATTTATTATTTATAATTAATTTATCACCTAGTTCATTACCCTTTAATACTTTAAGGAAACAATGACGATGCTTGTGCATGTGTATGACCTACCGTCTCCACGAAGCGATGTGGTCTATTATCCATGTTCAAAATTCAGTAATGATTATAAAAATGTATAAAATAAAAAAAATTATATTTAGACATTAATATAATTATATAGATGGGGCAACTATATAATATTCTCACGAACCATAACTTTCATGTTAAATCAAGCATGAGAAAACATGGCTATTAACACACGAAACAATAATGATAATGAAAATTTATTAATGAAAGAGTGATAAGATGTTATAAATGGATCATATATGATATTATAAATATTAATATGTTTCTATTATATGTTAATAACATGTCTAAAATCATTATAAGGGATGTTAAAGTGCGTTTAACCAAAAGGAAGCGTAAGGTAATGGATTTTTCCTCAATTTCCATTCATTGAGGAATATTGTTATGTTATGTACCTAATTTATTTTAAATGATATATATATATATATATATATATATCCCATTTTACATTTAATATCACAAATAATTCATAATTAATTGAATTTTATGTTTGAATTTGAATTATTTCCTCAAATGTTATTTGACTTGAAAATTACCAAGTGGTAAAGAATTTCACAACTCAAATTCTATTCATTGGTTTATATTACTTATTCATAATATTCGATATTCTTAGATTATGTGTGTAATGACTATTTATTATATTATTTTGTATTTACACCTATTTTATGTGGTTTTTCATTTGATAAACATAATTGATTATTTTATTATTTCTCACTTCAATGTTATGATCATTGTAAGAGTTTCTCATCTCAAATTGTCTTCTTTGGGAAATACGTCATGTTATAAACATATCTTTTTTTATTTGGTTTATATACTATCACATTGATATTTTATATCATTAATCTTTTTATATTCATGGTATTTAATATTTCATTTTATGTTATTCATTTGACAAGGTTTATGATTCAAAAGTTACCAAAGTGGTATGAGATTTAGGTTTTAAAATCATTTTAATCGAGATTTTTTGTAATTGAATTTCCATTTTACAAAATTATTTTATCATTGTATCATAATATCCTTTCAATTTATTCTCCTATGGTTATTAATGATGTTTTCAAGAAATATTACCATTTTCCTCTCTTTAGTACTTAAAATGATTGAGATTTTTTTAATAAAACATGCCTTCACTTCTCTCTTTGGTCAAAAAACCATTTCCTTACAAATCCATGTTTTCTAAAAAAAATTATAAAATGTTTAACTATGAATGATTAAAGTCATTTTTACCCATAATTTAATTTTAACAAATTTTTTTAAAAGGAATCTTCTCATTGTTTTCACAACAAGTTACTTTTTGACTTTTTGTATAAAAATGTGAAAGGAATCATTGTTTTTAACATACTCAGCATGAATAAAACCTTTCACCATAATATAAACTCATTTTTTTATATTTTATATTATAATTATAATAGTTAATTTTGAAATAAAATTATTTTCCTAATATTATGGATATTTTATTTTTTAAATGTTATTTTCAATGAGAAAAGGTTATTTTTTTCAAGAATGTTTTTGAATATATTTTTATAGTTTTTCTATTCATAAATGAAAAAAACTTTTATTTTATATATAATAAAATAGATATTTGTTGTAATGATACCATCATTATTATTTCTCTATATGGTTTATGATCTTATTGAGTAGGGAAAGTATTGATATTCACTTTATTGTATACTTTTTGTTATCATTAATTTTCCCTTGAAATATTCTCTTTATTATGATAATTGGACTTTATATTTCCCCTAAATATACATATTTATTATCATAGATATGCTTATTACATAAACCATATACCATTATATATAAAAAATTTTACTTTGAAAGTTATATGGTTGATTGTAGAAATTTTTATTAATTTGTATTGCTTACTTGATACATAATTTTTTGGTAATTAATATTGTTCATAAATTAAATTGATCATTAAATATATGAGGAGTGCGTGGGACCTGCAGTTATGAGTGGTCTCATTTATAGATAACCCCTTTGTGAATCAGTATTATAATGAGATGAATCAGTTGACATGATTTTTTAAATGGGTTTCTGGTGTATACCTACCCGTTAGTTAAACATTCCTAACAAATTGTCTCGATAGTAAAGGTATCATGATGTATAAAATCATGATGTACATTATTAATAATTTACTTTACTATGAATTTAGTTTTTATTATAAATAATATTATTGAATTAATATTATCCATGGATGCTTTTTTTCTTAAAGTTATTTATTAAATGGAATGCGTGTTCAGTTATTTACAATGTCATCTTATCAAATTATGATAGTAATTTTATTGATTAAGTGACATGTGTGTTTATTTATTAATCATGATTTATTTACTCATGATATTTTCCACTACATGTTACCCTTACTGATTATTTTAGATCACCCTTATTTTTGTTTCCTTTCCCAAGAATCGAGAAAGTGTACTATCAATGTCATGAAAATATATACTATAGGGAAGAATGATATTCTAAAAAAAATTATTTTGTAAATTTTTTATTCAAATATAATATGAAAATCATCAATGTATATGTTTTACCAATACTACTAAACTCTCCAGTCTTTTGGGATGAGATCCCTTATATATAGCACTAATATAATAAAGTAACCACTAACTATGGGATATTCAGGTCATGATATTTAAAAAAACATTATTTTATACTCATTCATTTCATTTTTCCATACCAAAAAAGTTTTCTAAGAGTGTTAAATCACCACCATAATATATATATATTGATTTATCTATGAAATCCACCGATGACACAATGATATTGTCTAAGATATATAAATCTACTCTAGTTGATATTTGTGGTAAGATACTCTCAGTTGATCTAATTATTCTTCCTTTGGTCAAATTTGAAATAATTTTGGGCAAGGATTGGATTTCTCTAAATAAATCACATATCAACCTCTCAGAAAAAGAATTATCATTTCATATCACAAATAATCCTATTATCAAGTATTAATACAATGGTGATTTTGAAAAACCTATGGAATAAAATTCTATAATATTGGTTATAATACCAAAAAAATAGGGACTCTTGACTCAAATGATCAAGGAGGAAGTCAACATCAATGACATTATAATTGTACAATAGTATACTGATGTATTTCAAGATGAACTATCTTGTATTCCTCTAGAGCATGAGGTTGAGTTTTCAATCAAACACATACATAAATGAATGCCTATATCAAATAGTCTATATAGAATGATTCCCATTAAATTTGAGGAATTGAAGAAGAAACGAAAATAGAATATGGACAAAGGTTTTATATTCCCTAGTGCTTCCCTATAGGGAGCACTGATTCTCTTTGTCAAAAATAAGGGTAGATCAATGTATATGTTCATTGATTATCATGATTATAATAAAATCAAAATAAAAAACAAGTATACTATACTCTATATCAATGATATGTTCTATCAAATATGAGGATCTCGATACATCTCAATGATTAAATTTTGATCTTGATACCAATAGTTTGGGGTTACAATGAATGATATTTTCAAGATATCTTTTTATATGAGGTTTGGATACTATTAATTTATATTAATTACATTTAGACTTAAAAATTATTCATTTATATTCATTGATCCAATGAATATAGTCATTAGAGACTACCTTGATCAATTTTTTGTTTTCTTTATAGAAGATATTCTTATATATTCAAAGAGTAAGGAAGATCATGAAGATCATATATTGATTTTGTTAAAGACCTTGAGAAAAGTGAAACCACATAAAAAATTTATAAACTATGAATTATTGATATAGAAAGTATCATACTTTGGTAATTTAATCACAAGAAATGTCATATTAGTATATCTAACTTTTAAATACAACCATTCAATGTGATCCTTCAGGTAAGAGTTGGTGCTGAGTTAGAGTAGTGTTTGCATAATTGTGAGACTAACCATGCACAATTTAAAAGTGAGATCCTAAAAAAGTGTCTATCATTCGTTTCACCTATAAGGACCTAATTATTCATCCATTTAATATATAACTCAATATTTATTCCCCCCAAAGGTTGTGGAGTCTTTCCCCATAGATTAGGATGAAATCCAAAGGCAAATCTTGTTTTGTTGGAACTTGATTCCTATGAAAATTATTTGTTTGTGGCAGTGTACCTTAGATATTCTCATATTTACTCTCTTATTTTCTTATATTTAGTCCATTTTTGATGGATCTAGGGTTTTTGATTATAATATTGATAAGATGTGGCTATTTTGATGTGAGGTAAAGAGATCTAAGGTGGATTTTTGGAGATTTGACCCAAATTTGTTGACGTTTTCATGACATTCTTTGTGTTCATCATAATTCCTGAGGTCGATGGATTTAATATCAAATCCCCTTATTAGAAATTGAATTATTGATTTCTAATTTCTTGTTTTAATTGAAATTTATTGTTAAATTATTGTGAATTCTTCATGGAATCCCTCTTTTTTGGTGGTTTATGAAATTGTAAAAATTGGTTATTTTGGTGGAAAGTGAAAGTGGTAACATGAATTTAAAATGATGATTTTAAAATGTTTTTGTGGTTTTATACATCTAAATGTGTTTTAAATAAGAAGATATTTTTATTGAAATGGGTTGGAAATAATTTTGTTGGAATGTTGTTGGATTAATTGGTTAAGCATGAGTTGAATGAGATGGATATTGGTCATGAAGTACCACCATCGAAGGGATGGGTTATGGATGTGAAGTTCCACCATTGATGGTAAACACCAAGATTGTGTTGTTGAGTTTGTGTGTACAGTCAAGTGGAATGGAATGGGTTATTCCAACATAGAATTTGAGAAATGTATAAAATACTTGTTTGTTTTCTTTCCTTATAAATTTCCTGGGTTGGGTAAAACTATTTTGTTATGGAAAATGTTTTATATAGTGTTATAAAATTTTTCAAAGAATTTTATATATTTTTTTATATAAATACACTAACATGTTCTACCATAGTGTCATGATTAGGGATGTTAGTTTGAGAAATCCTACTGAGTTTCATTACACACCCCTACATTGGAACATTGGTTATTTTCTAGATATTGTTTATCAAACACAGGTAAAGGTAAATCATTTCACTTATTTAATGGTTCTTAATGATACATGGGAAAAGAGTTTTATTTTTATCATGGAGTTATGAATTTGGATTCATTATGATTTGCTGTTTTGTATTCCTCGTTTTACTTTTGATGTTCATAGTCTTCCAATTTGGTACTCTAGTGTTGGTTCAGTTTGATATTAATTGGTATTACAAGAGGTGTTTTTCATTGTTATCCTAGACCATTTAGTGGTTTTGGTTATGGTTACCTCTGTTTTGGTTGTTTTATTTTTAAAGTTGAAAACATCTCTCTATTATAAATGAAGCCCTCGGTATTTTTCTCCATCCTTTGGAATCTTGGGGATGTTTCCTAAGGCCAAGTAGCAATTCCACCTCAACTCAAGACAATGATGAGGGGTGATATGTTACAACAATGCTTAAAAAAATGGTTTTGGATACATCCTATTACATAATGATAATGTAATTTCTTAGTCCCCATGATAATTAAATAGCCATGCGAAAAATTACCGAATACATTATTTGGAGTTAGAGGAAATGATATTTTCATTAATGATTTTGTGGAATTATATATATAGAGATAATTGTGATATATATATATATATATATATATACTAGGAAGAAGATATTGAAATATATATTCACATAAAAATATTTTTATATGTTTCAAATATCATGTTTGGAATTAATAAAATTTTACGAATTTTCAATACATTATCACCCATGGAAGTAAAATATGGTGGCTAATTCTATTTGTGAGAAAGACCATACTACTATATCCATTATAGGAATTGAAATAGTCCCAATTATCATGGATTTTGTAAGGATTAATCTTGAATTCATAATGGGATGAGAGAAATCATATATTTCCTAAATGATTGATCAACCTTCCATCCATATGAAGATTAGAAAATCCTAGAAAGATTATGTAGAGTGATAAAAAGTCAGTGTATATTTTAGTATTTAACTATGAAAATGATGGAGTTATATGGTTTTGAACCTAAATATGAGTCCCATCAAATCTGTAGTATAAGAAGGAAATTTTGGATAATGTATAAATCTCAAACATATCTATTTATCCAAGAAGTATAAATATGTAAAGATACCTAAAAAAAACTTATAGTGGGATAACATGAAGAGAGAAAGTGAAGAATACATATCTCAATACTTAGTATACCATAAAGTTAAGGATAAATGATAGAATCCCAATGGTATGTAGTAACCAATAACCACACTAGTATATAATTGAGAAAAATTACCATGTATTTCATTGTAGGATTCCCCAAAAACATCTAAATGTTATAATACTATTTGGGTTGTAGTTGATTTCCATAAAAAGTAATTTCATTTTATTTCTATGAAAGATGATATCTCCATTTACCAACTCTCTAAGATATATATAAGAGAAAGGTAAAGGCTTTATTGAGTACCAATATAAATTATATAAGATCAAGATTCATTGTTTAGCTTGAGATTCTATAGAAGTATTTGGAAAGAATTTGAGACATAGATGAGTTTTAGGATTGCTTATCATCCTTACATGGGTGGTGAGTGTAGAGACACAGTTTTTTCCTTTTAATACTTTGAATAAAATTATAAATATTTTTATAGAGTTAGGTGTTGAGACAATGTGAAATTATAAGGCCATTTGCGTACGAAATTAAATCTATAAAAAATTAAATATATTTTTTATTTGACATGCACAACTAATTAATGAAAACATGATAAATTTTATATGGGTGATCAGATCAAAAATCTGCAACCATGGTTGGGTCTAGAACCTAGTTTTTTCCCTTGGCACAACATGAAATGAGTCAGAATGGGACATTGAAACCCCTATCTCATTGGTGGTTAATTTAAGTGGTTAAATAATTTATTAATTTAATTAATTAAATGAAAGATTAATTAAGTGAGGATCTTTAAGTATCTCATTGTAGAGATTTGATAGGGTTTTGATAACACTGAGCTCTAACAGTAGTTCCTCCCTTCTTCTCCTCTCTATTGGAGAACGAATAATGAGCGACGAAGAATGAAAAACATCTGATTAAGGGAGTTTTGAAGTGTAGTGAACACAGTGTCTACTCACAAAGCTGTAAGCCAACATGTTCTTCACCAACGATCAATGAGTAAGTTCTTATAATTGGTGTTTTTATGCCCTGTATTTAATGTTTGAGCATATTGAATATTGATTCTTCAATCTTCTCCCCCTTTTCATGATTCCAATTACTAAAAACACACTATTTATAAATTTTTCATCTAACACGGATGCCTATTCTTGATCGGTTGGACAAGAATACTTTTCCAATGATCCAAACCTTTATTATAGTGCTTTTATCCCTCAAATTTCTGTGTTCTTCACTGGTAGGACCCTCCAGTTCCTGATTCGACAATTTCCGAGCAACCTGAACTCGATCGGGCACCATAATTTGGGATTGATTTTCCAAATGAAGATGGAATTATGAGAAAGTATTAGATCCAAAAACTAAATGATGTAAAGATGAAGAATCCATAGGCTTTATGATAATATGATGAGGATTGAAGTTGCAACAATGTGCAAAAGATCCAGCGAAACCCTCATTTCCGAATAAGGATGATTCATGAAGAATGATTATGAAATCCCATGATCTTAGACAAGATTTTTAGTTTTCAGAGTATATTTAGGTGTTGTTGTCTATGGATAGAGTGGATTTATAAGTGACAATCAAAAATCAGAGAAGCCTTAGGGTTTTTGAAAAAACCAAACTACACGATGTGTACCATGAAGAACACACAGCGTGTAGCCTCCCTCAACATCTGTGTTAGGGTTTCACTGTAGTTATAAAGGACATGATTTGTACCCCCCTTAACACACTATGTATCACTCTTCCCATGTGAATAAGCCGTGTGAAGGACCACATGACCAGTGGACACGGCCTGGTCCCTAGATAGGTCAAACACGCCATGTAGTCCACCCATATGGAATGTAAACTTACATGGATAGGACCTATGTACCGGCCAGAAGAGACAACTAGGTAGTGGAGAAGTACCACACTTTGTGTGGGCCCCTTACACACTATTTTATTCTTGGGATCTTCTGAGGGATCTTTAAACCCTCATATCTCCTTTGTTTGGATTCAATTTTTGGCATGCGAGATTCTGATCCTATGTTTTTTCCTGATTAGAACACAATATTACAATCAAAAGTGTCTTTCAAGATATTACATGAATGTTTTAGGTCGGAAGAAATAGAGATTAAACATGATGAAGAAAATGATAAGATAGGATTAACAAAGTAGTTCCGGGATGAACCTCCAGTTAGATTGGAGAGTGTAGTCCCTGATGATTCTGGGCTAACCCTCTAGCTGGGATGGGTAGTGTAGTTCATAATTATTCCGAGTTACCATCTAGTAGGATCTAGGTAGTGAAGTTCCTTGATGTTCTGGGATGACCCTCTAGTCGGTCTGGGTAGCATAGTCCCTAATAACCTTCCAGGCATGACCCTCCAGTAGGGCTGGGTAGTGGCATCCCCCTGACGATTCATCAGGCTTACCGTCCAACCGTGTTTGTGAAGTGGCATTCCCCAGTGAGATGTGTTCTTATGACATGATCTAAAACCATGCGGGTTAGTTAGTTCCATCTAAATCAGATAGTATCGAGGTGTGGTGATCTGACCCCCTTTGACTAGTGCCTCCTGGGAAGACGTATGAGGTGCTGGGCATGAAAGATGGTTTTAATTAGAAATATTGGATACTCACTTTCTTGGGTTGAGATGTGATATGGAGATCCCCTTAAAATATTGTTTGGTCTTATTTGACTGAGCACACACACACACACATATCTATCATGTTATAGTACCCACTCCTTAGGTCTTGGTTACTCTCCTTCGAGGAGAGGCAATGACATGCGGGGTGTGCCATGAATTTTCTATGTCAAGATTCCCAGGGTTAGAAGAGTATACTCTCTGAATATAGGTAGTGAATACTCGATGAAGTGTTCATATTCTCACTATTTTATGCTCCTTGTGTTTGG
This sequence comes from Viscum album, assembly GCA_963277665.1. Classification (NCBI taxonomy): domain Eukaryota; kingdom Viridiplantae; phylum Streptophyta; class Magnoliopsida; order Santalales; family Viscaceae; genus Viscum; species Viscum album. The sequence goes on along the minus strand of OY728145.1, from coordinate 1,922,416,235 downwards.
ATGAGTCTAATTTAACTCTCTTGTTGGGTTGAGTTGTACTTTTTATGTTCACTTTTACTATTTCTTGTTCCCTCTAATGCTTTCCTTTTTAGTGTATCTTTTATTTCTCCCCCTTAACCCTTTTGGGGAATCTTTTTAGGTATGTATATACTCACCAAGGCATGGGATATTCCCAACATGTGTCATGTCTTTTGAATACGGCGGATATGTCGATCGTGATCTTAGAGAAACTTAGGGATATGGGCAGCATGGACTACGTATAGTGGTTAGATTTGGGATTCAAGAGCGGGGATCTCTTGGATATTACTCTTTTTTAATTTCCTTCAGGTTAGGTTAGGTTTCTAGATTTGGAATGTGTTTTTCCCTTTTACTTTTTAGTTGACACTACTGTACGCTTATACCATCCAGAGGTTCATGCATGTTAATATTACTTTATTGCAGTTTTCACTTTTTCTATTTTTCCTCTACAATTTTTCATTGAGTGGGATTTGTGTGCATGTATAGGTTTCAGGAAAAGGCCTCTCTGAGTTTTTTATACCATAGATACTTATTGCCAACCCCTGACCTATATAAGAGGGCTTGGGGTCATTGTAGATTGAGCTCAGGCTTGAATCGAGTCATGACAGAGTGGTATAAGAGGTTGTTAGAACCTTGGTATGTTGTTTGGAAATTTCCCTAAAATGGTATTTTTTGGGTTTAGGGAATCAATTTCAAAGTGTCTCAAGAGTGTATCTCAGGCTAGGGAGTCTAGTGATGGTGCGAGCGGCCGATATATCCATTCAACGATAGCCTGATTACCTATTTATCGACTCAACACCCTGATACATTTGTTGCGGGGAACAATGGTACATGCATTATATAGGGCTGAGTCTTTAATTGTACTTATTGAGTCATATCCCCATTATCTTTAATATATATATATATATATATATATGTGATCATTTGACTGCGGTACTCCTTGATAATTTTTAGGGTGACTCCACAGCAACAACCAACTAAGATACCAACCCTGGTTCATGATGATGACCCCATGAGATACAAGGCCTTAGTTTAGGGTCTATCTTGTGATACCATTTCTCTAGGTGGGTAGGTAACATAATCCTCACCCATTGAGTGGAAAATAGTCCCATCAGAGCAAGTAGTGGATGGGTGCAGGCCGAGCGCCCTCAGAAAGTTCCAGTTCTAGAGACAACTGAGGTTCTATAGTGATCCAGATCCTCAGGCAGCAGAAGATTGTCTAGAGTCGATGGTCCATGTCTTCAAGTTTATTTGGACACTAGTATATAAGATGGTGGATTTGGAAACTAGTCTTTTTAATGTAGTAGTTTAGTGCTGGTGGAGTTTAGCTACACAGATGCATGATGAGTCAACACTCAAATTGGAGGACTTTGAATAGCTATTTCATGAGGAGTAATACCCCTCCTACTTATGATCCATTCAGATTCAAGAGATTTTATAGCTTCAATAGGGAGGGATGATAGTTGAAGAGTATTTATTGTGGTTCACAAACCTTATGAACTACTCCCTTGGCATGATTAGAGATGGATACTTCTGAGCACATAAGTTTGAGCAGGGACACCACATAGAGATCCAGGCTAGCGTGATCCCATTATGCATCCCCACCTATGCAAGTGTGCCGGAGAGGGCACTTTTTACAAAGAGCTTCATGACATAGGGATTTCAGATAGATGGAGCTGGTAGTAGGAGTGATAGAGTTGTGGCATCTATAGCAGTTGGCAGATGCTAGACATCTTGGAATAAGAGACCCTTTCATGAGCAAACCTAGGGACATGGTCATGCTATATAGGGTCAACATAGATCACCAAGGCATCCCAGAGGGAGTAGATACTATAATTGAGATGTGTAAGGTCACATGGAATAATACTACCTGACCAGGAAAGATGATCATCCCAGAAAGGTGGAAGACGAACTTCCACAGAAGAGACAAAACCATGATCTGGGATCTCCCAAGTGGGGACAGGGTGGTCCCCAAGGAGGAAATGCTAGCATAGAAGCAGGAGGAAATAAAGGTGGGGGACAACAGTAGGAGGTTCTTCTACCACCACCACCACCACCGGTCAAACCATGTTAGTATCATGGAATTAGAGTTCAGGGTCGTGGGTAAATGTGGGCTTTGGACGTCTATGATCCTGTAGTGTATGAGATGATTAGAGGTATGATCTATGTTTAATATACTCTTTACTCAGTATTATTAGACACAAGTGAAAGCCATTATTTTATTTATCGACTCTTGGTGCAGGATCTCAGCTCCCGGTATAGATTCTAGCACAACAACTATGCCTTAAGGTTGCTATAGAAAATGCTTCCTCAATATCTTTCATCTGCCAATAGTACGAGATATCGCTTAGAGGAGAGAGGTTTAAGTAGGACCTACTGGTGATCACTATGGAACCCTATGATGTTATCTTGTACATTGATTTAATTTCCATGGTCCGATCCCAGATTGACTATTACCATAGACTAGTCAGATGTCTACGCATTGATGAGATGAGGTTCTCATTTTTTGGCAAGAGATATCTCATAGCAAGACGAGCATGTTCTATAAGAAAAGGGTTACAACCTATTACCTATCATCTAGTGAGTATGATCCATGGTGCCACATAAACTTTATGTGTCTGGATTCATTCAGTTGTGGAGGATTATATAGAAATCTTTCCCAAAGACATTCTGGGACTACCTCTAAGGTGGGAGTCTAAGTTTTTCATAGAATTTCAATTGAGGACTACTCTAATATCTTATATGGCATTTCAGATGGAACCCACTGAGCTCTGGGAGTGAGGTTTTAGTTAGAGGACCTTTACGAGAAAGGTTTCATCAGACCCAATGTGTCCCCTTGGGTATCTCTAGTTCTGTTTTAGAAGAAGGCAGATGGGAGCATATGACTTTGCATGGATTATCATCGCCTGAACCAGGACACAATAAAGAACAAGTACCCCCTTTTTAGGATTGAAAAATATTTGATCATCTATGAGGTGTAAAATGGTTCTCCAGGATCAATCTCAAGTCTGCATATCACTTGTTGTGAGTTCGTGAGGCTGATGTTCCGAAGTTGTCTTTTCAATGTCTCTATGGACACTATGAGTTTTTAGTGATGCATTTCAATGTGACAAATGTCCCTACCATTTTCTTAGATTTTATGAACAATATCTTCCAGCCTTACTTGTACTATTTTTTCATTTTCTTTATCAATCACATACTCATCTACTCTACTATAGAGCAGGAGCATGCAGAGCAGTTGAGGATTCTCCTTGATTTACTTCCAGAGCACCATATTTATGAAAATTTATCGAAATACTAGTTCTGAATATAGAATATTTACTTTATAGGGAATGTCATTTCCAAACAAGATCTACCCATGGATCTAGTAAACATTAGACCGATTTTTTCTTGCGAGCCCCCCAAGAATGTTTTAGAGGTGTATAGATTTATTGTAATGGAGGTTTACTACAAGAGATTTGTGGCATACTTCTCTAGAATTGAATCTCCTTGGACTGCTATAATATGGAAGGGACAGCTGTTTACCTAGACTGTGTTGTGCCAGAATGCCTTTGAGGAGTTAAGGTAGAGGCTGAAGAGTAACCAATTTTGAGAGTACCAAAGGAAGGGGTTGAGTTTGTGGTGTATTGTGATGCCTCAGGATATGGTCTTGGTTGCAAGTTGATGCAATGATAGACAGTCATCACATATGGGTTGAGGTAGTGGAGTCCCCATGAGAAGAGTTATGCGACTCATGATCTAGAGCTCACAATGATAGTTTTTTCCTTGAGGATGTGGAGGAAATAAATTCAGGGAGAGCACTTTGTGGTTTACTTAGACCACTAGAGTCTCAGGTATGTCTTCACTCAAAGAGACCTGAACCTGAGAGAATGAAACTGTTTGGAATTCTTGCAGAAGTATGGCTTCGAGATAATATACACTTCAGTGAAGGAAAATGTTGTAGCAGATGCCATTAATAGGAAGACCCAGGTTCACTTATTGTGGGAAGCTTGAGAACAATTGTCTTCCCTATAGATGACCTTGGTGGAGAAGAAGGGTATAGTTTTTTTATAGTAAATGGTGTTGACTCCTTCTCTACATAAGCAAGTGAAAGAGTCCTAGTTGTGGGACATTGGATACAAATTTATACATGATCATATATTCACAGGTGACACATTAGATGGATATTATGAAGGAAAAAATCATGAGATCTTATTCAAGGGATGAACAATGGTTTTAGCCGCATTACAAAAATAGATGATGTAGGAGTTCCACTCTTCTCCATTAGCTATACATCCCAACATGGGGAATATGTATAGGGAACATTAGTGATAGTTTTGGTGGTCCTTCATGAGATGAATCCTAATAGAGTTCATCTCACGATGACTTACCTATCAGTAGGTGAAGGATGAGCATCAGGTTCTGACAGGTTTTCTACAGCATTTTGATATTCTAGAGTAGATTTGGGAAGGCATATACATGGATTTCCTCTTGATTATTCCATGCACAATGAATGGACATGACACCATCTGGGTGATGGTAGACCAACTCAAGAAGTTAGAACACTTCTTTTCCATAAGGGAGTAGAGTTTAGTAGAGTGTTTTGGGAAAATATACATGTGAGAGATCATCTGCCTTCATTGGGTAACATTGATGATTGTATCTAATCGTGATGCACGGTTTACATCACAATTGTGGAGAGACATATTAGAGGAATTCAGGACCAAGTTTTAGATGAGTACAACATTTCACCCCCAGACTAATTAGTAGTCTGAGAACACTATTCATGTGCTAGAGGCTATGCTGAGGGACTGCGTGTTGGATTCTGGTTGGAGCTTGGAGGATCACCTTCCCTTAGAGTAGTTTTTGTACAATAACAAAAAACACTCCACCATCGCTAAGATACATTTAAAGGCCTTTTCTGGGAGACCCTAAAGGTCACCCATGTGTTATATGGAGATTGGATATTCCTATCTTATGGGCCCAGATTTGGTGCAGGTGATGACAAAGAAAGTGAAAATCATCTGTGAATGGATGAAGATGGCCAAGAGAAGACATATGTCCTATGAAGATCGTCGTCATAGGAACTTGGAGTTCGGCCCAGGAGACCACATATTCTTGAGAGTAACCCCATGAAGTGAGGTGCAGAGGTTTGGATGGGGAGGAAATCTATCCATGAGGTTCTTCGGGATATTCAAGACCGTGCTGAGGGTCATAGAGGTTTCCTATCACCTCACCTTACCCCTACAGCTGGAGTGCATGCAAGATGTTTTCCACATGTTTTAGCTGAGGATATATGTGTATGAAACCATGCACATCATTTAATGAGGTGAGTTGGACATCGAGGACGGATCCAACTTCAAGGATCACCCAATTGTGATCAAGGACTAATAAGAGCATACCTTGCGAGGAAAATCCACCCCTTTGGTTAGAGTGTTGTGTTAGAACAAAAACATGTAGGAGTGTAACTGGGAGCATGATATCCATATGTGATCTTAGTATCCTGAGTTTTTTGCTTATTTTTTCTTCTCAAGGGTGAAAATCTTGAAGGAGGAAATGATGTAGAGACCCAGTGTTTTCCTTGTAATACTTTTAAATATTTCTAAATATTCTCCAGAGCTTAGCGCTAAGACAATTTGTGATTATGAGGCCTGGTGTTTCTGTAATTAAATTTATAAAAATATTAAATATATTTTATATTACATGCACATGGATAATTAATGAAACTAGGATAATGTTAGAGTTGGTGGCCTAGAACGATAACATCTTGATTGTTCTTCTGTGTGACAATACATGTGATAATTTCCTAAGGATAACTGTTTCATTAAAGGGTCAAAGCAGATCCTTGCTATGATGAGAACCCATAAGTGCCATAACACTGTTCTTGAATATATGTTCTATTTCTGGATGATTTTATTTGAGGGACACAAGTAATACAGGCCATTAGGGGTGAGGAATCATAAAACATCGATGCACCTTCTCATGGTGTGCGCCCTTGGTAATATCTAGGAGGATATTATGAGAATGAGACCCGCTAGTAAAAAATCCACATTTCATAGTGTCATTGGATGTTCCTATCTGCGGACGTGTGTATTGGTACTTAGACTTTAATATTATTATTAATGGGTATTACAACTAGCACACTTAGATGTATTGATGAAAACTGTAAAGAAACATTGTTCGTAACAAGGTAGGATATGTTGGGTGCATCATGAGTAATACTACATTGATAGATAATAGAGAATGGATTTGTCCCTTCTGTTACATAATGGAAGTAGATATCTCAGGCCCTTTGATGGAATCAATATATCCTAAATAAATACATGGGCATGGTAAGGAATGAGAGAGTTCAATTTTGGGAATTTAGAGAAAGAATAATCGAGCACATGGGTTGATGGCACCAACATGCACCCCGCTTGATTCGAGATATCGAGAAAAAATGGATTATATTACATGGTAAGCGTTCTTAGGTGGTGACACATCATTGTGGTGTTAAATTCTTTCACTATGGGTGCCTTGACGTGTTGATAGATTCTAACCTTGGAATTTAGGTAGGCTCTGCCTAATTTCACTGAGAAAGAGGCCTAGAGGGTCACACACTAAGTGTTTCCAAGTATCTCAATTATATATTAATTTAACAAGTTGAATAAAGATTATTCCCGATTGTGGTTTAGTAATTATTCATGGAATCCTGATCGCATTAATTTTGACACTAGTTATTCGAGAGAATATATTATGGGAAAAATAATATATTTATTAATGAGTAATGAAATGATATTTATTTGAGAAATAAATAACCATTATTCAAGGTCTAATAAATGTGGTGGAGGAAATAAAGAAAAATGGTAAAAAAAAAGTACACATCGTGTATATTAAATACACACACCATGATTTTTTTTCTGGGAATTTATGAAAAATAATAATATTTATTTAATTAAATAATATTAGGTGTAATTTTCTGGGTGCATGTCAAGTAATAATAACATTCAACTATTATTATTAGACATGGGTGTTACTAAGAATTAAATGAAATGAATAAATGATTTTAGGTAATTAATTAGTTTTATTATTCTATGTAATTAAAATATTAATTATATAATTCTCATTATCCTAGCCATTTGTTTTTTGGTTGTGCACAATGGATCTAGAGAATGATCTCAAGCTAAGAGAGAATTATTTTTCCACCAATAATGCTCTCATGCTACAAGAGAGAGATCCACCTCCGCCGGATCAAGGTGATCGAAGGTGGGAATCACAAGCAAAGTTTCTTCTGTGATAGCACCCGAAGATCCCTTCAGTGATGTCTAGAGATATGTGGAGCACGTGTGGATCTCCGATAGAGTAATCCTACACTTGGATTCTATGATGAAACGATGGATCACATCAGATCGTGATAAAAAATATCAATAGAGAGAGAATTATTTCAAGGTAATTATTATTTTTAATTAAATTAATTATAACCAACATATTATGATCCTATCTATGGTTCCAGGACTCCCTTTTTTTCTTTATTTATTCATTTTATTCTTAAGATCTTGAATTTTATTATTGTGATGGATCTCAGATTAAACATTTTTAATGGAAGAAATTAATGTTGGGTACACCCACCAACACGCTTCCGCTGCGCCCGAAACCTAAAATTAGTATCAGAGGGATCATAACGTTGAATATATTTATTTAGTTTTATGTTGGTAATTTATGCATTTAATAATTTTGTTGTTTCAATTAAATTTAGTCATTCTGTAAATCTGAATCCCGATATCTGTTCCTCCTCTCTCGTTTCTCTTTCACCTTACAGAAATGACTTTTTCTTTAAATTTTCATTAAAATAAAATAGAGGATCTCATTCGGAGGTGAAAAAAATTACAAGACATACAACACCAGAATACACAATGTGTATTCAGATGTACACACTGTGTAGTCTAGGTTTAATGCATCAAACTGGTCCGGAAAATTAGGCCATGTGTTGGAGTATTTCTAAGTCTTAAATGGAACCGTGTGTTGACCAGGAATAGGTGGCACACAATTTCAGGATTACACAATATGTGTTCCACTGAACATGGTGTGTAGTTCCTTTAGGTTAGGGTTGGATAGTGTACCCCATACACAGATTTCCTAGCAGAAAACTGTGTAACATGGATACTACACGATGTGTGTCCCACTGAACACACAGTGCAGTTAAAAAAATTTCTGAAGTACATCTACAAGCCATGTCCCCTGGAGTGTACTTTAGATGGATGGTGAACAGAAGTAGATTCCATATAGTTAGAACTACACGCCGTGTACTCATCCAAATTACACAGATTTATTAAAATTTATTATTATATTATACAAACCCTTGAGACATATACCATAGTGCGGGCGTAAAGATTAGGCACAACATGTGATAGGTGTTTTATATATATGTGTTTAATTTAACATCTGCGTAATGTTCATTTCTACTCATTGGGAAGTTATGAATGAGAATTCACCGGGTTTCATCCAAGGTACAAGTTACGTACAATGATAATTTTAAATGAATTTATTTGTTTAAAATTATGATGGATGAGAATCTCAAGGAAATTCAGAAAAGGGTTTAAGGTAAAGGGATTGATTAATTAAAGATAATTAATTGATTTGAGTGTGATTTATATTAAACAAGAACAATTAAACAATTAAATTCTAGTATTATTTATGCATAAATATCATTTCATGTATGGATGATCATGAGCTAGACCAAAACCTTTTTATGTGAATGGTTTCTTTTAAATTTTTTAGCCTGCAAGCCTTGTCCTCATTAATATGTAGGGCCTACATGCCAAAGGTTTAGTTTATGTAAAACCCCATTTTACCCCTCACCTACATGTGATATAAAAGCATATTTAATGGATGGATCTCCCAAGATGGTGAAGGTGACTCAAGTTAGGAGCCAAGGTGAAACCAATCCAAGGAGATACAAAGGTGAACAGGTGGAAAGCTATAAACATGAACCCAAAAGGTTCAAGGTGTTTCTCCCCTAGGTCTTGGGTTAGTTTATCAACCACTAGATAAACTAACAAATAGAAAAATATCATGATCATACCATTTATTTTATTTCTTTTAGTTGCATGGTTTATTTATTGTGGGTGTGTTGTCACGATCACATAATTAATGAATTAAACAAGCATGCGATATGAAACTAAAATAAGACTGGATTATGCGTAAATATTATCTTAGACATGGTTAATCACTTAATTATATCCCACTTAATATTAAACAAGCATGTAATCAAAAATAATAAAATGTCAATTTATGTATAAGGATAAAATCCCTCAAATAAAATATTAAGTCAGTATAGCCTTCCATAATCTTGGTTATAATCGAACTATAGTTCAAAGGGCTTAACTAACCCTAGTTAGGGTGCATTCAATTATTGGGGAATTCTAATTCAAGGTATTGGGTTGAATTTACTTGGCTTGCATCAAGGTTTGACTGCCACAAAGAGACTTGGTTTGATCAAGAGGCAAAGATTAAAGAAATCCAAAATAAAAGGATTTCCAGATTGGGGAGTCCACTCAGCAGATCAAGGAGCTATGAGTTAATGCAGTTGGCATTTAGTATACCTAAATAAAACCCTTAAAGTTTCTTGACCAACCCTAGTTGGGGTAATTCAAAGGGAAATATGGATCCTTTCCACTAGAATATTCAAGCAACAGAATATTCTGAAGTCAATGGTGAGGGCTATTAGATTTTGATAAAATAGCGGGAGACTAATAAATATTAATTTATTAATTTTTCTCAGTTTTATCATCATAAAGTACTAAACCTTTGATCATCTTAAATTTTAGAAATGATAAGAAAAATGAATTCAAACATATCATTGTGAAACATACTTGAGAAGGAAAATCTTCTCACCGACACTAATATCCTTGAATTCCAGAGGCGTTTACGCATCATCCTTCAAATGAGAGAAAATTTTATGTGTTGGAGGAGACTATTCCAGTTGTGCATGGAAAAGAGGCTAGTGATGAGGAACTATCTCTCTATATGAAACACATGTATTATTCCACATATGTCCAATGTTTCATCCTATCCTACATGTCTAATGAGATCTTGAAGCATCATGAAAACATGGACACATATAGTATGATGTCTCACCTTAAGGATCTCTATCAAGAGAAGGCGAGACAAGAGAGATATGATATCTCCAATTCTTTGTTCACAACTATGTTTGGAGAGTCTGTGCCATCTGGGCCTAATTTAGTCAAGTGTATAGGCTACATTGAATGCCTAGACATCATAGGGATTAAGTTCTCAGATGAGTTACGTATAGATCTCATACTATCATCACTGCCCAAGACCTTCTCTATCATTATTGTCAACTACAACATGAGAAATAATGAGAAGAGTCTATCCGAACTTCTAACCTTAAATATCCAGGTAGATAAGGACATGGGGTGTGTCAAACTGACAATCCTTATGGTGAATAAGAAAAGTAAGGTCAAGATAAAGGGGCCAAGGACTCATAAATGGTCTAAAGTCCCTGAGCACCATCCTTCCAAGAAGGGGAAGATCCAATGGCAGGGAAAGGAACAAGAGGCGGTATGTTTTTCATGTGGCAAGCAAGGCCACTAAAAGAGGAACTACACCCAAAATCATGGGGAAGCTAAAGGTGTGTTCTTTATCGAGTGTAATATTTCTATTTATACACATTAGGTATTAGATATAGCTTGTGGGGCTCACATCTATATTCAAATTCAGGAACCAAGTAGATTTAGAAAGATTTATAGAGGAGAGGTGGATCTTCAAGTTGACAATGGTGCAAGGCTAGTTGCGTTGGCCATTGGTGATTACCATCTCTCACTGACAAATGGGATGATTTTGGTTTTACATAACTATTATTTTGTGCCTACTTTTACCAAAAACATAATTTCTGTATCATGTTGGGATATGGATGGATTTATTTTCAAGTTTGGAAATAAGGGTTGATTCTTTTATAAGAACAACATATGTTATGGTATGGCACATTTAAATAATGGTTTGTATGTATTAAATTACAAAAACCATGTGTTGGCAATCGATAACAAAGAAAAATCACATGACTCATACATCACCCAGTTGTGGCATCACTGTCTCATTCATGTAAATGAGAAGCACTTGAAAAAGCTCTGCCAAGATGGCTATTTAGACTCTATAGAGCTAAAGCCACTTGATAGATGTCACGCTTGTTTACTAGGTAAAATGACCAAGCTTCCTTTCAGTGGACTGGATGAAATGGCCACTAAGCTTCTAGGATTGGTACACACGGATGTGTGTGGACGATTTCCAGTAGAATCTATAGGTGGATATTCTTACTTTATTACTTTTACTGATGATTTGAGTAGATATGGATATTTCTACTTAATGAGGTATAAATCAGAGTCCTTAGAGAAATTTAAGGAATTCAAGAATGAAGTAGAGAATAATATTATTAAGAAGATAAAGAAACTATGATCGGATCTAGGTAGAGAATATCTTAACCAACAGTTCATCAATATTCTATGGGAATATAGGATTCTATCCCAGCTCACTACTCCTTATACACCATAGTGGAATGGTGTTAGTGAAAGGAGGAACCACACCTTGTTGGACATGGTGAGGTTGATGATGAGTCATGCAGATCTTCTATTATCCTTTTGAGGATATGAATTAAAAACTACAACATACACATTAAACCGAGTACCAGCTAATCCAGAAAATGGAATTCCCTCGGAGTTATAGAATGGAAAGAAACCCATTTTGTCACACACACGTGTATGGGGATGTAAGGTGTTTTTTAAGGAATTATTAGGAAACAAACTTGAACCCAGGGGCAATAGGTGTTTATTTATAGGATATCACATGGAAACAAAAGGATATTACCTATATAACCCTTCAGTCAAGAAAGTGACTGTCGCTAGACAAGCTATCTTTCTTGAGAGGGAGAACATCCTCAAAAAGGACAGTGGGAGAAAGATTGATTTTTATGCAGTTGATGCTCAAGATACACATGACATGGTACAATAAAAAGTTCCATAGGTCCCCGTAGAAGAGGTTACAAAAACACAAGTACTTCTTAGGAGCTCAAGATATGTAAGGGAACCAGAGAGATTTGGTTTCCTAGTCACTAAGGATGGTGAATAATTATTGTTGCACAATGATGAACATCTCTACAACTAGGAAGCAGTAAAAATATCAGAAGCTACAAGATGGATAGAAGCTATGAATTATGAGATGGATTCCATGTATCAGAACCAAACCTGGGTTCTAGTCGATGAGCCAGTTGATGTAAAGCATGTTGGATGGAAATGGGTATTCAATATAAAACTAGACATGGTAGGTCAAGTTAGAACCTATAAAGAAAGGCTAGAGGCTAAAGGATTCAGACAACATCAAGGAATTTACTATGATGAAAACTTATCACTAGTTTCTATATTTAAATACATTAGAATCATACATGACATATCAGCTTACCATGAGTACGAGATTTGGAAAATGGATTTCAAAACCACATCCCTAATGGGAACCTTAAGGAATATGTCTATATGACACAACCATAAGGGTTTGTGACACCAGGTGAATCCAAAAAGGTTTTCAAATAGTAGAAATCCATTTATGGATTAAATAAGACATCCAAGTCATGGAACATTTGATTTGACGAATCCATAAACGAATTTGGTTTCATTAAGAATGAATGTGAGCCATTTGTTTATAATAAGTTTAATGGGAATGCAATCATTATCCTAGTAGTATATGTTGATACCATATTAATTAATGGAAACGATTTACCGATATTACAGTCAGTTAAGGACTGGTTGAACAGGTGTTTCTCCATTAAGGACTTGGGTGAAGCAGCCTACATTCTATAGATCAAGATCATTTGTGATATATCCAAGTGGCTGCTTGGACTAAGTTAGTGTACATACATTGACTAGATACTAAAGTGATTTAGTATGGAACAATTCAAGAGGTGATTGGTTCCAGTGTCACATGGCCTACATCTTTCTAAGAAAATGTGTCCTTAGAGACAACATGAGAAGGATAGAATGAGTAAGATCCCTTATGCTTTAGTTATAGGATCCATTATGTATTCCATGTTATGTACCAGGACTGATGTTGCCTATAAATTGAGAATGGTAGGAAGATTTCAAGCAAAACCAGGAGAACAACATTGGAATACTGTTAAGACAATCCCTAAGTATCTGAGAAGAACTATGGATATGTTCCTGGTGTATAGAGGAGATGAGGATCTTGTCATTTGAGGGTATGCTGATGCTAGATTTTAGACAGATTAGAATGATATGAAGTCACAATCTAGATATGTTTTCTATCTCAATAGAGGATCTATGAGATAGAAGTGTTCAAAGCAACCAGTTGTCGCTGTTTCTATAGTGGAGTCTAAATATATAGCATCTTTTGATGCAGCCAAGGAATCCATATGGATTCAGAACTTTTTCCAGGAGCTTGATGCGGTGCCTAGAAGTAAATATCCTATCACATTATATTGTGATAATACGGTAGCAGTGGCTCTTTCAAAAGAACCAAGGACACATCAGCAAACAAAGCACTTACTCCAAAAGTATCACCTCTGGAGGGATTTATATAAAAAGGGTGAAGTTGCAGTGAGTAGAGTGTCTACAAAAGTGAACGTGGAAGACCCCATGAATAAAGACCTATCTTAGAAAAAGCATGAATATCATGTGAGAGCTAGATGGTTAAAGGTTGTGAGTAGTTGGATCTAGTCTAAGTGGGAGTCTATTGGAGTTGGTGGCCTAGAACTAACTACTTTATACTTTATTCATTAATAAATACCTTATCACATCTTGATTGTTCTTTTGTGTGACAATGCTTGTTATAATGTCCTAAGGATAAATATTGCATTAAAGGGTCATAACAGATCCCTACTATGATTAGAACCCAGAAGTGACATAACTCTATTATTAAATATATGTTCTATGTCTAGATGATGTTATTTGAGGGACAAAAATAATACAGGACATTAGGGTTGAGGAATCATAAAACTTTAAGGCACCTTCTCAGGGTGTGCTCCCTTGGTAATATCTAGGAGGACATTATGAGAATGAGACCCAACAGTAGGAAATCCACATTTCATAGTGTCATTGGATGTTCCTATACGAGGATGTGTGTATTGGTCCTTATACTTTAAGATTATTATTAATTGGTATTAAAACTCACACACTTAGATGTATTGATGAAAACTGTGATGTCACATTGTTCACTACAAGGTAGGATATATTGGGTGCGTCACAAGTAATACTACATTAATAGATAATGCAGGAAAGGATTTGTCCCTTCTATTCCATAACAAAAGTAGATATTTCAGGCCCTTTTAGAGAATCAATATAGTCTAAATAAATCCATGGCCATGGTAAGGAATGGGAGATGTTCAATTTTGGGAAGTCAAAGAAAGAATAATTGGGCACATGGGTTGATGGCACCAGCATGCAACCTGCTTGATTCTAGATATCGAGACAAAAGAATTATATTACACGATAAGCATTCGTAGGAGGTGACACATCATTTCGGTGTTAACTTCTTTCTCTATGAGTGCCTTGGTTTGTTTCTAGATGATAACCTTGGACTTTAGGCAAGATCTGCCTAATTACACTGAGAAATTGGCCTTGAGGGACACACACTAAGTGGGTCCAAGTATCTCATTTAAATATTAATTTAACAAGTTGACCAAATATTATTCCCAATTATGGTTTAATAATTATTCAAGGATTCTTGATCACATTAATTTAGACACTAGTTATTCGATAGAATATATTATGGGTAAAATAATATATTTATTAACGATTAATTTATTGATATTTATTTGAGAAATAAATATCCATTATTCAAGGTCTAATAAATGTGGTAGAGGAAATAAATAAAAATGTAAAAAAAAAATTACACACCATGTATATTAAATATACACACCGGGTATTCATTTTCTGGGAATTTATGAGAAATAATATTATTTATTTAATTCAATAATATTAGGGATAATTCTCTAGGTGCATGTCAAGTAATAATAATATTCAAATGTTATTATTAGACATGGGTATTACTAATAATTAAATGAAATGAATAAATTCTTTTTGGAAATTAATTCATTTTATTATTCTATGTAATTAAAATCCCAATTATATAATTCTCATCAGCCTAGCCATTTTCTTTTTTGTTGGTTGTGAACAAAGAATCTAGAGAAAGATCTCAAGCCAAGAGAGAATTATTTTTCCACCAAGAATTCTCTCAAGCTATGAGAGAGAGATCCACCTCCATTGGATCAAGGTGATTGAAGGCAGACATCGCAAGTGAAGGTTATTCCACGCTAGCACCCAGAGATCCCTTCCGTGATGTCCAGAGATACGTGGAGCATGTGTGGATCACCGCTAGAGGAATACTATACTAGGATTATATGAAATAATGATAGATCACATCAGATCATGACTAGAGACATCAATGGAGAGATAATTCTATCAAGGTAATTCTTGTTTTTTAATTAAATTAATTATAACCAACATATGATGATCCTCTCTATAGTTTTGGGACTCCCTTATTTTATTTCATTCTTTGTTCTATTCTGAAGATCCGACATTTTATTATTGTGATGGATGTTAGATTAAACATCATTAATGGAAAAAATTAAAGTTGGGTACACCCACCAACGTGCTTCCAGTGCAACTAGAACCTATAGATAACTCTTAAATGGGTGATCATATTGGAAATCTAAGACCATGGTTAGGTCCAGAATGTAGTGTTTTCCATTGACACAACATAAAATGAGTTGGCGTGGGATGTTCCAACCACTAACTCATTGGAGGTTCATTTAAGTGGTTAAATAATTTAATAATTTAATCAATTAAATGAAATATTAATTAAGTGAGGTTCTTTAAATATCTCTATGTATCGATTTTCTAGGGTTTTGATAGCCCTAATCACTTAAAATAGTTTCTCCCTTCTTCTCCTCTCCATTGGTGAATGAAGAAAAAGCGACAAAGAATAATGAACCTATGATTTAGGGAGGATCAAAGTGAATGAAATTCAATAACTCTTCTCGAACCCATTGACACACACGTTATTTAGCAATGATCGATCCAATCCGAGGTAGGACACCTATTTTGTATTTTTACACCCTGGAATAAATGTTTGAGCATATTGAATATTGATTCTTCACTCTATTCCGCCTTTACATGGTCCCGATTTCTGAAAATGTATTTTTTATTAATTGTTCATCTAACCCGGATGACCATTATTGATCATTTGGACAAGAATTCTTGGCCAATGAGTCCAACCCTTGCTTATTGTTCTTTTCTCCCTCAAATCATCGTGTTTTTCACCGACGGAACCCTCCAGTCCCTGAATCGACAATTTCTGGGTGACCCGAACTTGACCAGGCACCCAGATTTAGGAAATATTTGCAACATTAAGACTAAATAAAAAGCGAGTATTAGATACAAAAATGACATGATGCAAGGATGGAGAATCTATAAGCCTCACGACAAAGAACGATGATAAAATCCCATGGTATTTGACATGATTTTGAGTTTTTAGAGTAGATTCAGGTTTCCATGGCCATGGTTGGAGATGTTTTGTAAGCAGTAGTCAAAAATCAGATAAACCACTGGGTTTCTAAAAAACCTAACTACACGCCATGTACCATGAAAAAAAACGACGTTTAGCCTCCCTCTATTGCGATTCTACCATTTCATGGTAGTTAAGGGGGAAACAACATGTACCCCCATTGACATGCTGTGTATCACCCTTTCTATGTGAACAAGCCATGTGAAAGATCCCACAGCTAGCAGACATTGCCCAATCCCTGGATAGGTGGGACACGCCATGTAGTCCACATACATGGCATGTAAACCTACATGGATGGGAATCGTGTACTGAATAGAAGACACACCTAGATATTTGAGAAGGACCACACACTGTGTGGTCCCCTTACACACCGTGTTCTTCTTGGGAACTTCTAAGTGTTCTTTAAACTCATGTAACTTCTTCATTTGGACTCAGATTTTGGCCTATGAGATGCCTATCATGAGTGTTTTTCTACGTATAACATGATGGTGCAATATGAAGATGATTTTGAGATACTAAATTAATATTTCAGGTTGGTATGAAAAAAATATGAAACCTGATGATGACAGAAACTAGATAGGGTTACCATTTTTATTTTAGGATGACCGTCCAACTCAGTTGGTTAGTGTAGTCCCCGATGATTTCGGGATGACCCTCCAGCTAGGTTGGGTAGTGTATTCCCTGATGATTTTGAGTTACCCTCTAGTTGGATCTAGGTAGTGGATTTCACTGATGTTTTGGGATGACCCTATATCTAGTTTGGGCAGTGTAGTCCCCGATGACCTTCTAGGTGTGACCCTCCAGCTGAGCTGGGCACCAGCGTCCCCCTGATGACTCACCGAGCTTACCTTCCAACACTGTCTAGGAAGTGGCGTTCCCTAGTGACTGTCATGAGTGGTACCATATAATAGGAATGGGAAGTATCATTCCTTATTTAATACCAGATAAGAACCTCTACAGTGCGACATAGTGGCGATGTGTGGTTCAACATACCTTTAGACTCATGAGGAATATGGGTGCTTTCCCACTGAGATATATTCTTATGACGTGATCTAAAACTTTGTGGGTGAGTCAGTTCCATAGAAAGTGGATAATATCAATGTGCAATGATTTGAGTCCCTTTTACTTCTGCCTCCTAGGAAGTCATATGAGGTGCTAGGTATCGTAGATGGTTTTACTTGGAACTGTTGGCTACTCACTTTATTGGGCTAAGCTGTGAGATGGATATCCCCTTACTCTCTCATTTGGGATTCTTTGACTAAGTGCGTGTGTGTAGACACACACACACACACAAACTCAAACACACACACACACATACACACACATATATATCCTATTATAGTACCCACTCCTTGGGTCTTAGTTACTCTCCTTCCAGGTGAGGAGAAAATGCATAGGGTATGACATGTGATTTCTGTGTCTAGCTTCTCGTGGTTGGATGAGTCCACTATCCAACTATTGGTAATGAATACTCAAAGAGGAGTTCACCAACTCACCATTTAAATCTCCTTGTTTTTGGATGAGTTTACTTTCAATCTCTTTTTTGGTTGATCTATACTCTTTCCATTCACTTTTATTATACTTTATTCTCTCTACTTATTTTCTTTTTAGCGTATCTATTAATTTTCCCCCTTCACCATTTTGAGGTGTCCTAATGGGTATGTATATACTCACCCCTGCATGGGATTTTCCCAAAAAGTGTCATGTATTTTGAAGATGGTGGACATGTCAGTCATGATCTCATAGGAGCTTCGGTATATGAGCTATGTGGACCACATACGATGGTCAGAGTTGTGATTGAAGAGAAGGGATCTCTCCAATGTTTTTTTTTCAGTTTCCTTCCTGTTGGGATAGATTTCTAGTTTAGGTGTGTGTTTTTCCCCTTTTAATTTTCAGTTGACACTATCATACTCTTGTATCGTCCAGAGGTTCACGCAATTTCATTTTAAATAATATTAAAAACACATAATGATCAAAAAAGTTTTTTATACAAAAACAGTTTTCAACACATTATATGTATTATTTTTAATCATAATTTTCCCATATTTAAAAATATAATTAGATTAGATGAATTATATATTTGGATTAAACATGTTGAAATTTTGTAATAGGGGAAATATTATATTTTTATTTATAAAATTATTACCACGGTTAAATTTTAGTCACGATTAATAAGTGTTAAAATAGGTAACTTGATGTGT
The DNA here is from genome assembly GCA_963277665.1 of Viscum album. Taxonomy (NCBI): domain Eukaryota; kingdom Viridiplantae; phylum Streptophyta; class Magnoliopsida; order Santalales; family Viscaceae; genus Viscum; species Viscum album. Next base: position 1,922,397,471 of record OY728145.1, on the reverse strand, counting down.
CTTGAATTTTACTTAATAATTTTTTCAAATACACATTATAATACCTATTTTAGTTTTTAAGGTCATATCTACATGTATCAACAATGTTTTCCCACATAAATAACCTAACTCTCATGAAATTACATTCTTACCCCTTACCTAACATTCTTTTCCAAATATTTATCCCTCTTTTTCACCTGTAAAAGGATCTCACATTCACCCTTTTCAAGACACACATATTATTCAAATTTCCCATGAATACCTTCCCAATTTAATTCTTATCGATCACCTGAACACTTTTTTTCACCCCTATCCACAATAAAGTTCCTCAATTCATCAATTTCCAAAGGATACATCAAGAGAAGATCTAAATCTCCAATGTAAGTATTACTTTACCTTTTACTTCCATTCTTAATCATTACCGTCCACCCTCCTACAAACCATTATAATCATATGTATATAATGAAATTAATATAAGCAATATAATGAAATTTTATTATTTTTATGGTATAACTGTTATCTATTCCCCTCTCATTAGATAAAAAAAATGAAAACATCACTTATGCACGGGTTTGGACTACAATATCCATGAATGACACATTTCTTTTTCTATCACCCTATTTAAAGTATGATTCTATAAATGATTTTTGTGAATAGATATGTTATTTATTTCATTATTTATATTTTTTAAATATAAATTATGCATTCTATAAGTAATATTAGAAAAAAACAAACATTATAAATATAACCACACAAAACTAATATACTAAGAGGAAAAAAGTTTATTTATAATTGAAAACTTTTTTTCATATAAATTATTATTATAAATATTAAGAATTATAATTAATCATCATAATTAAATATAAATAATTTCTTTGTACTTTCATGATAGTGATATAATATTAAAATAATCTCTTTTATAGCTATAATCACACATAGATTGAAGCATTTTATTATTTGGTTGGTTTAACCATCAACATGAAAAATGTTATAAATTTATATTAAGAATTGAATTAGAAAAATAATATTGGATATCAATAAGTAAATATATTTTTTACTATATTGTTAATATAAATATTAAAATCATTAATTAAGATACAAATATTCATTTATTATAAATTACCGAAACATGCTTGTGACCAATTTCATCTATAAGAACCGTAAATAAAACTATCATTGAATGAAACTAAAATTTCATAAACTATCCTAAAATAAAAATTCTATTGAATTATATTATCTAAGAATGATAAAATTTGGGCGATGAATGAATAAAAACACTGCGCTCATGAAAATTATCCAAAACGATCAAGATTACTCACACCTAATATTGAAAATAGATAATAAGTAACTAATATAAATATAGAAAATAACTGTAAATTAATTTAATAAAATGATATGAATATGAATAATGTTATGAAATAGGTGAAAAATACAGTTAGGTTTTTTATATCAGAAGTTAGAGTGAAATCAACTAAGTGAAAATTCAAGGTAAAGGTTTCATCGAATCAATTTCTGATTCATTGGGTCATAATATTTCTTACTTGAATATAATATTAATTTTTTATTTGATCAAACCATTTCTATATTTAATTTCCTATTATCCTATAGGAAAATTACTTCTTATCATCGAATATCCACTTATTTGAAAAAAAGTTTTCCGAAATAAAATCCTAAATTGGTAAGAATAAATCCCATTATTACTAATTAATATTGTCTCTCATGTCCAAAGTTTTCTTTCAAAAAGTGTTTTATTTAAGGAAATACATGCATGTATTATCTTTTTATATTATGGAAATTATTCTTCACACTTTTTTAAAATTAAAATCTTTTAATGTTTTTATAATGTGTTAAAAAAAGGCCTAAAAACATAATAATGTAATTTATTTAATTATTTACCACTCCAGTTTTTTTATCTTGTTTGTTTCTTTTCAAGTTTACTTTATTTGAAAATATTTACAAAAATGTTTTTAAATGTATTCTCTTTCCTAATAAAAATTTATTTTTTGAATGTAAATTTCACTTTATTTTTTATAACATTATTTAAGAGGCCATATGAAAACATTTTTATTTTGACTTATGTTTCCCCATGTTTGTCTCTCATGAGATAAAGTTTGAATAACCACATATATGTTATTATGATATAATTACTTTTGAAAAATTATATTTCTTATGTTTTATTATTTCTTAATTTTATGTAATGTGATGTTTTTGAAAAGTTTGAAAAACCCATTATTTTTTGTGGGTTCTTTAAGATATGACTAAAATTGATTTTAAGTGGATTAGATATATTTGGATGATGATGAGTGAGGTCCTATATCACTCAATAATTAACTGTTTTAGGTTTATATCTCATGTGATATTTATATGTGGACATAATGTGTTTTCACACAGGTGTGGGCATAATGGGTTGCTCAAATTTTCATGCATGTACATAATGAGTTTATTCACATTGGTGTGGGAATAATGGGTTCGATGAATTTTTTTTCCTATTCTTATGGTATAGCCACATTTATAATTTGTTTATCTAATTAGTATATGAAATCAAGATATATTTTATTTCCATGAAATTCCATTTTTTCCTGATTATTCCTTATTTTAAAATTATTCCATTCAATATTAGATTTTTTATTAACTAAAAAATCCAATAACAAAACAGGTCCATGGGAAAGGCCAAAGAGTTCAAGCCTATAGAGGCTGAAAATAATGAAGACCAAGTTGATATCCTCTAATCATATATATCACCTCTAGTTTTAATTGAAGAATTATGAGAAAACAGGTAATTTTTCTCCCATGGTTTTCCACCTCTATAGAAGTAAGATGATCTGCCACTTTATTGCCTTCACGCCATGCATGAAAAACCTGAGCGTTGTTGTTGATGCTGGAATTAATTTTTTTGATTATGTAGGAAATCAATCAAGGATTACATATTCTACCATGCATAGAATCATGAATAATCATGGAATTAGTTTCAACTTTCTCAAGATCAAAAACTTTCTAGGAACATAATTTAAGACCTATGAACATCACTTTTTGACTCTTTCTAAATGGAGTTCCCCTTTCTATAAGAGGTGGTGAAAGAAAGAAGAACACCCCCTTTATAATACCATACCACCCCTTTACCATGCATAATCCACATGATATAAGAACCATCAAAATTAAATTTGCAACCCACAATTTTAGGAGACCAAAAAACAGAGTTTCCTCTTAAAATGTAACTAGGATAATGGATTAAAGGCATATTCACCTGTATGAATGTAAAAGAGGGGTCAGGGAGACATTAATTGAAAACACTAACCAATTCAATTAGGAGTTACTTGGTTCTTGTGAAAAAATATCTTCCTTTAGAAATAAGGCCATCAAATCTGGACTTATTTATAGATTTCCAGATACACTGACAACCCGCATTAAGAATCAGTGCCCCAACCATTTTTTCCGAGCTTTCACTGTTCAACCTAGAGAACCATATTTCCCGGAATGATGCACTAATGTGGTCTGTAGAAAAAATCCCAAAAAACTCTCCAAAACACGCCTCGATATTCATATCCCATTGTACTTCAAAAAAGAGATGATTGACATCCTCCTCCTTAGTAAATCTGCAATAATGACATTTAGAGACCAGATTAATACCCATCCTTCTCAAATTATCATCTCTAGGTATAGCCTAGTTTTTAATCCTCTAAATTAGGAAACAGAATTTAGAAGGAACTTTGTTACACCATAACAAATTATTCTAGGTGTCTTGTTGCTTATGTGAATTGATGATCCGATGAAAGTCCTTTGAAGAAAACAAACCCGAATTAGAATTAGTAAAAATACATATATCCAGATCCAAATTTAAGTCAACAATGTCAAAAATCTTCTTTTTATCTTTGTTCAAAACAACTTTAGTGAAACTAGGATATATACTTGCCTCTTTAAAATATATTGATAGTCCTAGATAGTTTCGAAAACCAATACTTGGGCCTACCTAATTATGATTCCAAAAAATGATCTTTCTCAATAATCCACATTGAGTGATGATGAATAGTAGGATTAATATTATAGATCAAAGACCAGAATAGAGAATAAGAATTGATATCTTCCAAATAACCCCTTCCATGAAATGAAATAATTTTACCCTAGAGGGTATGATCCTACACTACCTCCCATGAAAGTTTTTCATGCATGGAATGAACAATATATGATATATTTCTAACATTAATGCCATCCTTATGAATAGGTCTTTCTAATATATCCCACGAATTCCAATGGAGTTTCCCCTCAGAAAGAGCATCCAATATGAAATCAGCCAAGATTCTATCAATATTATTCAGAACCCCCTTAGGAACATTGTTATCCAAAAGAACACGTATAAAAATATCCATTAAAACAATATTGATTAATGAAATCCTACCACCAAAGGATAGATAACTAGTTTTCCAGTTAAACACACATCTTATAATTTTGTTCACAATTCCATCAAAATCTCTAATTCTAGTACAGAAAAGGGATATAGAAGACCCAATATAATTCAAGGGAAAGGAATCTATCTATATATTAATCATTCTAAATAAGGAGGAAACTTTCCTATCACCACATTTTCTAGAAATATACATATTACTTTTTTATATATGGATAAATTGCCCACTGTAGTGACTATACTCATCCAGGATTTTAATAATCCCCTCAAATGATCTAGCATTGACATTGACAAATACTAGGGTATGATCTGCAAAAATCAAGTGGGAGATTATCAGTTGATTAATTTTCCATTGCTATGGAGGAAGGGTAACTGTATAGATTTTCTTATTAATAAGGTGACTTAGAGTATCTTTTATGAGAATAAAAAGAGTTGGTGAAAAGGGATCTCCTTTTTTGATCTTATGAGTAGCCTTGAAAAAGTTTTGATTTTTTCCCAAGAATGAAACCGCCATCCAGGAAGAGCTGAAGTGATAAAACTAAACATTTGTGGCCCATAAGAAGAAGCCCATACCCTTAATCAATCAGATGATAAAACCCAATTCTATTCTATCATAAGAATTATTCATATCAATATTTAAATCCATGTTTGATCCATGACATTTAAAGTTGATATCATGGATCATTTCATGATCCAAGGAAAACTCTCTCTGAATAGATCGTCCTCAAACAAAACCATGCTACTCTAAGGATACCCACCGTGGAACATGCATACAAAGTTGTGTGTTGATAATTATTGAAATAATTTTTTATATAAAATTAAACATGCTGACTGGTCTGTAATCTCAAATGGAAGATGGATTTTTAGTCTTAGGAATAATTACCAAAGTAGTAGAACCTACAAACCTTGGGATAAAACCACCATGAAAGAATTCTTGGATGTCCAAAATGAGATCAACCTTAACCACATCCCAAGATACATTGTAGAACGATCTTGGAAAACCATCAGGACAAAGAAAAATCTCTGGGTTAGGATTCATCATCGTATTATAGATTTATTTCTCATCAAGGATAGAATCCAATAGGTTATTTTCAAAAACAAACATTATATTAGTTATTTCCTTGAATAGATCTATGCACTCACTAGGATATACATTCACTATATTTAGATTAGAATCAACAAGTAGATTTTTGAATAAGGACAAGGCCATGTTTGCAACCACATTTCAGTTATCCAAGAAAGATCCACCTTCAATAAGGATATTAGGTTTAACAAAGCTTCTACATTCCTTAATACAATCTTGGAAATAGGCAGAGTTTATATCTCTTTCATGAAGCCCTTTCACCCTTGCTCTTTCACGATCAATATGTTCATGTTTCAAGATTATGGTTTCCATATCATTTTTCTTACAAGAGACATCCTTAAAGATTATGTCATACCACTTATGTTAAAGGATTATTTCCAAATGATCAAGATCTTATTTAAGATATTCCTTGTATTGGTTGACTGGAGGGAGATATTTCACACATGAATTAATCGTATGATTAAGTTTTTTCAACTTATTATGAATGGCCAAAAAAGAATATCTTTGAATTGGTTCCTTCCTACAATCCCTAAAAATATGATGATACTTGTGCATACCATTACAGTATTCATAAAAGAGAAAATTCTCATTTCCAACCTACCTGGAGAATAAGGACATAATAAAGGGTGAGTGATTAGAGATTCCATTGAAAAGATAACCCACCTTAGTATTATAGAACCTAGAAACAACATGAACGCTAGCTAAGCAATGAATGAGGTACCTCTAGTAACACTGATTCCCTTTATTATTGTTACACCATGTGAAATCATCCCTAGAATAACCCATATCAAGAATCCCCTTCCCAGACATGAACTAGATGAAATTCATTCTATCCACACGAGGAAATTAACCCCTCCATTTCTTTTCATTTGGACCAACAATTATGTTAAAATATACACCAATAATCCAAGGATGTTCCTCTAAATCAAAGATATTCAATTCCTTCCAATAATATCTCTATCTTTTGAGCATCAAATCTTCCATACACAAAGGTCATAAACACCAACTCCACACCCATAATGAATTTCATTGTAATATATTGATCGAAATCCTTGACCAGATCCATAGAAACATCTTTATTCCAGAACACCCATATATGATCATTATCTGGTTCGGTATGCAAGTCTGCATTCATTCTGAGTTCAGAAGTAAACTCATTGATCTTACTCAGATTTTGTCTGTTATCAAGAATAACATTAATACAAACTTTATACTTCTTGTTTACCTTACCAAGATATCATATTTCACTCGAGCACCAATGTCACGGGTGTTCCAAATTATTACCAGAATCATTGGAACAATTTAGGCCTGGATTTGGCCCCATGCATCTTGGTTGAACTAGACTGGGAGGATAGGTACTCCTTAATATATCTAAGACTCTCCCTATTGAATATTCCATTTTATGAATAAGATATAGATTTTATATGAGAAGTCGAGATAGAATCATACCACCTAGAATCCTTATTTTAAAACACTTGAAAACATTACATCATATTTATACCCCTCTAGAACCTTTTCTAAACAACACAAATGATATAATAATTTTTATAAGATAGGGATTCAAAATTTAATAAAGGGGTGAGAAATGTATTTTTTAAATCATGAAATTAATGTATAATTTATGTAATTTTTATCTCAGGTTTCTTCATCCTAACCACTAGAGGCTAGCGTCTATGACTAGGGATTTGTAAGTATCTTAGTGATTTATCCTTTAATATCATATCATGATAAATAATAAAAATAAAAAAATAAATAATCATAATAAGTGTAAATAAAATATAACATCCATAAAATTACTAAAACTAAATTTCATATATACACAAATAAATCCCACATAAAAAAGTACTTTAAATATCCCAAGTTTAATTTTAATGAATAGTATAATTGAAGTAATATGAAATGTAATTTATGTAAAACTACTCTACATTATTCCAAAAAAGGAAAATAATATCCATGATGTTGTCAGGATTAAAATCTAACCCACTAAAATCATTTTCCATTGTCTTCATTAACACACATCTAATCTACATTCACATGAGGTGTGGATGTATAAGGAATGGGTAATAAATCTCAGTAGAAACCACCACAACCCCAAGAATCACCTAGAGTTTAATTCACTCATATATAACTATGTAAATATATTATAATATTTAATAAAATCATATTCATCATACACTTTAAAATGTTAGATTCTAACCAAACCACTCAATAAACTCATATTACCGCTTTAGCTCAAGTTACTGGATGCTACAAACACCAACTAAGAAGTAAAGTATCAAAATACATGGATTAAATAGATTTTATAACAAATAAAATTTCTATGTTGTAATCCAAAACTAAAAAACAGGGTCCCAATGATCCCATGGATCATATATCATTCTTTCAGGCCATAGACCACCTAAAGACTTCCTATAATTTAACCAATGTTTAGAGAATTCTAAAAAAAAGATCTTTCTTATTATTTAAGAAAAAATGAAAACTTTAAATTCAAAACATAAATCTATTAATCATCATATTTAATATTTATATAAGTAATTTATTTATTTTAATTTTTTTGATGAAAACACACAAATCCTATACTCACTTTTTATATTAATTCAAGAATTCTAAAAAGTATATTTCTCATAAAAAACTTTTTTAAACCATTAGTTTAATATTTTACATTTTTATAAATATTGAAAAATTATTCCTTATTATATTTCTTTTTTTATATTTGTTTAGACAAAATTTTGAGCACATAATTTCAAACCCAAATATATAATCCCCTCTCATTATCTTACTATAAACCACCCAAATTCACATAAAATTAAGTGAAGTTATATCGCATCAATAAACAATTTAAAATAACATTAAAATATCAAAATATGTATTTTTAACATAAAAACCTCATTATTAAATTACTTTAATAATGATAATATTAATCTCATAATACTGAAATCTTATTCTCTCAATTAACTAAAAATTAAACAATTTTAATTAACAGTTTTATCGATGAATCAAAATTATAATATATTCCTTGTGAAAAATAATTCATTTAAAATTATTATTATTAAGTTGAAATGAATTTCCATCTCATTAAGTATACACACTTTTTTAAACCATAATATTAATTCAAAAATCATATACAATCACTAAATTAAACACTAAGACATGATTGAGTTCACCTACCTATTACTTAGAAAGAAAAAAATACACCAAGAACATAGATATAACCCCTAATTAATGACTAGGAATTTATAACTCCACCAAATTATATAGATAAAATAATATTATAACACTATAGAAGCCAAAACCATGATTCCTTCATACAACAATCATGATATTGATTATTAGGAATCCAACACCATTGACATATCACAATTCCAATTAGAATCATAGAACGAGTCCCTAAAGGAAGCTAGAGTATATAATAGAGTTTATAGAGAAAAAATTCATAATTTTGGAGTATAGAATGGGGAATCATGATTAAATTCGAAAATCCCATGACTACATAGTTAAAAATATTCCCCTACTTAAAAAAACCACCTTAAAACACACTGAGAACCAGATGTCAAGCCATTGGAAACCCAATATGAGCCCACTATCCACCAAGTGGCTAGTTTTAGAACTTCGTCCCCACCACCTCTTCTACTTGGTACCCAGTACATCACTGTGCTGTACTCGGTGTTACTTTCTATTACATTTTTTAATAATTAATTCTATTTTTACTTCATTCCCTTATTTCTCTTAAAACATCAAAAAATTAAACCCTAATAACTAATTATAAATATATATTAAATTTAAATTTATATAAAAAATTATATTTGAATCCCCAAGTTATTAAAAACTCCCTACCATATGAATTCTCATTCTCAGTAATCATCATTGAGTGTATATGTTGAAAAAAATCTAATTATTAAGAACTCATTTTAGTTTCTTGCTCCAAAGTATCCTCTTATACTCATATATTCTATTATAGAATATGTTAAGGTGGAACTATTTCCCTTTATAACCTCTTTTCACTATAATCCATAACACATACATGTTTCTCAATAAAGGGTATATCTGACCCTAATTCCACACAATCATAATTAAGAACAAGAAATGGATTCAATCCATATTTATTAAAATATGATGCATGAAATGAGTCATGCGTCCCACTAAAATTTTGAGGAAAATTCAATCAATATGTAGCTTCACCAATCTTTTCAAAATCCTTAAATGGTATAACAAATCATGGATCCAATATACCTAATATTTCCAATAATTAATGTCCCTTCCATCATGATACCTGAATAAAGAAATTATCCAAAATAATACACTTGATAGATTAGTTTTTTTATATGCATACAACTTCTTCTTATTCTAATCCATGGTTATTCACATCCTAATAATTTACAAAAGATTAAAATTTTATGATACTGTGTTACGCACAAAGAAAGATTCCACACCACATTTCTTCCAACATAAATATAATAATCATGACGTCTCATATAATTACTCAAATGTATTCACATAAATTAATTCTTGATAACTATTATTATAAACATAAACTACCATGTATAAATTAAGTAACTTCCCATTACTCACTTTCAGGTATTTTCTATCTCTTTATTTATTTTCCTGCATCTTGGGACGCCCGATAATGGAGAGAATTTACTAGGGAAAATGGACTAATGTTCATGGATGTATATTTGTTTTAATTAATAGAGTCACAGTTACAAATTCTCAATTTCATTATAGGGTTCTCCTTGAGTTCGAAGAACACCCAAGGTAGTTTGGAGTTTTTCTACTGAAAACTAGTGTTTTCACTATCTATTACGAATTTAGAGACAAAGTAATGGGAGTACACGACTTATATTGTTTTCTAGGATCATGTCATGAGTTGAATACACAACAAGACTGATTACAAACCATGTGAAGATTAGACATCATGTAATGGAGAAAATTAGGTTTTTTTAATAAAAAGAGTGATCAAATTTTCATCACATATGGACCCTATGGATTATATGAAGTGTAAAGGGGTTACATGCCCTGTATGTATCAAAAGTTGTGGATTTAGGGATATGAAAATCTGTTTTTATATTTCATTCATCTTAAAAATCTTTATTCTCAACCAAGGAGCTCTTCCAAGTGATTTTTAGGGCCTCCACTCCATTCAAATGGCCTCTTTTAGTAATTAATCTCCATTATGATTGGGTTGAATCTTTTCATGAAAGTAATAATTTATACTTATTCATTTATTTTGACCATGTTAGCATCATTTCTTGGTGTTATTAGATTTTTTAATCTATGATGGAAATTTTCTTAATTTCGTTTAGATCCATTGTTTGATCTTCTTAGAGGGGTTGTCCAGCTGTTGGTTGTAGTGCGGCATGTGTGTGTTCTTAGAGTTTTGTGCTGATCTATCCTTTCTACCATTTATTTTGTTGTCAAATATTTTATAATATTTGTGAGGATTGATTATAGGGCCTTCAATTTTGTTGTTTTGTTCTTCTTGTTTGTGGAACCCTTTATGGGCATTTGTAACCCTAAGTTTTGAGGTAGGTGATTCTGTCTTTAGTTTTTGTTCTTGAACTGCATTACTCTAGTTTTATTAAATTGTTTTATAAATGAAATGGAATGATTTATTGATTTATATTTTTGTGTGTGGAAATGGGGTTTTGATAAAATATGGGTTTCCCCTAGTTTTGTTATATGAAATTGGTTTCTTTATTACATTATGAAATGGTTTTCAAATCATAGTTTTGATGAAAATTGTTTGATGAATTATTTTGAAAAATAGAGCACATGGTAATCCTTGGGTATATAGGTGGAAGGTGTAGAAATAGGACTCTTCCACTTTTGTGAGGTTCATTCATGGGGTGTTCCTATGCTCTCTAGGTCTATTATTCTAGGGACTTGTTAGAACTGTTAAGGGGTTCACTTTTTGGGGTGTTCCATCGATCTATAGATTCGATGAATATATCTAGAGGCTTGATGCACACACGATTGTATATGTTTGGTTATAATGTCCTAGGTATCATGAACAAGTGTGATCCTTGGTGAGATAATACCCGTTATTTGTCTGATTTTGTCTATTTTAGATTATACTATTTTAGTTTTACTTCCATAGATTTGTTATGATATACGATGAATGATTTGGTTTTATTTGATATATCTACTTTGATACGTGTTTATGAATTTATTTGAAAATGTTTTAACTAATTTAATGGGAAATTTAGAAAAATGGGAAATTGAATTGTTCTTCCATGAATTTGATATAAAACTATTAAACTATATATCATGCATTATTTTCCATAAAGTTGAGCATGCTTGGATTATAGTTCAGAGACATGATATGGAAAACATGGGTGGGATCATACTAAGACTATTAGCTCACACCTGGTTTACCCCTTTGGCAGTTCATATACCTTGTTATGTATTTTGATATAGGGAAAGTAAAGGTACCACAATGAGGTGGTGAGGTTTTCTATCAGATGTGTTTGGGTAGCTAGTGGCGAGATGGTGGGATTTTTCCAAAATTACCATGTGGAGACTGTTGGATTCACTATTTGTTTTTTCAACCTTTGTAGTTGGACTTGTTTATTGAATATTATTTTGATACCATTTTAGTTGATTCAGTTACATTTTTTGTATCTATTATGAAATATATATTCTTGTTTTATTATGTTGTTTCCTTCTGTATATGTATATATGTCAGGTTGTATTCTACATGTTGGTTGAAATCGCTCCCTCAGTTTGTTGTTAATTCATGGGTGCTAGACGCCAGCCTATGGGGATATGCAATTCCCTTTAGGTACATTGAAATTTAGGTCGGATTCAAATATCTAGATGATTTACTGATTAGTTCATAATAGTTTGTTATTGGAGGTGGTCTATCCCAAAGAGTCCTTGTCTTGGAATGTTTAGTAAACTTGAGGTGGTATTGTTGAGACATGAGAGGTAGGATGTGGTGAGTGTATGGCCAACTCTTTCCACGACGAGACTCAAGTTACCATGGGATGTTGGAATGTGTGTCTCCAAATTTGTGTTATTGATCACAATCTTTTTTTTTCTTATGGTTTTCTAGTTAGAACTGAGATTATTTTTTGTTTTGATCGTTTATTTTGTTTTGGTGCATAAAATTATGCCTCTAAAACGTGTTCCTCAGGTTCCACAAGAGGGTGAAATTGACGACCATCAAGGGAATCCTCTTACGGATCATATTTTTGTCAAGGATATCATGTGGGCAATTCATGCAGTCGACCAAAATATTCCACATTTTCGGAATGCAGTTGTGCAGGTATAGACAAGAGATATATGAGATATAGATTGATTATATGAGTTATTTCATGGGAATACACCATCCATTAATGGTATGAAGGAACCTCAAGAGGCAAAGGAATAACATGAAAAGTTCAATTAAATCTTTAACTTCCTGGATACACCATATAGTGTTAAGGTGAAGTGTGTGGTGTTCAAACTTGAAGGTCCCAGTAAGCGATGATGGGATTATATGGAATAGGTGGATAGTCACATGAGCTTTGACTTGAAGGGTTTTAAGACCCTCTTTTTTCAGTAGTTTTTTCTAGATTCAATAATGATGGAGAGGTATCTATATTTCCTCTCTTTGTGGTATGTAGAGAATTCAGTGTCGGCATACACTAATTGGTTTGCAGAGATGGTTCGTTTTGAACTAGATTTTTTAAATATTGACCATTTAAAATCTAAAAATTACCTACATGGTTTGTGATCAGATATCAGATCATAGGTGTTTCTGTTGAAGCTTTCGACTTACGCAGAGTTAGTATATAGGGGTATGACTGAAGATATGAAAATTTCAGGAAAGGTTAGATATTATTCCCCTTATCCTCCACCAAGTAGAAGCTTCATTGGCATGTTATGGAAATAGAGGAAGTTTCAAGACCATTATAAGAGTGTTGGAGGTTGTTCTTAATAGAAGGCTTCTTCAGCACCTCTAGTTATAGCTAGTGGTGGGCCTATGAATTTCTACTAGTGTTTCAATATTGAATACACCCGGCATTCTTATCCTTAGCCTACAAAGTTGTGTAATAGATATAGATATTACGACCATCTGCAACATTTATTTTAGGAACTCTACTAAAAATATGGCCTTTATCAACGCTAGAAAAGTGCATTAACTGCACTAAAAAAGTGATATTAATCGAGGCGAAGATAAATGGGGGTGGGGGTCCCTTTTATCAGTGCTCAGAAAAGAACTGATAAAGGCACCTTTTATCAGTGCTAAAAAAAGCACTGATAAACGACCCCTTTATCCGTGTTTTTTAGCGCTAATAAATGGGTCTTTTATCAACGCTTTTAAAAAGCACTGATAAAAGTTAAAAAAATTAAAAATTAAAATAAAAAATAATTATATAATGTGGGGGAAAGTTTTTAACAGCACTTGACCCCCCTATTAGTGCTAGCCGGACCTCCCTCACACTCTCCTGCATGATTCCCTTCTTGCACATCCCACACACGTATGCACCTCCTTGATTCCACCCACACTCAAACCCGCGACCCCCTTACACGCCTACACCTTTAACACTAATCCATTTTGTGTTTTCCTCTATTTAATGATATATATATTTATTTATATTTATATGTATAGTTATATTTATTCGTATATTAATATAGATTCATATTAATATAAATATATTTATTTATATTAATACATATATATTTATTCATATATTAATATATATATATATATATATATATTCATATAATATATATTAATATTTATATATATATAGTTATATTTATTCGTATATTAATATAGATTCATATTAATATAAATATATTTAGTTATATTAATACATATATATTTATTCATATATTAGTATATATATATATTCATTCATATATTGATATATATCTATATATATATATTTTTAGTTATAAATTTTTATCCGTATATTTATTTGTATATTTTATATATTTATAAGATTAGTTTTAAATACATTTAAAAAATATTTTTTTATGTGTGTTTATAAATAAATAAATAAATACACACACACACACACACTGACACACACACACACTGACACACACAGACACAGACACATGTATATTTATGAATATATATATATATATGTGTGTGTGTGTGTGTGTGTGTATTTGAAAAGCCATAGAATGTTAAAATGACCATAACTTCTAATGAAGAAGCATGTTTCAACTCCACAACCAGTCAAATCGAAGAAAATGAAACAGTATTCAATATGATATGTGGTATAGACCTAACAGACATCCGGATTAGAAGTTATACTTGTTTGAATGTTAACAAATCGGGGTATCCTAACTAAAAACTCAGTTTTGGAGGCCTTATGGGCCTTTTATAGCCTTAAAAAAGCATGATATAATGTTACCTTGTGTCACTATCGCGTATAGCTCATCACAGGCTTCGATTTGATATGCTGTAGAGCTCAAATGGAGACCTAGATCAAAATTTATGACAGTTTGAAGTTTGAGTTACATTTTCAACTTATTTTAGATCTTTTATTAAGTTTTTTTTATTTTTTGTGTCTTCAAATTGTTAATAAATGAATATTAATCGATGATAATTAGAAAATTATTAATTAATAATATTTTTGAAAATATTTTAAATCCATTTTCACTAAATTTATTATATATTAAATGTAATAGTCTATTTATACTTATTTAAAAAATATTTAAAATATATATATTATATTTATATCAATATAAATATACTTATATAACAATATATTATTTTTCATTAATTTTTTGAAACATAAAATTTATCAGCACTAGGAAAAAGCGATTATAAATCCCCCCTTTGTCAGCGCTACTAAAAAAAGCACTGATAAAGGGGTCTCCTTTAACAGTTCTAAAAAAAGAGCAGATAAGGGGGAGGGTGGGGGGGGCTTTATCAGGGATTAAAAAGTGATGATAAAGGGTCACTTTTAATAGAACTTTTTTTAGCACTATTAAAAGTTCCCCTTTATCAGCGCTGATAAAGGCCCCCCTTTATCAGTGTTTTTTAGCACTGTTAAATGGTGGTGCTTCCCTTGCCTATTTTTGTAGTAGTGGAAATGTATACACCTCGATATGGTTTGGGATCATCAACTCTAAATTCTATTGTGGCCTAGTTAGATGATTTAAATACTTATGGTGTCCTGCTACAGTCCTCATGAGTGAAGCAACTTCACTCAATATATGAGTTTTTGGAAGATGTAGATGTTGTTCCAATGATAGTGATATGTAACATCTTTATTTTATTTATAGTACTGATTTATTTATTTGATAATCATTATTCCCACTCGTTTATTTCTAGGTGTTTTGTTTCTATGCTTAAACATCCAATTGAGCTCATATCCTTTGTTATGAAGATAACAACACCTATTAAGAATAGCAAATAGAATGGGTTTTAGTGTCCTTGTGTGCTATCGATAACTGATATGGATTTTGATTGGGATTTCTTCATTCTCGATTTGGATTTGATTGACTTCATCATCGAGATGGATTTGATTGGATTGTTACTCATCGTGATGAGTTTTATTTTTATCACCATCATGTCTCATTTCTTGTGGATGATGGGAGATGACATGTGCTTCAGGGAGAGTTAGATTCAATATATATTCATGAAGGAAATTTTCACCCAAATATCAGGAGTTTTTTGTCTACTATAATAATTGATCCTAATGCCATTTCTTATATTGTTGATATTCTTGCTATTGATTAGGGTTTTCTGGCATTTTACCAGATGATTTCTTTAGTATTCCTCTATAGAGATAGGTGGAGTATACGATTGACCTGGTACTAGGTACATTACCATTTTCAATACATTCTTACCATATGGTACCAGTAGAGATCAAGGATATCAACATTCAGTTATAAGATTCGATGATGAAGGGTTTTTTCCCTTAGTTTTTCACCTTGGACAGCCCCAGTTCACTTTTCCAATAAGGAAGATGGTTTACTTTAATTATGTGTGGACTATCGTAAGTTGAACAAGATAAAATTTAATAATAAATTTTATTTTCCTCATGTGTATGATTTTTTTGATCAATTAAAGGTGGGAAAGTAGTTTTCAAAGATTAATATTTGGTTAGGTTTTCATCAGCTCAGAGTTCGGGAGTTTGATATACCAAAGATGAATTTTAGGATAAGTTATATCCATTATGAATATCTATTGATGCCATTTATATTGAATAACATGACTAAAATATTTATGGATTTTATGAATTAGATATTTTATGAGTATCATGACACTTTTTTGGTAGTTTTCATGGATGAAATTTTGATTTATTCGATATCTAATCACGAGCATGAGAACCATTTGGTTTTGTTATAGAAATATTGATGGGTAACCATTATATGGAAATATTTTGAAATGAAATTTATAGATTAAAGAAGTAAAGTTCTTAGGGATCGTGATTTCTAAGCATTTCATATCAACTGATATTTATAAGGTGAAGGTCGTTTTGTCTTTAGAAGATCTATAGAATGTATTTGAGATTTAGATCTTCCTTGGTCTTGTTGGATATTATGGGATTTTCTTGAAGTATTTCTCAAATTTGGAATAAAATTTGACTATTTTTACTATAAAGGGGTGAAATTCATATGGGATACAATGTGTGAGTCTTTCTTTTGATGAGATGAAACTACTTATAACATCATATCCTATTATGATATTAACTGATCGCGATAAGGGGTAGGTGGTTTTCTATGATGCTTCTATAAATGGTTCATGTTTCATGACCATGAAGTATGATCATGTGGTAGATTATATCTCTTGTTATCATTGAATTCATGAGAATAATTACCCCACTCATGATTTAGAGCTTGTTGTAGTTATTCCTAGGCTTAATTGTTAGCAACACTATATTTTGGGGAAAGGTTCAAAATATTTTCTAACCATAAGAATTTTTAGATATATATTTTCTTAGAAATACTTGAATCTTATATAGGGATGATGGTTGGAATACCATTATACATTTAACTTTGACATCGCAAACATCATAGAAATGGGGAATGTTGTTGCAGACACTCTTAGTAGGAAATTGCCATTGCAGGTTGTTTTGGAATCAAAGGAGGAGTGGAAGCACATAGGGATTTTTGCTCAGTTGCACCTGGATAATTGTGAGGATGTTCGAGGTACGACTCTAACCAGTGTTCAATTATTGATATATCTTATTGATTCTATTCTTTAGGTTCATTATTAGGATGATAAGTTCATAGGAATTTGAGAAACCCTTTATAGTGGGGAGACCCTTTCTGGTTGGTCTCTCTCTTTAGATGGTATATTCTATTTTATAGGTCAGTATGTCATCTTGAGATCAGTTAGGAGCTCATTTTTTTAATATTATATTTCTTCAAGGTCCATTTTTCAAGGAACAATAAATAAGTATTATGTCATGTGATAAAGATTCTAGTGGATAGTTATGAAGCATGGAATTGCAGATTATGTGTCCCACTGTTACGCCTGTTAATAGATGAAGGTAGAGTATTTGAAACCTTCTAGTTTTATCTAACCTCTTACGATGCTAGTTTAGAAATGGGATAAGGTTTCCTTGGATTTTGTTGTTGGATTACCACAGACACCCCAATAGAGGAATTTTATCTGGGTGGTGGTTGATTGGTTGAAAAATTTGGCTCACTTCATTCCGATAAGGGATACCACAAAAGTTGAAGATCTGGGTTAGCAGTATATGCATAAAATTGCGAGGTTTAATGGGGTTACTTAAAAAATTATTTTAATTAGGGATCCTATGTTTACTTTGAGGTTCTAATGGAGTCTCCCAGAGGAACCAAGGACTCAATTCAGGTTGAGTACAAGTTACCTTCTATGGAAATACGGTCATACAGAGCATTCTATACAGATCCTATAGGATATAATCCATGCCCGTGTCTTGGATTTTTTATGTTCTTGGGATATCCATTTTGGACTAGTTGAGTTTTATTATAAAAACTATTACCAATCATCAATTAAAATTTATCCTTTTTAGGATTTTTGTGGTCACTCGTGCAGATCACCACATTTTTTGGAAGAGGTGGTAGAAGCTTCTTTGGTGGGATAGAGTTTGGTTCAAGAGACATATACGAGGATTAAGGATATACATCAACATCTAGTTATAGATCAGAGTAAACATAAATCTTGTGTAGATTAGTGGAATCATCTTTTATAGTTTTCCATATGTGACCTATTTTCTTGAAATTATCTCATCATTCAAGTCATCGTCAGCTTGAAAATCTAGAAAAATTGGATCCGAGATATGTTTGACCATTTGAGTTTATTGAGTGACTTGAGATAGTTTCCATTTAGTTGTAATTTATGGTTCAGTTTATAGGAATTCATGACCTATTCCACATATCATAGCTTAGGAAATACAATCATGATCCCTCTCACATTTTGAGTTGGGAATATATTGAGTTAGATTTAGATGTTTCTATTATGGAGAAGCCAGTGGATATCTTTGACTCTCAATTGAAAGTATTGTGTGAGAAGTTGATTATATTGGTCAAAGTGTTATGGGGGAAAATATCAGATTATTATGATACTTGAGAGCATGAGTTGTTGATGAGGGAGTAGTGGCCTCACTTCTTTACCTAACTTCATTCTTCTAAATGACTTATTGAGGATGGAAAGTATTATGATTGAGATTTTGGAACATCATATTACTTAGTTTTAGGTATTTTACATGTCTTTATTAATTTTACTCAACAATTGGGTGAATCTTGGGAATCTTTAGGATTAAGATAATTTTATAGGGAAAAGGAAATAAAGTTTAGGGATGCATATTTTTTGAATTAATTAAGTCTGGTTATATATGTGTAATTTATTAACAGGTTTATTCTCAAGTTCATAGAATGAATGTGTCAATTTGGAGTTCTTTTGTTGAAAACTAGAGTTTTTACTATGTGTTGGTAATTTACATATCGTGTAATGGGAGTAAATGATGTTTATTGTTCTCTAGGCTCATTTTATTATCCAAATACACAATGTGGAATATTACACACCATGTAAAGATTACACGCCTTGTAATGGGTAAAATTGGGGTTTTAATTAAAAGTCTATGAATGTTTCAGCATATATATACCTCATGGATTACATGATGTGTAAAAGGGTTACATTCTATGTAAGTATATATTTTTTTATTTAGGGTTCTAAATATATGATTATTATTTCATTCGGTCATAGCCTATTTTCTATCATCCTAATAGCTCTCTCAAGAGATTTTCAAGACCTACGCTCCGTCTAGAATTCATCATTCATCGATTGATCACTATTATGGTTTGGTTTTATCAATTGGGTTGAGTGATTCATTCTGATTATTCATTTCCTTTGATCATGGTAGCACTATTTCATGGAGTTATCATATATTTAGATCATTTATGGTAATTATATTTTTTTATTCTAGATATATTGTGTGATCTTCCTCCAGGGGTCTTTTCTTTATTGGATGCATTATAGAGGATGCGCGTTCTTTGAGGTTTATCATGATCTACCATCTCCGCAATCCATTTTTTGTTGTTTCAATTATAATAGATATTTTTATTTATTTTAGGGCTTTTTTTTCATTATTTCATTCTTTATATTTGTGGATCACTTATAGGCATGTGTGACCTCATGTTTTGAGGTAGGTGGTTTCATCTTTGGCTTGTGTTGGTCAACTGCACTACTCTAGGTTTGATAAATTATTTTATAAATAAAATTACATGATTTATTGATTTAATTTTTGTGTTTGGAAATTATTTTTTGGTAAAATATGGTTTCCCCTTGGTTTTGGTAAATAAAATGGGGTTTTTCAAAGCATTGTGAAATTGTTTTCAAAGTATGGTTTTGATGAAAATGGATTGATGAAGTGGTAATGAGAATAGAAAACATGGGAAACCTTGGGTATATGGGTGGAAGGTGTAGTAATTGGCCTTTTCCACTATCAGGGGGTTCATTCATGGGATTTTCCTATGCTCCTTAGTCATGTTGTTCTAGGGACCAGTTAGATCTGTTGGGGGGGGGGGGTGGGGGTTCTGTTTTTGGGGTGTTACTATAATCTCTAGATTCAATGAATATATCTAGAGGCTTGACACACAAATGGTTTTCTATGTTAGGTAAGAGTGTCCAAGATATCCTAAAATAGTGCGATCCTTGGTGTGATGTTACCTATGCTTTAACCGATTTGGGATGTTTTGGCTTGTACTATTTTAGTTGTAATTCCATCGATTTGATATGATATGTGATTCATTATTTGGTTTGATTTGATATATCTATTTTGATATATGTATATGAAATTATTTGAAAATGTTTTACCTACTTTAATGGGAAATGCGGGAAAGGGAGAAATTAAATTGTTCTACCATATTTTTGATATAAAACTGTTAAAATGTATATCATGCCCTATTTTATTTAAAGTAGAGAATGCTTGGATTATTTTTTAAAAACATGATATAGAATATGTGGATTAGATCCTAATAAGACTTTTAGATCACACCCTACACACCCCTTCAGTATTACATAGACCTTGTTATAAATTTTTATAAAGGCAAAGGCAAGGTGCTGTAGTGTGGAAGTGAGGTTTTTTGTCATCTTGGTTTGGAAAGATGGTGGTGAGATGATGAGAGTTTTCCCATTCTATCACATAGATACTATTAGAGTCCCTATTTGGTTTTGTAATCCTTCATAGTTAGACTTATCTCTTGGATATTTTTTTATACCATTTCATTTGTATCAGGTCAGTTGTTCTGTATCTATTATGAAATATAAATTCATGTTTTATTCCACCATTTCTTTATATATATATATATATATATATCATTTTTTCTACATTAATTTAGGGTAAATCATTCCCTTTGTCAATTTTTGATACCTGGGCTCTAGAAACAAACTAGTGGGGATCAAGAATACCCTTCAGATATGTGGCAATTTAGGCTGGGTACCAATAATGAGTGGGTATCCGTGTTGAGTTCAATGTAGTTTGGTATTTATAATGTCCTTTCCTTGTGTGATTTATTAGACTAGAGATAGTATTGTTGGTACATGGTAGGTAGGTTTTGGTGAGTGCCTTTATAACTATTTCTATGAAGAGACTCAATTTACCATGGGATGTTGGGATGTGTGCCTCATATTTAGAGATCTTGATCTTAGTCTCAGTTTTTAATGGTTTTATAGTTTTAATTAAGATTAATTTTTTTTTCTGATCATTTATTTTGTTTATGTGTGGAGCAATATTCCTATAAGATGTGTACCCAAGGTTCCATAAGAGGGTTTAGTTGATGATCCTCAAGGGAATCCTCCTATGGTTGATAATTTTATCAAGACTATCTTTCAAGAAGTTTTTATCTATAGACCATAATGTACCACATGTTCAGAACACAGTTGTGGAGGTACAAATAGAATCTTTAGAAGATAGGGACTGATCACCCTAGTTCTTGCATGAGAATCCACCGCCGATGAAGAGCATGAATGAAACTCAAGAGGTTTACGACTTGATTAAAAAGATCAATAAGATATTTGATTTCCCTTATAAACTTGATATAATTAATGTTAAGTGTGTGGTGTTTAGTATTGAAGTTCCCAGCAAACAATGGTGGGATTCAATGGTACAATTTTATATGCATGTTGGCTTGGACTGAAAGTGTTTCAATACTATCTTATTTTACCAATTTTTTCTAGTGTTATTGATGATGGTGAAGTATATGGAATTACTCCATTTATAATAGGGAAAGTGATTTTTGTTGGCGGACACCAATTAGTTTACTAATATGGTTTGTTTTACACGATAGGTTGTAAACTATGAATAGATTAAATCTCAGATGTACCTAAAGGTTTTGAAACTATATATCAGCTCATATGTGTTTATGATGAAAATTTCAACCTATGTAGGGTCAATAGATAGATCTATATTGTAATAGATGTATATGGTAGGCAAGGTTGGATATTCTGATCCATCTCTTCCATCTAGTAAAATATTCAGTGGCATGACAAAGGAAAATAGGAAGTGTCAATATCATCAGAGGAGTGGTGGAGGTGTTTCTCAACAAATTTCCTATTCAACACCTCCATTTTCAACAAGTGGCATGCCTCTGACTTAATATCAGTGCGTAAAGGTTAGAAAAAAACAACATTATTTTCCTTCACATTCAAATATGTGTAATGACTATTGAATCTATGACCATCTGCATCATTTCTTTCAGTTTATTTCTATATGTTGATATGGTCAAGGATCGTCAACTCTAAAGGTTATTATAGTATGATTAAATGATCCAAAGACTATAGGGCTCTAGGTACAAGCCTTAGGAGTTAAGAACATTCATATAGTAGATGGTTTTATAGTATTGGTAGATCTGGATCTAATGATATTAAGAGGTGCCATATATATTGTTATGCCCCAACCCTAGTTACCCAGATTTGGTGCATTATTACATAATTTTGACGTGATCACAAAAGATCAAGTCTGAAAAGACCGACTAGTTTAGTAGCCTTGGAATTACTAGATACATACATTAGTTTTACAGTACATCATGAAATAAATAAAAACAACATTGTGTCCCCATTTTACACTCTCATATCCTTGTACTATCCCTATAGGTTAGTCATAATTTACTTCTTCACATATTGGAAAAAATAAAACATAGAAATGGGTGATCTCAGATGCTCAGTAAGGATAACAGTATAATGGAAACTTTTATAAATAAGAATAAATATTTAAGGAAATATATAAGACTAAAAAGAATCCTTTTATAATTAAACTTCAGTATAATATGGAAAAGATAAATCAAATAATTCCATTTACTTATTCACATTGATATTCTACTAGTCTAATAATGACATGTAATATCAATAACAAATTTCATAATGATGTAATGCATAATGTTGAACATCATAACCACATAGTCAAGGCCTCATGCCTAGACTACAAATAATATTTTTTCAAGACCTTGTTCCATAACAATAGTTTGTCTAATGAGAACTACCGATACAACGACGAGCTATAGTGGGCTCTACCCGTCACTTATTAAGTCAAATTCATTCCTCATATGAAAAGTTTGAGACATAACTTAAACATTTATATTAAAACTAGCATATTAAATGTTAATACGTTAACCATAAACCATGAATGGTATAAAAATAACACATCCACATTCATACATATCAACAAACCTTCAATAAAATATGGAATATTTTTATAATAATAAATCAACCTCAAACTAGAATAAAATCCATTAAAGAATGTTGATATATATGAAATCATAATTATTTGAGAGGAATATCTATTTCTATTTTGAAATCATTTAAAACTCAGGTAATTATAAAATGAAACATTTATTTTGAAAATATTCTTATAATATTTTAAGGGAAGCTTCAAAGGTGTTATAACAGCAGAGAATAACCGCACCTGCCATATAATTTAAAAAAACATTCTTACCTTAATTTGTTAAAAATATAATAAAGTACTTTGTTTGGAAAACGACGAAAAGATTCCTTTCAAACAATTTTATAAAAATTAAGACAAGGGTATAAATGAATTTAACCCTTATTCTAGTAAATAGTATTTTTTTTTGAAATACTTTTTTAAGAAACACATATGTGGATGATAAAGAGGTCCCAATAGATACTTACATAAAAACCATCTTGGATAATAAAGAGATTGTGAAATTAACCATTACCTTGTACTTTTCCTTGGTTGAGGGTATGTTAACCTCCTGTATAATAGTTAAATCATTTTTATTAAATTATACAAGAAATACATACATAAATATGATATCATATATGATCTTTTAATATTACTTTGTTAATAATATTTTAGTAGTATCATTGTTTTGGGTGTTAACTGATTCGTTTTCCTTTATATGTTTTGTTATGTAAGTCATATTTGTTATGGATAGGATGTATTTGATTCATATATAGAAATATATTATGTTACTAAATAATATTTTTAATAATAAAATAAAAATTAATATTGAATGGTTATATTGGGGAATGAATCTCATCACGTTCGTGGAGACGGTAATCCGTATGTACGCACAAACACAAATTCCATTTCATTTTTTTAATTTTAAAAGGAAAGAAAACCAAATGATTAAAAGGTATATTATTATTCCAATATAATATAATATTTTATATATGTTACTTAAGTTCATTAACAACATCCTTTATACGTTCCATGTTGGTATGAATGAGTCATAGCACTTTGAGGGGGCGGTGGTCTGCACTTTCTCAAATGAAATTATTGTATATATGCAACATGAAAAGAATAAAGGTATGCTATAAAATATAATTATAGAAGATTAAAGATAAAATAAATAAAATAAATATGATAAATATCATATATAATTATAGTTCCATCATAATGTCCCCTATAAAAGGTGGTAGTAGAAGATTGAACAATAATTGTTTCGTGAGGCAACAGTTCACCATCCACAGAAACATTATGTTATATACCCATTAGATGGAGGTGTGTGTAAGTGTAGTTCAAATACTTCCCATAAAAACAACCTTGTATATTGAGGAAACTGTTTTTGTTATATAATAATGTAATAAAAATAGTTACGGGGTTGGAGAAGTAAAATAAAAGAAAATAACTTAAGAGGAGATGTTACCTTTAAATCGGGTAACTCCCTTTGGTTTGAACCAAAGGGCTTCCTTGAAGTGCCTTATTCTTAAGGTAAGGCTTCTAAGTGGAATAGAGGGATGTAGGGAGCTTAATTGGGTATTGTTTGGATGACCTGAGGGGCTTGAGAGGCATGAGAAATGTGTTAGAGTTGAGGGATTTTATAAGGGGGAGGAGGGGCTCTTTAGAAATGTTTTAAAATATTATTTTATTATATAATTATTTTCGGTTTATAATGGTCAAAAACTCATTACAATATAATATAATATGACTCATGTTCGAAATAAAATCATTCAATAATAATTTCATCAAATTTGGATATTGTTTTAATTTTTATAATCTTATTTATTTAAATCATTCTTTAATGAGGTAAACACTGCATCATTATTGTGTCTTAAATTATTTTATTTATTTTATGTCTAGAAATTATAAAAAAATACCATGATGTAGGAAATAATTTTTTATTTCAAATTAATATTTATAGTCGAAAATATAACTTATATAAACCATTGTAAACATTATTTTACTAAAATATATATGTTTATGTCATTTTGTCTTTACTTCAAATTAATTAATATAAAGTGTCATTATCACCCTTAAGTGGCTCCATGGGGTCCCAAAATCAACCCAAGGATTACCATGGTTGGACATGTATTAAAAAATAGGAATAGGACACATGTTAGGGTAATTTAATATTATTATAATAATATTTGTTTACTCTTATTTATCAGATTTACCCTTTAACTGTGGTAAATAAAATATTTACTGAAGTAAATATTCATAATGTATAAAAATAAAAGTTACCTATTTAAAAAATTTGTACCACCTGATCCAAATATGAAATCCATTTTTCAAAATTCAAAACACATAAGTGGAAAAAATTAATTCCCGTAGTCAAAACAAAAAGCGTGTTTTAAGAAATAATAACTATCAAAAGATTGACACTTGTTTATGTCCAGTTTAAATGTGAAATAACATACAAAGACATAAATTATATTAAATGATAGAAATATAATATAATTATACTATAAAACCACTCAAATTTATAAATTAACACTATAAATTATTTCGATTAAAAAATATTTTTTAATTATAATTTAGCGTTTTCACTATTCATTAAAAATTGAATGTTTTCAGAAGAGTACCAAAAATTCACCCTAAGGTAATTTTGATATTTTGAATCTAAAAATGAAGTCCATTTTGAAACAAAAGTAAATTTTTTTAAAAAGTGGGTATTACTATTCATAACTACCAGTTTGATTGGTCGTTGTGTGTTAGAATCTCGAAGTTGCGTATAGTGCAAGCTATTACATTATTCAAAGGGTAACATACCATGGAAGCTTGGGGTGTCACATTATTCCCTCCTTCAATTAATTTCATCCTTGAAATTTCTAGAATACTACTACTTAAAAATATTCGGGTGGTTCTTCATCATAAGTTCCTCCGGTTTCCAGGTTGCCTCTTCTATCTTATAATTTTTCCATAGAACCTTCACCAGACGAGTCATCCGATTTCTCAAAACTTTTTCTCAAGTACCAATAATTATAATAGGCTCTTTGTAATAATACAAATTGAGTTCTAGTTCTATTTCTTCATAGGTGAGTACATGTGTTGGGTCTGGCATGTATTTTCTCAACAATGATACGTGGAACACATCATGAAATTTGGAGAGACTTAGTGGAATTGCCAAATGATAATCTAAAAATCCAATTTATTCTATAATTTTGAAAGGTCTGATGTACCAGGGACTTAATTTTCATTTCTTAACAAATCATATAACAACCTTCCATGGAGATATCTTCAAGAAAACATGATCTCATACTTGAAATTCCAAATTATTATTTCAATTATTGGCATAACAATTTTGCCTAATTTGAGCAGCTTTGATGTGGGTTTGGGTAATCTTCACATTTTAATTATTTTCTCAACAAGTTCTTGGACTACGAGTTTTCTTTCACCAACATCATCCCAACAATATGGTGTGTGACATATCTTTTCATATAACGCTTCGTATGGCGCCATCTGAATACTTGAATGGAAACTATTGTTATAGGAAAATTATATTAGAGGTAAATATTGATCCCACATACCTTGTAAGTCAAGTGAGAAAGATCTCAACATTTATTCTAATGTTTTAATAGTCCGTTCTGATTGTCCATCAGTTCGGGGGTGGTAGGCAATGCTCAAAAGAAGTTCAGTATCCAAGTCCTTCTAAAGTCCTTTCTAGAATCTTGTTGTAAAATGGGGATCATGATAAAAAACAATTGATAGGGGTACTCCATGAAGTCTTAAAACTTCATTAATATATAGTCTTGCAAGATGTTCAAGTGTTAAATCTTATGTTATAGAAAGAAAATGATCCGACTTGGTAAGACGATCAACAATTACTCATATTGCATCATTCCTTTATGGAGTCTTTGGTATCCCCATGAAAAAGTCCATCGTAATATCATCCCATTTCCACTCAAGTATGGGAAGAGGTGACATGACTCCTCTAGGATGTTGTCTTCAAGATTTCACTTGTTAAAAAACCATACATCTTGACACATAATCAACAATATTTCTCTTTATGTTGTCCCACCATAAATGCTCCTTCAAATATTTATACATCTTATTGCTACCATGGTGTATAGAAAATTGGAGCTATGATCATCATCAAACAATTCCCTTTTTAGATTAGGTATGCCAGGAACACAAAGTCTCTTCCCAAATATTAAAATCCCATCTTCATATACAAATTCGATCAATCTCCCATCATTCACAGCTTTAATTTTCTTTTGAAACTCTTCATCATCAGTTTGAGAACTTTTTATCCATTCTAGTAAAGATGGTTTAGAAACCATTTGAAAAAGTATTGATGTTTCACCTTCCATGATTATTCACATATCTATCTTTAATAGATCCATGAACATAGGATTCCTTTTTAACTCTTATATTTTTCAAAACTCTATGATCATTTCTACTCAAAGAATCTACCACCTTATTTTACTTTTTGGGGTGGTAGTGTATGGTGAAATCATAATCCTTGAGTAGTTCGATCCATCTAATTTGCCTCATTTTGAGTTATTTTTGTGAGAAAAATATACTTCAAACTCTTGTGATCATTATAAATCTCACATTTTCACTATTGAGATAGTGTCTCAAAATCTTCAAAGAGAAGATTACAGGTGCTAACTCAATATCATGAATGGGATAGTTTTGTTCATGAAGTTTTAGCTGTCATGACGCATAGACAATAACACTATCATTCTATATAATAACACAACCAAGAACTTTCTTTGAAGAATCACTATAAAAAAAACCCATCATTCCCCGATGGTAGAGTCAATATATAAGAATTTACTAATCTTCTATTCCGTTATTCAAAAAATTCTTCACACTCTTTTGTCCAAACAAATTTAACACCTTTACATGTGATCTTGGTTAATGGGTTAGCCAATCGGGCAAAATTTTGGATAAAATGCCGATAATAACCTGCTAAATGAATAAAACTGCATACTTAAGTTATAATTATCAGTGTTGTCCATTCATGTATTACCTTGGTCTTTTAAGTATCAAAAAATATTCCATCCTTAGAGAAAATATGGATAAAAACTCCTGATGATAGAAATCACAATTTCTAAACTTCCCATATAATTCATTTATTCTAAGATTCTTTAGAATAGTTCACAAGTGATTTTCATGATCATCGTAACTTTTGTAGTATACCAAGATATCATCAATAAAAACCACTATAAAGTCATTAGGATATTCCTTGAAATCTCTATTCATTAGATCCATGAAGATAGAGGGTGCATTAGTCAGTCCAAAAGGCATTACTGTAAACTTGTAATGCCTGTACCTAGTTCAAAATGATGTCTATGTAATGTATTACTTCTTTACACACTACTGATGATATCCATATCGAAGTTCAATCTTTGAAAAATATTGATCTTTGTGAAGTTGATCAAATAAATCATCAATTCAAGGTAGGGGATACTGGTTCTTTATTGTTGTAGCATTGATCTCCCTGTAGTCAATGCATAACCTCATAGATCCATTTTTCTTCATAACAAGAAGAACAGGGGCTCCCCATGGATAAACACTAGGGAAAATAAATCCCTTATTACTCAACTCCTCTGGTTGTTTCTTTAGCTCCACTAATTCCACAATGGCCATTATATAAGGGGTCTTTGATATGGGCCTTGAACCAGGAATTAAATCAATAGAAAACTCAATTTCTCTTTCTCGAGGATGTCTATGTAAATCCTATGGAAATACACCAACATATTTGTGTACAATAGGTACATACTCTATTTGAACATTCATTTCTTTACCCAGAGTTATTTCACTCTCTTTCTCCCTAATAATTGAATTTAGTAGAGCTACATGGTGTGGATTAAGATAAGAATAAAATGGTGACGTTTCTATAATAAAGATAAGGTATTCTTTATCATCATCAAAAATTGTTACCACCTTCTTCTTAAAACATTTTTTTTCATCATAGTCCAAAATACAATCCATACCGAGGAGTATATCAAATTAAATCATGGGTATGATGTTGAGATCAATGAATAAATATCATTAATATTATCTAATGGGGACTGATTCAAAAAACTTTGTTGTAATGATACTTACATTAGAAGTTTTGACTGACAAATCCCTTTAAAAATCAAATTGTAAATATATAATTTTCTTAGAAAACTGGGAAGATATGAAATAATGCGATGATCTAGAATCAAATAAATCATTGGTTAAATGTGAAGAAACTATTAAATTACTTACCACCACGTATTTCAGTGCTTCAACCTCAGAAATAATGATCACATAAGCTTGGCCTAGCTCCCTTATTCTTTTCTAAGTTAATATTCCATGGAACTTAGGACATTTATTTGAATAATTCCCCACTTCTATACAATTGTATCATTCAACATTGACAACCTATTTCTTTCCCTTGCAATCACGATCTTGGTGGACATTTTCACCATACTTATAATATACTCCCATTCCCTTCAGGCAAGTACTAGGGTGTTTCTTCCCACATTTACCATTGGATGAATATTCAAATTTTCCCTTCTTCCCCTTATTTCCATTTCCCGAGTGTTCTACCGATCTCTTCTTCACTTGATTTGCTTTAAAGTCATAAGACTTAAAGAATTCCTTTTCTGTCTTGATAGCACATGAGACAATATCTTCATACGATGATAAGAATTGTGAGACTAATGCTCGATGGATAAATGGTTTTAACCCATCAAAGAATCGATCAATCTTACTCCGTGGGTTACATACATAATCTGCATCATGCCTTGCTAACCTTGTAAAGTTGGCCACATACTTTGTGACATTCTCATCCTCCTTTTCCCTCAGACTCAGAATTTATCTTTTCATATCCACTTGATGGTCATGAGGAATTTATTTTTCTAACAAAATCTCCTTAAACTACCTCCATTACATATTTGATACTTCTAAATCTTCTTTTGTGTTTTGAATTATTGACAACAATTGATTTTCATCTCTCATTAGGTGATAAACTGCCATGATAACTTTTTCCCTTTCACTACTCCCCAAAGCATGAAATATTTTTTCTAAGGAACTTATCCATTACTCAACTACAAATGGATTTGTAGTCCCATTGAATTTTGGTGGTTGTATCCTCATGAATTAGTTTAACATTGATACTTCGTGTTTTAGATCATGTTTCTCCATACAGGTAAGGTTATTATTCATATCCCAAGTGAGTTGTCCCAGTATGGTGATAAGATAATCATCTCCAGTTGCATCACTAGATCTACTATAATTATCTTAAGTTTAAGGGAAATACCTACATGAATTACATACATTGATATTGTCTCCATTCCTTCCACTTGGTTCCATTTATATACAATGGAATACACTAGAATAGTTTATGAATCACAATACATAATTCGAAACATGTAAAACACTTAACATAAATTGAATAGTTTATCAATATAATACATAATACATAATTTTTTTTCATTGAGGAGGTATATACTAATAAATCCTTCATAATTGTTTGTAAAGAAAATGTGAATTATCCTAAGCATATCCCCTAGGAGTGTCATAACCAAGAGTGCATCAAGGCCCATTGTCATGTACCAGGATACCCCGAGTCAAGCCCAAAACTCCTTTTCAGAGTTTTCACTCCAAGGTACATCTGTGCCAGAGCTGATTCTACCTGCTCATATCCAGATAGGGATGTATTTCTTGTAAAACTCACTAAATTTCTACATTACCAAAATTCTAGGAAGTTCTTCTATACTAATCTTCAAAGTACATCTTAGGGTAATGTTCTCTAGTTAGAGTTTTTATAAATATAGATTCCAAGGTTTGTACTAAAATTTTTCTGATACCAACTGTAACACCTTGACCCTAGTTACCTAAAGTTGGTGCATTATTATATAACATTGGTATGATCACAAGAGATCAAGTCTCGAAAGAAAGATTCGTTTAGTAGCCTTGAAAGTACTAGATACATACATAAGTTTTACATTACAACATGAAATAAAGAAAAACAAAATTGTGTCCCCTTTGAACACACTTATATCCTTGACCTATCCCTATAGGTTAATCATAATTTACTTCTTCACATAATTGGAAAAATAAAACATAGAACGGGGTGAGCTCAGATTCTTAGTAAGGATAACAATATAGTAGAAACTTTCGTAAATAAGCATAATCATTTAAGGCAATGTATAAGACTAAAACAAAAGACTTTTAAAATTAAACATCAATATAATATGGAAAAGATAAATCAAATAATTCCATTTAATTATTCACATGGATATTATACTAGTCGAATAATCACATGTAATATCAAAAGCTAATTTCAAAATTATGGAATGCATAATGCCAGACATCATAACCACATAGTCAACACCTCATGCCAAGAATAATAATAATATTTTGTCAAGGCCTTGTGCCAAGACACTAGTTTGTCTCATGAGACCTACTAATGCATTGAAAAGCTATAGTGGGATCCACCTTTCACTTAATAAGTCCAATGAATTCTTCATATGAAAAGGTTGAAACATAACATAAACATTCGTATTAAAACTAGAAAACCAAATGTTAATTCGTTAACCATAAACCATGAATGGTATAAAAATAACATATCCACAGTTAAACATATCACAAAACCTTCAACACAATATAGAAGATTTGTATCATAATAAATCAACTTCAAACAATAATAAAATCCATTAAAGGATGTTGACATAGATGAAATCAATATCATTTGAGAGGAATTTCTCTTTATATTTTGAAATCATTTAGAAGTCATGTAATTATGAAAAAATTTATTTTGAAAATATTTTTATAATCTTGTAAGGGAAGATTCAAAGGTGTTATAATGGCAGAGAATAACTGTACCCATCGTATAAGTTAAAAAAACATTCTTACCTTAATTTGTCAAAAAGGTCATATAATACCTTGTTTGGAAAATGACAGAAAGATTCCTTTCAAACCACTGTATAAAAAGTCAGAAAAGGGTATAAATGACTTTAACCCATAGTATCGTAAATAGTAAAAATGTTTTGAAATACATTTTTAAGAAACATGGATGTGGATGATAAAGAGGTCCCAATATATACTTACACAAAAACGACCTCAGATAATAAAGAAATTGTTAAATTAACCATTACCTTGTACTTTTCCTTGGTTGAGGGTACTTTAACATCTTATATAATAGTTAAATCATTGTTATTAAATTATAAAATATCTAAATACATAAATATAATATCATATAATATCTTTTAATATTTCTTTGTTAATAATATTTTAGTAGTATCATTGTTTCTGGTGTTAACTGATTCGTTTTCCTTTATATGTTTTGTTAGGTAAGTCATGTTTTTTATGGATAGGATTTATTTGATTCATATACAAAATGATATTATGTTATTAAATATTATTTTTAATAATCAAATGAAAATTATTCTTGAATGTTTACGATGGGGAATTAATCTCACGGTGTTCACGGAGACAGTAATCCATACGTACGCACAAACACTACTTCCATTTCATTTTTTTTATTTTAAAAGGAAATAAAACCAAATGATACATATGTATATTATTATTACAGTATAATATAATATTTTAAATATGTTACTTATGGTCATTAACACCATTCTTTATACGTTCCATGTTTGGTATGAACGAGTCATATCACTTTGAGGGGGCGGTAGTCCACACTTCCTCTAATAAAAATATCATATATACACTACATGAAAAAAATAAAGGTATGCTATAAAATAGAATTATGAAAGCATATAGATAAAAAAATATAATAAATATCATATATACTTACAGTTCCATCATAATGGCCACCATAAGAGATGATAGTAGAATATTGAACAATCATCATTTTGTGAGGCAGTAGTTCACCATCCACAGAAACATTATGTTCTATACCTCTTAGATGGAGGTGTGTGTAAGTGTAGTTCAAATAATTCAAATAAAAACAACCTAGTATATTTAGGACACTCATTTTGTTATAAAAGAAAGGAATAAATAGAGTTTATGGGTTGGATAAGTAAAATGAAAGAAAATAACTTAAGAGGAGATGTTACCTTTAAATCCAGTAAATCCCTTTGGTTTGAACCAAACGGATCCCTTGAAGTTCCTTATGCCTAAGATAAGGCATATAATAGGAAAATAGGGATGTAGGGATCTTAATTGGGCATACTTTGGATGATCCAAGGGGCTTTAGAGATGTGAGAAATGGGTTTGAGGTGAGGTTTTTTTATAAGGGGGAGGAGGGGCGCTTTAGGAATGTTTGAAAATATTATTTTATTATATAATGATTTTCGGTTTTTGAAGGTCTAAAACTGATTAAAGTATAATATAAGATGACTCATGTTCGAAATAAAATCATCCAATAATAATTGGATAGGTTTTGGATATTTTTTTTATTTTTATAATCTCATTTATTCAAAGCATTCTTTAATGAGGTAAACACTACATCATTATTGTGTCATATATAATTTTATTTATTTGATGTCTAAAAATTATAGAAAAATAACATGATATAGGAAATATTTTTATATTTCAAATGAATACTTATAGTCGAAAATATAACTAATAAAAACCCTTTTAAAAATTATTTTACTAAAAGATATATGTTTATCTCATTTTGTCTTTTGTTTAAATTAATTAATATAAGGTGTCATTATCACTCTCAAGTGGATCCACGAGGTCGAAAAATATACCTAAGGATTCCCATGGTCAGACATGTATCAAACAATAGGAATAGGACACATGTTAGGGTAATTTAATATAATTATAATAATATTTGTTTACCCTTATTTACCATATTTTCCCTTTAACCACTATAAATAAAATATTTACTAACGTAAATATTTATAATGTCTAAAAATAAAAGTTACCTATTTAAAAAATTTAGACCTCCTTATTCCCAATATGGAATCCATTTTTCCAAATTTAAAACTCAAAAGTAGAATAAATTTATTTAAAATTAATTCTCGTTGTCAAAACAAAAAACATGTTTTTAAGTAATAATAACTATCAAAAGATTGACACTTGTTTATGTCCAGTTTAAATGTGAAATTACATCCAATGACCTAAATTATATTAAATGATAAAAATATAATCTAATGATACTTTAAAACCACTCAAATGTATAATTTAACACTATAAATTATTTTGGTTAAAAAAGTGGGTTTTAATTAAAAGTTAGAATTTTGCACTATTCATTTAAAATTAAAATTTTCAGAAGAGTACCAAAAATTTACCCTAATCTAATTTTGATATTCTAAATCAAAAAATGAAGTCCATTTTTAATTTTTTTTTAAATTTTGAAAAGTGTGTATTAATATTTATAACAGCTAGTTTGATTGGTCGTGGTGTGTTTGAATCTCAAAGTTGCGGATAATGAAAGCTATTGCATTATTAAAAGGAAAATGTGTCATGGAAGCTTGGGGTATTAAATATATTCCATCTTCAGTCGCAATTAATTTACTTGATACTGGTTCTTCCAACTCATTTATATATGGCTAGTTTTTTTTGATATGCTTAAACATTCAACAGAGATCATGACCTTTGTTATAGATTTAGCGCACCTCTTATGAAGTGGAAAGAGCAGGAGTTTTAGTGACTTTTTTGTGAACTATATATAGTTAATGAAAATTTTGTCAAGGATTGCATTATTATTGGTCTATATCTGTTTGACACCATCATCAAGATAGATTTTTTTATTACTCATCATTATGAGGTTGATTGTTATCATCATTGTGTCTTATTTATTATTTCTGATTGAAGCTCATAGGTGCTTTAGGGATAGTGCGATTTATGGATTGGTAATATAAGGCCTTTCCTCTTAGAGTTTAGGATTATATTCTCTTCTATAGTAGTTGAGACTTTTAACATTTATTATTTTGTTGATCTTTCCACTATTGTTCAAGACATTCCTGAAGTTTTACCAAAATATTTATATGGTTTTCCAAAAAAGTATGAGGTAGAGTTTTTGATTTACCTAGTGTAAGGTACACATATGATATTTTACCTTATTATCATAGGACACCACCAGTTCTAATAGATTTGAAGATTCATTTAGAAAATCTAATGGCAAAAGTTTTTGTTCACTCTAGTTTTTCTCCTTCGGAAGCCCAAATGCTCTTTTCCAAGAAAAAAGGAAATTCACTCCAATTTTGTGTGGTCTATCATAAATTAAACCAGGTAACAGTTATTAATAAATATCATTTTCCAAATGTGGATGATTTTTTTGATCAATTAATGAGGTAAAAGTGGTTTTTAAATATTTATCTTTGGTCAGGTTATCATCAACTCAATGTTTGAGAGTCTGATATACCGAAGATGGATTTTAGGAGTAGGTAATGACATTAAAAAAAATAT
Organism: Viscum album; assembly: GCA_963277665.1. Taxonomy (NCBI): domain Eukaryota; kingdom Viridiplantae; phylum Streptophyta; class Magnoliopsida; order Santalales; family Viscaceae; genus Viscum; species Viscum album. Next base: position 1,922,361,590 of record OY728145.1, on the reverse strand, counting down.
TATAATGTAAGTTGTATTAAATAAAACTCATGCATTTTATTATGTATTTAATGAGTCAGGTATTTCAAGAGTATCTCAACACTTTTATGGTAGTGTTCAGAGATGACATTTTGGTTTATTTGTTTTCTATGCATGAGCACAAGCACCATTTGTGTTTAGTTTTATAAATGATAAGGAGTCACCATTTTTATGGATATATTTTGAAATAAAATTTCTAAATTCTATAAGTGAAGTTATTATGGCCTGAGATTTATGAGTATGTAATATTAGTTGATCCTAATATGGTGAAGGCTATTTTGTCTTGGAAATATCCATAGAATATCTTTGATATTCAAATTTTCCGTGGTCTCACTAAATATTATCTAGGTTTCATCAAGGATTTCTCAAAGTTGGAATAACCTTTGAATTTTTTTACTAGGATATAGGTTAAATTTATATGGGATATAAAGTGTTAGTCTTATTTCAAATATCTGAAATGACATTTTATATTGGCACCTATTCCGATCTTACCTGATCCCTGTAAGGGGTATATAGTTTTATGTGAATCTTTTGGCACTAGTTTAGGTTAAATGTTCATATAGGATGATCATGTGGAATCTTATAACTCTTTTCATCATTGAATTCATGAAAATAATTTCCATACTAATGATTTATAGCTTTCTGCAATTATGCATTTGAATAAGCATTGACATCACTATATTTTTTGGGAAAGCTTCATAGTCTTTTCTGACCATAAGAGTTTGAGCCATATGAAATAATATAATAAATTGAATCTTAGATAGAGATAATGGGTGGAATAACTTCAAAAGTTTGACTTCAGAATCACTTACACCCTGGGGAAGGGGATTGTTGTTTGAATAATCTCTTAGTGGGAAATCCCCATCACATGCTATTTTGGAATCAAAGGAGGAGTGGAACCTTATGAGGATTGGTTATCAGTTGCACCTAGATGCTTGTGAGGATGTTTTTAGTATAGATCTGACCAGTTTTTAGTTATCATCATCTCTCCTTGATTATTTTATGCTGGGTTAGTAGAAGGATGATGAGTTTAGAGGAATTCAAGAAACCTATTATAGACTGTTTTTGGTTGGTCTCTCTCTTCAAATGGCATACTCTGTTTTTGGGATCATTTTTTCATCCTAGTATCAGTTAGTAGATTTTTTTATTTTCATAGTTCTTCATAATTCATTCATTTGGGACTTTGAAAATGTATTATGACATGAGATGGTGAGTCTGGTGGCTGAGGATGAAGTGTAACATTGCTAATTATGTGTCCCACTATTGCACCTACCAATATATAAAGGCAGAGAATACAAAACATTATGGTTTTCTCTAACCTCTTCTATTGTCGGTTTTGAAATGGGATGAGGGGTCTATAGATGTTTTTATTTGATTACCATGGTCACCTAGAGGGAGGAATGCTATTTGGGTGGTGGTTGATCTAGTGACAAAGTTAGATCACTTCATTCTGATCAGGGAAACCAAAAAATCCAAACACCGGGGTAAGATATATGTATAAGAAATTGAGATCTTATAATGGGTTCCTTCTAAAATAGTTTTGGGCATGAATCCTAGGTTTAATTTGATGTTATGGAGGATTCCCCAAGAGGTGATGGAGAATCAGGTCTGGTTGCATGCAGCTTACCATCCACAGACTGATGGTCAGATGGAGCATGCTATTAATATTCTAGAGGATATTCTCGGTGCTTGTATATTTTATTTTAGATAATCTTGGGATTGTCATCTAGGACTAGTCGAGTTTTCATGTAACAACAATTTTTAGTCATTGATCAGTATAGATCCTTTGGAGGCTCTGTATAGTCACAAATGATGAACACCTCTTCATTGGAAAGAGGAGGGAAAATATTATTTGGTGTCACTAAGTTTTTTTAATGGTATATCTGTGAGGATTCAATATATATGTTAGTGTATTATTAAATCTTAGATTCAAATGAAATATTATGAGGATAAACAACATAATACTTTGTAGTTTCCCATAGGTGACCAGGTTTTCAGGAATACTTTTCCTTTGTTGGGTCACTATCATATTGGAAAGCAGGGAAAGTTGTATCCAAGATGTGTGGGATTATTTGAGGTCACTAAGCATCTTGGAAAGGTTTGCTATTGGATGTAATTTCTAATTTAGTTGATAGAAATTCATGATATTTTTTTCATATCACAGCTCAAGAAATACAATCCTGATCCCTCTCACATTATTATTTTTGAAAAGATCAAGTTAGAGACATTTGTTTCTATTGTGGAGAATATAATGGAGACTATTGACTCTCAAGTGAAAGTATTACATGGAAAGTTGATTCTGGTGGATAAAGTGTTATGATGGAATAGATCATATTCTCACGAGAATTGGGAGCACGAGTCATTGATGAGGGAGCAGTGACCTCACCTCTTTACCAAACTTCATTCTTCCTGATGAATTATTAGTGATGAAAAGTCTTATGGTGGGGAGTTTATAACACCAAATTACTTACTTTTAGGTATTTATTATCTATTTATTCATTTTATTATTTAATTGGGTGTGTCTTGGGAATCTTGATGATTTAGATATCTTGATAGAGAGAATGACCTATTGTTTAGGGTTGTATGTTTGTTTGAATTAATAGAGTCTAGGTTTAAACTTTTAATGTCTCAATAGGGTTATTCCCATGTTTACCGAATGTATGTTGTAGTTTGGAGTTTTTCTTCTAAAAACATGAGTTTTCACTATCAAATGAGAATTTAGACACCCTATAATGTGAGTACATGATGTTTATTGTTCACTAGGATCATCTCATGTGATGAATAAATAGTGTGAAATATTACATGCCATGTAATGATTATGCATCATGTAATGGTGAAAATATAGGTTTTAATAAAAAGGAAATGGTTTTTTTTCTGTGTATATGGATCCCATGGATTACATGACGTTTAAAGGGGTCAATTTCCATGTAAGTCTCAAAAGGTGTGAATTTTGTCTTTGAACAGATGATTCTTATTTCATTAATCCAAACACTCTTTTCTATTGATATAGGTTCTCTCCTAGGTGAGTTTTGGGACCCTTGTTCAATCCAGATCACCTCGTTCAGTGATTGATATTAGTTGCAATTGGGTTTCAACTCTTAGGGCGAGAAATACATTCTACTTCTTCATTAACTTTGACCACATTAGTTCTATTGTTTATAATTATCATATTTTTTTATATTGGATGTAAATTATCTTATTTTATTCTAGATATATTGTTTGATCTTCCTCTGAGGGCTGTTATTTTTTTGGTTGTGGTGTAGCGGGTTTGTGTTCTTCATGGTTTATCATTATCTACCCCATTTCTATCCTTTTTTATTGAATCAATTCTAATAGATGTGTGTATTAATTCTAGAGACTCTATTTTTATTGTTTTATTATTCTTGTTGGTGGATCCCTTTGTGGGTTTTTTCAAACCTAAATTTTGAGGCATGTGGTTCTGTCTCTAGCCTGTGTTGGTGAACTACATTGCTCCAATTTTGATTAATTGTCTTATAAATGAAATTACATGATTGGTTGATTTGATTTGTGTGTGTGGAAACATGTTTTTGATAAATGATATTTTTACCCTAGTTTTAGTAAATGAAAAGGGATTTTTCAAATAATTTTTAAATGTTTTTTCCCACCAATTATTTTTTGTATTAAAAAAAACTTTAAGGTTAAGTGAGAACCCAACAAGCCAAAGCACCAATAGTCATGTCAAAACCAATAGTCGCGTCAATGTGGCCCCAATGATATCCTCCATCCCCAGACCACGGGAACACTTCACCCACTAAATAAAGATATCTCTAGATTTTATGCATATATCTAGATGCTTGATGCACATGCGATTTTATATGTTAAGTATGAATGTCCTACCTATCCTAGCCCAGTGTGATCCTTAGCATGATGTTACTTATGATTTTAATAATTTAGGACGTTTTGAATTGTACTATTTTAGTTGTACATCCATGTATTTGATATGATATGTGATGAATGCTTTTGTTTGATTTGATATATCTACTTTGATATATGTATGTGAAATTATTTATAAAATGTTTTACCTTATTTAATGAGAAATGTGGAAAATGGGTAAACAAAATTGTTTTTCCATGATTTTTATATAAAAATGTTAAACTGTATATAATAAATTGTTTCCTTTAAAGTCAGTCATGATTAGTTTATTGTTTAGATACTTGATATAGAAAACTTGGGTGGGATATTATCGAGTCTATTAGCTCAAAACTTGTAAACCCCTTTAGTGGTGTGTAGACCTTTTTATGTCTTTCGATGTAGGGAAAGGCATGGTACCATAGTGAGGTGGTGAGATTTTTTGATATCTGGGGTTGGGTATCTAGTGGTGAGATGGTGGGTGTTTGTCCAAAATATCACATGCAGACTATTAGTCACTGCTTTTTTTCATCTTTAATAGATAGACTTATCTCATGGATATTGTTTTTCTACCATTTTAATTATATAACTTTTGTTGTTATGTATCTGTTATGACATATATATTCATTTTCTCTCTAATTGTATCCATGTGACCCAGGTTCAAAACCAGGTGGAGGCATAATTCCATGTATTGTAGCAGTACTATAGTAGGGACTGTAGTAGTACTAATATAGCACTATGTGGGGACTATAGCAGGCACTGTAGTAGTTACTGTATTAGGTACTGTTCGGTACTGTAACAACCAGAACTATTCACCTTGGGCAACCAGTATGGTCTTGGAGTCTTTAAGGCCTTTGGGCCACCCATACCTTCAGGTTAGTAAGGCTTTCGGGCCACCTCAAGGCCTTTGGGCCATCTCAAGGCCTTCGGGGCCACATGATATGTAGATGCACAAATAAATTATACAAGGAACTAGCTCGAGAGGAGGATTCAATAGCATGGAGCATTCAACAGAGCAGGGCTAAACGGATTTGAAAAATGAGAGTGTATGACATTTCCATCATATCGGACATGTGCATATATGCATAGGAAAACTATCCAAACAACTATGAAAATGTGGGGAGTTGATCATGAAGCAGATGCTGGGGATGGGCGGATTCAAGTAGTCATAGTCTGTATTATTTTCTTATGACCTACGAGTCCTGTAATGTCTCCAAGTGTATGGTCAATGTAATATCTAAGATTACAGGCCTTGTAAGGGTTCCCCCTCATCCCATGAATGGGGTTTTATAAAAAATCAATAAAAAGAGAAGGCCTTGGGGATATTCAGGGAAGTTGGATTAAATAATTCCCTATATTTGTTTTTTATGGTTGGGTACTAGATGTTATCCCTTGGGGACCAAGAATACCCTTTAGGTATGCGGAAATTTGTGTCCGGTACCCAAATAAAGAGGGTTTCTAGATCAATTACATCAAACACCATCCTTCTAGGAAACACTAAAATCAAGGATATATTCATGATGAATATCTTCAAGTGGAGGAAGAATTTCCGGGGTACTATAGTAGTACTGTAGTGGGAACTGTGCAGCACTGTAGTAGGCATTGTAGTGGGAACTGTAGTAGGCACTATTTGGCACTGTAGCACCCGGGAATATGCCCCCGTTTGGGCCTTCAGGTAACCGATTTGGTCCCTGAGTCCTGTAAGTCATTCAGGCCACCCAGGACTTTGGGTTAGTAAGGCCTTTGGGCCACCTCAAGGCCTTCGGGCCACCTTAAGTGCAGATGCAAACCAGACAACCTACAAGGAACAAGCTCTACATGGAGGATGAGCAAGGAGCTTTCACCATAGAAGAAGCTAAACAGATTGCAAGAATGAGAGGGTATGGAACCTGCCATTGGGACAAGCCTATGCATGCACATGAATGCCTAGCCGAACAGCCATGTGAAGGTGGAGAGCTGATTTCGTGATGAAGATGGTGGGGAGGAGAAGTTCCAAGTAGTTATTCTGGGTTGTATGTAATGTTTGAAGCCTACGGGCAATGAATTTCTCTAAGGCATACGGGCCATGTAATACTTATGCCTACGGGCCTTGTAAGGGTTCCACCTCACCCCTTGAAAGGTGTATTATCAAAAATCAATAAAAAATGAAGGCCTTCGGGCCATTGGAGGAGAATATCTTCAATAAGACATATAGAGAACTAAAAATATCCAATTGTTTACAGATGATAAGCCTTTCTAAACTTTACTTAAGTACCAAAATAATTTTTAGCAATTATATATTATATCAATAAACCAAGTAACATGATTAGATAAAATTTTATTTTGTATTACATAAATACCCACAATCTCATGGATATTGATCTTCTTATGTTTGTAATATTAAGGGTTATTTTGATCAAAAGAAAATCTGTAACTTTAGTCAATTGATTAATAGTAACCAAAAACATATATCTACTATAGTACCCCACTCTTCAATTCTTGGGAATATATTAATTTTAATGATATTTTGATGATTAAATAATGACATTTTTAAAAATAAAATAAATTAGGGGAGATGTACAGTTATTACCTGGTGCTAGTGACCATGACTGTGTAACATCTTGGTCAAGGAAGAGGGTGTTTCATGATCGATTCCTAGGCCCAATGAAAATTTAAGGTGACATAGCATGTCTTCATATTTAACCAAAACATTTAATTTCATGTATGTACTTCTAGATACCTATAATAATTAGTTATTGTATTTTTATTATATTATTTTTTGTTGTTTTGTATGTTTATGTAATTAATTAAAATTATTTAAAATATTTAACATATATTATATTATAAAATAAATGTATTATTGAATTGAATGTATATTTTTGGTAGTTAATATTATTATATAATTATTATTTATAGTACTCTTTTTCATAGAATAATAAACCAAATGTTATTAGTTGCATAATTTAAATGTGGAGTGGCAATTAAAATCATATATTTTAAAAATAATTCTAAAATTTAATTTTATATTATAGATACTATAATAATATTAATTAATTATAATTCCATGTAAAATAATGTTGAATCTGCCTTATATACCTCATCGACACAATGCAGCAAGAAGGGGGTGGCCTCCATCCTCTTCCCCATCATCTATAAGGTTTTACTACGATTTTATTAAAGGCATGCCTTTTATTCATATTTTCTGTTATCTTCTTCCTTTTTTCTCTTCTTATACCTTCTTCCTAGAACTTATTATCATGGGTTATGACATAAATGATTTATGGGGATTTTTGGGTTTTTCCATTTTAATGTGAAACACTAAAAAATCATTGATCCTTTGTTAGTTTAGGAAATAAGTGTCATCTACATATTAGTTCCACTATCTATCTTGTTGTATCATTATTGTATAATTGGTTAGAAAGCATTTACATCTATAGGGCCTTTAAAAGTTTTCTAAATATTTTGTTTTTTGGTTTATAATTATTTTATTTGCTTGTTTTGGTATATAATACTGGTATTACATAGGTAATAACCACATAAATTATTAAGGAATCCATAAAGTTAAGTGGATCTATATGTTTTCCTTTATTTAAATTACCATGAGTTATTAATTATTTTAAATAATTTTTAAATTTAAATTATAGTTTGATATGATATTTATAAGGGATGAAAGTTATTATTATTCTGTCACATTTTTATTTTCAATGGATTTGAGAAAAGTTTTTGTTTTAAAATGTACACATTTGGTTTGAAATGGAAAGTTTTAATGTTTAAATATAAATTAAATGAATAAAATTTTGAGGAAATAAATATAAATGAATTTATGAAATGTTTTCTTGGGATTTTTATTGAATATTTTGAATTAAATTATAAAATATTGAAAATAGAAAAGAGGAATTCATGTTAATTAATGTTGTTCTTACAAAGTGTGATTTTTTATATGTTTTTTTTTCTTGTGGCTATTAACTATACATGCATTAATTTGTTTTGGAAATACATTATTGATTATTATAAAATACTTATTATATAGGTGATAATTAAACTCTTTTAATCCCTTTTATCATTTAGAAAACATCATGTGGAATGCCTTGGGTACTTAAGAGGGTTCCCCAGACAACATACAAGCTAGTTTATAAGGAAAGTCTCCCTAGATTCTGCCCTTCTAGTTATGATTAGATTCTGACTAGAGTGGATAGTCCTGATAACTATTCCATGATGGGATTTTTCTATTTTTGGAAAATTATTTTTCAATAAGGCTATGTGTATATGGAAAAAGTTATGGTTGTGATTATTTTTATTGTGATGGATATGTTTCTCATGAGGATCTTAAGACTCCCTAAATTTATTCCTTAAGATATCTCCCATGATTCAAGTAACGGTTTTATTAAAGGAATGAATTCCATTTATGTATACCGTAGTGTGATTGTATAATTTTTATTAATCCTATATAACATTTTTTCTCTTAAAGTAATGTAAAAAGTTATATCTTCATGTTACATGATTTACTCAAAAATTATACGTGTACTTTTATATTATTAGATAAAAATAGAATGTTATGGTTTGTTTTATAAATCTTATATATATTTCATGGGATAGGGTCCTACTAGACATGTTCACTCCTATCCTACATATATAGTTCGTGTGTATGTAGGTACAATCTTCTTTAATGTAGGTGAAGGATTATATGAACTTTAAGGTAGTGGATATTCGTTATCCATGGTTTTGTTATAGAGGAGTGAACAAATTAGGGAGATCTCTTAACAAAAAGATATGGGTTACATGTGTAGGTTTGATCAGTTATGTATTATTAGGTTACTTTATTTATTTAAATCATTAACATTCCATTTATATTTTTACTTATTTTTTGTTTGTTAAAAAATAATGTATTATATTTGGTTGTTATGTTCTCCTTTGATGTTACTTATCTTTTTCAGTTTCTCATTTGTTCCCTTATTTAATATGCTCTAAAACTCACAAGTAAGTAATGATCATGTTGGGTTCTCATTCAAACCTCCTTTAAGCTGTTTATTTTTTTTTAATGGGTGAAATCATTTCCAATACTTATAATTTATTCCCATAACATTTTTTTCTATCTTATAGTGATCAGGAATGAACCTTGGGTCTTATAACTAGAGAAATTGGGTTTTAGAATAAGGTATCTTGGGTTTATTCATTACAAAAATGGAAATAGAGTACGAGTGGATAGTTTGGTCATTGTTAGGTTGTGGAATAAATTTTGAAGCACAAGAATTAAACTATAAAAAGAATAAATAACCATCTTTATTGTATAAGGTCAAGTAACTTATGGAGTTTAGTATTGATTGGAGTCAACGTAAACTTATTTTTGATGACTTTTAATTTTATTTCCATAGTGAGTTGTTGTGAACATTTAAGTTCATTTTGTGCATTTTTATTTCACATTTTATTCCAAATATCATAAATCATGTTGACTAATTAGGTTTTTTTAATAAATATATGGTGTTTCTTAAAATGTTACTAGGATTATACTAATTGATTATATATTTCTTGATTCGATTTGATATGCTTTTTTTAAATTTTCATTGATTGTTCAATGAAATATTTATAATGAATTATATGGTTTTATAATGGTTTTTTCTGATGTGTGTTTGTAATGAAATTTTTTCTAATGACTGTTTTAGTAATTTGAAAAATTCAATGTCTAAATCATCATATCAAAGTGTTTTATAATGTTTTGAAATAAGGGACTTCCATTTCATAAAATAAATTAAGTATCATGAATAAGGTCCTTAAAGTAAAAGGGTATATATATATCAATGAACCTAATGATTTGAAAATAAATTTGGAAAATTAAAATTTGATGTTATGTTATAATTATTTTAAAGATAATAAACATAAATGGTTTTAGTAAGTAGGTACAAAAATGTTTTGGATACTTATGGTTTTAAAATTAAACAAACAAAATCTATTTTATTTATGAATCTATATAATTTTAAGAGATTTTTATTTAGTAATTTAATATCAACTAATGGATATTATTTTTTATTTATAATACTTTAAAGTAATTTCATTATTTGTATTTTGATTTTTTTTGTGTTTGATGTATGTGTTTTTAATTTTTTATATTATTGGTTCTTTTTAGGATTACATAAAATTGGATATAAGATTACTTGAATTTAAAATCTATAAAATAAGTTTCATAACCAATTCTAAATGACTTATTTTAGTGGTGGACTAATTATAAATAGATTAATAGTTCATTTTATGGATTAGAGCGATTTATGTATAATTATATTGAATTTATTAAGTCTGAATGACCATGTTATTGATAGTTAGTAGATTTTTCATGGATATATCTTAAAATTAATGGATTTAATGGTTAATTAGTAATTTTTTTAAAAATATTATGGAATATATAAAAGTATTTATATTATGTTTAAAAAGGGAAATTTTAAAAGGTAATTTTCTTGAAAATTATATGGGTTGTTCTTACATATTATATGATTCAAGATATTATTCAATAAGGGAATTTTTATTTCAATTGTATTATAGAAACTATTTAATTTTTGTTTTAAATATTTTATAAATTATTTAAGGATTGACAGAAGGTTATTTTTGTATATTCTTTATGTTAAAATACAAATCCAATTTTGGAATTAATGCATGAAATTTTTTCTTTTGATTGGATTTCTAAAATTTATGTGTTATAAATATTAAATTTTATTTTTTTAAGGAGAACATACTTAATGAATATCATTTTAATTATTTTTTTAACTATAGTTTGGTTATAAAAGAGTTTAAGATTTGGTTTCATAATTTAGTGACTAGTTTAATAATATTTAACATTTGTTAGGTTATATAATGAATGAATTCATTATTTATTTTCTTAAAATATGATACTATTTTTGTGGTTTTGTAAAATTAATAATTTTGTGTTATGTACCATAATTTCATGTTAGTTGTTTGGTGAGTGAATAGATTCAATTTTGATGCGGGTTCTTAAAAAAAGTCAATTAAAAATATAAAAAATACGTATTATTATTATTATTATAGGGCGGTACAAATAATAGTTAACTTATTTTTAATATTTTGACATTATTTAATATGTGTATGTTTATAGTTATCATGACAATATCTAAATACTGATATCATTCGTGTATTGTGTTTTCCAAAAAATGTTACTTTTGGGTGTAAAAGATTTTAAAAATTATTTAATTAGATGATTCTAACTATATAGTGTGATGTTTCTAAGGAAAATTTTGGAATTGATTGATGTTTAGGGTTTTTTGGATTATTTTAATTAGTGTAATTTTTTTTCAATGTTTTAATTTTTTTTATCTCAATACATTTGAAAATGTTTTAAAATAATAGTGATATTTAGAAAAATAGTTGGAAGTCTTTCTTTGATTTTCAAAATGTTTTGGTAAATTATAAATGAAAATTATAGATCCTATTGAGGATTAAGGATTTGTTGGGGTGATTTATTATTTCCAATAAGTATTGTTAGTGTTCTAGAGTTTTATAAATATCTTATTTGAATTAGTATCTTCAATTGTAATTTTATTAATTACATGGGAAATGGATTGATGATGGTTTAAAATTATATCAATAGTTTTTTATTTCGATATCAATTTTAATGATATAAGGGATGATTTAATGATGGTACATTGGTTGGTTGATCTTTATTTCGATTTTTTTGAATGGATTAATCGGTAAAGAAATTGTTTTAAAACCTAAAGCTAGTTGAGTGGTAGGTATTTGAATTGAATTTTTATTTAGTTAAGTACAATTGGTTATTTTAAGGTCATATATTTTGATGATTTTTTTGAATTTTTATGTTAGGATATGTTTGGATGATATGAATAATTTATAACATCTTATTATGATTTGGTTCCGTGATATTTTATTGAGATATTTTTGATTGGGCCATGTATGGATTAAAAACGTGAAATTAAAGTTTGAACCATGTGTAATATGTTGGAGTTAGTGCCCTAGAACTAACTTATGTAGAATTTATGATAACTTATATTCATATTCCTGAATATTAATAAACTTTTTATCACATCATGATTGTTCTTCAATGTAACATAGTATGTGATAATTTCTTAAGTGTAGCTGTTGCACAGAATGGTCATAGAAGTTTCATACTTTGATGAGAATATAGAAGTTCCATGATAATATTCTTAAATATATGTTATATGTCTACATTAAATAATTACAGGGTCACAAATTATTTAGGTTATCTGGTGTGGAGACTCATAGGAATTTGAGGAACCTTCTCATGGTGTAAACCATTGGAAATATCTAGTATCAGATATTATGGGAATGAGATTTTCCAGTAAGAAATCTACATTTACATGCTTCATTGGATGTTCCTATCCATATATGTGAGTATTGGTCCTTATAATTTAAGATTATTATGAATGAGTATTATAATTCATATACATTGATGTACTGGTGAAAACTATGATGAAATATTTTTGTGGTTAGGATGGATACATTGGGCATGTCCCAAGTAATATTGCATTAATGAATAATGAAAGATAGGATTTCCCCTTTTTTTCATTAAAAAATTTAGACATCTTAGACCATTTAATTTAAATGACATAGATTAAATAAATCGATGGCCATGGTTTTATATTGGAAAGTTTGATTTTAGGAATTTCAGTGAAAGAGACATTGAGCACAAAGTTTGGTGATAATAGAATGTAACCTTTTTTATTAGAGATGTCATGATAAAGGGATTATATTACACAATAATCATCTGTATGAGGTATTATTTCATTGAAACATTAAATTCTATCTATATGGGTACCTTGTCATGTTTCTAGATTCTATCCTTGGACTTTGGGTTCCTTTTCCTGATGCTACTGAGAAAGAGGCCTAGAGGGTCACACAATAAGTGTATCTAGAATCTCAGTTAATAATATATTATTATTTTTCATTTAGCAAGTTCAATAAATATTATTCTCATATGTGGTTTAATAATTATTCATGTTTAATTGATCACATATATTTCTTCACTAGTTATTTGAGAGAATATTATGTGATTGTAATACTTAACAAGTATTTATTTTTGATTTAGTGAATGTAATATTTATTTATTTATTGATGAATAATGTATTTGTATTTATTTTTTAAATAAATCATCCTTATTCATGGCCGGATAAATATTTTGGAGGGATGGAGGACTATTTTTATAGGTATGTTGAGAAATTATATATATTGAATAATATTAGAATAAATAATATTTAATTTTAATTCATGTATTTTTTACACGTTGATAAATAACAATAATATTATTATTATAGACATGGAGTTATGCAGGGATTAAATAAATATTTAAGTTCACTTGTGAGAATATTTATTTCTGAACCCTAGAGGTATATATACCCAATTGTATTATTTTTCATGAGAGTCGATGCATTTGTTTCATTTTTCATAATAATTTCATAGAATTTTCTCAAAGCCCTAGTGTGTTCCCTTCTCCAAGAATTCTCCCAAGGATGGAGAGAGGTCTTCCTCTATGATCCACTATCGATTCTAATGATATCAAGAATAAGACTTTGAATGTGATTCTTGTGGTGATCAATTGCGAATAGTGAAAGCGATAAGATCTTCCATGCAATCACCTAGAGAGTCCTACAGTGATGTTTGGAGATCCATGGAACACTTGTGGATCATCACTAGAGGAAATATGTCCTTGATTCCTTTAATGCAATGACAACAAAACATAGATTTTTTTTAAATCCATTAATGAAGAAATAATTTCACATAGGTTAATTATATAATTACTTAAATTAATTATAAATAATATATAGTGATCCCATTATTGGTTCTGATGTTTTATCCCTTGTCTATATTTTTCAATTTTATTCTTTTTTATCATGGCATTCAATGTTGTGTAAAATCATGGTTTAATCATTGATCTCGAAAAAAATAAAAGTTATGCATGACCCATTACACTCTTCCATTGTGCCCAAAACCTTCAAGTGGTATTAGAGTAGTCACATAATTATATATATATATATATATATAATTGATTTATTTACCATTTTTTCATTTAGTTTTCAATCTATGTTTAATAATTATTTAATTTGAATTGTGATATCTAATTTTCCAATGTATTTTATTGTAAATATAATAAATTCGATTAATTTTATGAATGAAATTAAATTGAATAGCTAATTCTAATGTACAGAGAAATCTGGTCGGATAAAATAAGAGTACACTCCATGTAACCCAGAGGTACACACCGTGTACTAGTGTTTAATACACCAATAGTTATTTCAGAATTTATTCAAGGCATGTAAATTTATTACATGGAGTGAATTTAATTATACACCACATGTTTCCCATGCCATATTGGTGCATGTTCAACCAAAGTACACACTGTGTAATTTGCATACATGGTGTGTAGTCCTTTAATCATAGATGGGCCATGTATCTTCTTACATGGAAAACTAGACCGGTGACCATGTAACTCGAAGGCCTCATGCCGTGTATCCCATGTACATGACATTTAATCCAATATTTTACATGGAACAATTTATACACCGATTCCCTCAGTGTGTATCACTGATATCTGGTGAGAAAAGTACACACAATGTAGTTTTCTTGTACATGACTTGTACTTATACCAAATTACGCATAATTAAAATTAATTTATTTTACTATGTAAAACATATCAATATGTTTTTTTAGTGTGGTCATTTAGTTGATAGGATATGAAATTTGATGATTTTTAAAATATATATATATATATATATAAATATTTAATTAATTTCTATGTATTATTTAGATATGCATATCATGTATGAGTTATATTAATATTATTAATCTACAGGAATTGAATCATAACATGTGATAGAAAAATATTGTAATCAATTTAATCATTTAGTTAGTACTATACATCTTTAATGCATGTGGTATGTCATGTATACCACATGTCACAAGAGTAAATTGTATACGAGTATAATACATGTAGGGTAGTTCGAATGGGTACTCACCATGTTACCTCCATGGTATATTTATGTACATAGTTAATTGTAAATATATTTTTCTAATTTTTTTATAATTATTATGGATGATAATCTTAAGGAAATTCAGATGATAATTAAGATAAAATAATTGATTAATTAAAGAAGATAATTATTTGAATCAAGCATGATTTATCTTAAATAAGAACCATTATAATAGAATGATAATTTTTTATAATTCATAATCCATTACATGTATATGGATGATCATTAGTATATACCAAAACTTTTTATGAGATTAGTTTCATTTAATTTATTAATAAATTAAATTATTGGAATGTATGTCATATATCCTCTTATTATATAATGTCCTTTATGCCCACAATTTCTTTTATTTGAACCCCTTCCCCTTACCTATGTGTGAGTAAAATCACATGTAATGGATAGATCTCTAAATA
Organism: Viscum album; assembly: GCA_963277665.1. Taxonomy (NCBI): domain Eukaryota; kingdom Viridiplantae; phylum Streptophyta; class Magnoliopsida; order Santalales; family Viscaceae; genus Viscum; species Viscum album. The sequence continues at coordinate 1,922,346,307 of OY728145.1, read as the reverse complement.
TAGTTGAGGTAGTTCAATTTTAGAGCCGAGGAGAAACCAATCCAGGGGAGATACATTGGTGAACAGGTGGAAAGATACAACACAAACCTTATTTGGTTCAAGGTGTTCCCCCTAGGTTGATGGTTAGTTTATCATACTCAATATAAACTAACCATTTGTAAAAGATCATATTCATACCACTCTATTAATTTATTTTTATCAATTTTCATGGTTATTTAATTAGTAATGTTTTGTCGGGATCATATGAATTAATGAATTAACAAGAATGAAAGATATAACTAAAATAAGCTGGATTATGCATAAATATTATCTAAGACATGGTTAATAAACTATGTAAATCCAATTAATATTAAAAATAATTTAATAATGATAATAATTGGAAATTTATTTTGAATATTAAAATACCTCAATTATATATATTAAGTTGGTATAACCTTCCACTACTTCTGTTAGAATCCAACCATAGTTAAAAGTGATCGACCAACCAAAGTTGAAGTTTTTTCAATTATCTGGTAATTAAAACTCGATGTTTTCTTTTGACTTAAATTAGTTCACATCCAGGGTTGACTACCAACGAAGGAATTAGTGTAACTGATAGAAAAGGGTAGAGTAAATCTAATTTAAGGATTTAAGGATTAGGGAGTCTACTAAAAATATTAAGGAACTATGAGTTAATGTAGTTGGAATTTTGAATACTTACCTAAAACCCTTAAAATTTCTTGACCAATGAAATTTGGGGTTATGATAAAGTTAATATGGTTCCTTTCTACTAGAATATCCCTGAAATAGGATATTTTTAAGCCAATGGTGAGGGATATTGGGATTCAATAAAATAGTGGGAGATTAATAAATATAATATTTATTTATTTTTAAAAATTCTATCAGATAAATTACTAAAACTGTTCTCATCTTATTTATAGAAACAAGAATGAAAACTACTTTAAACATATCACTATGATCCATACATTAGAAGGATAACCTTCACACTAGAACAAATTTCCAAGAGTGGAAAATGTTCTTATGTGTTATCCTACATAATGAAAATAATTATATGTGTTGTAAGAATATATTCATGATGTTTTTGGTAATGAGGACAGTGTGGAAGAGTTTTACCTCTATGAGAATTTTTTTAACAATTATATATATGTTCAATGTTTCATGCTATCATCCATAACCATTGAGATTTAGAAGCAACAAAAAGACATGGATACATATAGCTTAATATCTCACCTTTTGGATCTTTATTAAGAGAAGGTGAGATAAGGGAGATATTAGCCTACAAATCATTTTTTTCCATTTTCCAAAGCCAGTTTATGGGTTCCCGGTACCCGAAAGTTTTCAACCACAAACTCAAAACAAAATAAGAACAAAAATAGGCCGCAAAACAAACACATACTTACATATCATAATAACCATACTCCTCTATCTTTCCCATGCATTATTCCTATTCACTGGTTTCCATAGCCGATTCCCATCCTGGCGATCTCCAGTAGCTTTCACTTTGAACTCAACTCCTAAGCTGATAAAGAAACGGTTGTTCTGGAGATGTACTTTTGACCATTCTACCCTTCTTAAAAGCCATGGTCACCTCACTATTACTCTTAGAGGCAGATCTGGTCCACATCGGCTACGGAAGGCATGAGTAATCTCTTCTTGGTCGTCTTCTTGGTGTAGCAGATAAAGGCCCCTTAGCTGGAGAAAATATATGCTTCCCACTTTGACTAACATCACTGATGGAGCGGCTAGAAGTGCCACTCAAATTATCTTTCCCTCCTCCAGACATCTCGCTTCCTTTACCGGTTTTCTCCCCTCAACTCAAAACAGGATTCTCTGCATTGTTTCCTCTCTGATGGACTGTAGTTTTATTCTCCATTAATGGTAGATGTTCATCCTCAGTGGTCAGCCTCCCCACAACTACATCCTGCACCTGCTTCACGCCACTAAAATCCTAAAAATCTTCCACCATCAAGGTTGTGTTTCTAGTCACATTGCAGCTGTCTTCCACAGATAAAACAACTGGAATTTTTCCCAAATCAGTAGCCTATCAATCCTCCATAGACTCCGCTCCACCCATAGCAGTTATGTTTTCCATGCCTTCAACCGGCTACCTGTCAAGGACCTCCTCACCAACATCCTTTCCTCCATGATTAGCCTCCTCCAGCCCCGTGGTCAACATACCATCAGATAAGCCTTCAAACCTATTACTCAGTAATAGAAATGGAGCAGCCAATGGGTCTATGCCTCTAGAATCCTTAGGACCCACCGGGGCAACAACCTCCACTGAATTCAAAACCCTTCCATCCCCAACCTTCCCAGCACTCACACTACACAGTGAGTTCATATTATTCTTATGCCTCTTACCATCCGAAGCTCCAGAATCCCTTCTGCTCTCAGAGGAAGTCTTATAAGACCCATCAAACTTACCTTCCAAAGCTGGACTAGCCACCTCAGAACACCTCCCTCAAACATCATTTCCTGTCAACCTCTGATCCCAACGCAACTCCAAGTATGCTTCCAAACAATTACCATTTGTAGTGCTCACAGGATCAGGCTACTCAATGCGGCTGGACCCCCTCAAACGTGAATGAATTCCCCTGCGACATACCTCTGCCGAATGGCCCTGCTTCCTACAAGAACCACAAAACTCGATCCAATATTCATACACAACTTGCTGATTGAAACGATATTCTTCTTCAATTGTTATCCAAAAAACGTCATAAGGAGTACGAGATGCGTTAATTTCAATACAAACCTGGGGGTTCATAGGATGACAAAACGACTCAGTTCGACTATCAGAAAAAAGAAATCTCCCTACCATGTTTCCCAGCAAGAGAATAATTGAAGGACTTTGAAATGGAAAAGAGAGTTTAGGGAAACTTACCCAAACCATGATGCAAGGAGAATCACAGTTCATATGAAGGTCAAAAGACCAATACAGAAGAATAAAAAGATAACTCTTGAAGTAGCGGGGAGCCTTTGACCATGCTTGGATGAGGTCTGCCACCATCTCGAGGTGAATCATAATTTGTTTATTGTCGAGTAACCCGACCACTGCGCACTCATGGAGATCCCATGAACTGAAGAAGAAATGATCAAAGTCTTCCATTGAAGGCCTCTTGTGCTTGAACTGATCCACAAGGGTGAGATTCAACAAGCTGGAAGATTCCGTAAACTCGGAAGAAGAGAGTTGAAGATTCAGCACCCCATCGACTAGATCTGGAACCTTAGGGTTTAAATAAGCTCTTAGAAACGGAGGGAGAAACTCCGGATTGGAGAAAGGAAGGAAGCCCGTAGCCCTCCTATGAGATGGCGATTCACCCTCCCCCACCAAGGGGGGAGGAGCCGACGTGGGGGCCTCCATCGTCATCAGAGGATGAAACGGAAAGTGAGAGAAGCTCTCGACCGATAAGGGAGATATTAGATTACCAATTCTTTGTTTGCAACTAAGATTCAGGGCCATCTAGGCCTCATGTAGTCAATATTATTGGATAATTTGAATGATTTTACATCTTAGGGATTAAATGTTCGGATGATTTGTACACAGATCTCATAATTTCATCACTACACATGACCTTGCCCAGTTTTATTATTATTTATAATATTATCAATATTGAGAAGAGTCTTTTAGAATTTATTAGTTTTATTCTCCAAGTTGATAACGACATGGGGAATAACAAACCCATGGTTATTATAGTGAATAAGAAAAAGAAGAGCAAGGATAAGGGGCCTAAGACTCATAACAAGTCTAAAGTTCCCGAGCATCATTCTTCCATAAAGGAGAAGGTCCAAAGAAAAGGTAAGGACAAAAGAGAAAATGTGTTTTTCATATGGAAAACAAGGACACTGGATGAGTAACTTCACCTAGAATAAATGGTAAGCTAAAGGTGAATTTTTTATTGAATGTAATATTTCAATATCTACATATTGGGTATTATATATTGCTTCTGGTGCTCACATTTTTATAAAAATACATTAACCATATATATTATGAATGATTTCTAGAGGGGAGGTGGATTTTTGAACTACCAATAGTTTTAGGATGCCTACTATAGCTATTGGTTTCTAACTCTTTTCATTTACAAAGGGAATGATATTGGTTTTAAGGGATTTTTATTATGTACCTACTGCTACCAAGAACATAATTTCTGTATCATTCCTAGATGCAAATGGGTTTATTTTCATGTTTGGAAATAAAAGTTTTTTCTTCTCTAAATACAACATATGTTATGGTATAACACATTTAAATAATGTTCAATATGTATTAAATTATAAAAAACATGTATTAAAAATAGATAACAAATCATGTTCAGATGAATCATATAACACCTAGCTATTACATCACTGTCTTAGTCATATAAACAAGAAGAATTTGATAAAGATCTATCATTATGGGTTTTTGACTATTCGATGCTAAAAGCACTTGAAATATATCAGGGATGTTTATAAGGTAAAATTAACAAACCTTCATTTAGAAGACAAGTTTAAAGGTACACAAAGCTTCTAGGATTGGTACACAATGACGTGTGTTGACCATTTCTAGCAGAATATAGAGATATATACTCTCACTTCACAATTTTTACTAGCGAATTGAGTAGATATGGATATATTTACATAATGAGGTATAAGTATGGGTCCTTTAAGAAATTAAAATAATTCAAGAATGAATTAGGGAATCAAATTGGAAATAAGATAAATAATCTTCAATCAAATCGAGGTGGTGAATATCTTAACTAAGAGTTCATCATCATTCTATGAGAGTTCGGGATTCTATCTCAACTCACTTCACCTTACACACTATAGTGTAATTGTATTAGTAAAATGAGGAACCATACATTGTTAAAAATGGAAAGGTTGATTATGAGTCATGAATATATTCCATTAGCTTTTTGGGGATATTTATTACAAACCGTGACATATACATTAAACTGAGTACCAACTAAAATGGAAATTGGAATTTACTATGAGTTGTGGAGTGGAAAGAAACTATTTTTTTAAATACACGTGTATGGGGTTGTGAGGAATTTGTCAAGTTCATCTCATGTAACAAACTAGAACCCTAGGGAACAAAATTTATCTTTAGATGGTATCCTAAGAAAATAAATTAATACTACCTAAAAAACCCCATAGATAAAAAAGTGACTATCACCAGACATGATATCATTATTGAGAGGGAAAATATCCTAAAATATGATATTGGGTGAAAGATTAAACTAAATTATGTTGATGCTCAAGACACACAAGAGTTGGTAGAGGAACATATTCCACAGGTCCCCATGGAAGAAGTAGTTCAAGAAACCCAAGTACTTCATAGAAGCAGTAGAGAGGTAAGAGAACCAGGGAGATGGTTTTCTAGTCATCGAAGATGGTGAATCATTATTGGTTGATAATGATGAACCTATTTCCTATAAGGAGGTAGTAAGGATCTAAAAAATATATAATATGGTAAGAATCCATGAATTCTAAAATGGATTCCACATATCCAAACCATGTTTGGGTTTTGGACGATGTGACCATTTATGTAAAGACTGTAGGGTGAAAATAGATATTTAAGAGAAAACATGATGTGGAAGGTAAAGTAAAAACCTATAAATCAATGATAGTGGATAAAGGGTTTATAAATCATAGAGTAATTTCCTATGATAAAACCTTTTCAATGGTTTTTATTTTTAAATCCATTGAAATTATACATGCTATAACAACTTACCATGACTGTGAAATTTGGAAAATGAATTTTAATTTTTTTAATGGGAATGTTTTAGAAGATGTCTATATGACACAAAACAAAGGGTTTGAGACTCTAGGTGATCATAAAAATATTTAAAAGTTTCATAGATGCATTAATGAATTGAAGAAAGCATCTATGTCATGGATCATTTGATTCGATGAAGGTATAAAGGAATTTGGTTTCATTAAAAATGAATGTGATCCATTTGTTTATAAGTGGTTTAGTGGGAATGTTTTCATTATCCTAGTATTATATGTTGATGAATTATTACTTATTTAAAATGAAATACCAATATTATAGTCAATTAAGGACTCATTAAATAAATGTTTCTTCATAAAGGACATAGGTGAAAGAACCTATATTCTAGGAATCAATATCATTCACGATAGATAAAATAGGTTTCATGTACTACTTTAAAGTACATACAATGAAAAAAATACTAAATATATTTAGTATAGAACAATCCAAGAGGTTTTTGGTTCTAGTGTTACTTAACATACAATTTTCTAAAAAAAAATTCCCTTAGACACAACAAGAGAAAGAGTTAATGAGTAAGATGCTATACACTGTAGTGATAGGATCAATCATGTATTCCATGTTATGTAATATAATTGATGTTGTTTTTGAATTGATAATGGTAGGAAGATATATAGAATATGCATGATAACAAAATTGTTATTGGGTTGAAGTTGTCCTAAAGTATCTGAGAATGACTAAGGATATATTCCATGTGTCTAGAAGAGATGAGGAGCTAGTCCTCATGGGTTATACTGATTCTAGTTCTCAAACAGACTAGAATACTCTAAATTCACATTGTAGATATATTTTCTATCTCAAAGAATGAGCTGTGAGGTAAAAGAGTTCAAAATGAAAAATTGTTGCTTATTCTACAATTGAGGCTGAGTTTATAGAAGCTTATAATACATCCAAGGAATCTATTTGGATACATAACTTTGTCCAAGCGCTTGATGTGGTACTTAGAAGTAAAAAACCTAACACATTGTACTGTGATAATACTAAAGTGGTGGATCTTACAAAAGAGTGAAGGTCACACCAATAGATGAAGCACATACCTTGAAAGTATAACATCTTGATGGATTTTCTTAGAGTGGTGATGTTTTAGTAATCATAGTTACCACAAAATAAAATGTGGTGGGCCCCTTGACTAAATCCCAGTCTCAGTAGAAGCATGAGTATCATGTGAGAGCTAGCAGACTGAAGGCTATTTGTAGTTGGCTCTAGTTCAAGGGGGAGTCTGTTGAATTTGGTTCCCTAGAACCAACTTCTTTATACATTATGATAACCAATATTAATAGTTTTTATAATAATAAACTTCTTATCACATCATTATTGTTCTTATTTGTCAGATAGTATGTGATAATTTCTTAAGATTAACTGTCACACTGAAAGGTCATAGTAGTTCCGCACTTTGATGATAACCCAAAAGTGGTATGATAATATTTATAAATATATCTCCTACGGATATATGAAATCATTTTAGGGACACAAATGATTTAGTATATCATGGGTTTAGACTCATAAGACTTCGAGACACCTTCTAATGGTGTAGACACTTGTAATATCCAATATAGGTTATTATGAGAATTCGACCTTCTAATAGAAAATACACATTTATATGTGTCATTGGATGTTCCTATCTATGGATGTGTGTATTAGACCTTAGAATATAATATTATTATTGAGTATTAAAAGTCACTTACTTTGATGTATTGCTAAAATCCATTATTACGTATGTTCATGGTGATGTTGGATATGTTGGGTGTGACTTGAGTAATATTGCATTAATGAATAATATGATAAAATAATTTTCCATTATATTATTAAAAAAAACATGATATCGCAATCCCTTTTATGGGAATGATATAGACTAAAATAATACATGGCCATGGTGTTCTATAGGTAAGCTTGATTTCTAGAAAGTCAAATAAAGATACATCGAGAACATTGGTTGATGGCAGTAGCATGCAACCTGCTTGATTAGAGATATCATGATAAAGGGATTATATTACACAGTAAGAATCTATATGAGGTATTATGTTGTTTCAGAATTAACTTATTTCTCTATGGGTTCCGTGGAATGTTTCTAGATGCTAACCTTGGACTTTAGGCAACTTCTCTCAATGCTACATAGAAAGAAGCCTAGAGTGTCACACACTAAGTGTATTAAAAATCCTAGTTAAATAATATATTATTATTTATTATTTAATAATTTGAATAAATATTATTATTTCACATGTATTAATAATTATTCATGTTTTTTGATTGCATATATTCATTCACTTGTAATTTGAGAAAATATTATGTGAGAGAAATATTTAATAAATATTTATTTTCTATTAAGTTAATATAATAATTATTTATTTATTGGAGAATAATGAAATGATATTTATTTGTTAAATAAATATTCATTATTCAAGGCCTGATAGATATTTTGGTGGAATGGGGGACCAAGTTTAGAGGTCCAGTGAGAAATTATATATATTTAATAGTATTTGAATATATAATATTTAATTTTAATTCATGAGTTTAGCACATATCAAGAAAAAATAATAATATTATTATTTTAGACATGGGGTTCTACAGGGACTAAATTTATATTTAAAATAACTTGTGAAAATATTTATTTCTAACTGTAGTGGTATGTAAACCCAATTATTTTATTTTTCATGAGAGCTAATTTATTTATTTTTTTGGGCTTAATAGATTCGGAGAATCCTCATAAAGCACTAGAGATCTCCCTTCTCTAAGAAATCTCCCAAGAATGAAGAATTATCTTCCTCCACCATCCACTATGGAGTATAGAGAGATCAAGAATAATCTTTTGGAAGTGTTTTTTGAGGTGATCAAAGGTGAACAACACAAGTGATAGGACCTACTAGGCTAGCACCCATAGATTCTTATCGAGATGTTCAGTGATTCATGAAATATATGTGGATCACCGCTAAAGATAATCTATCCTTAATGCATTTAATACAACAATGACATGATATTGATCAATTTCCATATCCATTAATGAAGAAATAATTTCATGCAAGGTAATGCTTAACTTGCTTAAATTAATTATAAATAATATGTAATGATCTTGTGCTTGTTTCTACTGTTTAATCCCATATTTATATTCATTGATTTAATTATATTGACCATGGAATTAAATATTGTGTAAAATGCCAGATTAATTACTGGTCATAAAAAAAATAATAGTTGGGCATGACCCATCACATACTTCCATTGGATCTGGAACCTTCATTATATGTCCATATAGTCATTTTGAAATATATTTTGACTTGTTTTAAATGTAAATTGTGAATTTGGAATGTTGAGTTGTCAAATCATATTTAAAACTCTGGAATTTAGGATATTTTAAAAGGAAATGAGTGATACAGTGTAGATAACTCATTTAAACACTTTTTTAAAGTGTAAATGCATCTCTAATAGATATATTTTATTATATAAAATGTCTCTAAAATTTATGGGATTTGAATTTTGTAAAATGTGTGAAAAATTTGCATTTTAAATAGTTTTTTGACCCACCTTGTAAAGGTACAAGACCAATGTATAGTCATAGTCATCAATTTGCTCAAAATATTCTATAAAAAGGGTTTTTATGGTTATATGTTTGGTCATTCATGGTGAAAAATTAATTCTATGAATATTTTATAGAACATATTGCACAATTGATGCATTTTTTGTTTTCCATGAATAATGACAATGTAGTGCAGAAAATGTCTTGAAATAAATTTTTCTCTTCCTTTAAACCTAGGACGTCTCCTAGGACAAGTTTATTGTCTAAATAAATCTCAATGATCTTAAAATAAGTTGAAAATAGAGACAACCTTCGATGACCATGTACTTTGATATAGATGTCTATTTGGGATCCATAAGATATAAAATCCAATATTGTGATAAGATATATGAAATTTTATATGGGGTTACCTATTAGATGGTTTTTTATTGATAAAAATAGGTTTGGGATGTTTGTAAAATTGATTTTGAAGTCAAGACACCCAATTTTCAATGTTTGGTGGAAATTTAGTAGGAATAATTAGTGGCCATTTGTTTTTGATTTTATAGTAGTTTCATTTTAAAAATGGATTCTTATATAAAAGTTTAAATCTATAAATTAAATAATTATTTTTAATAAATTAGGTTTTAAAAAAAGTTATTTTGTATTAAAATATATCTTTTCATTTAAAAAGTGAAATTTCAAATTTACCCCCATATGTTAATTAAAATTAAATTTTAATTTGATGTTGAATCCATGTTAATAAGTTATATGTTTAATCCATATGGTGGAAAGTGATGGGTTTTATAAAATCATAACTTTATCAAAATAGTGGAATAAACCTATTTTATTTTAGGATCTATCTTCATCAAACTAATATGTGGTTAAGGAAAAAACATAAAAAGGCATACCTAGATATTAGAACACTATATTAGTTGATCAATATGAATCATACTTGATAGATATTAACAAGTGAAAACTGATATACTCTTTCCCCCATAGGGATGTACACTAACCAATCCTCATATTCTATGAGAGGATCCTAAAAAATCTAAGAGGTGTGATAACAAATTCTTTAACTAAGAAAAAATAGAGAACCATGATGGAAGAGATATTTGTTTATGGAAATAATGAATCCCTCACACCTCATAAAAGGATCCCTATCATTTATATTTAATTCCTTTATTAAATAATAAGATTCAAGGGTTTGATTATAATTATTAGTAGCTAAAATGCATTTTTCATAATGCATTCCCATTGGGGTATAATCATTAAGATATTTCAAAAAAAATTATATGTTTGTGAAGATATAAATTAATCATCTGGATGATTCGTAACATAAGGAAATAATGTGAAGATGTGGTAGTAGCTATGAATATGTATCGTAATCCCATCATAGACTAAAATAGTGGAAAATCATCCACATTATAATATAACCAAATCATATCCCATGATATTAATCATATGCATATCTAGGTTTATGATATATACCAATTATAAAATATGATTGGTCCTTTTTAGTGAATTTTCATCAATCTAATATATTAACTAAAAACCTATAAGGAATTTATGTAAAACATCACAACTATTTATGAATCCATCCAAAAACATTTAAACGTGGTTTATCAAACTCTTTTTTTTATTGAAAATACATATTCCAAAATTTTATCCTTATTTATGTCCCAATGGGGTTTTTCAATAGTTCTTTTAAGCATTAAAAAATATAGGAAATTTTAATTTCATAGATATAATATAATATAATACTCCAGAAAAAATCAATTCTACTTAAGTTACTAAGGTTTCTAGTGTGATCTCAATTAAATTTACTCATATCTTAATATGGACATGTCCACCATAAGATATATCATATACATATTATGAATATATATAATAACGTTTTCTATGGAATTGGGTGACCAATAGACATGGAACATGTCAATTTAGCATAAAAAATCTCATAAATTCATGATTATCTGAAATAGAATAACTAGTTTTAACGAATACATCACATTTCATTCATCTGAGTAGTCTAAGACATCATTTCCCACTCAACTGGGCATATGAATTAATTTCCAAGTCTAATTCAATCAATGTACATGATTTTATTTATTGTAATAGAAGTAAAAAATATTATCTTAGTTTAGATATAGATAATGAAATAATCACCAACATACCAAACCTCTGACTGATTAGGTAATACGGAAAGATTTCATAAAAAAGGTATCAAAGTTTGAAGGTCCTCAGGCTAGAAATCCCACTGAACCCTAGTAATGAGGATTGATAATAAGAATACATGCTTAATTATTTCAATGAACATAAAACCTTACATACCATATAATTTATAGGTCAGTATAGATAATAAATCTTAACATATTATAATTCCATAATCCTTTTACGGATTTTATTACATGATTTTAAGCATAACTATCCATAAAATAAACACCAAGGAACACAAAGTATAGTCTCTTTGGAAGAAAAGACACATAATTTGAAAACATGAAATTAAAAAAAAATCATCATTTTATTAATCTCCATAATGATATCATAACTCCATTTGAGCTCTTATAACTGCATAAGACAACCTAGAGAATACATAAACAAAAGAAATGAGCTAAGAAACCTAGTAAGGGAATAAACATAGTAATAAAGAATAACACATGGGGTAAAAGGAATAAAATGATTTAATAAAAGGAATGAACCATGAATAAACTTATTAAATTATAATATATTTAACATGGATTGAAATTATCCTAAAAATATTAGAATGTGGCAGAAACATAATACATGACATAAACATGAGTCAAGGCTAACTGCCAAGGCAGTATCACATGGTGGAAAAATTCCCAAAATGGATTAGGTTTTCTCCATAATACCATTCATGATGTCTCATGAGACTAATACATTACCAAATGAATTGGAATGCTATTTGGGTGTACCTATCATAATTCATGCATATGTGTTCCACATAAATAATCAAACATTAGGAATAAACATAATGGTTACCCATGGAAAGAAATAGGTATTATAATCCTATCATAAGGCATGAACAAAAGGAATATCATAATGGTATCCATAAAATAAGGTATGAAACTATTCATTGAAATTAATAATGTAAACATAATAATATATCATGAATAATGATGTCCAAATGAACTGAAAACAGGAAAAATTATGGTCATGTAAAATTAGAAATATAACATATAAGTGCAGTTTTAGGGAAAAGAATAAAGAGTATTTAAATAGAATAAGTGAATAATTGTTGAATATAAAAAAATAGATTTTAATGATAAAAATAGTGAATTTATAAAAATATTGTTGGCTTAAAACTATTTATGGAGTGTACTTAAAAATGGGTAAGAAATGGGTAACTTTCCTTTAATCGGGATTACTTATCAGATGGAATTGAGAAGAGAACCTTTTTAAACCTGCATTTACCCATAAAATAAAATATGAATTGAGATAAATACATTTTTTGGAAAATTGAAAAAAATATTAAAATAATAATATAGTATTAATGATGAATTACATTTTTGAAAAGAGAGATAATGCGTAACCTAAAGGAAAAATGGAGGTTTAGAGAGATTCTTTACCTTATGTATGATTGAATTCTGAACATGCATTAATGTACTAGATAATAAAATTAGATTAATTAATTACTTAATTAATAACCTCTTATGTATGTGATTTATTTTTTATAATTTTATTAAGTTCATTTACGACCATTTTAACAAGTTATGATGTTCAATTTCGTCATTCAAAGAGCATTTGTTTTCACGATTTCATGGCCATTTTATTGTGTATAAATATGGAGGTTATTTTAAAATGGGAATAAGTCTATACAAGTGAAATTATATGGTGTTAATAAAATTATAGGACTTAAAATGGTCCCATATATCATTTTTTCTGGTATGATGATAATTTCTTTGATAAAACATTAATGATAAATGTTTAGTTTATTTTGGTGGTTTTTACAACAATCACAAACTAGTCTCGTTTTATTTAATATTATTTACATTAATTAGTTATATAACATGAAATATTTTATAATATAAATATTAAAATCTTTTTTAACCATAATAATAGTTTTATTACCCTAATTGAAGGTGATAATGAAAAATGAGAAACCATTATCCATAGAGATGGTAAACCAACATAATTTGGACAACAATTTAATTTATTTGAATTCGAGGAGATGAGAAAAGGGGTGGAAATAATATAACCATTATAAATATAAAATTACATTATATACATGATACTATAGTTATTAGTCTTTTATATATGATGAGGTGAGAAAAATGTTGAAGAAGAAAATGAATTAAAAGAGATTGTTTGAGAAATTTACCTCTTGAATATCACCTCTTTGAAAGAACCCTTCTTGAACTTGGAATAGGCATTTTCTTTGAGACCAGAAGCTATTGGACAGGGGGAAGAGTCTTAAGAAAGGAATTGGGGAGAATATTGAAACAATAAAAGGCTTATAAGGTTTTATTATAAGGGATTGTGAGGGGTGATATTTATTGGGGGAGGAGAGGGCTGTTTTTGAATATTATATTCATTAGTTTTTTATTTTGGATGAAAACTCTAAATAGTTTTGATTATTATGAATAATTATAGTAAATATTGAGTGAGGGTTTTAGATAATGGGTTCATACACCATCCATGACTCAAAAAATATTGTATTTATCTTATAATTTTAAATACCATTATTTATCATATTCTAATATTCACAAAAATTCAACAATTTTAGAAAAATATAAAAAAATAACTATAGAAATTTTTTGACATGTAGATTTTAAAAATGGAATCCCTTTTATGAAAATAATTTTCTAAATATTATAAATTTTAATTTTAAATAAATTCATTATTTATTTGATAAAACCCGATTTTAATATTATTATTGATTTTTTTCTCCCTTTGAAAAATTAATTAGGGTCACATAAAATTATCTTATGATTATAATACCACATAATATTAATTTATGAATTTTATTTATGAAAATATATTTTCATTTAAGTCATTATATTAATTTTAAAATTATAAATAAGCAATTATGTTTTACAATAATACTAACACTTAATTTATCATTTTTAATACATTTATTTACTTATACCATTATATAAATATATCATATTTTCATTTTTAATGTATAAACATATGTTTTGACCAATAATACATTGGAATGTTTCTAAGAATATTTCTCAAGACAAGCACTAAGTCGATGTGGGATTCTAAGGTCTAGATACCCTCGACATGATGTTATTAAAAATATTAAATATATTTTAACATGTGGGCATAGTTTCCCTTGAGAATGTGAATAAATCCTGAGTGGAGCCTCATATCAGAATTCTAAGATCATCATTGAGCTTATAATGTATTATTTAACCTAGGTGCAACATAAACATTGTCGGTTCCAGGCGTGGAGTGGGAGGCAAGTTGGCGATAAGGAGTTAAATGGAGGATATTTATTTAATAAAATTAAAATAACATTCCACCTCCCCCACCCCTTTGGTGCACATGATAGGAGGGTCTAAATCCCCTACCCCCATTTTGACTAACAGACAACCCGAGGAGTGAATTGAGGACACAAGGTGCCACCGATCTCGGATCCTGATGAAGATCTCTCCCAAATCGTATAATAGAAGCTTCTAATTTCCGATTCAACCTCAATGCTTTAGAGTTTATCGACGATGTATGTGGTTTGAGTTTAATGTCCCGATCCCCCTATTTATGCATTAATTTATGGTTTTATTTCTATTAGATGCTTTTTCGGTACCCCTCATGGGTCGATATGTGTTCTTTGGGGAAAATGGGGGCGATTCAGGCTAGTTGTAGGGAATCCTCAACAGATTTCCCATCTACACGACATGTAGACCAAAGGATAATGCCATGTGTTATTCATATTTAGGTAAGATGAGTTTTGGGGCTACACACCATGTACTAGGTTTATAGGTCGTGTATTGACCCCATGTCGTGCGACATGAGGACACAACCAGGGAAGTCGTGTGAACATACACAACCATGTAAAAGTACACGACCAGAGGACATGTTCAAGAGGCATGAACAAGGGTCCATGTAGTCGGGACATGCTATTTTTGCTGAGGTACACAGCGTTTGTGAGCCACGACTGGCTGAGCTTTGTGAAGGGAATACACGACCAAGCCCTAGGTGAGGCGAGACACATCTTGTAGCATCAGTACACACCATGTAGAACCACCAAACCATCCATGTCATGTGGCCATAGGACTTTTCCAGGTGTTTTGGTGGGGTCACACGCCATGTAGACCACCCACACAGACTGTGTAGTCTCCCCTTAGGGGAGTTTCCACCCAGAATATATCCTTCTTTGGGGCTTATATTTAGGCTTGTGAGTAGCCTATCATGAGTGGTTTTTTGTGTAGAACTAAATGGGGTCTATAGTTTAGTCATACAATATTTGAGGTGTGTCAATGTTATGGATATCATGGGTTAGAATTTGGACTGGTAATGGTTGAGTGAGCTCCCTTAGTTCATTCCTATGAGGGTTTGTGTGGAATTACTTCCTCGGTATAGGGTTGTGATACCCTTGATAGAATGAGAATGGATAGAGTTGTAGTATCTCTTTGAAGAGGCTAGGATGTCCTCTATCATATCATCAAAGTTTTTTTCCTTACTTCAGAGAGGCTGGAGTGGGATCCTCTAGTGTATCGTTTCCCTACATTGGGTTCTTAGTGTTGTTGTGACCAACACTGCACAAGCATCAATCCCCTAACTAGTAATAAGACCCTCTATGGTTTCTATCATCATTGGGTTTATGATACTCTATATAGAGGGTGGTGGAGGTTGGGTTGTGGAATTATCAATTATAAGATCCCCTACTATGTGAATGAATTGTTTGGGGTTTGTGGTATCATTGGGAGTATGATCTCCTACTTCGTAAGTTATACCATATGGAGTTTGTGGAATCATCGTGACTAAAAATACATAGGATATGATCCTATGTTTGAGAGATATAGTCTCTAATATAATGGATTTGGTTGTAGTGTCCCCCAATATATCATGGGAGTGATCCTTTATATGAGTGATATCCTTGGGTTACTGAATTGGGTATGTGGTGTCCCCTTGAGGATACTAGGAGTGATCCCATATCTGAGGAGATGTGGTTTACGACTTTCCATACTGGGTTCAAAGTTTCCCCCACTATATCTTGGTAGGGATCCCCATTCTAATCAATAAGACTTTTTGTGATTTTAGTTTGGTTTTTTTCATACCCCATCAGGGATGGTTGATGTCCCCTATCTGACTGAAGATTAAATTTTTATTAAAGAAGGAGGTAACCAAGTACACCGGGAAGCCTCAAGGGGGAGTAAATGATGAAAATATAGGAAATCCCCATGTAGAACAACATTACACTTTATAGTTAATGAACCCAAGCTATCATAATTAACCAGATCCTCTTCCAGACTACCCATGAGAGCAAGTGAGTCAACTACAAAGTCATCCTTCCTCCTAATACGATGAACAATATGTCCTTGTTTAGTCTCTAAAATTAAATAATGAATAATTTTGATCAAATCCCATGAAACTGAATGGCACCCCTAAATAGACCTCCTCATAACTTCAGAATCAGACTCAATATCCGACATCTTGATACCACACTTCCTAGAAATCAAGATACCTAAAATAAGCTATTGAACCTCCACACCCGAGGAATCTCCAGGTCCATAGAAGGCACTGAAACCCATAATAATTGTGACCTAAAAGTCCTGAAGAACCTTACCACCTCTCCTAATACCTCCAATAAAATATCCATCGATGTTGAGTTTCAAACCTATGAGGGGTGGCATCCACCTATTCTAGCAACCCTCCCTCACAAAAGGCACATGAGATATGTTAAGCAATTTTCAATCCTTTGAGTTTTAGCATGATATAATTGGTGGTGATATTCGAAAATCCTATTCTCTCAGATGTATTCCCATTGGGTTGGCAGAGTTGTGTCATAGGATTTTGTTAACTGATTGAGTGGTATCTCTTAGAGGTGACATTAGGGATGGAAGTGTTTTTCCTAATGGAGTGTATCTCTCAGATGAGTGTCATCTGGGATAACTAGTATCATAGAGTATGTGCTCCTAGTTGAGTGTTGGTTTTTATCCTCGAGTAGGCACATGTCGCGGGCTATGAGGTCAGAACCTCTTGAGACTTAGAGTCTAAGATTAGTAAATTTGGGTGTTTTCTAGGAATTATTCGGGTGTTGTCACATATTGGTTGAAATTCCATGTGGTATGAGCTGAAAAGTCATATATAGTTGAGGATTTTCTAGATATGGATCTTCTCTCCTATTTAGGTTCTCCCTAGTCGGGTCAAGATGACTGTTTCCATTGAGTTTCTCCCTTTTATTTTGGGGTTTTGGGGTGGCTACTGAGTATTTTTACACTCACCCTAGAACATGATTTTCCTACATATGTTGTGTCTTTGGTAGATTACAAGCCTTTCAATAGAGTCCCAAGAGGACCCGTAGTAGGTGAATCTTAGTGATCTAGACCGAACTGGGTGTTTATCTAAGCTGGGAGAAGAAGATTTCTGGTGGGTTCATTTGACAGGGATACCCTCTTTTTGAGAATGTTTGTAACTTTTATAGTTTTCTTTTTGTGACCCCTATTTGTTTTCTTTTTGTACCTTTTCTATACTCAGGTTTGGGATAGATGTATGCGTGTATTTATTTTCAGTTTATATATCTCAATAGTGTTCAATGGTTGCGTATGTGGGTGTGTGCATATAGGTATGATAGGATAAGGCCTCCCATGTGTGTGATAGCCTACTTGGAACTAGTTTCCAGGCCCTTGCCCATGGAGTTGGGATTGGGGTGTCATGGATTGAGTCCCATTGGGTTGGGTTATGAAAGAGTGGTATCAGAGCGGGTTCCACTTTGGGATCGAAGTGTCATGATCTTGGTTTGGGTTTCATAGTGATAGTGTTTGGATATTTTGAGTTTGGATATCAGGCCATAGGTTCCAGTGCTGGTGGGGAGTACAATCTATCCATTAACCTAGACTATGATAACTTGTTTTTTGAATCAGTACACCAGGACACTGGTTGTAAGGAAATAGTGGTACATGCATCATATAGAAATGGGTTGTTGGTTTTTCCTATCCTTCTTGTGTTTACTACCTAGGAATAAACTTTCAATAGAGTGTGACTTGATTTTATTTCATAATTCTTCCTCAATGACAACTGTATAGGATTCCATGGTGGGATTGTGTTGATGATTCACACCGAGAAGTGGCTTCAGTTGAGGTATTGGTTCTGAGGCTGGACCACTGAGTGCTACACCACCTGTTGAGAAGTAGGTTTTTCTAACAATGTTGGAAGATAATGTGCGCTAGGTGAATGAATTGCAAGAGTTCTAAATATAGTGATCGTTGAGGTACTAGGGTGATCCTTACCCCTAGGTAGCTGATGAATGGATCGAGGTAGTCATATGTGTTTTCCACCTTATGTGTACACCTCCTGATTAAATGGTTGTACTAGTGGAAGTCCATCTATATGGTTTGGCTGGGAAATGGTGGAGTCTTGTGACATAGTCCCATGATGAGGCTATGATCATATGGGAAGAGTTTGAGAGGCTCTCCAGATAGGAGTTGTATCCAGAAATGTTGAGGTTAGTAAAGATCAAGGAGCTTTTGAAGATTATATAAGTGGGAATGACCATGGAAGAGTATTCATCGAGGTTTATTGACCTATCACATTACTCCCTAGATATTGTTTTGGATCTTTTCATTAGAGCATTGAATTTTGAGTAGGGCCTGTACTAGGATATTAGGGTTTTGGTGGTTCCATTGTGAATTTTTACCTATATGAGATTGTTTGAGAGGGCCCTGGTGGTGGATACATTTCTACCTGAGAAAACTCTATTCATTAGTCATGGGAACATGGGATATGATACATTGGTAGCTTGTAATCAATGGAAGACACATGGATCTGAAAATATTAGGCTATTGAAGAGGTGATCTAGGGGGAGGGCTTGAGGCTCAAGGATTCCATTCCAGTTTTGGTCAACCACAAGAAAGGAAATGTTATGCTTGCTATGATTGAGGACATCCTTATATATATTTTCCAACTCATCGTACTAATGAGAGGGAGTTGTCCGTGGAAAAACTTATTTGATGATGCTTCTCGATCATGGAGGTCTAAAGGGTGGAGGATATGGAGGTGGAGTGGGTAGATAAATATGAGGTGGAATATTGTACGAGTTATAACCCCCCTGAAGGTCTACGCAAGGTTTAGGAAGATAGAGAACGAGGGAGATGATAGCTGTAATCCATAGATGCCTTCGACCGAGAGGTTTTGAGGTTAGAAAGAGGTACAATTTATGTAGTTTCTACTTTATGTAGTAGTTTTGATGGACACTTTTGTGAGGTACTCTTTTCTTTTGGTTTCTTGCTCTATAGTTTGGTTTAGGGTGACACGGGGTGTCGGTAATACCTTGTGTTGGTGTAGTTCAAAATAGAATCAAATTCATAATAAAGAGGGATCCTACCACTTTTAAGATTAATTTTTTGAGATTCAAGTAAAACCATGAGGGTTATTTAGTGCCACCCAAGTGGATAGGGTTGAGGTGTGGTGGATGAGTCTCTTTGACTTGTGTGTTTGAGGCGAGTTGGGTGTTGGAGATTTGTATAAAGGTCTTGGTAAGACCCAATGCGTGCACTTGGGAATCCCTATTTTTTCATTGTTACCCTCAAATGATAAGAATTAAATTTTTATGAGATATTCTTGAGGTGGTCATGGTACAATTTTCTATGGATTTAGACTCACAAGAATTAAGGATACATTCCCCACTAATATGCATTCTAGAGATTCAATGAAAAATCATATGGGCGAGTCAGTGCTGTGAAAAACATATAGTTTCAAAGTGTGGTGGATGAGTTCACATGACTTGTCTATTCGGAGTAGTGTTTTTTTATCCTTTGTGTTTGGTTATTGAGGTGGCATAACACTAGAACCTATGACTACAAATAGATTAGGTGCTTGGTGTTTTTTCTCTGTTGTATCTGAGGAGACATGTTCCTAATTTGTTGCATGATGTTGAACTGGTTGAGATAGATTTTGGGTGTAGTTGAGACTTGACATTCCCCTGAGTTCATGTTCTTAGGTAGGATGAGAACCAATGGTGGCCTTTGTGGTGGTCTTGGTAAGATCACTATAATCGGAGTCCCAATTTAGAGATCAGTTTCTTTTCCTTTTACCTAGTATTTCTATTTTTGGGGATGAAATGACTTAAGGTTTGGAGGATGTATCGACTCATGTTTTGACCTGCAAGACTTTAGAATATTTTGATGAATATTTTCAAAACCAGGTGCTGTGTTAGTGCAGAATTATGGGGTCCAATGAGCTTCGACACAGTATTATTAAAAATATTAAATATTTTTTAACACACGTTCACAATTTCTCTTGAAACTGTGAATAAATCTTGATAAGTGAATCATATCAAAATTATATGATAGAGGTTGAGTTTATAAAATCTTGTTTACCCTAGGCACAACATAACATTTTTCAGTTTTGGGTGTCGGGTTGGAGGTGAGTTGGTGACCTGGAGTTTAATGGAGGATATTATTTTAATAAAATTAAAACAATATTCCTCCTCCCCAACCCATTTGGTGCACTTTCTAGGAAGATCTAAAAAACCTCTCCTCCTTTCAATGGATGAATGACTTGGGGAGTGAATCCATAAAATAAGGAACCATCGATATCAAATCATGATGACGATTGCTCCCAAATCATGCAACAACAACTTCCGAGCATCGATTTGACCTATAAGCTTTGGTGTTTCACCATGCAGTAGGTTGTTTTAGTTTTAAGTCCTAATCCCTTTGTTTATGTATAATTTTAAGGTTTTATATCCCTTAAACACTTTCTAGGGACCCCTCATGAGTTTATCTTTGGGTTTAATGTAAAATAGAGGTGATTTAGGCTTCTCGTAGAGAATTTCTAATGGATTTCCCATACATGTGACATGTAGACTAGAGGAGCATGTAATTAATTCTTCTCATTCTGGGAAGATGATATTTGGGGACTATACGCAGTGTAATTGGGTTACACACTGTGTAGTGAGCCCATGTCATGTGGCCTGAGGATATGTCCCGGGAAGCCATGTGAACGTACATGACCCTATGAAAGTATAGAGCCAAAGTACACAAGCATGAGGTTCCATGCATGGACACATGCATGAGACATTTCCAAGTGGCTATGTAGTTGGGAAATTCCATGTTCATGGAGGTACATGATGTGTATGATCCATGGATGACTGATATGTGTGAAGAGAATACATGGCGAATGACTGAGTGAGGAGAGACACACCATGTGAAATTGGTACATTCTATGTAGAACCACATACCCATCCCAATCATGTGGTCAGAGGACAGGGATGGATGCTTAGGTAGGGACACAGACTGTGTAAAACCACTTACACACTATCTAGTCTCCCCTTGGAGGAGTTTCTACCCCAACGTATCTCCATATTTGATGATCATATTTAAGCTTGTGAGTATCCTATCCTAATAGGATTTCTGCGTTGAGATTTGATGGTGGCCATTGTTTGGGCCTAGGAGATTCTAGGTGAGGTGATGTTGTGGATCTATTATGTTAGCATTTAGTCCAAAAATAGTTTAGTGTGTTCCCTTGGTTCTTCCCTATGAGGGTTTGTGTGGAATTACATCCTTGGTAATGTATTTTGATCCCCTCTATTGGATGAGCATGGATAGAGTTATAGTATCCCTTTGTAGAGTCCAGGGTGGGATCTTCTATCATATCATTAGATTTTTTGGATCCCTTAGGAGATTCTAGAGTGGTATTCTAGAAAATCATCTCCCTAGATCAGGTTATTGGTATTTCCATGAATAAAACTACCCATGCATTGATCCCCTATATTATAGGATAACCTTGTAGGGTTTGTGGAATCATTGGGTATAGGATCCCCTACGCAGCGGGCAGTGACAATAGGGTTGTGGCATTACTGGGTATATGATCCCCTACTTAGTGGAATATTTATTTAGAGTTTATTGTATTGTATAGAGTATGATCCCTTAGTTTGAAATTTATACTAGATGAAGTCTTTTGGAATTTTTGTAAGAAGCACTACATAGGAGGCGATCCTTTATCCGAGTGATATGGTCTCTAGGATGTAAGATTAGGTTATGGTGTCCCCAATAGATCATGAGAGTGATCTTATATCTAAGTGAGATCCTTGGGTTACTAGATTTCATTTTTTGTATGCCATGGGAGATCTTAGTAGTGATCTCGTATCCGATGAGATAAGGTTTAGGGCTTTCATCACTAGGTTCATAGTGCCCTTGAGTTGATCCTGAGAGGGATCCCCTTTCTGAGGGATGATACATTTTTTTTGTTCCATTACGGTGTGTTACGTTCCCCATCATAGATGGGTAACATCTACTATTTGATTATCAATATTTGTTATGTTTTACTGTGACGTGCTTGATGGAGATATTCTTTGAGCATGTTCTCTCAAATATATGCGCCTTGAGATACCTATGTTCTTCCATCAACTTGTGATATCTGATTGAGTGATATCTCTCGGAGGTTCTATCAGGGATTGAGGAGTTTTTTCTAGATTGAATGTATCTATTTGATTGGTTTCATATGGGATAATTGGGCTTATGGAGTGTGTTCTCCTGGACATGTGTTGCTTTAAGGCCTTGAGTAAGAACCTATTGCTAGTTATGAGTTCATAAATTCATGATACATGGAGTATGAGACGAGTATATCAAGGTTTTTTCTAAGAATCCTTATGGTGTTATCAAATCTTGGTAGACACACCATACAGTATTAGTTATCTAGTCATTTATAGACAAGGATGGTCTCGAGATGAGGTTTCTTTCTCATTTGGGTTCCCACTAGCTGGGTCGAGCAAACTATTGCCTTTTAATTTCACTATTTTCTTTTGGGTTTTTGGGGTACCTACTGAGTATTTTTATACTAACATCTACAAGGGATTTGTATGCCTATGTTGTGTCTTGTGCAAACCATAGGCCTTTTGATGGAGTCCTCAGAGGACCAGGAGCAGGAAGATTTTGGTGATCATGACTGACCACAATGTTTACCATTGTTGGGCTGAGTATATTTTTGGTGGTTTCATTTTAAAGTGATCCCCTAATTTTGATCTGGATGTATGATTTTATAGTTTT
This sequence comes from Viscum album, assembly GCA_963277665.1. Taxonomy (NCBI): domain Eukaryota; kingdom Viridiplantae; phylum Streptophyta; class Magnoliopsida; order Santalales; family Viscaceae; genus Viscum; species Viscum album. The sequence continues at coordinate 1,922,322,882 of OY728145.1, read as the reverse complement.
ATTTTTGTGGGCCTAGTTTTTGCCCTTTTTTACTTTTATAGTACTTTGGTTTGGAATAGTTGTATGAATGCATTTATTTTTATTTTATAAATCTCTGAATTGTTTCATGGACGTGTATGGGGATATAGGTTTGATAAGATAAGGCCTCCCATATGCATGATAGGCTACTCGGTGCTAGACGCCAGCCCTTAGCCTATGGATGTGGGCTTGGGGAGTCGCGACTTGAACATCATTGGGTTGTTTCGTTACATATAAGATACCTAAATTTTATTTATTCTTTTACAGGTGAGGTTACTATTATAACGATCAAATTACTATTCCTAATGGTCATATTACTATTCCAACTTTAAGGTTACTATTCCCTTGGTATAAGTTACTTAATTTTTTTAAATACCTCTTATTTAATTCCCTCTACTTTATATTAAGGTGATATATAAAATTTCATCTTCAAAATGAATAATTTATTATTATTTTTATTTCTACATATTTTTTCATGAGTGTGGTCATTCAAGTGGACCGAGCAGATCCAAATTTTCCAATTCTTATTATCTTATATTATATTTAATATCACACTATAATATTCAGAATTATTACTGGTTTATTTGAGGACTTATGTATCATTATTAGTTTTTTAGAATAATTTTTATTGAGCCATCTATGCTATCTATGTGTTTTATGACATAATTATAATAAGTAAATTCCATTGATAAAATTTCGGGTGGTTACATTCTCCCGCCTTATGAAATTTCACTATCAATTTTTTTTACAAACTAAGGTAAAAAATTGTGGGTATTTCTCTTTAATTTCTTCCTATGATTCCTATGTCACCTATTCTTATTGATAGTTTCTCCATAAAACTTTTACTCAGTGAATTTTCTTGTTTCATAGAACATTATCACTACGGTCAAAGATCATCACCATTTTCTCCTCATAAGAGATATCATTTTCTAGATTTACCACCTCTGAGTTCAATACCTGTGAGGTATTTTGTATATAATTTTTTAAGAGGAATACATGGAATAAATCATGTACTTGAGACAAGGTTGGTGGATGTTTTAGTCAATTGTACACCGCTATGATAAGATCAAGAATCTCAAATCTGTCAATGTTCTAGGGACTTAACTTTACTTTCTTCCAAAATCTCACAACTCTCTTCCATGTAGATATGTGAATTAATACATTATCACCAACTCAAACTCTTTTTCATGTCAAATATTATTTTTATATCTCTTCTGTCGACTTTGGGTAGCCCAGATATACTGATGGATAGTGTTCACCTTTTTTTCCATCTCTTCAACCATTTCATGTCCCAACAGTTTACGTTCACCAATGTCATCCCATCATGCTGGTGTTCTACATATTTTCTCATAATGGGATTCATATGGAGACATTTGGTTTGTTTATTGGAAAATATTATTGTAAGAGAACTCAAAAAGTGGAATATGTTGATCACATATCCCTTTGAAGTCCATTGAGAATGCTCTCAACATGTCTTATAGTGTCTAAATATCCTTATCAGATTGGCCATCTATTTATGGTGATAAGATGTACTTAAGATCCACTCAGTATTTAGATCATTGTAGGGTATTTCCTTAGAATTTGGAGGTAATTAATGGATCAGGGAATGATATAATCGATAATGGTACTCCGTGTAGCCTCACCACTTCTCTAATGTATATCTATGCATTTTGGTCATGTGATAAGTCCTCTCAAATTTCAAAAAAGTGAGATGTCTTTGTAAGAAGATCCAATGTGACCCATATTTCATTATTTATCCTAGATTTCTTCAGAAGTATAATAAAAAATTCCATAGTGATGTTTTCCCATTTCCATATAGGTATGAGTAGTAGTTGCATCTTTCCCTTAGACTTTTTCCTTTTATCCTTCACATGTTGATATATAATACACTTTGATATATATATTTATAAATATTATTCATCATATTGTACCACAAATAGTTTTATCATAGATCTCAATACATCATTATTCTCCATAGGTTAATTTAGAAGGTTGAGCTACGTGCGTCACTCAAAATATCCCTCTTTATCTTAGGATCTAATGACACATATAGTCATGAACCAAATCTTATAAATTCTATCTTATCAATTATATACAATTAGAATTTACCATTTTTGATAGCTTATACATTTTTCTAAATTTCCACATAATTTATTTAATAATCCTTTATCTTTTATAAAAGGGGTAGTTGAGAAATCATTTGTGAAAGGAATAATGATGTACTTTCCTTTACGATTCCCATGACCACCCTTTTCAAGCCTATGAATATTAGATCTTTATCAATTCTCATCATTGATAAAATTATCTGATCATTTATACATAGATAATCTTCCACTTTATTTTCTTTACTTGGATGATAGTAGATTGGGCTATCATAATCCTTGATGATATCTAACCATATTTATTGGTGAATATGAATCTCCCTATGTATAAATACATTTTTGATTCTCTTATGATCAGTATATATCTCACACTTATACCTATAGAGATAATGCTACTAAATTTTCAATATGGAGATCATAGCTGCTTACCCCAGATCATGTGTGGGACAAAGTTTCTCATGAACATTCAATTTCCTTGAGGTGTAGGATATCACTTGTTCATAAATACACCACCTAAGACCTTTTTGATGCATCGATTTATACCCAAATGAGTTCTACACTTGTTGGAAGTCTAAGAAATGGTGTAGTGATTATATATATATTTTAAGTAGTCTTTACATGCACTGATCTAGACAAAATTTACTCCCTTATAAGCCACCATGGGTAGTTTATTTCTCAATCATGGGAAGTTCCTCATAAATCATTAATAATACCCAGATAGACTAAGGAAAATATGGATCTTCATTACAAATTTTGTTCTAGGCCACTCCTCAATTTCCTTTTTTAGAGGTGTCTAAAAATATTCTTTTTTTGGAGATAACATGCCCAAGAATGAAACTTCCTCTATCTATAACTCACATTTACTATAATTTTCATACAATTTATCCCTCTGCAAATTATTCAGCAAAATGTTGAAATTTTATTTATGTTCCTACTTTCTCTTGGATTATATCAAATTATCATTTATATAAACTATCAAATATATTTCAAGGTAATATCTAAAGACTCTATTAATTATTTCCATGAAAACTGATGGGGGAATTAGTGAGTTTTAATGGAATCACTATGAACTCATAATATCCATACCTCATTCAAAAGCAGTCTTGGGAATACCATCCTTCCTCACTTTTTATTAGTGATATCTTGATCAAAGGTCCATCTTAGAGAAATACTTGGCCCCATGTAGTTTATTGATCTATTCATCTATCCATTTTAGGGGATACTTATTGTTTATCGTGATTTTTTGAGCTCATGATAATAAATTTAGAGGTGCATTGATCCATTTTTTTTCTTTACAAGGAGGACCAAGACATCCCATGGTGAAGCACTTGAGTGTATAAAACCCCTTCCCAGATTCTATTACAACTACTTCTTTAATTCTTATAACTCAATTGTGTCTATTCGTTAAGGTTTCATTGATATGAGTAGAGATCCATGTATAATATCTATTGAGAACTCAACCTCTAATTCAAGAGGAAGACCAGACAATTCTTCAAGGAACACATTAGTGTGTCCCTCAAAATGGGAATGTCTTAAATCACGATCCGATCATTTTTATCAATCATTTGAGATATTTTTTCTTATCATAAGGAAATAATATCTAAAATTTATATGATGATTCTGAAAGAGATTCATCCTCCTTCTTAAACTTGTATAAAATTAGCTGATTCCTTGGTGTGTGAAGAGTGACCTCCCATTCCCAACAATTGATATTAGATTTTTATAAATATATCTAATCTGTTTCAAATATAGCATAAAACTCCCCAAAAATAAGTAAGACAAGATTTTATAGGAGGTCCAGTCCATAAACATTAACTAAGGAGGAGTTATAGACTTTTGATTAAATAATTTCCCCATTGACTTTTCTCAAAGATAACTCAACATTTATAATTTATGGTGGTGTCTGAATAGTCTTAATAAACTTTCAAGATATGAAAAAATGTATTGAAATAGAATAACATTTTACACTAGATATTATTTAATGAATAACTATCATACCTCTCACTACATCATTTTCAAGATACACCTCATTAGTAGTGATAACATATTACCTTCCTTTTTTCCTGGATGGTTTTTGTTGATTTTCATCAATAAACATTTCCATAGGACATTAGATTACATATTGTCCATGTTACTTTTAGTTGAAACACTTCACTAAAGACTGGGAGATTATATGGACCTTCCATTATTCTTATACATTATTGGGATTCTCCAAATACCTTTTGAAATAATTACCTTAATTACCCTATCTTCTACATTTGAATCATCTCTCAGATGCTTTTAGATATTTCTTGAGATACTTCTTCCCACCATTTTTACATATGGAATATTGGATTTTATTTCTTTCATAGGATTTATCTGGTTATCCTCCTATATTAAACTCCATTTCCCCCTTTTTATCACTGATCCCATGAGACCACTGATAGTCTCTAATATCCATTTCAACCTTTAGGGCACGGTAAAAAATCTATTCAAATCATTAAAAGTCTCAAATCATAAATGTTTTTATAGACATTGATTTAAACCACAAAAAAGTGATCCAACTTGATTTTAGATTTTGTGAAAAATCCTTAGTCGTATCATGAAATACTTATAATTTTTCCTTTATATTTCCCAATAGATTTATTTTTCTTTTTCTATAGTTTGAGGAACTACCTATCCATATTATGAAGAAGATTTTGTTAGAGAATATTAATTAGAAAACATTTTTTGAATCCTTATTAATCCATTAAATCAATTTCCTCCTTATAATTTTTGTTTTTTATCAGTGTACACCACTTATCATCTTCCCCTTCAACATTATAAAATTTCAATAAGAATTTATCTTCTTTTTAGCATTGGAGAATAGGGAATATCTTCTAAATATAGTTAATTCATTGTTCCATGATGAGGGGATCAAAAGATATGCTAAAGATATAAAGTCTTTATCATATAATGGATTCAAAATCAAATTTATCTTTATTAGAATTAGGAGAGAGTTCCACACGATTAAAGTTATTATTCATATCTTTTTCTAGTTGAGACAATTCTATCATGGATTTCTGAGCTCCATTTCACAACAGTTTTGGAATTTAATTTTAGAAATAATCGCATTTCCTATCTAATTTATTGTTTGCACAAGTTCTCTTATTTCCCTAAATTAACTAAGAAAAATAAATAAAATACAATTAGAGGTCCTGAATATATATATAATGAGTATATAAAAATATTACCATGAACATAGAATTAATAAAATATAAATGAAAATTAAATCCTAACATATGATTCCCTAAGTTTCAATATAGGTTATCCATGGTGATAAAATTATCCCTAAGGTTCCTAAAAAAGTTTTCTAGTTATAATCCTAGAATATAACTAGACCATGACTCTAATACCAACTATAGAAACACAATATTTTTACACATATTATTACATGATTTTAAGAATAATAGTTAGTGAAATAAAAACTAAGGATAAACAATTCTAGTGTCTTTGGAATACTAGGTACATTGTTATAAAACATGAAATTAGAATAATAAATTATATTATTAATATCCATAATGATATAATAACTCCATTTTATCTTCTATAAAGGCATAGGATAACCTGGGGAATATGTAGATAAAAGGATGAGAAACAAATCCTAGTAAGGGAATAAACATGGGAATAAAGCTTAACACAAGAGTTAGAAGGAATTACATGATAACATAAAAGATATGGATGATAAATAAATATATGAAATAATAACATATATAAGAAGGAATTATATGATGATGAAAATATTGTAATTTGGTAGTCAAACAAAAACATGACATAAACACGAGTCACGATTAACTTCCAAGATGGTATCATAAGGTGGAAAAATCCTATAATGGATCTGGTTTACTCCTTAATCCCATTCATGCAGTGACATGAGACTAAAAAATTACCAAATGAATTGGAACACCATCTAGGAACACCCATCATAACATGATCATGCATATATGTTATATATAAAGAATCATATATAATGAATAAACATAATGGTCACTCATGCAAAGAAATGAGTATCGTAATCATGTGATAAGGTATAACCAAAATGGTTATCATTATGGTATCTATGAAAGAATGTATGAAACCATTATTGGACATTAATAAATTAAAAATTGGTATATATGAAAAATAATTTTGTCAAAATGGATTGGAATCATGAAAAAGAGTGGTTTGGTAATATTAGAAATGTGCCACTTAAGTGTAGTTTTAGGGAAATGAATAAAGATGTTTTAAAAAAAATATTTGAATAATTGTTTGCATAAAACATGAAATGAAATAATAATGATTTTTATGATAAAATGAGTGATTTTATAAAAAGGCATTAGGTTTAAAACAATTTATGGAGTGTACATTAAAATGGATAAGAAATAGAGATGTTCTCTATAATTGTGATTTCTTATCTGGAGGAATTGAGAGGGGAACATTTGAAAAAACGTGTTACACAAAAAAATAAAGATGAATTGAGATAGATAAATATTTTTGGAAAATTTACACATAATTTTGTAGAATTATATAATAATAATTAAGAATTATATAGGGGAAAATTGAGAGAAAGCATAACCCAATGGAAAAAATGGAGGTTCAGAGAGATCCCTTACCTTATGTCTTAAGCGTTATTCACTTACACTTAATGTCATGTATAATAAAATTATATTATTTAATTACTTAACTTAGAACCTATTTTATATGTATTTTACTTTTTAAAAATTTATTTACTTTATTTATGACCAATTAAATGATTTTTAAAGTTCAATTTTATGATTTCGGGAGCATTTTTTTCATGATTACATGGTCAGTTTACTTGTGTATAATTCTGGAAGTTATTTTCAAATGGTAATAATTATCTAGTAGTGAAATTATATGGTATTATTTCACTTACAAAATTTTAAAAGGTCCCATATATCATTTTGTATTCTGGATTGTGTATGACTCACTTGATAAAACATTAATGATAAATGTTTAGTTTATTTTTGCGGTTTTTCCGACCATCACGAACTAGTTTAGTTTTATTTAACATTATGTCTATAAATTAGTTCCATCACATGAAAAAATTTATACTATAATATTAAAATATTATTTAATCATAATAATAGTTTTATGACCAATGTGGTAATAAAAAACAAAAAATCTTTATCCACCGAGATGGTAAACGGTTATAATTTGGACAATGATTTTGTTTATTTGAATTAGAGGAGATGTGAAAAGGGTTGGAAAGAAGATATTAAATTAGAAATATAAAATTACAGTATATATATAATATTGTATACATTATGATTTTATGGATGAATGAGGCGATGAGAAGGTATAAGAAGAAAAGAAATTAAAAGATGTTTTTTGAGAATGTTATCTCTTTACTATAACCTATTTGAAAAAACCCTTAATGAACTTAGAATCGGTCATTTATTTAGACCATAAGATCTTAGATGTGTGGAAGAGTATTTTAAGGTAACTGGACATAATATTTATAAGATACAAGTCTTATAAGGTTTGAGGAGAAGGGATGGTGAGGGGTGATATTTATAGGGGGATGAGAGGGGTGTTTTTGTTTATTATATTCATTCATTTATTATTTTGGCTCATGAATAACAATAGTGTTGATTACTATTACTAAATATAAAACATAAGTAAAAAGGGTTTGATATAATGGATTCTTACACATGAAATGACTCAAAAATTCATATATTTATCTTATAATGGTAAATGCTGTAATTTATTGTATTTCACTATTCACAAAAAATTCAGATATCATATAAAAATAATTAAAATTAACCCTTAAAATTTTTCAGTGTCTAAATTTCTAAAATACAATCCATTTTATGAAAATAATTTTCTAAATATGAGAAATTTAATTTTTAAATAAAATCATCATTTATTCAAAAAATACAGATTTTAATATTATAATTGATTTTTTGACCCTTCCAAAATTTAGTTAAGGTCACATTAATTTATATTATGATTATAATAAAACATAATATTAATTTATGAATCTATTTTATTCAAATAAATTTTATTTTAAATCATTATGTTAATTATAAATTATAAATTAACATTTACCTTTAATAAAAATACAAACAGTTAATTAATCATTTTTAAAACATTTATTTACTTATAAAATGATATAAAAATATAATATTTTTCATTTATAAAATACCTAAATTTTATTTATACATTCATAGGAAAGGTTACTATTCTGATTTCCATATTACTATTTATAATGGTTTGAATACTATTTAAACAGTAAGGTTACTATTCCATTGGTATAAGTTCCATAATTTCAATAAATACTTCATATTTCAATCTTTATTTTTTACTCTTAAGGTTATACATATAATTTAATATTAAAAATTAATTTTTTATTACTAACATTATGTTTTATTTATGTAGCTTTGTTCATGAGTGTGGTAATTCTAGTGGATCAAGCATATCCAAATTTTTCCATCCTTGTTATAATATTTTCTATTTATTATCCTGATGTAATATTTGAAATTATTATTTGATTATTTGATAACTAATATATCATTCTTCATTTATGATAATGATGTTTTTATTTGGTTATTTATGTGATATATGTGTTTTATGACATTATTATAAAAAGGAAGTTCTATTGATAAAATTATAGGCCAGTACACATATTAACTCATGCATCTACACATTGAACCATATATAACACTTTGTACTGAGTTTAAAGGTCTACTCACACTAATCACTAAATATCATTAAAAACATTAATACACTTAATAATCATTTGTTATGCACAACTCAAATACATAATTTGTAGTGATATTATAATTCCACTATTCTTGTAACACAAATGTTGTACACATTAATGAATAATAAATGAGGATTTACTTCATTATAAAACCATGATACATTTTACAACCATTATATCCAATATCTAATGTATCTTTTACAAAGGGATTTAAAATGGGCCTCATGATTTTTGTGAAAATGTTTTTTTCAAAGGTTCTTTTATATTTTCTTCTACAGTCACCTAATAGATTTTTACATCACCTCTCTTAATGATCTATACGATGAGATGGTATTTGTGATGTATTTTTTGGGTATTTGATGAGAATGGGTTTCATTGACCTGAGTAATAGATCCATTATTTTTATTTTAAAGCCCTGTTTATCTCTAAATACTAGGCACCACTCCACGTTTAGTGATGAAATTGTTGGTCCAAACTTCATCCATCGAGACATATTATGTAGCAATGTACTCAAACTCTATTATTATGTCCAATATGATGGAGTTTTTGAAACTATTATATCTTATATCTCCTTCATTTAGGGAAAAAATGAAATCAGATTAAGATATGATATCACTATTGTTGGATTGGAACTTGTATTAATGTATCCCATTAGAATGATCCCATCCATTTTTCTAAAGACCAAGAACATATCCTTACTTTTTATTAAGTACATAGGGATGTTCCTAAAAATATTCCAATGAATTTCACCAAGATTTGATTGGTATAAACATGTTATTATCAAATCATAAGAGACAATAGGTTCAATACATTACATGGTATACATGAGTGATCTTATTGTGGATGCATAAATAATTAAATCTTTCCTTTCTAAATAGTTAAAAGGATCTTGAGTCCTCTTAATATAAATTCCATGAAACACTAGTAAATAACTCTTTTATGAGTGCTCTGTGATAAACATCATTATAAATTTTACAATATATTTTTTTACTCATCTAAATGAAAGTCTTTGATCTATATCTATAGATATTTATTACTAATAAATATGATAATTCTGTAACAACCCAAACATTCATTAATGAAAATTTCTCTTAATCAAATTAAATTTTTTATTATGGATATATAAAAACATATACACTTACTTGGTTTTATCTTTTTGGATTTCAAAATACCGTTAAGAATTATTACCTTTGCTAATATATCAATTGAACAGTGATCACATGATAAGTCTAAATAGATGGCTTTAACAAATCCAATTTACTTAGATAAAGGAAGTGATGGCCTCATCTAGTAGAATTTATCTATACGAAACCCATTTTTCAGATCTTGGAAAGGAGGTGGCATCATTGGGCTTTGCTGTTGACCAAGTCAAAGCCGAGTTTCAACATGTTAAGCCTGAGTAGAACCACCTATGTGAGAAGTGGAAGTTGATAGAGATTATCACCTGAGCAATGTTATCTGAGCCACCCCAAGAGTCTGTCACCATTAAACACCTTACACTTTAGTATTACGCGGGTTTTATAAGGGGTTATGTAACAAGACCCTAGCACTATGATTATGTGAATTATTTTTGAATATATTAAAGAATATACATTTATTTTATTGTTGTTACTTTGTAAACTGTTTTCAAAGTACAAATAGTTTTTTAGTTAATATTCAATTAAAAATATATTTTGATGAATTAATGGATTTTTAAATTAAACAATATTTCAATTAAATATTATTACTAAATTAATTTTAATTAAGTATAAATGATAGTATAATTTCTATGAACATAATAGTAATTTTTATTAAGTTTTGAAAGCTATTTTTATCAAAAGCCATGAATTTTTGATAAATTCCAATTTTTATTTTAAAACTAAAAATTAACATATTTATATAATTATTTATATAAATTTATTATTATTTTTGGAATCAGTATGTCTAAATTATCCATCGGTGAATGTTTCATAAGTTTCCGAGATAGTCGATGTTTTGGGTAAAAATTAAATACGATTTAAATATATAATGTGTTTTATGACATCATAATGAACCAATAGTGATGAAATAAAATATTATCAACATTATTTTTGGCCAATATATGTTTTACCATTAAAATAATGGAATTTTTGGTTTGTTTTATTTATTTTACAATGCATTAGTGGACCCTTCTAGACTTATAAAACATTTTAACTTTTTAAATTTATTTCCTTGAGAGTGTGACTCACCTCCACATAATAAAAACTTGTTGGGTGGAGAGTGATGTCAAGAGGGGGGTGAATTGCCTTTTAAAAAATAATTAACAATTTAAAATCAAAGTAAAAAGTGCAGCGGAAATAAAAGAGGCAAGACACAAAACTTGATAACGGAGTTCGGCTTAAACCAAAGCCTACGTCTCCGCTCCCAACTCAACCGTTGAGAGATTTACTACCGCTTGCTTTTTAATGGTTTTAGCAAGAAACCCACTAGACTTTAAGGTAGTCTAGAACCTATTATAGCTTGCTTTTAATGGTTGAGCAAGAACCCACTAGCCTTCTTACAGGTGAAGGCTAGCTCACCTATGACTCAAGCCTTTTAAAGGGAAGGCTTGACTAACCTCTTCACACCTTGAAGGTGGTGTGAAAACCCAAAAAAAAGGAGGATGAGAGAAAGAGGGGTTTGTAGGCACAAACCCAAATTGATGCTCAAAATAATAAAACAAGAAAAACCATAATGTGGAGAAGTCTTGGGCACAAATGGATTGATTGGAGTTGATGAAGAGCGCTCCCAAGCTTCTATGGTGATGCTCCTTGGATGTGGAAATGAGTTGGAGCAAATGGGGATCCTTGAAGGAATGCACCGGAGGTTCGCCAAATGATCGAAAAATGTTCCCGTGGGCTTCCTTATGTTTCCGGGGCTTCCTAGTCCTTTATTTATAGAGGGGGAACCCTCAAATGGCCTTTGGGGGTCTTCGGAGCCGTTGGAGAGGCCTTCGGAGCCGTTGGGAGTCAAGTGGACAAGTCTGGTCAAAGCCCAACGGCTAGTTTGACTGGCTCCACCGGCTGAATGGTGCTTGGCCACCGGTTGGCCGGTGCTTTGGAAAATGGAGAGGCCTTCTGCCCAGGCACCACCGGCTGGCCGGTGAGGAGGCCACCGGTTGTCCGGTGCTGAGACAGTAGGTGTCCCTTCTGTCTGGGTTCCACCGGCTGGCCGGTGATGGGACACCGGTTGGCCGGTGGTCTGGACAGAGGGGATGCCTTCTGTCAAGATTCCACCGGCTGGCCGGTGGTCATCCACCGGTTGGCCGATGGACTCAGAGAGTCCACTTTCAGTCCTTCTTGGCCCAATTCCTTGGCAACCTTTTGCCTATCAACAAAAACACTTAAAACAAGATTAGATATATAAGAGAGTGATTGTGATCATAAAAATTAAACCACGAGGGGTACGAGAGGTACAACAAAACTATTATTTTAAGAAGTTAGGAAATTGTACTTATAAAATAATTTTTTACATTCCACTTTGGAAAAAACCATTAGAAAAAACCATGGGATGGTTTGTGGTTTTGATTAGTTGTGTGGTTCCCAAAACTTAAATAAAAAAGAATTCCCTCTCCTTTCATATATAAACTCACCAATTATACCACTTACTCTTCACTCAAAGCCTTTTGAGTTCATCCAACCTATGCCCTCCTCTCTCTATAATCCTCCCAAGCCTCCCCAACCTCCCAAGAAGCCTCTCTCAAGCCTCTCCCAAGCCTTTGGGATCACACTCCCATGTAAGGGATTCCTTCCTTTCTTATTTTTATCAAAGTTTATTTATGTGGTAATACCATTTTACATTCAATTAAAAATGTTGGGGAATGATTTTTCACCTCACCTATATTCCAATACTTATTTATGAAATGATGAGATACCTCTTTCTCCCTCATTAATTCCTCCCATGTATCCACGTTAGTATGCCGAAATTCCATGAGGAATTTCTCTCTCATCATTTACATTCAAGCAATTCTTTTGTATTATGAATGTAAATTACATTAAATATGTTTGTACATGTACATATACGACCCCCATTACTGTACATTTAATTTATATATGATGAGACACCCCTTTCTCTCTCATCAACCATTTTTATGAATTCTTATTTCACACCGTTATGCTGCAGAAATTGCACTGATTTTCCAAGACAATGTTATTCTGTTGTGAATACCATGCCCATTTATCTATCAAGGGTATTAAACTTTATGAACATTTAATTATTGATTATTAATCTTCATGTATGTATTCCACATCCCTTTATCATGGAATAAATTATTATTAATGATTCTATGTTGTATGATCCATGTGACACACTTATGCATGAAATTAAATTTTTAAGAAGGGTGTGCCCTGATAGAAATCCAATGCATTGGGTAAAGATTAGTATCATGATAAGTAAAGTGAAATTATGGTTTACTCATGATAATTCAAGGGAAATTAGGGGTTACTCATTCTCAATGTGCAATGATCCTTGGCTCATGCTAATACCATGTTAAGTGTTGTTTCCACATTTCCATGTTATGATAATCATGATATATCATGACTTTTTGTTCATGTTTCTCTTATGATCCATTGATATTCATATATCCTAACATGTATTGTACTCTTCATGTTATACCTTTTTTACTCCCTTAATGGTCTTTATAGCTCACCCTTTTATCATGTATGTCCTCAGGTAATCCTATGCAATGCTTAGTACAAGGGAATGTTGTGGTAATGTAAAGGAAATTTTTTAATACATATGTTGTGTGTTTTATGTATGAAGTTGTTATATAATTTTCCTACGCCCTAAATATAGTATACCTATCGATCTTATATGTTTTATCAAGTGAATTTTATTTAATAAATCATGTTTAAGTGTGTAATAAAGAGTAGGACTGTCATAGTTGGTATCAAAGGGTAGGTTTAGTTATTTTTGGATTAGGATTAAAAAACCCTAGTGAAAAGATTATGGATAATAATAATTAAAATAAAAACATACCTAAATTTTGGTGAGAATTTAGTAAGTGTATTACCAAGAAAATACATCCCTGTTTAGATATAAGCAGGTAGAGGCTGCTTTGGCACATATGTACCTAGGAGTGAAAACTTTAACAAGGAGTTCCTGTCTTGACTCGGGGTATCCTATTAAACGACAATGATCCTTGCTACACTCTTGGTTACAACACTCTTGGGGGATAGGTTTTGGTCAATTCACAAGCTTAGTATGAACCATTATTAAGGGAATAAAAAAAGACCCTAAGAATAAATGTTGGGAAGTAGACCATGGATAACATAGATTGAATCCTATAGATTAATAAGTTAAGGACATAAAATTTATTTATAATTCATCTGTTTTTTCCTTGGTTTACCCTTTATGTTTTACCCCTATATTTCCTTTTACTCTATCCAATGGCCGGTAATAGGAGTACTCAGGCTAAAAACTGATGTGAAGATCAATGTGATGACTGTTCTGATGGGATGCCTAATCTAATTAGTGCTATAATCACGAAATTTTTCATGATACACTCTCAGTTAACTCATTCTTTGAATTTAGAAATGGGTCAAGAGGAATGTTCAAACCCCCTTAAGAAAGAACAAGTCTCAATTGAGAGCTTCATGAGAAGAAGGCCTCATACTTTTAATGGATCATCTGATCCCTCAATTGCCAAACAATGGATCAAAACCATTGAAAAGATCTTCTCCATCCTTCAATGTTTCGAACAAGAGATGGTTCTTCTGGATGCTTATCATTTAGAGGGTGAAGCCAATCAATGATGGACATTGATCAAAAATATGAAGCCTTAAGAGGAGATCAAGGAGTTTGAATGGTTGGATTTCTAGAAAATGTTTTTTTGATAAATATTTTCCTCATACCCTCCAACTTAAGATAAAAAGGTACTTCCTTTCCCTCGAGAAAAAAGATGATTAATCCATCAGAGCGTTCAAGGAAAACTTCACAAGTCTTGCAGGGTACACCTCCAACTTTGTTGTTACCACTGAATGAAAGGTTGACTGCTTCTTTGGTGGGCTAAAACGTAGCATACGGAAATCCCTCGTGATCCATGACTTTGATATATATGTAGAAATTTTTCGATGTGCCCTTAAGGTAGAAATGGAGATCAGAGAATCTCAGGGGAATCAAGGGGATGATAAGCATAAGGTGGAATTCAATTATGGTAGTCTGATGGATAAATCCAATAGTGATAAGAAAATCCAGCACCCCACTTTCCAATGGTGTGGAAAGAAGCACCATAAAAATTGCCTGAAGGGGATGAGGAAATTTTTTAGGCATGGAAGGGAAGGGAACTTAGATATGAAATGCAGACAAGAAAAACAAGTGGCTATGACAGAGGAGAGGAATTTTCCATTCAACACTCAACGTGTTGTTAATTACTTCAACTGCAAATAAACAGGTCACCTTGCAAAATAGTTCCCTAAGACAAAGGTTTTTGGAGGCAACCGAAAACCTACATGGCAGAAAGTGCGAGATTTTTCCATCAACACCATCGAAGTGAACCCCAACAACGAAGTGGTTATAGGTACACTGGTTATTAATTCTAGAATAGAGAACATAATTTTTGATTATGTTTCTACACATTCTTTTATATCCCAAAAGTTTAGTAGAACTATCTCAAAACCACCACAAATCATGGAAGTAAATATGACAGTGATTACGGAAAATTGGGAAATCATTGAATCACATGAATATAACTCCTCCCCTATCATAATTTGTGGAGTGAAATTCCTAGAAAACCTCATCATACTCCCTTTAGTGGAATTTGATGAAACTCACAGCATGGATTGGATTTCATTATATAGATCCATAAAAAATTTCCATGAGAGGAAAATCACTCTCTATATGGAGAATCAACCCGTAATTCTATAAAAGTGAATGGAGGAATATTTATCTTATTTATAATCATCATCTCAAGCATGGATATTACTACCCTATGAGCACACGTATCTGGATCAGATGATTGAGTCTAAGGAATCAATCATACTTGAATACATACCTATTGTGAGGGAATTCACTGATGTGTTTCTAGAGGAATTGTTTGGCCTTACTCCTATAAGAGGTGTTGAATTATCAATTGACCTTATACCTGGGGCATTTCTAATATCCAAGACTTCATATAGAATTAATATTGTGGAGCTTGAGGAGATTAAGAAAAAACTATAGGAGAATCTGGATAAAGGGTTTATACGCATAATTACTTCACCATGGCTTTCACCAGTCTTCTTCATCAAGAAGAATAATGGGTCAATGTGCCTTTGAATTGATTATATTTATCTCAACAAAATCACGATAAAGAAAATGTATCCTCTTCCAAGAATTGATGACTTGTTTGATCAGCTATATGGATCACAATACTTTTCCAAGGTGGATTTGTTGTCATAATATTACCAATTAAGGGTGAAGAAGGAGGATATCCCCAATACTTCTTTTCTTATGAGGTACGGGAACTATGAATTCTTAGTAATGCCTTTAGGGCTCACTAATACTCCAGAAATATTCATAGACTTGATGAATAGAGTCTTTAGAGATTACCTCAACAAATTTGTGGTAGTATTTATAGATAATATTCTAATATACCCCCAAACCAAGTAGGATCACGAGGAGAATATAAGAACTATACTAGAGACCTTGAAAAAGGATAATCTCTATGAAAAGTATAGCAAGTATGAGTTATGGTTGAAGGAAGTATCATTCTTGGGTCATATCATCACAAGAAATGGGATATCTATGGATCCCTCAAAGACAACTACAATTGAGGGATGGTCTAGGCCAATATCGGTAACAAATATCCATTACTTCCTGGGGTTAGTAGGATATTGTCACCAATTTGTAAGATATTTATCATGATTTTACAACCCTCTCACCAAGATAACTCGGAAGGGAGTAAAGTTTGCTTGAAGTGATGAATGCGAGGAAAGAATAAAGGAGTTGAAAAGGAGGCTTATCATGTCGCCCATACACACACTCCCAATAAGTGAAGAACTCTTTGTGGTGTACAATGATTCTTAAAATAGGTGTTTAGTCTATTTAAAAATGAGAAATGATAAATTGATAGCCTACGTCTCAAGGAAGCTGAAAATCTATGATCACAACTATCCCACACATGATCTGAAGTTGGTGGCTGTGATCTATGAATTGAAAATCTGGTGGAATTATCTCTATGGGGATAAGTGTTAGATATATACTGATCACATGAGCCTCAAATAAATATTCACACAAAAGAAGTATAATATGATCCAATGATGATGGATAGATATCATCAAGGATTATGACTTCTCAATCCACTACCATCCCGGTAAGGCAAACAAGGTGGCATATGCTCTAAGTAGAAAGTATCCTACATCTTTATCAATGATGAGAATTTAAAAGGATCAAATCTTCTTATATTTGTAGAGGATAGAAATGGGAATCATTAAGGGATGAAAATCATCAATCCTTTCTCAAATGGTTTCTCAACCATCCCTCATGAAAAAAATAAAGGATTCTCAAAGAAAGGATGTGGATATTCTGAAAAGGGTTGAAGCTATCAAAAATAGGAAATCATCAGAGTTTATGGTTGAAGAGGACAAAATTGTGAGATTTGGGTCACGATTATATGTGCAATCCTATCCAGAGATGAAGAAGGAGATTCTGAATGATGCACATAGCTCAACCTTCTTTATTCACCCCGGGAGCACAAAGATGTATTGAGATATCTGAGAAAAATTTTTGTGGGACAATATGAAATGGGAGATTGATGAATATAAATCAAATTTTCTTGTATGTCAGCGGGTGATGGATGAGAGGAAAAATTCTAAGGGGATGATACAACCACTACCTATACCAAAATGGAAGTGGGAGAACATTACCATAGACTTTGTCCCTGGACTTCCAAGGATATCTAGAGGAAACAAGGATATATGGGTCATTGTGGATTGTCTTATGAAGAGATATCTCTTTATTAGGATTGTTGAGGACTTCTCATTGGATCAACTTGCATGGATTTACATCAATGAATAGGTAAGATTTCATGGAGTATTACTATCTATTGTATCTGATCGTGATCCGAGATTAACCACGATGTTCTGGAAATGTCTCAATCATGCTCTAAGTACTGAACTAAACTTCAGTATAGCCTATCATCCTCAAACTAATGGCCAATATGAGTGAACTATTAAGACACTGGAAGATATGTTAAGATCATGTTCTATGGAATTAAAAGGAATATGGGACCGAAATATTCCACTAATTTATTTATTGTATAATAATAGTTTCCACTTGAGTATTCGAATGTATCCATATGAATCCCTTTATGGGAAAAGGTCCATAATACTGGTGTATTGGGATTAATTCGGTGAGTGTAAGCTTCTAGGACCTGAAATGGTCAATGAAATCGTGGAGAAGTTGGAAATCATCCAACAACATATCAATGTAGCCCAAAGTTGACAGAAGAGTTATGTAGATAACCGTTGATGAGATCTTTAGTTCAAAGTTGGAGATATGGTATTTATACGCATATCTCCATGGAATAAGGTCAGGAGTTTTGGAAATAAAGGGAAGTTATGTCCTAGGTACATCGATCCTTTTGAGATTCTTGATCATGTCGGGGTTGTGGCCTATCAACTAGAAGTTCCACCTATCATGGAAAAATTACATGATTTCTTTCATGTATCCCTATTAAGGAAGTACATATCAGACCCTTCACATGTACTCTCTTTATAGTTAGTATAGTTAGAGGATGATCTTTCTTACAATGAGTAGCCAGTGAAGATCTTGGATTGTAGGGATAAAGTTCTATGTTACAAGATTACCCACCTGTTCAAAGTACTATTAAAAAACCATAAGTACGAAAAGGAAACATGGGAACTAGAGGAGGAAATGAAGGAAAATTACCCACACCTATTTGTGTCAAAGAATATAAAAGGAAATTTTTAAGGTAAAATTTATTAAGGGGGGAAGATTGTAACAACCCAAACATTCATTAATAAAAATTCCTCCTGATAAAATTAAATGTATTGTTATGGATATATAAAAACTTATTCACTTCCTTGATTTTATGTTTTTGGATTTCAAAATACCATTAAGAATTATTACCATTGCTAATATAGTCGTTAAATAGTGATCACATGATTAGTATAAATATATGGCTTTAACGAATCCTATTTACTCAGAAAAAGGAAGCGATGGACTCATCCAGTAGAATTGCTCCATACGAAGCCCATTTGTCGAAGCTCAGAAAGGAGGTGAAGTCATTTGGCTTCACTCCTTACCAAGCCCAAGCTGATCTTCAACACATTAAGATCGAGCAAAACCACCTATGAGAGAAGTGGTGGAAGTTGATAGAGATTACCACATGAGGGATGTTATCCGAGCCACCCCAACAGTTAGTCACTATCTCACACCATACGATTTAGTATTCTGTAGGTTTTATAAGGGGTTATGTAAAAAGAACATAGCACTATGATTATGTGCGTTATTTTTTATAGAACAAATAATATACATTCATTTTGTTATTGTTACTTTATAAATACTTTTTAAATCTAAAATTGTATTTTTAGTTAATATTCAATTAGGAAATCTATTTTTATGAATTAATGGATTTTTGAATTAAATAATATTTTAACGAAATATTATTACTAAATTAATTTTTATTAAATATAAATGATCGTATAATTTTAATGAACACAATTGTAAATTTTATTAAGGTTTGAAAGCTATTTTAATCAAAACCCATGAATTTTTTATAAATGTATATTTTTATTTTAAAAGAAAAAATTCACATATTTAGAAAATTATTTAGATAAAATTAATATTATTTTTGGAATCAAGAAGTCGAAATTATTCGATAGTGAAGTTTTCATAATTTTCTAAGACAGTCAAATTTTTGGGTAAAAATTAAATAACATTTAAATATATAATGTGTTTTATGACATCATAATGAACCAATAGTGATGTCATAGAAAACTATAATCATTATGTTCTGCCAATATATGTTTTAAAATTAAAATAATATGATTTTAGGCTTGTTTTATTTATTTTACAATGCCTTAGTGGACCCTTCAAGACTTATAATACATTTTATGTTTTTGAATTGATATCCTTGAGAGTGTTACTCACCTACACATAATAAAACCTATTATTTTAAGAAGTTCGTCCATTGGCCTCATAAAATAATTTTTTCCTCCCCTCGTTTTCAAAAACTATGGGAAAAAACCATTGGATGGTTTGTGGTTTTGATTAGTTTAATGTGTGGTGCGCAAAACCTAAATAATAAATATTTCCCTCTCCTTTCCTATATACACCCACCCAACCTCCCACTAACTTTTCACTAAAAGAATTTGGATTTCATTAATACTCTTACCCCATCTTTCTATAATGCTTCCAAGGATCCCCAACCTCCAAAGAATCCTCTCTCAAGCATTTGGGATCACACTTCCAAGTAAGGGATTCCTTCCTTTCTTATTTTTATCCAAGTTTCATTTTGTTGTAATACCCTTTTACTTTTAATTAAAAATAGTGAGGTATGATTTAAAAACTCCCTTATATTACCCTCCTTATGTATGAAATTATGAGAGACCTCTTTATCCCTCATTAATTCCTCCCATATATACCTGTTACTATGCTGAAATTCCAGGAGGAATTTCTCTCTCCTCATTTATATTCAAGCAATTTTTTTGTATTATGAATAAAAATTCCATTACATATGTTGAGAAATGTATATATATGAACCCATTACAGTCCATTTCATGTAAATGTTATGAGACACCCTTTTCTCTCTCATGAACCATTTTTATGAATTATTATGTCACACAGTTACGCTGTCGAAATTGCACCGATTTTCCAAGACAATGTCATTATGTAATGGATACCACACCCATTTCTCTATCAATGGTATTCCCATTTTTGAAAATTTACTTATATATTATAATGATTCATGTTTTTATTGAACATCCCTTTATCATGGCATAAATTATTATGAATTATTCCGTGTTGTATGATCCATGTGGCACACTTATGCATGAAATGAAATGTTTAAGAAGGGTGTGCCTTGATAGTCCTCTAATGCATTGAGTAAATATTAGTATCACGATAAGTCGAGTGCAATGAGGGTTTAATAATTCTAATTCAAGTGAAATTAGGGTTTAATCATTATAATTCATGTTCAATGAGGTTTTACTCATTCTCCATGTGCAATGAGCCTTGGCTCATGCTAATACCATATTAAGTGTTGTTTCCACACTTCCATGTTATGATAATCAAGATATATCATGACTTTGGGTTCATGTTTATCTTACGATCCATTTATATTCATATTTCCTAAAATACATTTTACTCTTCATGTTATACCTTTTTACTCCCTTAATGGGATTTATAGATCACCCTTTTCACATGTATGTCCTCAGGTTATCCCATGCAATGCTAAGTATGAGGGAATGTTGTGGTTACGAATTTTTTTTTCAATAATGATGTTGCGTGTTTTACGTTTTAATTTGTTATATAATGTTTCTAAGCCCCAAAGACACTATAACTCTCGATATTATATGTTGTATCAAGGGAATTTTATGTAATAAATCCTGTTTAAGTGTATAATAAAGAGTAGGTTAGTCATATATTCACCCATGTATTTCATTGAGAGAAATATCTTTAATTATACCATAAAAGAGTTTAAGGTATTTATAAAAATTTAAATAATAATTATTTCAATCATGTATAATATTATAAATAACACAATATTCCAAAAAAAATTATGTTAGATACATGGATCATCCATGTTCTTGATAAAACCCAAATCTTTGATCATATAATCAAACTATATGTTCTAACTCTAAGAATCATGATTCAATCCATAAATGGACCATCAAAATTTATAAACCTTTTCAAGCTCATTTTATCTTCAAAACCCAATGGTTGTATTATATACACATACTTAAATAAATCATTTGTAAGAAAATAAGTTTTTACCTCCATTTTATATATATGAAAATCGTAAGGATCTGCTATGAAATAAATATCCTAATGGACTTTATCATCATAAAAGGTGAAATTTTTTCTTTATATTCAATATCATGAATTTTTTAAAACCCTTTCTCACTAGGAGAGTTTTATAGGATGATAATTTATCTTTCAAGTGGGTTGCATTTTCAAAAACCCACTTTCACCCTATCAGTATCACCCTTTCTGGTACATTCACTAAGTTCTATATTTGATTAGTGTACATGGAGTTCATCTTAGATTTCATGGAATCAGGCCATTTCTCATAATAAAAAAAATTAATGTAAACTTAGGGGGTATTATTTTCATCATCATTAAACATTACATCATAATCATTTTCCATAATAAATCATGTTCTCTTGGGATCCACATGAATCATACCAGACCTTCAAGGTTTTTGAGTAACCTGAGTTGGTTCTACTTCCACAAATCTCTATGGAACAAGCTCAAAATCCTCAATAACACATCCTTTTTTATTGAACATAAACAAGGTCAATTTTTATCCCACTGAATCCTTGAAAAACATATTCTTTCTCTAGGATTATAGAAAATAGGGCAAGAAACACTTTATTCTCTATAGGACATTATAATTAAATATTCCCTAGTTTCCATAGGACAAAAAAATAATCATTTATCTACCTTAGTTTCGAGTTTATCAGATTATAAAAATCATATATATTTTTCATAAACCAAAATATTAATAAAATAAACAATGGGACATTTCTATGTTCATATCCCATATGGAAATTTCATTAATTCTTTAGATGTAGAATTGTTAAGTATGAATGCAACCATTTCTTGAGATTATCCTAAGAATGAAATGGGAAGATCACACTGACTTATAATTGATCGAACCATATCCAAAAAAGTATTATTTATCCTATTACACACAATATTCCACTGAAATATTCTAAGAGTGGGTTGTGAAACAATTCAAAAATCTCTCAGATGATCAATCAATTCCTATATTACATTTTTAGAACACTGATTTGATAGGATAATATTAATATTTTTTTCCAGATGATTCTATAATTTTTTCTAAATCTCTATGAACTTTTCAAATGATTTATACATTTATATAATGAGAAACACATAACTGTGTTAACTAAAATCACCAATAAAGTTTAAAAATTACCTAAACCCACCACTTTCTAGAGTACTCATTGGTCTACACACATTACTATGTATAAGATCTAATTTTCCACTATCCCTTTCAACTTATCCACTAAAATGTATTTGTATTTTCATTTTTTATGACAAAAAATTCAAATTTATCAAAAAATTAATAATAATGAATCTAATAGTCAATATCTATTAAGTATTTGATTATATTTCCCAATTATAATTCCAAGGTGAAAATTCCAATGGTGAGTGGGTTATAATCAACCTTGACCTTCTTATTCTAAATGTTGTAGTTTTTTATATCCATTTAAAGAATATACAAACCATTTATCACATTCCTAATTCTCTATAACATTTCATTCATATATATATATAGAATAACTCTTGTTCTTAATAATAAATTAATATAATATCTTATCCAAACAAGATATAGGTATAAAATATTTTCTTATGGTAGGAACATACTAATAGTTTTGAGATTATAAAACTAATCCACTAGGTAGATATAGATCATATATAATAATATCTAAGTTATAAACTCATGCCCCATTCTCTATATGTAGATATTATTCACCATTATTTTGTTCTCTCCTATATATAAGTCCGTGTTTATCCACAAAAACGGGGGATGATTACTTAGTATCTAATACTAATGATTTAGAGTTTTAGAAATTGATTTATCTTATATTCACATTCATATTCTTAGAGTGATTCTCCTTGGGTACAATTATCATCCTTAGATACCAATATAGAATAGTTTTATAGGTCATACCTATAAGAAACTATAAAATAATAAACATGATACATTCTATAATCTATAATGAAGACATATCTATGAGAAAGTATCTTGTTTTCTATATTTTAATAATTTAAAAGTCCCACTAAAATGATGGCCCCATATATCATTACCATTATTTATACAGTATCCAAATTTCAATACTTAATGAGTCATATTTTTCATTCCTCTCATCACTTAGTTATTTAGGTTAGCTACCATACAAATTATATCACATATTAATCTTGGATTGTTGAGTGGAAAACTCTTTAACAAAATACATCATAAGGATTTAATTTAATATCACTTTATATAAAATTATAACATTTAGATTTCTCTGGATAAGTGTCACCCAAATATCACAGTGAGATTTTGTTACCTAATCGTAGGGTTATTGTTTTACACTAAACCCTATATATGATAATATATGGGTTCCCTGGTTTAATAGTATATACTCATTTAAATGATTGTGGTCTTGACATGCATTTTCTTTATAAAGACTCACATTGTTAGTATCTATGGGGTTTTCTTCTCAAATCTCATTAATTTAGTATACACTATAATCATATTAGATATATAACTATTTTTTAATATTTAATCATTATTTTCTCATGTTTATTTTTCTATGTATTCATTCTTCAAAATGATTTAGTTTTTTAAATACCAATTTCATCCATCAAATTATTATTTTCAAGACATATTATTGTGAGACTCTTTAGAAATAACAATGTTTTTCTTACTCACTTGAACATAGAATCCAAACATGTTTACATATATCAAAATTTATCCCATACATAAGGTATATGAAATTTTCATGTCAAGGTTTATAATTATATGAAAATAACAATCCACACATGTCTAATCATAGAGAGACAAATTTTCAACCCCCACTTATATAGAAAAGGAAACATTCTCTAGGATAATGAGAAGTATAACCCAAATACCCAATACCCAAGGATACTTTACTCAACATACATTTCAATTAAATCATAACCCTAACACCCTAATATGTATAAACTATTTTTATCCTCAAAATTAAATATAATAACATTAATAAAAAACTTAATTTAAGGTACATGAAAACTAAATATTTTGTTGTAATATGTATCATGACCTGACCATTTTATTAGATGTAAATTCTCACATAAATTTAAGAATACATAATATTAAATCATATAATCATTTTAAATACATGAATATTTTAAGAGAATAAAAATATAAACAATTTAATTATTTAAATAACATGAGATATAAACATGAACATTTCGTATTTAATTCTGGTATAAGAATATTCCTATTAAAATCACAAACACATATTTTTAATAATTAAAAAAACATCATTTCATTTAAAATATTAATTTTGTCTTCATTTTGTCTTATAGAATAATTTACAATAGATAAGGGCCATAATAAATCATAAGTCATGATTGATATCAGTTCATATGATAAAATATATTACTGGGAACCTATTAAATTTAATGTATATTATAAATATAACATGATGCACTATTTTACAAACTAGGTATTGAAGTCTTAGGTTATGATATCAAATATTATTTCTTATGATATAGAATAAAATTGTGCATTTTGATGTATAATACTCTACAATAAAAACCAGTTGTACCCTATAAATTAAAGTTATAATTATAATGTCCTATATTTTAAATTCTTTAAGAGATATTGAACAATTGATATACAACCATTTCATATTCTACCCTACGACATCACCTCAAATGCCTTACGATAAACATGTTCTTCACAAAATCAGTAGAAAAACATGTTTATTAAAATATTATCATATATAGAATACCTCTAATGGTATTTATAGGATCATATAATGATCATCATAGTGGAATAAACCCATTTTATTATCCAATCTATCATCATCGAACCAATATATACTGAAGAGCATAAATATAAATATATATACCTCTATCACAAAACCCTTTATCTCTATCAATCTTGATGGAGAATGTTTGGTGAAGATTAACAAGTTAAAACCAATTTAATTTCTCCTCCATGGGGATATAAAATGGAACATAGAATCCTCAAACACTATGATAGGATCCTGTGAACTCCAAGTGGTATGAGAGAACCTTATTCAATGAAGAAAAATTTATAACCACTATATAAGATGTAAGTACCTGATCTTTAACTTTAAATATTATTGTTCTCTTAGATTGTAATTCATTATATTTAACTCCCAATGATATTTTAGGTTTATATTTTGATATATTTAGGTTATTACTCTTTAACAACAAACCCATATATCAAGAAGTGGATACTTATATTCGGTTTCTATTTTCCCCCAAAAATTAAACTTTTAAAAAGAAACATGTTTTCTTTTCATGAAACATCATATAAATTTTTATATTAACCACATCCTTGTGTCTAATAATCCCTAAAACACTATGATTTTTTTAAAATTTTGTCACGAGCAAAAAAATATTAGTAAGGGAGTTAAAAATAATGAAAAAAACCGTTAGTTCAAGAATACAGACAAAAATTTTATTTTTTAAAATATAAATTTTGGGCTCAAATTAAAAAATTTATTAAACAATAAATAAATTTTCAAGCCCATATTTTTTCATAAAAAAATTAATAAAAATTTAAAAATAAAAGAACTCATAATTTTTTATTTTAAATCATGAAAATATTATGATTTTTTTTCAAAATGTTATGATTTTCACCCTTAAGAAGAATCATATACTTTACTTTAAACATATGATCATTGGATTATCTTGAAAAATCATAATATTTTTCAAAAAAAAAACATAGAAATAAGAGATAAAACAAGTAGTTAACTAGGGAAATAATTTTCCATACCACTCTTACAAATGGAATAACCATACAATCTACTTCTATAACCAATTCATTGGAGGGCTATCATGGACCTACCTGTACTCAGTTTATAACGGAAGCACCCATCCTTGGTTAATGAAATAACCACCTATATGTGGTTTATAAAATAACCACCTATCCTTCATTTATTACCTAACCATAAATCATCAAACATAATTTCTCTGAAACATAACATATTCATAAAATATATAATTTTTAATTTTCATCATTAAAATCATAAAAATATTCTTTCACCAATATAGATATATTTAAATATATTTAAATATACTTTACATTTGAAAAAACTTTTTGAAAAAATCCAAATAGGAAAGGATAGTTTTTTTTTGTGATGAAAAAATGTATGTTATAAAAGAATTAAAATATAAAATTATGATTATAGTGGCAGAAAAATTCATTGTCATTGAATACGTTAAAAAAATTTATTTTTTCTTTTGTAAATAATGTAAAAAGATTCTGTATAAAATATATAAAATGATTCTATTTAAAAAACATTAAAATAAATTAATGACCTATTTGACTATAATAAAATAATTATGATTTTTATATATCAATTAAACTTTTAATACAAATCATGAAATATGGATAAGAAAAACTAAATATGTTACAATCATGGAGATGGTAGGCCATAGGTACGCATGATTAATATTTCCATTTTTTAATTATAATTAGGGAAAGAAGGTAGATATTATTTTAACTTTCCATAATGATAATTATATCATAAATACCATATTATTTCCTTAAAAATACTTATATAAATCATCTAGGTGATGTGTTGATTAAAAATAAATCACATCGCTTTGTGGATATTGTCATCCACACATATGCACGAATGACATAATCATTTTCTGTGTATTAGAACATATGATTATAAATTATCCCATAATTATAAATAATGATAAATATTTCATGAATATCATTTATATAAATTAAATCTATAATTATAACCACCCATGAGAGATGCTGAGAGAAAAGTAATTTCATCGGTTCATGAGGCGGTAGTACAGTGAACACATGAACGCCTGTTTCATTTCCCATTTGATGGAATAAGAGATGGATTTAGTTTTTTCCATTAATATTTTAATATATTAGTGTATAATATAAACTATTGTTATTATACCATCATGGTTGAATAATATTTAGAGGAGGTATAAGAGGAAATAAAATAAAAAATCACAGTTAACCAAGACACCTATTCTTCAAAAAAAACTCTTAAGGTTTTCAATAAAATATTTCCTAAGTTAGTGTTATGATAAAACCAATGTAAAGAACCAAGTTTTTATAGATTATAACTTTGATCAAAAATTTAATATTTTTCAATGAAATGATTTTATGGGGGTAAAATAGCCACTTTTTTATAGAAAATTATCTCAGATAATTTTTATAACCAGTCTATTATCCCCAGAATAGAGTTTTTACCCTATTATAAGAGTTTGGATAATTCCAAACTATTTAAATTTTTGTGGAATAACTAATATTTTATATTTTATTAATTAAATATTAATATTTTATCACATGTTATTTTGAAAATATATTTTTAATGAAGTGTCATATTAAGATCTCATCTCCACCGATGAGTCTGGAATGAGAAATTTTTCCTATAAAAGGAATAAAATCAGTTCAGGTATTGGAGCCAGCCCGAGCCCTTTTTCTTTTTCTTTTATTTTTCATATTTTCAATTCTTCTTCTCCCCCTAGATTCTTGAAAACACCCCATACAGTCTTCCTCCTTCACACAAATGAGAGTGAAAGTGAGATAATGATAGAGAGAGAGAAAAAATGATGTACCACCTTGAAGATTGAGAGGTGCCAATTGGTCATGTGATAACCATATATAACATAAATGGGTGATGATTTGGTGAATTTCACCCAAAGGTTGGACTATTTTTTTATTTTTCCATAAATCCCCATTTATTTACTATTTTCATGTTTTAAGTACTTTTTATCAATTTTTAAGAACCATAGTGGGTTAATCTATGGGTTTTGTAGAGAAAATTAGGTTTTGTTCTGATTTGTGGGGTTTCTTGTCTACAAATCCTAATTACACGGTATCTCATTTAGTAACACATGCCCTATGTTATTAACTTTTGGGTTAGGTGATTTTTTTATAAGTGAACTCTAGGTATAGTGTATATATGCCATGTACTGGTACTCATCCGTGTAGCTAATTTTATTTCCATACAGCCTATGTGATGGAATGTGATCATGTACATTACATGAAAAGACCCAGTGTTGGATGCACACTATATAGATGTATAAGGAAAGGATATATACATTACTAATCCCTGTGAGGTACCTGACTATGTACTCAATATAAATGTTTCACATTTTGTGTACATGGGTTTCCACACACCATGCCCCTCTGGAGTATATGCCTAGGTGATGCTTCAATGGTATAGACCGTATACCAAGGTATATACACCACATACTCCTCCCATTATACCCTTTGAGGGTTTTTATATCTATACATGATATAGTTAGTATTGGAAACCTTAGTAGTAAATTTAGAGTGTTTTACTACATATATTATGATAGTAATACCCTTGAGGTTATTTGTGGCCTCTTAGGAGGCGTTTTAGGTTTTTTACTAAATGAAGAGGTTCTTACTCTGGTAGTCAAACCATCTATCTTCTAAGAGTGGGACCCTTTGATCTGAGATGAGACATGATCTATCTCTCTTGAATGATGATGCATAGATCTTCCTTCAATGATGTCTCCCTTCATCAATGTTCCCTTATAGCCTAGGAGTCCATGATATTATATGTTTTTGAAGATCCCCTACAGGATGCACATGCTTACGTTTCAACCATAATGATCCCATATAAGATGAATCTAACTTATCACTATTATCGAGGGTCCCTTGTGGGATACCTTCACATGCAAAATGACCTAGAGAATCCATTGTAGGGTCCTTCTAACAATTTACTTTTTCTTTGGATATTACATGTAGGTTTCCTCGGCCTACATACCCTATTATCGAGGGCCCCATGTTGGATTGATTTTTCTATGTACTATTCTGAGGATCTAGTGTAGGATTCTAGTGTTTACCTACCATAAAGGAACCCATGCAAGATTCCTCCTATTGATTTATTTTATAAGGATCATAAGTAGGATGCCTTTAATTATGTTTAGACCTTTAGGATCCCAAGTAAGATGTGTATCCTATGTTTTGACATGAGGGACCCAATGGGTTCCCCCATTTTGACCAAAACTGAGCTAGTGCAAGGGGTTAGGGTAGTAATGGTAGTGGGTGTCACCTTAGAACCCATAAAAAATGTGTAATCTATGAGAATGAGGAAGTAGTGGCGGGTTTAGGAATTCAACCACCATAACTATTTATTTAGGTTTATACAGGGTTATTGTTGATGCATCAATGATTACTATAGGTGATTCCTGGGTTGTGGATGATATTCCTAATATGATGTAATATTGGAATGACCAAATTTACTCCTTTGGATCAGTCTTATGTTCCCATTAATTTATTTTAGTACCCAAACATAATTTGTATGACCCAACTAATGAACCTTTCCTATTGAATATTATTTTATCATGATACCCATATGTACTTACTGGGAATTGACTATTGAGCCTTACTATTTTAGGATTTCTTGGTACACAACCTATAATCCATCTTCTGATCCATGTTCTATTAGGATTTACATACGTAATTAATGGGGTATGGCTGATGAAATTATTCATTGAATGGTACTTTATTGTTACTAGATGTCCCATTTTTCACTAGGATCCCCCCTGCTCATATGTATAGAGGTATATTACTGAGAGAGTCTTGGATCCCCTCTCACATTGGGTCACTCTAGTAATGGATAGTCTTCTAGAATTCCCTAGGATGCCAAATGTTTCTGGGTGGCCACATTTCCATCAAGTAACAAGATTCTAATGAGTTCATCAAATATGGTCTTGATCTCCTCATTTGATTCCTAGGATACTCCATAGGATAAGTTGATTAACCATTATAGTATCCACCAAAATTTATATGGGATGAGCATGTTTAACTAGTAATTGAATGATTATGTGTTGTTTTGCCTAATTAGGAGGATATTCCTTTTTATAATGCCTAAGGATATTCTCCCTTAGGGATTATCTGATTTTCAATGTCATGATTTCTTATATACCATGAACTAGTAATCCTAAATTGGAATGGATTACATTTGGATTGAGTAGTATGACATATGGAACGATGCCACATTTTTAGGTTTTCTAGGTGATACCAAGAATCCTTTATCTTAATTTTTAGAGGAAAGTACAGGTCAAACCAAGGCTAGGAAATGTATCCCCATTTGGTGAACATGATTTATTAGAGATATTCCAACACTATCAAAAGTAGGTATT
This sequence comes from Viscum album, assembly GCA_963277665.1. Taxonomy (NCBI): domain Eukaryota; kingdom Viridiplantae; phylum Streptophyta; class Magnoliopsida; order Santalales; family Viscaceae; genus Viscum; species Viscum album. The sequence goes on along the minus strand of OY728145.1, from coordinate 1,922,291,973 downwards.
TTTTTCATGATTATAGACACGAGGATCATATTAATGATACACTACTTGAGTGTTATGATAACCATCTTAGAGACCTAGTCACCAGATTTCTAGTTGATCAGATCTAAAATCCTAGGATCGACTATGGATTGAGTTTATTATACTATTATTCATGGAAAACATAATTTGGTTTATCAAGTAAATATTTTTTTAAATGTATATACATATAAATATATATGTATGTGCATGTATACTAATAGATATATGTGATGAAAAAGGACCAAGGGAATTCTGAATCATGTAGAAGAAGATATGGTCGATTGGGATTATAGAACCAAGGATCAGCTATTTTTTATCTATGTCATTGCTGTTTTTATAATTCGAGTTGTGTATGGGATGGGCTGAGTATATTACATGAGCTTTCACTTATGACTGTAGATTTATAGGTTCATCATCGAGGTGGCATAGTGAGATTATTTCTATCCCCTATATGTGCTTCTAGGTCTGAATACAGAGCTTATATAATATTTTTTAGGTTGAGAACAAATTGCATGATGGATAGGGTTGAGGGAAATTATTACATGATCATGCATATATTCTTGTGGGGATTCTTTTGATCAGGATGGTGTAGCTCAACAGTATCTTGGAGGATTGGTTTGTGGTATAGATTGAAGTTAGTAGTAGAATCTTTAACTTTTATTTTAGTTTCAATTATGTTCTCTTATATGCATGGACAACCCAATGGGTTACCAATGATTTATGCATGACATACATACTTGGGATTTTATAAAATTTCATTTATTATTATAAAATGCTTCTATTTCAGTTTATATACAACTTCCACACTCTTTTTATTAGTACTGTAGATTTTATTTGGTTATTTTCGTAGTTGTTTACCTCGATACATGGGTATATTCTCTCCCTATCACAACCTAGTCCCTTGTTTCTAGTTGAAAGCCACTAAAGTATAGGGGGGGGGGGGTCTCTTTATAACCTCTATAGAACCACCTTTGGGTGTTCGTTTAGTGGCATCTAGACTGAGATGTCACAAATTGGTATCAACGATGTATCTTTTCTGTTGTCTTACTATTTGGAATATGGTAGTTAATAGTGTTAGAAATATATCGAAATCGGTGATGGATATCATACTGGTTCATCGAGAACACTTGTTCTGGTAGGAAGTATGGGTTACTATGGATATGGTATTTCTGTTTTTGATATTATATGTTACATTTTATTATGATTTTTTCTTAGAATGATGCACATGTTGTGTGTATTTTATAAATTTTTGATGGATTTATGGTTCTTGGATGTTGGAAATAGACCAATGATAGATTTTGAATCTCAAACAGAATAGGAAAGATTTGTCAAATGCATCATATTTGGCTAGTAGGATTCACATGTTATAGGCCTGATAATAGGTGATTATTTCTGACAATAGAGGACAATTTTTAAAAGTGTGGATGAAAACCTAAATGGTGTTTTACCATATAGGTTTTTGGTGGAATTATACTCAATTGGTCTAACATTAATATATATATATATATATTCTGATGGAAGGCTATTTGGATCTACAGTGAGATGTTCAATAGTGAGGATGATGACTCAGTCCTAATGCCTAAAAGGTTCAGTGAAGCTACTAGGTCGATAGGGAACATGATACCCATGTGTTATACCCAAATTATGGTGTTTTTTCTTAGGTTCATTTATTTATAGGTTTAGTAAAAACCTATACAATGTTTTCTCTCATAACATAAAATTAAATTCTACTTAACTAAACTTTGTTTGTGGTTATATAGTCGGATCCTTGATTATGGTGCTAATAGGTACTTGAAAGTTTCTAAAGAAATGGAAGTAGTGGGGGTATTACTTTATATTGATTCCTAGTGAGTGTTAGTTCAATATCGCTTCTAAGTTATACCATGATACTGTAATGGGGAATCCCTTGTGAGGATGATTACATAGGATCTGATCCTTTGTAAGGCATGCAGGCAGCTTTAGTCCATATAGGTCACTTTTTTTCCTTACCTCCTCTAGAGAGGGCAGAAATGTGTGTTATATGCCATTATTTGAGATGGGAGGGTGAATTATTCCCTGTCAGAGTTTACATTTAAAAGATTTTTGACCTATGGGCTAGGTGGTAGGACCTAGTTACCCATCTGAAGACTTGATGAGTAGGTCTAGGCGGGAGACCTAGAGACACTTGGTAGTGACTCAGACCCTTGATGGTTGACATTTCTTTTTAATCAATGGAAAATTTTAAAATAGATTGGAAGAGGATTTTGAATTTTTTATAGGTAGTGATCTTGGTTACGTGGTTTTTTGAGACTAACACACAATTAGTTCTTAGGTTTTACAATATAGGCCTAGCAATGCCTTCAATTTCTAAGAAATCACATGGGGTACTTGTTTTTTGAGACTAAATTCAGTAGGAAGGAATATTTTGGTGTCTATAATTGTTGATTAGTTTTTCTTTATTTAAAATGTATTTAGATCATGGGTAGGAACTCAAGACTGAGACAACGCTGGGAGATGGGCAGTCAAGGAATAAATCATTGGGTGGGTAAAGTGATCAATTTTGAAGAGGATTTTTAAAAAAGATTATGGATTGTTTGGAATGAAAAACTATGTAGCACAGTCAAATTGGTTTTAGTATTAAGTTAATCCCTAGAGTTTGAGTTGGGTGATAAAGGTTTACATTTATTGTGAATGGTACCATTTAAATAGTAAATTAGTGTATTTATGGGTTCAAGTTAAGGATCAATGCTTTCAAGGTCTTGGGGTGGGAATGGTTGTCCATAAGTTCTAGTTAAGATGTTAAATTTCCTTTTATGTTAGAGGATACATCAGAAATTAATTATGTATCGCAACATAGTTGACCGATTTCTAGACATTGACAGACACATTCAGGATATGTGGTGTTAGGTGTTGGTTAAAGGAAAGTGTAACCTATTTTTATGTGATCGTGTCTTGAAGATTTCTATAAAAACATTTTGATTGAATCTTAGTGTACTCTTAGTTATAGATAATCCTTATTTAACTTTTCATCAACTTCAGTATGCTATGATATGATCATATCTACATCAAGATTTTTTTTAGATATCTTATCTGGTTTGGTGATGAAACCTAATGAGGTTACACTCAAATAGAAGTATAGGAAAATACTTATTATGGGGATTCAACCATTTCCTATTTGTGGGTGGTTAACCTAAATTTTATTAGAAATTTTGCATTTTCCATGGGAATTTGAGCTCGAAGTTTGGTTGTGAGATGATAATAAGCATATTCCTATAGTTGGCAGCACTAGATCGATCATAGTTATGTTTATCCCATATAGGAGAGTTGTGGATGCTGAGAGACTAGTAATTGGATGATCAAGATTCCATAGTTTTATAGATTACTGAGAAGTGATCTTGGATAATTTTGATAAAAATGGCTTCTTAGATACTATAAAGGTTATGGTGGGGAGATAGTAAAAACCCATGTTTTTCTGCACAAGAATTTTGAGTAGAAATTTAATTTTTTTTTCTATAAGATGACCATAAAGGGTAAAATGGTCATTTTTACCTCTCACATGGTCTTGTATAACTTCTATAGCCACTCAGGTGGTCATGTAATAAGGTGTTTCTCCTAGTACAAGATTTTGGTAAAGTTTCAAACCACTTTAATTTTTATGGTATAATTAATAATTAATAATTATTTAATTAAATATTAATTTATTTGAACATGTTTGTTTGGATGTTTAATTTGAATGAAGATCGATATTTTGATTATGTCTCCTTCATTACGTCCCTAGTGAATAGTTTTTCCCAGGCGATACTTAATCTCAAGCCGGGCATTAGGGTCGGGCCTGATCCCCATTTTCATTTTCTTTTATTTTTCATCTTTTCGTTTGTCTCCTCCCCCATGCTTCTCACAAACGCCCCTGTGGGATTCTTCCTTCTCTAAACCAAGAGATAAATGGATAAGGAGGAAGAGGTAGATAGAGGTATAAGAAGGGAGGTATCTTCATAGAGCGCATTTGGAGTCATATCATCATGCGATAGTTGCTGATCATGAAAATGGGTGATGCCTTAGATGATTTTTACCAAAGGTAGATTGTTTTTATTTTTTTGCTATAAATCCATGTAGATTTACAGTTTTATTATTTTAAGTCTTAATTATTACTAATTAGGATCCAGAGTGGGTCAATGTATGTCTTTTTTTGAGAAAAATGGTGTTTCATCCAGATTTGAGGGGTTTCCCGTTCGAAAAACCCAATCATATGACGTGTAGTTCAAGAACACATGTTGTTTGTTATTCTCATTTAGGGATGATTTTTTTAGAAGTACACACCATGTATATTGCATACAATTTATGTACTATTACTTATCATTATAGCTATGTACATGGCCAAACAACCCATGTGAGAGAATATTTCTATGTAGAGTACACGAACATACCCCTTGTGGTCTGCACGACGTGTAGAAGTACTAGAACATACTATATAAATGGATAGGACATTTGAGGTATAGGGGAAGACACCATGTACACTTGTTTTACATTCCATGTAAATGGGTTTCCACATGCCATGTCTTGCTGGAGTACACACCCAAGTGAGGCTTTGATGGTACACATCGGGTGCTCTTCTATTATTACCCTTGGAGATTTTTTATTATCTTTACACCCCAATGTCATAACTGGACTCAATATTATAAAATTCTTATCATTTTCTACATAGATCATGATGATACCACTCTTTAGGTGATTTGAGGACTCTTAGGAGGCATTTCAGGTTTTTTACTAAATAGAGATGTTCTTCCACCGATAGTCAAATCAATCTATCTCTTGAGAGTGAGACCCTTTGATCTAAGATGATCCATGAGCTATCTCTATTGAACAATGATTTTTATATATTCCATTGATGATTTATACCATATGAGGTGTCCCCTTATAACCTAGGATGCTGTGAGATTAGTTGTTTATGAGGATCCCCAATAGGATGCCTCTGCATATGTTCCAACATTAAGGAACCCATGTTGAATGCCTCTACCTTATCACTGTAAAAAAGGGACCCATATGGGAAGCCTCACATTATATATCAACCTAGGTAATCCCTTGCAGGATCTCTCTACCTATCTACTCTTTACGAGGATATCCAAAGTATGATTCCTCTACATACATATACTTTTATTGAGAGTCCCACAGAATAAACCAATTCCTATATATTAGTCCATGGATCCCATGTATGATGCCTCTCTTTACCTGCCATCGAGGATCCCATGTAGGAATATTCTTTTTTCTTTCACTAGTAAGGATCCTGAGTAAGATACCTTCCCCTATGCATAGACCTTGAGGATCCCTAGAAGGATTCCTCTCTTATGTTATGACATGTGGGACCGAGTGAGTTCCTTGACTTGGTCAACCCTAAGCTAGTAGATTAGGTTTGGGTAGGGATGGTAGTGGGTGTCACCTTATAACTCATTTCGTACATGTAAGTCATGTGTATGTGGAAATAGTGGAGGGTTTAGGTGTTTGACCACCCTCAGTCTTTATTTTTTCTAGCACATGGTTACTATTGATTTAGTAATGATTACCAGAGGTTCTTCCTAGGTTATGGATGCTGTTCCTGATGTGATGCAATAGTGGAATTCTTAGATGTACTCCTTAGGTTCCATATTATGCGCCTATTCATTTATTGGGGTACCTGTACACATTTACTGGGACTCAGATGATTATACTTACTTATTTACTATTATTCTAACATGATACCCATATATACTACTTGGGATCCAGCTATTGAGAATTAAATTTTTTGGATTTCAAGACTTACTACATTGTATCCAGCATCTGATACTTGTTCTATTTGGATTCCATACATACTTCTTGGGGTCTGACTAATGATAATATTGACTGAATGGTACTATTACTATTACTATAAGTCCTATTTTCACTAATAATCCTCAATTATTAGGGATAAATAGGTAGGTTGTTGAGAGAGTCTCAAAACCCATCTTATACTAGGCCTCTATTATAATGGCTAGTCCACTAGAATTATAGAGTATTCCAAAGGTTGCTGGTGTATGAAACTAGATCTTCATTTTAGGTAGGTTCCTTTATTTTGGGTTGTTTTAGAGAAAAAAATAATGAAATGAGAATTTTATAAGTACATTCCATGTATTTATAAGTAAACGGTGTGTACTGGCCATGTAACAGCTGAGTACATGGTTGTATAGGTGACCTGGTAGGCTTCCTAAAGTGGGAGTCAGTTGAGTTTGATACACGGTGTGTTAATTTAATGTACATTCCACATAATTTTCTTTTTATTGGATAAATTATTGTGGGGTTTCATCTCATCCTCAGAAACATCTTCTTCTCCAATCGGTTTGTACATGAGAGTGGCATAATTACTGTGAACTTTGAACCCCTCATCGTTATTCGTTCTAGCTCTGATCAAGACACCGTCGAGTGTGTTGGAATACCACCTATGTGTTCTCAATCCCACTAAGTCTTTTCTTCCCATTTTATTCTCTATCATTAGTTATAGATGGATGATCATTTTTACCCTTTTTGTAGATCTACGTCATTCAAGGATGATTAAAGGTCCTAAGTTCAAGAGTATTGATCACACGACATCAAGGTAGGTGGTTTGTCCCTTTCATTATTCATATTTGGATTATATATGCTAAAATTTCTACATACCCATGTTTGGGGAATTGATTGATTGGGAAATTAACCCTATTAATTACCTGCTATGGTTTAATTTATTAAAAAGGGGTTGTTTCATATTCGTAAGGCTGGGTGGATTGTTTATGGGATACCCCATGTGTGTGTTTCTGTTGTTTGACTATTTACATTTTTTTGGACTAGATTTTCAATGATCCATACCTATCTTTCATGACTTTAATTGTTTAGGATGGATTTTGATTTATAATATTAATTTCATGTGTTGTGCTTGTGAATGTTATCGATGTAGTAGTTATAGATTACATGTGATTATTAGATAAGATATGCATGTTATTTTTCCAATGGACTCTCAGATCCTTGGAACATTAAAACTATGGGGATTTACATGTTTATTTATACAAGACTGTGATAGAATTGGTGCATAATTTGACTGATTCTTGCTCACATTTACCCAAAAGAAGAAGGTTGGACGGTCCTTGTAGTCTAGCTTGGGTTGTTGAATCCTCAGAGACCTAAGAAGTACCTAAAGACATGTACATTCTATGGATTGTTTTTGGATATGAAGTGGCCAACATGGGTTGATTTAAGATGGTTTTAAAGGATCACTAACAGATTTAAGTGAATTCAATTTTAAAATAATGAGTTGATCCTAGTTTATCACTTGGGATGGATTGGATGTATTCCCTTTTCAATTATTTCAATTTCTTATATTTGAGTTGAGTTCATTTAAGGAGATAAAACAACTTAATAACTTACTGATTTTATACCAACACACTAGAATACTAATCACCTACACAGTTGGAGGATCAAATTTATGATCACTCCAAGGTAAAGTTTTTTATTACCACTTGAAGTATGCGGCCTTAAAATTCAACAAGGATGAAGACATTTTAAAATCAAAAAATAAAACTCTCAATTAAAATAAGTGATTATACATTAATGGGGTTATAAATAACATCCAATACATCCCATTGACACTCCCTTGTATCAACCCATAAGTGGTTTATCCCTCTATTGATTCTATGGTTTCAATGGAAGTAGTAATTAGACTCATGAGGGAGGAATTGAAGGAGTAAAGAAAACAATAAAAAGAAAATGATAACTCCACCGTTGTGTGAAACATTTCACAATGTTTGGTGTGAATAAATTGATAACTTGAGGAAACAAAATCAAATTTATATGGATGAAAACAGAATAATAGTAGAAGAATAACTTTTATTAAGAAACTAGTATGAATTAAAACAACTAACATGTGAAGGAAGAATGTTACAAATACAAATGGTCGACATAACATTAAGATGAAAACAAAGCTCAAAGATGATAAAATCCTCTATCACCACTACCTTAAATAGGAATTTTGGGAGCCTTGGGTCAATACTCCAATAATACAAAGAATCCCACTTGATTATGGTAGGCCTAGGGTGGTGTAAAGCTTGTGGAATTTGGACTTTTCTACTCTTGACACGATGTAGCTGCCAGTTTGTAACTACCAAACCGATTCACCTGGAAGACCTTCTATATGGCTGAATTGGAGTAGGAAATAGAATAAAAATATGAAGATCCAGATGTCCCCTTATCGTATTTAATGTTTAATACCAAAATGGTTTATTCTTAACGAGATATGTGTAAAATGGTTGGCTATTTTTCTGGGCCACAGAATCTGGCCTAGAATTTTATCTTCAAATTGAGACGCCTGAATAACCACCATGGATACCTAATTAGCATTAGATAGTGTATAATTATTTGTTACCCTATATTTCTTCTAGCATCAAAAGAAATTGGGGCTTCATTGGGCTCGTATGTTGGGCCCCACATTCTCATCAGTGGGCTGGTGTCCAATCTTCCTTCTCCAGAATTGTTTGCATGAAATCCTATTTTCGTGGTATTCCAATGTGAATCTTACAATACTAAACAAGTATAAATTGTTCCCAATATAATTAGAATCCTGAAAATTAAATATTAAAATAAAATCAAGATCATTGGGTACTTTAAATGATGTTAAGAAATGTACCCAACAATATTGCATTTTAAGAAGGAATTACAATCATAATGTGAAATGATGTTCAAAGTGTAAAATGCACTAAAATGGTGTTTATGAATAATAAATCACATGAATATTATAAATATTAAAAATGAATATTATCCTCATTTAGTGTTTAATCACACCCCCAACTTGAGTTTTTCTAGCCCCGAGCAAAATATATCTCACAAATATGAAATTCGAATTCCCTTTTCCAAAAACATTTTAATACAAAATGATCACCAAAAATCCTTATACCAAAAAATCATGAAACCCATAAAAATATTTTAATAAAAGATAGTTTCATAATTAGATCCCAATCACAAACCCATTCATTTTTTCAAATTCATCTCCATATTTCATCCAATATCAATTATGAGTGATGATGTTTTGTGCGTCACATTAGACATGGGGGTTCATCTTTATTCAAGAGGGAAATGATGAACGAGCTAGGTGGAATCAAATTTAAATATTAATATGATTATTCAAAATTTTTTGTTGTATTATTTATTTATTTTGTTTTTTTTGTTTTTTCAATTTTTCCATGTTAACTGAAATTTCACTCAAAAGAGTCAACCCCTGTAGCGAGACTTTGCCGATGACTCCCAGGCTCAAAGACCTTAGGGAACCAAGTGAAGCCCACATAATCAAGAATCATCTCGAGTTAATTCAATCAAAGAAAATTCAAATTACCAAAAATTGAGATAAAATTACTAATTTTGGTCTAGAAAACTATGGAGTCACGATCCCCAAGTGCCGAAAGCTACGCATTAGGTCATTTCATTTCTCTATGCGCAAATTTTTTATTTTTTATTTTTTTGAATACTCATATTAAAACTAAAATGATCACCAAACCTATGCTATTTATTTGGGGGACCCCATGAACACAAAATAATACCCCACTATCCAAAGTACTTGTAGTGTGATTTTTTTGATGAAAATATAAACAATGAAATATCACATTGGACAACCACACTTTCCAAAATCAATGCTCATGAAATTTTACAAGGATTAAAACCAGAATCGGGGGATGCTAAATTATTTAATATTCGGTTTCAATGTGTGCAATATGTATTACCGTGTTCAAAGTTAAAAGAATCTTTCCTTCTATTTGCACACATTTTTTTTCAAATCATTCATTTTTTTGACACAAAATCATTTTTTTATTTTATCTCCCCCCAACTTAAAATAACACTATCCCCAGTGTTTAAATAAAAGAAAATTTAGAATGGGGGTATAGGTAGAGAATGAGAGTTCAAAATGGAATTTGAAAACAAGGATCATGGAATGAAGTCACCTAGTGGTGGAAGTTGAAGTTCTTACTGCTCCAATTTAGTCCTTTGATATCCATGTCACTTGTAGTGTTCCCTAGTAGAAAAAGGAAGACAAAAAAAACAATATATATATATATATATATATATATTATATAATAAATAAAGTATAATATAATTATATATATATAAATTATAGAATAAGGAAGCACAAAAATCCGTAGGTCAGTGGAAAGCGCGCACCCCTGTCTCCATTCGGTCTTGGGTTCGATTCCCCGCAGCTTTTCCGGTTGTGACAGGGTTTTACCCATGACCAATGATGTGTATTTTTTTTAATATATTTTTTTTGTATTTTTATTTTAACCTACAAACACATAACAATGAAATAAACTATTGAAACATTGTCTTCTTTTTAAATTTCTGGGTAAGGTATTACTCAAGGATAACCCCATATGACACAGATGAATATAGTGCTCCCATTTTATACCCATCCATACTCATAATAGAAGAACATGTCAATAGTCTATTTTTTTTGAATATCAAAATGATTAATTAATCCTATTTGAAAAAAATAAATATGATCCCAAAAAGATTGAAAACATGAAAACCACGGGTTGCCTCCCGTACAACACTTTTGTTTAATGTTGTTAGCTCAACATGAACCCACCAACTTATATAATACTAAATTTCAACATTTTAAGGACCACATGTTTCAACACTTCTTCTAGGTTTAAGATTCATTCTATTTTTAGAATTTTTTTTCATGCACAAACTTATGTTCTAAAATGAGTGGTAAAATCCAAGGAATATCAGAAATGGTTGATCCATTTTCTTTTTTAGTCCTTACAAAGACATTATGAATCATTAAATCATTATTGGTTTCAAGATAATAAATTGTGAAAATTGGAAGTTTTTGGCTATCCACAATGAATGGAAACTTGAGGGTGGATGGAAAGTCCTTTCGTTCAAGTTCGGGTAGGCTAACACTTTTAGACATAGGTTGGGACTTTGAATCAAATTCAATTTCATTTTCAAAATTTCTCAAAAAAATTGGTTCCTTTTGAATAGATTATTCAACCAAAAAATTGGAAAGATCAATTTTAGTAATGGGTTTGGATTCAATGTTTGTTATTTCTCTCAATGGTTCAATGGTTGGTGTTTTTGAAAAATCATCAATGGAGTTATATTCATGAGACTCAATCCATGATGTCAAATTATCCTCTTTTGAATCCAAAAAATCAAATTCCTATTGATTTAAAGACCCATCAAAAATTCCGTTATACACTTTATCTATACCAAATCCAAAGTATGGTTCTTCAATAAATTCATGAGAGGTTTTTGGGAGAAAATATTCTTCTATTAATGATGAGGAAGGGATAATATGAGTGGGAATGGGTTCTATAACTGTCTCAAGGTTTTTTAATTCTAATATCAAATATTAAACCTAAAAATTCATTTTTTGCAATTTTTGATACAATTTTTCAAGTAATTCTTGTGTATCATGATGGGAAAGGGGTTGAGAATGGTGGTCTATTATAGGGGGATAATTAAGTTGTTGGAATTGCACAGGAGGGTGTTCAGATTGGCTTTGTGGGGATTGAAACCCATTATATGTTGGGATTTTTTGTGGATAATAGGAGTAATTTTTTTTGGTTCCTTAGTTTTTTGATGATCCCACATGTAGAAATTAGGATAGTTATTGTACATCACACATACGGTTGGGTGGTCAAAGTAGTTATAGGTTTCCCATGTATGTACTTGTTAAAAATTGAATTATATAGGAGTGAGGGGGTGAGAACAGATAAGAGGGATGAAAATAAGGATGATAGTGTCTAAGATCACTTACTTAGGTCCCAGGAAACAATGCCAAAATTTTATTCTCGCTCAAATTTACCCAAAAGATGAAGGTAGGATGATCCTTGTAGTCTAGCTTGGGTTTTCGAATCCTCAGAGACCTAAGAAGTACCTACAGAAACGTACATTCTATGGATTGTTTTTTGGATATGAAGTGGCCAACATTGGTTGATTTAAAATGTTTTTAAAGGATCACTAATAGATTTATGTGAATTCAATTTTCAAAGAATGAGTTGATCCTAGGTTATCACTTGGGGTGGATTGGACGTATTCTATTTTCAGTTATTTCAATTTATTATATTTGAGTTGAGTTCATTTAAGGAGATCAAAAAACTTAATAACTTACTGATTTTATACCAAAACACCATAATACTAATCACCCATACACTTGGAGGATAAAATTTATGAGAACTCCAAGGTAAAGGTGTGTATTAGCACTTGAAGTATGCGGCCTTAAAATTCAACAAGGATGAAGAAGTTTTAAAATCATGAAATAAAAATATCAATTAAATGAAGTGATTATACATTAATTGGGTGATAAATAACATCCAATCCATCCCCTTTATACTCCCTTGGATCAACCCAAAATTGGGTTATCCCTACATTGATTCTATGGTTTCAATGGAAGTGGGAAGTAGACTCATGAGGGAGGAATTGAAGAAGTAAAGAAAACAATAGAAAATAAAACGATCACTCCACCGTTGTGTGAATAATTTCACAATGTTTGGTGTGAATAAATTCAAACCTTAAGTCAACAGTATCAAATTGATAGGGATAATAACACAATAATAGTAGAATAAGAACTTTTATTAAGAAACTAGTATGAATTAAAACAACTTATATGTGAAGGAAGAACGTTACAAAGACAAATTGGCAGCATAACATTAAGATGAAAACAAAGCTCAATGATGATAAAAAAATCCATAAACACTACCTTAAATAGGTATTTTGGGAGCCTTGGGTATAGCCTCCAATAGTAAAAAGCATCCCACTTGATTATGGTAGGCCTAGGGTGGTGGAAAGCGCTTGGAATTTGAACTTTTCCACTCTTGACCCGAGGTGGCATCTAACATCCAACCACCGAACAGATGTGCCTGAAAGACCTTATAGATGGAAGAATTTGAGTGGGAATAGAATACATAAATGAAGCTTCATATTTCACCTAACCTTATGTAAAGTTTCAGCCCAAAATAATTTACAGTTAACGAGATATGTGCAAAATGGTGGGCTGTTTTTCTGGGCCGCAGAATCTGGACCATAATTTTATCTTCAACTTGATCTGCCTGAATAACCACCATGGAGACCGAATTAGAATTGACTCATGAAGAATTATTTATTCCTATATATTTCTTCTAGTATCCCAAGAAATTTGGGTTTCATTGGGCCCATATGTTGGTCCCCATATTCTCATCAGTGGGATGGTGTCCAATCTGCCTTCCCCAGAATTGTTTGTATGAAATCCCATTTTGGTGGTCTTCCAATGTGAATCTCTCAACACTCCACAAGTATGAATTGTTCCCAATAAAATTATAAACCTGAAAAATTAGATATTAAAATAAAATCCAGATCATTGGGCACTTTAAATGATGTTAAAAAATGTACCACACAACAACACATTTTAAGAAGGAATTACAATTATAATGTGAAATGATGTTCAAAGTGTAAAATGCACTAAAATTGTATTTATGAATAATAAAGCACATGAATATTATAAATATTAACAATGAATATTATCCTCATTTATTGGATAATCATTGACCTAGGGTTATTGACTGTGAGAGCTACTTAGGAAGTTGTTTATGATTTATTTATCTTATGTTGACGTAGGGGTTATTGACCATTACAGCTACCTGAAGGTCGTGTATAAATTATTGATGCTATATAAACCCAGGGGAATTGAACATGAAAGGTACCTATGAGGTTGTTATCATTAATCTATTCTATGTGGTACGATAGGTGTTAGAATGTGAGAGATTTCTTAGTGGGTCAGTTATGGATGATTGAATGGTTGTGATGAGTCTGCCAAGCCAATGCATAAGCTTGGACTCATTCTTACTTGGTTTGTTATATGGTCATATGAGACATCTGTTTTGGTACTATCACCTAGGAGGATATAGATCTTAGGATAGATCCTGAGATTACCCATTTCAAATTTAGAATAATAAATATAAAGTAATGTAAATGAAAATGTTATGGTTGTTTACTTTTGAGTACTTTCTATTTTATTTATTCATTTCTACACATTGATTTCTATATATATTCACTGAAAGTTTGGAACTAATGTTTTGGTGGTTTCCTAATTGTATTTGTCTCACACCCTGTCTGGGTCAGGCTATTATACCCAAAACTATTATATGGTTACATGTATAGATAAGGGAAATCACCCTTCTTCATCAGGTACTTGATTTCTATGGGAGATGGAGAGCATGGGACCAAGATAAGGCTTGTGATGCTACTAGATTTTACTTTTTTCTGTCGTACATTAGTTTCTATTTTGTTTTCCAGCACTGTGAGTTTTTGGCTGCCTTCCAAGACACATGTGACATACATCATTTATATATGCTCCAGTTGTTATGTTCCTATCAATCTCTACTGTTTACTTCTTTTTTTGGTATTAATTCTTCTACTATTGTTTACTATTTATTATTTGTAAAGACCCGACCCTAGCTTCCCAAAGCCGATGCCTTATTACATTACATTGGCATGATTAAAAGAAAGTCTTATCCTAAATGAACAAGTATATTTGGAAAAAATATACATATATACGTTCAATATTACAACTTTAAAGGAGATATAACACTATTTTTTCTATTATAAACATCCATTCATCCTAGATTATTCGTGATGGTCACTCATAACTTACTTCTTCATATCCTTGTAAAATGAAACAGATGAAAGTGGTGAGCTCAAATTATCTGTAAGATTAAGTAATAAAATAGAAGATAACAAAAAAAAATCATTAGTCATGGTGAATAATTGAATACACATGATTTACAAATAATAAACTTGAACACATTATGGCAGGAATATGAGATGAGTATATAATACCATAATAAAACATAATCATGGGTATTATACTTTTTGAATAACTACATGAACTTTTAATTACACACTTAATAAAGAGGTAAGATCATATTCCATAAATTCTGAAACATACCGTCAAGGCCTCAACCAAGACGTCTAAAAATGATTAAGGCCTTGACCAAAACTATTTCCCAAAATGGAAAAGGCCTCAAAGAAGTCCACATATAGTTGTCTCATGAGACCTAATAATTAATTGAGGGGATACAGGGGGACCCCCCATTACATAATAATTCTAATACATTCCTCATATGAGTGCGTGTAAACATAAACAACATATATATTCATATTTAACTATTATATGAATGGTAATTAACTTTACCTAAACATTAGGCATAAACACTAACCATTCAGATTAAATTTGAAGAATGGTTTTAGGATAGAAGATACATAATAAAACTTTTCATAAACCATACAATTAGATGATTTCATAAATAATTAATCCCAATAATACATAATAATCAACAAGAGTATTGAAATAGACAAATATACTCTTATTAAATAATCGAGTAATTCTTGAGATAAATACTCCTTTATTGTGAAAAGAAGTGTTATTTTAGAAATAATTTTTTGTAAAACCAGAACAGAATT
Source organism: Viscum album (assembly GCA_963277665.1). Taxonomy (NCBI): domain Eukaryota; kingdom Viridiplantae; phylum Streptophyta; class Magnoliopsida; order Santalales; family Viscaceae; genus Viscum; species Viscum album. Next base: position 1,922,276,511 of record OY728145.1, on the reverse strand, counting down.
AATATAGTATTTTAATTATAAAATTAGTGATTTTAGAAAGATAATGGTTTCTAAAAACATATAATAGAGTTCCCTTGAAGATATGTAAGAGTTTGAGAAATTCCCTTGAATTAGGCTTATATTTCAGAAATAATTTTAAAAGTTCCATTTAAAATGCGTAAATCCAAATAAAATAATGAAAGATTATGGTTGGTAAACATATATAGAACAATAAAACATAATTTATGATGAGTACATAATAATACATAAGAATTTTATTGAGCTAATTAGACAATAAAAGTAACCTGAATGAAAATGGAGGTTCAGGTGGAAAACCCTTACCTTAAGTCGGAATGTCTTCCGCTCTTGAAATTATGGTCCTGGAATATGAAAATAGACTTATTAATAACTTAATTGAGAATATATTATACATATATTTAGTTTATCATGATTTTATTAAGTACATTATTCTCTTATTGATTAGTTATAAAATAAATTCTGTCGTTCTGGAGTGTTCGTTTTCTTGATTTTCATATTTGGTTCACTTGTTTTTATGTAATGGAGTTATTGAAGAATGGATGTAAATCTATAGAATTGAATTTAAATATTTTTTATGAAAATAAATAGGTGTTAGTTTTATTTTATATCATTTCATTACAATTCACGAGGATGAATCATTAGATGAATTATTAATGACAATCACTTATATTATTTTAACTGTATTTTGATTATTAGGAACTAGTTTGGAAATATGATTTAATATTATATACATATATTGGTTAATGAATATTAAATAGGTTATAATACATATATTATAGTTTGGATAAACCATAAAAATGTTTTCATGACTAGTAATTATGGAGAAATTGAAGAACGAAATTTCATCATCCACGAAGGTTGTAAATTGGAACATCACAGATGATGATTTTGTTTATAAAATAAAAGAGATAGAGTAAGAATATTGATGATTTTTCTTCCATTCACATGATATAATTACAATATATAGATGATACTGGAGTTATCATGGTCATTTTATATACAGTATTTTACTATCTTTCACTATTCCTAAAAAATTTGAGTATTTTAGAAAAATACAAAAAATTCACCATAACCATTATTCAATTTGTATAATTAAAAAATTAACTCCATTTCTTGAAAATAATTTTCTAATATTATTAATTTAACTTTGAAATAAATTGGTAGTTTATTCGAAAAATAACAATTTTAAAACTATAATTCGTTTTATATCACATCGAAAAATTAATCAAGATCTTATTATTTTGTAACCTTATGAAAATAAAATAATATTATTATTTACTATTCATTGGGTTCATGTTACTATTCATATTACTATTGATAAGGGTATATTACTATTCAATAAAAATTAAGTTGGTTCTAGCAGGCTCCAAATGACTTACTGATCATAACTCTATATGAACATTTTTCGAAATTCCAAACATAGTGGAGAAAAAGTTGTGTTTAACAGATATATTATAAAATGTGATGTTTTTTAGGGACGCAGTGTTTCATACATTCAATTTTTATTTTCAAAACCTTGGGGTGTTACATTCTCCCCTCCTCATAAACATTTCGTCCTCAAAATTCACAGAATGTTATCTCACCAAAATATTTGGGTAGGTCTTCATCATAAGTTACTCATGCACCCATGCTGCCTATTTGATTTTATGATTTGTCCAATGTATATTTATAAGATGAGTTGTTAGATTCCTCAACACTTGTTCTTTAGTGTCCAGAATCTAGATATTCTCTTCACAGTATGATTAGTCAGGTTCCAATTCTAATCCTTCAGAAGTGAGTACATGTGTTGGTTCTGAAATGCAATTTCTTAGCAATGAGACATGGAACACATTGTGTACTTTAGATAGGCTAGGTGGCATATCCAAATGATATGCAACATCTCCCATTCTCTCCAGAATTTTAAAAGGGCTTATGTACCTAGGCCTCATTTTCCCTTTCTTTCCAAATCTTATAACGCCCTTTCATGGAGATACTTTCAAGAAAACATGATCTACCACATGGAATTCTAGATACTTCTTTAGATTATAGGAATATTTATTTTTTATTCTTTGAGATGCTTTGATATAACCTTGAATAGTCTTTACCTTTTCTGTTGTTTCCTCCATAGGCTCCAGGCCCACAATATTCATTTCTACAAATGCTTCCTAACATGTTGGTGTATAAAATCTTTTTCCATACAATTCTTCTTATGGTTCCATTTGAATACTTTAATGGGAACTATTATTGTTTCAAAACTATACTAATGTTATGTATTGATCCCATGTACCATGTAAGTGAAGTGAACATGATCTTAACATGTCCTATAAGGTTTGGATCATCCTTTTTGATTTCCCACCAGTTTGTGGGTGGTAAGATGTACTCAAAAAAAAACTTAGTATCCAATGATTTCAAAATAATTTTTCTGAATTTTGATGTGAATCATAGATCACGATCAGAAAAAATTGAGATTGGTGCTCCATGAAGCCTCACAACTTCATTGATATAGAGTCGTGATAGGTGCTTTAGTGGAAAATCCTCTTTTATAGCGAGGAAATGTGTAGATTTCATAAGTTGATACAAAATTACCCATATCGCAACATTCATCCATATACTTTTGGGTAATCTAGTGAACAAATATATGGTAATGTCATCCTATTTCCACGTAGGAATAGTTTGATGTTTCATGAATCCTTTTGGATGTTTCCTTTTGGCCTTCACTTGTTGATAGACTAAAAATATTGATACATAATCCACAATTTCCCTCTTCATGTTATCCCAAAAATAATTTTCCTTAAAATATATATACATCTTTGTGATACCCAGATGTATTGAGAAATTCAAACTATTGGCATCATTCAATAAGTCCCTTTTTATCTCGGGTCTAGCTAGAACACAAAGCCTCTTTCCAAATTTCAGAATTCTATCTTCACATACTAAGTCAGCCAACTTCCCATCATTCACAACATTAATTTTATTTTCCAGGTTCTCATCATCAAGATGATAACTTTTAATCCTTTCTAATAAATGTATTTAGGAAACCAAATTAAAAATTAGTGATGTTTCACCTTCTTTGATAATTCCTGTATCCATCCTCACTAGATCCATGTACAAAGGATCCTAGTAAATCCTTATTTATTTTAGAACTCCATGGTCTTTCTTGCTCAATGAATTTTCTACATTGTTTGCATTTCATGGGTGGTAGGGTATAGTATAATAATAATCCTTGAGTAGTTTGATCCATCACTGTTTCCTCATGTTGATTTCTTTATGTGACAAGATATACTTCAAACTCCTATGATCCGTATATATCTCACATTTTTCTCTATAGAGATAATGTACCCATATCTTCAGAAAAAATATCTCCACTGCTAACTCAAGATCACGAGTCAGATAGTTTTTTTCATAAATTTTTAACTACCTCGATGCATAAATAATAACTCTATCATTATACAGAAGGACACAACCGAGTCCTTTCTTGGATGCGTCGCTATAGATAACAAACCCATCATTCCTTGATGGTAGGGTTAATATTGGAGAATTCACTAATATCCAATTCAATTCTATGAAACAGCCCTCACATTTTTTTTCTATACAAACTTAACCCCTTTATGTGTAATATTGGTCATTGGGTTGGCTAAACGGGCGAATTTCTAAATGAAATTCCAATAATAACCAGGTAAACCAATAAAAATACGTATCTCAGTTATGTTTGTTAGAGTATTCCATTATTGAAAAACCATTGTCTTCACATGATGAATAGATACTATATCTTTAGAGACAATATAGCCCAAAAAACAAACTGATTGAAGCCAAAATTCACACTTTCTAAACTTCCCTTATAATTCATTTTCTCTAAGAGTCTTCAGAATAGTGCAAAAGTGATTTTCATGATCTTCATAGATTTTAGAGTATCCCAATTTATCATCAATAAATACCTCCACAAAGTCACCAATATATTCCTAAAAAACTCTATTCATTAGATCCATGATAATAGAGTGTGCATTAGTCAGTCCAAAAGACATTACTATAAACTCGTAATGCCTATAACCGATTCGAAATGCAATTTTTGGAATGTCTTTCTTCCTTACAAGGAACTGATGATATCCAGATCAAAGGTCAATATTCAAAAAATATTAATGTCCATGAAGTTTATTTAATATATCATCAATTCAAGGTAGGTTATACTTGTTCTTTATTGTTATAGAATTTATCTTTCTATAGTCAATGCACAACCTCATAGATCAGTCATTCTTCTTAATGAAAATAACAAGGGATCTCTATGGAGAAACACTAGAGATAATAAATACTTTAACACTAAATTATTCTAGTTTTTTCTTCAGTTCCATGAATTCCAAAGTGGAAATTATATAAATTTTATTTGATATAGGCCTTGAATTAGGAATTATGTTAATGGAAAACTCAATTTCCCGCTCTGGAGGATGTCTAAGTAAATCCTTTGGAAACACATCAACATAATATTTCACAATTGGTACGTCCTCAATCCAAATATTCCCTTCCTCAACCATGTTATTTCATTAACTTACTCCCCAATAATTTAATTCAGTAGAGCTACTGGGGGTGGATCTAGATGAGAATCGTAGAGTGACATTTCTATTCTAAAGATAATGGATTCCACATCATCCTAAAAAATTTAACATCCTTCCTCTTGCAATTTTTTTTTGCATCATGGTTTGAATTCCAATCCTTACCAAGGATTATATAAAATTAAATCATGGGTTTTATAATAAAACTAGTCGATAAAGCATATTTATATACCATAATGGGGACTTCCTCACACAAATTTTTTGTAATGATACTTTCCTTAATAGTTTTTACTGGATACTCCCTTATTAAATAAAATTGGAAATATCAAATTTTCATGGAAAACTGGGAAGATATTAAAGAATGTGGTGATCCATAATCCAATAAGGAATTTTCTATGTTTGACTAAATGATTAATGTACCTACCACCACATCATTAGGAACTTTAATAGCATCTATTGTGATCGCATAAGCTTTTCACAGCTCCCTTGTCCTTTTCTATTGCATGTCCATTGATGCTTTAGAAAATCATTAGCATATTGTCTCATATCACTACAATTACATCATTGAACATTAATAGTTTCTTTCTTCCCCTTGAAATCACTAGAAATATGGAATTTTTTTCCACATTTGTAGCATAATCCTTTTCCTTTTAAGCAAGAACCACGATGTTTCCTTACACAATTATCACAGGGTGGAAATTTAACTCTTCCCTTGTTCCTTGTTTCCCTATTTCCTTTTCCTGATTTTTTAGAAACCCTATTAGTCTCTTGGTTTCCATGAAAGTCATAAAACATAGATAATTTCTTTTCTGTCATCATAGCACATGAAACTATATCTTCATATGACGAGAAACTTGGGGAGACCAATGCCCACTAAAGGAATGGATTTATGTAATAAATGAATCAATAAATTTTTCTCCTTGGATTACATATGTAGTCCACAACAAGGATTGCTAACCTTGTGAAGTTTGATTCATACTTTGCAACATTATCATCTTCCTTTTGCCTCAAATTCATAAATTTTCTTTCCATGTCTACTCGTTGTTCACGAGGAAAGTATTTCTCTGGGAATATTTCCTTAAAGTCACTCCATTCCATCTCTTCTATATCTTCAACTTCCTTTGTGTTTTGGATTGACGACAACTACTAATCTATATCTCTTGATATACGATAAAAATCCTTGATGACCTTCTCTATTTTGTTACATCCCAAAGTGGGAAATATCTTCTTTGGGGGACTTATTCACTACTCAGCTACAAATGGGTTTGTAGTCCCATTGAATGATGGAGGCTATTGTTGCATAAATTATCTAACAATTCTCTTCCACATGGTATATCTATATGCTTCATATGGGTATTTTTATTATTCAAAACCTGATTAAGGTGTCCCAATATAGTTATAAGCTCCTCTTCCTAGTCGCAACACTAGATCCAACATCATTATCTTACGTTGGAGGGAAATCCCTACATGGGATACACGTGTTCATATAGTTTCCATTTCATCCACTAGGAGACATTTCTAGATAATGTCATACACTAGATTAGGTTATTAATAACAATGATGTATAATCTTAACTTAACAAAATACTAAACATAAATTGAAATCATAAGCATGGCTAATCCCATAATGACAAAAATGGTTTACTTGAGGAAAAATGTACATTCAAATACTTCATAATGGCTTGTAAAGAAAATGTGAGTTATCCTAAGAATATCCCTTAGGAGTGTCAAACTAGGTATGTATTAAGGCTCGTTGTCATATACCAGGATACCCTGAGTCAAGCTCAAAACTCCTTGTTCGAGTTTTCACTCAGGGGTACATCTGTGCCAGAACCACGTCCACTGGTAGTATATAGACACAAATGTATTTTCTAGAAAGATCCACATAATCTAGTCCTTACCAAAATACCAGGATGTTTTTTTATTTTTATTCTCGAAGACTATCATATGGGTTTTTCCCCAAATCTATGTTTTCTAAATCTAGTTTCAATATTTTCTACTAAAAATCCTCTAATACCAACTATAAAGTCCTGGCCCTAGTTTCCTAGAGCCGGTGCCTTATTATAATACATTGAAATGATTATAAGAAAGTTGTTTCCCGAAGGAAAAATAGTTTAGTATATTTTGAAAAAAGACAAATATATGAGTTCAAAATTACAACTTGAAAAAAAAATACAACTATAATTTATTCCATTAGAAACATCCATGCCTCCGAGATTATGTCTGCATGTTACTCATAGCTTACTTATTCATATCCTGGGAAAATTAAACATAAGAAAGGGGTGAGATCAAATGCATATTAAGTGTAATAAATACAGCGGAAGATAACATAAATTTAAATACTAAGCGTGGTGAATAATTTAAAACACATGCCTTTACAAAAAATAAACTTGAACACATTATGAAAGGAATACATGCCAAGTATATAATTCCATAATAAAAAATAATCTTTGGTATTCTTATAGTCTAATAAAGTCACGAAATTTCAATTACTAGCTTCATAAAGATGTAAGTTCATATTTCAAACATTTTGAAACATACCGTCAAGGCCTCGACTATGATGTCTAAATATTATTAAGGCCTCAGCCAAAACCATATCTCAAAATGGGAAAGGCCTTGGCCATGTTTACGTCTATTTGTCTCATGAGATCTATAGATACATTGAGGGGATATAGAGGGCCCCACCAATCACATAATAAGTCAAATTAATTCCTCATATGATCAGGTATAAACATAAATAATGTATATATTAATTTTGAAACTAACATGTGAAATGTAAATAACTTTCCCCGAACATTAAGCATAAACACTACCCATTTAGAGTAAATTGGTGAATGGTTTTAGGATAGAAAATCCATAGTCAAACTACTCATAAACCATCCAATTATATGATATCGTAAAATATAAATCACAATAATACTTATGAATCTATAAGAGTGTTGAAACAGAAAAAAATACTCTTATAAAATCATCGAGTAATTCTTGAAATAAATACTCTTATTTTGAAAAAAAGTGTGATTTTGGAAAACTTTTTTATAAAACAATAACTGAGGTAAGATAGTATTTTCATGATAAAATTAGTGATTTTAATAAGAGAATGGTTTTTAAAAATAGATTATAGATTTCCCTTGAAAATAGTTAAGAGTTTGAGAAATTTCCTTGAATCAGGCTTGTATTTTGGAAGTAATTTTGAAATTTTCTTTTAAAACATGTTACTCACCATAAAATAAGGAGGTATTATGAATGGTAAACATAAATAGAACACTCAAAAAAAATTTATTAGTATTACATAATAATCTATAAGAATTTCATTGAGGTAATTATACAATAAAACTAACCCGAATGAAAATGGAGGTTCAGGTGGAAAACCCTTACCTTAAGTCTGAATGTGTTCCGCTCATGAACTTAAGGTCCTATGATATGAAATTAGACTTATTAATAACATAATTAAGAACATATTATAAATTTATTTAGTTTATCTTGATTTTATTAAGTCCATTATGTCTTTATTAACTAGTTATAAGATTGATTTCCGTCGTTCTGGAGTGTTTGTTTTCTTGATTTTCATAATCAGTTTACTTGTTTTTATGTTATTGAGTTCATTTGGAATGGATGTAAATATCCAGAATTAAATTTACATATTATTTATGAACATAAATAGGTGTGAATTATATTTTATATTATTTTGTTACATGACATGAGGATGAATCATTCGATGAAATATAAATTACAATCACTTAGATTATTTTAGTTGTATTTTGATTATTAGGAAGTAGTTTGGTCATATGATTTAATATTATGTACATATATAGGTTCATGGATATTAAATAGGTTATAATAAATATATTAAAGTATGTTTAAAATATAAAAATGGTTTCATGACTAGTAATTAAGGATAAATTGAAGAACAAAACTTCTTCATCCATGAAGGTTGTAAATTGGAACCTCACGAACGATGATTTAATTTATAAAATAAAAGAGATAAAGTAAGAATATTGATGATGTTTATTCCATTAAAATTATATAATTACAGTATATAAATGATACTATATTTATCATGGTCATTTGGACTGAGGGGGTGAGGAGGGGATACCAATATAGTGGAACTTGAAATGAAATTGAAAGAAATAGAATGAGAATTTACCTCTTAAATCCACCTACTTGAGAATCTATTTAAGGGAAGGGTCTTTTGTATTTTGGAAAGAAAAAGAGCTCTTGGATATGGGGAGTGACAAGGTAAGGGTATTTTGGAAGAAATTTTAGGGGATTCAATGCTTATAAGAGTGAAGATATGAGGGAGTGTGTGTGGGGGGGGGGTGTTATTGTGGAGGAGAGACGTGAATTTTGAATATTTTATTCATTATTTAATTATTTCTCTCAATCCAACCAATTTTGTTGATTCATGTGTCCCATCATAGTAATAAGTGCATGTGAGTTTTAACCAAGTGGGATTACATAACTTATGTTGTCATAAATAGTGAATTTAACTGATAATTTGTATATACAGAATTTTACCGTATTTCACTATTTATAAAAAATTCTAGTATTTTAGAAAAATAAAAAAATTCACCCTAACCATTATTCAACATGTAGAATTCAAAAATGAACTCCGTTTTTTGAAAGTAATTTTACAAATATTATTATTTTAATTTTTGAATATATTAATAGGTTATTCGAAAAATAACAATTTTAAAACTATAATTCATTTTATATCACATTGAAAAACTAATCAAGATCTCATTATCTTGTAACATTAAGAAAATAAAATTACATTATTATTTACTATTCATAAGGTTCATATTACTATTCATATTAATATTTATAAGGGTATGTTACTATTCACCAAAAATCAAGTTGGTTCTATCAGACTCCAAATGACTTACTGATCACAAATCAAGATTACAGTTTTTCAAAATTCAAAACATTGTAGAGGAAAAGTTGTGTTTAATGCCTAGATTATAAAATGTGTTGTTTTGTATGGACTCAGTGTTTAATGCATTCAATATTTATTTTCAAAACCATTGGGTGTTACATTATTCTTCTATGTATACTATTCCAATGAGGTCATAGTTTACCCATTATCACACCTTGGCCCTCACTACTAGTCGGCAACCTTTAGTGTTTGGGGAAATGTGACTGAGGTGATGTGACCAATTGGGTTCAAGGAACCTCTCTGTGGTACCCAGAACCAAGACATTAAAGAGCAGTATGAGAGGAGTTATTTTCTGGATGTATTACTATTTCTAGACTATAGAGCAAGATTGGAGGGAACATGTAGTTGGTGATAATATATTCCTGTGTGTAGCTAACCCATTTACCGGGAAAATCCATGTTACCTTGAATATTGAAATTTTTTGGTTTTGCAATTGCTACAGTTGATTTGATTACCATTGGGTGACACACTTGTTTTGTGATGTTATTATTAAAATTATTATGGTTCTATTTCTATTAAAACCTAATGAGATGAGGGTATTCTATCTCATACATTATATAGGCACTTTCTAGAGATCACATTTCATGCATTTTTGTCATGCCATTTATCGTGCATTACTGATTTCATGATGTTGTGATAGATGCTGTGCTATATGTGAATGATGGTGTGATAGATGAAATGATATAAATACCTACTATTTTGTAAGGGTATTGGTATATGTAAAGAATCATTTGTATGGAATCCATCCTTTAGTCCTTGAGGTGTTATGGGAACTCTTGGATCAAAATTTTTTGGATCATGTTTGATCTTTAATTGGATTCTATTTTGTTTTGACATGAATAAGGGTTCCAAAATTTGATTCACTGGGAGTATGGTCCCTCAAGAATCAGAACTTGACAAGTGTTGGCCAATATTTTAGGTTTTTAAGGGTTCTAGATTAGTTTCATAGGTTTAATATTCGAAACCCATACAACATGGCGTGTGATGTTATGAACACATGCCCTGAGTTATTTTGCTCGGGAATAATGACTTTTCTTAAGTACACACCATGTACTGGAAGTACATTACAGGTAGTTGTTGACCGTGTGACTAACTGTGTGATCAGAGACATGGGGTTGGGGAAATTTTGGTATAACACATTGTGTCTAGACTGTACATGCTATGTTGTAAAGAACCATGTATCTAGCCATGTGACCAATGACATGGGTGGATGTAACATAGGTTGCACACATCATGTCTCGTGTATTCATGTCGTGCAGTTATCAAATGTGTACCCATCCATGTGACCAACAGAATGGGTAGATGGGACTTAACTGGTACACGCCATGTCTAGGATGAACACACCGGGTATTGTTACACAAGTAGAATCGTGTGGTTCAATCTATGTAGAAGTACTGGGGTAGGAGGGAAAATTCATGTACATGATGTTTCATAAGAGGAACACGCTGTGTGTTGGGGTGTTACATGACCAGGTTTGGAAGAGGTACCCGCCCATGTTAAAGGCATAGGGGAACACGTCGTGTAGTAGTTATACACGCTGTGTAACACTGTTTTGTAAAACTTCAATGTTTTCATTATCCTGTTCCATTCTTGCACTGCTATGTTATTGTACTTGATAATATTGAACCTAGGTGTGCAATTGAACTTTCAGAGTCATTCCACCAAGAATTCATCCAGTTGTATGCCAAGTACAGAGAGATGATTGGACACCGAAAATGGTACATAAGGGATTACTAGAAGATCATCATTTAGTGCCCGTCTTAGCACCCACTATATAATAGACACAAGTGATGATGCCTAGTTCTATGAAGGATTTATGAGGATGATGCAGACATTCTTGGGATCACAACATTCTTCCCTGAATAAGGAAGAGTTGACATGGGTGTTTCAATATTAGTATCCTCCTGCCTTTTTAGGGGATGGAAGAGAACATGATGTAGAGACATGGTTGTTGTCCATGCTTACTATCTCTTATCATCTAGAGATGCCTCCTGAGAGGAGGGTGAATCTCATGACGTACATGCTTTTTGATTCTTCTAAGAGATGGTGGGATGTTATCTCACAGGCAAGGAGTCATCAGGATATGGTTTGGGAAGATTTTTTAAGGACTTTATATTACTACTTATACCTCGAGACGTTGAGGTCCAACCAAGTCTAGGAGTTTATGCATTTAGAGTAGGGAGATATTTCAGTGATGGATTACTTATCTCGATTTATAGAGCTTTAGTGCCTCACACCTGTTTTGTGAGGTGATGGTTTATCATTATCTAGGCGGTTTGAGGACAGTCTTAGGTATGAAATTCTATCATAGTTGGAGGTTTTTAGGCTGAATTCGGTGAATTATATAGTAAATCAGGAATTGATTCTTGAGTTCAATCTGAGGGAGTTAGGAGTTGTGAGCCATGGCAGTTCAGCATACAGGGTTGGTAACCCTTCATTTGGAAGTAGGAAGCTTTGTAGGGAGCCTTTACATGCACTACTAGAAAAGGGGGCATTGGAGCCCCCCAGACTCGGGCGACCGCCATTGGCAGTCACTATAGCTAACCATTAGCGACCGCCAATGGCGGTCGCTAACCTACATAAAAAAAACGGGGGGCTTTTGCGCCCCCCCCCCCCCCCCCCCCCCGCGCCCTCGATCTCCCTCCGCCCTAACCCCCACCCTCCCTCGCCGCCCTGCCTCGCCGCCCTCCCCTCCCCCGTCGCCCGGCCTCCCCCGCCGCCCGGCCTCCCCCGCCGCCCGCCCTCCCCCGCCGCCCGGCCTCCCCCGCCGCCCGCCCTCCCCCGCCGCCCGCCCTCCCACGCCGCCCGCCCTCCCCCGCCGCCCGGCCTCCCCCGCCGCCTGCCATCCGGCCTCTGGCCGCCGCCCTCCGCCCACGGGCCTCCGACCGCCGCCCTCGGGCCTCCGGTCGCCGCCCTCCGGCCTCTCGGCCCTCCCCCCCCACCCCGGACGATACCCTCACCCCGGAAAGCCCCCGGCGCGCACTCTGGACCGCCCCCCGCCCCCCGGACGCCTCCCCGCACCCCGGACAGCACCCCCCCCGCGCACTCAGGACCGCCCCCCGCACCCCGGACGCCTCCCCGCACCCCGGACAGCACCCCCCCGCGCACTCCGGACCGCCCCCCGCACCCCGGACGCCTCCCCGCACCCCAGACAACCCCCCCCCCCCCCCCGCGCACTCCGGACCGCCCCCCGCACCCTGGAAGCCTCCCCGCACCCCGGACAACCCCCCCCCCCCCCCCCCGCACTCGGACACCCCCCCTCCGAACCCGGACAGCCCCCCCGCACCCCGGACAGGCCCCCCGCACCCCGGACACCCCACCCTGCACCCCCGACAGCCCCCCTGCACCCCAGACAGCCCCCCCTCCCCCGCACCCCGGACACCCCCGCACCCCGAACACCCCTTCCCGCACCCCTGACAGGCCCCCGACACCCCGGACACCCCTCCCCGCACCTCAGACAGCCCCCCCGACCCCGGACACCCCCCCCCCCTCGCTGCCCGTCCCCCGTCCCCTCACCGCCTCCTCTCCTCCAGCTCCCCGCCACCGCCACCGCCCGTCCCCTCCCTTGCCGCACCGCCTTTGGCTCCGGCTCCCCTTCGCTGCCTCCTCTCCCTCGCAGCACCGCCTTCGGCTCCCCTCCCTTTCAGTTTTGTAGCTCAATCAGGTAACATGAGCTTTCAGTTACATTATTATTTTATCAATGGTTCATAAACAAATGGTTAATATTTATTTTAAATATAGTTGATTTGAAAAATGTAAATGTAATAAGTATTGTGTAAATGTTTGTTATACAGATATTATTATGGATAAGAGTTGGATTGATCTTCCAAATCGAACGTCTAGAGAATATTTCAATGGAATTATTCAGTTTATTGACTTCACGAGAGGATTTGAAAGTGACTATATTAGTTGTCCATGTAGAAAATGTGCTAACAGATATCAATTCACACGAGATACTGTGAGGGAGCACCTTTTCTTTAATGGATTTCTGAAAAATTATAAGAGTTGGACTCGTCATGGAGAAGAATATGTTCGTTGTCAAAATACAGATGCAGCTCAGATGGATGTTGATGCAAGGATGACTGATCCAATGCATGAAATGCTTACTGAAATGGTACGTGGGTTTGATCCTGAAGGCATTGACATCCAGAATCTTGAGACCGGTGAGATAAATCTTCGCTCTGGTGCAGATCGTGATTCGAGGAGGTTTTATGAAGTACTTGATGATGCGAAAACAGAATTATATCCTGGATGTACTTCTTACAATAAACTGTCGTTTATCGTGGAGTTGTTGCATTTGAAGACTTTGAATAATTGGTCAGACACATCATTCGACATGCTTTTGGTTTTATTGAAAAAAGTTCTTCCTGTCGACGCTAAGATTCCTGAGTCGTATTACTATGCTCGTAAGTTGACAGAGAACTTAGGTTTTACATATGAGACTATAGATGCATGTGCAAACAACTGTATGTTGTTTAGAAATGAAACTGCTCATTTGGATATTTATACGGTTTGTGGCGCTTCCAGGTGGAAAGAGAACAGGGGAAATAAGACTCATCAAAGTCAGATTGCGATACAGGGGAAACCGATTGCCGTAAAGCAAATGCGTTACTTTCCCCTTAAACCGAGGTTGAAAAGATTTTTTATGTCATCTAAAGTTTCTAATTTAATGAGATGGCATGCAGAAAGAGTTCATGAAAGTGACATGTTAACCCACCCGGCAGACTCTCATGCATGGAAGGATTTTGATAAGAGACATCCCGACTTTGCTAAAGATGTTCGTAATGTCCGATTGGGATTGGCAGCAGATGGTTTAAATCCATTCAAGTCTATGGTTGGTGCAACTCATAGCACATGTCCCGTGGTGTTGGTTCCATATAATCTTCCTCCGTGGCTTTGTATGAAGCAACAATTTATATTACTTTACACTCTTATTGATGGACCTAAAAGTCCGGGGGATAAGATTGATGTTTACCTTCAGCCATTGATTGATGAGTTGAATGAATTTTGGGGCGATGGTGTGATGACTTATGACTGCGAAATAAATGAAATGTTCAAACTGCATGCTGCTTTATTGTGGACAATCAATGACTTCCCAGCTTATGCAAATTTATCAGGCTGGAGTACGAAAGGGGAATTTGCTTGCCCTTGTTGCAATAAAAGTAAAAAATCTGTATGGCTTAAACATTCCAAAAAATGGGCATACATGGGTCACAGGCGTTTTCTCCCCCCCAGCACAGGTTCAGAAAGGACAGAGTGGCATTTGATGGTTCTAGAGAGTTCATCCTAGCACCAAAGATCATGACAGGAGTCGAAATGTTATCGCAGATTGAGGAAGAAAACATCCGCACGGTATATGAAATTCAGGATTTGGTGGCTCCTCCAGTACGTAATATTCGTGCTGCGGGTAGGCAGCGCAGTCACAATTGGAAAAAGAAAAGTATTTTTTATAGTCTTCCGTATTGGAAAACTAACATGTTGAGGCCTAATTTGGATGTCATGCACATTGAAAAAAATGTTTGTGATAACATATTGTGGACCATTTTAGGTGTCAGTGGAAAGTCAAAGGACCATGTTAATGCACGCCATGGTTTGGAAGAAATGGGTTTAAGGAAACAGTTTCATTTACAGTTAGCTGAGGGAAACAAGGCATATATTCCTGCTGCACAGTATTCGATGACTACAGAGGAGAAACAGACATTTCTTTCCATTTTGAAGATGGTCAAGGTGCCTGATGGTTACTCTTCTAATATTTCAAAGTGTGTGAATCTTACGAGCAAGACATTGCAAGGGTTGAAAAGTCATGAAAATCACATATTACTTCAGCAGTTGATTCCAATCGCAATTTGTGATTGTTTATCCCCCAATGTTGTTCAGCCCTTGATTGAGATGAGTAATTTTTTTATACAGCTTTGTTTAAGAAATCAACGAATGAGTGATTTAAAAAGTTTGCAGGACCGAATTGTACTTACACTTTGTCACTTTGAGAAACTTTCCCCCCCCTCATTTTTCGATGTTATGGTCCACTTGACAGTGCACCTAACTGATGAAGTAATGGCTGCTGGTCCAGTGCAATTCAGGTGGATGTATCCTATTGAACGGTATTTGAGTACATTGAAAAGATTTGTACGCAACAGAGCTCGTCCAGAGGCATCAATAGCCAATGGTTATTTGATGGATGAGTGTACTACCTTTTGTGCAGAATATCTTACGGATGTTGAAACAAAATTAGATAATCCCTCTCGGATTCATGATGGTCCAGTTGGAGAAGGAACCACATTTGATATGGACAACATCGAGTGGATACAAGCACATCGATATATCTTGTTCAATACTCCATCAGTTGAACCATTAATGCAGTAAGTATCTTATCAATGTGCTTGTATAACTTTTACATGTTTTCTTTGCATAAGTTGATCTTTTAAACATCGCGTAATCATTTGCAGTAAACACATTAATGAGATAAAAGAAGAGATGCATCGTGCGACTGAGTTGCAAATTCAACAATCTCATTATGCGGAATTTCATGATTGGTTCAAGGATTATGTATGTATAAATTGATTTTCATTATGAGTGAAGTATTAAACTAATTCTTTCTGCATATATCAGTATTGATTTTTATAAATTAGGTAGGTTCGTAAGCTGAGGGAGTTAGGGGACCCCACGCTACATGAAGTATTTATCCAACTGGCTGAGGGTCCATCTATAACGGCTCGTCATTATAAAGCTATTGATGCTAATGGTTTTTGATTTCGCATTAAAGATGTTGACGACAAACGAGCAACACAAAACAGTGGCATCAGTTGTCCCTTTGTCGATTCTGGTTATTACTATGGTCAATTGAAAGACATCATTGAAGTTGTATACACACACGGTTTGAAGTACATATTGTTAAAGTGTAATTGGGTTGATCCAGTGCGTGGATGTAAAATCGATCAATATCAGTTTTCATTGGTGAATTTTAACTATATGTTATACAGAAATAATGAACGATTTGAGAATGAACCTTTCATTTTGACATCACAAGCGGAACAAGTATTCTTCGTTAATTTGCCTTCGGATCCAAGTTGGCAAGTTGTTGTCAAAATGTCTCGGCGAGGAGTGTTTTTATTTGAAGAAGATGAACCCGAGACTGTTCCGTTTGTTTACCAACAACTTGATCAACATACCGTAGTTCAACGTGAAGAAGATATTTATTGGGTCAGAGAGGTTGTTGAAGGAGAAACGGTCGATTTTCATGCTTAATGAAAGGTATAATTGTTTTCCTGCTATTCAGTAGAATGTGCTAGGATATCATAAATTATCTAATCATTTTATAAATCCTTATAAGTTTTAATCCTCACTTTTGTAAGTTAATTCAGTCATAAATATTTAGGTTGATTAACTTTCTGATTTTTTAAAATTCATTCACAACTAATTATTCAATCCATTTTTTGTTTGATTAACAGTTGTACAAGTTTGATTTATTACGAACAATCCAATTTATCTTTTAAACACTTTGGACTCATTACTGATATTTTGTATGACTGCAGACATGTCAGGGGAAGAGGCAGAAAATCCACATCATCCATCTGAGGCATCTACGTCTCAGGGTCGAGGTATTTTTGAATGTCATTGTCTATATTTTTTATGTAATTGACATATATATATATATATATAACATTTGTCAATTTATATATAAAATTGTTTTCAACAGGATCAGACTCGGCTGCTTCTTCCTCTCGCAGGAGAGGCCCTGGTCATGGCATATTATCATGGAATTCCGACACGACGATAGATGTTTCATTTGATGAGGTATTTCATCCCGTGGGACCGAATGCCCCAGCATTTATTCGTCATCTGGGTCATATCATACGTGACCCACATCGATTTCCATTGACCACGCGTGATTGGGCTTCTATCCCTCAGGACACATTAGATCGTCTATGGAGGGAGGTTCAGGTAAGAAAATAATTTTACTTTATTTTCTATTTATAAATAATACTAATATGTTTGATTATTTTCATTATAGCAAAATTTGAAAGTATGCCCTGAAGAGTTTCGGCCCGTGTGTATGAGAAAATGCAGTAAGATGTGGAAAGATTATAAAGGCAAAGTGAAGAGGGACCACTGGGTACCAAATGTGGGTGCCCTTGACATTTTGGAAAAAGTCCCGAGAGGTGTCCTCCCGGCTCAGTGGCGTGACTTGGTTGCATATTGGTCTACTGAGGGTGTTGCGGTTTGTATATTAATTATTTTGCTGTATATATATTTTCAAGAATATGTGATTTGTTTGACAACATCCGGGGCGTGAATTGTGAAATGGTCGGCCAGACAGCACCTCATTCGGAGGTGCCGTTTGACCGCGGCGGCCGGAAACGCGTTTCCGGCGCCCTAAAACACCAAAATGGCGTGCGGCGGTCCAATTCGGAGAAAACGTGCTCCGAACGACCTGAAATCGCACGAGAACGATAGAAATAATATTCCTGAGATGCAGGAGGAGGCCGCACGTCCATCGGACGTGCGGTGCGCGGGACACGTCCGATTGTGTCGTTTTCAGCAGCGCGGCGCGCGCTGAAATGGCGCGTTGGGGGGTCAAAACCACCCGAACGACCTCCGAATGCCACAAAACCATACGACAACATCCGGGGCGTGAATTGTGAAATGGTCGGCCAGATGGCACCTCATTCGGAGGTGCCGTTTGACCGCGGCGGCCGGAAACGCGTTTCCTGCGCCCTAAAACACCAAAACGGCGTGCGGCGGTCCAATTCGGAGCAAACGTGATCCAAATGACCTGAAACCGCACGAGAACGATAGAAATTTTATTCCTGAGATGCAGGAGGAGGCCGCACGTCCATCGGACACGCGGTGCGCGCGGCACGTCCGATTGTGTCGTTTTCAGCAGCGCGGCGCGCGCTGAAATGGCGCGTTGGGGGGGTCAAAACCACCCGAACGACCTCCGAATGCCACGAAACCGTACGACAACATCCGGGGCGTGAATTGTGAAATGGTCGGCTAGACGGAACCTCATTCGGAGGTTCCGTTTGACCGCGGCGGCCGGAAATGCGTTTCCGGCGCCCTAAAACACCAAAACGGCGTGCGGCGGTCCCATTCGGAGCAAAGGTGCTCCGAACGACCTGAAACCGCACGAGAACGATAGAAATATTATTCCTGAGATGCAGGAGGAGGCCGCACGTCCATCGGACGTGCGGTGCGCGCGGCACGTCCGATTGTGTCGTTTTTAGCAGCGCGGCGCGCGCTGAAATGGCGCGTTGGGGGTTCAAAACCACCCGAACGACCTCCGAATGCCACGAAACTGTACGCCAACATCCAGGGCGTGAATTGTGAAATGGTCGGCCAGACGGAACCTCATTCGGATATGCCTTTTGACCGCGGCGGCCGGAAACGCGTTTCCGGCGCCCTAAAACACCAAAACGGCGTGCGGCCGTCCCATTCGGAGCAAACGTGCTCCGAACGACCTGAAACCGCACGGGAAGGATAGAAATATTATTCCTGAGATGCAGAAGGAGGCCGCACGTCCATCGGACGTGCGGTGCGCGCGGCACATCTGATTGTGTCGTTTTCAGCAGCGCGGCACGCGCTGAAATGGCGCGTTGGGGGGTCAAAACCACCCGAACGACCTCCGAATTCCACGAAACCGTACGACAACATCAGGGGCGTGAATTTTGAAATGGTCGGCCAGAAGGCACCTCATTCGGAGGTGCCGTTTGACCGCGGCGGCCGGAAACGCGTTTCTGGCGCCCTAAAACACCAAAACGGCGTGCGGCGGTCCCATTCGGAGCAAACGTGCTCCAAACGACCTGAAACCGCACGGGAACGATAGAAATATTATTCCTGAGATGCAGGAAAAGGCTGCACATCCATCGTACGTGCGGTGCGCGTGGCACGTCCGATTGTGTCGTTTTCAACAGCGCGGCGCACACTAAAATGACGCGTTGGGGGGTCAAAACCACACGAACGACCTCCGAATGCCACGAAACCGTACGACAACATCCGGGGCGTGAATTGTGAAATGGTCGGCTAGACGACACCTCATTCGGAGGTGCCGTTTGACCGCGGTGGCCGGAAACGCGTTTCCGGTGCCCTAAAACACCAAAACGGCGTGCGACGGTCCAATTCGGAGCAAACGTTCTCTGAACGACTTAAAACCGCACGGGAACGATAGAAATATTATTCCTGAGATGCAGGAGGAGGTCGCACGTCCATCGGACATGTGGTGCGCGCGGCACGTCCGATTGTGTCGTTTTCAGCAGCGCGGCGCACGCTGAAATGGCGCGTTGGGGGTTCAAAACCACCCGAACGACCTCCGAATGCCACGAAACCATACGAGCACATCCGGGGAGTGAATTGTAAAATGGTCGGCCAGACGGCACCTCATTCGGAGGTGCCGTTTGACCGCGACGGCCGAAAACGCGTTTCCGGCGCCCTAAAACACCAAAACGGCGTGCGACGGTCCCATTCGGAGCAAACGTGCTCCGAACGACCTGAAACCGCATGGGAACGATAGAAATATTATTCTTGAGATGCAGGAGGAGGCCGCATATCCATCGGACGTGCGGTGCGCGCGACACGTCCGATTGTGTCGTTTTCAGCAGCGCGGCGCGCGCTGAAATGGCGCGTTGGGGGTTCAAAACCAAACGAACGACCTCCGAATGCCACGAAACCGTACGACAACATCCGGGGCGTGAATTGTGAAATGGTCGGCCAGACGGCACCTCATTCGGAGGTGCCGTTTGACCGCGGCGTCCGGAAACGCGTTTCCGGCGCCCTAAAACACCAAAACGGCGTGCGGCGGTCCCATTCGGAGCAAACGTGCTCCGAACGCCCTGAAACCGCACGAGAATGATAGAAATGTTATTCCTGAGATGCATGAGGAGGCTGCACGTCCATCGGACGTGCGGTGCGCACGACACGTCCGATTGTGTCGTTTTCAGCAACGCGGCGCGCGCTGAAATGGCGCGTTGGGGGGTCAAAACCACCCAAACGACCTCCGAATGCCACGAAACCGTACGACAACATCCGGGGCGTGAATTTTGAAATGTTCGGCTAGACGACACCTCATTCGGAGGCGCCGTTTGACCGAGGCGCCCGGAAACGTGTTTTCGGCGCCCTAAAACACCAAAACGGCGTGCGGCGGTCCCATTCGGAGCAAACGTGCTCCGAACGACCTGAAACCGCATGGGAACGATAGAAATATTATTCCTGAGATGCAGAAGGAGGCCGCACGTCCATCGGACGTGCGGTGCACGCGGCACGTCCGATTGTGTCTTTTTCAGCAGCGCGGTGCGCGCTGAAATGGCGCGTTGGGGGGTCAAAACCACTCGAACGACCTCCGAATGCCACGAAACCGTACGACAACATCCGGGGCATGAATTGTGAAATGGTCGGCCAGACGGACCTCATTCAGAGGTTCCGTTTGACCGCGGCTGCCGGAAACGCGTTTCCGGCGCCCTAAAACACCAAAACGGCGTGCGGCGGTCCAATTCATAGCAAACGTGCTCCGAACGACCTGAAACCGCACGGGAACGATATAAATATTATTCCTGAGATGCAGGAGGAGGCTGCACGTCCATCGGACGTGCGGTGCGCGCGGCACGTCCGATTGTGTCGTTTTCAGCAGCGCGGCGCGCGCTGAAATGGCGCGTTGGGGGGTCAAAACCACCCGAACGACCTCCGAATGCCACGAAACCGTACAACAACATCCGAGGCGTGAATTGTAAAATAGTCGGCCAGACGAGACCTCATTCGGAGGTTCCGTTTGACCGCGGCGTCCGGAAACGCGTTTCCGGCGCCCTAAAACACCAAAACGGCGTGCGGCGGTCCAATTCGGAGAAAACGTGCTCCGAACGACCTGAAACTGCACGGGAACGATAGAAATATTATTTCTGAGATGCAGGAGGAGGCGGCATGTCCATCGGACGTGCGGTAGGCGCGGCACGTCCGATTGTGTCGTTTTCAGCAGCGCGGCGCGCGCTGAAATGGCGCGTTGGGGGTTCAAAACCACCCGAACGACCTCCGAATGCCACGAAACCGTACGACAACATCCGTGGCGTGAATGGTGAAATGGTCGGCTAGACGGAACCTCATTCGGAGGTGCCGTTTGACCGCGGCGGCCGGAAACGCCTTTCCGGCGCCCTAAAACACCAAAACGGCGTGCGGCGGTCCCATTCGAAGCAAACGTGCTCCGAACGACCTGAAACCGCACGGGAACGATAGAAATATTATTCCTGAGATGCAGGAGGAGGCTGCACGTCCATCGGACGTACGGTGCACGCGGGACGTCCGATTGTGTCGTTTTCAGCAGCGCGGCGCGCGCTGAAATGGCGCGTTGGGGGTTCAAAACCACCCGAATGACCTCCGAATACCACGAAACCGTACGACAACATCCGGGGCGTGAATTGTGAAATGGTCGGCCAGACGGAACCTCATTCGGAGGTTCCGTTTGACCGCGGCGGCCGGAAACGCGTTTCCGGTGCCCTAAAACACCAAAATGGCGTGCGGCGGTCCCATTCGGAGCAAACGTGCTCCGAACGACCTGAAACCGCACGGGAATGATAAAAATATTATTCCTGAGATGTAGGAGGAGGCCGCACGTCCATCGGACGTGCGGTGCGCGCGGCACGTCCGATTGTGTCGTTTTCAGCAGCGCGGCGCGCGCTGAAATGGCGCGTTGGGGGGTCAAAACCACCCGAATGACCTCCGAATGCCACGAAACCGTACGAAAACATCCGGGGCGTGAATTGTGAAATGGTCAGCCAGACGGAACCTCATTCGGAGGTGCCGTTTGACCGCGGCGGCCGGAAACGCGTTTCCGGCGCCCTAAAACACCAAAACGGCGTGCGGCGGTCCAATTCGGAGCAAACGTGCTCCGAACGACCTGAAACCGCACGGGAATGATAGAAATATTATTCCTGAGATGCATGAGGAGGCCGCACGTCCATCGGACGTGCGGTGTGCGCGGCACGTCCGATTGTGTCGTTTTCAGCAGCGCGGCGCGCACTGAAATGACGCGTTGGGGGTTCAAAACCACCCGAACGACCTCCGAATGCCACAAAACCGTACGAGAACATCTGGGGCGTGAATTGTGAAATGGTCGGCCAGACGGCACCTCATTCGGAGGTTCCGTTTGACCGCGGCGGCCGGAAACGCGTTTCCGGCGCCCTAAAACACCAAAACGGCGTGCGGCGGTCCCATTCGGAGCAAACGTGCTCCGAACGACCTGAAACCACACGGGAACGATAGAAATATTATTCCTGAGATGCAGGAGGAGGCCGCACGTCCATCGGATGTGCGGTGCGCGCAACACGTCCGATTGTGTCGTTTTCAGCAGCGCGACGCGCGCTGAAATGGCGCGTTGGGGGGTCAAAACCACCTGAACGACCTCCGAATGCCACGAAACCGTACGACAACATCCGGGGCGTGAATTGTGAAATGGTCGGCCAGACAGAACCTCATTCAAAGGTGCCGTTTGACCGCGGCGGCCGGAAACGCGTTTCCGGCGCCCTAAAACACCAAAACGGCGTGCGGCGGTCCCATTCGGAGCAAACGTGCTCCGAACGACCTGAAACCACACGGGAACGATAGAAATATTATTCCTGAGATGCAGGAGGAGGCTGCACGTCCATCGGACGTGCGGTGCGCGCGGCACATCCGATTGTGTCGTTTTCAGCAGCGCGGCGCGCGCTGAAATGACGCGTTGGGGGGTCAAAACCACCCGAACGACCTCCGAATGCCACGAAACCGTACGACAACATCCGGGGCGTGAATTTTGAAATGGTCGGCCAGACGGAACCTCATTCGGAGGTGCCGTTTGACCGCGGCGGCCGGAAACGCTTTTCCGGCGCCCTAAAACACCAAAACGGCGTGCGGCGGTCCAATTCGGAGAAAACGTGCTCCGAACGACCTGAAACCGCACGGGAACGATAGAAATATTATTCATGAGATGCAGGAGGAGGCCGCACGTCCATCGGACGTGCGGTGCGTGCGGCACTTCCGATTGTGTCGTTTTCAGCAGCGCGGCGCGCGCTGAAATGGCGCGTTGGGGGGTCAAAACCACCCGAACGACCTCCGAATGCCACGAAACCGTACGACAACATACGGGGCGTGAATTTTGAAATGGTCGGCCAGACGACACCTCATTCGGAGGTTCCGTTTGACCGCGGTGGCCGGAAACGCGTTTCCGGCGCCCTAAAACACCAAAACGGCGTGCGGCGGTCCAATTGGGAGCAAACGTGTTCCGAACGACCTGAAAACGCACGGGAACGATATAAATATTATTCCTGAGATGCAGGAGGAGGCCGCACGTCCATCGGACGTGCGGTGCACGCGGCACGTCCGATTGTGTCGTTTTCAGCAGCGCGGCGCGCGCTGAAATGGCGCGTTGGGGGTTCAAAACCACCCGAACGACCTCCGAATGCCACGAAACCATACGAAAACATCCGGGGCGTGAATTGTGAAATGGTCGGCTAGACGGCACCTCATTCGGAGGTGCCGTTTGACCGCGGCGGCCGGAAACGCTTTTCCGGCGCCCTAAAACACCAAAACAGCGTTCGGCGGTCCCATTCGGAGCAAACGTGCTCCGAACGACCTGAAACCACATGGGAACGATAGAAATATTATTCCTGAGATGCAGGAGGAGGCCTCACGTCCATCGGACGTGCGGTGCGCGCGGCACGTCCGATTGTGTCGTTTTCAGCGGCGCGGCGCGCGCTGAAATGACGCGTTGGGGGGTCAAAACCACCCGAACGACCTCCGAATGCCACGAAACCGTACGACAACATCCGAGGCCTGAATTGTGAAATGGTCGACCAGACGGAACCTCATTCGGAGGTGCCGTTTGACCGCGGCAGCCGGAAACGCGTTTCCGGCGCCCTAAAACACCAAAACGGCGTGCGGCGGTCCAATTCGGAGCAAACGTGCTCCAAACGACCTAAAACCGCACGGAAACGATAGAAATATTATTCCTGAGATGCAGGTGGAGGCCGCACGTCCATCGGACGTGCGGTGCGCACGACACCTCCGATTGTGTCGTTTTCAGCAGCGCGACGCGCGCTGAAATGACGCGTTGGGGGGTCAAAACCACCCGAACGACCTTCGAATGCCACGAAACCGTACGACAACATCCGGGGTGTGAATTGTGAAATGGTCGGCCAGACGGAACCTCATTCGGAGGTGCCTTTTGACCGCGGCGGCCGGAAACGCGTTTCCGGCGCCCTAAAACACCAAAACGGCGTGCGGCGGTCCAATTCGGAGAAAACGTGCTCCGAACGACCTGAAACCGCACGAGAACGATAGATATTTTATTCCTGAGATGCAGGTGGAGGCCTCATGTCCATCGGACGTGCGGTGCGCGCGGGACGTCCGATTGTGTCGTTTTCAGCAGCGCGACGCGCGCTGAAATGGCGCGTTGGGGGGTCAAAACCACCCGAACGACCTCCGAATGCCACGAAACCGTACGACAACATCCGGGGCGTGAATTGTGAAATGGTCGGATAGACGGAACCTCATTCGGAGGTGCCGTGTGACCGCGGCGGCCGGAAACGCGTTTCCGGCGCCATAAAACACCAAAACGGCGTGCGACGGTCCCATTCGGAGCAAACGTGCTCCGAAAGACCTGAAATGAGATTATTTCTTGAATTGAAGTTTTTAAATTATTATAGCACAATGATTTGATATTATATATATATTAAATATATATTAAAACATTTAAAATATAATATATACATATATATATTTAAAATATTGTATTTAATAGTATATATATGAATATATATATATTTATATTTATATTCAATTCAATAAAAAATTTTGAAATTTTTTTTTAGAATAGCGACCGCCATAGGCGGTCGCTATAGGGTGCCCGGCAGAGGGCCTTCAGCGACCGCTTGGCGGTCGCTGAAGGCCGATCTGCCGGCCTTCTATAGCGACCGCCATTGGCGGTCGCTAAAGGCCTCTAGCGACGAGGCAACAGCGACCGCCAATGGCGGTCACTGCGCGGCCGCTACAGACCTTTAGCGTCCGCCAATGACGGTTGCTAATGGCTTTATTTACATTAGTGATGGTGGTTCCAGTATTAGGGACGTATCTATAGGTATCCAGGTGAGGTGATACCAGTGTGGGATGAGTGAGAACATGATACCTCAGTGCCTGAAAGACCCATTTGGGTGCTGATCTTACGGCAAGACGGTCCATCTTCAAATTTCCCCCCAGTTTTTCTCACAAGAAGCT
The DNA here is from genome assembly GCA_963277665.1 of Viscum album. Taxonomy (NCBI): domain Eukaryota; kingdom Viridiplantae; phylum Streptophyta; class Magnoliopsida; order Santalales; family Viscaceae; genus Viscum; species Viscum album. The sequence continues at coordinate 1,922,250,811 of OY728145.1, read as the reverse complement.
AGTGAGAGGGGATCTTTTATGACTCCACATTCAGGAACTGGACCAATGGTTTCTACTCAGTAAGGGAACTTGATTTATTCAGGTCATTTAGGCCAAGGAGGTGGTCATGGCCGTGGTAGCTATATGACAGGTTTTTAGTGACAATAGGGTGGACCAGCTCAGGGTATCTAGGAAAGGTTGTAGGGACGAAGTATACTTTAGACTTTTGAAATAGAGCAGACCCAGTAGGATCAGGATCTTGAAACCTATATGGTTAGAGGTATGATTCTAGTTTCCTCAGTTTTAGCTTCTGTTCTATTCAATACAAGGGTTTCCAATTGATTTATATTTATTTCAGTTGTGGATAGACTTGGGAACTTCATCTTTACATCTGATGATGTTATGATTCTAGACACTCATTTGAGGATTAGTAGGCTAGTGTGTGTCAGTGCAAGGAGTTCCCTCTTAAGGTTGGTGGGTGTCACTTCTTATGGGACCTCTATGTCTTAGAGATGATATGCTTCGATGTCATTCTCAGAATGGACCAGATGGTCCCCTTTTAGGCCTTTGTTGATAGCTATCACTATAGGGTGAGCATCACATCACCAGAAAGAAGGTCTTTTCTACACAAGGGTGAATGGGATGTCTAGGCGAACATAGCAGGACCCGAGCGTCATGGGTTGGGAGGAACAATAACCTAGGTTGCATGTTTATATCTGGATGACTAGGGGACTTATCAGATGGACTTTCCTCCAGTAGTGGATCATTTTAGTGTTGTCTTTCTAGATGATTTTTCAGGTTTACCTCTAGATGGAGAGTTATATTTCTTTATTTATCTTGTGTTGGGTGTAACGTCCTGGTTCCAGGTGCCACCCAGTGGTGTCCCATACCTGGTTGGTCACATGGCCTCATGTGCATTTCCCCAAATTCTAGAGTCTTCCAACTAGCAGCGAGGGCCTTGGGTGTGATAGTTGGTAAACAATGCCCTCATTGGTAGAGTAACACAACATAAAGAAATTGATAACATCATCAGAAGAAGTAATAATACCATACAACAGTAAACAACATAAGTCTAGAAGTAGCTAAAAAACTAATATATATATATATATATATATCAATAATGATGCATGTCATAAGTATTTAAGAAAATATCCTAACAATCCACAATGCTGGAATACAGTACTAATCCAAAGTACATAGTAAAACAAGTAAACAACTCTTTAGTATCGCAATCCTCATCTTGGTCCCATGATCTATAGCTCCAAAACAATTAATTACCTGAAGTATTAGGGTGCTTTACCTTATCTATACCAAAATAATATAATCTGTTTGGGCCCAAAATCATGACCCAAATAGGGTGTGAGATGAATCGCAGTACGAAACCACCCAAAGATCCGTGCTTAATAGTCAGTGAATATATATGGCAGGAAATGAAGAAAAATAAATAAATTAACAAGGAATTAATAAAAAGTTAGCGATCCTACAGTTTCAATAACATTCATTTATATTTATCAACATAATCAACCAAACAATCACAAGAAACCCTCTGGGATGTACTCATAGTCTAACCCCTCTGGTTCAGGTTAAACAAAGAATCTCTAAGGAAGCACTCACCATCAATTCTCCATGTGGTCTCGCAATGGTAAACTACATACACTCTAAGGAAGCACTCAACATCCAATTCCCCATGTGGTCTCACAACATGGAACTAAAGACACTCTGAGGGAGCACACATGTCCATCCCCCCTATAGTCTCGCAATGTAAAAATTATAACATACACTCTGGGAAATACCTCAGCATTAATTTCCCCTAAGGTCTAACTACATTAGGTTCCCATAGCCCTGTGTAAGTCCATCATGCACAAATTATATTCCACATCCAAATTAAATCACAATATTGTACTTGGCTAAGCAACTACTAGGCATGGAACAAGTAATTTAGATAATATCACTCCATCCTAACAGCACTAGGCATGGAAAGCTAGCAGCCTAAAAGGAAAAACTAGACCAAATGGTCAATACCAAAACAAACATTGGAAAACTCATCCAATGCATGAAAAAATAACACAATTCACGAACAAGAGCTCTAACTCAAAATAACAAGCATTTTAGGCATCAATAGGGTTTAAATCCCAAAACACGCAATACCCCAATCTAGGGTATTAGGCACTTTTGCACATAATATTCAATGAATAACTATGGAAACGAACAAACCACCTACCTAGACATTGTACACTCAATATAATCTAGCGCCATCCCTTGAATCATCCTAGAATGACGTAGATCTACAAAAATGTCAAAAATTGTCAAGCACAAATATCTTATGAAAGAGGAGAAATCAAGGAATGAGGCTCCAGAAGAAGCAAGAACTAACCGTGGATATACCAATGTAATGAACTATGGTTGATTTGGAGAATATAAGATGGGTCTGGGGCTCAGAGAAGAATTTTCGGCTTTAGTCACTCCGAGATGAGACTAGCCATGAAGAAGAGCATTATGCAAAAAAGATGTGACCCCGATTCGTATAATAATAAAAAAAGAAAAGTGCAAGGTATGTTCATTTAATGTACACGTCATGTACTTTCCTTAATCGGCCCCTACTTTAGGTGGTCTCTAGGTCACCTCACATGACCTTATACTCATCCATTACATGGCCGATACATGGCTACCCGCAACAACTGGGTTCACTACATGTACTTCAAAGTACATGGTGTGTACTCTTTAAATTTTCAGAAACTCTTATTTTTCTCAAAACACCAGAAAAATAGGATCCATACTTGAAAAGAAGATCTAGGTTCTTACAAACTTCCCCTCTTAAAGAAATTCATCCATGAATTTCTCTAAGAAGGTGGCGAAGAAGAAGAATCCTCGAACAACTCCTCCCACTATGATTGAACATCACTCTCCCTCTCCCAAGTCTCATCCCTTACTTGCTCGTGATACCATAACACACATTCCAGAGGAATAGAATGACCACAAAGAACCTTCATGCTCTGATCAAAATTCCAGATATGATGCTCCACGAACGAGGAATCCACATCTAACTCAACCACCTCGGGTAAAAAAAACTGAGTTGAGTCTGAGAAGTAACGTCATAACCGAGAAACGTGGAAGACATCGTACTTAGATCAGTACCTTTGAGGTAACCACAACCAATTGGAAACTGGACTAACTCTCTCAAAAACCTCAAACAGCACGATGTACCTTGGTGAAAGATTACCATGCCTCATAATCTACCTTTATCCCATCCTTGGTGTGACACGCTGGAAACCCTGATCTCCAACCTCAAACTCAAGAGGTCGTCTCTGTCAATCATCATTGGACTTCTATCATGAATGGGAAGTAGAAATACTATTCTGAATCAAATCCACATGATCTGTGGTCTCCTGGAAAAGATGAGGTCCCAACATAGATGCCTCTCCTGCGTCTAGCCAATATAAGGGTGATCGACTTGGCCTACCCTACAAAGCCTCATAAAGTTATATCTGAATAGTTTCTTGAAAACTGTTATTGTAGGAAAAATTTACAAGAGGTATGCGTTTCTCCCAAGAACCTCCAAAATCTAAGACACACGCTCGAGGCATGTCCTCCAGCACCTGAATCATAAGCTCAGACTGGACATTATTCTGGGGATGGTAAGCTTTATTCATAAGCACCCGTGTACCTAAAGCCCTCTATAGTCCCTTCCTGAACCAAGAAGTAAAACGAGTGTCCCTGTCTGAAACAATGAAGTGAGGATCTCTATGTAAATGTAGAATCTCTTATATGTACAAACTTTCCCTCCCATCAACAATGAATGTATCCTTTATCGGCAAGAAGTGAGCAACCTTCATGATTATTTCAATGAAAACCCATATGGAATCATTCATTTGAGGGGATTTTGGTAACCCTGTCTTGAAATCCATCACAACATCATTACACTTCCACTCGGGAATGGGTAACTACTACCAAAGCCCTACTGGTCACTGATGCTCTGCCTTTACCCATTGATAGGTGGAACACCTCATGAAAAAACTAGTAACATATCTCTTCATACCTAGAAAACAATACTAATAGTTTAGATCTCGATACATCTTGGTGATGCCAGAATGAACTACGCAAACAAAGGAATGAAAAACTGACATCATCTCCATGCGTATGTCTGCTGACTCCCATACGTGCTTATGAAAATGAAAGATCTCATCCTTACCTGTGGTATATACAAGAATAATATATTTTTCTGATAAACCTTCTCAAAGAACTAGGCCTTCATAATCTGATAGCTTCCTCATTCGTACTCGATCAAGTAGAGTAGAGGTAACAACCTCAGATGAATGAAACGTCTGCCCATATATGTCATGCACATCCAAATGCACCTCTGAGAACAGAGCCATAAGTTTCCACTCACTATTTTCCTTTTGAACTACCTATATGTTATTCCTCCTGGTCAGTGCATCAGCCACTGCGTTGCCTTTCCTTGGTGTATAGGTAAGCTCAAAGTCAAAGGACCAAAGGTACTCAACGCACCTTCTCTGTCTCAAATTCAGGTCATGCTGGGTAAAGATTTACTTGATAATATTGTGATCGGTGAAAACCACCAAATTCCTTCCCAAAATACAATTTCTCCAATAGTTTAGAGCATGAATGACTGCAGCCAACTCCAGAACATTCGTCGGGTAATTCCTCTCTTGTGGCCTCAACTACTGAGACTCGTACACAATGACTCATTTTCCCTGCATAAGCACTACTCCTAGCTCTATACAAGATGAATCATAGTAAACTATATAACTCTTTCCCAACTCCGAAAAGACTAGGATTGGTGCTCAAGTAAACCTCCCTTTCATATTCTGAAAGGATAAATTACAGGAATCTATCCACTGGTACTTCACAAAATTCTTAGTCAGTACCTTTATTGGAGATTCTAAGCGTGAAAAGTCCTTTATTAAATGTCTGTAGTTTCCAACCAGCCCAAGAAAACATCTTACCTCAAAGACGTTATTTGGATGCTCCTAGGAAACTACTGCTCTCACTTTCAATGGGACTGCTGATACTCTTGTCTCTGAGATAACATGACCCAGGAAGTGAATATTGTCCATCATAAAGTGGCATTTTGAGACATTAGCATATAACTGATGCTCTCTCAGTGTAATCAAGATGATATCAAGATGGGAAGCATGGCCGTGTTGAGTGTGAGAGTACACAAAGATATCTTCTATGAAAACCACCAAAAAGGAATCTAGGAATGGATAGAACACTCGGTTCATCAGTGCCATAAAAATTGGAAGTGTGTTTGTGAGACTGAACAACATAACCACATACTCATATAGACCATACCTACTCCGAAAGGCTGTAAGATGTATATCTGATGGTCTAACGCACTACTGATGATAATTGGATCTCAAGTAAATCTTCGAGAACACCCGGGATCCTCCAAGATGATCGAATATATCATTAATCCTCAGCAAGGGATATCAGTTCTAAACTGTCTACTGGTTTAGCTTCCAATAATACACAGAGTTTGAGGTTACCATCCTCCTTCTTCAAAAATAGGACCGGAGAACCCCAAGGAGAAGTACTGGTTCAGATGAAACCCTTTTCCTAAAACACCTCCTCCTACTTATTTAGCTCTTCCAACTCTGGTGTAGACATCTAATAATGAGGAATGGATAGTATTGCCGCTCCTAGTACAATATCAATAGAAAATTCTACCTCTCACTCCAGAGGAAAACCCAAAAATTACTCTAGAAATAAATCCCTAAAATGATCAACCTTTGGAGGAAAGTCCATATGTGAAGTCTCATGGTCATCCATATACAGACTAGCTATTGGAGCTGTAACTCCTCCCAACCCATGATGCTAGGGTCCTTCTCTCCTTGCCTGGGTATCCCATTCACCCTTATATTGAAACAGACTACCCTATAGGGATGTGAAAATCACTCTACGATGATAGTAGTCAACAATAGACTAGTAGGGAACCAACCTGTCCATCATGAGAATTACATCATAGAATTTCATCTCTAGGAAATAGAGGTCCCATAATAAGTGACACCCACCAACCTCAAGAGGGCACTCCTTTCACTAACATACACTATCCGTTCTTGTCCTCAATGGAGTGTCTAGAGCCAAGATATCCACAGAGGTAAAGATACAGAGCCCAAGTATATCTACTAAAACAACAGATATAAAGCTATGAGAATACCCTGTATCAAAATGTTTGTAAGATAAAACGAAAGAAAACTGGAATCGTACCTTGAGCAGTAGGGGGTCCGAGATACTATTCATGGTAGGTTTTCTCCACTACAAAAGTCTGGACTATACCGTGATCCTGAAACCCTACCTGACCACCCCGATCTGAGCCAACCTGTTGTTGCCGAAATCCTGGTGATTGGCTACCATGACCATGACCTCCACCTCGGCCTAAACGGCCAGAAGAACTCCAGTTCCCAAACTAATGATAAAGTGGTGGGGCTGGTCCTGAACATGGAGTCATATAAGAACCTATATCACCAGCTGCTAGGGCTCCGTTCTCGCCTGGAGAGCTCCCTCGAGTGCTTCTCTCCCTACCCTAAGGTTTCTTCCCCTCTCGTGACAGAGCGATTCTCGGACTCCATTTCCTTATTCCTTTCCGCTTCTTCTTCCCCCTTTCCGTTCATCCTCGGGCTCTTCCTATAGGGTTTCTATATCCTCTTCGCTGATCTGGATTTCTAACGGGCTTCCTCGACTGTGAATCTCAACTGCTCTGCCAACCGGAACTGTCGAGATGGACTCAATTTTTAGTCTTTCTCGGTGTTCTTCTCGGTGGTTTGGGATGTGTTGGGGTTCACAATCATGGTTCACTGCTGAGGTTTGGAATGTTCTTCCGCTCTTCTGCTCACTTGTGGTATTTTTGATGTTTTTCATTCCTGATATCGACGGATTCAACTAGTGATGGTGTTTTTGCACGTTCAATTTGGATTTTATGCTTTCTGGTTCTTTTCATCTCAGATGTTCTATTTTTTAGTTTGGTCTCCTTGCAAAATGTGGATCTCTATTCTACTAATATTCCACTCAACTCTTATCTGGATCCATAATCCAACGCTACTATCCGAGTTGTCTTGGTGCATTGGTTCCAATGGATCTTTGGGAGGTGTTTTTCAAGTGGTCGATGACGTTTCAGGAGGCTCTCTAGCACATGGTTTTCTTTATTGTTTTTTTGGTGGTGTATTTCGACTGGTTTGACTCACTGTGGATTTGTAAAGGTGGCAAGGTTGTTTTTCCAATGGTGAGGTTCTCTGGTGACTGGTGTGGGATACGATGATAGTGGTCCTCATTACTCCGAAGGCCATCTGTGGGTATGAATTCTGGATCAATTCAAAGGTGATAAGACAAAGTCAAGTTTGATGGTGTTTCTGGTGATCATGGTTTGAAGATTCAGTAGGTCGATAAATTGTGGGTTTCGCCAGCATATCTGGATCCCGTGGATTTTGGGTGTCAATGGAAGATGATGGTAATAATTCTCTATGATGTGGTTTTATTAGTGATGATGATTTGTGTTAGGGAGAGTGGATCAATGCTCTCACTACCCGAAGCTGTTTAGGTGGTGCAGGGATCATGCAGTATTTTAAAATTTTGAATTTGGCAGTTTGATGTCCTTGGTTTTGAATCATGAATTTGGTTAATGTCAAGTTGTTGTTTGGTTTTTTTGGAAATGTACAGTTACGATTTATCCTCAATGTGGCTATTTGAAAATACAAAAATATGGATTTAGAGTGTATATCATCAGCTGCTGGTGAGAAAAACTAGTAGAAGTGATGAAGATGACCCATATTTCCACAAGACAGGCACTCCATTAGGTCTCTCGGGCAAAGTGGCCTCGTATTACCTCTATTCCCACACTGGTATCACACCACCTGGCTACCAGAAGAAGTATCCCGCTTCCCCGGATATCCACACATAGACTCCCTACAGTGCTTCATATTGTTAGTCAGAGGGGTACTAACTCCGGATGCCAGGACGCTCTAGATCACAGCCCCAAAATCCCTCATATTTTGTTCTATTATTAGTGCCTAGTTGACTATAGAGGTGATGATGTTAACCTGAATATGTTAAACCTGAGATCAGATGTCATGATTGAGACCATCCACAAACATTATCACCTGGAATAAATCATCACCCCCTGGAATGGGCGTGAAGCGTTGCAGCTCTGGGAAGCGAGAAGAGTAATCCATAACTGATAGAGTACCTATTCCAGACCCCTAAGCTATCAAGCTCGGTTGACCCTCAAAGTATTTAGGTAGAAGTAATCGTAGAAAGAACATTGGAACTCATCATAAGACATAACATGCTAGTATCCCTCCTGTGTGATCACATAGCACCATCTCTTGGTGGAATCCCGAAGCATATTAGTAGTGAGGTTCACTCTTCTATTTGGAGGCATCTACAGATACTCAAAGATAGAAAACATGGCTTCTAACCACGAATCTGCATCCTGAGGTCCTACATCCCTTGAGAATGTGGGAGGATGTTGCTATTGAAAAACCCACGCCAACTCTGCCATTGACGGTGTAGGATGCGGTACTCCCCTGAAGGTCTGTATAGACCATATGAAGCCTTCTTAGAACTATGTGTTAGCACTTGAATCTAGAAGGATGGCTAGTTCCAAGACCAGAATGACACGAGGATCTACTGGTAGTCCTTGAACAACCATGTTCGGTGTCTAATCAATTTCCTTTATCTGGTAAACAACCAGAGGATGTCTTGGTTGCATGACTCTGCAAGGTCAAGCTCACACCTCAGATCATGATTATTAAGGATTGAAACTTAGAAGTGAAAGAGATGAACAAGATAAGGATAGTCTTCATGTTTTCTTCAAAACAGGGATAAACAGCATGTATGACCTCTACACGAAATGTTCCTTTAAGCCTTCACATGGGCATGTAATCCTTCCAACCCGGGTCTTGTAACACCCCATACACACGGCATGTTCTCACAAGACACGATGTGTACTTGAATCGTTTTCCCCTATACGAGTTCTTCTACAGGATTAACCCACACAGTTCTCCAAGAATGAGACTACACAGTGTGTTCGTCCAAGGCACGACATGTACTAGAAGGATTTCACTGACCCGTGTTGTTATTCACTCATCCAGATACATGGGTTACACTACACAGCGTGTTCAATCTTGACACGACGTGTATAACCTTAGTTTCAACCATCTGTGTTGTTAGTCACATGGGTGGAAACATTGTATATACAACTCGGTGTGTACGTACGGTACACGGCGTGTGCCACTAGAGATTTCCCAACCCCGTGTCTCGGCCCACACTGACAGTAATAAGGTTATAGACTACACGGTGAGTACCTAAAGTACATGGCGTGTACTTAAGAAAAAATAGTTCCTCCTAGAATAGAAGGATACATTTCATGTTTTCATTAATACAAACCATGTATTCTTGGATTTTTTAGATAGTAAGCCTTAGAAACTACTCTGAAACCCATAAGACACTAAAACAAACATTAAAGTGACAAATTATGATCCATGTGGGCCAATAACACCTCAAGAACCAAAGTTTGGTGTTCAATCAAATGAAACCTTACAAAATACAATACCCTATCAAATATCATGTATTCTATCAAGTAACCTATCACAATAGCATGAATCTCTAGCACAACATCTATCACAACATCTATCACAACAACATGCAATCACTAAGGCACCCTAAATGGCATGACATGAATGCATGACATGTGATCTCTAGAAAGTGACTATATGATGCATGAGATGGAATACCCTCATCTCATCGGGTTGAAATAGATATAGAACCTCAATAATATCAAAAATAACATCACAAAACATGTGAGTCACTAAATGGTGAAATCAAATCAACTATAATAATTGAAAAACCATAAAAATAACATTATATGAGGTAAATTGGATTTTCCCTACATACAGGTTAACTACATCTGCGCACATCTTATTAGCAAGTACATATTTATCCCTATCCCGATATATAGGCTCCAAAAAATAAGTCAAGAATAAAGAAACCCTTTGATACCACTTTGTAATGTCCCAGTTTTGGGTGCCACCCAGAGGTGCCCCGTACCCGGTTGGTAACATAGCCTCATGCGCATTTCCCTAAACGTCAGAGTCTTTTGACAAGCAGTGAGGGCCTTGGGTGTGATAGTGTAAACAATATTCCCCCATTGGAAGAGTAACACAACATAAATAAATAGATAATAGTAGCAGAAGCAGTAATAATCCCATACAATAGTAAACAATGGAAGTCTGGAAGTAACTAAACAACTGTATCATTTATATATCAATAATTATGCATGTCATAAGTATCTAAGAAATCATCCAAAAAAGTTACAATACTAGAATATAGTACTAAACCATAGTACAAAGGAAAACAAGTAAAAATCTCTTTAGCATCACAAGCCTCACCTTGGTCCCATGCTCCCTAACTACACATAATTCAAGTACTTTAAGTTGATGGGTGGTTTCCCTTATCTATACCTACAACAATATAATATATTTGGGACTAAAATCATGACCCAAATAGGGTGTAAGAATAATAATAGTAGGCAACCACCCAATGATTTCTGCCTCATAATCAATGAATATATATGGCATACAATGAAGAAAAATGAAGCAATAAACAAGGAAGTACTCAAAAGTAAATATTCATATAGTATAAATTACAATAATTTACATATGTCAACATAGTAAACCAAAAAATCACAAGAAACCATCTGGTAAGTACTCATAGTCTAACCCCTCTGGTTGAGCTTTAACAAAGACTCTCTGAGGAAGCACACACTGTCAATTCCCCATATGGTATCGCAACCGTAAACTACATACACTCTGATGAAGCACTCAACATCCAATTCCCCCTATGATCTCGTAGCATGGAATTATTGAAAATCTAATGGAGAACACACGTCCATCCCCCCTATGGTCTTACAATGTAAAAAGTATAACAAATACTCTGGGAAAGCCCTCAGCATCCATTTCCCCTATGGTCTAACTACACCAGGTTCCCACAACCCTGTGTAAGTCCATCGCGCACAAACTATATTCAGAATCTAATATAAATCACAATATTCTACTTGGATAAGAAACTAAATGGAATAACACAAGTAATTAAGATAATATCACTCCATCCTAACAACACTAGGAATGGAAAACAATCCACCTAATAGTCAAAACTAGACCAAACAATCAATACGAACATAAACATGGGAAAACACCTCCAAAGCATGGAAAAATAACCCTATTCACAATAACGATCCCTAACACAAGAAAACAGGAATAGAATAAATCAATAGGGTTAAGATCCCTAAACACGCAATACCCCAATCTAGGGGTTTTGGAACTTTTTTGTATAATATTCAAAGACTAACTATGGAAAGGCACAAACCACCTACCTTGGCATTGTACGGACGATATACTCTGGTTTTGGCCCTTAAATTGGCCTATAATAATGTAGATCTACAAAAATTCCAAAAATTCTCATGAATAGATATCTCATGAAAGAGGTGAAATAAAGGAATGCGGATCTATAAGGAGGAAGAACTCACCGTGGTGATTATAACACAATCGACAACGGTTGATTTGGAGAACAGATGGTGGGTCAGGGGATCAGAGAATAATCATCGTCTTCAGTCACTCCTAGACAATACGAGCTGAGAAGAAGAGATTTCTTCTAAAAATATGCGACCAAAATCCATTTAATCAAAAAGAAAAGAAAATCACACAGCGTGTTAATTTAATGTAGATGTTGTGTACTTGCTTTAACCGGACCCTGCTTTAGTTAGTCTCTAGGTCACCTCACATAGCCATGTACTCATCCATTACATGACCTATACATGGCTACCCATGAAAAATGGTTACACGGTGTGTACATCAATGTACACATCATGTACTCCTTAAATTTCCAAAAACTCCTCTTTTTCTCAAAACACCATAAAAATAGGATCCATACCTAAAAAGAATATCCACGTTCTTACACTGGGAGTGTCACTAGTGCCCATTCCTCCTTATAGGGTGGCTACACCAGAGTTACAGGAACTCAAGAATCTATTATAAGAGTTTTAGTTGAAGGGTTTAATTCGACCCAATACTTCCCCTTATGGTTCACCTATCCTTTTTGCAAAGAAGGTAGATGGTACCCTCAGACTTTGTGTGTATTATCAGAATATGAACATGTTAAAAATTATGAACTGATATCATTTGTCAGGGATTGATGATATCTTTCATCAGCTTCATGGAGCCTGGGTGTTATCAAAGATTGACTTGAGATCTAGTTATCAATAATTGCGCGTTATACCATTAGATATACCTCTTACATTCTTTTGAAGAAGGTATGGTCCATACGATTATTTGGTTATTCCATTCAGTCTCATGAATGGGACAGTAGTTTTCATTAAACTAATGAACCGAGTGTTCCATCCTTAAATGGATTATTTTATGGTAGTATTCATGGATGATATCTTGGTGTACTCACACACTAGTCATGTCCATGCCATCCATCTTGAGATCATATTGAGTTAACTAAGAGAGCATCAGTTACATGCTTAGCTCTCAAAATTCCACTTTTGGATGGACTAGATTCACTTCTTGGGTTATGTTATCTTGGAGACAGGAGTATCAGTAGACCCCGAGAAAGTGAGAGTAGTAGTTTTCGAGGAGTAATAAAATAATGCATTTGAGGTATGGAGTTTTTTGGGACTAGCTAGTTACTACATACACTTTATTTACGACTTTTTAGGATTAGCCATGCCACTACCAGTCCTGGAAAAGAAGGGTACAAAGAATGTGTGGATAGATTCCTATGATTCTACCTTTCAGGAGCTAAAATAAAGATTCCCTTCAGCCCCTATACTGATTTTTCTAGAGCCGGGATAGAGTTACACTGTTTACTTTGATGTGTCATGTATAAGGTAGGGGGCAGTTCTTTTGCACGACAAAGAGTCGTTGTGTACTGGTCTCAGCAGTTGATGCCTCAAGAGAAGAACTACATGACACATGATCTTGAGTTAGCTATACTTGTTCATGCTTTACGATGTTGGATAAATTATCTTTTGGGAGATCATTTTGTGGTATAAACTGACCAAAAAATATTCAAGTATATCTTTACTCAGCCTGATTTGAATTTGAGACAGTGAAGGTGGGTTGAGTACCTTCAGTATTTTGACATTGAGCTTGCCTATACGCCTAGGAAGGGCAGCATAGTGGCTAATGAGTTAAGTAGGATGACTCAGATACTAGGATCTCAGGAGGCCAACAGTGAGTGGTATCTTAGGGCTCTGTTATCTGAGATGCATTTGGAGGTGGATGAGAAACAAGGGTAGATATTTCTTTCTTCTATAGCTATTACCTCTACTCTACTTGACAAAGTGCGAATGAGGTTGCTATCAGATTCTGAAAGCCTAGTACAATGGGAGAATGTGTTAAGATATGAACCTACTCCTTGGTGGACCATAGGTGAGGATGAGTTTTTTACATTTTCATGGGCACGTATGGGTGTCAACAGACATATGTAAAAATTTGTTGTGAGATTTTCATGCCTCAGCATGGGCAGTTTATCTTGGTTTCACTAAGATGTATCGAGATCTACACTGTCAGTATTGGTGGATAGGTATAAAGAGAGATGTAGCTAGTTTTTTTATGATATGTTCCACATAAAAATAGGTGAAGGAGGAACATTAGTGACCAAAGAATATTTTATAGTATTTAATCATTACCAAGTGGAAATGGAATGTTTCCACATTGGATTTCGTGATGGATTTACCGAGGTTACGTTGAGGGAATGTCTTGGTTTGGGTTGTTGTTGATAGACTCACAAAGGTTTCAAATTTCTTGTTGATTAAGAAAACCTTCCACGTTGATTAGGTTGGAAGGTTTTACATCCGAGAGATTGTACATATTCATGGTGTTCCACACTCTATCATTTCAGAGAGGGACACCCGATTTACTTATTATGTCTGAAAGGGACTACAAAGGTCTATGGGTACCTAGGTAATTAGGAGTAAATATTTCCATCCCCAGACAGATGTCTATTCTGAGCCAGTCCAAGCACACAATTCAGGTTTTGGAGGACATTATTTAAGAGTGCATCCTAGATTTTGGGGGCTCTTGGGAGAGAAACATACCCCTAGTGGAGTTTTCCGACAATAACAGTTTTCAAGAAATGATTCAGATGGAACCTCATGAGGCTTTGTATGGTAGGACATGATGATCACCCCTATATTGGATGGACGTATGAGAAGCAGCTATGCTGGGACCTCATCTTATCCCTGAGACTGCTAAGTAGGTGCAGTTTATTCAGAAGAAGATGGCTACTTCCCAATCTCCCCAGAAATCTTATGCTGATCAAGGAAGACGACCTCTAGAGTTTGAGGTTGGAGATTTGGTTTTCGTACCTGTCACACTGAGGTTGGGACACAAGAGGATTAGGAGATAGGGAAAACCTTCACCGAGCTATGTCAAGTCATTTGATGTTTTGAAGAGAGTCAAGATGGTTTCTTATTGGCTGTAGTTCTCTTAGAGGTACTAGGCTATGCATGACGTCTTTCTTATTTCATAGATACATCATTACTTTTCAGAACTATCTCATGTTTTCCAACCTGAGAAGGTTGATTATGAGGTGGATACATCCTTTGAGGATCACCCTATTTGGATTATGGATTTCAGCAAAAAGGTTCTCCATGGCCGGTTTGTTCCTTTGGTGCAGGTGCTATGGAAGCACATGCGAGTAAAAGATGAGACTTGGGAGAGGGAGTCTGACCTAAGATCAACGTGGGTGGATTTTTTCGTAGATTCTTCTTCACTACCATTGGAAGTGAAATTCATGGATGAATTGATTTAAGGAGGGAATTTTGTAAGAACCCAGATCTTTATTTTAAGTATGGATCTTTATTTCGGGTTGTTTTGGAGAAAAAAGAAATAAATTGTAATTTTCTAAGTACGCACCGTGTACTTATTTAGACACACTGTGTCCCCTGGTACCACATATAGCTGTGTACTAGCCATGTAATGGACGAGTACATGGCCATGTAGATGAATTGGAAGACTGACTAAAGAGGGAGTCAATAGAGGCTAATACATGGTGTGTTCATTTAATGTACACACCATATACATTTCTTTTAATTTGATAAATTGGTGAGAGGTCACGTCTCATCCTCAGAAAAGTCTTCTTCTCCCATCGGTTCATATAAGAGAGTGATAGAATGACTACTAACTTTGAAACCCTCATTATTCTCTATTCGAGCACCAATCATGGCACCGTCAGGTGCATTGGAATCCGATTGGTGAGTTTTCAATTCCCATAGGGATTTTCTTCCTAATTCTTCCTCTCTCATGAGTTATCTATGGATGATTGTTTTTACCATTTTTGTAGATATACATCATTTTAGGATGATTCAAGGGCTAATGTTCAAGATTATTGCCCGTACGACATAATGGTAGATGGTTTGTGGCATTTATTGTTTGTCATTGGATTATATATGCTAAAAGTGCCGCATACCCACGTTTGGGGTATTGATTGATTTGTAAATTAAACCTATTATTTACCTACTATGGTTTAAATGATTAAAAATGGGTTGTTTCATATGCATAAGGTTTGATGCCTTGTTTATGGGACACCCCATTGGTGTGTTTCCCTAGTTTGACAATTTATGGCCATTTTGACTAGGTTTCTTATGAGGCATACCTTTTTTATGTGTCGTGAAATGTGTAGGATATAGTTTTATTGATTATATAAAATTCATGTGTTATGATTCTGAATGTTATCCATGTAGTAGTTATATATTACATGTACGACATTGATATGATATGCGTGCTGTTTTTCCTGTAGAACGTGAGATCCTTAGACCAAGAAAACTGTGGGGGTTTCTATGTTTATTTACAATGGACCGTGAGAGCCTTGGTGTAGACATTGACCAAGGAGTATTAACCATGAGATCTACCCATTACGTTTTTTATGATTTATTTATTCTATGTTTACCTAGAGGGTATTGATAGTGAGAGCTACCCAGAGGTCGTGTATAAATTAATGATGCTTTGTAGTCCTAGGGGTATTGACCATGAGAGCTACCAAGGAGGTAATTATCATTACTCTATTCTATGTGGGACCATAGGGGTTAGTCTGTGAGATATTTAAAAGAGGGTTGGTTGTGGATGATTGAATGATTGTGATAAGTCAGCCAAGACAAAGTTCAAGCTTGGACTCGGTCTTACTTGGTGGTTTAGATGGTCTTCTGAGATATCAGTTTTGGTACTCTTACCCGGGGGATATATATCATAGGATAGATAAAGATATCACATGTTGGAAAGTTTTAATAATAAATATAAATTAATGTAAATGAAAATTTTTGGATTGTTTACTTTTGAGTACTTTCTAGTTTATTGATTCATTTATTCATATTGCAAGGTATATATATTCACCCACTATTAAGCACAAATATTTTGGTGGTTTCTTACTAGGATTCATCTCACACACTTATTGGTTCATGATTTTAGACCCAAATAAATTATATGGTTTCAGGTATAGATAAGGGAAAGCATCCTTCTTCATTAGGTACTTGATTTTTGTGGGAGCTAGAGAGAATCAGACCAAGCTGAGGCTTGCGATGCTGCTAGAGTTTAATTGTTTTCTATTATACTTTTGATTATGTATTATTTTCTAGTAGTGTGACTTTTTTGGATTCTTTACAAGACACATGTGATATGAATAATTTATATATGATCTAGTAGTTATGTTCTTATCAGTCTCTACTTTTTACTTGTTTTGTTGGCATTACTACTTCTGATATTGTTTACTATTTGTTATTTCACTGTGTATACTCTGAAAATGAGATAATAGTTTCTTAATTATCACACATTGTCTTTCACTTCTAGACGTAAGCCTTTATAATTTGGGGAAATTCTCTTGAGGTGATGTGACCAACTAGTTTTGGGGCACCTCTGGGCTGCACCCAGAACAAGGACGTAAAAACTGGGTTGGTGAAATTCCCTTGAGAAGAAGGATGTTGAGAAAATCCCTAATTATGTACTTTATCCCCTCATTTGATTCCTAGGATACTCCATAGGATTGGTGGATTCATCATTATAGTATTTCCAAAGCTTATTTTTGGGGATGATTCTGTTGGGTCTATTATTGAATTATTCCTTCTTATTATAATAGACCTGGAGAGTATTACTTATATATTGCTTAAGGTTCATCCCCCTTTGGGATTATTTGAGTTTAAATTTCATGAATTTATGTGGATTAGGACCAAGGAATTTGACATTATACGAGATTACATGTGGATTTAGTAGTATGACATCATGCTCAATGCCACATTTGTAGGATGTCTAGTTCATACCCAGAATCCTTCAACTTAGTTATTGGTGTTTCATATCTTTTATGTTATTAAACATAGTGGTTATTCTAAAATTTGGATATATTATATAAGGGGACTTTGAATATGGGAAGACTGAATCCTACACACCGAACATAAGGATCCCCACTCTTTATTAAGGCTCTTTTCATTTCATTATGGGAGTCTTGGGTTGGATGAAAATTCTTGGTAGCTGACATGCATTATCCAAATCACATGGTCATTGGGGAATAATCATTTGAATGATTCAAATGATTATTATGTGTTCATGAAGCCATAAATTAATGATTTAGATTATCCCTAACCATAGGAAACAAATCATAAGATGTGCTGGTAGCTATACACCCATATCACGATCTCACCAAATGCTATGATAAATAACAATCTTAACCATTATAACCTAAACAAATAATATAATATATTTTGAATGATATGCATATATTGGTGTATGATATAGACCAATAAAAACAAATACAATTGGCCTATTTTATTGCTTCTCCATTAGAGAGTACCAACATGGATTAAGTTATTTTTAGATACATAATTCATTCTCAAAGGATTCCCTTATGATGTTATTTTGAATCAAAATGTTTTTTATAAAATAAAGTAGAATGTTATTTTTTTATAAAATATAAAAATTGATAATTCCTTACTATATTAAATGGAATTAGTATTTTAGGAGTAAAACCAAAGATGTATTCTAGAGGAGAAAAGCGATATGGTGGGGAAAATTTTAACACCCCACTTATTGATTTTGAGTATATTATAATATTAGTGATATTTTGGGGTTGAGAAATTGAGTTTTCTATAATTTTGATCAATTTTCAATGGTTCAAAGTTAGTGAATGGTCCCAGTGACCATGCATGGTGACCATAAAGAATCACAATCAAGGAAGAGGGTGTTTCATTATTAGTTCATAGTCAAAGTGATAGTGAGAGGTGACCAAAATGTCTTAAAATTAATCAAAAACTTTTAATTTCGTATTTGGACAACCTAAAATGTGTTGTAATTAATTATTTGATAATTAATATATTATTTTGTGGGTGTTTAATATGTAACTAATTAAATATATTTCAAATTTTTAACTTATATTTTCTTATAAAATATATGTTTTATTCGACATAAGGTATATTTTTGGTTATTAATATTATTATATAATCATTATTGCTAAATTATAATTGGAATGGAATAAAAATATTGAAGTTATTAGTTGGGAAATTTAAATATAGAGTGGTAATTGAGATTATATATTTTAAATTGGCTTCTACAATTGAATTTGATATTATAATTATAGTAATAAAAAAATTTAATCATAATTACATGTAAAAGAGGGGATAACCACCCCTCCGTTTCCTAATTCACACAACAAACCAAGGAGGGGTGGCCTCATTCCTCTTCCCCCCATTTTCTAGTTTCTTCCCTTATTCTCTTAAAGGCATGCCTTTCATTTTGATTGCCTCTCTTCCTTTTCCTTCTATCTCTTCCTCTTAATTCTTAATTTATCTTATTATCATGGGCTTTGAAATCTAGTGTTTTTTGGATTGGGGGGTTTTTCTATATCAATGTAAAAAATTGGTATTTGGTCTGTTTAGGATAGATGATTCAAATATATATTTTATGCACTCAGTATCTTATTGTATTGTAGTATAGTGAATGATCAATAAGAATTTCTATTAATATTGATTCGGTAGATTGACTTACTATTGAGTGTTCTATATCCTAATTATTTTCTATTTTTCGATAGATTTTTAATAGTGGTATTATATGAATAATACCCCAGGGAAATATTAAAGTGCCCCTAAAGGTAGGTGCCTTTATTTTTATTCCTTTATTTAAAGAATCACGAGTGCTTGATTATTTTAAATAATGTTTTTATCTAAATTAATATTATAATTGATATCTATACGGCCTCACAATTATTTTCTATATCGCATCTCAAATTTTAATTTATTTCAGAAAGGGTTTGTTTTAAAATTAAAAATATTGTAATAAATTGAAAGTTGCAAAGACGGTGTTTGTATATATTCTAAGAATGATCTTACAATGAAATAAATTGAAGCAAGTTATGGAATATTTTATTATGTTTTTTAAATTTTTTTGTAATGAATTTATTTAAAAATTTAATTAGTTAAAGGGAATTTAGATTAGTTAAAATATTTACTAACAAAGTGTGTTTTATTGATATAAATTTTCCCCATGTGACTATGAAATGCACATCAAATATTTTTTTTATAAAATAGGATTGTTCATTGTAAAAGGTTTATTATATGGGTAAAACACAGACTATTGAAATATTTTTTCATTTATAAAACTTCATGTGAAATTCCTTTGGAAACTAGGAGAGTTACTTGGGATAGTGTTAAGAAAGATTGTGTGGAAACTCCCATATTATTTTTCCATTCTATTCATAATGGGATTTTGACTAGGGTGGATAGTCATGATGTGAACTTGAAAAATACATCATTAGATTTTCTATTTTAGGATGATTATTTAACTTGTGTCCTATGCACATTTTGATGTGGATGTGGATATTATTATTATTATGGGGATAACTATGTTATAAATGAGTATCTTATATATTTCTATACTAGATTACAATGTTCTCTCCCATGACAATTCGATGTTTTTTATTAAAGAAATTATTTCCATTTATGTATACATTAGTGCATTTATACAATTTACATTAAACCTACACAACTCGTTTTTTATTAATGTAATGTTCTAAATCTTACATCTCTATGTAACACGCATGACTATAAAATGAAACATGTATTTTTATATTTTTTGTTAAAACATACATGTTATGGTATATTTTTTAAAGGATATACATTGTGTATATGGTGTAATCCTAATAAAAAAGTATACTAACACCCTAAATATACAATTCTTGTGTATATAGGATTGGTTTCCTTTGATGCTATTAAAGGATTGCATATTATTTGAGATAATAAATGATCATTAACTATGACTCATGTATGGATGTGGTAACAAGATGAAGGATCTCTCATTTAAAAAATATATGGCCAGAATGGTTTGATATTATTGGTTATGATTTCTTGGTTTACATGATGTTTCATTCTCATCATCTTCCCATTACCATTTTAGCATAATTTTGGATTGTCTACTAATTATTTATGATGGATGGTTATGTATTGAATATGGGTTTTAAGCTCTTATTATATGTTTATTGTGATTTTTTGGTTTCTCATTATTTAATTTTATTTATTTTATTTTATTGACATAATATATATAAGGAATGCTGAAGGAGGGTCCTCATTCAGACATCCTTTTGTTTTTTTATAGTTTTTATTAGTGAAGTCATTCCCAATGATCAAAATTTATTCCATTGGAAATTTTCTCTAGCCCTTGGTGATTAGGAATATACTATAGGCCTTGCAAAAGTTTGACTCAGTTATGTTGGAGAAATAGTTCAGGTAGGTTTTTTACATCTACCTTTTGGTTTCCTTGAAAATATAGTCACAAAAGACATGGTAACATCATCCAATTTCCACTTTATAATATTTTATGACTAAAATATACTATAAAGACCCCATCTATGGTACCCCAGAGTTAATGGTTACTTTATTGCATTGATACTATATTCAAGCGATCACATATAAAATGACTGATTAGTTTTGTAGATTTTGAAAACCATAGAGATAAATATGTATCACATTACAACTTAAAATGAAATATAACATAATAAATCATTTCAGAAGACCATTATTCTCCTAGATTAACCCAAAATACCAGTCTTAATAAACTCCATTGAATCACGGGGAAAAATAAAACATAAGAAAAGGGTGAGTTAATATTATCAATAAGGGTTATCATATAGCGGAAGTGACATGCCCACATGCATCATTGAATTCATACGAGATATGGTCAGATTAGATTTATTATTTTTATAAAATTCACTTACTACTAGATCATAGTATAGAGATAGTTCGAGGTCGATCCCACAGGGAGGAAGCTAGATCTTAGAGTTAACTGGATTGAAACCCTTTTATATAAGAGTCCTTTCAAGTTACCTTGGTTTGGGAGTTTATTAAATATATGGGTGAAGGTTTCTTTAAATAATTAAAGAGGGGACATGATCTATTTTGCATATCTATGAGAAGGATAATCTTAATTATGATATTGGAAGGGTCCTGCAGTTTTGGCTATGAAGTAAGTTGATGTCGCTAGTTGACTTTGGTCAGGTCAACTAGCTCTACCAAGGATGTAAATTTTCCCACACCGGGAGATGGTGAAACACTTTGTGCATTAGGCTTTTCTTCTATGGCAGAAAGAATCTTAGGCTAGTGGATGTAGCATAATATAATTCAGTCTAGATAGAGACTTACACTTGGATATCCCGTGATTAGGGATGCTGAAATGAATTTGATAGATATTTATCATTTATCCTGATTACTAATCTTTTAGGGTTACTAAAATTAGAATTAAATATTTATTATGAATTCAGATACATCTACTCTTGATCTCTACCCCGAATAGTTTAGACACTAATGGTAGGAGGGAATGCAAAGAAATATATAAATGTAACCATGTTATCCATGCTAAGATGATTTAAAATTAAACAATTAATAATCATAAAATGTATCAATTTCACAAAAAAGGGTGATCATGAAATTTGGGTTTATGAATATGTAAATCAAAATTTAATAAAATAATTACTTGAAATGAAAAGTGGAAATGGATTTGACATGAATTAGATGACGAGGAAATGTATGTAATGTGATGTAAATTTGAATTTGATGATGAAAAATATGACCCATGGCTCATTAATTGAAATAAAATCTGAATCAATGAAGAAACTTGAGTGTGAGAGGGAAAGGGATGAAGGAAACGTGAAGAAAATAAAAACAAAGAGAAAACGATTCTTTGGAATTCCCTGAAATGCACTACCAAGGTGATATATATATAGGTGCAATGGGTCATGATGTGTAATATATTACACATCATGTAACTCCAATCCATGCACTTCTCTATGGATTTTAAATCTTGTGCTTGTCTCATGAATATCTCCCCCAAAATCCAAGGTTTCACCACTTAAAAATTGTGTACTGATGAATCACAACATGTAATGGGCTTCCAACTATTCCTACTGAGCAGTTTTATTATTTAATGACATTGAATGAGGTCACGTCATGTATAGAGCGTTCATGAAATGTACTGTCTTCTTTCTCTACTAACTTCATGACTTGGTTCACGGCTTATCACATGAGATGAAATCTGATTAAAGGATGTGTAATGATGATTCACAATGTGATATTGGTGAATTATTCACTTTATCTCCATTTATTCTTTTAGATCCTATGAAGCATCATTCTTTCAAAATTAATCCCATACCAAGCGCATTATCGAAGAAATCAATGAAAATCCATAAAAAAATTACAGCAAAATTTATATATGAATTCATATTATAAAATTCCCCCACACTTGAACAATTTCTCTTCCTCAAGAAAAATAGTCTAAATAAATATTTTAAAAAGATAATACATTTTTAAATCAAGAAACATTCATCATGTCTATAAAAATTAAACCAAGTGTAAGAGGAAAGGGTTAGTCTCCAGAATCAACCCTGTATAGAAAATTTTTCATGCCTCATAGCTCAATTATTTAAAACAAATTCTAATATTTTAATTACAACCATTTAAATGTTCATTTAATTATATACCAATTGGAAATTTAACTCACAATGAATTATTTTCTCATCACTCAGGGTAAAATGAAATTGGATTTATGATCATACCCTGTGTACATGTTTTTAGCCATGGGATTTCTTTGGTTTTGTCATCTCCACTTTGTAAATACATGTAAAAAATTAATCACGAGGGATGTAACAATTAGGTTATGATGACTCTAAGTTTGTGGGTAGTTTGGTAAAATGTGAAAATCAATCTCAAAATGAGGGTAATATATGAATCCTAATTCATGAATCTCAAGATATGTTTAATAAAATGCCTCTTCTTAGCTAATAAAGCCCACACTCCAGTAGCTCCTGTTGGATCCATATATATGTTAAGTAAGTACATGATAGAGTTATTATTTTCATTATTATTAATATTTTTCAACGATTTAATCCCTCCCAATTATTAAATTTTAGTATATTTGCATCATTTATGTGTTTTTGGTGTATTTTGGTCTTAAATGTAAAAATGGGGTAATTCTGTATCATTGACAGTTTTTGGGAGCTTCTATTTTTTCAGAATAACTTTTATATTATTGATCCAATTGAAGTGAATATTTTTTTAGGCTTAATATTATTGTGGGATTCAATTTTTCCTTCTATACGAAGACCCAATTCAAAACCAAATGGTATAGAATAATTCATCAAATGGAGAAATAAGTCTGGCAGGTAGAATGGACCCCACTACATTAAATTTGGAATATCTCATTTAACCGACCTTAAAATGAGGTGATTCTAGCTGGTGTCAACATAGGACATGCAAAGGAATGTTCACATTCAATTTCATAAAATAAAAATCTCATCAAGTAATATTTTGGGCGCATCCAAGTGGAGTGGGTGAAACAGTGTTTGGTAGCGAGAAGAAGTTAGACTCACTAATCAAGTAATATATTTCTTTACACCTATCCAAATGATTTTATATATTAAGGACCGAAAAAAAACTAAATTTCAAACATCTTGTAAGAAGAGAGATTGTCTTGGTTCAGATGGATGAGAGAATTATAGAGGAAAACTTCTGGAGGATCAAATGTTCTATTCTGGATTTTATTTCTCTTGTTCTTCTTAGATTTGTAATGAAATCTTCTTGCCACATAAAATCGGTTACCCTTAACATGGAAGGGTAGATATTATGAGTGATTGGGTAGGGGTAGGTTTACTATCACGAACCAGACTGGGTTTCCATCCAACCCGGCGCCCGACCCGGTCCGCGGAAAGACCCGAAGGGCGTTCCCGATCCCCAAGGGATGGCACAAGTGTGCAGGTATCGTAAGTAACAAGTGGGAACGATTTTACCCGAAATAAAAGACAGAAAAAAAACTAGCCAGGTAAATAAACTGAAACTAGAAAAAGACAACCAAACACGTCTTTAAACTATAAACATTTTTTTAAGTCTACAACTCGAACCAAGAACTAAAAAGAAAAGACGACAGCGGAAACTAAAACTCATAATCAAACCTCCCGGCAAAAGAGAGGCCACATCAACACCCCTCTGCATGAAAAGACCAATTGCAACCTGAACCACCATTGCTGAGAACGAAGTCACAACCTGGAATGCAGAAGAAAAAAAATCTACATACACCCAAGGGAATATGTAGGGTGTTAACTAAAATCCCAATAGGATTCCACTGTGAAAAAGGTTCCACGCATAATTATTAAAAGACAAATACATTTTCAATTTAACAGAATAAAGATAAATAAGTTTTTAAAGAATTTTTAATGAAAATAGTTTTTAAGGGGACTTCTCTAAAAGGAAAACAACTTAAATTAACTTACACACACGCACACACACCCACACACACGCACACACACACACAGACGGACGTACACACGTACACACGCACAAACACTTTTCTTGGTAACCCCAACGTCACACCATGTGCCGATGGTGAGCAGCAAGCAGAGGAAGAGCACAATACATGGGAGACCCTAAAGATAATAGCAAGAAGTGGGACCCTAGAACCTCACGTCTCGGAGAACCATATCACACATTCCCGTGCACGAGCCACTGGTTGGGAAACACCTCCTACCATAGTGGTTTCCAGTCATCATCCAATGTTTAGTTAGTGTTGTAAGCCTCAATCCCACTAAGTGAAACTGGGCCAAGGCCACTCCCGTATCACTAGCACGCTAGTCTAGTCCACCCACCTAGTACCCAGGATTCCCGTTTGTGCTCAAGTAATTCAAAGTTCATTCCACATGTCATAATCATACACTCAAACCGAGCACGACATCACACACACCAAAAACCACCGTTCTCACACATAGAAGCCATTTGAAATAATACGCACACTAAAATGTTCCAAAACTCAATCTGCATTTCCTACACAACCAATTAAAAAAACTTGCATCCTTAATAACTATTTAATAAAACATTTAATATTTTTAATAAACAAATTTTTGAAGAGAAGAGCATGAATTTACACACAAAACCAACCAAACTTTCTTTCGTAACCAAACACACACAACGCCACATCAAGAGTTCAATCCACACCACTTACAAAAATTAAAAAGAGACCGTTTGAGTAGTTTAACACAACTGCTAACAAACGATGCAATAACGTTTTCACTAACAGTAAATTTATTTTTTATTTAAAAGCCACTTTAGAACCAAACACACGGCGAAATATTATCGAAACAAGATTTGTACCGCAAATGTCATTTAATTAAAAAAAATAACAATTTATAAACACTAAACCAGCTTGACCTGGGTTTCCAAAAAAAATCACACTAACATCACAAGAACACATTAATAACAAATAAATTCATATGAGATTTCCAGAGAATAAAATAAGACCACTTCGCACCCTGCAAACTCACTGAATAATATGATGAATTAATTAAACAAGAAAATAAATTCATCAAGCAATAATTATGAGCAGAACCACCTACCTCAGTGTGGCAGACTTCACAACCATGGTGCGCAACGACCGTCGCATGTCAACCACAACTCAGACAATCTAAATAGAGCCTAATAAATAATGCACCAGACCAAATTCACCAAAATTGAACCAAACTCAAACTAAAACTCTAACCATACTCAACCAGGATTAAATAACAAGACATTAATGAAAAACGCACTTACAGCGGGGGTGCGGGAGTTTGGCCGGAGGTTCATGGAAGCTGCCGGAGTTGCGCGAGGAGGTGCGGGGCAGCTCTCCGGTGACGCAAAGGGGTGCGGGGTAGTTTTCCGGCAGCGGATGGTCCCGGGAGCAAGGTGGGGCGACGGTCAGGGGAGCAGTGCAACTGGGAGCCGGAGGGGAGGGGCATGGGCGAGGAGGCTGGGAGGAAGGCAGGGGGTCCGACGGGCTTCGAAGAGGAGAGGAGCACGGTGTCTAGGGTTAGAGGGGAGGGGGTGATCCGCGCGATGGGAATGTGTACGAGGGGGTTAGGAGAAACAGGGGGGGGGGGAGAATAAAAAAAGAGAAAGAAAAAATAATAATGATAAAATAAAATAAAAATAAATTATAATAGAATAAAATAAAAAGGGAATAAAACCTAAATTCAATATTAAAACTAAATTAAAGTAATAATAATAATAATAATAATAATGAAAATGATAATAACGTCCTTAAATATTAAAACAAACCATTAAATTTTTATCATGCTTCTTAATTTGTTTTCTCTT
The DNA here is from genome assembly GCA_963277665.1 of Viscum album. Taxonomy (NCBI): domain Eukaryota; kingdom Viridiplantae; phylum Streptophyta; class Magnoliopsida; order Santalales; family Viscaceae; genus Viscum; species Viscum album. The sequence goes on along the minus strand of OY728145.1, from coordinate 1,922,224,173 downwards.
AATTAATTTTTTTATCCCTCTTAAAATTTTATTTCTTTATTAATAACTTCTTTATTTAATTGGTTTCATGTCAAGTAGGCGTGCGGAGAGTCGAGCGAGGTCACAGGGCGACCCAAGCGAAGTCGCGCGGCTTCGACAGCGGTGCACTGAACGCCGAAAAGGCCAAAAAGTGTGTTTCAAAATAAAACTCAGAAATTTAAGTTCGGCCTTGACCTGAACCACCTGATTCCCAATAAAAACAATAAAATAAATAATATAAAAAGGACGGGTGTGAAATTTACCCTTTTTTAATTCGTGATTTCTTGCACTTAATGTTTTAATATCCTCTTTTTTCTTCTGCGAATCAGTTTTAAATTCTTATAATAGTTTTTATTATCATTTATGATTGTATCTAATTTTATGTTCTGTTGTTTATTTTTATTTAGAAAAAAATCAATATCTACCTCAACTAGGTTCTGGTTTATATATGATGGAATAGACTAGGACTTAGTGGCGAATTACTCAGTGAGCATTGGTACGTGTGGGAGGAGTAGTGAATGTTCTTGATTACTTGGGATGAATAATACCTAATTGGAAATTTCCTAAGATAATTGGGGTTATTCACTAAAATTCTATTACAAATTGGAAGGATAATATAACAATATGAGTTTTTAGTAAGTTTTATTCTCACATTATTATTTGACTAAGGGAGTGAGGAGAAATGATTGTGGATTCTCACTCTTAACGACTTAACAGGAGAGAATTGGATAAAGTAAACTGTGATAGAATTACAATTGGAATACTGACACGTGCCTGTCGTGGGGTGTGACAAAAACAAATATTACCTAAGTTAAAATGCAGTAGATTGGTCATCTTAAGTTGTCTCCAGAGAGGAGTGCACAACAATTAATCTGTCACATTAAAATAAGAGAAATAAGTGAGGTTGTTTTTAGAAATTGTCTGATTTAGAAAATACAAGAAAGAAACTAAATAAAGTAAAGTAATTAAGTGAAAGTTTTGAAACAAATTGAAAAATGATGTGATCTAAATCAGTGATATGAAATGGTGATCAGGTTAGGGTCAGTTTTCCAATTGTAATTCTATCATTGTTCTGACACGTGCCTGTAATGGGGTGTGACAAAAACAAATATTACCTAAGTTAAAATGCAGTAGAGTGGTTATCCTAGGTTTTCTCCAGAGAGGAGTGCACAACAATTAAGCTGTCACCTTAAAATAAGAGAAAGAAGTGAGGTTGTTTTTAGAAATTGTTTGATTTAGAAAATACAAGAAAGAAACTAAATAAAGTAAAGTAATTAAGTGAAAGTTTTGAAACAAATTGAAAAATGATGTGATCTAAATCAGTGATATGAAATGGTGATCAGGTTAGGGTCAGTTTTCCAATTGTAATTCTATCATTGTTCATTTTACCCAATTATCCTCTGCTAAATCGTTAAGAGTGAGAATCCAAAATCATTTCTTCTCACTCCCTTGGTCAATAAAAAATGTGAGAATAAACCTTACTAAAATATTAGGTTGGTCTACACTTCTTCCAATGTGTAATAGAGTTGTAGAAAATACCCCCAATTATCTTAGGCAATTCCCAACCGGGTCATGTTTATCCCAAGTAATCAAGAACATTCACTACTCCTCACACACGTACCGGTGATCACCGAGTACTACACCACTAAATCCCGGTCTATTCCATTGTTTATAAACCAGAACCTAGTGGAGGGAGATATTTATCATTGACCAAATATAAATGAACAACAGAATCTAAAATCAGATACAATCGTACATGATAATAAAAACTGTTATAAGAAATTGAAACAGATTCGCAGAAGAGAAAAGAGGATTTTAAAACATTAATAGAAGGAACTCATGAAATACAATATGGAAAACCTCTCCTTCTCCAATCACACAGAAGTTTACCCCACCATGTTAAGGGTAATTGTTACTAAGGGGAAAGAATAATTCATTACAAAACTAAGAAGAACAAAAGAGAGAAAACAAAGAACAAAAAATTTGATGCTCCAGAATCTGTACGCCAGAGGTTTGCCTCTATTATGCCCACCATCCGGCCGAAACTCACTGAGGTCCCTTCTTATAGAATGTTGGAAATGAAGTTTTCTATCGACCCTCAAAATGTGAGAGTCATTGTACATGTGTAAAGAATGATATGGCCGAATCAATGACCATTACTTTTCTGAACGCCAAACACTATTTCACCCACTCCACTTGGACGCCCCAAAAGGATGCATTAATGAGCTCAATAATTTATGAACTTTATTGTGAGCCGTCCTTTTGAAGTCCTCTGTCTACACCAGCTAGAATAACCTCATTCTAAGGTCTGCTGAAGGAGATATTTCATATTTAATGAAGTGGGGTCCATTCTGCCTTCCAAACTGATTTCTCCACTTGATTGAATTTTCTGCACCATCGGGTTTCGAATTGGGTCTTGGTCCAGAAGGAACATTTTAGGCCCACAAAGATAGGAATCCTAAAAAAATATTCACTTCAATTGGACCCATATTATAAAAGTTATTCCCTAAAAACAGAAGCTCTATAAAACTGAAAATTTTACAGAATTACCCCATTTTCACATTTAAGCCCAAAATACACTAAAAACACATAAATGATGCAAATACACTCACATTGAATAATTGGGAGAGATTAAATCATTGAAAAACATATAAATAATAATGAAAATATTAACTCTATCAATTCCCCCACAGTTATCACTTGGACTCCTGGACAAATCAGAATCAAAATAAATTCAAAGTAAATTCAAAACACATATCCATGAGATCCACAAATTTGAAAACAAGAAACAAAATATATCATGCCTCATCAAAATCTATTATTTCATGTTCTTAATTTAGGATCATTAAATAAATTTACTCTTCATTTCTCCTCCCATGCACACAAAACACTTACCTAACTTTCATTATCTCTCATTACACAAATTTAAATTTTTTTAGCAATGTCTTTCTCATCCAAACTCATACAAGGGTCACCATAGGCTTGATAAATTCCTAAATCTCCACCCGATGTGAGTTAAAGACATATGTTTATCATGAGGACTTGTTAAGGTTGTTTTGTGGCTTTAGGTTGTAAGGATTTATATGTGAAAATTATGAGGCTGAATGAAGAGGTCTTGGCTCTTTTTGAAGCAAAATTGCATTACTCTAATTTTCACAAAAGTATGGTCTTCTCTTCACTCCCCTTAGTAGAAAATAAACTCCTTCTCCATGGAATATCAAGGAATGTTCCCATAGTTCATCATTTTAGCAGCAAACATTTAAATATTCTCAAATATAATATTTCTTGAAAGCTCCAGAAAAGGCACAACTTCCTTTTTACATTAGAAGCTCCAGAAAGGCACAACTTCTCTCATCATGAAAGCTCCAGAAAAGGCACAGCTTTCAGCAGAATGATTTTTTTACAGCAATAACATCTCTTCAAATTTTTTTTTACCCAAAGTATCCCCAAATAAGGTAGTACAATACAAGACATCTTCCCCCCACACTTATGTTCAAATAGATCATGCAATTTCACTTCAAGAGCAGGTTGGATAGGGAATATTGGCTTGTAATGTGGCTAAACTAATAGGATTTTCATGGCTTCTATGGGCTACAAGGATTAAATGTTCAAGGTAGGCCATTATGAAAGGGATTATCTTGAAAAGGGGGCTTTCAAACCAAAGAAATGCCTCAATCATTTAAAACACAAGTACCTCAAACCCTCAAGTTTTGACATGAATAAGTCAAATTCTGGTTAAATCAAGCATGATTTGGTTCTCTCAAGAAGTGAGGTGAATGCAAAGAATATGAAAATAATAGGTTCAGAAGACTCACAGGAATGTGATTTCAAATATAAAGACAGTGATATGTGGCATGGGATTCAAAAAACAGAGTATTTTTCATGAAATTCCCAAATAATTGAACTTGAAACAATGTCATTTTTAGCATTCATTTAAGCTTAGTTTTAAGGAATAAATTATTTCACTCATGGAGATGGGTTTCAAAAATACAAATGATAATCATTTTAGCTAAAAATTTTCAAAAACACACAAAAATTGAAAAATAAACACACAAAAATTTAAACAGTCACATGTTTAAAAAAAACAAATAGGAAAACAAACAACACATAAAAATCCTACACTACAAAGGTTCCCTCCCCGACACTTAAATGATGCAGTGTCCAAAATGCATTCAAATGTATTTAACATGTAATAATATTAGAAATTGAATCACAAAAATCATGAAAATATAAAGGAGAGGTACGAACTGATGGAGTTTATTGATAAACAGGTTGGAGGAGTGTGATCTCCTCCATTGGCTCTGATGACATGGTCCCAAGGAATTTCTTCAATATTTGCCCATTAACAGTGAACGGATCCTTCACTCCATCCTTCACAATATGCACAACACCAAAAGGATATACATGAGTAACTATAAATGGACCTTCCCACCTGGAACGAAGTTTACCTAGCATCAGCTTGAGTTTTGAATTGAATAACAACACTTTGTCTCCTGGATGGAAGTCCTTTGGTTGGATCAGTTTGTCATGAGCCATTCTTGTTCTCTCTTTGTAAATCCTGGAATTTTCAAATGCTCCCCTTCTAATTTCTTCCAGCTCTTGTAACTGCAATCTTCTGTCTTTCCCAGCACTTTCAATATCCAAATTCATCTTCCTCACAGACCAATATGCCTTGTGTTCCAATTCCACAGGTAGGTGACAACTTTTCCCATAAATCAGCCTATATGGACTCATTCCAATTGGGGTTTTGTAGGCTGTCCTATAAGCCCATAATGTGTCTTCTAACCTTTGGCTCCAATCCTTCCTATTTGGATTAACAGTCTTTTCCAAAATTCCTTTTATTTCCTTATTGGACACTTTAGCTTGCCCATTAGTCTGTGGATGATAGGGAGTTGATGTTTTATGATGCACCCCATACCTTTTCAACAAAGCCGCCATTCTCCAATTAAAAAAGTGAGTCCCTTGATCACTAATGATGGCTCTAGGAACTCCAAACCTACAAAATGTGTTATCCCTGGCAAAATCACAAACAAATTTAGCATCGTCAGTCCTGGTGGCTTTTGCTTCCACCCATTTGGAAACATAATCAACAACAAGAAGAATATAAGAATTTCCAAATGACATTGGGAAAGGTCCCATAAAATCTATCCCCCAAACTTCAAATATTTAACAAAAATTAAGTGGATTTTGGGGCATTTCTTGTCTCTTTGAAATATTTCCTGTAAACTGACATTTTTCACACCGTTTACAAAATTCATGAGAATCTTTGAAAAGTGTTGGCCAATAAAGTCCAGATTCTAAAACCATTCTTGCAGTCCTTTGAGGTCCAAAGTGGACTCCACAAGCTAATGTGTGACAAAACCTAAAGACTGATTCAATTTAATTTTTAGGCAAACATCTTCTGATCATTTGGTCATTGCAAATCTTCCAAAGAAATGGATCATCCCAGATGTAATATTTAGATTCAGATTTCAATTTGTGAATTTGGTGAGAATTTAAATGACATGGGACCTAAGATGTTACCAGATAATTGACCATGTCAGCATACCAAGGTACTTCTCCTTCAATCAAGTACAACTGCTCTCCTGGAAGGCGATCATTTAGTGGTTCAATGTCTGGAATCTCAACTTCAGCGGTGTTGGGTAGTCTACTTAAGTGATCAGCCACTTGGTTCTCAGATCCCTTATTATCTTTGATTTCTATGTTGAACTCCTGTAGTAGTAGTATCCATCTCACTAGCCTTGGTTTTGCTTCATCCTTCTTCATCAAGTACCTAAGAGCTGCATGATCAGAAAACACAATGACTTTAGTTCCAAGAAGATACGATCTAAATCTTTCTAAAGCAAAAAAAACTGCTAAAAACTCTTTTTCTGTTGTTGTGTAGTTGAATTGGGCCGCATCTAAGGTTTTCGAGGCATATGCAATGACTTGTGGCCTGCCCTCAATTCGCTGAGAAAGGAAAACTCCAACTGCTTGGTTTGAAGCATCACAAAGTAGCTCAAATGGTTCTTCCCAATTTGGTGGCTGCATCACTGGTGGTGTAATCAATTTCTTCTTCAACTCATCAAATGCTTCCCTACATGAACCGTTGAAATCAAAATCAGCATCTTTCAAAAGTAATCTAGAGAGAGGGAGAGAAATATTACTGAAATCTTTTATAAACCTCCTGTAGAATCCTGTATGTCCTAAAAATGATCTAACATGTTTCACACAAGTTGGGTAAGGAAAAGAATTTATCACTTCAACTTTTGATTTATCAACCTCAATGCCTTTCTGTGAAATGACATGCCCAAGGACAATTCCTCTCTCAACCATAAAATGACACTTTTCAAAATTCAAAACAAGGTTCTTTTCAATGCAAGTTTTCAAAACTTTTTCCAGATTTTTCAAACAATGGTCAAACGAATTTCCAAAAACTGTGAAGTCATCCAAGAAAACCTCCAAGAAATCTTCAATGTGATCAGAAAATATACTTACCATAAACCTCTGAAATGTACCTGGAGCATTACACAATCCAAATAGCATTCTTTTTTATGCAAAAGTACCGGAAGGACAAGTAAAGGTAGTCTTCTCTTGATCCTCGGGGGCAATGTGTACCTGAAAATAACCTGAAAATCCATCCAAAAAGCAATAATGAGTTCTCCCTGCCAGTCTCTCTAACATCTCGTCAATAAATGGGATAGGGAAATGATCTTTTTGAGTGACCTGATTCAGCTTCCTAAAATCGATGCATACTCTCCAGCTATTCTTAATTCTCACAGGGACTAATTCATTCTTTTCATTCCTCACAATGGTTAGGCCAGTTTTCTTTGGGACTACATGGATGAGGCTAACCCATTGTGAATCTGATATGGGATAGATGATCCCAACTTCTAATAACTTCTCAATCTCTTTTTTCACAACCTCCATCAGGGTAGGGTTCAACCTCCTTTGGGGTTGTCTGACAAGTTTGGAATCTCCCTCAAGAAAAATTCTATGTGAGCAAATGTTTTGGTTTATTCCTGGGATATCACCTAAGCTCCACCCTATTGCTTGGACATTCTCTCTCAAAAGCTCAATCAATGATTTTTATTGAGTTTTAGATAGATTATTAGCAATTATTACTGGTAATTTCCCTCCCTCCATAAGGTAAACATATTTTAAATCAGTGGGGAGTGGTTTTAATTCTAGATCAGGAGGATGCTCAAGAGATGAAACTAAATTGAGGTTCTCCACTTCCAATGGTTTGACATCCTGCACACAAGAAATCATATCATCTTCATCATCCTTTAACAAATTATCAAAGAAATCAGATTTTACCTCTTCTTCCAACATGAAATCAGAACCTCTAAGAGTTTGGGAATCCATATGTTCAGTGATATCTTTAATGGAAAAATTCTCTCCTAATGATAAAAATTCATGAAACATACCTGATTCTTCAATTGGTTCTATGTCATCTTCATGGGAGAGTGCAAAGAGTGAATGATCATCTGATGGGTGCCTCATGGATTCAAAAATATTGAAGTGGATGGTGTTGTCTCCAAACTCCATGGTAAGTGTCCCTTCATGGACATTGATAATGTTTTTGGCTGTCTTCAAGAAAGGTCTCCCCAAAATGATGGGTGAGTGTGATGGGATCCTATCATCGTCCATATTCAATACATAAAATTCAGCAGGGAATAAAAGATCTTTGACTTTTACCAGGACATCCTCCAGAACTCCTGCTGGGAATACTGTGGATCTATTTGCAAGATGGACCACAACTCTTGTGGGCTTCAAGTCTCCCATCTACAAAGAAGTATATACTGAGTAAGGAAATACATTAATTGATGCACCTAAATCGCACAAATCGTTAGAGAAATTTAATGAACCAATGGTGCATGGAATAGAAAACGTCCCTAGATCTTGACATTTGGTTGGAAATTGTGGTGTGATAAGGGCTGAGACGCTTCTTCCCAAATTGATCCTCTCATTCCCTTGAAGTCCCATTTTCTTGGTGCAAAGATCCTTCAAAAACTTAGCATACTTTGGAATTTGTTTGAGTGCTTCAAGCAGAGGTATGTTGATTTCCACTTTCTGAAAGGTGTTCAGAATTTCTTTTTGCAGTGCTTCTTCTTGTAACCTCTTTGATTCAATCATCCTTGATGGAAATGGGGGTGGTATATCTTTCTTCTCCCTTTGTTTCCTTTGAAATGGTGTTTCTTGTTTCTTACTTCTTGTCCTATCATTATCATCCTCCTCTTTCTTATCTTCTTCCCGATGCATTTTCATAGAATTTTCATCATTTCTAACTTCATTCTCACCCATATTAGTTTTTCGTGTTTCAGGTTCAATGGTGGATGGTGGTTGAAGTTCTTTTCCACTTCTTGTAGTTATAATACTAACATTCTCTTTTGGGTTTGGGATTGTTTGGGAAGGGAGTTTACCTAGATTTTTGGTCAGAAAGTCCATGAGACTCTCAAACTTATTGGAAAAATCTTTAACAGTGTCTTTCAGTCCTTCAAACTCAGATTTTTGTTGGTTTTGAATTGGAGGTTGGCCACTAGTGGATGGTTTCTCATAGGTTCTTTTGATATTGGTTGTTTTTTGGTATGAAGGCTGATTATAAGACTGCTTTTGTTGAAATGGTGGAGGGTTCTGGAATTGATTCTGGAATGGGGGTTGGTTTTGAAACTGATTTTGGTACGGGGGCCTAGCTTGATTCTGTTGATTTCCAAATCCATATTGGACTTGGCTAGGATCTCTCCATCCTTGATTTTTCTGGAACTGCCTTGGCTAAAAGGCTGCTGCACATGTTTCTATTCCCTGTATTTCAGAACATTGGTCAGTAAAATGATCAGGTGATGAGCATAAACCACATACCTTAGCTGGCGCTTGTTGGTCACTAACTTGCTTCAAGGCCATCTGTCTCACCAAACTACTAAGCTCTTCAATCTTAGTTTCTAATAAGGGTGATGGATGAGAAGTGCGTACCTCATGAATACCTCTTGTTCCAATACCTCTTGTTCCAAATTGCTGCGAGTTTTGGGAAATCTTCTCAATCAAGCCCATGGCTTCTTCTGGTGACTTTTCAATCAAGGCACCTCCAGATGATGCATCAAGAAGGTTTCTGTCATTGTCCAGTAGTCCTTGATAGAAGAAGACAAGAAAGTGGTGTTCCTCAATGGCTTGATGTGGACAGCTGGCACATAACTTCTTAAATCTCTCCCAGTACTCGTAAAGGGTTTTTCCAGATGATTGTCATATGGCGTAGATTTCCTTCCGAATGGATGTGCTTCTAGAGGTGGGGAAGAATATTTGCATAAAACATCTTACCAGGTCATTCCAGTCATGTACGTCTCCTGGTTGTAGGTCGTACAACCATTCTTTAGCAGCTTCATCCAATGAAAACGGAAATGCCTTCCACTTAACCTGATCCTCAGTAATTCCACGGGGTCTGAAAGTTGAGCACACATGTGTGAACTCTTTAATGTGTTTGTTTGGATCTTCACCTGCCAATCCATGAAACTTTGTAAGCAAAGGAATCAAATTAGGTTTCATTTAAAAATCATTTTGTAACACTGGAATGGCAAGTTGATTGTTTTGATTAAGGAATTGTGGTGCACAGAGGTCTCTAAGTGTTTGGTTTTGATTTTCAGCCATGATGACAGGCTCAGAGTGAACACTTGAAGTTTCACTTGAGTCTGCAAGGGGAACTTCATCAAATTCAGATTCCAAATTAATTTTTCTAAGTCTATTCAACAAGATTCTTTCAATTTCAGGATCTATGGGTAAAGGTTCAGTTTTTGAGGTTCGAGTCATGCAATTTTGAAGAGAAAAGATGAAAAGAGATAAAAGAAAAGAAAAGAAATGTTGGCACTACCTCCCCGGCAACGGCGCCATGTTTTGACACGTGCCTATCGTGGGGTGTGACAAAAACAAATATTACATAAGTTAAAATTCAGTAGAGTGGTTATCCTAGGTTGTCTCTAGAGAGGAGTGCACAATAATTAAGCTGTCACCTTAAAATAAGAGAAAGAAGTGAGGTTGTTTTTAGAAATTGTTTGATTTAGAAAATACAAGAAAGAAACTAAATAAAGTAAAGTAATTAAGTGAAATTTTTGAAACAAATTGAAAAATGATGTGATCTAAATTAGTGATATGAAATGGTGATCAGGTTAGGGTCAGTTTTCCAATTGTAATTCTATCATTGTTCATTTTACCCAATTCTCCTCTGCTAAATCATTAAGAGTGAGAATCCACAATCGTTTCTTCTCACTCCCTTGGTCAAATAAAAATGTGAGAATAAACCTTAATAAAATATTAGGTTGGTCTACTCTTTTTCCAATGTGTAATAGAGTTGTAGAAAATACCCCCAATTATCTTAGGCAATTCCCAATCGGGTCTTGTTTATCCCAAGTAATCAAGAACATTCACTACTCCTCACACACGTACCGGTGATCACCGAGTACTACACCACTAAATCCTGGTCTATTCCATTGTTTATAAACCAGAACCTAGTGGATGGATATATTGATCATTGACCAAATATAAATGAACAACAGAATCTAAAATCAGATACAATCGTACATGATAATAAAAACTGTTATAAGAAATTGAAACAGATTCGCAGAAGAGAAAAGAGGATTTTAAAACATTAATAGAAGGAACTCATGAAATACAATATGGAAAACCTCTCCTTCCCCAATCACACAGAAGTTTACCCCACCATGGTAAGGGAAATTGTGACTAAGGGGAAAGAATAATTCATTACAAAACTAAGAAGAACAAAAGAGAGAAAACAAAGAACAGAAAATTTGATGCTCCAGAATCTTTACTCCAGATGTTTTCCTATGTTATTCCCACCAGCCTGCAGAAACTCACTGAGGTCCCTTCTTATAGAATGTTGGAAATGAAGTTTTATATCGACCCTCAAAATGTGAGAGTCATTGGACAGGTGGAAAGAAAGATATCTCCGAATCAATGACCATTACTTTTTCTGGCCGCCAAACACTGTTTCACCCACTCCACTTGGACGCGCCGAAATGATGCATTAATGAGCTCAATAATTTATGAAATTTATTGTGAGCCGTCCTTTTGAAGTACTATGTCGATACCAGCTGGAATCACCTAATTCTAAGGTCGGATGAAGGAGATATTGCATATTTAATGAAGTGGGGTCCATTCTGCCTTCCAAACTGATTTCTCCACTTGAGTGAATTTTCTGCACCATTGGGTTTCGAATTGGGTCTTGGTCCAGAAGGAACATTTTAATACCACAAGGATAGGAATCCAACAAAAAAATATTCACTTCAATTGGACCCATATTATAAAAGTGATTCCCGAAAAACCGAAGCTCTATAAAACTGAAAATTTTACAGAATTACCCCATTTTCACATTTAAGCCCAAAATACACTAAAAACACATAAATGATGCAAATACACTCACATTGAATAATTGGGAGGGATTAAATCATTGAAAAACATATAAATAATAATGAAAATATTAACTCTATCAAATACCAACCCTAACCTAATAACCATTTAATATCACTAAATTAAATCACAAAATGTTTCAATTTTTCTTAAAACATTCTCTTAAATGATTTACTTTATTTAGTTTATTTCTTTTATTTTCCAAATCAAACAATTTCAAAAACAACATCACTTTTTTCTCTTATTTTAAGTTACAAACACAATTTTTAAGCACTCCTCTCTGGATAAAAACTAGGTAACCCACTATAATACATTTTAACATAGGTTATATTTGTTTTTTATACACCCCATGATAGACATGTGTAAAAACTTGGCATCGTTGCTGGGGAGGTAGCGCCATAATTTATTTTTTTATTTTCTTTATCTTTTCAACTTTTCTCTTCAAAATTGCATGTCTAGAACCTCAAAATAAGAACCTTTACCCATAAGTCCGTAAATTTAAAGAACCTTGTTGAATAGACTTAGAAACATTAATTTTAAATCTAAATTTGAGGAAATTCTCCTTACAGAATCAAGTGAAACTTAAAGTGTTCACACTGAGTCTCTCATCATGGCTAAAAATCAAAGCCCATCTCTTAGAGCCCTTTGTGCACCACAATTACCTAATCAAAACAATCAAATTACCATTAAAGTAATACAAAATTATTTTGAAATGAAACCTAACATGATTTCTTTGCTTCCAAAGTTTCATGGTTTGGAAGGTAAAGATCCAAAAAAACACATTAAACAGTTTACACATGTTTTCTCAACTTTCAGACCCCATGGATTTGTTGAGGAGTAGGTAAAGTGGAAGGCATTTCCATTTTAATTGGATGGGGAAACTAAATAATGGTTGTGAAACCTAAAACAAGGATATGTTCATGACTAGAATGACCTGGTAACATGTTTTATGCAAAGATTTTTTCCCACCTCTAGAAGCACAACCATTCAAAAGGAAATCTACAACATACAAGAATCATATAGAAAAACCCTTTATGAGTACTAGGAGAGATTTAAGAAGTTATGTTCCAACATAACACATCAAAAAATTGAGGAAAATAAATTTATTGTATTATTATATCAAGGAATACTAGAAAATGACAAAAAAATTTGTGTTCCTTCATCTAGAGGTGCATTGATTGAAAAGTCACGAGAAGAAGCCAAGGGTATGATTGAAAAGATTTCCTAGAACTCGCAGCAGTTTGGAATAAGAGGTATTCATGATGTACACACTTCTCATCCATCAACCTTACTAGATACCAAGATTTAAGAGCTAACTAGTAGGGCGCGGTAGGTGGCCTTGAAGCAAGTTAATGACTAAAAGGAACCAGGTAAGGTATGTGGTTTATGCTCATCACCTGATCATTTTTCTATCCAATGTTTTGAAACAGAGGGATTGGAAACATGTGTGGAAAAATTTCCTCCAAGGTAGTTAAAAAAAAGAAAGGATGGATAGATCTTAACCAAGTCGAATATGGGTTTGGAAGTCACCAGAATCAAGGTAAACCCCCGTACAAAAACCTGTTTCAAAACAAACCACCATTCCAGAGTCAATTCCAGAACCCACCACCATTTCAACAAAAGTAATTTTATAACCACAATTCTTACAAAAAAACAACCATTTTATAAAGAACCTATGAGAAAAAATCTACCAGTGCACAAACTCCAATTCAAAACCAACAACAAAAATATTAGTTTGATGGACTGAAGCACACTGTTAAAAAATTTTCCAACAATTTTGGATGTCTCATGGACTTTTTGACCCAAATTCTAGGTAAAATACCTTCCCAAATCATCCCAAACAGAAAATATAATGTCAGTATGATAATATCGAGAAGTGGAAAATAAATCCCACCACTATCCACCATTGATCCTAAAACAAGACCACCTGGGCTAAGGGTGAATGAAGTTGGAAATGATTAAAATTCTATGAAAATGCATCGAGAAGAAGATAAAAAAGAGGATGAGGATAATGATATTCCAAGGAAGAAGAAAAAAGAAACTCCATTTCAAAGGAAACAAAGGGAGAATAAATATATAACCCCACCATTTCCATCAAGGGTGATTGTATCAAATAGGCTTCAAGAAGAAGCACTGCAAAAAGAAATTATGGACACCTTCTTGAAAGTGGAAATCAAAAAAAATCCTCTTGAATAACTCAAAAAATTAAAAATTATGCAAATATTTTGAAGTATCTTTGCACCAAGAAGAGATAAATTAAAGAGAATGAGAGGATCAATATGGTAAGAGGTGTCTCATCCCTTATCACACTACAATTTCAAACCAAATGTAAAGATCCAGAGTTGTTTTCTATTCCGATCACCATTGGTTCATTAAATTTATCTAATGCTTTGTGCGATTTAGGTGCATCAATTAATGTATTGCCTCACCCAGTATATACTTATTTGCATATGGGAGATTTTAATCCCACAAGAGTGGTGGTCTAGCATGAAAATAGATCCACAGTTTTCCGAGCAGGAGTTCAGGAGGATGTACTGGTAAAAGTGAAAGATCTTTTATTCAGTACTAACTTCTATGAGTAGAAAATGAAAGATGATAGGATCCCATCACACTCACCCATAATTTGGGGGAGTCCTTTCTTGAAGACGACCAAAACAATCATCAATGTCCAAAAAGGGACACTTACCATGGAGTTTGGAGATAACACTGTCCACTTCAATATTTTTGAATCTGTGAGGCTCCCATCAGATGATCATTCACTCTTCACACTCTCCCATGAAGATGGAACATAACCAATTTTAGAATCAGGTATGTTTCATAAATTATTTTCATTAGGAGAGAATTTTTCCATTAAGAATATCACAGAATATATGGATTCCCAAAAGCACTAGAGATTTAGATTTCCTATGGGAAGAAGAGGTAAAATATGTTTTCTTTGATAATTTGTTAAATGATGATGAGGATGATATAATTTCTTATTTTCAGGATTCCAAATATTTGGAAGTAGGGAACCCCAATTTAGTTTCATCCCTTGAGCATACCCTGGTATAGAATTAAAACCACTCCCCCTTGATTTAAAATATGTTTACCATATGGAGGGAGTGAAATAACTAGTAATCATTGATAATAATCTATATGAAACTCAAAAAAAATCATTGATTGAGATTTTTTGAGAGAATTTATAACCAATAGGGTGGAGATTAGGTGATATCCCTAGAATAAATCCAAAAATTTTCTCACATAGAAATTTTCTTGAGGGATATTCCAAACCTGTTAGACAAACCCAAAGGAGGCTGAACCCCACCCTGATGGAGGTTGTTAAAAAAGAGATTGAGAATATTTTAGAAGCTAGGATCATATATCCCATATCATATTCAAAATGGGTTAGACCCATCCATGTAGTCCCAAAGAAAACTGGCCTAACCATTGTGAGGAATGAAAATAATGAATTAATCCCTTTGATAATTCAGAATAGTTGGATAGTGTGAAAAAATTTTAGGAAGTTAAATTAGGTCACTCAAAAAGATAATTTCCCTACCCCTTTCATTGACTAGATGCTATAGACATTAGTAGGTAGAACACATTAATATTTTTTGGATGGGTTTTCAGGTACCTGTTTCTCCCAAGGATCAAGTGAAGACTACCTTTACTTGTCCTTTAAGTACTTTTGCATACAAAAGGATGACATTTTGATTGTGTAATGCTCCAGGTACATTTTAGAGGTTTATGGTAAGTATATTTTCTAATCACATTGAAGGTTTTTTGGAGGATTTCTTGGATGATTTCATATTTTTTGAAAATTATTTTGACCATTATTTGAAAAATCTGGAAAAAGTTTTGAAAAATTGCATTGAAAAGAACCTTGTTATGAATTTTGAGAAGTGTAATTTTATAGTTGAGAAAGGAATTTTCCTTGGGAATTTCATTTCAAAAAAAGGAATTGAAGTTGATAAATCAAAAATTTAAGGGATAAATTCTTTTCATTACCCAACTTGTGTGAAACAGGTTAGATCATTTTTCAGTCATGTAGGATACTACAGGAGGCTTATCAACGATTTTAGTAATTTTTCTCTCCCTCTATTTTGATTAATTTTGAAAGATGCTGATTTTGATTTAAATGGATCATATAGGTAATCCATTGATGAGTTGAAAAAGAGATTGATTACACCACCAGTAATGGAGCTACCCAATTGGGAAGAACCATTCAAGCTACTTTGTGATGCTTCAAACAAAGAAGTTGGAGCAGTCCTTTATCATTGAATTTAGAGAAATCCACAAGTCATTTATTATGCCTAAAATACCTTATATGTGGCCCAATTAAACTAAAAAACAATGGAAAAAGAGTTTTCAGCAGTTATTTTTTTCTTTAGAAAAATTTATATCATATCTTCTTGGAATAAAAGTCATTGTGTTTTCTGATCATGCAGCTCTTAGGTACATGACAAAGAAGGCTGAAGAAAAACCAAGTCTTGTGAGATGGATTCTATTACTACATGAGTTCAACATAGAAATCAAATATAATAAGGTATCTCAGAACCAATTGGAAGATCACTTAAGTAGACTACCAAACACAGCTGAAGTTGAAATTCCAGACACTAAACCACTAAATGACCACCTTCTATTACTTGATTGAAGGATAAATACCTTACTATGATAACATGGTCAGTTATCCGGTAACATCTTAGGTCCCATATCATTTAAATTATCTCCAAATTCAAAAATTGGAACCGGAATCTAGATATTACATCTAGGATGATCCATTTCTTTTGATGATTTGTAATGACCAAATGATAAGAAGATGTTTCCCTAAAAAAATTCAATCAGTCTTTTAGTTTTTTCACACATTAGCTTGTGGATCAAACTTTTGACCTCAAATGATAGTAAGGAAGGTTTTAGAATCTGGAATTTATTGGCCAACACTTTTCAATGATTCCCATGAATTTTGAAAATGGTGTGAAAAAGTATGTCTACAGGAAATATTTGAAAGAAACAAGAAATTCCCATAAATACTGTTAATTTTTGTGAAATTTTTGAAGTTTGAGGGACAAATTTTATGGGAACTTTACCAATTTCATTAGGATATTCTTATATTCTACTTTCTGTTGACTATGTTTCCAAATGGGTGGAATCAAAAGCCACCAGGACTGATGATGCTAAAGTTGTGTGTGATTTTGTTAGGGATAATATATTTTGTAGGTTTGGAGTTCCCAGAGCCATTTTTTTTAAGTGTCTCACTTTTTCAATAATAGAATAGAGGATTTGTTGAAAAAGTATGGGGTGCAACATAAAACATCAACTACCTATCATCTACAAACTAATGGGCAAGCAGATGTGTGAAATAGAGATATTAAAGGAATTTTGGAAAAGATTGTTAATATAAATTGGAAGGATTGAAGACAAAGGATTGAAGAAATTTCATGGGATTACATGAGAGCCTATAAAACCCCAATTTGAATGAGTCTGTATAGGCTGATTTATGGGAATAGCTGTCACCTACCTGTGGAATTGGAACACAAGACATACTGAGCTGTGAGGAAGATAAATTTGGATCTTGAAAGTGCTGGGAAAGAGAGAAGATTTCTATTATAAGAGTTGAAAGAAATTATATGGGAAGAATTTTAAAATTATAGGATTTACAAAGAGAGAACACGTGTGGCTCATGAAAAACTAATCCAACCAAAATACTTCTATACTAGTGATAAAGTGGTGTTATTCGATTCAAGACTCAAGCTGAAGGAAATTAAACTTAGTTCTAGATGGGAATGTTCATTTATAGTTACTCATGTAATGCATTTTGGTTCTGTTTAGATTGTGAAGGATATAGAGAAAGAGCTATTCACTATCAATGGGCATAGGCTAAAGAAATTTCTTTGGACCATGCCATCAGAGTCAATGGAAGAGATTAAACTCTTACAACCTGTTTATCAATAAACTCCATCAGGTCGTACCTGTCCTTTATATTTTCTTGGTTGATGTGATTCAATTTCAAAATTTCGTACATGTAAAATCTATTTGAATGCATTGCGGACACTACATCATTTAGGTGTTGGGGAGGGAACCTTTGTAGTTTAAGATTTTTATTTGTTAAAATGTGTTAGTTATTAACTTTGTGTCTTTATTTTTATGTTTTTGTGTGTTATTTAATCTTTTGAGATGTAATTATTATCTTTGAAATTTTTGATACGCATATCCATGGGAGAAATAGTTTATTCCATGAAACTGAGATTAAATGAATGTTAGAAATGACTTTTTTTTTCAAGTTCAATTATTTGATAATTTCATAAAAATACTCTGATTTTTGAATACTATACCACATATCACTATATTTTTTTAAATCACATTCTTGTGAGGATTATGAACCTATTTTTTTCATATTCTGTACATTCACCTCAATTATTAAGATAACCAACCATACATGATTTAACCAGAATTTGATTTATTCCTCTCAAAACTTGAGGGTTTGTGGTACTCGTGTTTTAAATTATTGAGACATTTCTTTTGTTTTAAATCCCCTTTTTCAATAAAATCCTTTTTTATAATGGAATACATTGAAAATTTAATCCTTGTAACATTTAGAATCCATGAAAAAACTATTAGGATAGCCACATTATTAGCCAATTTTCCCTCTCCAACCAGCTCTTGAGTAAAATTGCATGATCTAGTTAAACTTAATTGTGGGGGAATATGTCTTTTATTGTGATACCATATTTGAGGATAATTTGGGTGAAAATAAAATGTTGAAGATTTGTTTTTGTTTCTGAAAAAAACATTCTTCAGAAAGCTGTGCCTTTTCTGGAGCTTTCATGATGAGAGAAGTTGTACCTTTCTAGAGCTTCTAATTGAGAAATAATGTTGTTCCTTTTCTAGATCTTTCAAGAAAAATCATATTTGAGAATATTTGAATTTTTTCTGCTAAAATTTTAAATGGTGTGAAATTTCATTCAATATTTCATGATGATGGAGATAATTTTCTATTAATTGGATTGGAGAAGAGACCATACTTTTGTGAAAATTAGAGTAATGAAATTCTTCTTCAAAAAGAGCCAAGCCCTCTTCATTCAGCTTCATAATTTTGACATCCAAATCCTACCATCCTAAAGCCACAGAACAACCTTGACAAGTACTCATGATAAGAATATGTCTTTGACTCACATCGGGTGGAGATGTAGGAATTTATCAAGCCTATGGTGACCCTTGTATGAGTTTGGATGATAAAGACATTTCTAAAAAAATTGAAATTTGTGTGATGAGAAATAATGAAAGATAGGTATGAGTTTTTTGTTCAAGATAGGAGAAATAAAGAGTAAATATATTGAATGATCTGAAATTAAGAAATTTGAAATAATAGTTTTTGAGAATGCATGATATATTTTGTTTCTTGTTGTCAAATTTATGGATCTCAAGGATATGTGTTTTGAATTTGCTTTGATTTTATTTTGATTCTGACTTGTCCAGATGTCCAAGTGATAAGTGTGGTGGAATTGATAGAGTTAACATTTTCATTATTTTCATTATTATTTTCAATTATTCAATCCCTCCTAAATATTCAATTTGGGTATATTTGCATCATTTATGAGTTTTTGGTGTATTTTGGGCTTAAATATAATAATAGTGTAAATCTGTAAAATTGAAAGTTTGTGGGAGCTTCTGTTTTTTAGGAATAAATTTTTTATTATTTATTCAATTTAATTGGATCTTCTTCTGGGATTCATATGCTCATGGGATTCAGTTTTGTCTTCTGGTCCAAGACCCAATTCGAAACCAAATGGTACAGAAAAATCAATCAAATGGAGAAATTAGTCTAGATGGCAGAAGAAACCCCACTACATTGAATATGAAATATCTAATTCAGAATAAATTCAAATGAGGTGATTCCAAGTGATGTCAATAGAGGACTTTCGAAGGATGGTTCAAATTAAATGTAATAAAATAAAAAGCTCATTATTGAACATTTTGGGTGCGTCCAAGTGGAGTGAGTGAAACAGTGTTGGAAGCCAGAAGAAGTTAAACTCACTAATCAAGTCATATCTTCCTTTACACCTATATAAAGGCTTTGATATTTTAAGGATAAAAAAAGATCAATTTCTCACTTCTTATAAGAAGGAATATTCCATTGTTTCAGAGGCTGATGGGTATAATAGAGGAAAACTTATGGAAGATATATTCTAAAGGATCAAAATTTATGTTCTTTCTTTTCTTTATTTTTTTCTTCTTTGATTTTTAATGTCTTATTCTTCCCACTTCAACTTGGTTACCCTTACCATGGTGGGGTAGATCTTTCGAGTGATTGTGGAGGGGTAGGTGTACCCTTTAGTAATTACTGATTTCTTACACTAAATTTTTTAATATCCTCTTTTATTTTATGTGAATCGGTTTCAATTTCTTATAACAGTTTTTATTATCATATATGATTGTATCTGATTTTAAATTCTATTGTTTATTTTTATTTGGTAAAGATTCATTATATCCCTCTACCAGGTTCTGGTTTATATACAATGTAATGGACCATGACTTAGTGGTGAAGTACTCGGTGATCACCGGTACATGTGGGAGGAGTAGTGAATTTTCTTGATTGCTTGGGATGAACAAGACACAATTGGGAATAACACAATTGGGAATAACCTAAGATAATTGGGGGTATTCACTACAACTTTATTACATATTAGAAAGAGAGTAGACTAATCTGAAATTTTATTAAGGTTTATTCTCACATTATTATTTGAACAAGGGAGTGGGTAGAAATGATTGTGGATTCTCACCCTTAATGACTTAGCAGAATAGAATTGGGTAAATTGAACTATGATAGAATTATAATTTAAAAAATTACCCTTATCTAATCACCATTTCATATCACTGATTTAAATCACATCATTTTTCAATTTTTCTTAAAACTTTCACCTAAATGCTTTACTTTATTTAGTTTCTTTATTCTATTTTCTAAATCAATCAATTTCAAAATCAACATCACATATTTCTCTTATTTTAAGTGAAAACACTATTGTTGGGAACTCCTCTCAATAGAAAACCTAGGTAACCCACTATAATATATTTTAACTTAGGTTATATTTGTTTTTTCCACACCCCATGATAGGCATGTATCATTACACAATGGTTATTTTGTTCCTTTCCCTTTTCTTTTCTATTTATATTTATTAAAAGTCTTGTCTAGACCAGTTCTCATATCCACCCCCAAACCACATATGATCCTCCAAGGGATTCATCAGTCTGAAAATGGTGATTTTTGACATTCTTTGTACACAAACTATGTAGATTTTTTTTCTTTTGTATTTCAAAAATGAATGAAAAAAAGTGAAATGATACATAGTATATATGGATAACAACCAAATATTTTGATGATTACACAATACATTCCCTACCAATAAAATCATCCCATTTATTTGAATTCCCCCAAAACTTGTTCAAAAGTATGACATGCATTATACAAGAAGCAGTGTAGGAAGGGAAAATCATCTTGGAATAGCTTCATCCAATAAGTTCATTCATGGAAACCACATGAAAAATAAAGGAAATATTTAAGGTGAGTATCAGGAAAAAGTTTCTAACAAATATTTCCTCAACCATTTTAAAATTTTACTTATTCATTCACAGTCTCAATAAGATCTAAATATAAGTTTTGGTAGGTTGACATGTCTGAAGTATCACTCAACAAATATATTTAGAAAAGAATATGTAATTGTAGGCTTAGTGTCCTCTTGCAAAATGAGAATAAAATATAAATAAGAAATTAAAATGGGTATAAAACCTACTAATAAGCTAATTAATCCTAATTTCATATATTATGAATTGGAATCAATTTTTTAAGGTTGGAAATCAGTTTAAAATTCTAATCAAAGAGGAAACATATGTTCAAAAAATTTCTAACTTAAAATTTTCTTTTATCTAAATGTGCATAAACATTTTCAAATTTAAAACTATATTATAATTTAGAAAAATGTCTCTTATCCTGGTAAAAATAAGTAAAAATTTGAGTCTATCGACATTGAGAGTCACGAGACACTCCCCTACACTTATAAGGATACAATGTATGCACTTTCCATGAAATAATTGTGGGAGTGTCATGGAAAGTAAAGCTCAAAAAAATTTAAATGGTTATTTTACAATTTTTAAAAAATGAGATAATTGAGAGATCCTTGGATAGATTCATTCCATGAGGGAATTTGGATGTATGTATGCTGAGTTTGATTCAGCTACAAAATGAGTTATAAAACAAATCCTGCACTAGTTGGAACATTAGTACCAATTTTTTAACATTGTAATATCATAAGAATGGGCTGATGTATAAATAACAAGTAAAGGAAACCATTTTTATTCAAATGATTGAAATATATACAATACAGTTCAATAAGATACTAAAATGAAAAAGAAAATGAATCAAATGTGGTGACTCAATCTAGATAAATGATTAACTATGGTTTTCCTCCCGTAAATCACTAAGAGGACGTTGTCTTCCAGACAGATGGAGCAAAATAACCTTCATTGGGTCCATCAGTTCAGTTGATCCTTTTCTACTTATTGCTACTAGTTGCAATGTATTCCACCTATTAAGGTTGTTTGACTAGGTTAATGACTTCTGGGGAAGTAGTGTGAGCGTGAATAAGATGTGTAAATAATAGAATCATAGATCTAGGTGGATTCTACTATGAATAAATATATAATGATAGATTCTGGAGTTTTTGTTCAATTTCATTAACTCACTGGGAAACTATTTGGACTAGAACAGAGGGTGGAAAAGTTCCGTTGATCACTATAGACAATTTGGAGGATCAAGACTTGGCTATGTAACAATATAAAAGAAATTACAATCAAGGGAAAAAAGAGCATAAAAATAAATCTCCTTATATATATAATATGGACAAAAAGAGTTCATTAGTATATGAAAAGATAAATGAAAATTCCTATCACCAAAATTATAAATCCCCAAAAGAAACACACAAGGAATATCAAACATCCAGGATAATGATATTTTTTATCATCATCTCACCATCAGATAGTGAGAAAAGCTGTCTGGTAGAGTCAGTATCTGTAGAAGCAGTAGGAGAAGGTGTAGCAGTGGCAAAAATGGTGTGTGGTTGGGAGGTACTAATCCATTGGGAGGTCATGGGTCTCACAACGAGATCGATGAAGGGTACCTCTAGTGTGGAGTTAGAGGCCACCCCCTGTCTCTTTGGGATTTCTCTACTAAGTACTCTTACTAGGAAGTTGGGTTAGTGAGATCTAGTGGCATGTTAGGGTGAACTAAAGGTGATGTGATAATGGTATAAGATGAGGGGTCAGTAGGGGTGGGTGCTGGTGGTGTGGAGAACTCCCTAGGATCACTTAAATGTAGATATAGATGAGTAGAAATATGAAATAGGCATGCTAGGATGCATTGTTTGGTATCATAGATATCACTCAATGTGGGTTGGGTGGGTGTTGGAATGGTGGATTATGTGGTGGTAGATGTTTAAGGAGAAATGGGTGGTACATACAAAGAAGTGGTGTATGGATCAATAGGTGGGTCTTCTACTTATACTATCGGAGGTGGTGGTTCCACTTGTGGTGCCGCCTCCTATACAGATGGTGCCCAAAAGTACGCATCATCTCCCTCACTAAAAATTTCATATTATGCGTCATCGTAAGGTTGTTATGCTCAATAGCTCTTAGGAAGGTGAGGGCAGTGCTATATTGAACACACCCATGTGCCTGGCCATGTGGGTGATGAAGGACCCCCCATCAATGTATTTCACTGCCTCTAGGTATGTGCCTTGTAATAATGGGAAAATTTGGAAGCCATGTTAATTACTGGGCCACCCATAGCTGCTGTAAGTATAATAAAGTCTATCTATATTATGATTTAGTGAGACTTATATGGAGTGAACCATCGATGTGCCATGACCCTATGAAGGATAAAGAGTGTGGGTCCCCGTATCTGGGTAGATTTTGTGATACGTGACTCATAATGAAACTAAGGGTCACTGGTAATGATCTGACGAAACCGTTGAGAATATTCTCTAGGTGGATCCATATAAATAGTTAGATAAATATTGGAAGTGAAAAACTAATTGGTGTAAATCACAAGTTTGATGTCGAACTCTATGAATGTTAACTCTTGGGGCCATCCACCGAGGTGGAATCAGAGGCAGTCCATGGTTATATCAAAAGTGGAGATGAATTCGTGAAACAACTCCCTGTAAGTCTCCTCACAAACCTTCGGAGTATTGTTTGGAGGCATTGGATTAGTTTTCAATAAAAGTATATTTACTCAATGTTGCGGGTTGGAAAACATATGATGGGATGAAGGTGCAGGTTTTAATCACTAGAGGCTGAGGCTGAATTTACCTGAGTAGCAGGTGCGTCACGCATTACTGTAGGGGGTGCAGATGGTTCAACATATGATGCCGATGGTATGCCATGGTAATGCATGGCCTGTGGTTTCTCTTTATAGATTAAGGATGTGGAGGAGGAGGGATTGGTTCTATTGGTTCATTCCATGTAAAACGTTATGAAGGGGTTTGGGTTGGGAGGCAATCAGTCTTGAAGGATGAGGAGGATGAGGGGGTGTGGTTTTGGGAGTGGAGGAAGGTGGGTGCAATTTTGGGAGAGAAGTAGGAGGGTGTTGTGATGGTGAAGTGGGGAAAAGGGGGTGTTGGTTTAGATAATGTATAAGGAAGGGATAGAGGGAGGATGTGAGTGTACATGAGAATAAGAGAGAGTAGGTGTGAGGCGAGGGGTCAGGGGATACAGGTCGTGAAAAAAGTTTCATGACCTCTTTTTTGAAATAGACCTGTATCACTACACAATGTGTAACAGTGGTTCATGTTGTGAACCTCTATCACACAATTTTTAATGAGATGTTTTAGCTAAAATTGTGTTCCTTACTTACATTTAGATTGGGAACTACCAGAAATTTACTTAAGTATATCATTATCTAATCAATGCTAAGATGTCCTACCTTAGGATTCCTACTAGTTAGTTCTTACTTTTAATTTAAGTGATTGAATGAATTTAGACTCAATTAAATTTAGGGATGATGAAGCAACCCTCATGGAAATGTTCTTTAAAAATTTCTTGTCTTTAAACATTTAATTTAAAAGGGTTTTCACCTTCTCTTTTAATCATAATGGTACTATAAGGAAAGACTTGAACTACTTCGAGTGTGACTGACCATTGAGATTTTAGCTTACCAAGGAATAGCTTCAATCTTGAGTGAAATAACATGACCTTATTCCTTGGTAGAAAGATATACCTATCAATGTGCTGGACATGCCATTTCTTGGTCATTCCCGTATATATCATCATATTTTCATATACGTTCCTTCTGATCTCTTCCAATGCAGTTAATTATAGCATCCTCACTTCTTTGGACTTCTCATAATCTAGAATCAGTATCTTGATTTCCCAAAATAAATGATGCTCCAACTCTACTTGGGTATGACATGATTTCCCATAAACAATTATGAATAGATTAGTTCCTTTGGGTGTCTTGTTGGTAGAATGGTATTCCCATAGTTCATTTTCCAGTTTGGGACTCCAATGACTTTGACTTGTATTCAGAGTCTTTTCCAAAATTTTGTTATCTCCCTATTTCACATTTCAACTTTCCCACATGTTTGTGGGTGGTAGGGAGTTCTTGTGTCGTATCAGATTCTATACTTCTATATAAATCCTATAACAACCTAATTTTTAAAATGTGTTACGTGATCATTTATGATTAGTCTTGGAAATATAAATATTTTAAACACATTCTTTTTTTTAAAGTTCAAGACAACTATTGTTTGACATGTGAGGTTTCTTCATCTTCAACCCATTTCAAGACATAATCAATGCCAACTAGAATGTATTTTTTTCCATATGATGTGGGAAATAGTACTATGAATTCTATTCCCCAAATGTAAAATATTTTGACTTCCATGATGGGTTTTTGTGGAATATCATTCATTTTTCTAATATTTCCATTCCGCTAGCATCTATCACATTTTTGAAAAAATTCCCTAATGTCCTGGTGTAGTGTGGGATAGAAAATTCCACTTTTTAGATTTTTTTCCCAATGTATGCTCTGGTCCTAGATGCTCTCCATCTTGTGACTTGTCACACATAACAATCATATTGTGTTTTTATTCTTGGGGAATGTAACATATTAATAATCCATCTGCACGATTCTAGAACAATAGTGGCTCATCCCTGTAGTAATGCTTGGAGTCAGAAAAAATATTTTTATTTGTTGATATGAAATGAATTAATGTAAAAATATTAAGGAGAAATAATTAGAAATATCTAAGTACCATGGTTGATCCTTGATATTGAGAATGGTTTCATCTGAAAAAATATACTTCAATGTTAGCGTCATCATCTTCCTTGATGATGTGTAGAGAAAGTCTAGATAAATGATACAAGATCACATTATATATGAATTTTGTATCCTTGATCATGATATTGAATTCATGTAGTAGGAGGATCCAACATATTATTATAGATTTGGAGTTCTTCTCATTCATCATGTTTCTAAGGGAAGCATGATCAATATGTACAACCATTTTGGAAAAAATATATATAAATAGAATTTCTCAAAGGAATATACAACAAATAAGAGTTAATTTTTATGTTGTAATGTAGTTGACTTGTAGTTCACTTAGTGTGTGACTTTCATAATATACGGGACAAAATATCTGGCTAATCCTCTTTCCTAACACAACACCGACAACAAGGTCACTAGCCCCACACATTAACTAAAATTCATTATCTCAGTTGTGTGAAATGATTATTTGTTATGATATCCGAATCTTATTAAATGCATTGAATATTTATAGAAGTCTATAGTGAATTAAAAAGAAAAATATTTTGACAACATAGGTGTCAATGGATGGGAATATTTAGAGAAATCTTTCACGAATGATCTATCAAATCCCACATGTCCTTGAAAAAATTTGATACCCTTTAATGTTGAGGGTTCTTGTAGATCCTTGATGACTTTGATCTCTACTGGATAAACATATATGCCTTCCTAGGAGATATTATTAACAAGTAATATTCCTCATCACACAATGAAATTCCATTTTTTGCTATTCAGGACCAGACATTTTTCTTCATAGCACTAGAGATCTATCTCCATGTTACATAAATAGACTTCAAATGATCTTCCATAGATGGAGAAATCATCCATGAATATTTCTAGTAACTCTTATACCATTTCATGGAAAATATGTGTCATGTATATCTGAAATATTTTTGGATCATTTCATATTCCGAATGACATTATCCTGTAAGAAAAATTAATAAATTGGCATGTTTATGTTGTCTTTGGGTAATCATCAGGGCCGACAACAATTTGGTTGTATCATGAATATCCATCTAGGAAACAGTATAATTCATGCCCTATAAGAATTTATAGAATCTGATCCATGAAGGGTAAAGTAAAATGATCCTTTATAGTGGCCATATTTAGGCATCTTTAATCAACATAAACTATCTATCTAGTGATGGTGCATGTTGAAATCAATTCATTTCCGTCATATCTATCTACATTGTGTCCTCCTATCTAGGCACAAATTTAAGGGGGCTCACCAATTAATTGAAGGATTTGGGAAATATTATCCCATCATCCAAGAGTTTTAGAACTTCCTTTTTGATGACTTCCTTTATTAGTGGTGTGAATTTACTTTGAGGTTATCGTTTTGGATTTGCATCTTCTTTGAGTAGGATCCTATGAGTTCATTAAAAAGGATTGATTCCTTTTATGTCTTCCACTCCCCATATAATTTATTGCTTATGTCTCTTAAAAACATAAATCTATTTTTCTTCTTATTCATGAGACAATTTAGAGTAGATAATTATTGGTAGAGAGGATGAAACTCCTATGTATAAGTACTTTAGTGTACTAGGAATAGGTTTTAGTTTCTATTGAGGTGGTTTAATGATGGAGGGTATGAAAAGTGGAAAGGTGTCCTTCATTAGAGGTACAATGATGATTTATTCCTCAAAATAATACTCTTATTCCTCATCTGAGAGCGAATCTTTACTTTCTTAATAAATGGTCGTGTATTCATCCCCATTTTTCGTGGGAGAGATGGGATTGAAATCCACAACAACGTCTAATTGTTAAGAATCTTTGACCATGTTGAACGCTAGTTCTTCAAAAACTAGAAAGATCAAATGTCCTTTATTCACATCAATAAATGCCTTTCCTATAGATAGGAATGGTCTTCCAATTATAATAGAGACATCTTCTACATAATCCATGTATAGAACTAGAAATTCAGCTGTAAATATTAATTTTATGACTTTGACCAAAACATATTCGAGTATTCCCCTTGGGTACCTAACTAATTTGTTAGCTAGTTGTTCTGATACTCTGGTTGTTTTCATTTCTTTGAGTCCTATCTTGTGGAAAAAAATCATTGATATTATGTTTATGTTGTATCCATGATCACATAGATCTCTTCCAAACTTTCATTCTCCTATATCACGGTGAATTGGAAAACTTATTGGATCTCCCATTTCTGGGGGGATTGATTACTATAAAACAAAAAAATTCTTCATTTGGTGAGATAACAACAAGATCTTCTATATTTATTTTATTGGATATCATATCCTTGAATTGTTTTTCATATAATGGAATCTCGGAAATGGATTCTGCAAATGGTAGGTTGATGCGAAGTTATTTGAACATCTCTAATAACTTCGCCAATTGTGCATCCCATCTACCTTATCTTGGTCTATCAGGAAGGGAAAAATTAGCTTGTATGGAGGTGGGGAAACATAAACTAGTTACTTTGGCTGATCAAAAGTTTTGTTCTAATCATCTTGGACTTATTATTGATGTGTAACTGGTGTAGTCCTATTATATTCTTCTTCTTCCAGTGGCTTCTTCTTAGGATCTTGTTTTTGTCCTTTCATATATTCTACTGGGTTGTTGAAAATCCAAAATCTTCCCACTTATCTGCACATCTGCCTTGGATTCCTCTCTTGGGTGTATATGGGTTTTACCGAATAGGGTTCCTTGTAATCTATCAGATAATGTCTTAAATATTTGACCCATTTGAATATCATGTTTCCTTAAAGACGCTCTCTGTTTTTGAATTTATGTCTCATGATTCGTCATTCTATGATCTATTTTTTGGACAGAAGTAGCAAGACGATTTTCCAAATAACATTGAGTAAGATGAGGTGGTTGCGTTGCTATTAGTTGGGAGGGTTTGAATTGTTACTGAGATCTTTTTTGGAAGGGATTTTGTTGCATCCACCACTAAGGTCATGGTAAATATGCAGGAAACCATACAACTCAAATGATTGAATATCCATTACATTAGTAAGAGGGGGTTGTGTAGCTGGCATTTGGAAGGATTCGAGCTTCCTTATGAGCGATTAAACTTGTGCTACTAATATGGTATTTTCATATACCCAGTGGATACCACACTATGTTGGTCCATGATCACTTTACCATAGGTTGGAATTGTGTAGAACTTCATTGAGAATTCCCCTTCCAACTTTTGGGGTCTTAAAAATCAATCCTTCATTAGCTGCATCATAAAAATAGTTCATGTAGCTGGATGTAGTGTTTAGTAGAACATTTGTAACCAAATCCATTTATCCAATCCATATTGTAGACACTTCCCCATGATATTTTTGAATCAGTCCCATGCTTCCCATACCAATTCTCTGCCAGTTTGAGAATTTTTTTAGATATCATTTTGGAGCTTCTAGTTTCAGATCATTGGAAAGTATTTTTCTAAAAACATATTGGATATATCATCCCAAGTCATGATTGACTTGGTATCATTACTTTGTAAAACGTCCTTAGCTTTTTATCTTAGAGAAAATGGGAAGACATGCAGTCTGATTGTGTCTGAATAAACCCCTTGGTTGTGAATGGTATAAAAAACTTCCAGGAAGTTAGAAATGTTCTCATGTGTGTCTTCACTCTGGAGAATAATAAATTGTCCTATATTCTAGATCTTGTGAATGAGTCCATATATAAATTTGAATATGTATGATTGAATGATGATAAGAACGATGCTTGTTGTGGAACCATGGATTGATGGAAAGATATAATTCACGATGGTCCTTTCTGGATGCATTTGGTGTTCTCTTTGAATAAGTTGATGTTGGTTCAATGCTTTCGATGGATGGGTCCTACTTGGTGGTGTGGTTGGGCATTGCTGACCAGTGAATTGAGAAATGACACCTTTTGATATTTGGATTGAAGGATAAAGGTTCTTCTAACTCAAAGTTACTTGACCAAGTCAAAGGAGATTGATACATACACTGAACTAAGAAAAAATGGGATGTAAGGGAATATCAAAATAAAAGAAGGGAAAGGGGGTTAGGGAAAGCTAATCCTATTATTCTTTCTAGTTTTCTGGAAAAGCCCAATGTTGCCTCTCTAGAAACGATGCCAAAATTTGATGTGCCCACATGAATTTTTGAATTTGTATGGGCTCTTGTTAGATTATATTTATTTTTTCCCCAAACTTAACTTACTACTAGAGCATAGTATAGTAATTTTTTGAGGTCAATCCCATAGAGAGGAAGCTGTCTCTTAGAGGTCACTATCTTGATACCCTTTTAGATAGGAGTCCTTTAGATTTTCCTTGTTTTGGGAGTTTATTTAATCTATTATTGAAGGTTGATTAAAATTATTAATGAGGGTTTATGATCAATTTCAAGTATATGTTTTAAGGATAATATTAATTCTGATATTTGTAGGGTCCTGGAGTATATGCTCCAAAAAAACAGAAGTCGGTAGTTGACTTTGGTTAAGTCAACTAGCTATACCTAGGAGGTAAAAATCCCTTGATCAGGAGATAGTGACATCCTAGGTTCATTATTATTAGATTATATTAAAAAAAGTATCTTAGGATAGTGGTCATAGCCTAATATACTCCAATCAGGATAATGTGTTCCACTTGGATATCCCAGGATTATGGATGTTCAAATGAATTAGGCAGGCGTTTGAATTTATCCTGATTAATAATATTGTATGGTTACAAAAATTGAAATTAAATATTTATTATAAATTAAGATACATGTACTCTTTATGCCTACCCCTGAGTAGCTTAGCCACTCATGGTAGGAGGGAATGAAAAGAAATAAATAAATGGAACCATTATTGGCATGATACGATGATTTAAAATTAAACTATTCATAATCATGCAAATGTTAGGTTTCAATAAAAAGGGAGAGCTTGCAATCTGGGTTTGAGAAGTTGTAAATCACAATTTAATAAAATGTTACTTGAAATGAAAAGTAGTAATAGATTTGGCACAAATTTGATGACGAGAGAAGGTAAGCGATGTGATGGAAATTAGACGGCGAGGATGAAAGACACTACCAACAACTCTTGAATTGAAATGAAATATGAAACAATGAATAAATTTTTATTTGAGAGGGAAAGGGATAAAGTAAACATGAAGGGACGAAAAACAAAGTGAAATATCTACTCTATAATTCTATGAAATGTACTGCTGAGGTATTGTATATATAGGCGAAATGAGTCATGGAGTGTAATATATTACACATCATGTAATGCCGATCCAACTACTTCTCTTTGTATTTTGAATCTTACATGTATCTCATGCATATATCACACAAAATATGTGGTTTGAACACTTACACATCGTGTACTGATGACTCACGATGTGTAATTAGCTTCCTGTTGTTCCTCAAGGGAGGATTTCTTGTTTAATAGCTTTGAATGAGGTCACATCGTGTATGGAGCATTTATGACATGTACTGCCTTCTTTCTATACTGACTTCATGACTTGGTTCATGGATTATATAATGGATTCTCACAAGATGTTAAATCCTATTACACGATGTATAATGTTGAATCACGACATGTAATAGGTGAATTCTACACCTTTTCTATATTTCATCCCTTGAATCCTATGATGCCTCATTCCTACAAAATTAAGCACATACCATGCACATTATTGAATAAATTAATGAAAATCCTTATGTAAATGAGAGAAAGAATTATATATGAATTTTTCTTATTAAGAATCTATCTTAAATAGACTAAAACAATAAGGAAAATATAATAACTAAAAACACATTCCATTAAAAAATAATTTTGAGTATAATATGGAAAAAATGGTCAAATAATTCTATATAAGTAATCACATGAGAATGAAACTTATCCATGGATATTATTAAAGTTGAAAAATCACTTGGATTATTAAAAAATAATCTCATAATGATGAAATTCTTAATTTGGGACACCTTTAACATATAATAAACGATTTGGCCAAGACCCCATACTAATCAGGTAAGACATCAACCAGTACCTAAACTAGTTTGTCTTGTGAGATCTACTGATTCATCGAGGAGCTACATCATGCCAAACCAATCACATAATATGTAAAATTAATTCCTCATATGAAATAGGAAAAATACTATAATAAAATAGAGGAAAATTAATCGAATAAAATCATTGAGAAATTCTTGATGGAAATACAACTTTTCTTCGAAACCATTTATTTAAAAAGTTATGCAGTTATAAAAGAAAATTTTTTCTTTGAAAATAATCATGTAAAATTATAAAGGATATTTCAAGACATTTAGGTGTCATGAAAGGGTGAAATTTGTTTCATGCTTCATAAGTTTAAAAACATTCCTTTTAAATTTTGAAAAAAAATTTAAATGAGTATTTTTAAATGAAAGTGTGAACATTAAAAAAATGAATAAATTATGTGTGTCAAATATTAATTAAAATATAACAAGGGTAAATAAAATATAATAGAATCAAAATTTATTTCACACATTATCATAGCATGACATAATCGAATGAGTTGAAGTTTAACCCAAGTAATGGAAACTGGGTAAAGAATTCTATTACAACTCTGTAATCCGTCGAATCTTATGCTCCAAAAAATTAATTATAATCAAATGAAAAATTTAATTACCTGAATATAAATATATACATGATATGATATATTAAACATTAGTATGTGCACCACACAAATTAAATAAGTGCCGAAAAAGGAATATATCTCACAGAAGTAAAAGTGATGTGAGAAACCATTTCCTTATGTCCAAATGAATTTTGTAATTGTACATAATTAATTGGATAATAAAATTATATTAATTAATTAATTATTTAGTTAAGAACCTCTTAAAGTTATATTTTAGTTATTATAATTTTATTATGTTTATTTAGGTCCATTCTTATGAGTTATAATGTTTAGTTTTGTTGTTCCTGAAGCAGTTGTTTCATGGTTTTATGGTCGGTTAACTTGTGTATAAATAAAATAGTTATTTTAAAATGGGAATAAATTCTCCAAAAGGGAAATTAATTAGTATTAAATAAATTAAATAATTTTAAGTGGTTCCATATATCATTTGGTTATTTTTAATTAGGATTAATTATTAGATAAAATGTTGATGAAAATTTTGTAATTTATTTTAGTGGTTTTTACGACCATCACGAACTTATATTATTTTATTTAATACTATGTTTATATATATTGGTTACAGAAAATGATATAACTTATAAAATTTATATTGATATATTATTTATCCATAATAATGGTTTTATGATCGGCCTTGAAGGCGGTAATAGAAAATGAAAACTCATCATCAATGAAGGAGGTGAATCAACACATCACGGACGATGTTTTAATTTTTTAAATAAAAATGAGAAGAGAAAGGATTTGATGATGGATAATATATTATAAAAATAATATTATAGTATATATATGACACTGTATTTACCATTCCACTTTAGTTAGGTCAGGTTAGTAGAGGATAAGAAAAGAAAAGAAATTAAAATAGAAAGGAGTGTTTTACCTCTTGTATATCGTCTCCTTAGGGACCTCCTTAAGACACTTGGATTTGTTTTTTTGTAAGAATAGAAGGTATTATATGTGGATAAGAGGATTGGGAAGTGAATTGGGTAAAATATATTCAAATTTTATGGCTTATAATGTGTGAGGAGAAGGGGTGGTGAGTGGTGGTATTTCTAGGGGAGTAGAGGGTTGTTTTTTGATAACTTGTTTATTTATTATTTTGGATCAAGACTATAAATACTATTGATTCTTATAACTAAGTATGTTAAATAGTTCATGTGAGTTTAAAATAATCGGTTCTTACATTATAAATGGCTGAATGATTCATATATTTAATTTATAATGTTAAATACCATTCATTACAATATTTCTCTATTTATAAAAAATTCAAAAAATTCAGAAAAATCCCAAAAATTTACCCTAACCATTTTTTTGATGTGAATATTTTAAATATGGACTCCATTTTATCAAAATAATTTTCTAAATATGAGAAATTAATTTTTAAACAAAATTGTTATTTATTCCTAAAATATCGATTGTAATATTACAACCGATTTTAGGACACTTAGAAAAATTAATTATGGTCACATAAAATTATCATATAATTATAATAAAACAAAATATTAATTTATGAATAAATTTTAGGAAAATTATTTTCTTTTAAATAATTATATTAATTATAAAATTGTAATCAAACATTTAGATTTCAAAAAAATACCAACACTTTATTTATCATTTTTAAAACATTTATTTACTTATTAAATGATATAAATATATCATATTTTCATTTATGAGATACCTATATTTTATTTATACATTCATAGTTGAGGTTATTATTCCAATGGACAAATGAATTTTCCCAACAGTTAAATTACTATTCCAATGGGCATGTTAATATGTTATAGTATATCACGGTTTATTTAACCTCAATGTTTCATGTATTGAAATAAATTGAATAAATTGAATTTATTTAAGAAGATTAATACCATAAAATATTTGGGTGTTATATTATTCCCCTCATTTAAAATGTTTTGACCTAAAATTTTTGATGAGTATTACCTTTTAAACTGATGAGGGTGGTTCTTCTTCATACCATCCTCAGGTCCCCATGTTGCTTCTACCATTTTATGGTTTCTCAAAAGAAGTTTTTCAAGTTGAGTCATATGATTTTTCAATACTTACTCCCTAGTTCCAAGAATCATGATTGGGTCTTTTTAGTAAGACAAAGCCGGTCTAGTTCTATCTCTTCTTTATTGAGTACATGCATTGGCTCTAGCATGTACTTTTTTAACAAAGGGATGTGGAACTCAACATGTTCTTTAGAATGGCTCTATCGAATCACCAAATGAAAATCCACAACTAAAATTCTTTCCATAATTTCAAATGGGTTGGTGTACCTAGGGCCTAGATTCCCTTTCTCACCAATCCTTATGAAACCATTTTTGGATATACTTTTTGAATGACATGATCTCCCACTTGAAACTTTTAATCCGTTCTCTGGATTTCAGCACAAATCTTTTGCCTACTATGATCTTCTTTAATATGATCTTGAATAGTTTTTAACTTTTTTGTTGTCTCTTTAATAATTTTTGGGCCTATAAATTTCCTCTCACTAACTTCATCCCAACAAGTTGGAGTACAACATGTCTTACTATATAATTCTACATATGACGCCATTTGAATACTATAATGGAAACTAAAATCCTACCAATGGTAAAATTTTTTCCCACATACCTTAAAAGTTATGTGTATAGAACCTCAACATGTCTTCTAAAGTTTGGATCTTCCTTTATGACTTCCCATTAGTTTGAGGGTAATATGAAGTGCTCATACCATTTCCTCATCGTTGCAATAGAGAATCATTTTATCTGTTTCAATGGATATTTTACTTCCACATACGGCGTGATCCATCGATGATGGATACATGGGTGAGTCTCCCCAACCTTTTAATTTATTTTTGAAGTCCTGCCATTTTGTGTCTGATTGGGAACATGATAGGCCAATACCTTTGATCAGATCGATGAACAGAGGTGCTATGTCACCCTATATGTCCACAGATCTGTGTTGAGATTGATGTTGCACAATTGCCTATAAACTGGATTTGGATTATGGATGGGAAAAAATTTAGGTGGTAGAAGGATGTGATATTTGAATCGTGGATGCATTATTGTGTTGCCTACAGTCATTTGTGGCATGTGGAAAAGGTATATTGAAGCAATGGATTGGATATAAATGGATCTATGGGGATGGGCATTGGAGATAGTGGTTCAGATGCTTTTGTTTTTCCAAAGATGAAGGTTCCACTGGGAATTATTCCATCAATTCATGAACCTGTGGAAGGCTCTCACATACAGGGAGTGTGTGTGGGTGCGGCGTCCAATGGACAAGAAGTAGATGAGGCACAGTCTTTGGTGAATGTGGTTAGGGCAGTGGAGACCAAATATCGTTATGGTCCAGAAGAAGAGCAGGAAAGGCCACAAGAGTTGACGTTAGATTGGAATTAGATCACCTAAAGCATTATATTGATATTAATAGGGTCTGTAAAATATAAGAGGCTACAACATTATATTCTAAGCGGTCAGAACCTGTGAATGGGGTGAGCTTGGAATCTATTGATTTTGAGGATGGTGCAATAGTTGGAGCTTTAAAGGCTGGTGATGAAGAGTTTCAAGGGCAAGAAGGTGGTAATGGAGGTGTGATAGTAAATGTCTCCACTGTAAATCACTTTCATGAATTGGAGTATGAGAAGAACTCTCATCGTGAGGGAGGTACTTCATGGAATGAGGGCATTAGGAATGATGTAGCAACCAATGTAGATAAAATGAAGATGGGATTTCATGATGCTCTTGAGTTTGTGGAACAATCACATTGTCTGGCTATAATTGATATGATTAGTCACTCTCAGTAGGAGAGGGGAGTGAATGAGGGTTATCAAGAGGTTCATATTTCTGGAAAATGGGGGGAAGTCTCTGACAGTGGAAAGGAAAATATTAGAAGAATGGTCCAACCTTCTTACATTGACATTTTTAGTGTGGGAAGAAGAAGGTGGTTGGGAAGAAGGAATCCATGTCTGTCCCAACTCAGAGATGGTAAAGGAAAGACTACTCCTATCATCCAAAGCCAGTGTCTACCAGGTCTGGGAAGGATGGTGGGGAGGCCTCTGGCTTGAAAAAGGGAATGCGTTTTGATAAATAGTTTATATCTTTGGAGAAGTTTAACTTCATAATGAAGTATACCAAGATTTTGATGCATTATGAAAGTTCAGAGTGGGAATCTATTACTATAGAGGAAACAAACTATCATGGATGTGGTGATGGGTATGATTTTATGACTTTTAGTTTTCATTTCTTCTTTGTGGTGTTTTCTTGGTTCATTTTTATTTTATTTTAATAAATGGTTAGTGGATTTTCCTCTGACTGAGCTTCCTAGTATATAAAGTCTACCAGTTTCCCATCAATCATCTTTAATTTTATTTTGAAAATTTACATCTCCAAAATGACAAAGTTTTATATTTTTCAATAAAGGTAGATTGGAAACCATTTGAAAAGGTAGTGATGTTTCACCTTCCTTGATATTTTCCATATCCATGTTCATTAGATCAATGTACATAGGGTTGTTGTCAATCCTCCTTTTGTTCATAACACCATGATCCTTCCCGATTAATGCATTTTCTACCTTAGTTACCTTCCTTGGGTGGTAGTGTATTGAAAACTGACAATACTTGAGTAGCTTGAGACATGTCCTTTTCCTTGGGTTTAGTTCTTTCTGTGAGAATATATATTTTGAACTCTTCTAATCTGTATGTATCTCAAATATTTCACCATAGAGATAGTGTATCCATATCTTTATAGCAATTATTAAAATAGATAACTCAAGATCATGAGTGTTATTTTTCTTTTCATGAGTTTCTAACTTCATTGATGCATAATAAAAACACTATAATTTAGAATAAGGACACAACTAAGTCATTTCTTTAATGCATCACCATAAATCACAAATCCACCATTTCCTGATAGTAGAGTCAAGATGAGAGTATTCACTATTATCCTCTTAAATTATTCAAATCATTATTCATATTGATTTTTACAAATAAACTTAACCCCTTTATGAGTAATCTTGGTTAAAGGGTTAGATAATAAGAAAATATTATGAAATAAATGCCAATGTTAACTTGAAAAACCAATGAAACTATGTATGTCAGTTATGTTCATTGGAGTGGTCCATTATTGGGCTGACTTTGTCTTCATAGGATCAACTCAAATCCCATCCTTGGAGAAAATATAGTCAATATATGAAACTGTTTGAAGCTATAATTCATACCTGATAAACTTA
Organism: Viscum album; assembly: GCA_963277665.1. Lineage (NCBI taxonomy): Eukaryota > Viridiplantae > Streptophyta > Magnoliopsida > Santalales > Viscaceae > Viscum > Viscum album. The sequence goes on along the minus strand of OY728145.1, from coordinate 1,922,186,647 downwards.
CCATACAACACTTTTCTTTTAAGAGTCTCTTGAAAAATCCGCAAGTGGTTCTAATAGTCCCTGTAGCATTCGTATTAAACCAAGATATCATCAATAAATACCACAAAAAATTCAATAATATATTACTTGAATACTCTATTAATTATATCCATAAAACCTAATGGTGCATTATTTAGTCCAAACAACAATACTATAAACTTATAATGTTCACACCTTGCTCAAAACACTGTCTTCAGAATATATTCCCTATTTACAACCAATTGATGATATCTGTAATGTCAAGAAATGTTTAAAAAACAATAAGCTCCATAAAGTTGGTCAAATAATTCATCCATGCGAGGAAGTGGATACTTGTTGTTTATCGTAATAGTATTGATATCTATATAGTAAATGCACAACCTCATAAATGTATCTTTCTTCTTAAAAAAAATAATATGATCTCCCCTAGGAGAAACACTCGGGTGTATAAATCCCTCACCAAATAGTCCCTCTATTTTATTATTTATCCTTATTAACTCAACCATGGAAATTCTATATGGAGTCCTTGATATGGGTCTTACATTAAATATTTAATCGATAGAAAAATCAACGTTATTTTATGGTGGATGCCCAAGTAATTCCTCTATAAATACATCAATGTATTCCTATAAAAGTGGTACATCCTCAATTTTAAGATCACTTTTTTTAATCAACAAATTTAATTTTATCTTATTCTCTAAGAATATCATTTAAAAAAGCTACTATAGGTGGATCCAGATATGAATTAGAGGATGAAGTATCCCCTCTAAATATTAGAAGTTACATTTCTTCATCATGAATCAAAATTTACTTCTATTTGAAATAATCTAGTATTCGTCCCGATGTGATTGCACATGACATTATAACAGCCAACCCAGTCTAGAGGACTCCCAAAAACCCAACAAATTTGATAAAAATAATTTTAACAACCTAATTAGATGTCACTAACTCCTACTAAAAAACACCCCTGCTCTAACAGTAGATATTTTTAGAGATTCCTCCTTCCTTGGTCCTAGATAAAAAATACATAGTTGAGGAGAAAATAACAACTCAAGGCTAGTAGCAAGATTAATATTAATTCATACATGATTCACAAAATCTTTAAGAACCTGCTCAATCTTATGAAATTATAAAAATTGGAAAGTCATTTTTATATGAAATTTGAACAAATTTAAGAATGAAACAAATTAAATAAAATTATAAAAAATGAAATTAAATGTAAAAATATGTACTTAAATGTTCATGAAAATTTAGATGATGTAAATCCAAAATAAATGAAATTACAATGAAAAGTTATAGAGGATGAAGGATGAACAAAGAATATGATTCTTTGATATATTTATTCATGTGTAAATATGAAAATAAATTTGATAAAAAGATGTATTGGTTGACATATGATAAGATAAGATAATAAATACAGATATTGAACTTATGGTATATGAAAGACTTCATCTAACTATAATCACATATTCTATGTGACATTTAATATTATGATTCAATTGTTTAATTGGCCAACCAATTAAAAACAAATAAACATATGATAATTTTTGAAAAATTAGTAGTATGGAAGTCAGTATAAATAAAAATCCAGGTGATGTATTTTTTTATTCCTTGAATATAACAACATCACAATAATCTTAGACTATGTTCAAAGATAAGTCATAGGAATATGTTTGTTATAATATATGAGAGGTGTTTTCTTTTTACCTTTGTGATTGTATGATGTGGCATAAATGAATTGATAAAACTGAGTGATGATAAATTAGGTTATAGGTTTATTATTTCCATAATGATAAAGGATGATTATGAAAATGCATACAATATCCATGGTGATCATAAATAACATGTTTCATAGAATACTTATACTTTAATTACATAGGATCTATAATGAGAATGGACATGGTTGGATGTTCCGTAATTCAAGTAGACTCACCAATATGTTTTCCATAGTGGAGGGATTCGTTATTCTGGGATAAGAGTCATGTTTTTTATAAGGGAGCAACATGAAATTATCCTCTTTTAAAGTAAATTAAAATATTAATTGTAATAATTTTGAGTTGAATATAAATATAAAAATAATTTATAGGGGATGATAAATCATCATATCCAAGATTAAAATAGGATTAAATGAATATAAATATCGAGTTCTGTGTGATCTTTGTGGATATGTACAAATATATACATATAATACCTGTAACACCCCGAGATTTTATGAAAAATATTCTTTTTAATTTCATTAATGTCTTGTGTTGTACGCTACACCAAAATGAGCTTGCAAAACACGCATCCTTGACTTTCCTTTCTTTACACGAAATCGCGGCCTTCCTCGATAGATTGCATAGTACGCAATACCAAGTTTCACTAAACAACGATATGCTATTAAAATATTATTAAAAATAGCCATTATGAATAGTAATAAACACTTTTTGAAATTTTGTAAATTTTATTTTTCAAAATGGACTTCATTTTTGGATTCGGAATATTAAAATTATCTTAGGATGAAATTTTGGTACTTTTCAGATAAATTTCATATTCTGATGAATAGTGAAAATTACTAAATTTTAATTAAAAACAACTTTTTTAATAGAAATAATTAATAGTGATAAATTATTAATTTGAGTGGTTTTAAATTATATTTAGAATATATTTTTACAATTTAATACAATGTTGGTCATTGGATGTAATTTCACATTTAAACCAGACATAAACAAGTGTCAATCTTTTGATAGTTATTATCTCTCAAAAACACGCTATTTGTTTCGACGACGGGAATTAATTTTTAAATTAATTAATGTAACTGATATGTTTTGAATTTGGTAAAATAGACGTCATTTTTGAATTCATAATATCAAATATAGCTTAGGCCAAATTTTTTGTATTTTTCTGGAAACGTTCATTTTTTGATGAATAGTGAAACTACTAAGTGGTAGTTAAAAAAACTAAATCTTTCATAAAACTTAATTTTACCGCTTTTGTGAGTGGAATTTCTAAAATCCGAGAGACACGGTTAATATCAAGGACTAAAATGTGGTTCAATGAGATGAAAATAATTTTTGGTGAATAGTAACTTTTGACATTTTGTTTACCACAGGTAAAAGTAAATAGGGTAATTAAGGGTAAAAATGATATTATTATTACCCTAACACATGTCCTAATTCTATTGGATAAGTGTAATTCGACCAAAAACAACCTTAGGAATAAAATATGACCATTTAAGCCCACTTGGATTAGATTAGGACATTTATTATTAATTTATTTAAAGAAGGGTTAAAATAGTTAAAATTAATGTTTAATAAGTAAATCATTTTTAATATAGGGTTATACATAAGATAAATTCGACTATAAATATTCATTAGAAAGATAAAAAGATTTTCCACATAATGATATTTTATTTGTAATTTTTAGACATTAAATAATTTAATTTATTTATGACACAACGATGATGCAATAATTACCTTTTTAAGAAAATATTAACATAATCGATGTTATAAATGCCCAAATAAATGTAATTTGAGACTTTTTATGACTTACACTAATTTTATAGGTTAATATGACATGTTAGTATTGATTTAATTAACTTTGTTCGAACTTATCATTCTGTGATGATTTTCACAAAAATCAATTACTAAATAGTCTCAAAATTGACATAAAATAGTTTTTAAAACAAATATTATATTATTAATTTTTATTTTATTCCTAAAAATCTAAGGTTCGGCCAAATGACTTAGATAAGGTTATATATATTAATAATAAACAACTTGGGGTTCGTTTGGATTCTTATAGTAAGTTTATTAACCTTATAGTGTAAGAACACAAGAAGACACGGTAAAAGTAAAATTATTTAATTTAATGTTAAATCTAAATTATAAGGTTAAAATAGGAACCTAAACTTGTCTAAATTCTATTGGATGAGAGGATTTCGACCCATCCCCACATTAACCTCGAAATAAATCAATTTGGAGCTATTTAAAACCGAACTTGACTTTATAATAAAATAATATTTTTAGTTTTTACAAAGGAGCCCCTCTCGTCCCTTATAAAAGGGCACATCCTCCCTCTCTTCCTCACACAAATTTGAGCCTTCAAGCTCGGAAAACCCCTGAAAAATTCTCTTCTACACTTCCCTAGAAACATCCTAGAGGTTCTGGTCTTATTAAAAGATCCATTTTAGTGCCCTAAAAGGAGGTCTCAAAGAAGCACTTCAAAGAAGAGGTAATGTCCGTTACCGATTCTTTCATCTTTATTTCTTCTTCCACTTCTTCTTCTTAGGTTGTTTAATTATGAAGTAATAACATCAGTATCACTCATATACTGATATGTTATTATAAGTATGAAACAACCCTATTTCACCATCTATCCATCCTACGAAAAAAGAAATCACCGCGCGTGCGTACGTACGGAATACCGTCTCCACGCCGTGGGGTAATCTATTTTCCACCAACACCTTACATGGATGGGTATAATGGTGTAAAGAATAACTATACATAGTTATTAGAACATCATATTGATTCTGATATATTGTATCATCCACTCCAATTCAATTCAATAATTATGGAAACGATATCATCGCTCGTGCGTACGTACGGACTACCGTCTCCACGACGCGATGAGATTCATTCTCCATGTTAACCATTTAAGAATGATTATAAAGTATATATAAGAAATAATAATGAAATATATGACATTATAAAGCTACTGGATTTATGTATATATGTATGTAATCTACTTAATTCCATTCAACTCAATAAGGAAACGAAAACAACGTTCATGCGTACGTACGGCCTACCGTCTCCATGAACGGTGTATTTCTTTCCATTTACTAATTTATTATATATATGTATATTCTGAATATATATTATATATAAATCATGTTTTATATTCCGGAATTAAGTAATTATGATCTAATCAATCATATGAATAATTACAAGTCAAAACACGGACGACAAATGAAACAATTTTACCCAAAATGCTCTTTAACATAGAATTTACAAAAGAAAGGGTAATATAAAGTCATAAGTGAACCATATATGATATAATAACAATGAGTATGATTCTGGAATAAGTCAATGACATTATTTAAATCATTATACAGGAGGTTCGGACACCTACGAAGAAAATCGGACCCAAGGTAAGGGAAAATATCACAATCTCATTTTATCCGAGATTGTTTTTACTTTGGCATTTACTGGGGTGTATTTTATCATCCACATACATGTTCCCTCAATATGTAATATTGTTTCCATCCACTTACAATAGTTTAAATCCAATTTTACCCTTCGGTGAGTTTTTAGTAAAGAATATGAAAGGAATCTTTTGTCGTTTTTCGTACGAGGTACTTTTTGACTTTTCCGACAAAAGTACGAGAAGAATGTTTTCTTTTAACTTATTCGACATGAATGGATTTTTAAAACATTATTTCCAAGAAGCATCCTTTACAAGTTTTCAAGTTTATTTTTAATCAACTTCTTTTAGTTTAAAGTTGTATGACATGTTAAGAAAGGAAAAATGTTTTTGAAGTAGAAAGGATATTTTCTTCAAGAATGAAGTTCAAGTGTTTTATCAAAATTATTTTCCATCTAAGATAATAAAGGGTTCTGTTTTTATCCCTATTATTACATTGATTTTATTCTGTTGTGATGGAATTATTTTTATGAATTCCTTTATCATATATGAATTGTTTTATGATGTCATGATGTTTAAGATTCCCATTTTTATTACATGGGTTATGCTATGATGTATGGTTTATGATTTTGTAAAACACATAAGAATGGTATCATTATGAGATGGGTGGGACCTATATCTCCCTCCAATGCATTGGGTAAAGATTTTATATCTCATGATATAGACATGGAAGGAATGGTAGGTTATACCGGTTTAGTGAAACAGGACTGAAACGAGGGTGACTCGGTTCAGAAAGGGACTTTGTGAACTAAGATAGTCTTGACAATGAGTCTTGACTAACAAGAAATGATTCTCTATGATTATGTGTGTATGCCACAAAGTTTAATGTTTTAAGTTATCATTATTGTGATTACATTTCACTGCCATGAGTTATCCCAGGTTATGAAATTATGATCTCTTTCACAGGTTAAGATTTCTAAAAGTTATGTGCTTATGTATATGATGTCATTGATATTTCTTTTGTATAACCTTACTGAGCATTTGAACACACCCTTTTATGTTTTCTTTTCCCCAGGATATAAAGAAAGGTTTTAGGTATAAAAAAAGAATATATTTATGGGAGATGTTGAAGATCTTTCACCAGGATTAGAAGATTATATTCCGAGTTTCCAAAGACACTAAACTATTACGATCCTTGTGTGTGTGTTTTTGTTATGTACTAAGTATTCCGAAAATGTAATGTAATGTCAATGTACGTCAAGTTTCAGGTCTCTACAGTTGGTATCAGAGGAAAGTTTTTGTCAACCTTTGGAAACTAGGATGTGAGAACGTTAGTGAGATCCCTAGAGATATTTCTAAGGTATGTCTAGGGATGCCCCTAAGGATAAGTATACATATGGTATATTCCTAGAACTATGGTAACGATATTAGAATTTAACCTAAGATGTTAGATATTGAGTGTACTCCCCCTTTACTATGTTGTTTTCCCTAGCATGATTTTTTGCCTCTCACACTATTCTTTTTGGGTTTTAGAAAATGGCTGGAAACATGATGATTCACGATAATGGAGGATATGATGGAAAATGGAATGATATTCTTCATGAGAAACCAAATGAAATGGGATTTGGAAGTCCAAACATCATTATTATGCCGAATCAGCAATCTCATAATATGATCAATAAAGTAAAATTTGGTAAGTTTCCTGACTCGGCTAATAAGAGAAAGATGGAGTTTCTTGATGATCATAGAGGAAAGAAAGTTCAATTTCCCCTATGTAAATCATGTGGGAAGAGGCATCGAGGAGAATGTTTCAAAGGAACTAGAAGATGCTTTGGGTGTGGAAAAGAAGGACACAAATCCAGTAAGTGCAAAGTAAAATATTCAGTTAACACCAGGGATGAGGATAATGGTATTGCTACGACATCAACAGTGGTTAAATGTTTTAAATGTGGAATATACGGGCATTATGCAAACCAATTCCCTAAGGGAAAGTATCATGAAGAGAATCAGTATGGTCGTATGGGTAGTATTTATGTGGATGATGATGAAGAGACTACAAATGATATGTGAGATGAAAGAATTGTTGAAGCTCGGTCAATGGTTTAAGAATGTAGTGGAATGATTACATATTTATCATGTGTAATGTTGTATAAGTAATCTCATGGTACTATGGAATAAAGAGACATCTAAGGATTGTTACACTGTTTTCTTTCCTTGAGTTTTGAAAGTGTATGATTAATGGTATCAGTATCCATTAAAGGTTATTCAGATATTTTTGGAAATAAGATGATATGCGCATAATGAAGGGAAAATGAGAAAATGAAATGTTTAACAGTATTCATGAGCTCATGACTAATATAAGGAGAAAGTTTTATCATGGTTTGAGTATGTAGAATTTTGAGGATTTTGGTATGTGGGAAGTGTTAACGTTTAACTGCATTCATGTTTTCACTAAGGTTCAATGGGTATTCAAGAGAATACATGATTAAGGACTTTGAATGTTTGGAATGTGACCAACAAAACATATCTTATGATATATGGGGATCAACGATGGTATTAAATCTCTGGTAATTGTTTTCACTATGTTATGAGAGTGGACTGCAGTATTATGGATAAGCCTAAAGATTGGAATGGATTATGTTGGACATAAGTTAGTATTGTTTAAGGATAGAAGTTTTTTTCGATATTATTGATGGGATGTTATAGTAATATAGTTTTAGAAAAAGGACAACCTGCAGGACGGGCGACAACCCATCGCGTCGGACAAGGCTGTGGGAATCGAACCGACAACCGAAGTGTGACTGGCCTTTATCGCCTACCACTGGCCTACAGGAAGTCCCTGGTTTGTAGAAACTAGTTTTATTTTATTAAGCGGTATGATATATGAAGTATAAGTTCATTTTTGGAACCATATACGATTAACCATAAGATGGACTTATAACTTTTGCTAACCTTTTGTTTGAAAGAGATGGAATAACCCATCATTCTATCACATGATCTGCTAACACATCACGAATGACAAATTCAACTTTATTTCTTTAAGAGATTAAGTGGGAATTTTCCAAAGAACGACAAACAGTGAGACTATACCAAAATCATGAAAGTATTTCTTCTAATTCAAATTTCATCAACTTTAGGGAAATGATCTTGAAAACAAAAAATGTTGTCCTAGTGCTCTTATATCTAATGAAACAGATGGTACCTTAGATCGTCACAAATTTATGGCTTTGTGATTGCTAGCTTTTCCATAGCCATGTTCTCTACCACTCTCCATCAGAACATGATGGTTATATTTCTCTTCCATATCCATATTTTCACCTATGTGGAAACCCAATGATTAGTTTATTTGGGTAACCGTTGCGTTTCATACTTTTGTTTTTAAAGATTGGTTTTGGTATTCCTTTTTACGATGTGGGTTTCGATTAAAGAAACTTTCGAATAGTAAACCATTTATAACTCCGACGAATTTCGAGGGTGAAATTCATTTTAAGGGGGGTAGAATGTAACACCACAAGATTTTATGAAAAATATTATTTTTAATTTCATTAATGTCTTGTGTTGTACGCTACACAAAAAGGATCTTTCAAAACACGCATCCTTGACTTGCCTTGCTTTACACGAAATCGCGGCCTTCCTCGATAGATTGCGTAGTACGCAATACCGAGTTTCACTAAACAACGATATGCTATTAAAATATTATTAAAACTAGCCGTTATGAATAGTAATAAACACTTTTTGAAAATTTGTAAATTTTATTTTTCAAAATGGACTTCATTTTTGGATTCGGAATATTAAAATTATCTTAGGGTGAAATTTTGGTACTTTTCGGATAACTTTCATATTCTGATGAACAGTAAAAATTACTAAATTTTAATTAAAAACAACTTTTTTAATAGAAATAATTAATAGTGATAAATTATTAATTTGAGTGGTTTTAAAGTATATTTAGAATATATTTTTACAATTTAATACAATTTTGGTCATTGGATGTAATTTCACATTTAAACCAGAAATAAACAAGTGTCAATCTTTTGATAGTTATTATCTCTCAAAAACACGCTATTTGTTTTGACGACGAGAATTAATTTTTAAATTAATTAATGTAACTGATATGTTTTGAATTTGGTAAAATAGACGTCATTTTTGAATTCATAATATCAAATATAGCTTAGGCCTAATTTTTTGTATTTTTCTGGAAACGTTCATTTTTTGATGAATAGTGAAACTACTAAGTGGTAGTTAAAAAACTAAATCTTTCATAAAACATAATTTTACCGCTTCTGTGAGTGGAATTTCGAAAATCCTAGAGACACGGTTAATATGAAGGACTAAAATGTGGTTCAATGAGATGAAAATAATTTTTTGTGAATAGTAACTTTTGACATTTTTTTACCACGGGTAAAAGTAAATAGGGTAATTAAGGGTAAAAATGATATTATTATTACCCTAACACATGTCCTAATTCTATTGGATAAGTGTAATTCGACCAAAAACAACCTTAGGAATAAAATATGACCATTTAAGCCCACTTGTATTAGATTAGGACATTTATTATTAATTTATTTAAAGAAGGGTTAAAATAGTTAAAATCAATGTTTAATAAGTAAATAATTTTTAATATAGGGTTATAAATAACATAAATTAGACTATAAATATTAATTAGAAAGATAAAAAGATTTCCTACATAATGATATTTTATTTGTAATTTTTAGACATTAAATAATTTAATTTATTTATGACACAACGATGATGCAGTAATTACCTTTTTAAGAAAATATTAACATAATTGATGTTATAAATGCCCAAATAAATGTAATTTGAGACTTTTTATGACTTACACTAATTTTATAGGTTAATATGACATTTTATTATTGATTTAATTAACTGTTTTCGAACTTATCATTTTGTGATGATTTTCACAAAAATCAATTACTAAATAGTCTCAAAATTGACATAAAATAGTTTTTAAAAAAAATATTATATTATTAATTGTTATTTTATTCCTAAAAATATAAGGTTCGGCCAAATGACTTAGATAAGGTTATATATATTAATAATAAACAACTTGGGGTTCGTTTTTCTTCTTATAGTAAGTTTATTATCCTTATAGTGTAAGAACACACGAAGACACGGTAAAAGTAAAATTATTTAACTTAATGTAAGGTTAAAATAGGAACCTAAACTTGTATAAATTCTATTGGATGAGAGGATTTAGACCCATCTCCACCTTATCCTCGAAATAAATCAATTTGGCGCTATTTAAAACCGAACTTGACTTTATAATAAAATAATAGTTTTAGTTTTTCCAAAGGAGCCCCTCTCCTCCCTTATAAAAGGGCACCTCCTCCCTCACTTACTCACACAACTTTGAGACTTCAAGCTCGGCCAACCCCTTCAAAATTCTCTTCTCCACTTCCCTAGAAACATCCTAGAGGTTCTGGTCATCTTCAAAGATCCATTTTAGTGCCCTAAAAGGAGGTCTCAAAGAAGCACTTCAAAGAAGAGGTAATGTCCGTTACCAATTCTTTCATCTTTATTTCTTCTTCCACTTATTCTTCTTAGGTTGTTTCATTATGAAGTAATAACATCAGTATCACTCATATACTGATATGTTATTATAATTATGAAACAACCCTATTTCACCATCTATCCATCCTACGGAAAAAGAAATCACCGCGCGTGCGTACGTACGGAATACCGTCTCCACGCCGTGGTGTAATCTATTTTCCACCAACACCTTACATGGATGGGTATAATGGTGTAAAGAATAACTATACATAGTTATTAGAACATCATATTGATTCTGATATATTGTATCATCCACTCTAATTCAATTCAATAATTATGGAAACGATATCATCACTCGTGCGTACGTACGGACTACCGTCTCCACGACGCGATGAGATTCATTCTCCATGTTAACCATTTAAGAATGATTATAAAGTATATATAAGAAATAATAATGAAATATATGACGTTATAAAGCTACTGGATTTATGTATATATGTATGTCATCTACTTAATTCCATTCAACTCAATAAGGGAACGAAAACAGCGTTCATGCGTACATACGGCCTACCGTCTCCATGAACGGTGTATTTCTTTCCATTTACTAATTAATTATATATATGTATATTCTGAATATATATTATATATAAATCATTTTTTATATTCCGGAATTAAGTAATTATGATCTAAGCAATCATATGAATAATTACAAGTCAAAACACGGACGACAAATGAAACAATTTTACCCAAAATGCTCTTTAACATAGAATTTACAAAAGAAAGGGTAATATAAAGTCATAAGTGAACCATATATGATATCATAACAATTAGTATGATTATGGAATAAGTCAATGAAATTATTTAAATCATTATACAGGAGGTTCGGACACCTACGAAGAAAATCGGACCTAAGGTAAGGGAAAATATCACAATCTCATTTTATAAGAGATTGTTTTTACTTTGGCATTTACTGGGGTGTATTTTATCATCCACATCAATGTTCCCTAAATATGTAATATTGTTTCCATACACTTACAATAGTTTAAATCCAATTTTACCCTTCAGTGAGTTTTTAGTAAAGAATATGAAAGGAATCTTTTGTCGTTTTTCGTACGAGGTACTTTTTGACTTTTCCGACAAAAGGACGAGACAAATGTTTTCTTTTAACTTATACGACATGAATGGATTTTTAAAACATTATTTACAAGAATCATCCTTTACATGTTCTCAATTTTATTTTTAATCAAATTCTTTTAGTTTAAATTTTTATGACATGTTAAGAAAGGAAAAATGTTTTTAAAGTAGAAAGGATATTTTCCTCAAGAATGAAGTTCAAGTGTTTTATCAAAATTATTTTCCATATAAGATAATAAAGGGTTCTATTTTTATCCCTATTATTACATTGATTTGATTATGTTGTGATGGAATTATTTTTATGAATTCCTTTATCGTATATGAATTATTTTATGATGTCATGATGTTTAAGATTCCCATTTTTATTACATGGGTTATGCTATGATGTATGGTTTATGATTTTGTGGAACACATAAGAATGGTATCATTATGAGATGGGTGGGACCTATATCTCCCTCCAATGCATTGTGTAAAAATTTTATATCTCATGAGATAGACATGGCTGGAATGGTAGGTTATACCGGTTCAGTAAAACAGGACTGAAATGAGGGTGACTCGGTTCAGAAAGGGACTTTGTCCACTAAGATAGTCTTGGAAATGAGTCTTGACTAACAAGAAATGATTCTATATAATTATGTGTGTATGCCACAAAGTTTAATGTTTTAAGTTATGATTATTGTGATTACATTTCACTGCCATGAGTTATCCCAGGTTATGAAATTATGATCTCTTTCACAGGTTAAGATTTCCAAAAGTTATGTACTTATGTATATGATGTGATTGATATTTCTTTTGTTACCTTTACTGAGAATTTGAGCTCACCCTTTTATGTTTTCTTTTCCCCAGGATATAAAGAAAGGTTTTAGGTATAAAAAAGAAGAAGATCTTTATGGGAGATGTTGAATATCTTTCACCAGGATTAGAAGATTATATTCCGAGTTTCCAAAGACACTAAACTATTATGATCCTTGTGTGTGTGTTTTTGTTATATACTAAGTATTCTGAAAATGTAATGTAATGTCAATGTACGTCAAGTTTCGGGTCTCTAAAATACCTTTGTTCAATATGAATACCAAGAAACTTTTTCTATATTCTAACGAAATTACCATTAAAATATCACAACACATTAATATGAAAAAATATTCTAATATTTTGTAGATAACAGTATAAAATAAATAATGTTTTGAATAATTAATATAAAATATGTAAACTTATTGTAATATGAAAGAGAAATTAAAGGATGATTAATCAAAATTCATTACCTATATGGTAAAGTAAATCTATTTTCTCGAATTTTATCTTCTTTTAAATGTAAGAAGATGCTATTTGTAATTGAATATTATTATTTTTTGAGCTCCAATATTCTGAATTTTTTTCATTGCTCCCTCTTTTGATGTTCTCTACATGTTCAAATTCATTTATCAAATTCTTCTACACATATATTGTATATTAGAATGTGGGAATTGGTGTAAAAAATGTTTGTGTAGTCTATGTGTTAGTGTGAAATTAAGTGCAACATAAATGGAAAAGTAATTGAATTTTTAATAACATCGAATTTATTGAGAGATTATAATTTTTTACCAAAACATACAGTAGTGTATGGAGACATGTCAATAATTTCATCATATTTATTACCGATGCATGAAAATATTACGTGTTCTACAGCCTACATAATAATATTGAATGACAGTACTCTCTGATTACTCACTTTTATAATTTAGTTAAAATATTATATGAATAAAACATTAATTATTCTATCATGTGATCATTGTATTTAAAGTGTATTATTTCAATAGTTAAATTTATGTAATTTTTAGTCTAAATGAAAAATAAATATTACTCTATACAGAAAATTTGAATCCATACCACATCATCTTGTGAAACAAAACTATGTACTTACATCTTGTTTACATCATCAGTAACAAAAAGTACATTGAATGCATTTTGTTCACATGGTCGATGTCAGTTGGGGATTTTATAATCTGAAATGTCAATAGTAATTAGAAATATTTTATGGTTGAATACATTCGGCTCACCTATAAAACCAAACTCATCTTTTTCCTACAATAAATACAAATTGGTTATGAAGAAATGTACCAAGAGTAAGATTATTTTTAACACAATTAAAAAATATCTAACTAGAATAAGATTGCTTCTTAGCTTTGATATAGATTTAGAAACAAATTCCACCACTTGTTTCTCAAAGAGGACAACAGACATACATGTTGTACTATCACTCACCAGTAGCTGCAATCAATATATATAACAATATATATTGTACATGTAATAACTTATGTAATGTCAAAGATATATTTTTCTACGCATGTCATATAAAAGAAAAATTTTATTGGAAATAAGAAAAAATGTATAAAAACTTTGAAGGACATATTTTTATTATCATAAATGGATACTATGAAGTATTACCTCGGTATAGTTAACATTGGATGTACACCACATTTGTCACATTTATCCTTTTCATATAATAAGTTTAACATATTTTTTCAATAGAAATAAGAATCATAATACCTATTTTATTGAATTTATATCTCTGTAAGAGTGAATAACATGGTACTTTTTTCTAGCTGTAATGAAATTTCAATGAAATTTGAGTGAAATGATTATAAATATTACAGAATATGTGTATAGATAAAATCATATATTTTTGTTAATTGTAAATCATTACCTTAGTAAAAGTAGTAATATATATAATGTTTCTATTGTTTTAGAAATATGGGTGATTGTTTCCAAATTATCTTCCTGTAGAAAAACTTTGTATACATATTTGTTGGTAGTCTGCTATCAGTGTTTTCAAAAAACTGTAAAGTATTTACATTGATTTTGGTAAACAATATTTTACTAACTCAAGTAAATTGTAATGGTATTTTTATGTAATGTAGTAATTATAAGTAAATACCCAAATACTATAATAATAATAAGAGTTAGTAACTAGACACTCTAACAATTAAGTCAAATATAAACTAATATAAGTGATTTTGTCAACAACAGATAGGTGGAGAACCTTATTTTCAGTGAGTGTACTATAGGAAAATCTTGATTCAGTAGAATATTTGTGGCATTGAAACTCATGCTAATAATAATTTACTATGTATAGAAAAAATAATTTCAGTAAAAATTGTAATACATAGAACGTTTTGTAATAGTAATAGAGTATTTTGAAGTAAGTGTTATATATAAAAACTTACTGGAGAGCCGTTTTGGATGGACACGCTGAAGAATTAAAATTTTAGTTGATGTTTTTTTCCTACAACATTGTATTACAATGGTCTACATATTCATCCCACAATGTAAAACTAAGAGTTTATCTACTATAAAATTTCATAAAAATAGTAATGTATCAATAAATTATGTGAGTAAAATCATGCAGTTATTTTAATTATTCAATGGAAATTTCCTGCCATCCCTCAGAGTAATTTACATTCATTTATTTTAGTTTTTCCAAAGTTAAGGAGCTTTATAATGATGATGTAAGACAAAAACAATTTATGTGATATATAAAAATATAAATTCATAAAACGGTACCTAGAAATTTGTGTGATTACAGAATATACCAACATCTTCACTATAATGTGTTATTGAATAACCACATCACAACATATGTGAAATAAATAATATCACTATATAAAGCTGAAAATTTAAATATATAAGTACACTAAAACACTTTACAATTGTTATCACATGTTATAAATGATAAAGGAACACCTATAAGGAAATATTATGACATGTCTCCCTATTTTATATCTTTTAAAGGATTAAAATGGAACACAACAAGTGAAAATGGTACATCTGAAAGTCTGATATACATGCACTAGTTGAATAATATTCTGCACTTGTGATGGCTTGCTAAATATTTTCCTTTATTTTCACTGATTTGAGAATTCTATATTATAGAATAGACACCTTCATGAAGAAATGATTTGTAATTTGAAATGAGTTGTCTTCCAATAATTGTTGCTTGAATCATTGCTTCCTACAGGAAACAATGTTGAACATTTCATTAATAAAAAATATCCAGAAATGTATAACCACTTACAATCACATGACTAATGTTGAAAAGATTTGTATATTTTCAATAGCCAACAACAGAAATCAATAAATTATTACTTTTATATATGATGTAATTATATTGATAGATATTTACAAAATGTTAATGAACGTAAACTTACAGTTTCATCAACAAGAAGTAGTTCAATGAAAACTATGTCATATCCAAATTTTGATGGTTTTGTATGCCACTACAGTATAAAATTAACTTGAATCATCAACGTCTCATTGTTATCAATATATATCTTTTTCAGGTCACTAAAATATTGTTTTATATCAATTCTACTATATAAGAATCCAAATTATAATGTATTTATGATAATATCTATGTTGAATCATATTATGTAAAACATAATCTAATTTATCTATCATGGAAATGTGAAAAGAACATATTCAGCCACAATAAAACTTTAATTATACCTACTTCTTGTTTTTGGAATATATATTTTTAAAAAATATTGATTGTACATATTTTAGGTATGTCTTCACTATCATATATCAAAAACTTTTATCCCTTTTTGTGCGTAACTCTAAACATTTCGACATAAAGTTAATAGTGACAAAAAAGGATGGAAAGGTATAAGCCCAAGAGATGACAAATATTTCCCCTAACTTTTATTAATAGTCATTGCATATGATATAGTTAAAGGATATTGTATCATATGAATCTTGAATAGACACTTTGAGTCTGATTTTTTCATATTAATCCTTTGTATGAAATCCCTCAATTCTGAATGACTTCTTGTTATAATTTGTGCCCCAATACATTGATTTCCCAAAAATGTGACAACTAATTGGGTTCCATTGAAAAGTCCAAAGGATTAATAAACATTTTTTAGAAACATAACAAGTACCCTGAATTTTAAGACTAATTTATGATTTGATAGACCATAGATATTAATCCCATTAAAAATTTATATTGTATATATATTTTCTAGGGTGTTAATATCCAAACATTCTTTAAAAACTGAATCTGAACTCAAATAGGCCTTTTCTTCTCTAGAAATGAAATATATCATGTATTAATTTTCTTCTTGCACAACTTGTCATGTTTGTGCTAAGATAACCCATCTTATTAAGTAGTTTGGGGATTTTTAATTTGATTTTAAATATTGGTATGTCTCCTAAACAACTGCATCCAATGGATTTAAATAACTATTTATTAAATATTTATTAGGAATTTCAATATCCACCTCTCCATCATTTGGACCACTAAATATCCCATCCCATATGTGGTGTATCAAATTTTCAAACTCTTTTATTTCAAAATAATCAAAACAAGTATCTGAAGAGTGTAGTCTCATGTTCCTTCTCAATGTTTGAGCACAACAATATTTCCAAGGATACACTGATATAATACTTGAAAACACAATTTCAGTTCTGGTACCATGTCGTACTTCCAACAAGATTTGACAAAAATCACCACTGAAGACAACAATATTACCTCCAAAATACAATTCAACACTATTTGTAGCATGTAGTGACAAGATATCCCTCATTGTACAATCAAGAGCCTCAATGAAATATTTTTGAACCATGGGTTCCTCAACCCAAATAATGAATTTTTTTTCATATAATTTTAGTCAACTCACTTCCTTATTGAATGTTGCATGTTGATTCTTCAGTAAATGTAATTAGGATACAAGATTGAGAATGTGCCATTCCCCCACTTGGTAATAATAGGTATTCTATGCTATAAGAAGAAAATCAAAGTACTCTATGTCCATCAGAACATAGATTTGATGTTAAGGCACTCCATAAGAATGTTTTCCTAATGACTCCATACCCATGGACAAACAAATCCCCAATTCCTTATGCCAGATTCTTCAAGAATATTTTTGAAGGCATTATTCTTTGAAACAATCATTTTTACTTAAAACATCAAATTATTCCTGAAGAAGATCCTTATCAATTTTTTTTGTCTTCAATCAACCTATTCCTAATAAAAGTTGTTGTTAACTCTAGAAAAGGCATTATAGGGTAATTTCTCAATGATCTGCCATTACTACGAAGATGTTATCAATTTACAATAGTGCATACTACTATAGTTGACTATTAGTGAGATTTAAATCAATTACAATAAAGGTAATTAGTTGAAATGAAGAATTCCTTTTGAAAATAAAAAATATGAAAAATATCAGGTTATAATTTTATTCAGAAGAACATTTTATTAAACCAAGTAATATTTGTTTCTCTATAAACAAATTGAAATAGAAATGAAAATAAATTTCATGAAAGAGAGAAAATATAATTATTATAATTTTATTTGATTTTAAAAACATATGAATTGAATTATATGTGTATATTATAATTTTATGTACCTAAATCATCATTAATAGTATATTATAGAAGTTAACTAATTTAGTTAAATGATAGGAGGTCATATTGTAATTTTTTACTTTTCATCCAATGATTTTTTTTTTCAGTGTAAGGTACTATAGATGATAAAGATTTGAATATACTTAATAATGATGATACATCAATGTGAGGGTTATTTAGAGAGAATTGTAGCAATTTCATACCTTCAATTTGTAACACCATTTTCTGAGCATATAAAAAATCATCCAAAACAGCTTCCAAATTTTACTCTATAATTCATGAGGTTGAGAAATGGTGTTTGGGAATAGAAAATGAGAAAATAATCTACATAGTTAATTCCTAGTTTCCCAAACCCAATATTATGTAAAAGCATCCACACATTTTGAATAATCAATAAGTAAACCCAAGAAGTAACATGAATCTTTAAATGTCTTAAAATTCGTATGATTTACATGGAAGAAGTCATCATATGACATTTGTCCTGAAACATTAGAGAGCAGTATTCAAAGATAATACAGTTCAACAATAGTGGGGGGAACATAATGAAATCCCCCAATTGTGAAGCTTCATATTCTAATAGACCACTTACTATCACGCCAATGGAACAAAAATTTCATTTGGAACTCTAAAAAGGTTAGAAGTTGTGCATAATGATATATTGCATTAATTAAAACCACAATGTGAACATAGTATGTGATATTGTTGTTTTTGACAAAATATCTTCAATGTCACATCCATTATTGTAAGTTATAATCTTCTCATTGGGCTAGTGGACTTGTAATATTTCAACCGAAGGGTACCTGTAATGGATGTCATAACTGAATATTCATCAGGAAGCTTCAAATGGTGAAATATATTGATAGTCACAATAAATTTTAATTTTATCAGCCTGATTCTAACCATTATTAGTAATTTCATATCCACATTGAGATTTTGTGACATGGTCATGCCTTTTTTATATACTTGAACAAATACTTGATGGATCGTGATTGATTTCAAACTTCAATGTTGAGATGAGCCTGATATTTATGTTGTATGGATCAATTATAAGGCACATTAAAATGATTATCTAGATCAACACAATTATTTAATAATTTTTTTATCATGTCTTCATTTTTAAATAACATACCCATTTTCATATATAGAAGATCTGGGGAAAAAATTTAGGAAAAAAATTTGAATGATTTACACTTATCATGCATGAAGATCAAGGGTTTGCAACCCCACAAGGTCCATGAATCATGTATTTTTCCAAAAACTCATACAATCAAGGATGAACCGTTATATCTCGTATTTTAGAAATAATAATTTGATCAATATCATCATTACTTGAAATCTTTTGATATGAGTGAAAGAATACCATTATATGTATATGGGGAAGACTGCGCCATTGAAATTAAACTATACAGACTAATTTATAAATGTTTTTTAAAAAGAACATATACGTAATTATGAAAAATTAATAATAGTTCTTTAATCATAGATGTAAATAATAAGTAAATTTGTGGGCATCATACAAATAGTGTGCTTTCTAAAAAAATTCCCTCCTTAAGATCATTTATTATATGATCCACCTTAATTTTAAATATTATTTTGAATATTTGTGCGAAGCCTTCTGAATGAAGATCCTAATTTCGTAGAAATAACTGAATATTTGGATATAATGGGTTTCATGTGAATGTTATGAAAAAATATGGATATCCATCCCAATTACAAATATCCATTTCATCTTGATAATTCTGAATCATATATCACATACCACCTGTAAAATATGATGGTAGAATGACACATATTCCAAAAGGTGAGTTGTGACATTCACCTCTAAAGTAATTTTCCTATAACCCAATATATAACTCAACCCTCAACAATTTTTGATTAAAATAAATAAATAAAAACCATTTGTATTCAATCATTTTATAGGCGTCAACTAAAAATTGTTGCATCAAACGTTTGTAATGTTAGAGTGAAGACATCATATTATATAGAAATTGAAAATGGTATGAAAAGTACACTCTCATTATCACTCTATGTAATTTCTCAGATCTCGTATTGGTGAAACTATGGTACACATCATTATCATTACCATCCTCAGGAGTTTCATATATCAAAGGGTATTGTAATGGAAGATATAGAGGATGTAGTTAATCTATACGTTGAAGTTCACTTGTTTTTATATATAAGATAACATATCTAGTATTCTTGATATTATCAATTTCACCCACTATAATAATTGAATTTTCTGAAGTCGTTGGTATGTTTTAAGTATTTGGATAAGAATCTATCTTTCTTAGTAGAAACATTTTCAAATCCTAATTGCAAGTTGATGTCAACAAATCTCTTGTAGTTTTGAAAATTTTAACTAATTGATTGAATTAATCAAATAGAGATTTAGGATTCCCAACTATAACTGGTTTTTCATAAATGGTATATTGTTTTTTATTTGACATACAAATAATAAAAACATTATATAAAAAAAAATAAAAACTTGAACTATGTTCAAGTTCGAACACATTGTTGAATGTCATGTTTGGAATGTACCTCAAAGATTGAATCATGTTATCTACTTCATTCATCATGTAGAAAATATATAGTTGGGCATATTTTTTGGCCTTCCATTAGGTGGAAATAAAGCATCTAATGCAATTTTAATTCTGGACATTCAACCTATAGGTGTATAGAGCTCATACACTATTTATGGCGTTATCAATTCTACCACCCATTGATGTAAATGAAAACATCCTGTTATAAATGTGAATATTATCATGGAAGTATCTAACATTTATAGGACAATCATAGAATATCAGGATCATCAATTACTCTGGTGGATTTCATAATCTTTGTAACTTGATTTATCCAAATACACAACAAAAACAGAACTTTGATGACTGTTGGGTGGTACAATGGTTAAGTCTTCCATCGAACCAAAACATTACAGAACATTAGATACAAAAGTGTTCATGATATCCCAATTCCAAGTAATTTGTATGCGGTAAATATAATATTATAAGTACAATGGAAATATAAATAAATATTAGTCTTAAAAAACACATCGGAGAAGTATTACTGATGTTTTAAAAAAATCTATATTGAATATTATGTAGTAGAAAGAAGAAGATAAAATAAAAACATTTTGTGTAGTTCATAGTTGTGGATCATGACATTGAAGCAATTCAATATCATTTTTTTAAAGTAACTGAACATTATAAAATTTTGTAAGGCTTACTTGAACAATGTGAAGTATTACTTTGAGCTATAACTTAATTGCATTATTAAAAACAATATCTTGATACAATAGTCAAAAAATGAAGTTAATGTCATACCTATATCATCGACTGTCAGTTGTGTGAAAGTACATGAAGTTACAATATTTTCATTTTGTTAATATTTACCGTATGTAGTAAGAGTTGATAGATTTATGTATGAATTTTCTCAAATATTTTCCTTTCCCAACTTAAAAAGAATATATATATGTTGGTTAGTCGTCGAAAAACTTATAGAACATTATAAGAATTAATCTTAGAATGAATTCAACATATATAAACACATCAATATATAGAATTAGTATGTTGAGTGATACTATTATTTTTGACACGATCTTTTTGATCAATATGAATTTCTAGAAGTCGATTACTAAAAGGAAAGAAGGACATTAATTAATCTGTAGTGAAATGATTGATAAAAAATATATTTTAAACTTTAAGATTTACCAAAATGTAGAAGGAAAAAAATTGTCTTCCTAAAGTGATGACATCAAAATAGAACCAACATTCAGATTTGGTTCCATTATCGTAGGTAATAGGCTAACATTATTGGATAGATATCTATCTATTTTATCACTTCGAGTACATGCATTGGTATTCGGTTGTTTTTTGATGAAGTGAAAAACATTTATAGTGATAGAGAAAAACATATTATCATCCCCACGACATAGAAAAATATACACATAAGTAGGTGAATTTGAAATTGTCATATAAATTTTAAAGTTAACATAAAAAATGGAGTTAAACATATAATCTCTAGTCAATTCTCTTAGTGGAATATAGTTTGTGACATGTATCTCATTTTGTTCTAAACAAAAATGATTCCTTTCAGTGCGAATAGTCATCCTGCATTTTGATTTTATGTAACGACATCCAACAAGGCTATATAAAACATATCATATATGTAATCTCTATAAATTAATAAGTGAATATTGGGTGTATATTGGTTCATGCAATAAAGAAACGTCAATAAATTATAGATAAGACAAAACTCCAATCAGAGCACTTTTTTTTCATTAATATTTTCTTATATTGTCTTGCCTCTTTGCAGATATAAATGTTATTGTTGGTCATATCTAGCATCTATATTATGATTTTAACAAAAGGTAAGGAAATTTTTTAATTATATTAAATTATAGATATAATAGCTAAGGAATTTTATCTTTTTCTTCTAATATCTACAACATTGAAATTACAATGACCTCATCTTGTGGGTTGATTAATTCTGTGATAATTTTAACAATTGTGTGTTATTGAATATATATTTAACTAAAAATCACTAAAATGAAAAAACAATCACTAGAAAAAAAAATAAATTAGCCCTGTCAAATCCAAGGAGATGTCAATTGATTTGAATTGAAATATACTTGTATAAAATAAAGGAATTATAATGTAAAGGAATCCCCAAAATGTAATTTAACCTACCAAGTTCAGGCATAGAAGAATTAAATATCTTTGAAATTAAATATACATCTATGAAACACATATATTAAAAATTTAAAAACCGTAAATGATTTAATATTTTTGTCGAATCACATTTTATTACCAGGAAGAATACAAATTGATGAAAACCATTTCAAGAAAAAAGAATGTACAACAATAATCATCAGAGAGGAAGAGTGGAAGTGAGGATACTATCTTAGTAGGGTTTAGTATATGTAGAAATGTGATGGAACATGGTTTTCGAAAAAGTGGAATAAGATGAACGTGCAGGGAGATGAAGAACGTGGTACTATGAGTTTTCGTGAGTTGCACTGCTCAAGTAGAGTCATTGGCGAGGAAGACTGGAAGGGAGAAGGGTAGCTCAGTAGGGTCTTGCATATCAAGAAGTATTAGTGTAAAATGGATTTTTTGGGAGTGGAATAAGACATGCACGACCTTAAAAGAGGGAACCATGAAGATGGAAGCATATAGAAGAAAGAGGAAAGTGGGATGTAGAAAGAGGGAATAGTGGAAGGGGAGTATAGATTGGTAGGGCTTATGAAGCTAAGGGAGATGAGAAATGAGGCTACAAGAAATAAGTGGGATGCACAGAGAAGGAAGTGGGAATAGTAGAAGGGATAACAAAATGGTAGGGTTTCTGAAGCTAATAAAGATGAGAATCAAGGCTGCGAGAAGGAAGTGGGAAGCAAGATAAGAGATGCAGGAATAATGGAAGGTTGTAGATATTTCTAGGGTTTTTAAAGATGAGGGTAATGTTAATCAAGGCCGAAAAAATGAAGTGGGAGTAGTGAAGATAATGGGAGGTACCTAGGAAGAAAGTAGCTGCCACGTGTAACTTGAGCCATGAGCTTTAGTATGAATAATAGATTTTTGCATTATATTTTGAAAGCTTGTACATACCAAGGATTATATCAAAATAAACCATAGGGATGATAATAAATTAAATAATTAGAGAATGTTTATGTGTTATAATAGGAACTAGTTGACACAAAAATGATGCAATATGGTTTACATTAGAAGCTTGATTGAAAAATTCTTTTTTAATGTGAATTGAAATATTTGATTGTTATAAAAATATGAGAAGATATAATAGAATTCAATGATAAAATAAATATAGGTTTAGCTAAATTTTAGGAGATGATGAAAGTACTTTCCACCACATTATTTGGAACTTTATCCTCATCTATTGTGATTGCATAATCAAGGCCTTGTTCCCCTAGAATTATTGGGGAATGTTTCCTTGACATCTAGGTCAATCATGTGTATAATATCCCATATTATTATAGTGAAATAATTTCACATTACCAAATTCATTATTACTCTAGAATTCACCGATATCGTGTTATCTTTTTCCACACTTTTAAAAATATCCAATTCCCAAATAGGCAAGTTGGAGATGTTTATTTACATAATTATTGTAATTTAGAAATACTATTATCCCCTTATTTAGTATTACCATACTTCCACTTCTCGAGTACTCAACATCCCTCTTCTTATCTTTCTAACCTTGGAAGGAATATAGCTTTGAAAATTAATTCTTCATCTTGATGGAACATGATACTATATCCTCGTTCGAAGAGAATGTTTTTGAAACTAGTCACCTTCATAGAATTTTCTTAAGAGCATCAAAGAAAGGATAAATCTTTATCTTTATATTTTTTTAGTAGTATGTGTAATGACTTTTTATCATTGTAAAGTTGGAATCCTACTTAGAAACATTTTCGTCCTCTTTCAACCTAAGACTCAATAATTGTCTCTCTTTATCTGGTCTGTATCTACGAGGGAAATATTTTTCCAAGAAAATTTCCTTATATTCCTTCCATTCCACATTTTCAATTTCCACTTCCTTCTTTTTTTATTAATTACCACTATTAAAACACATATCCTAAGAGATGATATATTATTATGATTAACTTCTCTATTTTCTTACATTAAAAAGTGTTAAATGTCATTTCTATGTAAATTATCCACTATTCAGTTATAATTGGTTTTGTAGTCCCATTTAATGATGGATATTTTTTCAGATGAATATATATTACACTGTTACACTACATTATGGGTCGGGATAATCTATGTGAGTATGGACAATGATGATAAACTGATTCAGTTTTCTCAATATAGTTATAAGTTTTTTATCACTAGTTTTAGCTCTAGATCCACCATCATTATCTTTTATTGAAAGTAAATACCAATATGGAATATGTGTCTTGAAAACGTTCCATTACTTACACTAGGTTTCATTTCTAAACAATGACATACACTAGATTAGATTGTGAAATTTTAAAACTAGTGAAATATTTAAAAAAAGTAAGAATAAATAATGCTAAAATTATAATCTTGGTTAACACAGAAATATTATCTAAGTTAGTTATAAGGTTATATTTAATTAATATATATTTTCATAAGTATAGTTTCCAAACTGTATACTAAACTTTTTTTTATACCAACTATAAATACCCCATCCCCAATAGCCTGGATTTGGTGGTTACTTTATTACCTTGCTACTAAGTACAAGTGATCACATTCCAAAGGAGAAATTAGATTAGTAGATTTGGTTAAACTGATACAAACATAAGTGTTACATTACAACTTGAAATGAAATACAACATAGTAAACCATTTGAGAACCCCATTATTCTCCAAGGTTATCCCTGTATATTAGTCATAATATACTTCTTGGAAATTTTAGGAAAAATAAAACATAATAAACGGGTGAGATCAGATTCCCAGTTAGGGTAAGAATACAACAAAAATATCATAATTAAACATAAAAAATATGGGATGGATAAATACTAAAAACACATTCCATTAAATCATAATCTTTAGAATAATATGGAAGGAATGAAATCTGATCAAACAATTCCATATAAATAATACAATGAGAATTAAACATAACAATAGATATTATAGTATTCTAATAATCATATGAATTTCCAATAACTAATCCCATAATTATGGAATTCAAAATGGGGGACATCATAAATATACCTTCAAGGATTTACTTAAAACACCATACAAAATCATGTACAACATTAGCCAATACCCAAACCAGTTTTTCTCATGAGACCTACTGATGCATCGATGTGATATAGTGAGCCCCGTATGTCACTTTCTAAGTCCAAATCATTCCTATTATGGAAGGGGTGAATCAAAATAAACATATAAAATAATATTGAAACAAGAATATGAAATGAATTTCTCAAAACAATAAATATAATCATAAACCATCCAATTCAACATGATGAATTGTATCAAAATAACACATCGATAGTCAAAATAATCATAAAAAAAGTCATTAAAATATGGTAAATGGTATCATAAGATATAAATTTCAATTAAAAATAATATCTGAAAAAGGGTGCTGACATTGATGAAAATACTTTAATAAAATAATTGAGAAATTATTGTGAGAAACACCACTTTACATTGAAATAATTTTTTAAAAATATGTAAATTAATAAAAGAAAAAAAATTCTTTGAAAATATCCTTGTAAACTATTAATGGTTTTTAAATATATTCTGGAATCATTAAATCGGAAAAATCAACTCATCCTATATAAGTTAAAAAAATCCCTATAATATTTTGGAAAAGAAACATTTAAAAGTGAACTTTTAAAAGAAAATGTGACTGTTAAACAAATGAATAAATAATGTTTATTAGTTGAAAATAAACATAAAATGAGTTCAAATTCAAAATAATATAATCAAAAATCTTTTCCCACATAGTAGCTTGATATAATCAATAAAGTAGAAGTTTGACCCAAATAATGGAAATTGGGTTAAGAATTCCCTTACCACTCTATAATCAATGAAACCGTACGCCCCATAAAATTAATGACCATAAGATTAAAAAATTATTTCCATGTTGATTAAGAGAGTCATGATATGATATATTAAAGTTTAGTATGTACACTATAGACAAGAAATAATGGTCGAATAAGAAATATATCTCACAGAAGTAAAAGTGAGATTAGAAATCCTTAGTTTATTTACAAAAGCATTATATACTTGTACTTAATATCCTAGATAATAAAATTATATTCATTAATTAAATTGTTAAAAAACTATTAAACATATATTTGATGTATTATAATTTTATCAAGTTAATTTATGACTATTTCAATGAGTTATAATTTATAATTTCATTGTTTAGGAAATATTTGTTTCATGATTTTATGGTCAGTTCCATTAAGTATAAATATGTGTGTTCTTTTCAAATGGGAATAAATTCATTATAATTAAAGTTATATAGAATTAATGAAATTCCATAATTTTAAATGGTGTTAGATTTCATTTGGTTATGTGGAGTTAGGATGATTCATTAGATAAAATGTTGATGAAAATGACTTAATTAGTTTTGGTGATTTTTAGGACCCTCCCAAACTTGTATAGTTTAATTTAATATTATATTTATATATATTGGTTATAGAACACAATATAACTTATAATATTTATATTATAATCTTATTTAACAAAAATATTGTTTTTTGACCAGCCCTGAATGCAGTAATAGAAAATTAATACTCATTTTCCATGAAGTCGGTGAATTGACACATCACAAATGATATTTTCATTTTTAAAATAAAATAAAGAGGGGAAGTTATTTTATGTTGAATTAGCCATTATCAAAATAATATTAATATATAAGAGTATATATGATACTAGAGTCACCATGTCACTTTGGATAGGGTAGTTGATTAGGGGATAAGAATAGAAAATAAATTAAAAGAGAAAGAAGGAGGATTTTACCTCTTGAAAATCGTATCCTTGGGAACCTCCTTAGAACACTTGGATTTGGTATTTTGGTAAGACAACAAGGTATTACAAATGGGGAAGAGGATTGGTAATGTAATTGAGTATAATTGTTTAAAACTTTAAGGATTATAATGTGTGAGGAGAAGGGATGGTATTTATAGGGTAAGAGAGGGGTGTTTTTTGATTATTTAATTAATTTATTTATTATTTTGGCTCAAGAATATACAGTGTGGATTATTGTGACTAAGTAAATTAACTAGTGAATTTTCGTTTTAAATAATGGGTTCTTACATTATTATTTACTCAAATATTATGTATTTAACTTAAAATGTTAAATACCCTAAATTACTGCATTTTAATTTCATAAAAAAGTCAAATATTTTAGAAAAATTCAACCTAACCATTTTTCAACATAGATATTTCAAAAATAGACTCCATTTCATGAAAATAATTTATAAATAAGATATTTTTTTAAATAAAATCATTATTGATTTTAAAAATGTAGATTTTAATGTTATAACTGATATTACAACACTTTTAGAAATTAATTATGGTCTCATAAAAATATATTATAATTATAATGAAACAAACTATTAATTTTTGAATATATTTTAGGAAAATAAAATTTCTTTTAAGTCATTATATTGGTTATAAAATTGTAAATAAACATTTATGGTTCACAAAAATATCAACGCATAATATATCAATTTTAAAACATTTATTTTATTATTCCATGATATAAATATAACATATTTTCATTTGTGAGACACCTAGTTTTTATTTATACTTTAATTGGTGTGGTTAATTATTCTAATGACCAGATTAATATTCCTAACAATAATATTACTATTCCAATGATAATATTAATATTTAATAGTATATCATAGTTCATTTAATCTCATCGTTGCATTCAACAGAAGCTATAGAATAAATTTAATTTATTAAAGAAGCTACACACCTTAAAATATTAGGGTGTCATATATACCTATGGAATTTTATATCTAGATTTTTAATGATAATAGGTATGGAATCCCTAAATGATCCATCCATATCTAGTTTCATTTATAGTGAAAAAAGTGTATTTGAATAATATGGTACATTATAGTTAATCCATGATGAGTTACTGATAGAGAAACATGAAATTATTTCATCATATTTTATCTAAAATAATTTCAAACTAAAAGTTATCCTTAATAATATTAGAGAAAATAAACACCAGGTTTCTACCTAGGTAATTACTCCCCACCATATAACCTTCCTTGAATGACCTAATATTTAAAATCCACACTCTATCCTTTGTTCACTCACTCCATCAAGGATGAAGTCATGGTTAAAGTAAATAAGAATAAATTTTACCCTACCTTAGTTATATCAATATAAAAGTCATAAAAAATGAAATAATTCAATAATAAATTTTGGTTCTTAAACCTCTGTAATCATAGATTCATTTTTTCACAATGAATCTGTAACAATATCCCATTTTCCTGAAGTATACATCATCTCAAAATAAAATTACATAAGATATTAAATCCAATTTATATTTCACCGATTGAAATTAAATTAAGAAAATATATATAAATATCTTCATTTTTTAGTATATACATCACAGTTTTCGTTAAAAAATATCAGTGCTGATGATAAAGTAAAAATACCACCATAACATAATTATGATCATGGGAAGTGTAATTTTTTTGAGTGGCCTAATCTATGGAGAGTCATATGACACCAATAATCTCCCCTAAATCAACACACATCATAAACCCACATCATTTGTATAAAAGAAACATCATTATTATTTACCATATCTATTTAAATTACAATAAGTACGTATTGGACTAAGTGATTAACTCAAGATGGGGGATGGGTGGATTGATTTCTCAATAAAAATTTCTATTTAAAAAAATTAAAAAATAAATAATTTAATTTTATAAAAACATTAGTTTATCAAAACAGTAGAAATATAAAAATTTTATCTTTCAAATAGATTCTTAGAAGTGATATTAAAGATCAGTTCAAATAAATTTTAAATAATTTAACTTTTAAAAGTTAGTTACTTAGTAAAACACTTTATATAAAAACAAATTAAGACCAACTATAAAACAAATGTTTTTTAAGAGTTAGAAAATTTGAAAGAATTTATAGATGAAAAAACAAGACTATAAAATAAATCAATCATATTTATAGAGGGGGTTTAGTCTCAAGCTAAGACTTAATCCCCTCCACATGGACGTCACCTACTACTAAGAAGTTTATTATTAAAAAAATAGATTCACAACCTATATCATATTTTATAAGAACTATCTCATAAGGATGTAAAATAGAACAAGCTTCTCTACACTTATATATGAGATAAAACAAGTACAGGTTACACATGACATTTTACACTTTTATTCATTGGAATATATGCGAAGAAAACTTCTAGAGTGTACCAAGTACTTTCCAGTTTAGCATATGACCCATTGATTTTATCAAAACATATATCAATATAAAACAAAAAGTGAAATATTATTCATAAAAAGATCAATATATTATGAATGATAAAATGTGAGGTATCTCAATCTGAATAGCTTTTCTATTCCAAATACAGTGAATTTGAATTTTTAAGGATCTTAGATAAGATTCACAATTTTGTTTTGGAAAACAGAGTGGTGTAATGTCTTCTCTATAGTATAGTAACTTTCATATAGAATAACTTGTTATATATCACATGCACACACATATTACAAAATGATACACTTTTACATGATGAGATATTTTCCTTAAAAATATCATCATCAATGTATCCATTGGAAAACAATCAACGAAACATTAAATTCATTAACACTCTATGTAATGTTTCAAAAAAACTAGTCCTTGTATATTTGAAATGGTCTACTGCTATGTTATACATGGGAAGTTATCTTAACTTAAGGCATAGTTAGACGAGCTCATGAGAACATGACATGGTCAGTTGATGTAACAAGGTTACATGATGGGTTCATCTCTTCAGGCATTCAGTTATTTTGTACATGTGGTTGGTTCATGACTTCATGAGGTGGGCTCTTTCTTCAAAAGGTCACTATATTAAACAACATTGTCAGATATTAATTTATGAAAAATTATACATACCATGGAATTATAACTTGATATGTACATGTGATATGTAGTTTCCTTCATGTTTTGACTTCATTGATTTTCATGGTTAGGTCTTGATCTCATGGTAGGTTTATTGTATGTGTTATATGGTGACATGGTCACTTGATCTTCACATGGTAAGGTGGAGCAGTAAGCTCTAGAGCTAACCATTTTATATTTTTTTTCCATCGAAATGTTTTCTAATAGAAAATAGGGTTTTCATTAATAAAATTATAAAAATTTATTGATATCATTAAAATAAAAATTTTCTAGACTAGGCCAAAAATCTCCCCCTATTATGATGATCACAACCCAAGAAATTTAAATTGAAATGAATTTCATATAATAGGAGTATATCTATAAAATATTGAAATATATTTTTATCATGTTCTGGAAATTATATAATTTTTTTCTAACAAATTAAATTTATTTTAATTTAACACTATTAATTAATTTATTACCTCTTTTGGGATTATCAAAAAGAAACAAGATAATAAATTTGAAAAAAGATATATGAGAAACAATTTGAATATTCCCTTACTATATCAAAATATATTATAAAAATAGTATAAAAGTATAAATAATAAATCATAATCTGATTCCAAATGATGGTAATCCATAAAATTTGTCAGAGGGATAATATCCTTTCATTTACATGTAGAGATAGTATCAAGGGTAGTCACAAGGGTAGATTAAGAGGAAGGGTCTGCAAAAACTATACACCTGTAAACTTATCTAAGATGCTAAGAGGCTTGGGTGGGAGTAAGGAAAAAAGGATTGATGGAAAATGAGGTAATAGTTTAAGAAAAAGAGTATATGAAGGGGAAATAAAAGTTTTCTAAGAGGTATATAAATAGGGTTTTATTGACCATGTGAAGTCATTAACAGCTCAATAATGATGCAATAGAGACCAAAGAAAATCATTCCGATTCTCCATTATTGTTTCTATAACAATATACATATCACGAAGATTCTCAAGTATTGAATTAATAGATAACGTTAGAGGGAAAATCTTCAAGTACATAATAATATTTCTAAACACTCCTTTCATATATAACATTGTGAAGTTTCTTATCAGATGATAATCAATTACCCGCTTGAATGTTTCATGATATTTATTAGATTTCATCGAATCCTATCGAATTAATGATCGGGTCTTGGTATCATGGGATTAAAACCCATCATACATATCTTTGTGAGACCTACTGAATTATTTAAATAAAAATTTCAACTCATCCCTAATGAAATTTGTGATCTTTCCTTCATCAAAAAACGATTGAATAAGAGTATAGGAGGACACCTGAGTATGTTGAAACACAAATTTCATGAATAGATTTTCTAACTTAATCATCATATATTATAGGTACCCTTAAGATCACCAGTATGAGCTATCAAATATTCAATCCCATTCTATATCATATCAATTATGAAATTTAATCTTGACTACATATCATTGATCATTAAAGTAACAGATTCAAA
The DNA here is from genome assembly GCA_963277665.1 of Viscum album. Classification (NCBI taxonomy): domain Eukaryota; kingdom Viridiplantae; phylum Streptophyta; class Magnoliopsida; order Santalales; family Viscaceae; genus Viscum; species Viscum album. The sequence continues at coordinate 1,922,154,435 of OY728145.1, read as the reverse complement.
AATACCAGATTATCTCACTTTTCATAATGATTTTTCAATGTTAAAAAAATAATATAATGAAATTATCCCTAATTTATAATTTAAAAACATATATTTAATCCATTGTGAAATATGAAGTAAAAGTAATTGAGTATGTGGAAGCTGAGGGAGATGGATCACTATCCAGATTCCTACCATCAACCTCAGGAGTATCCACCATAGATAAATCTCTCATCATCTTCTCCTCAACACTATTAACAACTTATACTTCATATTTATAAAAATAATAAGCTACATCATCATGAAAAAATATAGGAATCCTTAATTATATCTTAAATTTTTTTCTTAGTGTTAAAATATCCATCCAATGTTCTTTGAATAGATATAATGGAACGTCTACCATGTCTAGGTGGACTACCCCATGATATTCATCTTCTGAATCATGATATTATAAGACCAAGATAAGAGATCTAGGAGGATTATCCATCTTATACGGTTCACTTGGTATAGGATATCTAGGATTACTCCTAATATTAGGAGATCCTTCTAAACTATCACCATATTTATCTGATCTAATAGAACGATCCCATTCTGGATCAATCTCATAAGCTATTTTAGCTTATTCATCAAGTTATACAACTTCTATCTCTTGTTATTCTTACTCTTCATCTAGAACTACTCTATCTTCTACTTATTTCAAAGGAGAAACATCAACATATGAATAATTTAAAACATAATCAAGTTCAAGATCTGTTTCCACCCTATCTGTAATTATAACAAGATAATTTTTTGGGTTAAATTTTTTATATAGTTTCTCTAGGTCAACCACCCACTCCAATTTCCACTGATTCTAATGAAATATCTTTTCCTACAATTTTTTCTGGGAGAAAAAAAGAATCAGATAATTTTATCCTTTCCTCCACCCAAGGAACTAATCCTTTATACTATATAAAGGATGACATGATCTTAGGATAAGGAAAATAACTGAACCTTGAATTTGGTTACATAGTTCAACCATATGTCTAATAAAATATCTGTAAAGACTAATTTTAACACCCTTATTTATAAAAAAATAAAAAAGTCCGGATTCCTTAGGATACAAAAGTCTACTTTTCTTGGGAATAATAGGTGCTGGATAAATATTACTAATAGCATAAATTCTCTATTAAACTCAATATAAGTGAGTATTTTGGGAGTTCTATTCCTAATGAGATTGTACAAGGAATTATAAAACTCAAAATGTGGATGATTAATAGAATATGAACCTTGATAATACTCATATTCCCTATTGTGAGGAACTCCAAAACACTTTCCCCTTTGATTTTAATAAAATACAGTAATTCAATAATGAATATTGTTCTAGAGGTATATTATTTGTCACAAGGTAGAAAATATATATATTTATAAATCTTTTTGAACAGATTTGGATAGATAGTTATACCCTTTTCACTACACCAATCCATACACACTTAATTCTGAATCACTTTCCACTCTAATGATCCACTTAATTTTTAATACTACACGTCAACTTATTTTTTATTTGAAATAAATGATGATCATGTAATGTCTCTCCCCATATTCCACTCAATTGTTCCTTGATTATATGACCAAAACACCTCTAGCATGCCTCACCAAACACTAGAGGCTGCCGATTAGCTGTGAGGGCCAAGGATGTGTCTGTGGGGGGAATATTCCCTCATTGATTAGAGCTAAGAACTAGAATATATATGGAATAAATAAAAAAATATTATATGAATAAAATCATGGATTTATTTTATTATTTAAATGAAATTACCTTCCATTCCTTAGAGTAATTTTAATTATTTTATTTCTATTCTCCCAATGATGCACATATTGATAATAAAAATACAGGTGAAAAAAATATCTATGACATAGAAAAATAAAAATTCAAGAAACAATAATTATAAATTTATATGAATACAGAATATACCAATAGTTTTACTATAATTTTTTATTGAATAATCACATCACAACATATGTGGAATAAAAAATATCACCATATAAAGCTGAAAAATTAAATATATAAGTACACTGACACATTTTACTATCATTATAACATGTTATAAATGAAAAAGGAATACCTATAAGGTAATATTCTGATACATTCTTCTCTTTGATATCTTTGAAAGGAGAAAAATGAAACAAAAAAAGTGTAAATGTTGCATCAAAAAGTCCGATATATGTGGTCTAGTTAAACAATATTATGAACTTGTGAAGAATTTCTAAATATTTTCCTTTATTTTCATTGATTTGAAAATTCTATATTATATAACATATACCTTCATGAAGCAATGATTTGTAAATTAGAATGAGTTTTCTACTAGTATTTATTACTAGAATCATTTTTTCCTAAAGGTAGAAACAATGATAATTTTGTTAATAATAATAACAACTAGAAAGTAAAAAACACATATAATCATGAGACTAACTGTGAAAAGATTTTTATATTTTCATGAGTCTCCAACACAAATAAAAAAATTATTACTTTTATATATGATGTAACTATATTGAAGAATATTTAAAAAATGTTAATGAAAGTAAACTTATAGTTCCATCTATAAGAAGCAGTTCAATGAAAATTATGTAATCTCCATGTTTTACAGATTTTATCTGTCACAACCATATAATATTCACTTGAATATTAATCATCTCATCTTCATCAAAAGATATATTTTTCAAGTCACTAAAATTTCATGCCATTTCAATTCTACTATATAGGAATACAAAGAATAATGTATTTACTTAAATTTGTATGTTTAATCACAGTATATAAAACTTAATCGAATGGAACTGTCAACGAAATGAGATAATAACATATTCATCCAAAATAAAACAATAATTACACCTATTTCATGTTTTGAAAATTTTATTTGTAAATAATTTTCCTTGTACATATTTTAGGTATGTTTTCACTATCAAATATCAATATTTTTAATCCATTTTTTGCGTAACTATTTACATTGATACATAATGTTGACTATTTTAGAAAAAAGGCTGGTGAAGTATAATCCCAACATATGATTGGGATTTTCCCTAAATTTTATTAAAAGCAATTGCCTATGATATAGTTAAAGGATATTGTCTCTAATGAAATTTCCAATGAAATGTGCAAATAATATGAGGAAGACCAGGCTTTCAAAATTTAATTATACTAACTAATGCATAAGTGTTTAAAAAAATAGATATATTATTATAAAGAAATAAAAATATTTCTTTAAATGTAGCTATAAATAATAAGTACTTTTTCAGGAAGAATACCAAATGTGTGCTTTCTGAGAAAATGTCCCCTTTAGATTAATCATTTGAAGATTCACCTTAATTATATATATTCTTGATACTATTTGTGAGCAGTATTCTGGACAAATATTCTAATTTTATAGAAATCACTGAATTTCTAGCCAAAATTGGTTGTACATGGATGTTATGAAATAATATCGATAGAATTAACAATTACAAATAGAAACTACATCTTGATAATTCTAAATCATGTATCATAAAACACTAATAAAATGTGATGGTATAATGATAGGTCTTCCACAATGTGATTTGTCACATTTTCCTTTGAATTAAGTTTCTTAGAACCCATTATATTACTCAACCCTTAACAGTTTTTGATTAAACGAAATAATGGGAAAACATTGGGATTCAATCATTGTATAAGTGTCCACTAAAAAATATTGCAAGAAACATATGAAATATAAGAGTTAAGACAAATTATTATATAGAAATTGAAAACGTTATTCAAAGTACTCTCTCATTGTCACTTTATGTAATTTATCGGATCCTATATTGTTGAAACAATGGTACACATAATTATCATATCCATCCTCATGAGTTAAATATATCAAAGGGTACTACAATTGAAGATATTGAGGATACAGGTCATCTATACATTACAGTTTACTTGTCTTTCTATGTCAGATAATATCTCTGGTATTATTGACAATATCAATTTCACCCACTATAAGCATTGCAATTTCTAAAGTCGCTGGTAAGTTGTATGTATTTGGACCAAACTCCCTCTTTCTCATTCGACATGTTTTCTAATACATAGTGCTAGTTGATGTCAAAAAATCTGTTAAAATTCTAAAATATTTGACTAATTGATTACATTACTCAAACATAGATTAAATATTTCAAACTATAATTGGGTTTACATAAATGGTACGTTCATTTATATCAGAGCTATAACTAATAAAAAAATTAGTAAAAAAATACAAACTTGAAATATATTAAAGATTGAGCACATCATTGAATGCCAACTTTGCAATGTACCTCACAGAATGAATTCAGTTATCTTCTTTATTCTTCATCCTAAAAACATATAGTTGTGCATATTTTGGTGGCCTTACATCAGGTGTAAAAAAGAAACCAATGCAATGATAATTCTGGCCATTTTTCCTATACGTACTGGAGAACCTCCACTATTTATATAGTTATCAATTCTACCACCGATTGATGTAAATGAAAACATCCTGTTATAAATGTGAATATTATCATGGACCTATATCAAATCTTTATAATGGGCATAGAATATCAGGTTCATCAAATAATCTAGTGGATTCCATAATCTTTGTAACTTTATTTTTCCAAATACACAACAAAAATAGATCCTTGATGATTTTGGGGTGATATAGTGTTTAACTCTTTCATTGAACAAAAATATAAAAAAAATGGAAACAAAAGTGTTCAAGATCACCAAAGTCCAAGTAATCAATATGTGGTAAATATAAAATTATATTATCAATGGATATATAAATAAATATAAATAAAAAAAACACATCGGAGAAGTATTTATAAGCTAGTATAAAAATCTGTATAGAATATTCTATAGCAGAAAGATGAAGAAAATATGAAAACATTTTCTGCAGTTCATAGTCATGGATCATGAAATTTAATAAATTCAATATCATTTATTAATGTAATTGAACATAAATTTTTTTATTAAGGATGTATTGAACAATGTGAAGTATTAATGTGATCTATAGTTTAATTTAATTGTTAAAAACAATAACATGATAAAATAGTGAAACGATGAAGATAATGGTATACCTATATCATCAGTAGTCAGTTGCTAGAAAGTATACGATGTTATAATATTTTCATTTTGTAAATATTTTCCACAAGTAGTAACAGTTGACATATTTATGTATGAATTGTCCAAAATATTTTCCTTCCTGAGCATAAAAAGAAAATAAAAATTTACATTATTAATCAAAAACCTCATAGATTAATATAATTATTAATATTATAATTAATTTAACATATATAAACACATGTAGTTATTGAAATTCTATGTTGTGTTATACCATAATGTATGACATGATTTTTTGGAACAATATGATTTCTTGGACTTCGACTCTTAAAAGAAAAAATGACATTTATTAATTTTTAGTAAAATGAAACATAATAAATATATTTTTAACTTTAGAATTTATGTAAATGTAGAGGGCACAATTTTTTTTTCATGAAGTGATGTCATCGAAATAGAACTAGCTTTCATTGATGGTTCCATTATCATAGGTAATGGGATAACATTATTGGATAGATATCTAGATCTTTTATCGCTTTGATTACAAGCATTGGCATTGAGTTGTTTGTTCATCAAGTGTAAAATTTTAACATTAATAAATTAAAATATCTTATCATCCGCATGGTGTAACAAAATATTAAAATAATTTTTTGAATTATAGATTAATAGATAAATTATAAAGTTAACATAAAAAAGGGAGCTAAACACAATGTCTACAGTCAAGTCTCTTAATGGAATCTTGTTTGTGACTCATATCTCATTATGTTATGAACACAAATGATTGTTTTTAGTTTGAATAATCTTCTTGAATTTTGGGTTCGAGTAACCGCATCCAATAGAGCTATCTAAAACACATCATATATGTAATCTCTATAAATTATTAAGTGAATATTGGGTTTATATTAGTTCATATAATAAATAAGCACCAGTAGAAGTATAGACAATAAAAACCTCAAATATTATCACTTTTTTGTTTCATCAATATTTTTCATTGTTGTCTCACCCCTTTTCTAACAACCATGCGATTTTTTGTCATTTCTGACATATTTTTTATGCTTTTTATAAAAGGTTGGTAAACTATTAAATTATAAGAAATTATAGATATAATAGGTAAGGTATTTTATCTTTTTTCTTATGATATCTGAAAAAATGAAATTACAATGACCTTATCTTGGGGTTTGATTTATTCAGTGATAATTTTAACACTTGTGTTTTATTAAATGTATAGTTAAAAAACAACCACTAAAATAGAAAAATATCAAATAAAATAAACTGAGTCAACCTAGTTTAAACCTAGTACAAATAAATAGATTTTAATTGAAATATCCTAATATGTAATAAAGTAATTATTATGAAAAAACAACCACTAAAAGTAATTGAACCAGCTGAGTTCAAACATCACAAAAGTTAGTAGCTTTGAAATGAAATATACATCTATGAAACAAAAATATTAATATTTGAAATGAAATAAATGATCAAAATTTTTAGTGAAATTACATTTTATTACTAGGAACACTAAAATTGGATAAAAACATTTTCAAGTAGAAAAAATGAACGACTTTAAGCATCAGAGAGGAAGAGTAGAAGTGAAGACACCATCTCGATAGGGTTTAGGAGATGTAGAGACATGATAGTAGAGGGATTTTTCAAAAGTGTACAAAGGAAAATGTGCAAGGAGATGAAGTGTGTGACTCTTTGAGTGATCATAAATTGCACTAATCAAGTGGAGATTTGAAAGAGGAAGATTGGAATAGAGAAAATAAGCTCAGTAGGGTCTCATAGATTGAGAAGTAGCCACGATAGAGGGATTTATACGGAGTTGAAAAATGCATTTGTGACCTTTCACGCGACAACCAAGAAGTTGGAAGTGGAATGAATCAAGATGAAAGTGGGATAAATGAAGAGGGAGCTGTGTAAGGGGAGAACAAATTGTTTGGGTTTCTAAAGTTGAAGGAGAGGATAATTGAGTCTCTAAATAGGAATTGAGCGGTGGGATGCACAAATCAAGAAACAAGGACAGTGTAAGGGAGCACAAATTTGTAGGGTTGCTGAAGCTGGTGAAGATAAAAATTGATGATGGAAGTAGGAAGTGGGATGTAAGATAACAGATGTAGGAACAATGGAAGGTAGTTCTGACTTATAGGGTTTCTAAAGTTGAGGGATATGTGAATTGAGGTGGCAGGAAAAAATGTAGTGGGAGTATAGAAGATAATCAGAGGGAGTGAGGAAGGTTTGAGCTTCCACGCGGAGGTTGAGCCATGAGATTTAGAATGAATAATAGATTTTGGAATTATATTTTGAAAACCCATCCATACAATGTATTATATCAAAATCAACTATAAAAATGGTAATAAAATCAACAATTAGATCATTTTTATGCATTATAAAAGGAACTAGTTGACACTACTTTGCTTCAATATGTTTCCCACTAGGAGTTTGATTGAAAAATCCATTGTTACGGTGAATTGAAAATATGTGATTTTTTAGAAAACTGGGAAGATATAATAGAATGAAATCATCTAGAATAAAATATAAGTTTATCTAAATTTTAAGAGATGATTAAAGTACCTTCCACTACATCATTTAGAACTTTAACCTCAACTATTGTGACTGCATAAGCAAGGCCCTATTCCCCTGGGCTATTTTTTGGGAATGTTTCCTTGACATCCAGGACAATCTTGTTTATAGTGTCCTTATCCTTATAGCTAAACCATTTGAAATTACTGAATTATTTAATACTATAACATTCACAAACCCAGTGGAATGTTTCTCCATACTTTTAAAAATCTCCCATTCCAAATAAGCATGTTCCATTATGTTTATTTCCAAATTTATTTTAATTTTCAAATTATATTATTCCCTTATTCCCTTTTTCCTTATTTCCTTTTACAGAGTACACAACATCCCAATTATAATATTTCCTACCTTTAAATCCATATGGCTTGAAAAATTAATTCATCATTCTAATGGAACATGATATTGTATGCTCGTATGATGAGAATTCTTATGAGAATAGTTCCCTTCATAGAATTGTCTTATGACCCTCAAAGTAATTGTAAATATTTGTCTTTAAATTATATATGTATTTTTCAGCATGACTTTATGTCCTTTTAAAGATAAATTCATTCTTAATGTAATTTCACCCTCTTTCTATCTTAGACTCAAGAATTGTCTCTCCATATCTGTTTACTATCCACAATAGAAATATTTTTCCAAGAAAATTTATTTATAATCCTTACATTCCATATTTTATATTTCCACCTACTCTATTTTTTTCAATTAATGACCACCATTGATCCATATCTCTTGAGAGATGATAAACTATCATGATGACCTTCCCCCTTTTGTTACTTTACAATATGGGAAATATATTCTCTACAGAGCATATCCACTGTTCTGCTAAACTTTTTTTTAGTCCCTTAATGATGGAGGTTTTTGTTTGTTTAATATGTATAACACTATTACAATGCATTGTGAATCGGGATACTCCATGTGAGTAGCGTTACTTCTCATAACCATATTTAGTTTTTCTCAGTATAGTTATATGATGTACATCACCAGTTGCAGCTCCAGCTCCAACATCATTATCTTATAAAGGAGGAAAGTCCCAACATGGAATATGCGTGTTGATAAAATTCCATTAATTCCTCTAGGTTCCATTTCTAAACAAAAAAAATACACTATATTAGACTATGAAATTTTAAAAATAGTGAAATACTTAAAATAATTATGTATAAATAATGTAAAAAATCATAATATTGGATTCCTTGGGAATATTATACAAGTTTTTTATGTAGTTATATTTCCTAAATATATGTTTCCCTAAATCTAGTATATGAATTTTCTACCAATATTTCTCTGATACCAACTATAAATTCCCCATTCCTAGTATTCTAGAGTATGTGGGAAATTTATTACCTTTATACTATGTACAAGCAACCACATTCCAAAGGAACTATTTGTTTAGTAAATTTGGTAAACTTGAAAAAACAAAACTATTACAATACAACTTTGAATGAAATAAAACATATTATTTCCTTGGATAAAACCATTATTATCCCAGTTTAACCCTGCATATTAGTCTTAAAAAAATCTTGGAATCCTGAGTAAAAAATAAAACATAAGAAAGGTATGAGATTAGATTCTCAATAAGGGTAAGCATACAAAAAAACTATCATAAATAAACACAAAAAATAATTAATGGGGAAATAATAAGAAAATTCCATTAAATCATAATCTTTAACATAATATGGAAGGAATAAAAACTTATCAAATAATTTAATATAAATAAATTAATGGGAATGAAACTTAACCATAGATATTATACTATTTCAATAATCATATGAATTATCCATAACTATTCTCACAATTAAGGAATTCAAAATTAGGTACATCATAAATATACCATCAAGGATTTGACTAAGACACCATAAAAAATCATGTAAGACATTAGACAATACCCAAACTAGTTGTCCTCATAAGACCAACCAATGCATCAAGGTGATATAGAGATCCGCGCCATATCACTCACAAAGTCTAACTCATTCCTTATACGAAAGGGGAGAATCAAAATAAAAAATTACATTAATATTGAATCTAGAATATGAAATGAATTTCCCCAAACAATAAATATAATCATAAAATATCTAGTGTAATATGATGAATTGTATCAAAATAGCACGTCGACAGTCAAAATAATCAGACATTTCAATAAAATATAGTATATGATATCATAAGATATCAACCTCAATTAAGTGTAATATCCAACAAATGGTGTTGATATAGTTGAAAAATACTCTAATAAAATCATTGAGAAATTTTTGAGAGAAATACCACATTACTTTGAAATAATTATTTTAAGACTTTAAGGTCTCATAAAAGGTGAAATATTCACTCATCCAATAAAATTTTAAAAACATTCCTTGAAAACTTTGGAAAAGAAACATTTAAAATAGTATTTTTAAGAGAAATTGTGAGTGTTAACCAAATGAATTGATTATTTTTATCAGTTAAAAATTCACATTAAACAAATTGAAATACAAAATTAGATAATAAAAATTTGTTTCACATGTTATATCATGACATAATATATGAAGTAGAAGTTTAACCGAAACAATGGAAATTGGGTTAAGAATTTCCTTACCGCTCTATAATTGGTCAAATCGTATTCCCCATAAAATTAATGATCATAAAATTAAAAGTTTAATTACATGAAGATAAATGGATTCATAATATGATATATTAAAGGCTACTGTGTACACTAAACATTATAATAAGGGTTGAATAAGGAATATATCTCACAAAAGATAAAGTTAGATGAGAAACCCTTACCTTATATCCAAGAGCATTATATACTTGTACTTAATATCCTAGATAATCAAATTATATTCATTATTTATATAATTAAAAACCTCTTAAACAAATATTTAATGTATTATAATTTTATTAAGTTAATTTAGGTCAATTTCAATGAGTTATAATGTTGAATTTAATTGTTCTTGAAGTGTTCATTTCATGATTTTATGGTATGTTCCTTTAAGAACAAATATATAAATTCTTTTCAAATGGGAAAAAATTCTATTTAAGTGGAATTAATGAACTTACATAATTTTCAATGGTTTCACATATCATCTGGTTATATGGTATTAGGATGAATCATCATATAAAATGTTGATAAAAATGTTTTAATTTTTTTTTGTGATTTTTAGGACCATCACAAAAATGTATAGTTTAATTTTATATTATGTTTATATATATTGGTTTCAGACCATGATATAACTTATAATATTTATATTGAAATATTATTTGGCCAAAATAATAGTTTTATGATAATCCATGAATAGGATAATGGAAAATTAAAACTTATTTCCATGAAGTTGTGGAATCCACACATCACAGATAGTGTTGTCATGTTTTAAATAAATTAGGGAGGAGTAGGTATTTTATGGTGAATAATAAGTTATTAAAATAAAATTAAAATATATATTTGATAATAGAGTTACCATGATTCTTTGGATAATGGAGACAAGGAGAGTATTAGAAAAAATAAATAAATAAAAGAGAATGAGGGATGATTTTACCTCTTGAATATCGTCTCCTTAGAAACCTCTTTAAAACGCTTGGATTTGGTATTTTGGTAAGACCAGAAGGACATATAAATGGGGAAGAGGCTTTGTAAATGAATATAGTATAATTTAGAAAAAAATCATGGCTTATAAGGTTTTAGGAGAAGGAGTGATATTTATAGGGGAGGAGAGGGACATTTATTTATTATTCTATTAATTTATTTATTATTTTGGCTCAAGAATATTAATACTATTGATTATTATGACTAAGTAAAGTAACTAGTGCATGCGTGTTTGAAATAATGGGTGATTACACCAGTATGTACTAAAAAATAAATGTTTTTAACTTTTAATGTCAAATACCATTAATTATTTTAATTCACTCTTCTTAAAAAACTTAACTATTTTTGAAAAATTTAAAAATTAAACTTCAACATTTTTCAACATATAGATTTCAAAAATTGACTCCATTTTATGAAAAGAATTCTATAAATATAAGAACATTTCTTTTTAAATAAAATCATTATTTATTTTAAATATAACAATTTTAATATTATAACTGATTTTACGACACATTAAAAAATTAATTATGGTCTCATAAAACTATCTTATAATTATAATGAAAATAAATACTAATTTATGAATAAATTTTATGAAAATAATTTTTTTAAGTCATTATATCAATTATAAAACTGTAAATAAACATTTTTATTTCACAAAAATATAAAAATATTATTTATCATTTTAAAAAATTTATTTACTTATTACATGATATAAATATATCATATTTTAATTTATGAGATACCTAATTTTTAATTATAATTTCATAGGTAATGATATTATTATAATCTTAAGATTAATATTCCTAAGGGTCACATTACTATTCAACAATCATATTTATATTTAATAGCATATCACGACTTATTTAAGCTCAGTGTTGCCTGAAACACAAGCTATTGAATAAAATGAATTAATTTAATAAGATACATACCATAAAATATAGGTGGGTTATATATACTTCTTTACTTTTATGTACAACCTTTTCATGATAATTGGTATGCAATCTCAAAATGATGCATCCATATCATGTTTCATTCCTTGCCATAAAACGTTTATTGCAATAATATTGTACATTGTAGTTAACCCATGATGAATTAACCATAGAGAAACATGAAATTATTTCATTATATTTTCAGTAAAATAATTAGAAACTAACATTTATCATTAATAATATTAGAGAAAATAAATATCATGTGTCCTCCTTGGTAATTACTCCCCACCATATAATCTTCCTTGAAAAACATGACATTTAGAATCTGTACTCTAACTTTTGTTCACTAAATCCATGAAGGGAGAAGAGATGGTTAAAGTAAAGGAGACTATATTTTCGGCAACCTTAGTTACATCAATATAGAACTCATAAAAAATGAAATAATTCGAAAGTCACTTTTGATTCTTAAAACACATTAATCTTAGATTTTTCTTATAAGGTATCTGTATTTGTATCCCCTTTCTATGAAGTGTATATTATCTCAAAATGAAATGAAAGAAAATATTAATTACCATTTATATTTCAAATGTTAAAATTCAATTAAGAAAATATATACCAAAATATATATATTTAGTATATACATCATTATTTAAATTAAAATGTTTTGGCGCTGATGATTAAGTACATAGACCCTCACAACCAACTTATGATCATGGAAAATGTAAATTTTCTCAAGTGGAATAATCTATATATAAATATATGTAACCACTCATATCTCTTACTTTAACACACATCATAAACCCACATCATATCTCCATTAAAATTAGAGTAAGTGCCTATTGGATGAAGTGAGTAACTCAAGACGGGGGATGAGTGAATTGAGTAGTCAATACAAATTTATATTTAAAAAATTTAAAAAATAAATACATTAATTTAATAAAAAATAATAGTTAATCAAAATATTAGAAATACATAAATTTTATTTTCCAAATATCTTTTTAGATGTGAGATTAAGGCATAGTTCATATAACTGTAAAATACATTAACTTTTAAAAATAAGATACTTTATGTAATAAATTATATAAAAAAATTAAGACTAACCATCAAAATAATGTTTTATTTAATTTTTTTAAAAATATAAACAAATTTATAAATGAAAAAAAAGACTAGAAAATAACTCAATGAAATTTATACAAGTGTTTCATTCTCAAGCTGAGATATAATCCCCCCAACTTTGAAGTCACCTACTACTAAGAAGTTTATTATTAAATAAATAGATACCCAGCCTATATTGGATTTTATAAGAAATATATTAGAAGGATGTACATGAGAAAAACCTCCCCTACACATATAGATGGTACAAAACAAGTACATATAACACATGCCATATTGCACATTTATTCATGAGAATATATGTGAAGAATGTTTTTTAAAGAGTATCTAGAACTTTCTAGTTTAGCATATAATGCATTGATATTACAGATAAATAGAGTAATATTAAACACAAATCAAAATATTAGTCATAAAAAAGATCAAGAGTTTAGGAATGATAAAATGTGAAGCATCTCAATCTGAATATATTTGAATTTCCAAATAAATTGAATTTTTGTTTGGAAGGATCTTGGATAAGATTCTATTTTTTTGGAATTAGAGTAGTGTAAAGTCTTCTATGTAGTATAGGAACTCACATTTAGAAGCCCCTGTTTTGTATCACATGCAGACACATATTACAGAATGATACACTTTTACATGATAAGATATTCTTCTTAAAAATATCATCATCAAAGTAGCCATTGTAGAATAATAAATGCAACATTAAATTCACTAACGCTCTATTTAATGATTAAAAAAACTCTTCATTAGAGATTTTTAATGCTCCAATTCTATGTTAGACATGGAAGGATATCTTCAATTAAGTAAGGGTTAGTTAAACTCATGAAAAAATGACATGGTTAGTTGATGTGACAAGGTGACATGGTCGGTTAATCTCTTCAGGCATTCAATTTTTTTTACATGCTGTTGGTTCATGACTTCATTAGGTAGGCTATTTTTTCATGTGGCCACTATATTAAACAACACAGTAATATATTACATCATGAGAAATTATACTTACCATGGAATTATAACATGATATCTTCATGTGGTAGGAAATTTCCTTCATGTGGCCACTTCAATGATTTTCAAGATTAGGTATTGATCTCAAGGTAGGTTTATTGTATGTGTGGTATGTTGACATGGTCACTTGTCCTTCACATGGTAAGGTGGAATAGTAAGCCACAAACTTAACTATTATTGATTTTTTCCAGTAAAATTGTTTTCTAATAAAAAATAGGGAATAAAATAAATATAATTTTAAATATGTTTCAGGATCATTAAAATAAATAGGCTCTATAATAGTCTAAAAATCACCCCCTTTATGATGATCACAAATAATTACATTTAATTTGAAATTGAATTGCATATAACAAATTTATATTAATTAAAGATTAAAATATATTTTTAGCATGTTCTAGAAATTATGAAGATTTTTTGCGATGAATTAAAATTATTTTTATTTAACATTATTTATGATTTTATTTCCTCTTTTGGGATTGTCCATAAAAACAATATAAGGATTATGAAAAATGATATATGAGAACAGAATATTATTTTCCATTAATATAACAAAAGTGATTATAAAAATATTAAAAAAATATATATATCAGAAATAATAATCTAAATCCAAAAGATGGGAAGCCCAAAAATTTGTAGGAAGGATTGGATCCTTTCATTTAGATGTACATATAGTAGCATAGGTTGTAATAGGAGTAGATGAGGAGGAAGGGTCTCCAATAACTACAAACTTGGAAACTTTTCTAAGATACTGAGATGCTAGGAAAGATGTTAGACCAAATGTATTTATGGTAGAGGAGGTAGTAGGTTGTGAAAAATTGAGTATATGAAGGGGTGAGAACAAATCTCTTTGAGGTATATAAATATGGTTTTATCAACCGGGTGAAGTCATGAACATCTCAAAAACCATGGAACAAAGACTAAATAAAATCATCATGATTCTTCATTAATGTTTCTAGAACTGGATTCATTGCACTAATCTTATCAAGTTTTAACATAATATATTATGTTATATGGGAAATCATCAAGTACACAAAAAGATTTATCAAAATTACATTCAAATATGACATTGTGAAGTTTATTCTTATATAATAATTGATTTCCCTCTTGATTGTTTTGAAATCTTTAGTAGCTTTCATGGAATCCTATAAAACTAATGCTATGATCTTGGTAGCATTGGTTTGAAACCCATCATTTACAGATATTTTAGAACTACTAAAATATCTGAATAAAAATTCGGACTCATCCAAATGAATATTTTGATATTGTATTCATCAAAAAATGATTGAAAAAGAGGAGAATAAGATATAAGATCAGGTTGAAACCCAACATTCATGAACCAATTATCTAAATAAATCATTATATTATATATACAACCTAAAGATCACCAATATTAGCACTCAAACGTTCAATAGCCTTCTATATCATATCAATTCTGAAATAAAATCTTAGCTACATATGATTGATCACTAAAGTAATAGCTTCAAAAATACCATCTTTTCTCACTTTTATAAAGAGTTTCAAAGTTAACAAATAATCTCTTGAACATATCCATCGTTTATAATTTTAAATTATATATTTCATCCTTAGTGAAATTTGAAGTAAAAGTAATGGAGGATGTAGAAGATGTGGGAGATAGACCACTAGACAGATGCTTACCATCTACCTTAGGAGTATCCTCCATAGATCAATATCTCATAGTTTTATCCTTGAAACTATTATCAGATTCAAATTCATTTGAATAAAAATATTAAACTATATCCTCATGAACAAAAATCATTGAATACTTAATTAAATCTCGAATTTCAACCTCTGTATTGAAATATCCATCTAATATTTTTTGAACAGATGGAATTATAGGTCCCCCATGTCCATGTGTACTACCTCCATGATCTTCATAATTAGAATCAAGATATTCTAAGAACAAGATAAGAGATCCAAGGATATTATCCCCCTTAGAAGGAGAACTTAGTATAAGATAACTAGGATTACTCCCAATAATAGGAGATACTTATAAAATATCCCCAACTTCATTAGATCAAAAAGACTGATCCCATTCTAGATCATCCTCTTAATCCCTTTTAGCTTATTCATCAAGGCCTACAACTCCTGTCCCTTATTCTCCTTTCCCTTAATACTTAACTAATTCATATTATACTTCTTTAGAATGATAAATATTATCATATTAATACTCAAAAACTTAATCATGATCAAGATCAGTTTCTAATAGATCCTTATTTCTAATATGATACTTTTCTATGTAAAATGTTTCATATTGTTTCTCTAGGTCAGCCTCCCATTCTTGTTTCCACATATTTCAATTAAATCTGGTTTTCTTATTTTTTTTTTAATGAAGAAAAAATGCCTCAGATAAATTTATCATTTTATCCCCCTATGGAACTAATAATTTATCCTCTATAAAGAATTAAATGATCTTAGGATATGGTAAATAAGAAAACATTGATGTTGGTTACACAATTTGTACACATTTCCTATAAAATATCTAAAAATACTGATTTGAAAAACTTATTCATTAAAAATAAGAAAAAAAGTCCCAATTCATTAGGATACTAAAGTATACTTTCTTGGGAATAATAGGTTCTGGATAAAAATTACTCGTATCCTAAATTCTCCATTCATCTTAATAGAAGTGGGTAATTTGGAATGTCCATTCCCATGGAGATCATCAAAGAAATTCTAAAACTAAATATGTGGATAATTAATAGAATATGAACTTTGATAATCATCATATTCCCTATTGTGAGGCACTCCAAAACACTTTTACCTACGATTTTAGGAAAACCCTAGAACATCAAAATAGATTATTGTTCTGGAGGTACCTCATTTCTGACCAGGGGGAAAATCTATATTTCTATAAATATCATTGGAAGGATTTGGATATAAATTACTACCATTTTCACTAAATGAATCCATTCATACCTAATTCTAAATGACTTTCCACACCAATTATCCTTTTGATTTTAACCACCACACATAAACTTATTTTTCCATTTAAAATGATTGATCAATATGAATTGTCTCTCCGAAAATACACCTTAATGGTTCCTTGAGAATTTGTCAACAAGACTTCTAGCATGTTATCACGATCACTGGAGGATTCCAAATAGTAGGGAGGGCCTAGGGTGTGTTTGTGATGAGACTATTACCTCATTGGTTATGGTTAATGAAGAAAATATATATTGAATAAATAACAAAATAGCCAAAATCTAAATGCATAGACCAATAACTTGCCTTAGTGGAAGAAGAAATACTAAACAGATAGTCGTGGAAATAAAAAATAATAATGGATGAGAATTAACTGGAAAGAAGAAACTTGATGAACATGAATTTATATAAACGACGATGATGATATTTCATGTATGTGTACAAAAGTGTGCATAAAAAACACAGGATACAAGCATATTACACATGTTATCAAAATATAAGAAAGGACAAAAATAACAACTACTAACATCTCGAGCATAAGATCGATCATCTTCTCCCATTATCCATCCTAGAAAATAAATCAAGCATCAGAATTGAGATAGTTCCCTTTATTTATACCCACAACCATGAATTCTATTTGGGTACCAAAGGCAAGCCAATTATGGTGTGAGATATAATCCTAGTAGACAACCACCAAAATTGTAAATATTATTCAATTTTGTGTAATAAAATATCAATAGTTTTCCTTTATTAGTAAATTCAAGAAATAATTAAATAAATAAATAATTATGCCAGACTGGGTTTCACTTGGGACACCCATCCAACTTTCCTACTTAGACCTAAGATGATGTGTCCGAAACAAGGTATATTTCCAAAATAATGTTAGAGGTATAATGTACATGAACCAAGACTATCCCCAAGAATGTGGTTTAGCTTGGTGAAAACATCCTTGAAGTACCAATTCCAAAGATACATTTTTTTTTAAAATAATTCACTTATCTTTTATTTCAATTTAACCTCTTTATAAAATAAAATATTTTCCCTGATCTCATCGAAAAAAAAATCTAATAGAATTCCAAGTTCCATTATAAGGGCTCAATATAAGTCTAATTCCAGTGGAATCTATCCAAGAAACTCAATAATGATATCCCATGTGATAATCCAGGTGATGAAGACAACATGGACTATCTATTGAGTCTATAACTAGTATCAAACATAAGGGACCAAATATATCTCATGGAATGATAAAATCATCGCACCACCAAGAAAATCCTTGATGTATTCCCTAGGGAACTAGTGTCACTCATCTATAGGTAAAATATAGAACACTCGGCAAGCCCATCCCATATATATCTTGTATCTCCATCAATTTTTTTACATTTCATTTAAAAATTATAACTATGGAATGAGGAGCACATCTAAGTGGTCCTTAAGTCAAAACCCATCGTATCACACTCATCATAAGGTAAAGATATGTCTTGGTTGTAAATGACATACCGTTAAACAAAATAATAATTTATAACATTATTTAAAAATGTTTCCATGCCATTGAATTAAATAATCCATTTATGGAAAATAGGGAAATACATAAGCACTTTAATAATTCACTAATTTAACCATTTCATTTATGGTTTGAGTTGTAGGAGATAACTGATAGTTCACTACCCTATTCAATTAAATTTATTAATCCAAGGTACCATTTACAAGTAAACACCCTCAAGAAAATTTAAAATATATATGGAATAGGTAATTAATCCTCAAGGGTGGAGCACACCCATAGGGGTGGCATAAGTCCAGGAGATCAACCTAAGTGTTGGGTTCTCCACTAACCGAGGTTGCATTTTGAAATGTATGACATTAAATTTAATTAATTTAATAATTAGAGGTATCTCCAGAAGGTTTCAACTTCTGGAATAATATCTCATGATATAGGATGAATTAGAATAATGGGAATTAATGTAGACCACCTACCTTATCCCCATAGTGCTTCCCTCATCTATCATCCACCTTTGATTTGATAAATAATAGATGATATCAATTAAATCATCAAATTCCCTGAAAATGGGGAAAATTATCATGCAACAATATATAGAAATAAATGAAGGAAGCAACTATAATAGGAAGAATGATGAGTGCAGAGCTTACCTCAATCTTTATGATACTATTAACAGTGATATATTTGGAGTACATATAGAGAACTTCTCTCAATACCTATGATATGTGGAGGAGTCTTAATGGGAGAGGGAGGAGAGGTAAACTCATGAAAAAAGATAAGGGAATGAGGGTTTAAACACAAAACATTTATGGGGTTGAAATGTAAAATAACCCACATAAGTAGGGGTGTATGGTTTGGCTACATGGGTGGTAAAACAATGCAATAGTCATGAGAAAGGCCACACTAAAAGTGGTTTGTAATCCTATATATTCATGTTCATGGGGTCACACAAATAAATAAAAAAAATTCTTCTCTAAAACCCCACTATCTCAAGATGTATAGTTAAATAAATCGTACGGGCCTGGTGGAACTGTTTATACGAACCGTGCGACTCAGTCCTCCTCTTAAAATTTTTGGGCTCCTGGATTCAAAAAAAACCCAAACACCATTGAGACGTAGAAGAATTTATTAGGAAACTTTTAAATTTTATAATCAAGAAATTAAATCTAAAATAAAGACCTATTGATTTTAGAATGGTCTGGATATTAAAAATAAGATACAGATTATTCGACTTCACTAGTGCCCCCGAGCTGTATTTTGAAATTTTTTAATTCTTAAAAGGAGGTGAATAAATTTAATATGTGTTCTATAATATTTTCTTCATCCCCTATAATTTTGATTTATTTTATATCTTTGAAGGTTTGGAAATGGAAGTTAAAATAGTGATGTTTAAGTTGGAGAGAGAAAGATGTTCGAGATGAGAAAAATCCATCAGCTGAAAATATCATAAAATTATAGAGGATATCTAAGTGAAAATATATATAAGGGATTAAATTATGATTTGAGTTATATTATAAATCATTTAGTGATCAAAATCATAATAAATATAAAAAAATACCATTAATAAAATTTCTTGAAAAATTCAAAGTAAATAGACATGGTAAGTCTGTTGAATTTAAATCTTTAATAACATAAGCATGGTAGACCTAATAATCATAACCATATGGTAGGTACGATGACCATATCACCAAGATGTTCGTAGTACCTAAGTATTGTTGGTTTTCATAGGTTTTGTTGGTATGCATAGTGATTATGTGAGTAGATACTTATGTTATATATGGTGACCACATACGTAAGTGTTCAGAGTATGCATACTGGATACATGAAACAAAACTCACGGTCAACCTACTGACCATGTGAAGAATAATTCATAATTAATTCCATATAATCTTATAGAACCTAAATGAAACATGTTAACATAGTAATTAAAAATAAAAAATAAATTAGGGAAATTACACATAATTTATCATGACCAATTCTTATTTGATTTAATTATTTTTATCAATATTGAAAGGATTTGTAAATATATCAACTAGATGATGTTTTACACCATTGAATCCTAGAGTTATATCTCCTTTCAGGAAATGATCTATTGAAAAGGGACATTTAATGTACGCATTATTTTATCAAGAATGTGATATAAGATTCTTATAAATTTTTATCACTTTTATATTTTTTACAATTTATCAGGACATGTTGGAATTGATATTAATTTTCTAGTAATGTATATTTCATCAATAAAATATATGAACATTGACTACCAAAATATATGTACTCACTTATAGTAGTGGATAATTCTATAGATTTCTATTTCTTACAACACCATGAAATAAGTGACATTCACAAAATGATACATGTTCCAGAAGTTATTTTTCTACCTAACTTACAAGCACTAAAGTTTTCATCTTAATATCTAACAGAATCAAATTCCTATTTTATAGAGTAATATAATCCTAATTTGGTTATATTTTATAAGTATTTAAAAATCCTTTTCACATATTTTAAATGATACTCTTTTGGGCTTCCTTGAAAATGGGCACACATACACACACTAAACATTATATTAGGCCAACTAGCAGTTATGTATAATAATATTATAATTATAACTATATAAGTAGTTTGATCAAATGGTTTACCAGTTGATCGGTATCCAACTTATAGATAGTACTAATGGGTGTATCACTAAATTTATTACTTTCCATAATTAAATGTGTTAAAATATATTTTTTATACTTACTAGGATTTAAAATAAATATTTCTTTTAAAAAAAACTAAAAACGAAGAAACAATTCAAGTTCACCCATAAAACATATTTCGAGTTTAATTTGAATCATTTTTTAAACCATAGTACACAATGAATTTATTTAATATCGATAAATAATATCATTAAAAATATTTATAAAAGTAAAATATCATTCAAAATTATTTTAATAAATAATATTGGGCCAACTATTCCTTTAGTAAAACATTTAGAAACAAAAAATGTGCTGATCCTGTCATACCATGATCTAGGATCTTATTATAAACCATATAAATATTTTTTCTTGTCAAAAAATTATTTTTAAAGAGAGGGTTTTTAAATCTATGGGTTATTCCACAAAAACATCATCGATAATGTAAACATAGAATAATTCAATCTTGACATCAATTTGATATTGTTTAAAATCCAAATACATTATATAGGAAAGAAAAATTCTATTAAACTCAAGTCTAGCTACCAGAAAAAATATTTCCTCATTATAAATACCTTATTCTTATTTATATTCCTTTGAAAAAAATATAGCTTTGTTTCTTTCTATTGTTCTTGAATCATCAACCATGCTCCTTACACCAATTTAGTTACAATAGTTAGGTAGTCTTTGGGTATTTCAACTTGTCCCCAATATCCATTTATTTTAAAATAATTATGTTATTATTGCATTTCTATTACCCAAAATTCATCATTAATTGGATCATTGACGTTCTTAGTTTTATTTTGTGACAAGAAATCTTGATTTTTAACCAGTTTTATTAGAGAAGCTCCTATATGAGTTATTTTTCCTAGGTTACCTATAATAAAAAAATAATGGATGATATCTTTGTGTTATAATAGATCAAGTAATAAAAGTGTTGACACCACATTCTCATAAATAGGTTTAGGTTAAAACTATTCTTTAGAACTAGGTGGGTTATTTACAAGAGGTCTAGAAAAATTATCACTGATTTTAGAATTTATTTCCAGACTAGAAAGGTCATGCTTAAAATTTTCTAAATCAGTCTTAGAATATTGTGGAACCATTTTATCTAATTTGATATGTAAGGATTATTCTGTAATCCTATCCATTTTATTAATAAAACTATATGATTTAATAAACATATAATATCCATGTATAATTCCTTCAACACTCTTGGATATAAATTTTTATAAATTAGCATTTATACTGAGTATAAATAATTTAAAACAAAAAACTCTATAGTAATTGACATTTGGTTTTCTACCATTCCATAATTAAAAAGGGTTATTTTTAATAGGGATTTAATTAAAACTATATTAATTATACAGAAAGTTTTATTTATTTCTTCTTCCTAAAAACAATTAGATGAATCATACACATTGCGAATGGTTTAGGAAATTTATTATAGGGTTCTATTTCTTCTCTCTAAATCACCATTCAGATGTGGGGTCATAAGAGCTAGAAATAAATGAATGTATACATGTTATGATAATAATGATTCAAAATCTTGATTTTCACACTCGTGACCATAATCACTTATTAATGTTATAATTCTTTGACCTCTAATATTATCTACTGATCTAGAATATTTGAAAAAAATAAATATCATAATTTTTATGATCAAGGAAGTATACCCATGTGTATCTAGAATAATCATCCATTATAACGTAGAGATAAAGTTTTCCTGCTAAAATAGATGCTCTATAGGGTTTAAATAAGTCTCAGTAAACCAAATCTTATGGTTTAATAGTTTAAAATTATTTCATTTATATGTAATATATTTTTCTTTTCTTTCCATTTTGGTAGGAATTTTTGACATTGTTTGGAATTATAGATTAGATAAATCCTTAACTAAACCATTCCTAGTTATATTTATAATTGAGTTTATATCTCAATGTCCTAGTCTCCTATTCCAAAGACAATATTCTTTATGCAAGGAACTTAAACCAGAAACATTTAAAAAAAAGAAGGAATTTAAATCTACTAATTTTTTTTTTATTTATCAAATAAGTAAAAAATAATACATTCTTAGAATCAAAGACATTTCAAGAATTTTTTTAAAACATAACATGAAAACTATCACCACACAATTGTGAGATGATAATAAGGTTATACTGAAATCCAACAAAAAAATAAAACTTTATAATTTAAAACTGTACAAGAGTTAGCGATTTGGACATGTTTAATTATTTTCTATGTGGAATTGTCTCCAAAAGTGACATGTCCACCATCAACATTAATCTTGTTTTGGAATCTTGAGTAATCCCCAATCATAGATCTGGGAAAACCACTATCTAGGTACCATAATTTTTTACAAGATATTTTCTTGTAAGTTAACTAAAAAATTGATTTGAATGGAAAATGATTTTGGTACCCATATTTTATTAGGTCTAGAAGTGTCAGTAAGAAGCGTTTTTGGAATCTATAACTATCTTACTTGTTTTTTATAAGAATATTTATGACTTAAAATAAATAATTTATTTGTCCCAGAAGAATAATATCTATTATCCAAACTAACTTAACTAGATCTTGAAATAAGTTTATTTTTAATAATTCTCATCTATCTTGGTTGATATCCTTTTCCAGTGGTATATTTAGGAGTTGTGTTTTTACCAAGAATATGAGTAAGAGTATTTATCCCATTGGTAAATCATTCCAAATATTTCTTTAATAGTTAATTTGATAATTTCATCACATTATTTTCTTTAATTAGTTTATCATTATTTCTACTTTCTAATTTTAGATCTATTTTAAAGTGTACAAAAAAGCATGATGATTATTTTAACTTTTTTATTTATCTTATAATTCACTAAACACGTCATTTAGGATTTTAAAATATTCTAACAATTTCATCCCTGAACATATTTTCATCACCATTTTTTGCCTGAGAATGATTTGAATAATGAGAAGGAGATTCAAGAAAAAACATTTAAAACCTCTGATGTGTTTATTACAAAAAAGTATTTTATTTATTATTTATTTATCTTATACTGTAGTATAAATCACCTTAAATATCCTTAGAATCACTCAATGTGGATTTCATACACTTTTTAGGATTTTTATATAATCTTAATATTAATTTTTATAATTTATCTTAATAATATTATTTGATGTGACTTTTTTTTTATATTCGTAGTAGATTAATTAATATTTATAATCATCATTCCTAAAATATTTTCTATAATTTCATTTGTTTTGATACTTTCCAATGTAATTGGGGTTCTTTAAGAATTTCCTATTTTTATTGAAATGTCACTACAGAAAAATCACGATTTTGCGGCTGTTTTTTTCGTTTCGCGGCAGTTTAAACCGCCACTAAATAGATTGGCGGTGGTTTTAAAAAACCGCCGTGAAATCGTGCATCGGCAAACTATTCGCGGTGGTTTTTAAAACCGTCGCAGAACATTTCGCGGTGGTTTTTTAGCGGCGGTTTAAACCGCCTCTAAATGATTTAGCGGCAGTTTTTAATTTTTTTTAATTTTTTTTAATTTTTTTAATTTTTTTTAATTTATTTTTTTAATTATTTATTTATTTTGTATTTATTTTATTTTTATTATTTATTTTATTTTTATATTAGTTATGTTATTTATTTCATATTTATTTTATTTATTTCGTATTTATTTTATTTATTTTATTTATGTCGTATTTATTTTATTTATTTCGTATTTATTTTATTTATTTCGTATTTATTTTATTTATTTTGTTATTATTTTATTTATTTCGTATTACTTTATTTAATTTATTTATCCATGCATGCACATCCCATGCACATGCCCATGCACAGGCCCATGCAATATAAAGAAATACTGCGTTTGGTGAGATTTGAACCCCTAACCTCTTGTATATTTTCCAAAGACTTTACCACTCCAGCAAGCTCGTCATGTGGTTAATAAACAGAATTTAATATACTTATATATGTTAATTGAAAAAACAAATAATACATAAATAATATATATAAACTCAATAATAATAAATAATAAATAAAAAATAATAAATAATAAATAATGAATAATAAATAATAAAAAATAAATAATCAATAATAAATAACAAATAACAAATAATAAATAATAAATAATAAATAATAAATAATAAATAATAAATGAATATAAATAATAAATAAATATAAATAATAAATAATAGATAATAAATAAATATAAATATAAATAATAAATAAATATAAATAATAAATAATAAATAAATATAAATAATTAAAAAATATAAATAATAAATAATAAATAATAAATAATAAATAATAAATAATAAATAATAATTAATAAATAAATATAAATAATAAATAATAAATAAATATAAATAATAAATAATAAATAATAAATAATAAATAATAAATAAATAACAAATAAATATAAATAATAAATAATATAAAATAAATAATAAATAAATAATAAATAATAAATAATAAATATAAATAATAAATATAAATAATAAATAATAAATAATAAATAATAAATAATAAATAAATATAAATAATAAATAATAAATAAATATAAATAGTAAATAATAATAAATAATAAATAATAAATAATAAATAATAAATAAATATAAATAATAAATAATAAATAAATATAAATAATAAATAAATATAAATATAAATAGTAAATAATAAATAATAAATAAATAACAAATAAATAATAAATAAATAATAAATAAATATTAAATATAAATAATAAATATAAATAATAAATAATAAATAATAAATAATAAATAACCAATAACAAATATTATTATTAATAATAATATTTTATTATTAGTACTAATAAATTATTAATAATAAATAATAAATAATAAGTAAATATAAATAATAAATAAATAATAAATAATAAAGGAAACACATGAAAAAGTATGAAATGACGTGATAAGGGATGAAAAATCATGAAAACGCATGAAAACGGATGGAGAAACATATGAAGAATGAGGCATTAAAAAGAATGAGAATGCATGGGAACACATGAAAACTCATTACAACTCTGGAAAACCCCTTAATAATTTAACAAAATCATCATAATAACCCACAAAAAACTATTGATAAAGATAACAAGTCATGGAAACCCAAATAAACAGTAATAAAATGAGCAACCGTTAAAACCCGTCAAAACGGTCCTAAAGAGACAAAAACATTGGACTCACATTAACGAAGATAACTTATGATCTGAGAGTCCATTTTAGATCCGTGACCTGTCAAATCAAAGATCCTGAAACGATCTTCGACCTGAAAGGTGAAAGAGTCCGAATGGACTGACGGATCGGAAGTTACAACCACTTAAAAAAAAGCTGACGGGGAACGGGTGCTAGAAACGAGGCATCAAAAATCATAACAAACCCGATACCCACTAAAAAGGCCATAACATATGATCCATGAGTGCATGTGGGCGCTGCGACCAATCAAACTGAAGCTCATGGAATGAGCTATGATCTGGAAGGTGGAAGAGTCTGAACTGACACGCGGATCGAAAGTTAGGTCCATTTGAAGACAAGTTCGATGGGACACCGGTGACGGAAACGGGGTTTCCGAGGCCTTAGGAGGGGTTTTTGGGTTTGAAAAACCTGATAGAAGCTTTCTTGGGTCAATTTAGTGTGTAGCTCTCTTTGATGGCTTCAATTTGATATGTGGTAGAGCCCAAACAATAAGTTGAATCTTTAATGCACTTTCACTTTATGTATTAGAAAAAACATTTCTCATCCAGATCATGGTAAGAAGTTTGTTCATGTGGTAAGGTGATCTATAATGTCCACTAAGGTGATATAGTCACATTACATTTACAAGGTAAGGTGGCATGGTAAGCTCCCAACTTATCCATTTTTGATTTTTTTCTCCAATAAAACATTTTCTAACAAAAAACATGAAATCCATTAATAACATTATAAACATGATTTTGGATAACTAAGATAAGGAGTTGTTGGACTATTCCAAAAATGCACATTTAAACCAACTCTTAAATTATTCAACATACAATGTCACACTTATCATCCCATTAAAACATCACTATATACTTGTTAGATACAATTATTAATACCTATAGATGAGTGAAGACTTAAATAAACTAATTAAAATGACCATAAATTTTCAATTTCAATAATATTATTGGGAATTTTATAAGACATAATAGTTGAAACCACTTTAGAAACCATTGAAAATATATATTACTAGATAACATTTATATGTAATTTTACCTCTTTGATAACAAAAATGGAACTATATAATTTTAATATACAATCTGTGAGCTTACAATGTGTCTATGATAAAGGCTAAATGTTTCCCATTCTCTTTGTAAGATCATGTGTATTTTAATATATCATTAAAAAACATGATTTTGATTTAATCTAAAAAGGTTATAAAAAATAGTTCATTAAGGCCATAAAAATACATGGTTTATTTATTACCCAAAGAAACATCACCAAGAACTCAAAAATATCCACATATTGTATAAAATATATATTTATAACATCTTTTTCTTATGCTCTAAGAAGATTATAACTAGGATGGAGATCAGTTATATAAAACCATAAATATAATCACGCGAATGATAGATCCTTGATAATGGGTATTGATTACTAATTTTATCCTTATTAAATATATAAGAGTCAACACATAAGAAAAAAATCACCTCAACATTATTAGTAAAAAGAATGAGGACACCCTATAGAACAATAATTTCCTTAAGAAATATTAGGTATTCAAGGCCTTGAAGATTAGTTTTTAAATGTTAGTGTTAAATTAGATCCATGTTACATAGATCGATATAAATAATCATGGTACTTTTTACCGAGTCAATCAAAAACTCCACCTATCTCTTTAGGGAAAACCCTATAAAGTCATTAATAAATGCATGCTTACATCTATTAAACAAAAAATAAAAATAAAAATATTACAATTAATTCCCTCATAAATCCTATGAAACAACCATTATATCTATGATTTGATTATGATTAGTTTTCCCAAATCAAATTCGGACTTACATGTGTAGTAATCCAAGTCTCCTATAAAAACAAATGATTCCTAACATGATCTACAAAAAGTTACCCATCATCAATAAAAATGAATATAAACATATAAATGTGTTAACTAATTCATTTTAATAGTCACATAAAATTCCTTTATAATTAGAAAAAAGATATCCAAATGGCTCCCAAATTAGTTAATAATAAGGGAACATGCTAGTAATTTTTTACTAGGATCCTCTCTCCTTCCAAACAGAACATTCATTGTTAAGATTGATGATAAAAACAAAATATCCAATCCCAAAGCAAATACCAAACAAGGAGGAATAAATTAATGTGGAAACATGAATATAAAATAATGAATTAGAAAAGATAGAAGTAGATAATTTAAAAATATTGAATATCAAAGACCCCTCATTAAGATAAACTAGTGTATACTCAATACTAAATAGATAAATAGAACATACACCCCATCCTTATTAGTAAGTCACAAGAGTTATATATGAAACTTCATTCTACTGAGCCTATGCCTAAATTTGTTTCCACCCACATGAGTAACATCCCATATTACATAAAAAAATATCCTTATTATGTGGGAATATCCCATGAACATGATGCTAGAATGGAAGCCAAATCATAAAAAACAACCTTTGTAGAACTTTTCAAATAAAAGTTTTCCACATATATTAATTTTATTTAAGAATGACATTCCATTGAATAATAAGAACATACTGTTTGATTATGGAATTATCAACTACAATGATAACACTATATTAGATATCTATCTCTAGTATAGGAAGATGAAATAATCTTCCCCCAAATTATAGAATACTCTTAGTCCCTATGATTATTATAAATATTCATCTTCATGATATCTTAGGATTTAATAATGTCCATTGACGTAATTCATTCCTCCTCTAAGTTATTTGTATCAATAATATATATTTTATTCACATCCATTAAAGTTATTAAATCAAATAGCCTTACCCTAAAATGAAATAACTACTTTAATCCAAACTCAAAATTATGATATTTAGAAGAATCATCCCCACTAATGGTAAGATAAAATTGGATTTATTCTATAAAATTTTATGCATATTCATAAAGTTAAATGGTACTGAAATTCATCTGAATAAATTTATGGCTATTATCCATCCTTAAGGGGTATTAATAAAATTGGTCAAAGAAGGGAGCCTTTAAATTTTCCACCGTTAATCTACCACTCTAATAAACTCATAATTTTTTTAAAATATTCACCGTATGCCCCTTAGGTGAATTAGTCAGATCAAATATACCATGAATGACGTCAAGCCATTCTGCCACACCCCAAGGTCACTAATATCGTCTAAAAAAAGGGGATTATATGCTCGAGAATCTCAAACAATAGCAGTTACCACCATTATATCCTAATATAGTCTTCACTCCATACTCTGATTATTTTTTAGAATAATATTTATAATGTTCTTCTCAACCAGTCTCTCAAGTTCTCACAATGGAGGAACACTATAATGTTTCCCAACAATATTTGGAGGT
Organism: Viscum album; assembly: GCA_963277665.1. NCBI lineage: Eukaryota > Viridiplantae > Streptophyta > Magnoliopsida > Santalales > Viscaceae > Viscum > Viscum album. The sequence continues at coordinate 1,922,124,590 of OY728145.1, read as the reverse complement.
TAAACTACTGGATGTGGGGAAGGGTAAATTATAGTTAAAAAATTATAAAATTCTATCCAACTAAAGTATTAAACTTAATGATAGTTAATATGTTTTGATAAAGATTCAAATTAGAGTTATTTAATAAATTAAAAATTAAATAATCGGTAAAATAATTATAAACAGAGAAAAATATAACAATATATACAACTTATAAGAACAAAAAATTAAAAAAAACATGGAGTAATGAGTAAAAAACAAAATACTCATATAAATTATATTATTAAATGAGAACAAACTCCAATAAGAGTTGGCTTCACTTAAACCAAATTGAGAAGATAGTATTTAAATTGACTTTATATATCCCTGTTCTTATTCTGGAACATCCTTGATAAGAACTGTCAAAATCATTAGGAATTAAACACTATAATTTTTCTTACATTATAGTTAGCACTAGATTTCTAGCCTTATAATTTCATTATCTTCCTAATGAAAATAGTTACAACAATATTAGAAATAAAAACTCCATCTTATAGTTGATTAAAAAAATAACCACATCTTCCATTGAAGTTGAACTGCACCACTACGATGCTCTAACATCTTATAAAAACAAATTGGGATAAAACATATATTCTTAAGAATTTTACATAATTTAGCTCAAGATTAAAATTCCAAAAATTAAATTCACGAGAATTTAATCCTGTACAACAAAAATAACTCAAAAACATCATGTAAAAATAAATTTATATTTATCTGAATTGGTATTTTCAAAGTAATGAATGAAAAGGTGTCATTTACTCAACAAATCAGTCTCTCCCTAGATAGTCGATTCATAAAATTTATATTTTTCTACCAATTTCCCTTAAGGATCATCATTTTTATTAATTTGTGCTACAATTATATAAAAATAAACACACTAATTAGAAATGATAGTATAAAAATCTATAAAAAAAACCAAAAATAATTTACTACAAATGTTTTCTATAGAATCAGTCAAATAAATCTAATAATATAACAAAATTAAATTCATAAAACTAATTTTTCTTAATAAAATCATTATTTTTAAACTCTATAGGAATATAAAAAATTAGTTTACGAAAAATTAAATTATTTTCCTAATATTAATTCACCACTAAAAAAAATAACATGCACAGATACACATTTCGTGTCTCCATATTCCAAAATGATGTAAAAACTAATAGATTAATCACCCTATACTAATGTTGGTATGATATCCCTAAAATATAGTTTACAAATATTTCTAGTAAAATTCCATACGTCCTAAAAAACATAAAGTCCCACTATGGTTAAACTACATAGAAAGACCCATAGTAATTATATACTATATTCTTCCCAGTAGTATATTTTTTTTCAATCCCCTAAATATCAAGACCTTATAAAAGAAACCATTATGATATTATTTTTGAATTTCGTTCCCCTACATGACCCTTCCATTGAGATGAATCATTTTTTCATATCAAGTACACTCACCAATCTCAAAATTCTATAAACACTTATCAAGGGTCTATAATTTTCTATTTTAGATATATTTACATTCAACTGGAATATTACAGAATTTTTTTAAAATGATCAACAAGATAATTATAATAATTGGAATTAAATAATATAAAACAAAATAAAGTCTAAAACTAAATCATATAACTCAAAAAAATGAATCATGTATCAAAAAAAGTAACTAATATATACCAAGTTTAAAGTCCCTAATAAATAAAACTAAAAGAAGATAAAAAATATGTCGATGACCACATCACATGAATACATAATAGAGGAAAATAATATCTATGATGTATCCCCACACAAACTCCCATATATTGAGATACACTTCCTTTATCTTTATTATCACACATATAATCTATGTGCACATGAGTTTCGTGAATATATATAATATAAGATGTAAATATTTGTACAAACCACCAAAACCCAAGTTTCTTTAGGAATTTAAAGTTCTAATATATAATTTTTGTTAATATATTAAATTATTTAATAAAATTATATTCAAAAAATAATTTAAGGGGTTAGGTACTAAGCCATTTTCATCAGAAACTCAAATACATACTTCGACACATGTTGGTGGAAGATTTAAACACCTATTATGTAGTAAAGTAACCGAACACTAGGACAAAGTAGAGTTTACCCAAAATAAATAGAAAATTAATTAATCTAAGACCTAACATAATCAATAGTAAGATCCATGGATAATGAATAATTTTATCAGTTCGTACACTAAACTAAGACCCCTTGATAGATGGTGTAGGCACATAGTATTTATGTAAAAAATGTTTTAAGTCATAATATTTCCAAGAAAATAAAAATTCAACATATTAAGTAATTAATCATCCCCTTTTGATTTGACACAAAGAATTTATTTATTTTATATCCCTATTATGATGGTAGCATTATGTTTCTATAAGGTCAATGAGTCTGTACAATGATTATAGTGATTATGAGGAATTATATTCCCTACAAGGGATGGGATTGGGCCCCATAGAAGATAATGGAATAGATTAACTTCTATAGGTAGTTTGGGATTTGATATTATATAAGGGACTATGATCTATTCCCTAATATTACACTGAACCTATATAGGGGTAGTGTCGATAGGTATATGGTGTTAATTTTTTTTGTGACCTTAGAACCGTTGAATCAATAGTGAGATCTTTGTATGACTATTGTGATGTGTTCAGAACATATTCATGATAAAACGACATAGAAAATTTGAATTAAGTTTACTCGGATGAAAAAACCATATGATTTGTTTCATAAGAGGTTATAGGATGGATAAACTATAATATTTCAATGTGTAATTCTTCTTTAAATACAAACTATGTTAACCAGCTTATTTCACACACAACACCAACCTAAAACAAGCTATAACATGATAGATGAAAAATATTATAAAAACTGTAAGAAGAATAAAACATATAGCAAATTTGAATAAAAAAATCATTTAAAATAATGCTTAAAAATAGATGATAAATAAATACTATGATTTAATGTTAAAAAGGGTTTTGTTTTAAAGGAAAGTTTTTTTTGAGATTTATCTTAATAATTACATATATAAATTTTAAATGGTGATTATTATAATATGTAATATTTAAAATAATTAACTAATATATATCTATTCATTTAATTTTAAAAAATATGAAATAAGATTAAGAACATTTTCATCTAAAAGGAACTTTTTCTAGAAAATCAGTTTTCTTAAATTATTTATTTTCATTTTGAATATAATTTTATGAATTTTATAATATGAATTTTATAAAATTGAATTAATTTTTTAATTCTTAATGTGAAAGTAAGTTTAGTGTGTTTTTTTAATAAATGGTTAATTTTTAGGTGAACAATGTAAAATATTGTTCTTTTCAAACACCACATCTTTTATGAAATTATTTTAATAAAATCATGAATTAAAAAATTATAAAACCGTTGTATCAACCAAATATGAATTTAAAGGGAAAATAGTAATTTAAAACTATTATGTAAAACATTTGAACCCATTCTTGAGTTCTTGTAACTAAGTTATGTTTTATTATTTAAAAAAAAAATTGGTCATTTTCCATTAATTTAGTATTCTAAAAGGTCTATTATATTTTGGATATATTTTACGGTCATATAGATATTATTATTTATAAAAAATCTGGAAAATTCCATTGTAATAAATTCTATACATGATTTTTTTATAAATGAATTTTTATACACAAATAGAATTTCTCTATTTTTTCGTTAGTTTTTTCACACTATTATTAAAAATACCTTTTAACAACATTAGAAATTGAATTTTTAAATTTTTTTATAAATTTTAACCACAATTTTTTAGTTGGTAATATTTTTATTTAAATTTATATTCATAAACATACGTTTCAATGGTAAAATTTTGTTACCATGGTAAAGGTTAAAGGAGTTTAACAAGTGGTTAAACTAAGGTATAATGTATCAAATATTACTAAGAATTTTCTAAACATTATTTTATAGGTGGATATAGACCCTAAATAATACTATATTTGAAAAAATTTCATCTTTCCTCAAATTTATGTGGATAAACAAATTTATAATATCTTAATGTTAAGTGCATTAAAAAATGTACCACCCGTCTCACTTATATGATGATCTCGTCACCTCCGGACGCCAACACACACTTCAATAACATTTTCTCAACTCGGATATACCAAAATAACTTATGAATACCCTTGTACATAACTTAATGTTTCCTTTATCACTAAAATACAAACCCAAGAAGGCCTAATGATAAATCAAATGGTCGATATCAAAGGATGTGTTAATTGGATTTACTGAGATCCTTCATATTTATTTCTTCATAATGATCCTACAAATATTATATAAACATATAAAAATAACAAAATATATAAAATTAGTTTAAAAAATGTTGTTATTCCACTTCAATTACTATTATATTTTGACTTTCCATCTATTTTAAAATGAAAATGTCTGTCATTCAAACGTTCAAACCACAATCACTATGAAGTGACATATTTCATCTTTCATCAATTCATCACATGTATGGTTATAAAGATGGATTTCATAAATAAATATGATATCTATTATAGAATTATGAATCTATAAATTGAATCATTATTTACCTTTATTCCTATATATTTATCATAAATTGAAAAACGTTGCTCGTGCATACATAAAAACGGTCACCTTTATGAATGCCGTATTTCGTTTTCCATCACTAACTTAAATGAATGGTTATAAAATAATATTTAATTATTAAATAAGATATTTATGAAATTACTAACATTATATATTTTTGTAAAACATGACTAGGGTACATGGACTAGAACAAATAAATCGAAACATTCCTCTAAAACAAAATAGTTTACAAAACAAATTTTATTTTAACAAAGAATTATTAATAAATGGGAAATGATAAATTCTATGAAAATGGTATTTTTTTAGATAAGTATAAATATATTTTTAATATATATAGATATATATAATATGAATATATTATTTATTTGGTTAGGATGTGTCTGACTTCACAGATATTCGATGTATAGTTTTAATTTACAATCACATTTTTAGCATGATTATTCTTGCTTCAATTTCCTTTGAGGTAATTGTATGTTATTTATCTTCCAAACCACATATATTTTCTTATATTTGGATTATTTATTTGTATTAAAAGTATTCATTCCATTTTTCTATGCCATATAGTAACTGAACCTTTTATAATTTACCTAATAGTAACTTTACCTATAAAGAGTAACCCAATAACAATTTACCCTATAATAGGTTACCCTATTATAAGATACCCTATTAAGAGTAACCGTATAGAGTGTTTACCTAGAAAAAGTTTACCTATTGTAAATTTCCTTATATAAGGTATGTTACGAACTAGATTTTTGTAAATGAAATTCCATTTTGAAATGATAAAAATTATTATTAAATAATGAAGTTATGGAAAACACATGAAATACTCTATATATTTTAGACCATTATATGTTATATTACTTAAAATTTAAAAGATCATTAAGAATCATAAAAATTTATATTATATCCATTATACATGGATTGTATGATTAGTATATATTAATGGTTATGATAAAGTCCAATTTAAAGAGACAAAAGAAGTGATAGCCTCGATCGGTTGAATTGTACGCAATGAAGCCCATTTATCATAGCTACTAATAGAGATAACAACAACATGATTTTCCATTTAACAATACCAAGTTGAGATTAAATAACTAATGCATGAGAAAGACGTTATAATTTAAAGATATTTAGATTCAAGGTCGAAACCATGTTCACTGAACCACCTCAAGAATATGTTACCATTGTACACCTCATCCTTTGGGTATTCACTGATATAATAAAGGGATATGTGTCTAGTCCCTAATAGTATTTTTTATATTTTATTTTTATTAATACAATGATTATATTTATCTTTTATTACTTTATAATGATTAAATAATATGTTTTATAAAAATAGATTTGGATATGATAAAACAAAAATTGTATTTTTTGGAATTATATATTTTCTATCAATACACTCTTTTTGTAAAATTCAATTAATTTTTAAAATAATTATATTTTAATGAAATACTTTTATTAAATATTATTTATTAAATATAAAATATAATATAATTTTATGAAGTCAAATAAAATTTTTATAAGGTTAAGTACGTTGTTATTTTAAAAAAATACTATTTTCCATTAAATTGGGGGGGGGGGGGGTGGTGATTTAAAAATTTGAATTATCATATTTATATAATGATTTTTATAAAATAAATATTATTTTTGAAATTATCCAATCAAAATTATCTAATAGTGATTTTTTTCATAACTTTATAAGTCAAATTATTTGGAAAAAATTAAATATTCTATAATTATATAGTATGTATTATAAATCCATAATATCCTAAAAGTGATATAATAAATTCAATAAAGAGTATACATGACCAAAATTATGTTTCCCAAATAATATAATATGTTTTTGGAGTTATTTCATTAATATTATAAACCGTTAATGGATCCTCAAAAACATATATTATATTTTAATGTTTTAAAATTAATTAATTATAAACATGACTTACTTCCACATCACCATAGGTATTATTTTAAGAATATTGGTTATTATTACTGTAAAATAATAAAATACACTCCTCTTTAGTAGAAATCATTGTAAAAAACTAGGGTATTGTTTTTTGGATTAATTTATCAAATAGTGTTTGAAACCTACATTTAGAATATAACAAAGAATTCCAATTTATTATACTATATAAACCCTCCCAAACTCCCATTTCTCTACCCAAAAAAACCATTTTAGCATGAATTTACTCTCACCTTAACTCTCTAGAGCCCTCCCAAGTTTCCCCAAATCTCTTAATAATAACCGCTTAATCTTGTAGAAGTTCTATCTCATTATAATGGATCCTCTCATTCTTCATTTTATTCAAGTACCTTATTTATGTTATGCCTTTGATTTCTAATTATTCATGTTGGAATTTGTTTTCACACATCAATACTAATATAATTTTGATTTCCTAATTACGAGATACCCATTTCACTCTAATTTTACCCTTCCATAAATCTTCACTTACCCCCATAATGAAGATGAAATTTATCCTAAAATTTTCCATAGAAAACATTTCTAGAGTGAATCCCCTTCCCCATTTATACTCAATGGTATTCCCCTATATGTAACTATAATTAATTTATTTGGGATTTTAATGTACATAAAACACACTCTATAATAATGGGATTAAAATTAATGAAATAAATTATTCAATTCAATGATCATTATAGAACGCTTATGCATGCGCAAATTGTGAATGTTATAGGTGGGATTGGAATTTTATAGCCCTCCAGTGAATTGGGTATTTTTTTAACTCATGATATTCAATGTATGGATCATGAGAGGTTATCCTTATACACAATGCTATAATGTCTTGACATCCAACATTGAATTATGTTTATGATGTCATGTTTTATGTAGTTTTCACATTCCCATGTTTCCATTACGTTATTATTTTAGATAATGCTTTAATGTCCAAGTTACTAATTCTCATGCCTCTTATATTACCTTTTTATGCCTAGTGGCTCACATGTACTACACTACCGTATCATATTTAGTGATATTTCCCTTACATGAATTTATAGCTGACCCCTTTATTATGTTTATCCCCAGGTTATCTCGTGTAGTTTTAGAAAACCCTTGGAATATAAATGAATGTTATGAAGGTTTTAAATAATGTTTCTATTTTTATTGTTTTAAGTTGTCATGTTATGTACTTAATTACCCAATGAAACTAGGCATCCTGATCTTATTTCATTCATTTAATAAATCAATAAATAAACAGTATTAAAATATGGGTTATCATAGTTGGTATAAGCTCTAGGTTTAGTTATTTTTGGGATCAAGATTATAAACCCCTAATAAAAGACTTCGAGATAACAATAAACATATGAAAATTTAAAAAAGTTATGTAAAATAATAGAGTTAGTGGTTTACAAGGAAATACATCCCTATCTAGATACTAAAAATGTATGTGACTCTCACATAGTTGTAGCTAGTGGTTATAATCCTGAAAAATGTTAATTGTGATAATTTTATCATCACCCATCACACAAAAAAAGAGTATGCTACCCATTGGGGTTGAATTTCTTGGGAAAAATGATTTGGTAGAACTAATATATAATTATAATCCTTTAAAAAAAACCAAAAAACCATCATATTTTATATTTTAAAATAGATCATGGATTGAAACCAAGAAATTCAATGATTAAAAATATATTATTTATCCATTTAATGTTCTTGGTTTCCAGTTTATATCAAATTATCTTCTCCAAAATCCATAGTTTTTAGTGAAGGGATGAAAGTAGGATAAACCAAGTCAATAATTAATTTGAGGGGCAACGTGATGAATCCTAAAATAACATTTCCAGCCTGATCTGAGAAGGATTCAGAAAAATCATGATTATACTTTCTCAATTAACTCATGTTTCAAGATGAATATTGAATTATAAAAAATTCCTAAATCCCCCCAAGAAAAAAGTGGGAATATTTACCATTATGTGACAAAGTCCTGTAAGTTTCAATTGTTATAAATACACCTTAATCACAAAAAATGGATCCAATCTATTTAAAGGATCTTCTCTATCCATCAAAAATTTGATAAATAAAAGGGTATGTTGGCTATTTATCACATGGAATGAGAAGCCCATCAATGGTGGATGTTGGTAAAAAATACAAGAACCAAGTATAATATTTAATTTATAGAGATGAAGGAAGTATAGAAAATTATTTTCAATAAATATTTCTCTATTACTCTCCAATGTAAAATTTATAGGAACATCCAAGGACATAAGAAAAAAGGAAAAAAAATCCATCAGGGTTTATAAAGAAAACTTTAAAATACATGCATGTTATGCCTCTATATTTTTTTTCTCCACTAAAATTAAAGTTGAACACTTATTTAGTGTAATAAAACTATGTATTTGAAAATATTTTCTAATTAAAGACGTTGAAATTTATAAGAAAGTCCTCCGATGTTCTCTCAAACTTGAAATTGATATTATTGAATTTTATGAGTCTCACAGGTTATGAGATACGAAATAGAGAATGAATTTTCTTCTTGGCAGTGAAATTGAGAAAAATCATTTCTCTAAGAAATTAAAACATCCCACTTTTTAAAATTGTGGGTAGAATCATACCAGAAATCAGCTAAATTGGAGAAGGAAATGAATTAGTTTCAGGAATAAGGGGTACCTAGAAAGTGATTATTAATGGGAGAATCCCATAAATGTGATGAAATAAAATAATTCTATATTCAAGTATCATATTATTTTACAATGTATCAATTTGAAGTTATAATGAAACTATAAAAATCAATTCCGTAAGATAATGGTTGTCGATGATAACTGACATCAACAATATCAAAGGCTTAGAGATCAAGGGTGATCTTATAACATCAAAACTACTAAGGTAGATCCCAAGAATGAAGTGGTGATAGGTAAACTAGTTATTCATTCAAGGATTGAAAATTTTCTATTTGATTATGACTTTATTCATTCTTTTATATCTTGAACGTTTATTAGAACTATTTGAACACCACATCAAGACATTGAAGTCAAGATTTTTGTAAAGACGGAAATAGATCAATTTTTGCATCCTAATAATATAACACTTCCATTTTACAAATTTGTGGGATGGATTTCCTAGTAATATTTTTGGTACCACCATTAGTAGAATTTAATACAATTATGTGCAAGAAAACTATTTCCTTTTATAGAATAAATATTAAATTGTTGAGAGAATGAAATCACCCTCTATGTTAAAAATCACTCTCTAATTCTATATATGTGTTAGAAAGAGGAAGAATATTATTTAGTATTATCATCTGAAGAATGGATATTATCACATTATTATAAAATTTATCTATAAAAAATGATAAATAGTAAATAAAATACCTTGATTACATGACCTTGGTAAGGAAATTCACTGATGTGTTTCCTGAAGAATTTCCTTGTCTTTCTTATAGTAGAGAGGTTGATTTCTTGATCGAAATTATACCTCAATCTATTCTAATATCCAACAATACATATATAAAGACCAGTATTTAACTTATGGACCTGAATAAAAAATCATAGAAGAATCTAGATAAAGGGTTTGTATACCCAAGTGCTCCATAATGGGGTTCAACAATCCTTTTTACAAGAAAAAGGACGAGTCAATTTGAATCTCCATTGATTATCATGAGCTCAATAATAACATGATAATAAAAATGTTTCCCATTACACATATTGATGACTTGTTTAATTAGATATACAGATCCCAATAATTCATCAAGTTAGATCGTTGGTTGAGATATTACCGAGTAAAGGTGAAGGAGGATATCCACACGTACACTATTCATACAGGGTATGAGAAATATGAGTTCGCAGTGATTCAATTTGGACACAAAAATGATATAGAAATTTTCATATTACTGATGAATATATTATTTATTTATTACCTAAAAAATGGTTGGTATTCCTTATAGATGATATTCTTATATACTCTAAAATTAAGGAAGAACATGAGAAGAACAATAATGCCATACCGAATATTTCTTGAAAGGATAATTTATTTTTAATGTACAATAAATTCGTGTTTTATATAGATAAAGTAAACTTCATGGGGATTATTATAACTAATAAATCAATATCTATGGATACATAAAAATGATATAATTGAAGTATGGCCTATACCAACACCAATGATAGAAATCCATAGTTTCTTTGGATTATATTAGTATAATCATTGATTTTTAATAGACTTGTCATGATTGTAAATCCCACCAAAAAATATTACTCATAAAGGTGTCATTATTGCTTGGATTGATGAATATTATGAGAGATTTAAAGAGTTAAAGAAGTGGCTAATCACTAAACCCATTCACACATTTCCTACCAGTGGATAAAGATTTGTGATATATAGTGATTTTTGAAAAAGGGTATTAGTTTTGGTTCTCATGAATGATAAAAAAGTGATAGCCTGTGACTCCCACCAATTAAAGATTCGTGAGAAGAACTACCCAATGTGTGATCTAGAATTAGCTACAATGATCTTCACGTTGAATTTTTGTCGACACTATTTATATGGGGAAAGTGTGACAAATATAAAGATCAGAAAATCTTGTAGTACATATTCACACAAAATGTGGTCAATGTTCACCCCAAAATTTGTTAGAGATAATAAAGGATTAAAAATTTTCAATCCATTACCATCTTAGAAAAGAAAAAAAGTCGCACAAGATCTGAGTAGAAAGAATCCCGCAACTTTGTCAATGGAGTTAACTGAAAGGTATCTAATATTATTAGACACACAAAGGATAGACATGTGAATTATAAGAGGATATTCATATTACCTCGATCAAATAACTACACAACTATACATTGTTGATAGGATCAAGGAGGTCTAGAAAGATGATGAGATACTAGAAAAGAGTACCAAGTATTCCAAAGTACAACTTTATAAATTTTGAGCTATAAGTTTGGAACCTAGATATATGCCTTATAAAACCATAACTGAAGAGGTAAATTCTAGATTATTCACATAACTTATCCTTGTATATTAATACAGTAATAACTAACATGTATATAGCTTAAAATAAATACTTATAGTGGGATAATGTTAAGGGAGGGATTGAAAAATTTATATCACAATTCTTAGTATGATAACAAGTCAATGATGAAATATATAAGTCTAATGGAATGATAAAACCATTTCCTAAACCAGTATGGAAATGGAAAAAAATTAACCATGTATTTAATTATAGTAATCCCTTAAACACCTAAGGGAAATTACACTATCTTGGTGGTAGCTGATCCCTATACCAAATAAACACATTTTATTATTGTCATGAAATATTTATCTCTTAAAAAACTCACCAATATATACATAATGAAAGTGGTAATACTAAATGTATTTCCACACTATATTATATCTGATTTAGAGACAAGGTTTATCTTGTGGTTCGTAAGAAGCCTTTAGAAATCATTGGATATTGAGATGAGAATCAACATTTCTTTTCAATCTCAAATAGAGGGTTATTCTAAAAGAACTTATCAAACCCTGGAGGATATGTTGAGATAATGTTCAATTAATTTTCAAGGATTTTGAAATCAAAGCCCTCCTATAGTGGAGTTATAATATAACAATAGATACCATTATAGAATTTAAATTTCACCTTATAAGGATTTTTCTGGGAATAGATGTCAAGATCTAACAAGTTGGGATGAGGTTAGGGAGAAGAAGATGATGGGACAAGATATTATCTGAGAAATTAAATATAAGGTTCAAACCATTCATTGTCATATGAAATCATCAAAAATGGCACAAAAAATATATATACTCAATCACTAAAAAGAGCTAAGTTTTGAGGTTTGAGACGAAGTGTTCCATCATATATTCCCATAGAAGAAATACATAATGTTTGGGAAGAAGGGAATTCTTATTCTAGGATATATTTTCCCTTTTGAGATCCTCAATCACATTGGAGCTACGAACTATCGACTTTCACCCCCTCCTAACCTATCTCAAGTACATGATGTGTTCCATATATCCCTCTTAAGAAAGTGAATTATTTACCCGCAAATGTAAGGATATTTGAGGTGGTACATTTAGATAATTATATTCTATACGAGGAGTAGGTGGTGAAGATATTATATCATAGAGATAATGTTTTAAAAATCAACACAACTTATCAGGCCAAAGTGATATTTTAGAACCACAATTTTGAGGATGAATCATGAGAACTAATACAAGAAATGAAATTGAAATACCATCCTATATTTGAATTTATTAAAGGAAAATTTATAGGGTGACGTTTATAAATGGGGGAAGAATGTAACGACTCAATGTTTTATATATGAAGTTCCATTTTCATAAGAATAATGGAAATATTAAATAATAAAATTACATAAAACACATGAACTACATTAGTTATTTTGGAATGTTAAAATTTATATTATGTTGTATTTTAAAGACCTTTAAGAATCATAACCATTAATAATAAAAATTTCATATATTTATCTTATGATTAGTATATAATAAGGGTTATGGTAAATTCCAATTGACACAGACAAATGAAGTGATTGTCTCTACAAGTAAGACCATACCCTATGAAGGCCATTTAAAAAGATTCTAAGGGAGATAACATCACTAGGATTTTTCATGATCATGAAAAAATTGGGAATCAACAACTAAATCCTGAGAGAAACCATTTATGGGATAATTTCAAGGTTATCATAATCACAACCCAAACCATGTTCATTAAACCACCCCTAGAAAATTTCTCCATTGCACACATTACCCTTAGGACATTAATTGGTATAATAAAGGGATCTATATCTTGATCATAATAGTAATATTTTTTATTTTTTTTATTTTTAATAAAATAAATAAAATTATTATATTTTATTACATTATAATAATTAAACAATAAGTTTGAAAAAAATTAGATTTTGATATGATGAATCACAAATTGTGTTTTTTTGGAAATATATAGTTTAAATGAAAAAACTCTAAATAATGAATGAACGATTTTTTTAAATAAATTATATTTTTATAAAATATTATAATTAAATAATATTTATTAAATATAAATGATAATATAATTTTATGAAGCCAAATGTAATTTTTATAAGGTCTAAAAAAATGTTATTCTAGAAAACTAGTATTTTAAAAGAAATGAGGAAAATTGTATTAAAAGTATAAATTATCATATTTAGGGGATTGTTTTTGGTAAAATAAGTAATATTTTTGAGCTTATCATGTTGAAATTATTTAATGGTTATTTTCTATAATTTTATGATATAGTCGAATTATTGGGTATAAATCAAATATTTTTAAACATGACTCACTTACACATCACCTAGGGTATTATTCCAAGTATTAATTTAATTATACATATAAAATATATAAATATACACCTATTTGGAAGAAACCATGGAAAAAGTCCTAGGATGGTTTATGGGTATGATTAATTTATCATATATGGTCAAAAACATATGTTTTGAAATTAATAAAGAATTGCCATATATTTTTCTATATAAACCCACCTAACCTGCCATTAGACTTTAATCAAAACCATTTGAGAAGTATTATCTATTCCCTTACCTATCTATAGCACCCCCACGAGGCCCCCAAGATATTACGAAGCTTCTCCCAAGCTTTTAGAAGTGCCAACTCAAGGTAAGGGACCCTCTCTTTATCAACTTTATTCAAACACCATTTTTATGTTATTCCACTGATTTAAAATTATTCGTGTTGGTATGTTATTTTAAAAATTCATAATATTATTCTAATAATTTATGATTGATGAAATAACCCTTTCACTCTCACTTAAACTTTCCATGATTTTTCATGTACCCTCGTTATGATTTTGAAAATTATCCTGTGATTTTCCATGCCAAATCCTCGTATAATGAATACCTATCCCCATTTACACATAAAGGTGTTAACCTAGATGTACCTATGATTCTTTTATTGGTGAAATTAATGTATTTTATCAACTATCCTTAGTATTGGGATTAAAATTGATGATATTATTCCTTACATTGAATAATATAAGTGTTTCACTTATAAATGTACATGATATGAATATGACAAGTCAGAAAAAACATTAATATCCATAAAATGAATTATGAAATGTTTTTTCTCATGAGATTTAATTTATGGTTAAATGTATATTATCCTATGTATAATTTTTATGATTTTTTGGAATTTATCCTTGACTTATGTTTATAATGTCATGTTTTAAGCTATTTACACAGTCCAATGTTTCTTTTATGTTATCACCATATATTAATTTTTTTATGTTCAAGATCATGATTCTAACTCATCTTATGTACCCTTGATATGCCTCTTGAATCACATATACTTATTTAACTTATTCCATAATTTTATTATTCTTTAATGGGCTTTATAAATCCCCTTTCTTATGTACATCCCCATTATTATCCCATGTTGTTTTAGTTCATCCATGAAATATACCTTATAGTAACTTTCCCTATAGAAAGATACCCTATAAAAATTTACCCATGTAACATACCCTATAGTAAGTTTACGAATAGGAAAATACCTTATTAAAAGTCACCCTATAGAAGGTTTCTCTATATAAGGTTCTCCTATATAAATTTAACCTATATCAAGTTACCATAATGAAATACAACTAGTGACTAGTTACCTTATACCACATTAACCTATAGTATATTACCTCATATCGTGGTGGTACACTTGTGGTAGGTTAATTTTGTTTCCAAATTTCTAGATTTCAATGGTTACAAACGAAAATAGATATTTCATATTTTATTTCAAAGTTTCTTCCTAATGTATTTATAATGGTGTTTTTCATCTTTGTCAACATCCATTAATTTATATTAGGATACTAAGGATATTATATAAAGAAACCATCAAACTTATTTCTATAGATGTCTTATGATCCTGATAATCAATTTTTTTATTGAGTAAATGTTGATATTCTACACACTGGGTTCAATATGGACATTTATTTATTTCTAGATAATATTGATGATTTTTTTTAATAAAGACTAATTTTACAAGGAATGCATTGGACATGTGTAAGTGATAGGTGGGGAATAAAATTTATAACTCTTGAATGCATTAGTTAAGGCTATATAAGACAAACTAGGATATGCATCAGTAGGTGTATTCCATTCCATACAATGATTATTTATTTTTTGATAGGCACTAAGTGTGCTTAAAATCCCGTATTTGCACGTCCTTAATGATATTTAAAATGTCTTGGTTGAGAAGACATGAACGTATGAAATATATCTTGGATGAGAGACCTTGAAGATATGTAAGATGTGTTAGAACAAGATACTGATGGTATGATTAATATGTCCAGAATTATGAATCCCATCACTAAGAAATAACTTATTATTATTAGGATTATTTAAATTATTTTTTTATCATTGGATATATATCATTATTATGTTTTTGGTTTCATGGAATATTTATTTATCAATAACCCTACCAAAATTTGTATACCATATATTTTCATGATATCTTATGCTGTAAGAAACCCTCTTTGGGCATTAGAACTCACAATTTTATTTTAATTTTTTACCCCTAGGAACCATGAAGGAATATTTGAATGATTAAAAGGGTTTCCTAATAATAAAAATATAATATTTATGATGTTTAGATACCATGTTTTATGTTTATAGTGTAATATTAAAATCAAGAATATATTTAGTCTCCCAGGACTACTAAACAGTTTTGTTCTAAGAGAAACAAATTAGTGTATTCTATAGAATTAAAATAAAGTAACCATTATATCTAGATTTATAGAGTTTGTAATGTTATTAGTGATTTTGTAAAATGTTTAATAAGATCACTGACAACTAAATTTTAGATGAACCTTGCTTTTATAATAATTATGAAAAATCATTAGAGTTCTCAATAATTTTACCTTCATAAGAATTTATATGTTTTAGATCAATATTAATGATATTATTAAAAAATTAAATGAATGATATTTTTTATAAATGTTACCTATCAAAAGAAATAAAAACTTATTCAAAAACTATAATCAAGGTAAATATTTAACTCTTAAGCGAGTTAAAAAGGGTATAGTTAGAGGTCATCATATTATAAATATAATGGGGAAATTTATGACTAATAATATTTCCTTTATGGAATAAGTTGTTTCTTTATATTACACTATAATTACTTCAGACTACTTCATGTGGTAGAAACCTCTACTATTCAATGGAAAAACTAAGCATTTGGTAGTTGAATAATGGGTAAAGTACCTCAAAGAGATATTTATAACATTATAGAGTAATGAAAGTGAGGGAGTTATTGTGATAGTGTATTGTTTGAAAATAGATTCTGAACACTGAGGGTCATTGATTAAAATTAATAAGGTTAAGGATGAGATTAAAAGTATAGAATTGAATAATTTTTAATTGATATTATTTGAGAAATATTTTCCTCAATAGAAAAAGTAGATATGGAATGTTTATATCTGAATATTAAAAAAATATAGTAGAAAGGTGTTGTTTAGTAAGATGAAAAAATTACTATAATGTAAAGGCATGATGCAGATACCATATTTAATCTATAAAGTAAGATTTATTTTTTATTTTATGGGATAAATCCAAGTATTCATGGATTCTTACTCTCTTAAACATTTTCAACATATAAGGATATCACATCAAGTGTCATCATGGTGGGAAATAATTTAGAAGAATGATATTTTAAAAGTAAGTAAGAGAAAAATATGATGATTTATTGTTATGTAAAGAGAAACATGTAAGAGGAGAGAAAGGGATATACTTAATTCATAAGATGTAATTATTATGGGAAGATAAATCCTAGGATTTTCCAGAAAGGAATGAGAATCAGTTACAAGTGTGAAGTTAAAGGCTATAATGCTCCTGAATATGAATGTAGGATAATTTTATTATATATTTAGTGCTTCAACTGTAAGGATATGGGATACTATTTGAACCAATTCCCCAAGCATTATAGGAATTTACCTCATAAAATTCATTGGAATAAAGTCCAAGAATATACTATTACTACAACTGAGATTATAGTTCTGAATGATTTGATAGGAGGAAATTAGATCATAATATTAGATTTATATAATGATTTATTAGATTCTAGATATTTTTAGTCATTTATATCTTCTAAAAATATAGAATCATCACCTAAATCTCTTTGAGATTAGTTAAAAATCAAGTCACCTTGTAGGAATATTGTTATAAGTTGAATATGTCATGTTGTCTCAATTACGATGTAAAGATATTCCCTATTTTCAAAAATATTTGAAATATAATGCTTGAATCTAACATAATATTATTTTTTAGTTCAAATAATTTCCATTATTAGGTAATCTGTAATTAGTAGATGAATTATAAAATTACCTACCATTAACTTGTGGTAATTTTTGATAATGAAGTATTTGAAGTTTAATGTATTATATAAATTATTTGGTTGTTGTATTTTATAACATTAAACATTTTGATTGTAGATAATTTATATTTATTAGAGGAATAAATTTCCTTTATTTTACAAACATTATTTTCCTTTAAAATTTGGTGTGATTGATTTGGGAATAAAAAATTCACCATTTTTCTTTATAATTCAAAATATGTGATATATAATATGGATACCCAATATAAATAAAAAAATTTATATATTTATTTAAAATGAATAAAAATTCCATCTTAAAAATGATTACACACATTTTAAGACTATATATGTAGTGGATTGAAATAAAAATTACATAAACAACAATTTTTCAATACTCTCCAAGGTTTCTTCATTAGTTCACCATACTAGACCATCATCTAAACATCTCATCAACAAAAATAACTACTATTACTATGGGAATGAAATGATATGAAAGGGGTAATGACAAATTCTTAGTATGGATGAAAGAAAATTTCGTTAAGGATGAGTTTATAAGAATAATAAAAATCATGAGCGTAAGAAAAATATCAAATAATCTTGAGTGATAACCATAATACATAAGTGATATTTAAAGGACATTACATATGTATATAAAGCAGCAATAAGTCAACATAGAAAAATAATTACCATAACATGGATGTTAGAAATTTAACATTAGCCTTTAATTAAAATAGCATAAGATCGAAATGAAAAACATCTTTTAACTATAGTGGAAACATTATCATAAAGAAGAATTAATTTATTGAGCCACAAAATTAGTTCTCATGCTTATAAGAAACTAAAACATACACATGAATAAATTTATCAAGAGATATAAAAATTTAACCTATAAAAATGGAGTGTGATATATGACCCCATAAATTATTTATCTAGACTTACACATGCCACTTGAAAATCATTCAGTGATCACATTAAAATTAATCCATGAAAATAAAATTCATTTCTTAAAATATTAAAATAAGAATAATTCACTTTTAATAAATAATCCCGGGAAATAAAAATGGTTTTCATAAAACATAGAATTGTAAACCATTCAACTTTTATTTAATGAAGAAAATATGGAAATAAAAATGGATTTTGATAACATTTCCAAATGATATAAAATAACATCATGAATTAAAACGATTGGTACAAAAAATTGATCATAAAAAAATCACATCATAAATAATCATTGTGGGTGAAACATGAAAAATAAATCCATTTTGGGTGGAAATTTTTTAATATATAGAGTAAAACGAAAATAAAACCATAAAAGTGGGTTCTTTAAAAAATTTTTGTAATCATCGATGTAAAAGTATTTGTTATGATTCTCTTTTAAAAAATCCCCATTTATTTCTTAATATAAAGTAAAAACAAAAATAAATTAGTGGAATTATATTTTAATTAAGGATTATTTTACACAATCTATATAAAATATATCTTTACATAAAATAGAGTATATAGTTAACATAGGGGAATGAAAATCAAGAATACACTGTATTACTTAAAGGAATAAGTTTGAGTTACCCAATACACTACAAGTGAAAAAATATTTTAGGTAAGAGTAATTTTATAATGTGGTTATGTGGAATTTTTTTTAAACTAATAAAGGAAGGCAAAAATATAATACCATGTGTTATTTATGTAAAATAAATTATGCTTGGAACAATATGTTTCTATAAAATAGTTTGTAACTAAATTAATGAAAATTGTGTTAGCACCCACACATACCTTTATTATTTAATTTCATGTAAGTATGTTAAAATAATTAAAAAAAATAACTATCCTAGTCATATATTTTAGAATATTATATATATATATATATATATATATCATTTTGTAGACTTAATTTATAGTTATTCTTATTATCTGTATTATTTAATTCTTATCTATTTCCAATATCAGGTGGGAGTAATATTGATCATTTGGAACTAGTTTCGTAAGTCATTATTAATTATTCTCCCAAATTTCATCATTAACAGAATTTAAAAATTTTCATAATTTCTTATTTTTAATCATATATACTGTTTTAATTTCACTCAATGTGTGATTTTGTTATGGACCTTAAAGATAAAATCAATGATGTGCATGTATCAATTATTTTTAATTAACGGACCTTTGTCTCTTAATTATTGAGTTTAAAATTAATTTTAAAGTACATAACAACATTAAATAATTTTTTAATTATTTATGTCATATAATATTAATAATTATTTTCTCCTATTAATCCATGGTATTATTTTATTGCAATGTCCTAGTTGGTTGTTAGACCATCCCAAGCAGGAATATATCATAATTAATGGATGATTGTGATTATGAAAGTTGTTTTCTTGAATAATATCATTACTAAAAAAATAATAATTATATTATTTAGAAAATTTTAATATGTTAATTAAATTTTAATATTTTTTAACAAATAATTAAGAAACAATATTGAAAATGATATATATTACTCCATAAAGGTGGTTGCCTGCGCAACACATAGTTAATGTTTTCATTTCTCAAAGAATGAGAGGTAAAGAATTTGGATTATTATTTGTCTCTTTATAATAATAATAATTTTATTTAAGTAGAACTTATTCTTAAACTTCACTCTTATAATTAGTGATTAGAGGTAGTGTTGAAAACAAAAGTCATTGCTTCATGGTGGCAGACGTCCACACAACACATGAATGAAAATTTTGTTTTTATTAATAAAAAAGAAAAGAAATGTGTTTAATAGTTACTACCTTAGAATAATAAAATTAGTTACATAGAAAATAATTATTTAATTATATTGTAATTAGAATATTATATTTGGAAAATTATTAAAAAAATAAAAAAATTAGTAAAAAAGTATGCATGTTGGCAACTTGGGATTTCTCTAAGAAGAATCCGTAGAAATGGAGTTCTTAATCATGTATATTGTGACCAGAGGTTCATGTAATAAATGAATGATAACATGTATAATTTTAGGTGAAAAACTAATTCTTTGTGTGGTATTTAAGGGGTGGTGAGATGACCCTTTTATAAGTGGTGAGAATGGTATTATTCTAATTATAACCACTTAATATAAAGGGTGAAAATAATAAACATGTTAATTGTAATAAAAAAATGGAAATAATTGATTTAAAATATTTTTTGGCTGATAAATAACTCAAAAAATAAATTAGAAACATATTTTTAATATTTTATTTCTTTTAATCCAAAGGTCACCTTTTTTACCATTTTGGTTATCTATTACGATATCTAGTATTTTTACCAAGGTAACTTATCCTTTATACCCTAAAATAAAATTGAACTTATTACAAAATTTGGGAATTATAATTACTTATATGAAATTTATTTAAATATTTTATTTCTTAAAGAGATATGGAAGTAAATTTTAAAATAATAATTTTATAATTTAATAAAACAATTTTTTAAAAACATAATATATGTTTAAAAATATAATATATTAGTATGAAAATTAAAAATATATATTTTTAAATTATAAACTTCATTATAAAATACATGTCTGATATAGGAAAGTGTTTCATTAATTTAAAATTCATATTTATATTCTACTAATGTTGTAAAATTTAAATTTAATTAAAAATATTGTTTTTCATTATTCACATAAAAATCAACTTCTTGAGAAAAATAAAAAAAAACTAATATTAAGTTAATATTATCATGATAGGTCCCAAAATTATGTTAATTTTTAAAAATTCACATGATATAATTAATAAATTTATCTATTAAGTAATTCTTAAAGTATTCAATTTTTGTATGGGAAATGAATCTTTAGGTATATTAAATTTACTTATAAAATTAGTGCTAATGAAAGAAATATCATACATAAAAAATATCCATTTTGGAAAATAAATTTCAAGTATAATTATTTTATCATGTTCTTACCTGCACTAATTGAAATAGTGTTAAAAGAGAGTATTATTTCATAATGTGGTTACTAATGTTTGTACTCTCTTATTTAACAAGAACCTTACAGTGGTCAATATCTATTTTATTATTAAGAGTTGTGTTCTATTAGGTCTCAATGTCTTGTATATAGTAAGATATCGAACATGATATTTATTTGAGGAATAATTCACTAAATTTTTTCATTTTTATATTCTACACCATATAAAATAATACGATCCTAAAAAAATTTATTACTCACATGAAACTAAGTGTGGCTATTTTTGTTCACTACATCCTTAGGTTCTTATGTAGTTTCATCAAACTTATTATTTATCTACAAATAATTGCACATATGGTGGTCTTGTTTCGTAATTACATATTAGTTTGATCCAAAACATCCACTATTTTTCCCTCATACGTGAGATCACGTTCCATTTTTATGGCTTCCATGTTTAGTACTTGTGATAATTATGACATATAATTATTAAAAATAAATATAAGGAATACAACTTTCACTTGGGAGAGGATTGGAGAGAGTGATATGTTATATGCTTCTACCCTGGCGTGATCAAGTATCTCGAAAGGATCAATGTAACTAGGGATCAAAATTTTCATGTTCCCAAATCTCATAACTCGCTTCCATGGGGATATCTGGAGGAACAAATTATCACCAAAATCAATCTATATGTATCATCGATGATTATCTATATGACCCTTTTATCAAATTTATGAAATTATCATATTCCAATAAATAATTCGAAGCTTCTTGGTCATTTTTTAGACTAGTTTAGGACACATAATCTTCTTCTAGAAGACTTTATCCAATCATGTTGGTGTCCTAATTATATTCCCACATAGAGGCTCACACAGTTCCTTTTGAATGATAAAATTGAAACTATTGATATATGGAAACTATACCAAGGGGATATGTTGATCCAAAAATCATTGTAAATACATTGAAAAAGATATCATCATATCCCCTAGAGTTTTAGTGGTCCTCTATGATTGACCATCTTCTAGAGGATGATAAGTAGTTATGAAACTTAAATTTATCTCTATTAATTTTAGAAAAATTACCTAGAACATTGAGGTATACATTGGACCCTATTCAAATACAGTGGAGAGTGATACTTCATGTAGCCTTATGAGTTCCCTAATGTATATATTTTAAAGTTGGTCATGAGTGAAATATAATTTAATGGAAATAAAATTTATTAACTTAGTAATGTGATTTATTAAAATCCAAATATAATTATGATTTTTATATTATTTTAGAGTCCTATGATGAAATCCATGATGATGATTTCCAATTTCAATACCAGTAAGGGTAATGACTGCAACATACCCTTATCATTATTTTGTTCATCCTTAACTTTATGGAATACTAAGCATTGAGATATGTGTTCTTTGATCTCCAAATTTATTTTTTTCCCGCCATAAGTTTCACTTTAGATATCTATACATATTATTGCATCATAGATAAATTAATATGTATAAGCTATCAACATCATCAGAAAGTTACCTATTCGGTTCTTTTTTATATGGGACACATATTTGGGTTCAAAACCTTATAACTCTATTTTTATCAAAGTTTAACTCCAATGTACTCATTCACTTAAAATAAAGCTATGTATAATCATTATAGGATAATTTGATATTTATATGAAAGGATGGTTCAGTAGTTAGTTAGGAAAAATAAGATTTATATTATCAAATCCTATCTTAAAGATCTATCCTTTGAAAATCCTGTATTATTTTGTATTTTTCAATCCTCATCATCGATACAGTTTCATGATATTTCCTTCTTAGAGCATCAGTTAAATTGTTTTCCTTCCCCAAGTGGTAATGTATTATGAATTTATAATCTTTTATCAACTATAAATATCTCCTTTGGTGAATTTTATCTCCTTCCAACTGAATATATATATCAAAATATTATGGTTAGTATAAATATCATACTTTTAACTATAGATATAATACATCTAAATATTTAATATAAAGATAACCTCTCTAATCTTTAAATCATGTGATTGGTAAATTTTCTTATGAGTCTTTAATTGATGATAATAATAATTAATTACCTTATCAATCCTCATGGGAACACATCAAATTCAAAATTTTAAAACATCATAATTTATAAAAACTCATTTCCATTATAGGGAAATGATTGTAGATGTTTAGTAACCAACCTATTATTTAGTTCCTTGAAGCCTTATTCACATTCTACTATCTGAAGAAACTTCATTAAATTCAATGTTAACTTGGTTTGTGGGATTTGATAGACATGAGAAATTATTCATGAATCATCTATAATATCTAAATAACTTGATAAAACTATGAATCATAATTACTATGGTCAATCTGAAAATTTCTTGATAATATCCATCTTCGAAGAATTTATAAATATGATATTTTTTGGGGATTATATGACCAAATAATAATAATTTCTTTTTACAAAATTCAAACCTAATAAATATAGATTATAGTTTCTCCTTTGTTAGGGGGTTTAACACAATCTAAAATTGATCTCTATTCTATTCCTAGCTATTATAATATAAGAAAATATAATATATAATAAATACTATATTATATAAAGGTTATAACTAAAGAATATATTCATCAATTATATAAGGATATCTTGGTAATTTATAAGCTCAAATGGAATCACTATAAATTCATAGTTTCTATACCTTGTGTGGAAATCTATTTTAGAAATATCATTTCTTTTGAACTTTAAAATATATTATCCATATCAAAGTTGAATATTTTATAAATGTTAAGGTCATCTAAGTTGATCAAATATATCCTCAATATGAGGAAGAGGACACTTTTTTATTGTGATATTATTAAGGTCATGATAATCAATGAATACAAGGATTGATCCATCTATATTTCTGATAAATAAGACTGTTGTACCCTATAGTTAAGCACTCAGATGTATAAATACCTTATCCATGTTCTCCTAAGAATTATTCTTCAATCCCTCTAATTCAATGGGTGTTATTATATATATACACCTTGATATAAGAATGGATCTTGGTATGAGTTGAAAATAAAAACAAACCGCATGCACTAGGGGATAATCAATTAGTTCATCAAGAAACACATTAATATTGTAGACCCCTAGCCGAATTATGTTACACTGAGAGGAGGGTGAATCAGTGGTACCCTTGTTTTATTAATTTTCTCCCCTTTTAAATTTAGACTCTTAATGTATTTAAATTTATCAACCCCCATAATAGTTTATCTTAATCTCATCTCTTGTGGAGTTGTAAAATAACAGAGGGCAGAAAAAAATATTTAAAAGGATCAAAAATGAAAGTCCCACTCCTTTCCATGATGGTTAGACACCCCAATATGGATTATATTCACTATTTATAAATATTAATACAACATGTTAGACACCAATGTTCCACAATTGGATAGACATGACAACTTATCTTTCCACTGTTGGTTCGACTCCCCAACAGCTCTTCTTCTTTGATTAGTTAGATAGGCCTATCATAAGACTCCATTAGCTGGTCAGAAACCTATTATATATGTTTCATCTTTAACCGATCTAGTTCCAGAATGATCTTCTTCATAGATAGTCTTCCTCTATAATAAATATGGATGTCCATTACTTTTGTACAAATCTATAAGGTCTTCAACATATAACTTTATAAATATTTATTTTTTGAAAACACATTTTAGATATTGAATAATATAAAATTTCTGCTTCATATGATCAGTTTCTTGAAATCAACATCTTCAAGAATTTATTGACTTTTACTTACTCTCAAAAATATTCTTTCACAATGGATGCAAGGTGTATCAAAATTATATATCAAATATGTACATTTTTCTCATCACCTATATGTAGATATTTATACAAAAAACAATATAGTGCATGGGGTCTTAATACATCTATGATTTATGTTCCTTTATTTAAATCCTTTATTAAATGAGTTAATTAAATAACCAAATTTATTTTCCTCTCTCTAAAAATAATTCCTCAATGATAATGGGTATTTTATTTATCAAAATAAATACCCATATGAATGCGGGTATTATTCATTTCACATTATTGAATACCCCATTATTTGTGGGTATTATTTTTTCTCATTGAAGTAATAAAATATTGTGGGTATGAATGATCATTTTAAATTTTTCTTTCATTAATGGGGGATTCCTATTTAAGATTACATGAATGAAAGTTATTGATTTCATCATCATATGACATTGGTGAATAACTACAACTAACCTTGAATTATTGAACATATGATTATACTATATTCATGCATATAATCACATTGCTTCACATGGTATCACAAATACTCATTGATAACCATTTATTTTAATCATTTGAAGGACTTAGGTTTCTTTTTCTTCTTCACATAGTAATGATAACACCCATATCTCACTCTGTTTTATTCATGTTATAAATTCTTGAAGACTCAGGTTCATTACTCTTCATGTTGATTTCAAGATCACACACAGATCATTTAAACACTCAAAATCTCAGGAGTAATCATTATTATCCTTTATTTCATGCATACATGTGTAAATACATCAAATTTGATCATACCTATACAAATCCATGAATTTAATATCATCTGGATTGTATATTTCACCAGTAAATATTCAAGATTGGGTTTGTATTTTTCAAGAATACCCATGAATTAAAATTAATTACAATTAAATTCCTCTCACTCACCAATATCTTAGGAGAACTATATGTAATTCTTTTTGACTCATAAGTAATCAACAATGATGTTGGTGGCTCAAAAATGATAGAAGATTCATGCTCTTTTGATGTCTGGATCGTCAGAGGAGGAAGATGACCACCCAACTTAATTTGACCGATTTTACCCTCTATATTTTATGACCATAGTTCTATACATCATTTAATTTTGGAGGAAGAGGTTATATGGTACTTGTGTCCCACATTAAATTATCTATCGATTGGGGCCATGTTATAATAAACAACTACAACCATTGAGGGTATATAAATCCAAAACCCCCTCTGGCACTACCCTGTGATGGTTCCCACTACATTCTTCCTTCTCTGCATTGGGGTTCCACCATATCTCCTTATTGGAACCCTCCAATAGACGTATGGTATGGGAATGCACCTCTATCTCCAATAGTCTTGAATGGGATAGTTCCCTTGGGTTTGGTTGACTTTGGTCACATAAGATCCTTTGTTTGAGCCTGTCCTAGATTGGCTTGTAGGTTGGGCTATATTTTCAATGATTTCATCATTATACATAGAAATTATCCAAGTATATAATATCTTCAATATAGTATCAAATAAAATTCCAACCATTCCCCATGTAAAATTTATTTTACATTACATGGTCTTCACAAATACTCATGCAACCATATTTGAATTGCACGACTGTCAAAAATTCTTCTCTTATCTTTTCATGGAATATTATTACAAACTCTTCAATTATTATTCCTAAAATAACTTTTTTTCTAGGAACTTCCCTTTATGTGACCAATATGAAAACTCCATAACACATGTTTTTAATAATTGAAGATTAGTTTAACAATCATTAGAGTTAACATATATAATTGTCTAAGCATGACGTCAAATTTCATAAAATATATCCATAAAAATTCTCTAGGCATCCACACTACATATTAACTCACATTTTTTCTCCTTAATAATAAATGAAACACATGGGGAAAACAATCTCCAACCTTGTTTTTTTTTCAATATATTCTCACATCATAAAAGTTAATATATGGAAACTTTAATCCTTCTCCCCTTTATTGATAGTCAAATGAAAATGATATGCGGGCGGTATACTAATATAATATTTCTTCTCCAAAGTATATTATAATATTGTAAATGAAAGGGACGATGTCACATGATACTTATCAAATATCCTTTATCTAATAAGCTCTACATCTATAAATGAAATACCAATGTATAAAACAAGAGTGAAATAAAAAAGTTTATCTAATCTGTCCATAACACATACTCACATATGATATCAAGCTCAAAGTTTCTCAATTCTCAATAAGGACATACAAAATCCTAGATATTTCAATGAAATTGGAAATCGTTAACACTTCGAAAAACACATTATAAATTTCCGGGAAATGGATTAAAGTGGGAATATAACATCCCATATCTCTTAAAATCCCCCTAGAGGGATACAATCATCATTATCAGTATGGAAATTATTTAACGCTATGATAAAAAATACTTCTACCTTAATTTCCTACATGTTACCTCAAAACACATAAAAAAGTGAATAAGGAGGAATATATTATTTCTTTAGAGGAAACATTCATGGTGAAAGTTTTCTCTCATCCTATCTTTATTCTTCTTCTATATAAGATCATAATAAAGTGTTATTTTATTGTTGTTGACATGATTCATTGACTGTGAACTTATTTTTGTCTCATTAATTTCCTCTTTTAGTGGAATACCTTTTTCCACAGCCTTTACAAATAGATAAAACTATTGTTTTTTCTTCTAAATTGTTATTTTTTTTATTCTATGAGAGTTATTGTGAGTGTTTGTACTTTAGTTCTAGATACAACCTTTGTTGAGGCTCATTTTTATTCTCCAAAACATTAATACTATTTTCCAACCTCATATGATTTTTACCAAGATAATCAATCTTTTGGTATGTCATAAGAGTAGAGTTCCTCCATATAGATTGTTTACCCTTCCATGCATTCCTATAAGTTAAATTATTTTTTATATAACTGATCTATTAGTTCCAGGTGTAGTAGAAGAATGTGGTGGTGGGAGATATATTAAATTTTATTTTAATAAATATTTCCCAAAACCAAGATACAAATATTACATGTAAATTTTATAATTAATGTATTTAATATCTGAAGAAACAAATACCTTGGATTTGTAGTTTTCTTCATTGATGATTATGGATCATCTAAAATGGCTATTATCGATTTTCTATGTTGTTTATGTAAGTATCCATGGGTAGAATCCCTCAAGAGGTGATCCACACATGCTTCAATGGTCTTTGAGAAACACCAGTTGTTCCCCAGGTGCTAACACATTGAATAAAATGTCTTGCGTTGTTCGTTCTTGATCACTCGTTCTTCGGTCTTGAAGAAATTATCTCATGAGTTTCTCATTATTGAGAGGGATAGAGGAGAAGTATTAGAGAGATAATTAATTGTGCCCAAAAATTATCTATTCAAAAACATGGAATTGGATTCGAATAAATTACACAATAGATAAAGCTGTCTATTTTAAGAGTAGGGATTTCAGTTACAAAATTTATTTTCATAAAAACCATTAAATATAATTATTACAAATAGAAAAATACCATGCCATATAATAATAGTATCATTATTATTATTTTTTTATGGGAACTTGTGAAAAATGGATCAATAATATTTAATGAATTTTAAATAATTATTTTATCACCAGAGATAGTCATGGTCCATTCGAACTCCTCTTGTATTTATTGAACTCCCAAATAAATAATTTATTCTCTTAAATAAATATTTTATTCAAAAACTATTAATTTTTTTTATTAAATATTCAAGAAAATTAATAAATATATTTTATCCACAACCTGTTGTATAAATATTAATTTAATTTATGTGATCAATATAACATAAATAAAATTATTCATCATCCTTGATAATAATATTTATTCCATTAATTAAATTAAAATATAATTTAATTGAGAACACCATAAAAACTTAGTGTATGACCCTCTAGGGTTATTTCTTACTAGAATTAGGATGGTTTTTCTAAATTCCAAGATTACTATCTAGAAACATGTCAAGGAAACCAAGATAAAAAACTTAAAGTCACAATGACGACAACCACATACAGGTGTTCACTATGCAATATACTCCATTTTTCACATAATCTCATCAAGTAGGTTGCATTATGGTGTCATTAAACTAAATTCTTGAAACATCATTCAATGACTATATCAAATAAACTCATGTTTACACCATGGACATAGAATTTATGGAAACAAATAGATTTTAATAAAAAGGCTGAGATATCAACTTCCATAAATATGGTAGGAAATTTTTTTGTTGACTTATCCCTTTGTAACATGTCATTAATAATTCACCCAAAATACCCTACTTCTCTCCAACAAATGATGTGATAGTATGAATCAAAAAATATTAGTTCAGGAGTTATGAATTAATTAATGATAATCTTAAAGTCTATGGACTATTACACGTGCTCCCAGATAAGAATAAGTGAAGAAACCATAACATGCTTAATTCCTACTACAGATTCTATTATCATAATCTCTCATCTTGGAAATATTCAAGTGAGAACATCAGGAGAAGAAGAATAATCTGCTTAAGATTACTCATACTTGATGGACTATATACTATGTGTCATATCATAGTATGTTATCCAACCGCAAAACAATACTAATAATATTGTTATAGAACTTTAAGGTTATCATCGTAGTGGGGAACTGGTATTACCTTATCAATGTGACAAATAATATATGACATTATTACATTATGGTCATGTAGAAAAATGAAAAAAATATGTAACTAGATTTTTAATACATCAAATATTCGTGTAATAAAAGTATAAATAGTTGGTTCTAGGATTACAACTATAACAAACTCCCACTTGGACAAGAAACAACTGCATATGACTTTCATTTCACTAAAACTCACATGATAATAATGTTTATGCTAAGTCAAAGATTTAGTGAAGGTGTTTGATAAATTGTCTTCAGTAGAAATACTACTCACTACAAATTCTACTCTCTAAGAAAAATCCCTCAAGAGATTATACTTCAGAAGATGTGCTTCATCTGCTGACGAGACCTTGTCTCTTTTGTGAGATCCACCATGGTAGTATTATGATAATATAGTGTGATTGGGTCTTTATTTCTAGGTACCAAATCCATCTATTTGAAGGAATTTAAAATCCAAAATTCTTATTTAGCAATTTCATAGGCGAAAATATACATGAAATCTTCATTAGAATATATGACCATAATCTACTTTGAGCCCTTACAGTTACAACACCTCTATTCAAAGTTAATATTTATCGTGTTTGTGACTTCATGACATCTTGATCAGTCAAGAAACTAGCACCTGCATATCCTCTGACGACTAGTTCCTCAACTCATTTATAAACTAAGAACATATACTTAGTACACCTCAGATACTTACGGATAGTCTTGAATTCCATCTAATGGTGGTCACCTAGATCAACATGATATCTTCCTACCACACCTAATACATTAGAGATATCGATCCAAGTACATAGTATAACATACATGACTAAACCAATAACTGATTCATATGTAATACATTCTAATATATTTCATTCCAAATGGGTCGGATGACACATTTTTTCGGAAAGATGAATTCCACGTGATGCCGAAAACAATCCCCTATTGGATTGTTCCATTATGAATATCTTAAGTAACTTTTTAATTTATGTACATTGACTTAGGCCAGGAAACCACTTGGATATATCATGATGGATCTTTATCCCAAGAATATATTCTTCCTCACCTATGTATTTAATGGAAAATAATTTATTCATCCATTCCTTAACAGTCTGTAATACTAGTATTTCATTTCTAATAAGTAATATTCCATCGACATATACTATTAAGAAAAAAATTACACCCCCACTAAACCGTTTGTAGAAACAAGGATCACATTCATTCTTTATGAAAATAAATTCCATTATGGCTTCTTCAAAATGATTGTTCCATGACCTATATGATTGGTTTAATCCATAAATTTTTTTTTATAACATGAATATCTTATTGGAATTATTTGGAGTCATAAACCCTTCAAGTTGTGTCATAGAGAAATATTCTTGAAGGTTCCCTTTAAGGAATTCTATTTTGAGATGCATTTTCCAAATATCATTGTCATGGTAAGCCATAACGACGAGAATATCTTTTTGGATTTTATAATTGCAGAAAGAGAAAAGGATTCATCTTAGTTAATACCTTGATGATGTTTAAACCCTTTTTCCACTAGTTGTTCTTTAGAGGTAATAACTTGTCCTTCCATTTCTAATATCTTCTGGAATACCCCTTTATATCCAACATGATTTACATCCACTAGAGGATGTACCAAAATCCATACATAGTTTTTGTACATGGAATCCATTTAAAAATTCATAGATTCTTTACACTTGGAAAAATATGTTCCACTTATATCTCCCTTGTAGGTTAGAGGATCTTTATGGTAAAATTATAATGGGACCCCATCCTCTGTATATAGAAATCCATACCATTATAGTTCTCTAACCACACTTGTACTACTATATAGCTCTTGTGTATCTAAAACAGTTTCTTCTTCCATATGGACTTCTCAAATGTGATCCCTTACCAAATCTTGTGTTCCTTAAGCCTCGACTTCATCGAAGTTTATCTCACTCTCACTATCAATTTTTGAAAATTTCCACCTATAAGGGAATATAGAATGTCTTGCTACTATAACCAGTTTTTATTGGGGTCGTATAGTTAATATACCATTGTTTCGTTTGGGTATCTTGTAAAGTTCTGCTTTGTGTAGTAATGTTCAAGTTTGTTACCTAAAGAGTACTTAATAAACAATTTTATTCCCCACACATGTAAATTTGAGAAATTGGGTTTTCTTACACTCTTAAATTCATTTGGAATACAATTTTTGATTTATTTTGTACTTGTTTTAGTATGTGTGCCACTATTTGTAACTAATATTCTCTAAATTATTATATAACACTTGCATGACTCATCATTGATATCTCCGTGTCTAATAAGGTGAAGTTCCTCCTTTCTCTTTCACCATTCCACTAAGGCTTGTAGGGATGTGTGAGTTGGTATATGATCCCAAAATCCTGAAAGTATTTAATGAATTCTTGATTAAAACATTATTCACCTCAGTATGAGTAGAGTTTCCTAATCATCCTATGAAGATGGTTCTCAACATCATTCTTGCATTCCATGAATTTATCAAAAGAATCTAAATTATAACTCAATAAATAAAAATCATCATTAAAAGTTATGAATTATGAGTACCCACCCCTTCCTTCAATAGGAAATGGTCCAGACACATCATTATGAACTAATTCAAGAATCTCGTTATCCCATTTACCTTTCCCACAAAATGGGGTTTTAGTTATTTTTCCTTATAAACATTAGTGACATAAACCGAGTGGGTTTAGTTTGAAACAATTTTAATTTCCACCTTGATTTAATTTTTTCAATCAATTTCATTTACATGACCTAGACGATGATGTCCAATTTGGGTGTTGTATGAGTCATGTGATGTAAATTCATTATCGATTAACATTACTTGGTTTATGTATTCCAACAAATAAAGTCTGTTATATAAATGTGTCTAACTATAAGAAATGATATCTTTATTAAATAGGAATATTTAATTTCCAAATGTGAAAATGAATCCATAAATATCTATTATGGATATAGAAATAATGTTTTTGGTAACTAAAGGAACATAATAAAAACCATTTTAAACCATGATATTTCTAGTTAGAAATGGGAGGTGGTAGCCCCTGATTTCTACAAAAAAAGTTTATATCTATTGGATACTCATTGATTGACCTCCCCTATGTCAATTTTGTTGAATATAATTTGTGCTTATATTTGAATACATATGTGAGCACCACATGCTATGTATAATACCCAATTTTTAGAAATAGATAAATTTAAATTGATAAAAAACATACCTAAATCATTCCCCCTTCTTCATTAGTTGGGTGTAGTTTTTCTTCTAGTTGCCTTTTTTGCTACATGAAAAATAGAAAATATTATATTCACTTGCTTCCCCTTTGATATTATTATTCTTAAAAGGGCATTAAGTAGCTTTGGTCTTAAATATATTTTCTATCCCCTTCCATTTTTAAACTATAAAGACAAAAGAATTTTTATGCTTCATATCTTTATCTACATGGTGAATAATGACAAAATTATATAGCAGTGACTTCCCAATGTTGTTAATTATAAAATTCATATAAGTCTTGAGAAAATTTTAGTGAGTGATGAGAAAATGATATTGGTTTACAATTCTTCAGGGATTGTACACCCTATAACCTCTAGGAGATCAATGTATACAATTATCTTGACTAAGTGTAGCCAAGATAGGGAATCCTCTACAAGATTACTACGAAATTTCAACTTGAAAATTTCAAACACTTCCTATTTACCTATCTCCTAGTAAATACTACAAAGGTCTCAAGCATACTATACACATCCATGTTTTTATGAGGATTCATGGGTTCAATGATCATATATTAAAGCATCAAACATTTAACATCGACTACATAATTCATATGTTTTTTATAGACTATGAACTCTTTATCACCCGCCTCTTAAGTAGGTAGATCAGGCATTGAGGATTCTAGCACGTAATATTTTCGTTCATGGTGTAGAACAAAATAAAATCTTCTAAACAACTCTTAGAATTTACTGAAAGTGATGATATTGTCTTTATCCAATATTGATCATTGGTATAGTGAGCTAGAAATTTTATTCTACAATCAAAAGAAAAGATTGTTGGTACATTTCTTGACTAATGTTTTTTGTGTGAAATAGTTAATTTATTTTACTAAATTTCCCACTATTTTATCAGGTCCCAATAAATCCTTACTATTAAACTTGGAATATCTAGTTGCCAGTAATTTCTAGTGGCCAATATCCATATGACCCTTCACATAACCCCATCAATTGTTGGTCAATATATTTTGATGGTATTTAGGTAAGAAAGCATTTTCCAACTGTAGGCTTGCAGCTCCTTGATATGTTGAGTGGACTACCCAATCTAGAAATCCTGAGATTTATTTTCTCAACACTTACCTCCAAATGACACTAAGTCTATCAAGGGATACTCATCCTGATTTAATATGGTTAAGTGAGCCTAAAACATTCATAATAACCCCCTTATAATAGTAATAGTCCCAACTAGGGTTGGTCAAACATGTAGTTCTATTAAGTTTTATTCCTAATTGAGTAACATAAGGCTTTGTATTGATTTAATATTAGATGGGGGGATTTATTTTTATTATGCATAATTTTTACCTTGTTTTATCCTTTAAACGTCTTGTTAATATTTATGTTGGGTTTTAGTTAATTAATTAACTATGTTTAGAAAAAACATTTACGTATAGTCAATTTTATTTAAATTACTTCTTTGCATATTAATTTATTCATTTATGTGATTATAGTCTTACATTAATAAATATAATTTTAATTCATTAGACAATAAATTAAAAAATAATTAAATGTCTCGATAATGATATTCTCTAACGGTTGAATTGATGAGATTACATTAGGTCAACCCATGAACGAAAGGAAATAAGTTCTTATACCGGACATGGAATGAGGAACGACATTCAACATGTCCACCTATGTATCACCGAGTTGGCCTCATTATGGTTTCCTCTTGAATTGTCCCCATATTCCTTGGGATGTTTCATTAATTAGAAATATTTATTACTCATACGTAGGTGAGGGGAACCAAAGGTTTGGTTAAAGGGAATTACATTAATATCTTTGGACTCACAATTCATATTATAATGGAGGGAGGGATGACTCAGAGTCCATATTTTAATTTAAAATTATATAATTTAAAGACCATGAAATAAATTTCATTAAATATATTCCAACACATACATAGGTAATGGTCAAGATCATAAACCATCACACATGTAATTAATATGCAAAAGTAAATGGCTATATTTCATTTAATTATTTTTTCTTTTATTATTTAAGATAAAATAACTTTTATTAATTAATTATTTAATTAATAAATTAATTCTATTTCATCTTAATGATAATTATATCACATTTAGAGATACCCATAGTTATAGTAATTCATGTAAAATAAATGTTAGTACCAATAAAGACATATTAATTATAATAAATTTATTGAAAATTTAAAAATATTTAAAAGCACAAATAAATTTTCAAACACACAATGGTTTTCTAATCAATAAAATAAGGTTTAACTACCAAAATTTTAAATTTAATGTAATTTTAATTTTTTCCATTAATGTGAGAATACATGGTGTGTACATGATGATAAATTTCATGAACCTCAGTTATTGTATATCCAAGTCACATGCCTGGGGCTTCAATGTGCTGACTTGGCCAAACTATGTGGTGTGTACATACCAAATACACATCCTATATCCACATACCATGTTCTCGGTAGGCTCAGTCAATACACTGTGTGTATTAATATCATGTCATGTAACTAATTACTAGGCACATCTAGATAAATTGTGCATGGGTATATAGTGTGTGTTTCGGCCACATGCCATGTAACATAGTTTTACTGACCAATGATTTGACACTTCCCAATGGAATCATTCGTCATTATTAATTTGTTCTTAAGCCTTTATTGAAATAAAAAAACTAAATGAACATGACTAATATGTTGATAACATGGTAAATCAAATCTGATTATACAAGGAATGACATGAAATAAATTCTATACAAAATTTCTCATAGATCAACAATAAAAAAATATAAATTTAAATGTGACCCCTTTGATAATACTTGTTGGTTCTGGGTGTAGTAGAAGAGTGTAGTGGTATATGATATATTATAATTTGTTTTAATTATCATTTCATAAAAATAAGTGTGGGGATATTACCCATCAAATTAAAAATTAATTTATTTTATATCTGAAGAAATAAATACCCGAGATTTGGATCTTTCTTCATTAATGACTGTGGATCATCTAAAACAAACCTTCTAGGTTGCTTTTGTTACGAATGAAAGGATACAAGGGTAGAAAACCTCTAGTGGTTATCCACACATGATTCAATGGTCTCTGAGAAATAATAATCATTTTTGGGTGCTAGCATGGTGAATTGAATGTATTGCGCTGTTTATTATTAATCACTCATTCTTTAATCTGGATGAAATTATCTCTTAGTATTGTCATTCTTTAGAGGGAGAGAGGAGGATGATTTGATAGTGAATTCATTATACGCAACAATTCTATATTCTGAAACATGAAATTGGTTTTGAATGAATTACACAATAGAACTATCCTTCTATTTTTAGAGTTGGGATTTTGGTTACAAATTTTTAACTTCACATCAATTAAATATAATTATAACCATTAATGAAATATCTTGAAAAATAATAATAATAACATTATTATGATTTTATGGTGTGACAACCAATGTGAAGTGGATACATAATATTAACTGACTCATAAATAATTATTTTATCACCACACACAGTCTTGGTCCATTCAAACTCTTCTTGTATTTATTGAACACCCAGATAAATATTTTATTCTCTTTGATAAAAATATTATTCACAAACTAGTAAATAAATATTTATTAAATATTAAATAAAATATATAAATAAATTTTATTAACAATCTGTTGAATACATATTTATTTAATTTATGTGAACAATATAAATTAAATGAATGTATTATTTAGTGTTGAGAATAATATTTATTCCATTAATTAAATTAAAAATATAATTTAATCAAGACCACCAGAAAAACATAATGCGTAACCCTCAAGGATTACTTGTTATTGGAATTATGTGGGCTTTCATAATGTACCATATTACTGTCTAGAAATGGATATAGTCACCGAAGATAAATAACTAAATGTCACAACTACGAAAACAACATATGAACACTCATTGTGTAATATAACCCCCTTTTCAAATAATCTCATGAAGAAGGCTGCGTGACAGTGTCATCATCCTAAATTCTTGATACATGATTATTTCACTATCTTAAGTAAACTCAACATCCCACTAGGTCCATGTAGATTAAGTAGATGATTATATTTCAATAAAAGGGCCAAGATATCAAATTTAATAAATATGGAAGTTTCAAATGATTTATTGACTTATCCATTAAAACATTTTCATTTATGATGCACCCAAATTACCCTAATTCCAGCCAATATATGGAGTGATGGTTTTCATCAAAAAATCTAAGGGTGTGAGACATGACATGTATTAATTATAATATTAAAGTCTAAGGACCACTACACACATTCATGGATAAGAAAATATAATGACACCAAAACATGTAGATTTCTTCTAGGCGGGTCTATTATCATAATCTCCCATCTGGGAGATTACCATGTGTGAACTTTAGGAGAATACGCCTCATCTACTAATGAGTACTCTCACATGACAGTCTATGTACCATGTTTCCCTTGATAGTATGTTATCCAACCACAAATCTATATTATGAATATTGTCATAACATTTCAAGTTACTCATAGTAGCAGGAAACTACTATGACATTTTCAAAGAAACAAATACCCTATGACATTATTACATCATGGTCATAAAAAATAATAAACAAAATTTTATAAGGTGTTAAATTTAACATATAATACCTCAAATATTTATGTAATCAAATTACAAACATTTGGTTATTGGACACCAATCTAACATGATTTTAGGAAAAATGAAACATTTACCAAAAATGTCATACTTCATTTGGTATCTCTTTTATTGAGCTATTATAACCGATGGAGTTCATCCAACATGACTAGTTTTTTTCCTTTAAAACATATTCTTATGATATTCCCAAATCATCCATAATAATTTTTCTTCATTACTCTTTTGAGGTATCACTTTAATAGATTTTACATGATATGAAACTTTACTTCCAAATTTTATCTTTGGGTTACTATTTGTTACTACATGTGTTTATGTGGGGTCCTTAAAAATATGAAAAGGAAAATGAGAATCTCCATTAATCCAAGGAAGATTATACCCAATTCCCCCCCCCCAAAGAATTGGGGAATAGTGTGCAGAATACTCAAAGGAATGCACAAGACGAACCGGTCCCTAGACCAGTCCAATGATAACGGGTCGCAGCCGGTTCCGTGAAGAACCCCCTCCGCAGACCGCTGTCATTCGCAGAATGGAGGTAGAGATCCTCCGCGGGCGTGAAGAAGGATAGGCGCCAAGCCAGTCCACCGTCATGAACCACCCCTGCCGCGGACCGCGTCGACCAGCCCGATCTGCATCCGCTGTCATTCGCGGAATGGAGGCGGAACCCTGTGCGGTCGCAGAGCACTCCCCGAGCTAGTTTGGTTCACAGGGGAGGTGCGTTCAATGCACCGATGAGTCGTGGATTAACCAAGTCATCCGTGAACTGGGTATCTGATCATGGGCCTCCACAAAAGGTGCCGCATGACCACAAATACATCTCTTTCCCCACTCTATAAAAGGAGATTGAGGGGGGAAGAGCCGAGGGGGAAGATGGAAATTTTTGAGATCGAGCAGATTCAGGTGGAAGGATTTTGAAGAAAGGATCTTTGTATTTCGCAAAGAGCGAAGTTCCAATTCGCGAACCCGAACAAGTATGAAGATGGAAGAAGATTAATAAGGAACCGAAAATGCATAACAACTTGGTGAACCATGAACTTAAAAAAATGAAGAAAATAAGACTGCGAACCATGGTCCCTCCGTAGATGCACTCCCCATGGACCAGGGAGCTTATGCCCCTTTTATGATCTGTCGCACCATGTAGCATCCTCTTTCGTGGGCGAAGCCCTGACCGAAAAACCCCCAACCAGTGTCTCCCTTGGACTCCACTGCTCGCATGGACCCATATGTGTACCAACCTGGTACGCGGGCCGAACCCGAAGCTGCGAACCACCCTGGTTCGTGGGATTCCCACCAAGACGCAAACCATCCCTATTCATGGAATGCCCATAAGTCCGCAAAGCACCCTAGTTCGCAGATAACCTCTCCACTTGCGTAGCACCTCCCTATGCGAAGGGTTCCACCACTCATATACCTGTGTGGCCCGCCATATCATTCAAAGTTACAATTCCTCGATCCAGATAAAATTTTCCCAATTCGGTTCGATCCTCTACGACCCCCTCATTGGCCCATTCATCAGTCCTTAGCCGAGGCCTCCACCAAAGCCACTGGACCCATGTGATGTAAACTTCAGGTGTATCAGCATACCATTTTGAGTTCACATACCCACGGTAAGAGAGTGAAAAGGGGTTTCTCCGGCCCTTGAGTAGATTCCCAAAGCATTTCTGGGTTCATATTCCCACAGTAATGTAGAGTCCGAGCCCGGGAATCCCCTTTCTGTCCCTCCACCTGTTAGGACTAGGGCACTTCTCCCCTCCCCGGGGTGTGGTAGACTACTCATCAGAAGGAAGCCCCCATGCAACTCTGTACTTCCCCACGGCCATGGCCAAGGAAGGGCTTAGCGAGGACGGGTGCTGTTCCGTCCTTCTTTGGGGACAAGTCCCTCTCCCATTGTGCTTTTTCACCATGGGAATCCATCTCGGAGTAAGCCCTGAATTTTTGGGCTGCTCCATGCGTAATCCACACTCCATTTCCCATGGATGCACCTTTCGTGACGTGATCGTCTGGTCCAGGCTGCCTCTTGTTTCTCACACCGAGCATGAATCATGTGGTCTTAGAGTAGGCATCGACCATGAATTCCACTTATAGGCCTCCTTAGAGTGTAAGCTCTAATCCACACCATGGGCCTCCTCAGAGTGTAAGCCCCAATCCATTACCCTAGGATACCTCAGAGCGTAAGCCCCACTCCATTTGAACTATGTGGACTTTGATTCCCCACCACAAGCATACGTAGGAACCCTCCAAGAGGATCAAGCGCGATCACCATCGGACCCATTGGTCCACATTCATGTCGGTTCTCCAACACCCCCCATTCGAACTACATGGAATTTGATCCCTGTCTCCTAGTAAGGGTACGTAAGAAGCCTCCTCGAAGTTCAAGTCCAACAACTGGTCGATCCGACTGTCTTCCCATCGGTTCACTGCACTAACCCTGTTTAACCTGGAGTGTAAGTCCCATACCAAACCGAACTACGTGGTTTCTGATTCCTCTCACGAGGATACGTAGGAAGCCTGCATCACAGGTTTGATCCAAATGCTCAGGTCGTTATCTGTTCTCCCTGGATGACAATAAAATCCAGAATGCCTGTTCATAAGGCTTTAAATCAGTTCCATATCAGTGAGTCCATATTCCTCATGGTCATTAATCCAACGAGGGATGGTAAACCTCAAGAAAAAATGATTCCGAACCCAGGCATCCAGATGACCATTGCGAACTAGGAGTAATCCATGGATACTATTCTTGGGTATAAACCAAAGATTCGTGAACATATGAATATGTCTTAAATCTATAAGAGAGTCCCGGAACAGTAAATAATTCCCCCCAAAAGGGTGTGATGATCCCAAATTCCCATCCTCTCGAACAATGTGAGTTTTTAAGCATCGGTGGTCAAACCACCCAGTGAACGCCTGCCTTTGGAAAGCAGGTCCACACATTTCTAGATATGGAACATTTGGGCATTTCAAGATGAAAATGGTGCATCTGATACAAGAGATTAAGAGGAACCCAATATTCTCTAATCAATCATCGGGTAGTGCACGTTTCTGCCCCACTACCCCTTCGTGCACCACGAGACATAAAATGGTAAACCCGATGTGAATCTTTAACCAAGCATGATAGATTTAACCTAATCCCACTATGATCCCCCCTTATACTCACAAGGAGGTCCAAGAAGGGTCATTAATTACGCATGGGATCGTGAGATGCTTCTTTGAAGGGTTTGCTGTTTCTATTTGTTAAAATATTTTTTACAGGTAGCACTTAGAACTCCCTTCGATCCAATGGTGCCATGATGGAACTCACAGGTGTGTGCTTACAAAAAACGCAATGACCAGACATCCTCACCAACATAGGACCCCATCACCTACCCAACATCTTCAATATTGGGTCTCAGATGCGTTGATCCAAGAGTACCACATTAACGATACTCTCCCGACGGTGGAGGCGGACAAGCACGCCCTCCATTCTGCTAGGACTCACCGGTCGCCTTCCCAGCAGCGACCACAAAAGCAGATCCAAATGGCCC
Source organism: Viscum album (assembly GCA_963277665.1). Lineage (NCBI taxonomy): Eukaryota > Viridiplantae > Streptophyta > Magnoliopsida > Santalales > Viscaceae > Viscum > Viscum album. The sequence continues at coordinate 1,922,082,927 of OY728145.1, read as the reverse complement.
TTGTTGCCATCTCAAACTGTTTTGGGAGTCTATCCCAGGAATGGGACAACTCGTACCTCCCTTATCTTAGGGTGGTGGATGAGGTCGATGATGATGACTTCATCCCCACTGAACGGGGGTTCCGCTCCAAGGACCCCGCCATAAAAATTCATCGCAGTCACACCACGACTCAACATCCTAACGATAATGAGGATGTCGTCCCGAGGATCCAGGACCACGCTCCCCGAGCTCCAACCCCTCGGACCGCCCAAAGACGGTGGAAAACATACAACCAGGGGCTGGTCATCACCCTTTTCCCTAAGGAGAAGATCCGCTACCCAGTCATGGAGACGTTTCACGGATAGGAACATACACCTGTTCTCTCCTCCAAATCCCACCATCCAGACATGGCGGCATCATACGAGCAGGCGCGCATCCCCACCGGTCTCCATCAAGACCATCGCTCACGTAGGATGGCACCTACCCGGCAGGCACCTCTCCCTGCCTAGGGTCGTGAAGCCCACCAACCCGACATGGTGGCGACCCAGCGCCTGCAGGACTAGCTCCTAGAAGATTCTCTTGATGCCTACCATCCCGACATGGTGGAGATCAACAAAGCCAACCATCCAGATGTGGAGGAAATTAATAGGCGGGCATGTCTCCCTGCCAACAAAGGCCATTGACTCGATACAGTGGGAAACCAACATATGCAGGGCCAGATCCTTGAGGATGCAATTAAAGTCCACCATCCTGATGTGACATCAAACAGAGAGATAAACAGGCATATCTCATCCCAAGGGCAGATTTGTTCACCTGCCCCGACACAGGAGAATTGTCAGTACCCACTGACCACCGGAGGACCGGATCATGATATTCCTACTCCGATACCAGAATGGGCCTTCATACATGTTCCAGAAAAAGATGTCTCTCTACCTATCCTATAAATGATGTAGGAGAAGGTATCGATCTCAGATCATATCTTGTAGACTTGCCTAAACGTGATTGCATCAGTGGCAACAACAAGGACTCGGGCCCGTGAGCCCGTCTACCCAATTGAGTCGACTCATCTAAGAGATGAGATAACCACCTTAGAGAAGATATTCATCCCTGCTTCCTCCCAAGAGGGTCACCAGATATATTCTACGATGTAAGGGAAACCGGATCGAGTAGCTTCACTCATTCCAATTGGGGGACACCCATCCATCATGGAGGATTATCCAGAGCAGGCATATATTCATGCTAAAAGTCAGGAAGTTTGTCGGCGTATTCTGGCAGCATCACATGACCCAATTAGATAGGGACCCAAAGGTGAAGGCCTTTGTCAATAGAAGACGATCCCCGCTTCCCGTAAGAAAGCCCCCCGAATGCACCGAAGGCAGCAGGAAAATAAAGAGCGGGTTCATGACTCCGCTCTGCTGGAAGCTGGGGTTCTTGATGCCTCTAAGCACATATCTAATGCTTAGAACCCAATGCTCCCATCACAATATTATGGGAGCAGTAGTAGCATTTTTGAAGGTCCTCCCTACAATGTTGCTACCATCATCTCTGAAAGTCCTCCCCATAGCACCCATGGGGGACTCCCCCACGGGCATATAACGATCGATCATGAGAGATCCTTTTTTGATGCGAGTCATGGAAACCCTCCACGTGACCAGAAGATCGAGCAACAATAAGGCCCTCCACTTGCTGTGGCCCACCCTGATGTTACTCCCCATTGTATACACTGCAAGCACTCTCCATGCAGTGAGACCATATATTATGATAGTAGTCATTGCTATCATAGTTGAAACTACAGAGGCCCTCCCCATAGTGACATCTCATCATGACAAGAAGGTCCTCCCCTTATCGTGGCCTACCCTGAAGGTCCTCCCCAGGGGTTACGTTGCAACGACACTCCGTGCAGCCAGGAATCAGATCATGGTGGTAGTCCTCACCACCCTGATAATTAAGGTCCCCCCCGTAGAGACGTCAAGCAACGAGATGGCCCTCCCCTCATTACGGTACATTCTGAAGTCCCTGCCCAGGGTATACCCCGCAGATATTCTCCCTGTGGTAGCTGTAATGGTAGTCCTCTCCATTGCAGCAGCTGTGATGGTAGTCCTCGCCACAATGGGAACCATTGCGAATGTCCTCCCCATAGTGGCCTCAAGCAACAAGAAGGTCCTCCCCTTGTCGCAGTGTGTCTTGAAGGTCCTCCCTAGGATGCACATTGAACGTCAAACCGTGATGGTCATCCTCACCATGATGGTAGTTGTTGCGAAGGCCCTCCCCGTAAAAAAGCTATGTAGCCAGAAGGTCCTCCCCTTGATGCGACATGCCTTGGAGGTCCTCCCCAGGGTATGCACTGCAAAAGTCCTCTTTGTAGTGAGGAGTCAACCAGTAATGGTAGTCCTCACCATTGCGGCCGCCATTGCGAAGGTCCTCCCCGCAATGACATATCATATCGACAGAAAGGTCCTTCCCCTGCCGAATCAAGCATAGAAAAGCCCTCGTATTCCAAGGCACTCAGAAGGACGGGATCAAGCATGTCAGATTCCCAACTAGTTGCTAACGACACCCTTCTTCAATTGGGAGACCATTTGGGGCCATGTTTATCTTCTGAACCACCTCGGAATCACCCACATGACAATTCAATACCTATCGGTCCCACTACCTCAGACCGCACTATCAGTGAGCATCTCAGCTGGGCTGACCAGGTAGAGGAATCACTAGCAGAGGAGTATGCCGACATGTTGCACCCGAAGAAAATACTGGTCAGGGATGATATACCAGTTATGTTTTAGCCCACAACTACCTCTCAATTCGACATACCTAGAAAGTTGTCCGAAGAATGCATCCACGACATCCGCTACAATAAATGGAAAACCCTCCGCCGGCTGAAATCATTATTCCTACCCTACGATGGGAATGTATACCACATCAAGACAATATGAGACCTCCTGTGTCACATTGTCCTAGAATCTCTTCCCTTGGTGCGGCAACAGCGACCCGAGAGGCGTAAGGGAAACAAGGAGATCGACACCCCGATGGGAGTCCATATCAGAGGATGGGGAGAACATGGAGCTCTGTATTTCACTCCACTCCCTGCCCAGAAGAACCTGTTAGAAATCGTGTCTTGCAACGTCATCACATTAAAACAACAATTGAGTGGGATCCCTGTTCAGGAAAGGAAACACACCCAACAGATACAGGCCTTGAGTAAGTCCCAAAAGCGTCAGGACCGACAGGAATAAGCCATACAAGAACTCCTGAATAAGGCCACCGAGATCACACAACAAGCCTCTCACCTAAGAGAGGCCAATCAGTGGTCATTTCCTGCTTCCCCAAAAGGGGTCGATTCATAGAAGAACTCAGCACCAAACCCAATTCACCCCCGAATGGGGGCACACAAGATCAGGTAGGTAGCGATAGTAGTAGCCACTACCGTAATCTAGGGTCAACCCCATCCTGGAGGGATGGGGGAATTTTTAACAACAAATGCACCCGTAAGACCAATAAAAACAAGAAGAGACTCAACATCCAAGGAACGGAGCCAACCCCAACCCTCAGTGCTGGGGGCATTTTTACCTCCTCAACAACAAACTCCCACACGAGAATTAGTATTCTCTCATCTAGGGAGGATAGTCAGAAGAGGAGGTTCCTGCCCTATCCCATCCTTTGAATCATCATCCCCATCAAGAGGGAGGCGTACCATAAGGTCACATCAAAGAACTCTACATGTCACTCTTCGTTAAGGAGTCCAAAAGCAACCCCAGGACAGAAGAGGGAAGGTCAGTAAAAGACACGGGAAATCCTCTTCCTATGTAGAAGATGAAATATTCTCCACCCCGCGATATGAATCCATCAATGCCATAGAGGTTAAATCCACAGGTTACACTAGAGATGATGCAAATCCGGATGGATCAGGAGACAATGGTTCCGGTCAAGCTGTGACTCACAACGAACCACCAAGTGTGCACACCTGGAACCAGAGGCCCCCCCTAAATATGGTCTCCCCTTCAGCTAACCTTACTTTTCTCACCCTATGAGCTCCCAATAAGGATAAGAACAGAGGACTGGTTACCCTAAACCTGCCCCCTCTCTTGATAAAACAAGCCACTTATGCTCGAAGAGAGATTCGCTCGACAGGAAGAGGAAATGAAAGATTTGAGGCGACTTAACGTCGAGTTAGACCAGAGGAACCTTCTTAATGAATGCGCATCCCAAGAAGATCCACATCATGCACTCCCAGTAAGTGCACATCATGACCAAGGTTTGCCCCGGAAAATGAAGGACGATCATGGCTCCCACCCAACGAGGCACCCGACCCATCCAACTACCTAGATATGGATCTAGATAAATACCAAGACTTACCTCCACTCAGGAAGCAACCATAGTGAGTACGTCTGAACCCTTCAAAGGTGTCACAGATGGCACATGCACCCCTGGTGCCATTCGAGTTGGATCCTCAAGTAATGCCTCGGGATACACCTGCCCAGGACTGGGCCCAACAGGATATAAACTTGGGTCTCACCAACACCATCGAGACACTAACAGCTCGATTGGAAGCGATGGAAGGTCAAAGTGCTATGACACAGCAAGAGCGGAAGCCCTACCCAGATTGGGTGAGCAACACGCCTCCTCCACCCAATTTTGGGAGCCCTGTATTCCCTATTTTCAATGGATCAGGTGATCCGGAACAACATTTGATGCACTACACATCTTATTGAGACCCTATGATGGGAACTCCGGAACAACAAGAACCAGTGAAACTCAGATGATTCGTACAGACCATGCAAGGATATGCCTTCTTCTGGTATACGAGCCTGCCAGCCTAGTCAATAAAAAGCTGGGAAGACCTTCGGCAGTAGTTCTTGTTCCACTTCAACTCAACGGTGCCGAAGACAACAGTCAACGACCTCATGAACTCCAAGCAGAGGGAGAATGATAGGGTCTCAGAATTCATCGCTAGATGGAAGGGTCTGACTTACTCTCTAAACATTCCAATGCCTTAAGATGAGTTTCTTTCCATATGCACCGATAATCAGATAGATGATCTGTGAAAACCGCTCATACCAGTGGAGTGCACCACTGGCTTCTGCCATATCTTGGCCATTGCCCAGAGAATTGGGGACTCGCTGCAACAGACCAATTTGAAGTCTCGAATAGCCTCACAGGCTCCTGTTAAGAGAGCAGTTAGAGGTGAAGCGTCCTCTTTCATGATCAATCCATCCCCTATGCCTGCTCCACTGCTCATGCCTCCACTAAATCGTCAAGGGCCCCCATTATATCAGCGGCCGCCTCCACCTAAGCGGGACGATCAGAGAGGATCGAAGTGAAACCAGTTTAAGGAAAAAAACTCAATGCATACTTGTTCCGAGGGGACCATGTCTGCAGCTACTTCATCACCGCTATGAGTTTCAACTTGCTTTACCTCTCAGATCCGAGAAAACCTAAAGAAGTCAGCTACGATGATAGGCCAGATTACTGTCCCTACCATCTAATGTTGGGGCACAATATTTTAGAATGCTTCATCTTCAAATACCTCCTACAAAGGATAGTATACTCTTGGTAGGTCGAGCTGGGATCTCCCCCAGCACATATGGAATATATTTCCACCACCAACTCTGATAAAGGGGAGGGGTGGAAAGAAGTCACCAGCAAGATGGGGAAGAAATTTGATTACTGGATGACTCAGAAGACTATCAATCGAGCCCAGGGCATACTCTAAGCTCAACTACAGCAGCCAATGTTTCCACCAACAGCCATAATGCCACACAACCGACAATATCACCCTCACAACCCTCCCCAAGCCAATCATCCAGGCGTAATCGAGAAGGGAGGAGACAAGCTCAAGAGGAGCAGTTATCAACGAGGAAAAATTTAGCCTCGAAACTGTCTGATTTTATGCCCCCAAAACTTGGCGCCACGAGCATCGACCCACCAAACGACACCATCAAGGACAGCCGACCGGGTTGACTTGTCATTGGATGAGGAGCCAATTTTTGGTTCCATAAACTTCATCCATCTTAGGGAATCATTCCCTGACAAAGGGTATGGTTATTGACCCGAGATCCTAACACAAGGAGCCGGGATGAGGAATCACAGAGGCAGGGGATATCAGGGGTGGCGCAGTCAAGGCCGAAACCAACCCTACGGTTGGACCTCGGCCCAAACCATCAATATTGCGGAAACCCGTGCTAGAGCCCTTCAACAGACTCATTAGAAGAAGGAATATCCTTCAACATCCACAAGCGCCCAATCTGGCCCCATCATTATGTGGTATCCATCCGAGGAGGAACAAGGGTCTAGCCACCTAGTGCGCACAAATAGACCAGTCAGGCCGAATCCCCAAAACGTGGGGACACTGTTGACAGCTGACCTCATGGCCAGTCCCTCCTCGTCTCATATTCCAACTCCCAAGCTGCCCGCTAAGACTCCCCCACCAATGGAGAAGCATCGGCCACTGGAACAGAAATACAACATCCTTAAGTAGCTGGCATCGGTACCAACCAAATTTTTGATCTTGGATACCCTGAGTTTGTCAACAGACCTCAGGGAGGCACTTATCGAATCCTGGCTCCGCCCCCAAGAGTTTCAAGACGAGGTAGCAGCTGCCGAGATTTACCAGACAGAGACTAGCTTGGCTGAATGCGATGTGGTGATTTCCTTCACCATTCAGGATGAAGATGCTATCATGCAAGGACACATCAAACCACTATATGTGTCCAGCGCACTAGATGATGTTGAGATCTGTAATGTCTTTATCGAAAATGGCTCTGGAGTTAACCTCTTTCCCCTACTGACACTTCTTAAGTTGGTCTGTAGTGAGGATTATTTAATACCCTCAGCCACAAATCTGCTAGGTTAAGACAAGAGTTATGAGAAGCCAATGGGACAAATTAAGCTAAAGACCCATTTTGGAAACCTTGTGGCCTACTTGGAATTCTTGGTGGTCCGGCAGAACACGTCATTCAATGCCCTGCTTGGAAGGCCATGGCTCCATAAGCACATGACCGTTCATTCTTCCTACCACCAGTGTATCAAGTACTACATCAATGGGAAAAGTGGGAAATTGCACACCGACAAGGCCCCTTTTGAGCTCTCTGAGTCACACTACATTTACACCGGGTTTTTTGAGAAAAAGGAGAAGAAGGCTTCACTTGATGGTATCGACTGGATCCCTACTCCAAATATCCTGGAAATGGTTCCTGGTGACCCCCTCAGGCAGCTTGGAAGATACTACGTACTACCCATCAACCATATTGAGAGCAGGGGTTCAAGTATGGACACACACTAAGCTGTCCTCATGACTTCGGCCACAACGACCAAGTGTGTCAATGCGGGAACGTCCACCAACCCTCAATTTGGGGGCTAATACATGAGAGAGGACACCCACAATACCTCGCCTCCGTACTCCCAGGATCCTGAGTCAATATCTCTCCGCTCTCCGGATCAAGAAGATGAGGATTTGGGAGAAGAAGAGGAGGAATATCTCAGGAATGCACCTCCTTCATTTGAGGAAGGTATCTCCACCATTGTGGACGAGCTCAGGGAAATAAACTTGGGTACCGAAGAAGACCCGATGCCCACTCTTGTTAGTGCAACCATGTACCCCGAGGAGCACGATGTATATAACTTTTTCCTAAAGTAACACCGGAATGTATTTGCCTGGAATTACACAGAAATGCTGGGATTCGATTTCGAAGTGGAAACCCATCGATTAGGTCTTCTAGAAGACCACCAGGGCTATAAACAGGCTGCCAGAAGGACACACCCCTCATATGCTTCCAAAATAGAGGCTGAAGTTGATAAACTAGTTAAAGCATGCTTCATTAGGGAGGTCCAGTACCCCATTTGGTTGTCCAACATTATCCCCATCAAGAAAAAGAGTGGAAAAATTTTCATCTGCATTGATTTTAGAGATCTTAATCGGAATTGCCCAAAAGATGATTTCCCGGTCCCAATCACTGAGTTATTAATAGATGCAATGGCTGGGTATGAGGATCTATCCTTCATAGATGGATTTTCTGGGTATAATCAAATCAAGATGGCCTGAGAAGACGAAGAATCCATTGCCTTCAGGGCCCCTCAACGAATATTTTGTTAGAGGGTTATTCCCTTTGGTCTCAAGAGCGCTGGCGCCAGATATCAGCGTGCCATGAATCATATCTTTAAATCACTCTTGGGGAGATTTGTTGAATTCTATGTGGATGAATTGGTGGTTAAGTCCAGGTAGTGCTCAGATCACCTGTCATACCTTGAGACAGTCTTTAACAAACTTCGACAGAATAGCCTGAAGATGAATCCCTTGAAATGCGCCTTCGGAGTTACCTCAGGGAAATTCCTCAGCTTCGTCGTACGCCATTGTGGCATCGAAGTCGACCCTGAAAAGAAAAAGGCTATCCTCGGCCTACCACCCCACCGAAATCTCATCGAGTTGAGAGCATTCCAAGGGAACTTGGCATACATCAGGCGATTCATAGCCAAACTCGCTGGAAAATGTTTGCCTTTTACTATGTTAATGAAGAAGGGAGTCACGTACCAATGGACAGATGATTGAAAAGAGGCGTTCGGCAGCCTAAAGAATTATCTCTTAAGCCCACCGGTGCTCATGCCCCCAGTTGAAGGAAGACCTCTCATCCTATACGTGACAGCCCTAGAGTGGTCAATGGGAGCCTTCCTTGCTCAAAAAAAAAATGGCGCCAATAGTGAAAATTTTCTCTATTTCCTCATCTGAACCATGATTGATGCTGAGACTCGATAATAAAACATCGAGAAGAGTTGTTTGGCCTTGGTATTCATAATTTAAAAGTTGCGACATTACCTGCAGCATCACAAAGTCCATTTTGTCTCGCGTAATAACCCGCTCAAGTACATCCTCAGCCGCCTAATGCTAACCGGGCGCGTATCCCGATGGGCAGTCATCCTGCAACACTTTGACATCTGGTTTGTGCCTCAGAAGGACATCAAAGGCCAGACATTAGCAGATTTTTTTCCAGATAACCCTTCAACAGGGACCACTGCACTGGATGCCGAGCTACCTGAAAAGGACATCTTCTCGGTTCAAGAGGAGCTCCCAACATGGGAAATGTACTTTGACAGTGCATCCCGAAGCCCGACAGGGAAAATGATGGAGGATCCCAAATTTAACAAGGTGGGCTTGGGTATAATACTCATGTCCCCAGAAAAGGCAGTCTTGCCATATTCCTTCCTCCTGTCAGAAGGATGTATGAACAATAAAGCGGAGTATAACGCCCTCATTGCAGGCCTGGAGCTCGCACTCTAGGAACAAGTACAGTACCTTATGGTAAAAGGTGACTCGGAACTGGTAATCAAGCAAGTCAATGGTGACTATGATATTAAAAAGAAGTTTATTCCCCTATTACACCATGTTCAAGGGTTAATGGAGGAATTCTCCACAGAACCGATATTGAACTATATTCCCTAGTCTCAGAATTCCCAAGACGATGCATTATCCAACGCGGCCACAACCATGGCCGACCAAGACCGGGATGAAACAATTATCAACATTTCTCATCATCGAATGGTCTTGTTGTTTGTTCAAGCTAAGACTACAGAAATCCAAAAAGTTAGTCCTATCCCTGAACCATATGCTCCCGCCACAGGCTGGATGACCCCCATTGCAAACTACCTTCAACGGGGAGAACATCCACCAGACATGGCTGAACGAGAGAAAATCCGGAGAAGGGCAATCAACTTTTTCCTAGATGGAGGCGCGGGTCAGCAAGAGGTCCTCTAAAAACGAGGCCTCAACGTAATCCTCGTCAGATGCATTGATGGAGAAGAAATTGTTGCCGTCATGACTGAAGTACATGCTGGATTATGTGGGGCACATCAGCCGGGGTCCATGCTTTTCCATCAGGCCCGAAAGCTTGGGTAATATTGGCCCACCATGGCACGAGATTGCGAGCACTTTACCGAAAAATTCCACTCATGCCAAATTCATGCCAAGTTCATACATCAACCCCCAGAGTTACTTCATTAGGCTAAGTACTCGTGGCCATTTTCCATCGAGGGAATGGATGTCGGGGGACTATATCCTCCCGCCATAGCCAAAAAACTGAAGTATATCCTCACGACAACCGACTTCTTTTCCAAATGGGCAGAAGTTATACCCCTCAAGGAAGTTGGGGAAAGAAACATTGTCAGATTTTTGAAAACCAATATCATCACTAGATTTGGTGTCCCTCATACCATGCTGACAGATAACAGCCCCAACTTCTGCTCTTCTGAATTGGAGAAACTATACCAAGAATACGGTATCAAGGCTGACCACTCACCCTGCTACCACGTAGCGGCCAACAGACAGATAGAGGCTTTCAACAAGACACTATCTAACATTCTATATAAAATGGTGAACAAATACAAGAAGTCATGGACGGATAAACTCCTCCATGCATTGTGGGATTACCGGGCCACAATCCACACCGCTACTCGGGCCACTCCGCACTCATTACTATACGGAACAGAAGCGGTTATTCCGATTGAGCTCCAATTTCCCTCGCTACATATTGCCATTTGTGATCAGTTATCCAATGATGAGAAATCGAAAAAGCGGCTAGGTGAATTGGAATAGCTAGAAAAAAATCGGTTGCACACTTTTTACCATCTGGAAGTATACCAGAACTGAATTGCACGAGCCTTCAATAAAAAGGTACGTCTTCGGTATTTCATGGAAGGAGAACTGGTGTTGGTCCTCTGGACCCCAATGATACCTGAAAAGCAACCTCCAGAGCTGGAGCCCAAGTGGGAGGGACAATATGTTATACACAAGGTCTACTCCAATGGAGCATATACCCTAATCTCCATGGATGGGAAGTTCACCACCGCTCCTATAAATGCGAGATTTCTGATGAAATATTTCTCATAGATAACTAAAAGCAGTTATCTTCCACGCTGCATGACATTAAACTACCATGCACCCAACAGTCCAAACCATATGACCTTAAACTAAGAGTATTTCTCCCTCACCGACATAACAAAAAGCAGTTATCATCTATGCTGCATGACTCTAAACTACCAAGAACCCAATAGTCCAAACTCTATGACCTTAAACTAAGAGTATTTCTCCCTCACTGGCATAACGAAAAGCAGTTATCGTCCGTGCTTCATGACGTTAAACTGCCAAGCACCCAATAGTAAAAACTTTATGACCTTAAAGTAAGAGTATTTCATCCTCACCGCATGATGTTAAACTGTATGGATTTCAGATAACTACGTAAGGCTTTATTCCTACCCTCGTAGGATACGTAGCGACACCAGGGTTCCCCATACTGGCCCAGCCACCCCCGAATAAGAAAATTTAATAAAATGCCCCTTTTCCCCCGTGTATGGACCAGACCTTCACAGGGTGTCTTGTATTTAAGAGAACTACGTGAGGCTTGATTCCTGCCTTCGTAGGATACATAGTGATGATGGGATCCCCTATCCTAGCCCAGCCACTCACAAATGGAATAATTTTTTTAAAAAGGTTCCCTTCACCCGTGTATGGACCATCCCTAAACGGGGTGTACTTCTTTTAGAGAACTACGTATGACTTGATTCATGCCTTCACAGGATACATAGCGACGCTCGGGTTCCCCATCCTGGCCCATCCATCCCCAAATAAAAGTTAAAAATTCACTCCTCCCCCATGTATAGACCAGCCCTACACGGGGCGTATCCCTCGTCCTTACTGTACGACATTAAACTACATAAATTTAAAAAATTCCCCTTCTCCCCTGTGTACGGACCAGACCTGCACGAGGTGTATTGTCTTTTAGAGAACTAAGTGAGGCTTGACGCCAGCCCTCGCATGATGCGTAGTGACACCAGTATCCCCCATCCTGGACCAGTCATCCCCAAATAAAAAAATTCCCTTTTCCCCATGTATGGATGAGACCTGCACGAGGTGTATTCCTCATCCTTACTATATAATGTTAAACTACACAGATAAAAAGATTTAAAAAATTCCCTCATTCCCCCGTGTATAGAGCAGACCTACACGAGGTGTATTCCAAAAAGAACTACATGAGGCTTGATTACTGCCCTCACGGGATTTGTAGTGACACTAGGGTCTTTCACCCTGGATCATCTGTCCCCAAATGAAAGTAAAAAATGCCATTTTCCCCCATGTACAGACCAGATCTGCATGGGGTGCATTTTTCGTCCTCACTACATGACGTTAAACTACATGGACCGCGTCCTCACCACACGAAGGTAAACCTGCACGGACTCCATCACGATCCACCCAAGATATATGGATAAATGAGATGGAAATACTCCTTGTGCATTTGGTTGCATTCTCTCCATACATCAGAATCCATGACCCAGATAATTATGGATCTTCATAATCATTCACGGCCATCAGAAGTGGAAAGTTGTCGACCCGAGGACACCTTTGCATGACTATGCATACCATACCCTCAACATATTTTCATGTTGATAGCCCCTATCCCATCTACCAAAGGCATGATTTCCTTAGGCGATACTTTTCCTAGCTCCGTACGCTTATCGACCTCAGATCTCCCATATCATATCTCCCGATCCAGAAATTTATGGTGTAGTGGTTTACAAGTTTGTCCCCCTTTTCACATCCAAACGTTTCTAGGGTATCCCTACCAGGTTAGCCTATGTTTCCACCTGTGGTTCACGTGACATCCTACATCTATGAACATCAAGCCAGAGCTAGGCTACTTTGACTTAACGAACAATTACAGTGAAGATGATTCTTGTATACCCAGACACTATTATCCCCGCATGCCGAACTCTATACTATGAGAAATATCAGATTTTCATAATCATTAATGGCCATCGGAAGTGGAAATTCATCGACCCGGGGACACCTTTGCTTGACTATGCATACCATTCCCTCAGCTGCTCTACTTATTGATAGCCCCTGGCTCATCTACCAAAGGAAAGTTTTCCTCAAGCGATACTCTTCCTAGCTCTGTACGATTACCCGCCTCAGAGTCCCTACACCACATTTCTCGATATGGGAAACCTTAGAGTTATAGTTTACAACCTTAATCCCCCACCCTGTTCAGAGTATATTAGAGCATGGTAACTCAGTTATCCTTCGAGTGACTACAACAATGGTCACCCAATGGTCCGAGCTCTATGACTACTAAACTAGGAGTACTTCGTACTTATCACATGATGTTAAACTGCATGGAGTGAAGGTATACCCCCACATTCAAGATAAATCAGTTCATGGAGCTCTCTAAGATTTAACAGCAACTAGGGCTGAATATGCCCGACATGTCCAGATATTTTCTTACCAAATGACAGACTTCTTGACCCGAACAATCACGGATCCTCATAACCATTCACAGAAATCAGAAGTGGAAAGTTATTGACCCATGGACACATTTTCATGACTATGCATACCATGCCCTCAGTGGCTCTGCATATTGATAGGCCCTAGCCCATCTACCAAAGGCAAGATTTCCTCAAGTGATACTCTTTCTAGTTTCGTATTCTTACCTGCCTCAAAGTCCCCATATCATTTCTCCTGATCCAAGAAGCCCCGAAATTACGATTTACACCAATCACCCGCTCCACATCTTGGGCATGCCGAGGTGTTCAAACCCAGTTATGTTCTGATCAAGAACAGCCTTTGAAACTACGTCCTTACCTCATGACGTTAAACTGCACGAAACGTCTTGGTCGCTTGGTATAAAGCTGGAAATACCAAGCATTAAACATCCAGGGAAATTCCTCCAACTTCATGCATTTTCACTGGTTTAAAAAAAATTCCCCCCGTCCATCCTGCATGATGTTAAACTGCACAACATCTTTTAATAATGCTCCTCATCTTTACTGCATGACGTTAACATGCACAGAATGCGTCCTTATCGCATGATGTTAAACTGCATAGTCAAACTTGTCATGGGTTCACTAAGGAATGGAGGCTTTACTCTATCCCTCAGTGCATGGGTTAGACCTACACAAACAGCTGTCTCACACCAGTGTGAGAAGGGATGACTTCACCATTCTCGGGAAATTTAGCTTAGATGTTTCTCCCGTATCTAGACACCCTCTCCTCATAAACAATACTATGTACTCAGAAAAAGGAGAACCCTCGTAAACCACCCCTGGTGGTCCTGAATCCCAAACTTCCTTTAAGTTTCCCGGATATCGGGAGAATACAATCATTGACCTAAGGACACCTTTGAATGACTATGAGTACCATGCCCTTATCAGTTCTACATATTGATCGCCCCTGGCTCGTCTACCAAAGTCAAGATTTTCTCAGGCAATGCTTTTCTCCGTACGCCTCTCGAACTTTGATCCCCAATGTCCATCCTCAGATTTGGAAACCCTCTGAGTTATAGTTTAGCATCCTCTTTCACGACCCTTCCGGAATATGGTGGAACGTCTATGAAGAGATTACCGAGAACCGGGAGAAGTCGTTCCATTCTGGATAATGTCCCCACTGGATGACTTTAAACTATGCCATGCTTCGACCATCCTTCATGATAACTAAATGCTTAGGATAGAGACCCTGTGTCCATGTTCCTGATTAATACAGATGTTCTCAAACCCTTTCAGGCGTCACACACCCTTTCTGAGCCACCCCTGTTGGTTTTCATAATTCTCTATGCCACCCATGGTGGTTTCTATAAGCAATACTTCCATGAAGTCCTTAGGCCATCTGAGATGGACAATCATTGACTTAAAGACACATTTTCATGACTATTCATACCATTCCCTCAGCAGCTCTGCATGTTGATCGCCCCTGGCCCATCTACCAAAGACAAGATTTCCTTAGGCGATGCTCTTCCTACCTCTACACACCGATACAGCTCCCATTCCTTGAGAAGTGCCCTTCACATCGTTCAAATCCAAATATGCTTCCCCCACATGCATCTGAAGGATATTGGGACATCTTTCAGTCAATAAAACCTCATTAGGGCCCTCTCCCCACCATACCTGGTCAAAGCTGTTTGACCTAAAACATCAGTAACTATAGACTTGTTGGTGGGACTTTAAACCGCTCACAAAAAGAGGCACAAAGTCTGTTAGGCCGAAAACCCGAAAAGGGGGACCTCTGCAAAAGTTGGGCCATACCCACTAGGTCTACACCGAATGGGCCCAGGAAAAATTAGGGTATTAAAAGAAAAGACGAAATGTTTGTGGGGTTTTTCTACAAAACCATAGCAATAGTCAAAATATGCTTGCTGGATCCCATGATCCATTCAAATTTAGAGTTTGTTTTTTATTTTCCTGAATTATGATTAATTCCGATTCAGTGAGTTGTTATTTACGGAACAATTGTTCCGGAGACAATGATTGTATTCCGTTTGAACAAAAAAAGGGAGGACGTCCACAAGTTGGGGCCTCTCCCTCACAGTAACAAAAAAAAGGAGGGGGGGGGGGGTAAGTAAAACAGAGTGTACAAGAATTGTTCTGATCGTCACAAAGGAGCCTGGCTCACTCTCTCCATCAGATCGGCTACCGTGCAACAAAGGTTGTTGCAAGTCTGCTCCAGCACGACCCTCTCCCTGGCCTCAACCTCGGCCACCGAACGAGTGTGCCCCACTGTTGTTCAGAGATCGTTGATTATTTTCCTGGTGGCTTCATGTTTACCAGTCAGAGTTGAAAACTAAACCCTCAACATCGCTGCTCGAGCTTCGTATTCACGTAACTCGGTAGATAGGGTGGTCGCCTGATCTTGAGAGCCCGCCTCTGTGCTATCAGCTGATGGAGCTTCATCATGTCCTCCTCAAGGCTTCGAGTCCGGCAATGAGAAGCAGAAAGGTGAGAAATCTTGTTTTCACCAGCGGCAACTTCCCCAAGGGCAATGAAAACCTGGAAACCGAGAAAATGAAACTACCGATAGTCAAATCCAACTAACCCCAAACCCATGAAAAGTTGTCAGAGAGATTCAGTTTTAGTTTCCATCTCAACCAGAGGAGTTTCGACAACAATCTCACAATTCCAGGTCCAAGAACAACTATGCACTGCTTGGTGGTCTGCCATGATGCGATCATATTTGGTATCCTCACTAGGTGGAACAGGGACGAAGTCTGGCATTGTGATCAGCGCAAAAATGTGCACACTAGAAGAAGGTTCCACAATTGTAAGGTCTGAAGCTTCTAACCCTGATTGAGGGTTGGGGATCAAGTGTCTATGTCCGGTATCAGCCATAAAAACTTCAGGCATTATCTCGCTGGGACCCGAAGCCACGGGGTCATCCTCATCCACGTCCAAAAGGGTGGGGTCCGTCTGAATTTCGGCGATAGAATGGTTGGGAGAGGAAAATATCCTAAGTCACTTTGACCGATGAGCCATAAGTCAGTCCTCCCTCATAGATGATGAGGAAGGTGTAGTAGGCACATCAGCTGCAATGACTCCGGATATGGAAACCTGCTGGATAGGCTTCCCTAGGATCCCATCAGGTTAATGTTTTACCCACTTTCCTGCATACTCCAAGGATAGGTTGGCATCCACCCCTATTATAGGCAAGGGGATGCTTGTGTCAGATCCCTCCCACATCAGCATCATCCACCATTGATAGAGAGTGGCCGGGTGCAGTCCTCAAGCTTGGGGAGGGGGAAGTGAAAGTTGGAGCTGCATACACCCAAACTGACGGAAAAAACGATGGGGGGAATACAACTCGCACAGTGAAACCCCATCAATATGTTCATAGAGAAACCCATCCCGTAGTGAAATCATGTAAGAACTATCCTCTAAGCTCCCCCAGAGGGTTTCAACCATGACGTTGGAAGGGGTGGGGTAGGGAGCGAAAGCAAACTGGGAGAAGTCACTCAGAAGCTCGATGAATTCATCAGAACCACGAGACTTCAAGCGAACCCCAGCTATATCAAGTAGGGTGGGCCGAAAGGTAGGAAGTGGGATGACTGTGTTATGACGATACTCATAACAGTGGAAATGATATTCTACCCAGCCGTATAAGAATTGAAATGGCCCACTAAGACGGTAATGTGACCCACCCTCCAGCATGTGGCTCAGAAATTCTTAAATACGTGCCAAAGTGGGCAGGACCAAGTTCACCGGGTGGCCCTATGCCAACTCAACTGCCATCGTCAAGGTGAAAGCCCTGACACCTGGGTTGATATATCGAGAAGGGAATAAACACCCGCTCAAAAACATGGCAAACAGACCTACCAGCCTAAGCATAGGCGGCACACTGGGGTGCACCTCATAACCGCATGAAAGGTAGTTGCCCGCCTCCAGAACCGCCTAGTTGGAACCTTGGACGGTTCGTGACTGTTGAGAAAGATGAGTCCTGGGGCACTTGATCTTTGGCACAGAACCAGTGGTGTTAAGAAATAACCCTATTCAGGTTCTATATGGAATAATAGAGCGGGCACGCAAGGCCTGACCCAGTGACCGCTCTGCTATAACTAGTAGATCCCTCGCCAACGAAGGCACTTGTTCGACGTTGTCCCCTGTGTCAGGAGTGGGCAGAAACTCGTCATACATCTCACTAATAATCGGAAGCCCTCCCGATTGATAGGTGTCCCACAAGCTAATTCCAACTTCACCGTGGGAAAGGTGGAAAGTATTAGTGCTTGAACACCAGTGACTGAGCAGGTCAGGAAGGATCAATGATGGTGGGTAAACAACAAACTGGGAGTCCCACACTGCAAAGTAAAAATTGAATGCTTCCAATGACTCGAGAGATTCCCGGCAATGATGATGGACCCAAAAGGCCCAGGCCCAGTCATTCGAGAAAATCCCACCAGACCGCAGATCCCACATGGAAATCCACCCCGTGTCAGGGTCCACTCGAGTAAGGTTAACTATGGAAGGGTAACTCTTGAGGACAAATTCTTGAGAGAAGTATTGTGTGTACTAATATATTTAGGTCCAAACAGAGCCTCTCAAAATGAAAGTGTCTTTCAGATCAAAATCAGAGATCATCTCCCCCAATGAAGTAAGGTTCACCTAAATGCACTCTGGTGACGCTTCCAAGCAAGGAGACAGAAGACATGAGAAAGTAGGAGGGATAGGGACATATTCTTGAAGGCTGAAGCCATAAAGCGGAAGTCGATTTGATAGAGGATAACCCAAGAGCTCGGGAGAGAGAAAGTACTTCAAGACACCCTTGCCGGGAATGATGGACCGATTCGAGTCCTCTTTGATGCTCTCCGCTCTGCAAATCATAGCTGGACATCTTTCTTAACCAATTGGGAGAGGCTCGGTAGTAGGCTTGAGTGTAGGGAAAGGGGGAACCATATTTTCTCCATGCATTATGAAAACCTGGAAAATGGTTAGTCTGGAATAATAAAATCTGGACAAAAAATACCAATCATATGGAAAAGGATTCTAAGAAGCCTTCATGACGAGGTCCGCAAGCAGGCCTCAAAATGTGGTTCTCCATGGCTGCATCCCGCGAACCAAACCTACGCGGAAGATGGTCCATGATACTCTAGCCCACGGAGCGTTGGCCAGAAAACCGCAGACCTAGATGCTCCGTGGAATCTAAATCCCAAATTTAATTAATCATGTCTGGAAGACTTATAAACTTTCAAAGTCTGGAAGGCGAAACCGCGGAGTGAGTTTCTATGTGGCCCTTCATGTCTTACTTTTTAATTAATTAAAAGTGTTAGTTCCCGGCTAGGGGAATGGTCCGCGAGTAAATTCAATCGTGAATGAGGAATGATTCGGAGAAGTATAATCTGGTTCGCGGATGAAGCATTTTGTGAAGGAACGAGCATGCACAATCAAAAAGTGAGAGAGCACTAGTTTCGTGAAGAATCTGGTAAAAGACAAAGGAAGGGCCCCCGTATTTATTGGAGTGGTCCCCTATAGGGTCCACTCCCCTACCACAAAGCATCCATGTTTCAGGACCACTCTACATCAGAATGGACTCCTCTTCATTCTGATCGGAACCCATTTCGATGGTGGGAATTTGTAGGGTCCTGAAAAATCTACAAAGGAAAATGAGAACCCCATTTAATACAAGGGAGATTCTACCCAATTCCCCCACAAAGAATTGGGGAACAATGTGGAGAACACTCAAAGGAAGGCACTAGCCGAACCAGTCCACTGACCGGTTCAATGATAGTGGGTCGCATCCAGTTCCGAGAAGCACCCCCTCCACGGACCGCTGTCGTTCACGGAACGGAGGAGGAGATCATCTGCGGGTGCAAAGCAGGACAGACGCCAAGCCGATCCACCATCACGAATATCCCCAGCCGCAGACTGCATCGACCAGCTAGGGCCGCATCCACTGTTGTTCGCGAAATGGAGGCGGAACCCTGCGTGGTCGCGAAGCACTCCCCGAGCTAGTTTGGTTCGCAGGGGAGGTGCGCTCAATGCACCCGTGAGTCGCATATTGACCAAGTCATCCGTGAACCGGGTCTTCCATCATGGGCCTCCGCAAAAGGATTCGCACGACCACATATACATCCCTTTCCCTACTCTATAAAAGGAGATTGAGGGGGAAGAGTCGAGGGGGAAGAGGGAAATTTTGGAGATCGGGTAGATTTTGGTGGAAGGATTTAAAAGGAAGGAGCTAAGGATTCGGAAAAAAACAAAGTTCCAGTTCGCGAACCAGAATAGGTATGAAGCTGGAGGCCAATTAATAAGGAACCAAAAATGCAAAAAAACTTGGTGAACTGCGAAATTAAAATAGAAAAGAAAAGAATACCGTGAACCATGGCCTATCCGTGGATGCACTCCCCATGGACCAGGGAGCTTATGCCACTTTTCCAATCCATCGCACTGTGTAGCACCCTCCTACGCTGGCAAAGACCCAACCGACGAACCCCCAACTGGAGCCTCCCTTGGTCGCCACTGTACGCATGGACCCCTCCGTATACCAACCTGGTATGCGGGCCGAACCCGAAGCCGTGAACCACCCTGGTTCGTAGGATGCCCACATGCCGCGAAACATCCCGGTTTGCGGAATTCCCATTAGTCCGCAGACCACCCTGGTTCACAGACAACCTCTCCACCCACGTAGAACCTCCCTACACGAAGGGCGCCACCACTCATATACCTGTGTGGCCTGCCAGGTCCTTCAGATTTCCCATTCTCTGAGCCAGATAAAATCCTCCCAATCCGGCTTGATCCAATGCAACCCCCTCATTGGCCCATTCATCGGCCCCGAGCCAAGGCCTCCACCAAAGACACTGGACTAGTGTGATGTAATCTTCAGGCATAGCAGCGCACAATTTTGAGTTCACATACCCACCGTAAGCGAGGGCGAAGTGGTTTCTCTGGCCAATGAGTGGATTCTAGAAGCATTCCTGGGTTCACAATCCCACGGTAATGCGGAGTCCTAGATTGGGAATCCCCTTTCTACCCCTCCACTTGTTAGGACTGGGGAACTTTTCCCCTCCCCGGGGCATGGCGGACTACCCATAAGAAGGAATCCCCCATGCACCTCCGTACTTCCCCACGACCATGGCCAAGGAAGGGCATAGTGGAGAGGGGTGCTGCTCCGTCCTTCTTTGGGGCCAAGTCTCTCTCCTGCTATGCTCTTTCGCCATGGTCATCCATCTCAGAGTAAGCCCTAACTTTTTGGGCTGCCCCATGCGTAAGACCCACTCTATTTCCCACAGACGCACCTTTCGCGACGTGGTCGTCTGGTCCTTGCTGCCTATTGTTTCTCACACCGAGCATGACTCACGTGTGCTTAGAGTAGGAATCAACCATGACATCCTCTTATGGGCCTCCTTAGAGTGTATTCCCTAATCCACACCATGGGCCCTTCAGAGTTTAAGCCCCAATCCATTACCCTGGTCTGCCTCAAAGCGTAAGTCCCACTCCATTCGAACTACGTGGACTTTGAATCCCCACTACAGGGATACGTAGGAGGCCTCCAAGAGGTTCAAGCCAGATAACCATTGGACCCCCGGGTCAACATTCACGTCAGTTCTCTAACACCCCCCATTAGAACTATGTGGACTTTGATCCCTGTCTCCTAGGCAGGGTACATAGGAAGCCTCCCCGAGGTTCAAGCCCAACAACCAGTCGATCTGACTATCTTCACGTCGGTTCACCACACCAACCCTAGGCAACCTGGAGTGTAAGTCCCATACCGAACCGAACTACGTGGTTTCTAATTCCTCTCATGAATATACGTAGCAAGAACATATCACGAGTTCAATCCAAACACTCCAGTCGTTATCTATCCGCCCCGGATGAAAATAAACTCCAGAGTGCCTGGTCATGAGGCTTTAAATCAGTGCCATCTCAGTGAGTCTAGACCTCCTGGGGTCATTAATCCAACAAGGGATGGTAATACTCGGGCATAAATGATTCCGAACCCATGCGTCCAGATGACCATTTACAACCAGGAGTAATCCATAGATACTATGCTTGGGTATAAACCAAAGATTCGCGAACATATGAATACATCTTAAATCTATTAGAGAGTCCCAGAACAGGCAATAATTCCCCCCAAAGGGGTGCGATGAGCCTGACTTTCCATCCTCTCGACTAATGTGAGTTCTTAAGCATCGCTAGTAAAACCACATAGTGAACGCCTGCATTTGGAAAGCAGGTCCACACATTACTGGATATGCAACCATTGGGAATTTCGAGGAAAAACAGTGCATCCGATACAAGTGATTAAGAATAACCCAATCTTCTCTAATCAACCGTCAGGTAGCACACGTTTCTCCCCCACGACCCTGTCGTGCACCGCGAGACAATTTAGAAATATTTTGGAATGATATTTCTTTATCTCTAGAGGTGTTTAACTTCTCCCGAAGGTCTCTTACTTTCAATAATTTATCTTCTATCATAATAACCATTAATTTAATATTTGATACAGCATCCAAACCTCATTAGCTCCTTTATTCATGTTTATTTATGATATGTATGATTCTAACATTCAATTCCTTCTCCATGACAATTTTATTTTTAATATATTAAGAAATATTTTCTATCATATCACTTTTCTTCTTCATTATGGTTCCCATTTTCATTTAATTTAGTTTCAAGTCCATTTTTTCCCTTAATATTAGATATTTCATGGTCAAATCATTCACCATTGAATAATATATATCATGCATGAGTTTAAATTTATATTTTTTTTTAATTTTATATGAATTTATTAAAATAAAAACACAATGTTGTTACATCATCATCAGTAAAAACACATTTATTTTATAGTTCCAATAGTGAGTCTTAAATTTTACATTTTTTCTCCACAAAAGGTTTAGGATTAAAAATAATATATGGTTATTATTTTTGATTGATTGGAGAAAACAACATCTAGGTTGAGTTCTTATTCCTTTCCTTTTCACAAAAGGATGGTATATTTATTTCATCTCCATCCATTAGATTCTTCTTTGGATTTTTTTCATCCTTTTTAATTTTTCCCATTTTGGATTGTCTTAATAGAAGGTAAACAACTTTATTGTAACCTTCATCATTTTCATGTTGGTTAGACACCCCAATATGGGTTCACTTCATTATCTACAAAAGTGATTAAAACTGGTTAGACACCCAAGGTCAAAAATTTGTTAGGCACATGAATTTCAATCTCATTAGTTTGTTATAAACAACAACCATTTTTATTATCAGATTTGTTAGACAGCCCAAAAACAAGCCTCTAGTTGATGGTTATACACCCAAGATACAAGATTTCTCTTCAGTTGGTCTAGATCTAGATATATATTATTATCATATAGTCTCCCACTAAAATAAATATTGTCATCCCTTCCTTGTCACGAACCGTCCTTGGGACCCGTGCCGGGACTACCCCAAGCCCGCCTCCCATAGGCCAGGGGCTGGCAACTAGCACTAAGACGTAAATTATGACAAAAGGGGAAGGCATTTCCTTTATAAAGTAAAAAACACCACAAAGTAAGCAAGCAGAAGTAAACACTAAGTAGTGCGGAAAAGTAAGTGGGCCAGAATACATACCCAAACTAAAAGTAAAATACAACTGGAAAGAAAGTACATCAACTGAAAGTAAAGCAGCAACGTTGAGCCGTCCACTATAAATCCCACCTGAATGGTGGGTATAGATAGCCTCCTCAGATCCTCGAGTCTAGCCATCCACTCCGTGTACGTCATGCCCAGTGGTCCACCTCCAGGTACCGACTGCTCCATTGGTACCTCCGCAAAAGTCATCCCGAACCGGGTCGACCCGAACAAGGTCTGAGTCCGGCCCCTTAGGGAGAGGCCCGGCCCGGTGGGCGCAGCCTGGCCCAACCGGCATGGCCCGACCCAGTCGGCGCAGCCCGGCCTGGCCTGGGCGGCCCGATCCGGTGCGGCCGGTCCAGCCTGGGCGGCCGGTTGGCCCAACGCGGGCGCGCCCCGCATGTCCAGCTCGGTGCTGGCTGTGTTGTTGCGGAAGGGGGGGGGGGCTGCCCCCTTGATTGAAGACGCGGACCCACGTGGTGGGCTGATCCCTTCTTCCAGCGGATGCACCGCTGGGTGCCGCGTCTCCCCCGGGTCCCGCACCACCGCGAGACCGGTCGCCTGCCACCGCAGCTGAAGCTGCGGCGGTCCCTCTCAGCGGCGTGCTGGGATGGCGCCGCCTCCAGGCGGCCGGCCGGTGTCGGCCGCCGCCGGTGAAGTCCGTGGGCCACCGAAGCCGCTCCGGTGGTCCGTTCTTTCTCCAATTTTCACCTGGGGTCATCTCGGGAACCGTAGATTACTGCGAAGGCCTCCAATCGCTCAATGGTCCTGTTTCATCATCACCCAACGTTCTGCACATCAATAACAGAGAAACGGTGGCTTCAGACTTGTTCGTTCGTCCGCACCCACCGCATTAGTGGTTCAAATGACTTCCAACAATTTAAACACATGTCGATGTTATAATCCACATAAATTAAATTAAACCAAACCCCTTACCTCAAGCGTTGTTGAACGAAGGTTCGTCGCGGGAAAAAGACGTTGCGGAAGAAGGCTCCGTAAGCGTCGTTGGCGTCGCGGTACACTACGTCGCGGAGAAGAGGATTCGTCGGCGTCACGGAGAAGAGGATTTTCGGCCTCGTGGTACACATCATCGCGTCGTCAATCTCCGGGGAACTAGCGTTCTTCATCATCTTCTGTCGGAGGCCGGAGTTCTTCGTCGTTCTTCGCGTTCTCCAATGAAGAAGATGAAGATTCGAAGGCTTTGAGAAAATCCTCTCCAATCGTTCCTGCACAACGAAAACAAAAATAATAAAATATGGCGTTGCCTTATTTTATTACCCATGAATTCCCTTATTTAAAATTTAAAATTAAAACACTATTTAATTAACGTGAGTTGACCAATTAATAAGGCGTTTAATAATCCAATTAAACTTGAGAGGTGACTTGGCATTTAAGAGGGGGTACAGGTGAGTTACCAAATTAAATGTACATGGGAGGTAAAAAGGAAATAAATGGGGTGGGGATCGTGTGGGCCCCACCTCACTAATATCCTACATAGTGGAGTTAGGATATTAGTGGGTCCCACTCCATCCACCAAACATAGGTTAAAACTACCTAGAATAAAAATAAACTTTATACCACAATATTTTATTTTATTCTTTAGTTAACCCATTTAATTAATAGCCTCACCCAAGCAAACACAACTCTAGAAAAGGTGTTCTTAAGAAATTACCGGTGCTGCGGTTCTATCGGTGGCCTCAGATTTCTATTCCAAGCACCGGTTCAGAAGTTAGGAAAACCCGCCTATTCGTTCACTGAACGTACCCGAGCTGAACTTCAGAAAATGATTCCGGGCACACCGGGCCTCGGAATCAGGTGCTGTCAGAAACTGCGTTCTGGTAAAATCCTAAAAAAAATTAAGAAAAAAAATTTCCCTTGAATTTTATGTGTCTTTACATTACTCCCACCTCAGGGATTTATGTCCCAATAAAGATAATCATAAACTAGGGGAACAAATGTGGGTACTGTGCACGCGTCTGAGCCTCCCGCTCCCAAGTTCTCTCCTGGAGGTTCCCGTGCTTCCATCTGATTCGCACTAGAGGTATCGACCGTCCACGTAGGACCTACTCCTGTCGATCCTCGATCTCCACCGGGACCTCCACAAAAGTCGCCCCATCGTCAATGTCCATCTCCCCATGGTCGATGATATGCGTCGGGTCATGCACGTATCTCCTCAGCTGAGATACGGGAATGACATCGTGCACTCGGTGCAACTGAGGTGGTAGATCCAGACAGTCATTGTGGTGGTAATTTCGAGGCACCTCGTGTCTCGAGATCTGACATGATGGTGCATAATGATGGCTTGCGATTTTTGATTATAGCGTTGGGAAGATGGTAAATGAAATAGGCGGTCGTGATGCTGGATTTTGGGTTTTTGAATTTTGAAATTCAAATAAGTTATCTCATGTATGGCTCGGTCTGGGTTATCACTCATCCTTAATGCAGATTTTGAAAATCAAATAAAAAGTGAATTTTCAGTCAGTGTATGCCATTGTTTAGAAATGGTGCCCAGAAGATGGAATGAGACCTTCAACAATACACATGATCCAAAGAGTAAGAAGAATCATATCTTTCAGGGTGTTAATCCAACATTTTGAAAGGAAATAGTCTCCAATGTATTATCAAAATATGAAGAAATAGTATAATGTGTTAATAAGATAAGAAAAGAATTTTTTGAGTCCGATGGATTTGAGGGGAAGATAGAGAAGAAAAAGTTGGTAGAGAGAAATATGGATAAATAGAATTAGGGAAAGAAATATTTTCCCATATATGATAACTGTGGAAAGAATCACCGTGGTAAATTCTTGAAAGGAATGAGAGTTTGTTATAAGTATGGATAAAAAGGACACCATGTATGTGATTACAAGGGTTAAAAAAGTTTTCCAATGTAAAATGCTTCATCTGCATGGTGTTGGGATACTACAAAAATCAATGTCCCAGTCATCAGAGTATACCACAAATGATGCTATTGGATAATAATCAAGTTATGATACTACCTCAGATGAAGAGTAATGACTAGTGTTCTTATGTTCTTATTATAGAATTATTTCATTTGAGTGTTGCATCAACAATATACTGGTTATATGAATTATGGAGATAAACAATAATTGCACTGCAGTAATATTTTATTGAGGATTTTAGAATATATGGTTCTAAGAAAAGTGACTTAATAGAAATATACAATTTTTGTGAAATACATGGTTGAAGGAAAGTTAATCGTTAATATAGTCATGATATTGAGGTTATGATTTTGGAATAAGAGACGGTTTATTTGGATAAAATATATTTGATATTATTTACCTCCTTGAAACTGATTAATAGTTTTTTATTTCACCATTGCTGGAATATTCAAAATTTTTGGATATAAGGAATATATCTAGTATTATATAAATGATAAGGGAGCATGATTGTAATCAATAAGTTTTTATGGTTATCTAGGGTGTTACCATGTTTTAAAATAATACATGATGAAGGTGTTCACTTGTTATTATGTGGAAAAAAGTATCTTCATTGTGTTTGACTTCCTTATAAATTTGGGACTGTGAATTTGGATAGAAGTATTTTAGAAATGTATAAATTTTGGACTGGATTAAGTTTAAAATTGGATACTATTGTTAAGGTTAGTTTTGTATTATTTTTAAAAGGACAACATGTAGACCATGTGACAATCCGTCATGTTGGACAAAGCTTCGTGAATCAAACCCACAACCACAGTGCGATTGGGATTTATCGCCTACTACTGTACTACGTTAAGTCCCTAGATTATATAATCTAGTTTTTAAAGGTTCTGATAGGTGAATTATAAATTCATTATTTTTGGAACCCTATACGATTATGATAAATAGAAAATTTATTTGAAATCTTTTGGAGTGAAAGATGAGTTTGTGGTAGGAATTAGTTGAAAGATGAAACTCTACTTGTCAAGTATATATATATATATATAATTTTTTCCACTTATTATATGGGTAAATTAATTCTTAATCTTTAGGGAAGGGATCTTAAAACAAAAAATGTGTTATCCTAATACCATATGTTTTGTTGAATTGATGGTATTTTAAATCATCATTGATTGATGGATTTGCGGCCCTCAATTGTACACTTATTTTTGATTGATGACCTCAATAAATCCCTATAAATATTTAATTTTTTACTCAAATTATGTGTCTCTAATTTCCACCAATCTTCTCTTAATCTAGATCATAATTTGGTGGTGACTTTTTCATTTCCCTCTTCCTCTTATTAAGACTAAATTTTATTAACCCAATTTCCGATGTGGGTTTTCCCACAAATGTATTTTCAATTTTCAACAATTTATTTTCAAAGAATAATTTCAAATTATGAGGACACAATTTATTTAAGGATAGAAGAATTTAACACCCCAAGATTTCATTGTACATTATTTTTTCAAAGTAATTCAATAACTTTCACTACACGCAATACCGAGTTCAAGCGCATCACAACTAACCAAACTAGACGTTCAAAAGTAGTTATGAGTATTATAAACAGAATTTTTAAATTTATATAATCCTTATAATTTTAGAATCCATATTATGAGTTTCTTAGATATAATGTAAGAACAAATTCATTTTTTTCAGATAAAAGAAGTATTTTTCAAAAAAATGGAATTTTAAGGCCTTTTAATGGAAAAAACCTTTTAAATACAGTATTTGAAACTCTTATATATTAATTTTGACAAAATAAACTTCTTCTTTGGAATTGGGACATAATAATTTTGTCTTAATAATGTTTTGGTGTTTTTATGATAACATCCATATTTGGGCGAATAGTGAAAAATACAATATTTTAACAGAGAACAACTTTTTTTAATCAAATTAATTTATATTGCTAAATTATACATTTTAATGGTTTTGAAGTATAAATAGATTATATATTTCCCATTTAATCTAATTCTGATAATTTCAATTAATTTCACTTTGACATTGGACATAAACATGTGTCAATCTTTTGATAGTTATGATTTCTTAAAAATATGCCTTTTTTGTTTTGACAACGGGAAATAATTTTAAAATATTTTCTGCCACTTTTGTATTTTGTCTTTAGACAAATGGATTCCATATTTGGAATCAATAGATCCAAACTGCGTAAATTGGTACCTTTTTATAGACATTAGGAATATTAACCTCTAAAAATATTTTATTTACGATGGTTAATGTGGTAAATCTAGTAAATAAGGTTAAAAAAATTATATAATAACAATATTAAATTAACCTAAAACATTTCTTAAAACTATTTTATTATGAAGGTCTGACCATTGACATATTTGGGTCAATTTCAGGACCCCGTGGAGCCACTTGGGAGTGATAATGACATTTTATATTTAATAATCTTAAGTAAAGACAAAAATTACAAAAGCAAATATCTGTCAGTAAAACAATTTTTATATGAGGTTATATAATTGATATATTCGATTATAAATAGTAATTATAGAGATAACAATATTTCCTACCTCATGATATTTTATTTATAATTTTTAGACAAAAAATTAATATATTTATATATGACTCAATAATGATGCAGTATTTTCCTTATTAATGAAACAATCAAATAAATGATAATATAAATACTAAAATAAATATTATTGGAAAGTTTTCATGAAAAAAAATGTTATAGGTGACTATAACATTTTAGGCTTTATTAAATGTATTTATTTCTAAGTAATAATGTTTTTAGGACTTTAACAAAAATAAATTATTAAATAATGTCAAAATTGACATAAATGAGATTTTAAAACAAATACAATATTATTGGTTGATATAATAATCCAAAAAATATAATTTTCCACCAAAATACTTATATAATGATAGGTGTATCATTATTGAACCACTTGGTGTCTGATGGAAAGTTTATAGTATATTTATTAACCATATAATATAAAAATACCAAGAGATATGGTAAATGTCATACTATGCAACTAAGAGTTAAATCTAAACGATAAAGCTAATATAGTGACCAAAACCTCTCTATAATATATTGGTTGATTGGTTTTAGACCCATCCCCACCTTATACTTTAAATAAATCATTTTTGAACCATTATAAACCGAAAATTATTTTATTATAAAATAACATTCAATCTTTTCCTAAGGTGCCACTCACCCCTCTTATAAAAGGGTACTTTACCTTCTCTCAAATTCACAACTTCAAATCCATTTTTCTGAGCCAAAACCAGCCGAAATATATTCCCAACTATCCTCCCATTACCCTAGAGGCCTTAATTTAGTCATAAATCCAACCTAAGGAGTCATTTTGATCAAATCAAAAGGAAGAACCCGAAGAAAAGGTACATATTTCATCACCTCTTTCAAGTTCTTTTCTTATTGCACTTACAATTTCATTATTGTTTCCATTATAAAATAATTAATCCATTATATTATATATGATTTGATTTTATTATAAAAATTTTACAACCATATTGATTATTCTATCCATCCTATAAATAACAGATTCACCATATGTGCGTACGTACGGATTGTCGTCTCCACGTCGTGGTGTAGTTTGTTATTCAAGTACTTCATTATTTGGATGGGTATAATAACAAGTATAAATGATGTAAATAATAAATATAACATTATAATGATTCTATTTATATGATATATCATCCAATTATATATTATTTTAATTTCAAAATAATGATATAGTCACTCGTGCGTACGTACGGATTGCCGTCTCCACGAACGTGATGAGATTCATTCCCCATAGTATCCATTCAAGGATAAATTTAATTTGATGTTTAAAAATAATGTTTAAAGGCTTAATATAATTATGAATTTGAATAAGATACATCCTATCTATAAGAAACATTACTTACGTAACAAAGCATATAAAGGAAAACAAACCATTTAACACCCGAAACGATGATACTACTGAAATATCATTAAAAAAGCAATATTATAAGATCATATACGATATCATATTAATGTAAATGGTTATTTAATAATTTAGTAATAATTATTTCACCATTATACAGGAGGTTAACCTACCCTTGTCCAAGAAAAATTACAAGGTAAGGTGTTTCTTATCTCACTTTTAATTCCGTGAGATTTCCATTGTTCGCCACTTATTTATTGCATGTGGTTTATTGTGTACTTCCATTTTCATACATTGTGTATAAGACATGGATCAAAATCCATATTGTTCAGTAGTTCAAGTGTTATTCCTGGCTAGTGGACCATGAAGGTGGAAACATGGGATTATCCAGGATAGATACCTTACAGATGGGTTTCATGGTTACTACTAACCTCTAAGACCATGTTAGTCAGGCTTAGTGTGAGAATCAAGAGGAAGTAGAAGATCAGATGTCCGTATCACAAAAGATGCTTTAGTAAGGGATGGTGCGGGATTAGGAATGGTTAGTTTCTTAGGGATATTGAGATTGTGGCTTACTCCAGTAGGGATGCCTGAAGAAAATATCATGTTGTACAAGGAGGATTACATTCCATTTGAGGAAGGAGTCATTCCATTCCAATCATACATAAGACACCATACAAAGGTGTGTCGAGGCTTATGTGGAGGATTTCCAAGGCAAACATGGATACAAAGCTCAAATGGAGATATTTATGAGAGGTCTCCTATTCCAAGTACATCTCTAATACTCTCATAATTTCCATGCATGTGTAAATCATAGTATAATGACATCTATGGATGATGATGGTGTTTTGTTGTTTAATATTCTACAACATAAACGATGAGGGATTGATCCTCACCCCTAGGACTTACATGACTGGGGCCCTTTAAACTTTGGTGAAGGGATGTCACCAGTATTTCTAGAATACAATGGGGTGGTGGATTGGTATACTTAGGGGTGAACAATACTGTAGATATGAAAAGATGAAATAGAATTTAGCATTCCTATGTGATGATGCATAAGGTAGTGCAACAAAACACATGACACTACACGAGGGACCAAAATCTCACAGCATGCAAGATTTGAGGGATGCACAGAGGAGTTGCACACAAGATATGAATGTTTCATGAAAATGGTTCCCAAACATGGTTTATTGGTATAAATAAAACACATGGATTGAATAGGAATGTGTGTGCACATGATTGAATAATTGCAAGAAATATTAAGGTGTGGAGCAGAAGAGGTACAACAAAAGGTCAAGTGTTGCACCCATGGGGGATATTTTGCCTGCCATTACCTTATGTTAAAAAGTAAATGGGAAAGGGTCACGACCCTATAGTACCACCTAAATAGGGTCCCGTGGGAAACCTGTTTCGCAAGATCCTATACCTTGAAGTCAGGACATTGATGCTGTTCTAGAAGGAGTCGTCCTGCACACATGGTAGAAATGGTTCGTCTTTCGAAGTATTACCCAAAATGGACTTGGATCCCTTCACGTTATAAAAAAAATTCCTGGTAGGATCATTTAACAGGGTTGGTGATGAGGAATCTGGTATACATTGCATTAGAGCTGTAAGACCCTTGCTTGTGGGCAGACCCTTTGTGCGCTAACCTTTAAATTTCTGTGTAGATTCCATAGTCATTTTCGAGAGGTTATGGCTAAAGAAGGCCTTATAAAGAATTTTGGGTGTGTATAAACATTATGAAATGATTTTTGTCTTCGTTTTAATCATAAAAACATACACTCATCTCCCTTGGGGTTCTTGGAATTGTTTATTGAGTCAAATTATAGATTTAAGCTACTGAAAATTGTTTATCTCTGTCCTCGAGCAAAATTCGATGCCAATAAATTCCCCCCATCATAATCTGAGTTGAAAGGGGACTAGAAGGTTAGATTCTAAGGGAAATTATAAATATAACATGTTTTTTTATAGAGGTGAAAAAAAAACATTTAATCTGGCATGTAAGGTACCTTGCACTTGCAAAAAAACCTAGTCCATGCATATAAATACATTATGGGCCCAAGGAACAATATATTGACTTTCTGTATGACTGGTGAATATTTTTCATAGCTGTCATCTGATCCTTCATGTAACCTTATATTTTACACGTTAATCCCCAATTTTTATGCCATGTTCTTCATGATTTCGCATATTTAATCGAAATGGTTGTTGACCAGACAACCATTGAGAGGGAGATTTTCTTTGGTTATTAGAAGTCTCATATGAACTCAAACTCAAAAATTCTTCATGCTAGAGTTGTACTATTGGACAATAAACTGTGTCTAGGCATGTTGACGCATGCTGAGAACGATTACATCCTAAGAGATAGCCTCCCACAATGTAACATTGATACATTGGAGGAATTAGACAGTAAAGGATTCAAGAATGACTCTCCATGGTCTTGGGTCATGCAGAATGATATTCTTCCATGTTAAAACAACACAAACAATTTCCATCCTAAATGGGATACTCTAGAGATGGTTGTGCATGTATTAAAACCACAAACTAGGTCAGTCACAAGAAGATAACCAGTGGATGAATAATTCCCAACCACTATGTGAAAGGCCTCTAGGGTTGCATTACTAATAAGGGAAATGGCTGACAGTAGAACTAGTACTAGAGGTCTTATTGGAATTTGATGTGTGAATGTGCATAGGTGTTTTAGGAGCATAAAACATTGTGAAGATTTTGGGGAAGTTCTATGAAACATCTAGGTATTTCAATCCATTTAGATGTCAAAATTTCATTTATCCCCTAGCAGGACTTGGTTCTATAGCTCTTCATATGGTGATATCCTAAGATAAATACATTCCACTGACACTTTGGGGATGTATGTATCAGGATTTGGGCCATCCACTATATCAAAATAATTACTCTAGAGGGACTTCATTTTGATGAGTTCCAAACAATAGATCATATGTGGAGTGACAGGGAAAAAACCAAATTTTCAAATGGTAATTGCTGGACTTGGTGGTTGGGAGGTTGCAGATTGACAACAACCCAAAGGAAATCTCATACCCAGTATGGTTATGTATGTTCCTTAAAAGGGATGTAGAATTGAGGATTCCATATTGAGGGAAGAAATTACCATGTTCTTCATGGAGGGGTATGGAAGGATCACACTAGGTGGTCCTAGAGGCAGGATGATATCAAACATGGGGCTTCAGTGTGGATGAGAGCATGGATATGGGGGTATGATACACCAATTTCCTTAGTAACTTCATAAGTGGGATACAACTTCTGGTAATTGACACAAGGATGGAGGTTATTTTGAGGACACTTTTAATGGTTGGGATTATGGTATTGTACAATAATGTTAATCTTGGAGGGCCTATACTAGAAAGGTTGTACAATAATCTTGGGTGAATTTAAAGAGGAGGTTTTCCCAAGAGAATCTATTGACCATCCAAAATCCTTAATGGCAAGATTGTATCTCATTTTTGTGGGTATGACTACCCAAATCCATTTATTCATCCAGGATATAGCCTAAAATCATCTTTATTGAACCATCATGGGGTCCAGTCACTGACACTCAATGAGGAAGGGATCCTAATCCAAATTGGCAATCCTAGAAACGTATATTTTCACCCATTCCGTACCTCGGTAATCTAGATGGTGGATAACCAATGAGGACCAAAATAGAAAAGGGACTGTCTATATTGTATTAAGGTAAATATTTTAGTATCTCATATTGAGGGACTGATTCTATGTGAACAATATGTGCCATCTTGCTTTTGCAGAAAACATGGGTGTCTATAGAAGAGGCCAATGAAAGTGTATACAGATGTCAGGGAGGAGTATCTATAGTGACCTTATACTTCTACACATACCATTACGTGATATTAATCATAATAAAACACCATATTACAAGACAAAGATTGTTATGTCTAGTTTCTTGGAAGACTAGGTAAATAAAACTTAAAACATGGTACTAAATGAATCATTTATTTATTTAATATTAATCAAGAGATCCTAAATTCTAGTATTTTGATAAACCTTCATTGGATAACCTTGGTATATCATGAATAATGTGATGAGATAAAATGCCCCGGTAGGGAATATATATAAGAATAAAGATGCATCACATGGGTTAGAAGCCATGACATAATTTTATAAAAAGGAATGGAACATATGAAATCATAACATATAAACAAGGATTCATAGTAATGTGACAGAAATAGAAATCATCACTTTAGCATGAGTCAAGGATCATTTCATATAGAGAGCCAAAAGTCAAGGTCAACCACCAAGACTACTACACATGACACCCTGAGTCATAATTTTGGAATAAGAGATGATTGATTTGGATAAAATATATTGGATATTCTTTACTTCCTTGTAACTGATTAATAGTTTTTTTATTTCATCATTGTTGGAATATTCAAAATTTTTGGATATAAGGAATATATCCAATATTATATAAAGGATAATGGATAATGAAAGTAATAAATAAGATTTTATGGTTATTCATGGTATTACAATGTTTTAAAATAATACATGATGAAGGTGTTCACATGTTATTACGTGGATAAAAATATATTCATTGTGTTTGAATTCCTTATAAATTTTGGACTGTGAATTTGGATAGTGGATAAGTCTAAAGGTTGGAATGGATTATGTTTAAAATTGGATACTATTGTTAAGGTTATTTTTTTATTTTTATAAAAAGGAAAACATGTAGACCATGTGACAATCTGTCACGTCGGACAAAGCTTCGGGAATTGAACCCACAACCACAGTGCGATTGGGATTTATCGTCTACCACTATACTAAGTTAAGTCCATAGATTGTATAATCTAGTTTTTTAAAGGTTCTTATTGGGGAATTATAAATTCATTATTTTTGGAACCCTATAAGATTATGATAAATAAAATATTTTTTGAAATCTTTTGGAGCGAATGATGAGTTTGTGCTAGGAATTAGTTGAAGGATGAAACTCTACTTGTCAAGTATATATATATATATATATATATATAATTTTTTCCTCTTATTTTATGGGTAAATTAATTCTTAAACTTTAGGGAAGGGATCTTATTACAAAAAATCGGTTATCCTAATACCTTATGTTTTTTTGAACCGATGGTATTTTAAATCATCATTGATTGATGGATTTGAGGCCCTCAATTTTACATTTGTTTTTGATTGATGACCTCAATAACTCTCTATAAATATTTACGTTTTTACTCAAATTGTGTGTCTCTAATTTAAACCAATGTTCTCCTAATCGAGATCATAATTTGGTGGTGACCTTTTCATTTCCCTTTACCTTTTATTATGACTAAATTTTATTAACCCAATTTCCGATGTGGATTTTCCCACAAATGTATTTACAATTTTTAAACTTTTATTTTCAAAGAAAAATTTCAAAATTGTGAGGAAAAAATTTATTGAATGAGATAAGAATGTAACACCCCAAGATTTCATTGTACATTATTTTTTCAAATTAATTCAATAACTTTCACTACTCGCAACATCGAGTTCAAGCGCATCACGACTTATCAAACTAGACGTTCAAAAGATGTTATAAGTATTATTAACTGAATTTTTAACTTTATATAATCCTTATAATTTTAGAATCCATATTATGAGTTTCTTAGACATAATTTAAGAACAAATTTATTTTTTAGATAAAGGAATTATTTTAAAAAAAAATGCAATTTTACAGATTTTTAATGGAGAACCCCTTTTAAATCCAATATTTGAAACTTTTATATATTCAGTTTGACAAAATAAACCTTTTATTTATAATTTGGATATAATAATTTAGTTTCAATAAATGTTTGGTGTTTTTCTGATAACATTCATATTTGGGTGAATAGTGAAAAATACTATATTTTAACTGAGAACGTCTTTTTTATTCAAAATATTTTATAGTGCTAAATTATAAAGTTTAATGGTTTTGAAGTATAAATAGATTATATTTTTACCATTTAATCCAATTATGGTCATTTTAATTAATTTCACTTTGACATTGGACATAAACATGTGTCAATCTTTTGATAGTTATTATTTCTTTAAAATACGCCTTTTTTGTTTTGACAACGGGAATTAATTTTAAATTTTTTTCTGAAACTTTTGTATTTTGAATTTGAAAAAATGGATTCCATATTTGGAATCAGGAGATCAAAATTGTGTAAATAGGTAACTTTTATTTTTAGTCATTAGGAATATTAACAAAATAAAATATTTTATCTACGGTGGTTAATATGGTAAATCTAGTAAATAAAGTTAAAGAAATAATATAATAATAATATTAAATTACCCTAACAAGTGTCATAAAACTATTGGATAATTCATTTTATACCATTTACATCTTTGGGTCAATTATGGGACCCCATGGAGCCACTTGGGAGTGATAATGACATTTTATATTTAATAATCTTAAGTAAAGACAAAAATAACAAAAGCAAATATCTCATAGTAAAATTTTTTTATATGAGGTAATATAATTGATATACTATACTATAAATAGTAATTAGAAAGATAAAAATCATTCCTACCACAGGATATGTTATTTATAATTTTTAGATATAAGATAAATATATTTATATATGACACAATAATGATGTAGTATTTTCCTTATAAGTGAAACAATCAAATAAATGATAATATAAATACTAAAATAAATATTTTTGGAAGGTTTTTTTGAAATACATAAATTTTATAGGTGACTATGACATGTTAGGGTTTATTAAATGTATTTAGTTCTATGTAATGAGGTTTTTAGGACTTTAACAAAAATCAATTATTAAAAAACGTCAAAATTGACATAAATGAGTTTTTTAAAAAAATACAGTATTATTGGTTGATATAATAATTCTAGAAATATACTTTTCAGCCAAAATACTTATATAATGGTAGTTGTATCATTATTGAACCATTTGGGGTCCTATTGGAAGTTTATAGTAATTTTGTTAACCATATAATATAAATATACAAAGAGACATGATAAATGTCATACTATTTAACTAAGAGTTAAATCTAAAATATATAGATAATATAGTGACCCAAACCTATCTAGATCGTATTGGTTGAGTGGTTTTCGACCCATACCAACCTTATTCTTTAAATAAATCATTTTTTATCCATTATAAACCGAAAATTATTTTATTATAAAATAAAATTTAATCTTTTCCTAAGGTGTCACTCAACCCTCTTATAAAAGGGAACCTCACCTTATATAAACTTCACTCCTTAAAATCCATTTGGATCAGCCAAAACATGCCCAAATATCCTCCCAAATATTCTCCCTTTACATTATAGGCCTTAATGTTTTCATAAATCCTACCTAAGGTGTCATTTTGATCAAATCAAAAGGAAGAACACGAAGAAGAGGTAAATATTTCATCACCTATTTCAAGTTATTTTCTTCTTCCACTACATATTTCTTTATTGATTCCATTATAAAATAATAAATCCCTTATATTATATATAATTTGATGTTATTATAAATTTTTTACAACAATATTAATTATTCTATCCATCCTATAAATAACAATTTCACCATATATGCGAACGTACGGATTGCCGTCTACACGTCGTGGTGTAGTTTGTTATTCAAATACTTCATCATTTGGATGGGTATAATAACAAGTATAAATGATGTAAATAATAAATATAAAATCATAATAATTCTATTTATATGATATACTATCCAATTATATTTTATTTTAATTTCAAAAGAATGATATATTTGCTCGTGCGTACGTATCGATTACCGTATCCACGAACGCAATGTGATTCATTCCCCATCGTATCCATTCAAGGATAATTTTCATTTGATGAATAAAAATAATGTTTAAAAACATAATATCATTTCGAATGGGAATAAGATACATCCTATCTATAAGAAACATTACTTACACAACAAATCTTATATAGGGAAAGAAATCATTTAACACCCGAAACGACGATACTACTTAAATATCATTAACAAAGCAATATTAGAAGATCCTATATGATATAATATTAATGTATATGGTTATTTTATAATTTAATAATAATTATTTCACCATTATAAATGAGGTCAACCTACCCTTGACCAAGAAAAATTACAATGTAAGGTGTTTCTTATCCCAATTTTAATTCCGTGATATTTCCATTGTTTGCCAATTATTTATTGAATGTGGTTTATTGTGAACTACCATTTGAGTAAATTGTGTATAAAACATGGATAAAAATCCATGATGTTCATTAGTTCATGTGTTATGCATGGATAGTGGCCCACGAAGGTGGAAACATGGGATTATCTAGGATAGATTCCATAAAGATGGGTTTCATGGTTACTACTAACCTCTAAGACCACATTAGTTAGAAATTGTTTGAGAAAAAATAGGAAGTATAAGATTAGATGTTTGTATCAAAAAAGATGCATTAGTGAGGGAAAGTAGGGGTTTAAGCATGGTTAGTGGCCCAGGGAGATTGAGATTGGGGCTTACTCTAGTAGGGATGCCTGAGGAAAATATCATTTTGTCGAGGATGATTCCATTCCATTTGAGAAAGGCCTTATTCCATTACAGTCGTAAATAGGACACCAAAGGTGTGTTGAGTATTATGTGGAGGCTTCCCAAGGAAAGCAGCGATACAAATCCAAAATGGAGATATATATGATAGGGCTCCTATTCCAATTACATCTCCAATACTCTCATAATTTCATTGCATGTGTAAATCATAGTATAATGTCATATGTTGATGATGATGGTGTTATGTTGTTTAATATTCTACAACATAGATGATGAGGGCTTGGTCCTCACCCCTAGGGCTTACATTACTAGGGTCCTTTAACCTTGGGTGAAGGGATGCCACCAGTATTTCTAGAATACAATGGGGTGGTGGATTGGTCTACTTAGGGGTGAACATTATTGTAGATATAAAAAGAAGAAATAGAATTTAGCATTCCTATGTGATGATGTGTAAGGTAGTGCAACAAAACAGATGACATTTCACGAGGGACCAGAATATCACAGCACACAAGTTTTTTGGGATTCACGGAGGAGTTTCACACAAGATATGATTTTTGCATGAAAATGGTTCCCAAACTTGGTTTATTGGTATAAATAAAACCCATGGATTGGATAGGAATGTGTGTGCACAATATTGAATAATTGCAAGAAACAATAAGGGGTGGAGTGGAAGAGGTACAACAAAATTTCAAGTGTTTCCCCCATGGGGGATATTTTTCATGAAGTTACCTTATGTTAAAATGTAAATGGGAGAGGGTCAAGACCCTATAGTACCACATGAATATGGTCCCATGGGGGACCTGTTGCGCAAGATCCTATATCTTGAATTCATGACATTGATGCTGTTCTAGAAGGAGTCATCATGCACACATGGGAGAAATGGTTCGTCTTTCGAAGTATTACCCAAAAATGGGCTTGGATCCCTTCAATTTATAACAAAAATTCCTAGTAGGATCATGTAACATGGATAGTGATGAGGAATCTATTACACATTTCATTAGGCCTGTAAGACCATTGCGTGTGGGCTAACCCTTTGTGTGCTAACCTCTAAATTTCCATGTAGATTCCATAGTCATTTTTGGGAGGGTGTGGTGAAATAAGGCCTTAGAAAGAATGTTGGGTGTGTATGAACCTTATGAACTGATTTTTGTCTTCTTTTTAATCATCCAAACATACAATCATCTCCCTTGGGGTTCTTGGAATTGTATATTGAGTCAAATTATGGATTTAAGCTACTGACATTTGTCTATCTCTGGCCTAGAGAAGAATTCGATGCCAATAAATTCCCCCCATCATAGTCTGAGTTGAAAGGGGACTAGAAGGTTGGGTTCTGTGGGAAACTATAAATTTAACATGTTTTTAATAGAGGTGAAGAAAAAACATATAATCTGGAATTTAAGGTACCGTGAACATGCACAAGAGACCTTTTCCATGCCTATAAATACATGGTGGGCCCAAGGAAAAATATCTTGACTTTATGTATGACAAGTGAATATTTTTCATAGCTGTCATCTGATCTTGCATGTAACCTTATATTTTACACGTTAATCCCCAATTTTTATGCCATGTTCTTCGTGATTTAGAATTTTTGATTGAAATGGTTTTTGACCAGACCACCACTGAGAGGAAGATTGTCCTTGTTTCTTGGAAATATTATATGACCTCAAACCCAAAAATTGTTCATGCTATAATTGTACTATTGTACAATAAACTGTGTCTAGGCATGTTGACGCATGCTGAGAAGGATTACATCCTAAGAGATAGCCTCCCAAAATGTAACATTGATACATTGGAGGAAATGGAAATTCAAGGATTCAGGAATGAAACTCCATGGTCTTGGGTCATGCAGAATGATAGTCTTCCATGGTACAACAACACAAACAATGTCCATCCTGAAAGGGATACTTTAGAGATGGTTAAGCATGTATTAAACCCACAAACTAGGCCAGCCACAAGAAGATAACTAGTGGATGAATAATTCCCAACCACTATGTGAAAGGCCTCTGGGGTTGCATCACTAATAAGGGAAAGGGATGACAGTAGAAATGGTACTAGAGGTCCAATGGGAATTTCATGTGCGGATATGCATCGTTGTTTTGGGAGCACAAAACATTGTGAAGAGTTAGGGGAAGTGGTATGAAACATCTGGGTATTTTAATCCATTTGTATTTCAAAATTTCATTTATCCCCCAGCAGGACTTGGTTCTATAACTCTTCATATGGTGGTCTCCTAACATAAATACATTCCACCTCCACTTTGGGGATGTCTGTATCAGGATTTGGGCCATCCACTACGTCAAAATAATTACTCTAGAGGGACTTCATTATGATGAGTTCATACCAATAGATCATATGTGGAGCGACAGGGCAGAAAACCAAATTTTCAAATGGTAATTTCTGGACATGGTTGTTGGGAGGTTTCATATTGACAACAACCCGAAGGAAATCTCTTACCCAGTATGGTTAAGTATGTTCTTGAAGAGGGATTTGGAATTGAGGATTCCATATTGAGGGAAAAAATTCCCATGTTCTTCATGGAGGGGTAAGGAAGGATCACATTGGGTGGTCCTAGAGGAAGGATGATATCAAGCATGGGGATTCAGTGTGGATGAGAGCATGGATATGGGGGTATGATACACCAATTTCTTTAGTAACATCAAAAGTGGGATACTACTACTGGTAAGGGACACAAGGACAAAGGTTCATTTGAGGACACTGTTAATGGTTGGGATTATGGTATTGTACAATAATGTTAACCTTGGAGGGCCTATACTGGAAAGGTTGTACAATATTCTAGGGTGAATTTAAGGAGGAGGTTTTCCCAAGAGAATATATTGACCATTCAAAATTCTTCATGGCTAGATTGTATCACATTTTTGTGGGTATAAATTTTCAAATGCATTTCTTCCTCCAGGATAATGCCTAATATCATCTTTATTGAACCATTCTGGGGTCCGGTCACTGACACTCAATGAGTAAGGGATCATGATCCAAATTCGCCATCCTGGAATTTTAAATTTTCACCCATTCCGTACCCCGATAATCTAGATGGTGGATAACTAATAAGGACCAAAATTGCAAAGGGAATATCTGTTTTGTATCAAGGTAAATGTTTTGGTATATCATATTGATGGAATGACTCTCTGTGAACAATATGTTCCATCTTGATTTTTCATAAAACATGGGTGTCTATAGAACAAGAAAAAGAAAGTGTATACAGATGTCAGGGAGGAGTATCTATAGTAACCTTATACTTCTATAAATACCATTACATGATTTTTATCATAATAAAACATCATATTACAAGACAAAGATTGTAATGCCTAGTTTATTGGAGGACTAGGTAAATAAAACTTAAAACATGGTACTAAATGAAACATTTATTTATTTAATATTTATCAAGAAATCCTAACTTCCAGTATTTTGATAAACCTTCATTGGATATCCTAAGTATATCATGAATAAAGTGATGAGCTAAAATTCCCCGGTAGGGAATATATATATGAATAAAGATTAATCACATGGGTTAGAATCCATGACATAATTTTATAAAAAGTCTTGGAACATATGGAATCATAACATATAAACAATGATTCATAGTAATGTGACAGAAATAGAAAACATGACTTTAGCATGAGTCAAGGATCATTTCATATAGAGAACCACAAGTCAAGGTCAACCACCAAGACTACTGCACATGGCATCATCATAACATGTTCATACATATTATTTCATCAAATAGAATTATACATAATAAATCATAGATAAATATAAGGGTTACCCGTGGAATGAATTAAGTATCATATCCTTGTTATAATTCATAAACAATAGGTTTATCATAAAAGTTTCAATGAAGTAAAGGAATAAGGTCATGAATGGGAATTAATATGTTATAATAGGAATATATCATGTTATGTTATGTAATTTTGAAGTGATAACATGAAAAAAGATCAAGAAAGAAACTTTAGAATTATAATATTTTAATGTCGTTTAAGAAAATATCAAATATCACATAAACATAAACTAGAATAATCTTTTATATAAATTGAGAACATAAAGTAGAATTTTTTCACTATAAAAAGGAAATTTTTATAAAAATAATGGGTTTTTATATATGATTATATATTTCAGTTGAAATTGGGAAAGAATTCGAGAAGTTCCATTAAACAGGATTTCAG
This sequence comes from Viscum album, assembly GCA_963277665.1. NCBI lineage: Eukaryota > Viridiplantae > Streptophyta > Magnoliopsida > Santalales > Viscaceae > Viscum > Viscum album. The sequence continues at coordinate 1,922,040,607 of OY728145.1, read as the reverse complement.
ATGGGGAAGTATTGATGAGGGAACCACTGCAAAACATGTATATACCCAAAAGAGAATGAAGAATTTAAATTGTTACATGATTATATAGAATTTATATATCATTTATAATATGTAAATAAAAATAAAATATAACATCATTTGGGTAAAAATAAATATTGACCAACTTTAAGGAATAATGGAGGTTCGGGTAAATTCCATTACCTTAAATATGCTGGTTAACTTAACATGATATTAATGTCCTGGATAACTGAATTAAATTCATTAATTAAGATTTATAGAACCTATTATTCAATTTATTTATTTATTTTAACCATATTAAGAACATTCATGACCTTTTTGATGGGTTAAGAGGTTTAATTTCATTGTTGGGAGCATTTCTTTCCTTGGTTATAATGATTGGTTTACTTATATACACATAAGGACAACCAAATAAGATGAGAGTGGTTGTACACAATTGAAGTTTAATATTATTATTGAAAATAAAAAAATTACATGTTTATAAAATTGATTTGGTTATTTTGAGTTAAGATGAATCATTATATAAAACTTTAATGTGAACTATTTTAGTAAATTTGTGGTTTTTGATCGCATCAAACACATTTTGATTTATCAGATAATATATTGTGTACAAAAGAATCTAGAATCATAAATTATACATAATAAATATGTTATAGTCTGGTTGAACCATTAAAATGGTTTCATGAAAAAAATTGAATATGGTAATAGAAATTTAAAACCCTTCATCCTTGAATGTGATAAATTTAAGAATCCCAAATGGTGTTTTTGTTTCTAGTATAAAAGGAGGGTGAAAGGATAGATGATGATTAATTATTACAATACCATATCAAATTACAGTACATGTATGGTACTGGTGTTTTCATAACATTTGGATTAAATGATGCGAGGAAAGAGAAATAAAGAATGGGACTAGAGGGAAAATAAAATAAATGAAATGATGAATTTTCCTCTTGAATATATCTTCCTTGAGAACCTCATTAAGGGAGGGATTTTGGGTTTTTAAGATAAAAAGGGATGATGGACGTGGTAGATCGTCTTAGGAAGATATTTGATTAGAATTTGGACTAGGAATAAGGCTTGAGAGGTGTGAGGAGAGGAGGTAAAGTGGGGTAGTTTTTATAGTGGAGGAGAGGAGGGGTTTCCCATTATTTATTTTATTAGTTAAATAATTTGGAGCAAGAAAATTAATAGTCTTTATTATTGTGAAAAAAAATTAAATAGAGAATGTGAGTTAAAACTAATGGCCATTCACATCATTATTGACTCAGGAATGATGCAGAAATTCATTTATTTAGCATTTATCGTAAATTATCATATTTTATATTTACCAAAAATTTAAGTATTTTAAAAAAATTCCAAAAAATCACCACAAACATATTTCAACATTTATAATTCAAAAAAGAACTCCATTTTATAAAAATAATTTTATAAAATTGATAAATTTAATTTTTAATTAAAGTCGTAATTTACATGAAAAATATAAATTTTAAAATTAAAACTGCTTTTCTAACACATCGAAAAATTAATTAAAGTATCTTAAAAGTATATTTTAACCATATATCGTCAAAATAACTATTTATGAATACATTTTAATTTTTATAAATTATTAAATTATTCATAAAATTGTAATTAAATATAAAATACTTAAAAAAATACCTACAAATAATTAATAATTTTAAAAATATTTACATACTTATACTATGATATAATTATATTATATTACCACATATAATAAGGATAAATTTTATTTATAATTTCATTAGTGAGGTTACAATGCAATTGGTCAGTTTATTATTCCTAAGCGTCACATTACCATTCCAAAGGTCAAGTTACTATTTCATCGGTATACGTTCCTTAAATTATAGACATACATTTGGTTTCACTAATTATTCATTTAGAAGGGTTGTATTGTGTTCTATATGTAATATTTTATGATTATAATATACGACATAATTAAACAAATATAATTTCATTGATAGAACAATGGGTCATAACATTCTTCCCCCCTTATGAAATTTCTCCCTCAAAATTTCATTTTACATTATAATCCATAAATAGGTGTGGGTACATTTCCTTAATTTCTACCTCCAGATAAAATGTTGCCTCTTAGTACTTATGGTTCCTCTATATTACTTTGACAAGGTGAGTAGTCTTGTTTTTTAGAAGTTTTTCTCTTTGATCCGAGATCATCACTTGTTACTCATCATAAGTAAGATCATTCTCCAGAAACACCACCTTTGAACAATGTATATGTGAAGGTTTTGGTATGTAATTATGTAAGAGGGATACATGGAATATATATTGTACTTTAGAGATGGTAGGTGGAAGTTCTTGTTGAAAGGTTACAACACCAACATGATCATGAATCTCAAAGGGGCCAATGTACATTGTATATAGGTTTATATTCTTCCCAAACCTCATGACCATCTTCTATGGATATATTTATAGGAATACCATGTCTACAACCTTGACCTAAACATCCCATCGACGAATGTATTCCTAAATCTTCTATTGAGTTTTAGATTCGTTAATGTGATCCTCAATTGTTTTCAACTTCTCAACCATTTATTTAACTATTTTTTTTTATAATAGCTTATTCTCATTGACTTCTTCCCAAAATTCTAGTGTTCTTCACCATTTCCCATAAAGGGATTCGTATGGTGACATTCAGACGTGGGAGTGAAAACTACTCTTATAAGAGAATTTATGCAGTGAAAGATGTTGGTACCACCCCCTTTGAAGTCCATATAACATAATGTCAACATATCTTCCAATTTCTGAATAGTTCACTCATATTTTCCATCCTTTTGATGATGATAGGCCATGTTAAAGTTCAAATCTATGATTAAATCAAGTTGGATACTTTTCCAGAACATCAAGGCGAATCTTGGATCTCGATCAGATACAATAGATAGTGGTACCACTTGTAGCCTTACCACCTCTATGATACATATCCATGCAATTCGATCCAATGATAAGTCATCTGTAATTGAAATAAAGATATCTGTATTTATAAGGCGGTAAATAATGACCCATATTGTATTGTTTCCTCTAAATTTCCTTAGAAGTATAGTGACAAATTCCATAGTAATTTCATCCCAATTTATTTTTTTCATGGGTAGTGGTTTCATAATTACCTTAGACTTTTGTTTTCCAGGCTACACTTTTTGAAATACAAGGCACATTGATGTATATTCAGAAATATCCTTCTTTATATTGTCCAATGAAAAGTTCTCTTTACAGATCTTGATACATCACTATGCTCTTTGAGTGAATAGAGATGGTTGACTATGCGTGTCATTAAGAAACTCATTTTTTACCACTCAATCAAATCTTACACATAATCATGATAGAAATATTATGACTCCATCCTTGTTGATCTTGAAATTAGAGGAGTTTCCATTTCTAATTGATTCCACACATTTATGATTTTTCTCATCATTTCATTGACCATCCTTTAATTTTTCCATGAGTGATGGATGAAAAATCATTTAATAAAGGATTGGTGATTTTCCAGCCTTAATTATTTTCATGTCCTTCCTATGAAAATCTAAGAGGACTCTCTCCTTTTCAATTCCCATCAATAATAAAGATCCATGATCCATTATACTTAGAGAATTTTCCACCTTGTTTTTCCATACTTGGATGGTATTGGATTGAGTAGTTATAGTCCTTGATGAGCTCTAGAAATATTCATTTCAAATATTAAGCTCTTTCTTGGTGAATATATATTGGAGACTCTGGTGATTAGTATATATCTCTAAATTCTCCCCATAAAGATAATGACACCATATTTTTATCACAAAGATCAGAGCTTCCAACTCCAGATCAAGTGTAGTATATTTTTAATCATGGATTCTCCTGTTCTGTGATGTGTAGTCTATCAATTTATAATATTTAATCGGCACACATCCTAAGACTTTTTTGAATCAACACTGTACACCAGAGAGAGTTTTCCACTTATTGAGAGTGTGAGTACTGGTGCCGTGGTAAACCTATTTTTGAGCTCCTTAAACCTTTCCTCACATTCTTGAGTCTAGACAAACTTCACCCCATTCTATGTCTTCTTGGTCATTGGGTTGGAAAACTATGATAATTCCTTCCCAAATTGTTTATAATACCCAGCTGGACTCAGAATGCTGTAGATATCTATTATAGATATTGTTATGGGCCACTTTTCTATTTCCTTTGTTTTGGAAGGGTCTAGAAATATTCCTTTTCTAGTTATAACATTCCCATTTAATGATACATCCTCTATCTATATCTCACATTTATAGTACTTTTCATAATTTTTCTCCCATCGCAATATCTCTATCACATTATTCAAATTCTCATCATGTTCCCCCTTTCCCTTGGAGTAAATCAAAATATCATTGATAAAGCATACACAAAATTTATAGAGTTAATATCTAAAGACTCTATTCATAAAATCAATGAATATTTATGGATTATTAGTGAGTCTAAAGGGAATCACTATGAACTCATAGTTTCAATACATCCTTCGAAAGGAAGATTTGCGAATACCATCCTTCCTCACCTATAATTGGTGATATCCCGACCGAAGGTCCACCATAGAGAAATAATTGGACCCACATAAGTGATTGAACACGTTATCTATATGAGGAAGGGGATCTCTTTTCATTATTGTGATTTTATTAAGATCATGATAGTAAATGTAGAGGTTCATTGGTCCATCATTCTAATTAACAAAGGGGACTGGTGAACCCCATGGTGGAGCACTAAGTGATATAAAATTATTCTCTAGATTCTCATGTAATTTCTTATTCAGCTCCTCCAGATCAATAGTGGCCATTCTATAAGGTGTTGTTTATATAGGTAGAGATCCAGAAATAAGATAAATTGATAACTCAACCTCTTAATCCAGAGTAAAACTGTAAAATTTATTATGGAATAAATTAGTTTGTTACCTCACAATGGGCATATCTTTGAGAAGTTTCATCTCCTTTTCCTTAATAATTTGAGAAAGACATTATTTCTCAAAAGGAAAAATTATCCACAATCGAGATGATAACTCCAAAGCGGATTCATCACACTATTTAAATATGTACATGATTAGGGGATACAATGTGATGTTAATATTGATATACCTTTACCGAAAGCTAATTTTGGATTTGTATAAATATAGCTAACCCATGCCCGAAATAGCATCAAACTATACCTATTAAATTTTGAAAAGATTTCATGGAAGGTTAAATATAAAAAAATTACCATGGACGATTTATAAACCTTGGATGCAATAATTTCCTTATTTTATGCCCTCACAAATAACTCAACCTCAAAATTTTGAGGCAGTCTATAAATAGTTATACTAAACATTCATGATATGAATGAATTCTTAGAACCAAAATAAAATAGTATATTCTCTATTATAGAATGAATAACTTGTGTACCTATCTGCACATCTTTTTTTGGCTCCACCTCACGAGTAATGAAAACAAATGACCTTACTTGTTTCCTAGTTGGTTTTTGTTGATTACCTCAAACAAAGCATGGCTTTGGGAAATTGTTCAGATAATGCCCATGTTATTTTTAGTTAAAACACGACACTACTGGTTGAGAATTGATCTAAACTATCATTTCTTATTCCACATTACTGGGATTATTCATATCTATTCAACTAGTTTTTTCCTGATGTCCCATCATTCCACATTTGAAACAATTATTAGATCCCATTAGATAGTTCCCATGATGCTTCTTCCCACAATTTTAACACAAGTGATGATTGATATTTTTTCCATCATGGGATCAATTTCCCCCAACCATATTAGACACCACATTCCACTTTTTGTAACTAGGCCCATTATACCATTAAAAGTCTCGAATATCCATTTAAACATTGATGGATCAATGAAAAACATCCTTATAACATTCAATGTCATGAATCCCAACATTTTTTCATAGACCTAGCATTAGTCCACTAAATAAGAGATACAATTTTCATTCTGTGTTCTTGAAAAAGCTGGCGGGATATCTTGTAATCCTTGAGATTTTTTTGATACGAACCAATGTACTCACCCACCTTATTCTTAGGTATGAGGAACTCTTTTTCCATCTTTACACAGAGGGTTCCAAGAAAATATTTATTGATTTTTTTCTTCAATTCCTCTCAATCAATGGAATCAATTTCCTCATAGCACTTCATATTCTGGATCAATTTCCACCACTGATCATCTTCCCCATCAAAATGATAGACCTCCAGAACAGATTTATCAACATATCTGCACTGGAGGATCGAGAATATCGTTTCAGCAGAGTTAATCCAATATTCCATGAGTTGGGATCCGAAGATCCACTAAATATGTGAGGCCTTTTCCAAATAAATGACTCAATGGAAACATTCTCTACCCTTAGAGGAGGAGGGAGTTATATATGATTAAAGTCATTATTCATAACTTGAGTTAGTTAAGAAAGTACTATCATAAAGATTTTAGGATCCATTACCATTGTATAAGGCATATAATTAGGGAAATCATCACATTTCCTATCACATTGATTTTTGGTATGCATTCTTCTATTTCCCGCCATTTTCAATGAAATAGAACATATAATTAGGTGACCTGAATACATATCTAATAAGCACAAGAAGGAAAAAAATAAACATAAATGAAAAAAACTCGTATATGAAAACTATATCATAACTATTTATTCACTAGTTTTCAATCTAGGTTGTGACACCCCAAGACTTCATAGTATTGTATCTCTTCAAATTATTTCAATAACTTGCACTACACGTAAGACCGAGTTCAAGCACACCATGAATTACCAAACTTGCCATTCAAAAAAGAGGTTAGGAATAGTAGTACCCATATTTTAAATTTTATATATCCTATATAATTTTAACATTCATATTTTATGTTTGTTATAAATAATATAAGAACAATTCAATTTTTAAGATACAGAGGTATTTTTCAAAAATGTTATTTTATGCCTTTTAATGGAGAACCATTTTTAAATCCAATATTTGACACTTTTATATATTATATTTAGTGAAATTAATTTTATATTTAGTACAGGGATATAAAAATTTCGTTTTGATATATTTTTAGTACTTTTCTGATAACTTTCTTATTTTCATGAAAAGTGACAAAAATACTAAATTTTAATTAAAGATAACTTTTTAATCAAAATAATTTAGAGTGTTGAATTACACATTTAAATATTTTTAAGTATAATTATATTATAATTTTATAATTTAATATAATTATGGTCATTTTATGTAATTTCACATTTAAATTGGATATAAACAAGTGTCAATATTTTGATAGTTATTATTTCTTAAAAACGTGTTTTTTTGAAAATGGGAATTAATTTTAAATTAATTTATGACACTTCTGTGTTTTGAATTTTGAAAAATGGATTCCATATTTGGAATCTGAAAGTACAAATTGTGTAAATAGATAAATTTTATTTTTAGACATTATGAATAATTACTTCGGTAAATATTTTATTAACCATGGTTAAAGGTTTAATCCGGTAAATATGGGTAAATAAATAATATTAAAATAATATTAAATTACCCTAAAATTTGTCCTACTAATAGTAGTTGATACATGGACAACCATGGTCATCCTTGGGTCTATTTTGGGACCACTTGGAGCTACTTGGAAGAGATAATGACATTTTATATTAAATAATCTAATTTAAAGACACAAATAAAAAAAGAAAATATCTTTTAGTAAATTTTTTTATATGATGTTATATAGTTTATCTATTCGAGTATAAATAGTCATTAGAAATATAAAAAAATTTAATACCTAATGATTTTTTATTTATATTTTTTAGACAAAAAATATATATTTTTATATATGACACAGTAAGGATGAAGTATTTTCCTTATTAATGAAACAATCAAATAAATGATAATATAAATACCAAAATATATATAATTTGAATGTTTTGATTCCATAAAAAATTTTTATAGGCTACTATGACATTTTAGGGTTGATTAAATGTATTTAATTTTATGTAATAATGTTTTTAGGACTTTAGAAAATCAATTATTAAATAATGTCAAAATTGATATAAATGAGTTTTTAAGAAAAATACAATATTATTGGTTGATATAATAATACTAAAAATATATGGTTTTGAAAAAAGAAATATATAATTATAGGTGTATCATTAATTAACCACTTGGGGTTTTATTGGATGTTTATAGTAAGATTATTTACAATATAATATAAAAATACAAAGAGACATGGAAAATGTCAAACAATTTAACAAAGAGTTAACTCTAAAAGATAAGGTTAATATAGTGATATAAACCTATCTAAAACCTATTGGTTGAGAGGTTTTAGATCAATAAAAACCTTATAATCTAAATAAATCATTTTTATCCATTAGAAATCGTAAATTATTTTATTATAAAGTAATATTTCAATATTTTCCTATGGTGCCCCTCACCCCTCTTATAAAAGGGAACTTCCCCTTATCTATGATTCACACCTTCAAAGCCATTTGGATTGCCCAAACCTTGCAAAAATGTCCTCCCAAGTATCCATACTTCATCCTAGAGGCCTTCCTTTCATCATAAATCCATATTAAGGATCCCTTTTGATCAAATCAAAAGGACGAACCTGAAGAAGAGGTAAATATTACATCACCTCTTTCAAGTTATTTTCTTCTTCCACATTCTCTTTATTTATTTTTTCCATTATAAAATAATAAATCCAGTATATTTTATATAGTTTGATTTTATTATAAAAATGGTACAACTATATTTCTTATTCTATCCATCCTATAAATGACAACGTCACCATATGTGAGTACGTATGGATTACTGTCTCCACGTCGTGGTGTAGTTTGTTATTCAAATGCATCATAATTTTTAAGGGTATAATAATGGGTATAAATGATGTAAATAATAAATTTAAAATGATAATGATTCTGTTTATATGATATACCATCCAATTATATATTATTTTAATATAAAAAGAATGATATTGTCGCTTGTACGTACGTACTGATTACTGTCTCCACGATCGTGATGAGATTCATTCCCCATCATATCCATTCAAGACTGGTTTTCAATTTATTGTTAAAAATATTGTTTAAAGTCTTAATATAATTCTGAATATGAATAAGATACATCCTATACATAACAAACCATACTTACTTAACAAATCATATTAAGGAAAATAAATCAGTTAACACCCAAAACAATGATACTACTAAAATATCATTATCAAATAAATATTAGAATATCGTACATGACGTCATATTAATGTATATAGTTCTTTTATAATTTAATAATAATGATTTCACCATTATACATAAGGTTAACCTACCCTCGACCAAGGATATGTACAAGGTAAGGGGTTTCTTATCTCACTTTTAATTCCGTGAGATTTTCATTGTTCGCCACTTATTTATTACATGTGGTGTATTATTTATGCCATTTGAGATTTATTATAATGATTATCTTTATATTCATGGTATTAAATGAATTATTTGGTGTTTATTAACTTTTGGTCACATGACTTGATTGATTACAACGTGGTAAGTGGATTTAATCTCACTTGTTATTCTCGTGAGATTCACGCTGTACTGCCACTATTTTCTTTTGTGTGGTGTATGTACTGGCCATTATTGCATTCCTTGTGTAATATAATTTAATCTATGTGTATTTAAAACTTCATTTAATAATTCTTCATTCATGGGGTGTATGTTTCGTGAGATACCAAATCTGTTAAGGTAAATTTCACAATCTCTTTATTATCCGAGACTGTTTTTACGTAAGTATCTATTGTGACATATTTATTATCCATGTACCTGTTTCATAAAAGAGTTTTCAAAGGGATTATTTTGAGGCGTTTTTTTAGTAAAACATCATTTTAAATGTTTTAAATATTTATTCTTCTAAATCATTCTAATTTATGTCCACGTTTTCAAAATGGGTTTTTAGGATTTATTTATATGGACATGAATGTTTTTAAATAGTTTATTCAATTCACAAGTTTGGAAGTGCTATGGGAAACTTTGATTCAAAAATGAATTTAAATGTATTCCTTTATAAATTGTGTCTGTTTTAAATGTTTTTATGAAAAAGGGATATTTCTCACAAGGATTTTTACAAATCTTTTTCATCTATATCAACATCCTTAGATGGATTTTAAACTTGTTTGAAGTTTATTTATTATGATTCAAATCTTCCATATTGTATTGATGGTATTGTGATATGTTTTATTGTGGATGTTTTCTTTTTATACCATACATGTTCTATGGATAAAGTATTGACATTTTTTATGCTAGTTTTAATACAAATTTTTATGTTATCTTTCAACCATTTTATATGAGGAATGTATTGGACTTAGAAAGTGATGGGTGGAGCCCACTATAGCTCCTCAGTGCATCGGTAGGTCTCATGAGACAACTAGATATTGAATTGGATGAGGCCTTTCCCAATTTGATATATGGTTTTTTCCGAGGCCTAAATAATTTTTAGACATCTTGGCCGAGGCCTTGACATTTGTTTTCAGAATGTATGGCATTATACATTCCCTCATTATGAAAATAATATTGAAGGTTCATGTGGTAATTCGACTAGTAGAATACCCATGATTATATTTTATTATTCAATTATTTACTCAGCTCATATTCCTTCCATAAAAGTATTCATGTTTATTATTTTTAAAGTCATGTGTTTTCAATTATTCACCATGCTAAATATTTATGTTATATTCTGCTGTATTATTTACCCTGACTGAGCATCTGATCTCACACCTTTCTTATGTTTTATTTTCCCAGAATCCCAAGAAGTGTTTTATGTTTGATATGTAGGGTTATTCTAAGGGAACTATGGCATTTACAATGAATATTTTTTTGTTGTATGTTAGAAAGTGTAATGTAATGTTCATGTATGTAATCTATTTTCCAAGAATACTAAACTAATCGGTCTTTCGGGACTTGATTACTTGTAACCATGTCAATATTATGTAATAATGCACCAACTTTGGGTAACTGGGGTCTGGGAATTACATAAAGAATAAATTAATTTAACAAAATTATTATAAAAAAATTAAATAATTATTTAGTAAAATAACAACACCAAAAAGTAAATACGTTAAAGAGAATTAATAGATGATATTTATATGATTTTGAAAATTAAAACCTATACATATGATAAAGATAAAAATAAAATAATATTTTAATTCCATTGATAAATAATTTAATAAAAATCAAGTGAATTTTTTTAATACAAATCTAGAAAAATAAAAAATCTATATTCCAATAAACAAATAATAAAAGTAAATGAGGTTTTCAATTTATCAAAAAAATAAAAATAAATTTCCAAGCTCTATAATAATAATATTTTATATATAAAAATAAGAATAAATTTATAACAAAAACACCAACTGTACCAACCACCATTTGATACCAATTATTAGATCAATTGGGGACACATCCCCTCCACCATAATATAGCCCTCTTTGGATCATTTCCTTACACTTTTTTTCATTAGTTGAGATCAAAACCCATTGGGGGGGGGGGTCACTACCACATCCCATATATGAAAATGACTTGTGATGAGAAATAGAATAGTTGGTACTTATATTCCATTACTAGTACCATTGTTTTCCTAACGTGGGACTTAGGCTGAAAGTGTTACACCATGACACCCTGCAACAAACATCCCTTGACTCGTATGTCAAGCACTACATTCTAATATTCCAAAATTATACACAACTATCAGATACTTTAATCTAATATTATTCATTATTTTTTAGATAATGTACAATCTTTTTGTTTATTTTCATGAATTATGACTTCAGTACTCAAAGGCATAAATAATGAAGAAGTTCCCAAAACAAACATTAATTGTTATGTATCTGGAACACGACATGTATAATTTTTTCTCAACAAGACTATAGAGTCATAGAATATACCATGAAGAATTTCCATTATGTGAAGACAATAAAATACATGTAAATTAATTATATGATGTGTGGATTTAAAATTTTAGAATCTCACTAAAAGTGAATTCCATACATGATATAAAATAATTGCATGATGTGGAAATTTCAAAGGCTCAGTTTGAAAAAGATACCAACTAATTTTTCAGATAGAAATGTGGATATAAAATACATGATGTACATCCATATTATAAAATTTATAATTATCAAGGCTGGATTCTATTAAGATAGTACAAGACTTGTAAGACTTAAATGGAATGTACTTATCAGGACAATTAATATTTTGAGCACCCGCTACATACATGATGTTTGACCCTTTTAATTTTCTCTCATTTTATCTGAATGTTATATTAAAATTTTCATTTTTTTATTGAAAACATATTTCAACTCATTCCTTTAGTCTTTCTAAAAATTACTTCCGTGTTTTTAATGATTCTATATACGTTATGTGTCTGTTTGAAATATTTGTTTATTTTTGACATCCTTTCCACCACTTCTCCCCATTCATAATCAATACCTGCAAATTTCTTCATCGATTCTTCACAATGAGTGGGTTTTTTATTGGATTTACATTTTTTCAATTGGTTGATATTGAATCTTAATTTTTTATCCATGGATTTCTTATTTAGTAACTGTTTCTTGATTTTATGTAGCACAATTTGTTTTTAATTTCTATTGACCATCTCCAACATGAAGTTGTATTCCACCTAGGGTTAGGATTTGATAGTAGGGGGGTTTTAGTGACTAATGAACTTATATATTGGACCTTAGTAACCCTATATGTAGAAATTAGGTTTATAATAATTTTTATTCATATTATTTTACCGAACCCTGACCATTGGAAGTGCAATTGAATGAACCTAACCAATTTAGAGTTGAGAAGGAATACAACCATTAGCCTATGATGGTTTCTCTATATAATCAAAGAGAAATACACCTATCTTACTAGATATATCCTTACCTGATGATAGTTTGATATTAGGTAGATCCAATTGGTTTTACTAAAACCAAAAGGTGAATCTTGCACTGCTCCACAATCAACTCCATAGGTCTATCTCAAGATAAATTAAGGATTATATAATGTTAAGAGACCAAAAATAAACCATGATCCATAATTTTTTTTATCTAAATTAAATAAAAACTACCTAGCTTTAGTAAAAACCATAGTTGAAGTGTGAAGATGACAAATCCATTCCAAAGGGTTTTGTTTGTTTGGTTACTGACCTATCATTGATCCCCATGGCTTTGAACCGATACAACAACTTTTCTAATAACTAGTAGTAGGTATAGTTTGGGACAATAAATTTCTAATCTGAATGTCACCCAAAAGAATGTAATGATGCATGTAGGAACATCAAATTTGGAGTTGTTTCTTAAGATTAATATTTCATAGGCACAATTACCTTTAGATCAACCCCTATTTTACCTCACCCACTCCACCTTTATATTTTTTCTTATAACTTTTTTCATTTTACTTTATGTCTCCATCGGGTGCACTTGTGTCCTCTCTCTCTCAATCTATCATTTTCTCTAGCTTATTCCTTGATAATGCATGAACTATGGACCCTTGAATAACTAAATAATCTTAGATGCACAATAACAAATTTTTTTTGATCCAAAGATCAGTCGATCAATTAAAGAATGACAAAAAATGGATGGGCAAAACAATATTAAACCATAAAACCCAAAAAACATTCAATATGTTCCACCTATCAATTATGGTGAGAAACCAATGTTTTAAGAGTGAACTATAATGGATTGTGGCCTATATACCATTATTAGTGATGCACCTAGCATTGTGCACCCACCAATTTAAGTGAACGATTTTGAGATCAATCCTAGAATCATTCAAATAATCCAGAGTGTGGCTTAATTCAATGTGATTGAAAGTGAATAACCTTATGAACATATATGCAATTTTTTTTATGGTTTAGATAAGTTTCACAACCATGAAATATATTTATAAGTGATAATACTCTATGAATTCCCTTTTTTTCCTATGAGATAGAGCTAAGGATTTGATAAAATGTCAAGATCCTGATTCAATAACAACTTGGTCTGAATTAGTAAATAAAATTTCAGGTAAATACTTCCCAACAATACAAAACCAGATGATAATAAATGAAATTAATATTTTCAATTATGTGGTTGAAGAATTATCATGTGAATCCTAGGAAATATTCTAAGAGATAACACGTAAGTTCGTATATCATGGAAAAGATGGTTGGATTTAATTTAATAATTTCTATTTGGGACTTCAATTGGATTCCTGTATAGTGGTAGATACTACTATTGATGGAGGTCTCATGCTATGGTTACATAAAGTTGTCTGAGACATTCATGATGATATATCCTTTAATTCAAGTCAAAGGAAAAGTGTTATCTGAATACCTTAGAATAGAATACACCAGGTAGAGGAGACCACCCACCTTGATGATCAAGTAGAGGATGTTAGAGAAAAGATTTAATCATTCAATTTGATTCTACAACACCACCCTTTTTGATCCTGTAATATAAATTCAAGCATGTGATATGTGTGGAAGTCCACACTAGAACTAAGGAAATATGGGAGGATTAGAAAAACCTCAATTCCAATATTATAATTACATTAATTTCAATCATCGTAATCAGTAGTACAAATAGCCCCAACAATATCAACAATGGAAAAAGTATCACCATAAGCCAGATCATCAACTTACATTTTGAAACCAACTTTATTTTTAGTAGATGAGTTGAAAGGTGCCACTTGGTAATTAGAGGAAAACTAGGTACCCACCACAAGGTCTAGATCCTAGAACAAAATAAAAATTCCAATAACCTTTTCTGAGAGAACAATATTTTCCACCAACTCAATAGTAGAAATTTCAATAAGATATACTAATAAAAATAATAATAAGACCAACCTATATAATTCAATATTGAAAACATGTTATCTGCCTTCATGTAGAAATCCAACCAAATAATAAAACCCCAGAAGATGAGATGAAAAACCCAAAGCCTGTACTACGTTACATAGAGAATATAATGGTTCTGATACCTAAAAATCCATCCAATCAAATTCCAAATACTTTTCTTTGGTAACAATGAATCTCATTGGGGAAAGAAATTAAACATAAAATTTTAAAAAGTTTAATGATTTTAGACAATCAACAACCATATATATATGAGAAAAATAAATTTGAATAATCTGATATAGCTTTTCAAGGAATAAAATTAATAATAGTAACAATAGAGAAAACTTCATCAAAATAATATCCTAAAAATGAAATATTTTAAGTAGGACCACCAGTATATAATACAATCCTCCCATTTCCTAAATAGATAAAATAAGGTAAAAGGAGGGGCAATATGATTTTTTTTGGAGATGGTTCAACAATTTCAAATCAATATTCCCTTAACCCTAGAAATTCCTCTAGTACTCATTTAGAATGGTTTTTTAAGGATGTAATATCCAAAAAATAATAAATTGGGGACTTTGGAGTAGTCTCCTAAAAGGAATAATGATATATAGTTTTTAATATAAGCTACCTCAAAAAAGATAATACCCATGAAGTTTTTAAATCTCTTCCAAAACATGGAATTAATATTTGAAAAATCCTTGTACGATCTAGGAAAAAGTATGAATATGAAGCCCATTAGTGTTAAAAAGTTTATGGGGATCAGTGAATCGAAACCTTAAAGGGTGTAACTAAAACTCACTGACCATCCAGTCAAGAATCCTAATGAATTTCTCAAGGAAAGCTTAATAAAAATTAAAAAATTGATTTTCCCCTAAAAATGACTTATACTAGATATAGAATAGGAAGTTAAGAATACCATTTTTATTGGAAGAACATTTATAACCATTGGGAAGACATTGATTGATTTCAACCAAGGAAGATTAATATTCAGAGTAGCAGAAGAACATATTTGTTTCTATTTTGTAAAGTCCTATAATAAAATCCACAAGTCATTGAATTTTTAAAGAATATATCTTATAGATAAGGCTGATGAACATGTGACCAATAGAGATGAAAATAAGAGATTACATCATGTTGATAAGGATATTGTACTTATAAGAATGTAAGTTTCATTAGACCTCTAACAAGGGAATCCATCCGACTTTTCATCCCCTTTGTTTCCAAGGATCATTTTATAAGAGGTATCAACTGAAATTTTACTTATTTAGCTTAGAAACATGTCTTCATATATAAAATAAATAAATCAATAACTAAAACCGAACCCACGGTAAGTTCAATATAATAGAATCAGGTAGTTTAGTCATTATAACAATTTAGAACTTCTGGTGACTTTTTGAGAGAACTTATATAAAAAGGGGTAGAAATAAAACAATAAACATTGTGTAACATATACCCAACGTACAAATATCAAGAAGAAAAAAAATAAAAAATCTAATTACTAAAAGGCGTGAACCAATTACATGACATGCACCATTTGAGTTTTATTAACATACCATGAACCTATGGTTCATTCCATCCCCTGATATCACTATTCTCGAACACACCCTCTTCCATGACTCCTCTCCTCCCATGAGACCCATCAACCAAATATGAACCACCTAAAATCCACTTCTACACCTTCTCCATCCACACACCATCCCCACCATCCATAATAGGAAGAAAAAAACTATTCACACCCAACCCATTGACTACACATCTGAGATCAAGGAAAATACTCTTCCACAAAAATGATGGAAGGGTTATTGAGTTCCACCACCTATTAATCCCTCCAAACTATCTTCTATTTATTCTTATACTTTCGCATCTAACTATAATGGTTAGATTTCATCTTCCAATGGGTTGTCAGGCCTTTCTTGTCCTCACCATTATCCCAGCCTCGTCTATTCCGACCCTTAGAACTTGATTCTGTTTGTCCATCACCATGCCATGCATATGCAGACTAACCAATGTTGGACGTTGTAGAACTAGAGTTCATCCAAATCCACTTTAGGTCTTTGAACTCATCATCTCTATACAACTAACCCCTATATACCAGGTTCATGATGAGAGTTTGAAGTATACATTCCTTGAGTTACTGGCTACATTTGAGTTGGGCATCGATTCTGTCTACTTTAGACTCAGAGGAAGGCCATGGGAGCCCACCCTTAGAAAGTTTGGAATTGGACATGAAATCTATTACATTGAAATCATCCCTTATCCATTCTTCATGAAACTACAACTCAATAATAAAAAGTTTTAGGATTCACAACATTAGTCCATGATTGTAATAGAGCATTAGAGTATTTATGATTCCCACCCCATGAAGAGAACTATTCTATATGGTTCTTCCCTTTAGATCCTTTAGATTGTCGTAAATCACACATGGCTGGCCCATGGTGATCACCATAGGGGTGTGGTGTGGGGAGGGTGATCTAGATCAAGGTCATCAATTTTTTTATCAGGAATGTGTAGTAATACCCTCAACATGGCCATGATGTTAATCAAGTTCTATAACCCCAAGAATAGGACCCATAATTCTTTGATGAAAGGATATTTAATTGCACACTTGTTCAGAAATATTTTCACCTTTTAGACGATACATCCCCACACCACCCTCATTCTTATGGAGGGATTCATCCTTCTACTACTCCATAATATTGGGCTTCTCTAGACGGAAAACGACATCTACCAGTGGAAATAATCTTATCTAGAGGATACATATGATTCCATTGCTCAACATAAATCTAAGCCAACCAAACCAGGCTCCGCTGATCATTCCCCTTATACCACCCCATCCTATACCAACACCTCATCCTATATTCCTACCACCTCTATCTCAGACCATACCACCACCACCACCACCACATTACGTTAAACGTATTACCCTTCCCCTCATACTACCTCATATGATCTTTGAAATGATATCTAATAAATATGGAGAACTAACACCATATTTTATTATATCTAGGAATTCTCGTCAATGAACCATAATATTCACCGCCCCTACTCCACCACCATCCAATGTAACATACCACTAGTCACCACTGGTAGACCCTTTATCCACCTACACTCCCTCACCAGCCCCCACCTAGATGGATATTCACTTGGAGCAGACTAATCCTTTAGACTAGTCGTAATTTCTTATAGAGAAAACCTAAAAGGGATAGGGTCCATCCATCTCACTGTCTACTAAGGTTCAATTCATATACCATGAATCTAGAAACACTACCATCATCAGGATCAACACCAATCCACCATCATCCAATTGGATTTCTTCTAGTACCCCAACACCTTAAGAGGCCATTGATGATCTTATGTCCATTTCCATAAAGTACAATGATATGACTGGGCACATAAAGAGACCCAATATTTGGGAGGGTGATATCGATGTAGTAGTTGGTGAGAATTCCCCTAAGTCTTAGTTTTTCCTTATACCCATCATCTACTACACTTTAACTGGGCCTCTTTTTGGTTTACAATGTTTCCATGATTCCTATTTGTACTCAATTTTATGAATTTATATATCAGATACCCTTATTTACCCCCATATATACTTTACATTTATATTATTTATTTATTATTAGTTATTATATTTAAATGTCTAACTATTTTACCACATATATGGTTTTTTAATGCCTATCCTGCCACCACATGAACTCATTAATCAGATGTCTCAACATCTGGATGACATCAAGAGCCATCTTGAGGATCTATCACTTGAGATATGTGATTACTGGGGATCCACACCCAAACAATAAAAAATTCAATTATTACCCCATGGAATTCATGATTGGTACGATCATGAGGTGGTTAATCCCACCAATTATTCCCTCAAGCTTGATGAAATAAGCACTAGTTCTTGTAGGAGGCAATGGACTTCTGAGAAAATAGACGACACTACTTGATCCTTTTGTCCACCTATATGGATGAATGTTTTATTGTTATTGACTTATGGGAGGCAACCCTAATTTTCTTTCCGTATTCTCATTCATTTTATTGGGATGTTGTTTTCCTTTTAGTAGCATTCTTTTTCATAGATCATTCCTAAACAATATTTTAATCATATATTTTTATTTATATAAGCTTCTCTTATTTACTTATTCACTATGTTCACCTTCCCATTTCACTTATTTCATTCAATTAAACAATTTTAACTAATTTTTTATTTTGTCTAGGTACATTATTTCTAACAAATTTTGAAGGAAACCATATTTATAATCATCATCCACAAATTTTCCTCACAGCACGACACACATAACAGGAGTACTCGATTCCCTAAAACCACTATTCAAATTTCCATACCATTTTACTCTATATTGTTACTGATATATATACCTTGATTCCTTCCATGATTGTGTAGAAACTATCACATTTTATGTGTGGAGGAGTATTTCATAAGCTTTATTATCGATACATTTTAATTATTTCTTGTTTTAACTTATCTTGGAGACATTTTTCAATGAAATATTTTTTTAAAACATGAAATGTCATTGCACTCATTTAAATAAAAGAATTTTTTTGGATGATGATTTTCTAAATCCATTATTTATTAATATTTATATTATTAGAAATATTTCTGATTTTAGTACATTAATTATATTTATGAATTCTTTCAACTGATTTTGATTAACTTTTTATTAGATTTTATACCCTGAGTGATTACTGATAATTTTTACACACACCTATTCTTAAGAGGATTTCAGATGCACAATTTCAAATTATTTTCTAATAATATTTCTTGAGAGACACCAGGGGTATGTAAACAAATTAGAGAATTCATTTAGATCTTATTGAGGCATTACTATACAAATAAACTGTCTATATGATTGGAGAAATCTTGAGTAATTTTTTTCCTATGACCCCATTACCTTTTCCTTCTTTATCACATATCATCAATGAATTAACTTGTTAGTATGATACATTTAAATCTGGTTATACCTTCCTATAATGATCAGGATATGATGTATAATTATACGTTGAAAAAGTGTGGGGAAATTCTCATTTTTGGTGGAAACAAAATATTATTGTTGAAGAAATATACCGTGACAATTTTACTAGGCTGGTATGATGTAGTCCAGGATTACTTTTGGAATTTTCTACACCTACCTTATCCCTAGAATGAATATATAGAAAGAAAAAGAAATAGATTTTGGGTAGTTCATTAGGTTGGTAAAAAATCACTATTACTAGACTGATGAATCCTACAATGGATCATATGTGGTTTGGGTGAGGATGTCAGACTTGGCCCAAACATGACTTTTAGAAAATAAATAAAATGAAAAATCAAGTAACAATGTACATTTTTTTACTTACTTGACATACTCATGGAACCACTTTGAGATATGAAGTATGAACACACTTTGTTTAGGAAGAGTTACTTTATTACTCTGATCACATTTATCATTCATTGTCATTTTGATCTTACTCTCCTTTTGAGATTTATTTTATTTACTTTATCCCCACATAACCTAAGCCATAGATGAATATAATACATTTTTTTCTAAATCCCTCATGATTGATTTTGTATTTGTCATTACAAATTAGAGATGACAAAACCAATGTAATAATATTATTTAGAAGATATATTTAGGATATGAGAATAACACTAATTTAATTGTTACCATAATGGATGAGATAAAATTCATTATCAGGTAAATTGAGAAATGGGTACAACATGTAAGGAACAATCATGAAATTTTAATTAATGAAATATAGAATATGGACGAAGAATTGAACAATAATTCATGATTTATTTTATTTGAGCGATTGATTTTGAGGGACTGTATTTTTCTTCTTACACATTGTTTTATTTATCTGGTTGAAATAAATGTTTCCTATTTTTGATTTTTTTAGAATCTATATTGAGACGAGTATTTTCTTGGGGAAAAGTAATATTTCAAGTGTTGTAGATTTTGACAAAATGAAATTGTATATACATATTAGATACATTAATTTAATGTTAATTAATGATTTATTTGACAATGCACTGAGTTTTGATTTTTTTACACAGGAATAAAGAATTCTTGTCTCAACAAAAGAAATATTGAAAAAGTTAAAAAATAGTCGTTACACCATGAATCTAGTACAAAACATGTAGACCACGTTCAAAAAATCCCTATAATTCCAGATACCAGCATGTGAATATTTTACATGATGTGACAACAATGCATGAATTATACATTCATTAGACGACGTGTACATTTAAAATTTCATAGTCCTTATAAAATTTAATTTTATTCTGGACATGCAATAATTTCATGATGTTCAAAGTTTGAAGGCTCACCTAATCAAAGATAAGAACCAATTCTTTGGTCATAAGTGTGGGTATAAAATAAATGACATGAAAAAATCTCCAAATTTTTTTAATATGTTAGGACTAATTTAAATTAATATAGTAAATGACATGCATGACTTACACATTATGTAGTTCTCAGGCATATTAATATTTTTGAGCTCCATCAATGTACATGACATTCAACCCATTTCTTTTTCTATCATTTTTTTCCAATGTTTTCTTCTTTTTTTTTCATTTTTTTTCATTCGATACCTATTTAAATTTATTCATTTAGTTTTTTATAAAATCCATTTAAGTTGTTAATAATTATTGTTCCATTATATCCCCATTAAAATTACTCGTTTTATTTGACATCTGTTTCTTCACTACTCACCATTATTCATCAACTCTTGCAAAGTTATTAATTATTTTTTAATGTGTAGTGAGTTTGAATTACATTTTCCTGGATTTTAATTTTTTGATCTTGATTCTTTATTGTTTTAATCTAGGATGGCATATTTTTCAATTGTTTCAGGACTATACATTGTATTCCTTATATTTAATTGTTTTTGATCATCACCGCCATTTGAAGGTAATCCACCCATGGTTAAAGGTTGATAATAGTGATGTTTATTTTCTTAATGAATCAAAATATTGAACCTTGGTAACCCTAAAGATATTAATTTTTTACATAATAAATTTTATCACAATATTTTTCACTACATTGACCATGATAAATGAAATTGAATAGACCTAACGTAATTGGAGTTGAGAAAGAATATTCCCATTATCATATTATTAATTATATATAGAACCTAGGTGTACTTTACCTAGGGTTTTAGATATACCCCAACCAAGTATAGTTACAACATAGGTAGATCCAAATGGTTTGACCAAAACCAATTGGTAAATCTTGTACCACTTTATAGCCTCGTCCATATGACTATATTAAGTTAAATATTGGATTATCCAATATTAGGTTACATAAAATTGACCCAAATCACTAGCTTTATTATACAAATTAAATCCACACAACCTAGATTTTTTAAAAAGTGAACCTAAAGTTTCAACACAGAGAATCCTTTCTATTGGGTTTTGTTCAATTTGTTTTTGATCTTCCAGTGATCTTTGTGGGTTCCACCCCACACCGGCACATTAATATGCCCTATTAGTTGGTGTAGTTTTGGACTATGAATTTCTAATACGATCTCCACTTGCATGAATTCAAGGACACATGTGGGAACATAACATTCTAATTGGGATTCCAATAAAAGTAACCCCATATATTGTTACCCTTTAACATGTCTCCCTATAAAATTAATACTACACTAACATATCCAATAAAACGTTACTCTAAAGTAAATTACCTTATAGAAAATTAACCCCCAAAAAGTTACTATATTGTAACTTACCCTTTGAAAATTTACACTATTACATGTTACCAAATAAAAATTTACCTTATAACTTGTTACCCAATATAATGTTACCCTATAAAAAGTTACTCTATAGAAGGATTCCCAATAGAACGTTACCCTATAACAAGTTAGCCTATAATAACATACCCTATAGATGGTTACCCTTTTTAATATTACCCTATAATATGTTTACTTATTGTATTTTGGTATACTTATTATATGGTAAACACTTTTCTAAATTTATAGTTTTTAATGTTGACTAAAGAAAATATTTTTCTAAAATTATTTTCAAAGGAACTTCCAAATGTCCATATAAATGTGTTTTTATCACTGTCAACATTGTTTAATTATTATTCTTTTATACAAGTGATATGATATAATGAATCCATATAAATTCTTGTTCTGGATGTATAACATAAATGTTATTCCATTTTTTGATTGGGAAAATTATGATATTATGAATACATGATTAAATATAGATATTTATTAATTATTTTGGAATATTAATTATGTTTTATATCAATCACTAAAAATATGGGGAATGCATCTAAATTCGTAAGTGATAGGCAGTGAGCAACATTATATTGTCCCTCATTGCATCGAGTATGGTCACATGCAACTAACCAAAATGGGTATGTCTTGGTGTATTTTAGGACATAAAATTATGATTTAACAATTTATATTCCTTGAATTTTTTTAAAATGGAATTTTTGAGAGGCAATGATATTATGAAAAATTTAATTGTTTAGAGGACATTATGGTATGTATTATTTCTTTGTTGAGAGACCTTTATCATATATAATTTGTCTTGGTTTATAGGCCATGACAGTATATATGATGTCTAGGCATGAAGATATTATAATAATATTAAGATGTAAATAATAATATATTCCTTCACCAAGAAATCAGTTATTCTTTTCCATGATATTATCTACATTTTTATGTTATACTTATTTATATTTCAAGATCATATTTCTTAATATATTGTATATTTACTGATTTTTTACCCTACAAATTTGTTTATTCCTATTGTACTCATGGTATCTTCTATTGTACATAACCCTAATAGGGTATCTAATCTCACCCTTTTATTTTTTTTTATTAAAAAGCATGTTATAATGAATTCAAGGATTTACTAATAATAATTAGAATATTCTCATGATTCTTAGAAGACCTGTTTTAATATTCCATTATAATGTGAAAATCATGTATCTATCTAGTCTACCAATACTAGTAAACTATTTAATACCATAGGTTAGGAACTATTATATTATATACCATAGTAATAATATATCCATCATCTCCATGTTACTAGAGTTATGTTTATTACACACCACCATTTTCTTTCTGAATTTATGCCTAAGATATATCCTATGATATGGTTTTTACAACTGAAGTTATGTTGAATGTTTTGGATTTCACTAGGGATTTGGTGATAATGCTGATTTGTAATTCCTAGGATACCTCTTAATATCGAGTGAGGATTACTAGATATGTTGATAAACTATGGATACTCCATCGAATAACATTTTTGAGCTTTATATGATGATATTAATTGTATTTCTTGGATCTTCCTTCTATTCCTAATGCCATATAAGATTCTGAGGATTTCATTTTGAGATTGATATGATAAGATACGTAGGAAACTAACTAGGATCTGGTCTAAACTAAAATCATGAGATAAATAGGACACTATCTTGAATATGAACTTGATCTTGATATTATTAGATGCCAAAGTTTCTCTATAGGATTTTTTGATCAAACCTTAAAGGATGAAATTCCTAGGGTACTTCTAGGATTTGGAAGTTGCACGTCATATTATTATGAAATTACTAGGATAATTCCTAGTATATGTTGTTTACAAATTATGTATACATGTTAATGATATTTTTGGGTGTGAATTATTTCCTCCCCACTGACTATATGCATGTTCTGAGAGACTTTCATACTATATTAAGTAGGTGTGATCAATTTCAGTTGCCACCTTTCAACTATAGGATTAACAATAGTTATTTTATATATCTTTTTTACACTATATAATTTATTTTATTATTATGTAGTACATGAATACGATGTAGTTACTGGTTATTATGTGGAACTCTTTAGTGGGTCTCTTCAGAGTTAAACCCACACCCTAATTAGGTATCCATGATATTTTATTTACCAAAAAGACCACATGTTAAAAAATTTAGGTATGGATATTGGAACATTTTGCAAGATTTGGCCAGGGAAGCTCAATGTGGATTGTAGGCTGGGATTTTATGAGGCTTAAACATGGTAGATGACCCTTATTTCATTTTTTCCTTCATATATATATATATATATGATAATATCAGTGGGTGATTAATTTTTATATATGACTATATACTTCCCCATTTCATTTTTAAAACATTATTTCTTTTTATTGATTAAGAATAATTTGTTTGATAGATGTTTTTTGTTATTTACATTGTTTCATTCACAGATTTTAGGGTATAGTCACCCATGGTAACACCATAGAACCTCACTATGAAGTACATGATGTAATGGGATTCACATATGGGGTCATATAGTGACATCAACAGAGGAATTTTAAAATTGATTCACGATAGATATGTTACATATTGTTATTGGAGGATACATTTCAGTGTATTAATATTATGGTCATGTTATATAGAGATATGTGGAATGCTTGAGCTTTTGATTAAACAAGGAATAGTGTATTGCGAAAACCTTTTCGGGTGGAAATTCTTCACTACTTGGGATATAAAATATCTATTATTAATTTTCACAATTACATTTGAGATATTTATTTCAGTATTATTTTTTGTGTTTAATGTATATATTTATGGTTTTTTATCAAGGAGAATTTGAAAAATATTCTATAAATGCATTATTCATGGTACTTATAACTCACATGAAATTCATAGGCTTGAATATGATTAATATGAATGATGATAAGGGATCAATTTAATTTAAGATTCAAAAAAAACTTATATAGTGTTTCCCTATATAATTAGTTGGTTGAATTATATTAACCAATACTATGATATTTTTTCTCTAATTATAGGCCATGTACATCTTATGTATGGATTCTACTTGATTATAACTATATTGTTTCCCTGTTTAAGGGATGTATTAAGATCCTTAATAGGTTAATAAAGTTATTAGATTCCATCATAATAAACCCTTCTTGGGTGATTGTGATGCATGTTTTGTTACTTGATGTGTCATCAATAACCTATATGATGTTTTAAAATATAAATTATTAGTATAATTTTACTTAACCGGAACATATGACCACAATTTTACTCAATACAAATCCTCATTGAATGATACCATTATGCGTTGATGGATGAGATTGGGGTCCTCAAGGGTATAGTCTGGTATATTAATTCTTTGAAAATATTAGTACCCCTAAGTGAAATAATGACTATGATGCCAAATATGTATTTGTATATGGGAACCCTTGAGTGGAAATTTTAGCACATGAGATACCTTTTGATATTGAGATGAAATTAGAGATGTTTCCACATAAGAGATGATATATGTAAGATAGGTTTTATGTGATATGTGGGAGAGCTGATTCACCTCATAAATGACACATTGTATTGGTGAACATAGTGTTATGATGAGTGAGAAGATTTTTTCCAATAGTTTTTATATTAGTTATGAAATTCAAGGGTAGCCTATGAAAGGCGTTATACTAGACTATCGTTTACTCATTGGTACAAATGCATGAGTATATAATTTCTATTATGATATTGGTGTATGAGATTTGATACAAGATATGTGTTATCAGTGTAATTATATATTGGGATTTTTGTGATGTAAAGAACTTAATGTGATTTTGGTATCAATATTGGATTTCAAAAGTATGATTGATTGGATTCCCAACATTTCTGATTTTAATTTTTGTTCCATATGAGGTGTTGAATCATGGTTTTGGATGGTTGGATATAGGATGGGTAGATAATGATTATGTGCTTTAGGTTTTAGAATTATGATTTTTATTAGGTATTACTGTGTTTGTAATTATCTGAATTGTGATACCTTCGTCAAGTTGTAAAGATAACTATGGTGCTTGTGGTTGGGTGATATTGATATGTTATCGGGTATGGCTAGTTTCATAGGTATGTGAGCCTAGGTTTGATGAAATGTTACTCATTAGATCGTGATATGAGTTATGTGATCAGGTCACATGAGAGTTCAACCCTATTATATTTGTATGATATTGAGATTAATAGGGGATGAGAACCTTTGGTAAGGTCATTTATAAGATCACACATACATTATAGAGGGGAGTGATGTGTGTAAGAGTTTATATGGAAATCATCAATGTGTGAGGGTGATCAAGTACTAGTTACGCATGTTTCATGAATGGGTTTTAAATTGGTGGGAATTAATTTGTGGAATAAGGAATGTGAATTTAACGAAAAAAAAGGGATTGGAAGGTTTTTAATTTAATTATAATGAGAGGTTTCCCTCTATGGTGATATGTGACTTTCTAAATGGATTGGTTTACCATGGTATGGTTGAAAAAATATTGTTCCTAAAAAAATATTTCGTTGGTTTCCTATGATGGGATGAGCATGTCTTTGGATGATAGAAACATTTGTGATATTGGATCCTTTTGAAGTTACTCTTGGGGATTAATATTAGGGAATCCAATTGATTGAGAGTGCACTATTGGGGATGGTGTGACTATAAAGACCCATCCCTAGTTACCTGGACCTAGTGCCTTATTACATTATATTAGAATGATTACAAGAAATTATAAAACTGAAGGAATGTATAGTTTAGTAGCCTTGGAAACAAGATACATACATAAGTACACAATTGCAACTTGAATGAAAAAACAACATAGAAATTACTTCGACACCATCCATAACTCCATGTTTATTTCAACATGACATTAGTAATGAAAATCTTTATGTCTTGAGAAAATAAAACATAAAAAAGGGGTGATCTCAAATTCTCAATAAGGGTAAGAAAATTAGGGGATGATATCATAAATATAAACATTATCCATTTTGAATAACTAAAAACCTATGACTTTAACAAAAAAAATGAACACATTATGAAAGGAATTAGAGATAAAAAAATAATGACATAGTAGAACATAATCATGGGTATTTTAATAGTCATATAAAAACTTGAAATATTAATATATTTTCATAATGATGGAATGCATAATGTGGGATATCATAACCATGCCGTCATAGTCTCAAGCCATGACCATAAATAATCATTTTATCAAGGACTTATTCCAGGACAATAGTTTGTATCATGAGGCATACTGATGCAACAAAGGGCTATAACGTGCCCCAAACGACACTTAATATGTCTAATTAATTCCTTATTTTAATGTTTATAAACTTAAACAACATATACATTCCTATTGAATCTAATATATGAAATGTATATAACTTTCTCTGAATATTAAGAATAAACACTAACAATTCAGAGTAAATTGGTGAATGGTTTTATGATAACACATACACATAAAAACTAGTCATAACATTTAAATTAAATATGTTTTATGATACCATATAATATTAATTCGAATAATACATAATAATCAACAAGATTCTTGAAATAAATGATGACAATATTATAAAATCTTTGAGTAATTCTTGAGATAAATACTCTTTTACTTTGAAAATTAGAGTTCTTTTGGAAATATCATTGTATAAAACCATATTTGAAGTAAGATAGTATTTTAATAATAAAATGAGTAATTTTATAAAGATAATGGTTTCCAAAATTTTTTTGTAGTGTTCCCTCTAAAATATGTTAGAATTTTAAGAAATCCCTTGTAATGAGATTGTTGATCAGGAAGGATTTTTAAAAGATCATTTTAAAACATATAAATCCCCATAAATGAAGGTATGATTCTATTTGAAAACATAAATTTAAAATACACATAGAAATTATTAGTATTAAATATGAATGAATAAGAATTTAATTTAGGTATGTAGATAACAAAAGTAACCCGAATAAAAATGGAGGTTCGGGTAGAAAACCCTTATCTTAAATCTAAATGTTCCACTCTTGACCTTATTGTCCTAGAATATGAAATTAGAATCATTAATAACATAATTCATAACATATTATACATATATTTGGCTTATTATAATTTTTTAGTTCATTTATTTCATTATTGAAATGTTATAATATTGAATTCCGTCGTTTTAGGGTGTTCATTTTCTAGATTTTCATAATCAGTTCATTTGTTTTTAAGTAATGGTGTGTATGTGGAATAGATGTAAATCACCAGAATTAAATTTTAATATTATTAATGAAAATAAATATATGTTAATGTAAATTTATATAATTTCGTTACATGTATTGATGATGAATTATTAGATGAAATATTATTGATAGTCACTTACATTATTAAAGTAGTATTTTGATTATTAGGAACTAGTTTGGTTATATGATTTAATATTATGTACATATATTAGTTCATGCATATTAAGGAGGTTATAATACAAATATTATAGCCCATTTCAACAAAATATTTTTTTTCCATGACCAAAATTAGTGGGGAAATTGAAGAATGAAACATCATCATCTGCAAAGGTTGTGAGTTGACATCTTAGAGATGATGATTTCATCTATAAAATAAGAGAGAGAGTAAAGATATAAATAATGTTTCTTCTATTAACATGATATAATTACATAATATAAATTATATTTGAGTTATCATGGTGATTTTTATAGTGGAAGTTTTGATATGATAATAATTCAAAGGAACTTGAAATGAAATTGAAAGAAAAGAATGTGAATTTACCTCTTGAATCAACCACCTTGAGAATCTCTTTAAGAGAATGGGTTTTGGTATTTTTGATAGAACATGAGCACCTGGTCAAGGGTAGTGACTAGGGAATGATATTTCGACATAAATTTTCAGAGATTAAAGTCTTAGAGGATTGAATAGATGAGGCGGTGGGGGGAAATTTTTATAGTGGAACAGAGGAATTAATTTTGAATATTTTATTCATTATTTTATTAATTCCCTTAAGACAACCATTAGTGTTGATTTATGTGACCCATAATAGTAATAACTTCATGTGAGTTCTAAACTAGTGGGATTACATCACCCTTACATCTCCTTTAACCCAATAAATCTAGTATTTATCATTTATCACAAATTATCATGTTTTTGTAGTCACTCAAAATTTTAGTATTAAAAAAAAACCAAAAAATTTACTTTATCCATTTTTTGATATATAGAACTGAAAAATAAAATAAAATTTTTGAAAAAAATTTTCTAAATATTTTTATTTTAATTTTAAAATAAAATCATAATTTATTCCAAAAAAGCATCTTTAAAACTATAAATCATTTTATAACACCTTGAGAAATTAATCAAGGTGCGCTAAAATTATCTTATAATCATAAGAAAATAAATTAATAATTGATGATTAAATTTTATGAAATTAAATTTCCATTTTAAATTATTAAATTAAACAAAAAACTATAATTAAAATATTTTTGACATAAAAAAATACCAATACTTATACAATGATTGTTTTTCTGTTATAAAGTATGTAAATTTTATTTATACACTAATGAGTGAAGTTTCTACTTCTTTGGATAGTTTATTATTCATTACCATCCATTACTATTCATAAGGGTATGTTACTATTCCTAAGGGTATGTTACTATTCATAAACAACTATGTTTTTCTTATCAGACTATAAATATCCTTTTGAATGGAACTGTGTATATCAGTTTGTTGAAATTAAAATCACAAAGGTGGTAAAATTATGTTTACTGGATAGGTTATAATAATATGATGATTTATATAGTCTATGTGGTTCATGAATTCAATAGTAACTTTATTTGTAAAGTATTTCGGTGTTACATTATCCCCCCTTTCAAAAATTTCATCCTCGAAATTATCAGAATGTTACCTCATAAAAAGAGTAGGGTGGTTCTTCATCATATGCTCATCGAGTTCCAAGGTTCCATCTTCGATTTTATTATTTTTCCAAAGTATCTTGACATGTTGGTTCATCTGATTCCTCAGCAATTGTTCTTTAGTGTCCAGAATCATGATATTCTCTTCACAGTAAGATAGGTCAGGTTCCAACTCTATACCTCTAGAACTTATGACATAAATTGGGTATGGCTTTTATTTCCATATCCATGAGACATGGAACACATTGTGTACTTTATATAAGATTGGGGGAATAGACAAATGATATGCAATAGCTCCAATTCTCTCTAGAATTTCAAAAGGGCCTATGTTCCTACAACTCAATTTCCCTTTCTTCCCAAATCTTATAACACCCTTCCCTGGAGACACTTTTAAGAAAACATGATCTCCCTTTTGAAATTCCCAATCCTTCCTTCAATTATCCACATGGATTTTTTTTCATCTTCGAGCTGCTTTGATATGTCCTTGAATAATATTTTCCTTTGATTTTGTTTCCTCCACAAGATCTAGGCCCACTAGCTTCCTTTCACCAACTTCATCCCAGCATGTTGGTGTATGACATCTCTTTCCATACAATGCTTCATATGGTTCCATTTGAATACTTTAATGTAAACTATGATTGTAGGAAAACTCCACTAAAGGAAAATATTTATCCCACATACCTTAAAAGTCTAGTGAAAAAAAATCTCAACTTGTCCTATATGATTTGGATCATCCTTTCTGTTTTCCCATCAGTTTGTGGGTGATAATCAGTACTCATTCGATGCTCAATATCTAATGATTTATGATGAATTCTCTATAATTTTGGTCTAAATTGTGGATCATGATCAGAAAAAATTAAGAGAGGTTCTCCATGAAGTCTCAAAAATTCATTGATATAGATTCATGCTAGGTTCTCTAGTGTAAAATCCCCCATTATAATGAAGAAATATGTAGATTTCATAAATCGATCAATAATTACCCATATCACATCCTTCTTTCTTGAAATTTTGTGTAATATAGTGAAAAACTCCAAGGTGATGTCATCCCATTTCTATGTAAGAATAGGTACAACATGCATGACTCCTCTAGGATGTTGTCATTAGGCCTATACATATTGACAGACTAGTCATCTTGATATATTATCAGCAATTTCCCACTTCTTGTGGTCCCACCAGAAATGTTTCTTCAAATCTCTATACATTTTAGTGCTCCTAGGATGTATAAATAAATCTGAGCTATGTGAGTCATCCAATAGCTCCCTTTTCAGCTTAGTTATAGAGGGAACACATAGTATCTTCCCAAATTTTAGAATTCCATCTTCACACATGAACTCAGTCAACATACCATCTTTTATAGCAATAATTTTTTTGGAAGATTCTCATCATCAGACTATGATGTTTTAATTAATTCTACTAAATATGGTAGGGAAACCATTTGAAATGAAAGTGATGTTTCAACATTATTGATAATCCTTATATCCGTCCTCACTAGATCGATGTACTATAGATCATTGTTAATCCACATTTGGTTGAGAAATCTTTGATCATTCCTTTTTTATTGCATCAACTACCTTAGTTTCCTTTCTTGTGGAGTTGTGTATGGAGAAATCATAGTCTTTGAGTAGTTCGAGCCATCACCTTTTTCTTAT
Organism: Viscum album; assembly: GCA_963277665.1. NCBI lineage: Eukaryota > Viridiplantae > Streptophyta > Magnoliopsida > Santalales > Viscaceae > Viscum > Viscum album. The sequence continues at coordinate 1,922,008,471 of OY728145.1, read as the reverse complement.
GTTGAGTTATTTCTGTGAGAAGATATACTTCATTCATTTTGTGATCTATATATATCTCACAATGTCACAATAGAGATTATGTATATAAATAATCAGAGATCCTATTACGGCTACTAACTCAAGATCATGAGTAGGATAGTTTTGTTCATTAATTTTTAACCTACTTGTTGCATAGGAGACAACCCTATCATTCTTCATAAGAACACAACCAAGTCCTTTCTTTCATGCATCACTATAGATCACAAACCCTTCATTCCATAATCGTATCCCTTGGATTAAAGAAATCACTAATAATCAATTCAATTCCTCAAAAAATTACTCACATTCTTATGTCCATAAGAACATAATCCCTTTACCTGTAAGCTAGTTAATTGGGTTAGATAATCAGGTGACGTTTTGAATGAAACTCCCATAATAATTTGAAAAACAAATAAAACTATGTACCACAGTTATTTTTGGTGGTTTATTCCATTCATTAACAACCTTTGTCTTTGTAGGATAAATATTTATTCTATCCCTATAGAAAATGTAGCCAAGAAAGGAAACTGATTGAAGCCAAAATTCACACTTGCTAAACTTCCCATATATAATTCATTCTAAGACTCTTCAGAATAGTGTACAAGTGATTGTCACGATCCTCATAGATTTTGGAGTACACCAAGATACCATAAAAAAATAATACCACAAATTTATTGAGATATTCCTTGAAAACATGATTCATTAAATCCATAAAAACAGAGGGTGCATTAGTCTGTCCAAATGGCATTACTGTAAAAGTGTAATTCCCATACCTAGTTCGAAATTATATCTTTTGAATATATTCCGTCCTCACAAGAAAATAATGATATCTATATCGAAGTTCAATATTTGAATAATATTTTTCTCCTTGAAGTTGATCAAATAAATCAGAAATGTGAGGTAGGAGATTATTTTCTTTATTGTTATAGTATTGATCTCCTTGTAATTAATGCACAACCTTATTGATCCATCTCTCTTCTTAACAAAAAGAACAGGGCTCACCATAGTGAAACACTAGGGTGATTAAATAATTTATCACTTAATTCCTATATATGTTTCCTTAGTTCCACTAATTCCACAGTCTCCATTCTATAAGGTGTCTTTTATATGGGCCTAGAATCAGGAATTAAGTCAGTGGTAAATTCAATTTCCTACCCTCGAGGATGTCCAATTAAATCCTCTTGAAATAAATAAACATATTATTGCACAATAGGCACATACTCTATTTGAACATTATTTTACTCACCCATATTTATGGCATTCCCTAGTTCTCTAATAATTGAATTTAGTAGAGCTACTCAGGTTGGATCTAGATGAGAATTATATAGTGAGGTATCTTCCATAAAGATAAGGGAATCCACATCGTCCTAAAAAATTGTAACCTCCTTGTAATAAATTTTCGCATCTTAGTTTAAAATGAAATACACACTAAGGATTATATGAAATTCAATCAGGATTATGATAGTAAAATTAGTTGAGAAAGAATTTTTATATGACATAATGGGGACTTCTTGACACAAATCTATTGCAATGATAATTCCCTTAGGTGTTTTGACTAGTAACTCCCTTATTAAATAAAATTTAAAATATCTATTTTATTTGGAAAACTAGGATGATATTAAAGTATGTGATGATCCATAATGAAATAAATATTTGGCTATGTTTGAGGAAACAATTAAAGTACCTACCACCACAATGTTAGGAACTTCAACTTCCGTAATTAAGACCACATAATATTGGCCTTACTCTATTGTCCATTTTTGTGGTATGATTTTTTGATGCTTATAAAATTTTTGTGCATAAAGTCCTATCTCCCTAGAATTGAATAATTGGACATTGGTAACTTATTTATTTCCCTTACAATCATGAGATAAGTGGACTTTTTCTACACACTTGTAACAAACCCCCATTCCCTTTAAGAAAGTCCCAGTGTGTTTCTCCCCACAATTACTTCATGATGGAAGGTGAAATCCTCACTTCTTCCCCATTTTCATATTTCCTTTTCCAGAGTTCCAAATAGCCCCCTTATTCTCTTATTTTTATTTTAATGTCATAAGACTTAGAAAATTCAATTTCTGTCTTGATAACACTTGAGATTATATCTTCATATGATGAGAAACATTGGAAAACTAGTCTCCTATAGAGGAATGGTTTCAAACCATTAAAGAATTGATAAATTTTTCTCCTTATATTACTTATGTAGTCTACATCATTCCTTTTAATCCCTTGTAATGTTTTCCTTATACTTGGAAACATTTTTATCCTCTTTATACCTTAGATTCATGAATTACCTCTATATATCAACATGTTGTTCATGGGGGAAATATTTTTCAAGGAATGTTTCCTTAAAATCTCTCCATTCCATATCTTATATTTCTTCCTCCTCCTTTTTGTTTTGGATTAACAAAAACCACTGATCCGTATCTTCAAATATATGATAAACAACCATAATGACTTTCTTACTTTTATTACTTCCCAAATCATGAAATATCTTCTCTTGGGAACATATTTACTGCTCAACTACAAATGGGTTTTTAGTCACATTTAATGATGGAGGTTGTTGTCCCATAAAGCGATCAAACATATCTCCTCTACATTTTGGATCTGTATGCTCTATATGGGTAAGGTTATTATATATAACATGAGTCTACTATCCAAGTATAGTTATAAGTTGCTCAACAATAGTCACATCACCAGAGCCAACATCATTATCTTGAATCATGGGGAAATACGTACATAGGACATGTAAATTCATGTGCTTTCAATTTCTTCAAGTAGGCTCCATTTATAAATAATTTAATACACTAGATTATGATATGAATCATAATGTGTTATCGTAATGTAGAAAAATACTCAACATTAATTAAAATTTTATACATATCTAATCTCATAGAAATGGTTTCTTTGAGGAAATATTTACATTTAAATATTTCCTGATGTATTGTAATGAAAATTTTATTTTTCCTAAGCATACCCATTGGGAGTGGCAAACTTGCTGCGTAGTATGGCCCGTTATTGTGTACCAAGATACCTTGAGACATGCATAAAACTCCTTGTTGGAGTATTCACTACCATGTACATCTTCTCTAGAACCAAATCCACTTATAGTATCTAGAAAAGGATGTATTTTTTAGAATGATCCAAAAAATATATTCATTACAAAATACCTGGATGTTATAGTTTGTTTATCCTCAAAGACTATACTAGGCGGTTTTCTCCAATCAATGGTTTCTAAATTTAGTTTCCAAGTTTTCTACTAACCTTCATTTGTTACCAAATGTAAAAACCTAACCCCAGTTACCCAGATCCGGTTCCATATTTCATTACATTGGTATGATTACAAGAATGTTGTATCCTAAAGTAATGAATAGTTTATTATAATTGGAAACATGAAACATACATAATTTCATAATTACAACTTGAAACGAAAAACAACATATAAATTCATTTGATAACATCCATAACTCCTAGGTTATTTCATCATGTCATTAATAATAAAAATATTTATGTCTTAAGAAAATGAAATATAAGAAATGGGTGATATAAAACTCTCATTAAGGGTAAGTAATAAAGATGAAGAAATCATAAACATAAACATTAGGCATGTTGAATAACTAAAAACATATGCCTTTAATAAAAAACATGAACACATTATTGAAGGAATAAGAGCTAAATAAATAATACCATTGTAAAAATTAATCCTGGGGATTCTACTAGTTGAGAAACCACAGGAAGCCTAAATACTAATTTCATAATCATGGAATGCATAATGCGAGACATCATAACTATAATGTCAAGGTCTCGTTCCAAGACCATAAATAAATTTTTTTCAAGACCTTGTACCAAGATTTTAGTTTGCCTAATGAGGCCTAACGATGCACCGAGGGGTTATAGTGGGCCCCACCGAACACATTCTATGTCTAATTAATTCATCATATGAACAAGGATAAAGATAAAAAACATATACATTCATATTGAATCTAATATATAAAATTTAAATAACTTTCCCTAAACAATAAGCACAAACACTAAACATTCGAAGTAAATTGGCGAATGGTTTTAAGAAAGCACATCAATAGAAAAACTAATCATAAAAAATTAAATTTATAATTTTAGATGATTCAATAATATATTAATCCCAAAACTACATAATATTCAACAAGAGTGTTGAAATAGATTAAGATACTCTTATAAAATCATTGAGTAATTCATGAAATAAATAATCTTTTACTTTGAATAGAAGAGATATTTTGGAAAAATATTCGTTTAAAACCATAAGCTAATTAAGTTTGTATTTTTATAATAAAATGAGTGATTTTATAATGATAATGGTTTCCAAAAAAATATTATAGAGTTACACTTAAAATAGATATGAAGTTGGGGAGTTCCCTTGAAATGAGATTTCTTATCGAGAATTGTTTTTGAAAGAACCTTTTAAAACATATGAATCCTCAAAAATGATGGTATGATTCTGGTTTGAACACATATATAGAGAATTAAAATAGAAATTATAAGGACTAAATACAACATAATAAGAAATTAATTGTGGTAAGTATATAATAAATGTAACCCAAATGAAAAAAGAGGTTTTGGTAGAAAACTCTTACCTTTGGTCCGAATGTTCCTCTCTTGACCTTATGGTCGTAGAAAATGCAATTAGCCTCATTAATAACATAATCAAGAAACTATTTGATTTTTTTTTGTTTTAAATAATTTTTTAGTACATTAATATCCTTATTGATAAGTTATAATATGGAATTCTGTCATTCCAGAGTGGTTGTTTTATTGATTTTCATTATCAGTTCATTTGTTTTTAAGTAATGGAGTTCATGTGGAATGGATGTAAATCTCTATAATTGAATTTAAATATTATTTATAAAAATAAATAGGTTTTAATAGTAATTTATATCATATGGTTACATGGAACGATGATGAATTATTTGATGAAATATTAATGACAATCACTAAGATTATTTAGGCGGTACTTTCATTATTAGAACCTAGTATGGTCATATGATTTATTATAATGTACATATACTACTTCCTGAATATTAAATAGTTTATAATACATATATTATATACTAGTAAAACAACAAAAAGGGTTTTATGACTATAATTGAAGGGTAAATTAAAAAAAATACTTCTTTTTCCGCGAAGGTTGTAAGTTGGCATCTTATGGACGATGATTTTGCTTATAAAATAAGAGAGAGAGAGAGAGTAAGGATATTGATGATGATTATTCAATTAATATGATTTAATTTCTGTATATAGAAGATACTAGAGTTATCATGGTAATTTTGATAGAGGAGGTTAGAAGATGATTCTAATAGAAAGGAACTTGAAATGAAATTGATAGAAATAGAATGTGAATTTACCAATTGAATCCAACCCATTGAGAATCACTTTAAGGGAATGTGTTTTGGTCTTTTGGGAAGATAAAGATCTCCTAGATGTGCGGAGGGACTCTGGAAGGGTATTCAGGTATAACTTTGAGGTGATTCAAGGCTTATAATAGTAAATAGAATATAGAGTGAGGGTGGGGGTGGGTAGTTATAACGGAGGAGAGTAGTGAATTTTGAATATTTTTTTCATTATTTTATTAATTCCATCAATACAACTAATAGTTTTGATTATTGAGACCCAGAATAGTAATAAGCTCATCTGGGTTCGATCCCAGTGAGATTACATCAATCTTACATCACCTATGACCCAACAAATAATTTATTTAGCATTTATTGTAAATTATTATATCTTACTATTCACCCAAAATTCACGTATTTTACAAAAACACAAAAAATTTACACCAACCCTTGAGTAGTTAATCAAGGTCTCGTAAATTTAACTTATAACCATTAGAAAATAATATAATAATTTATGAATACATTTAATGAAAATATAATTTTATTTTATATTATTAAATTAAACAGAACATTTTAATTACAATATTTATGACATACAAAAATACCTATACTTATACTATGATATTTTTTTTCACTTATAAGATGTATAAATTGTATTTATACATTCATGGGTTAAGATTCTATTTTTTGGATGATTTTATCTTCATAACTATTCATAATGCTACATTTCATAAGGGTATGTTACTATTCACCAAAAACTATGTTTGTCTTATCAGACTCAAAATATCCAATTGAATGCAACTGTGTATGCTAGTCTTTCGAAATTAAAATCAAATAGGTGGTAAAATTGTGTTTAATTTCTAGGTTATAAAAAATTTGTGTTTTTATAGACTCTGTGTTTGATGCATTCAATGTTAAATTTATTTGGAAAGTCATGCTGTGTTACAGTTACACTTATTATGGATTGAAATTTTGGGGTGTGATGACGATGACATTAATAATGAGTCAAGAATTGATAACAATTATAAATCAATTCTATGATCAAGTGAGTGGGATGGCCAAATATGGTCATTATGTGTGGTAATGGAAAAAACATGGGCCATGAAGATATATACCAAGGATAATAGGATCATGATTGTGATGAGATCAATCTTTGGATATTTGATATAGAATTAGGATATAAGTGATCAAATAAATGTAATTTTATTAAAATTTGTCGTGAATACCAGATTTGAGATTCAAATGTGTTATTTGTATGGTTCCCATGTGTTTTCAATAGGATTGTGAGGAATTTGATTTGATTTAAGTATGAGACAGACCAGAGGTGTTTCATTGCTTATAATTGGAGTGTGTTGATATATTTAGAAGGTTGAGCAACCAACTTTAGAATTACAAAAAATGTTGGGATTAAACTTTTCTATGAGTGTCTAGGAAATCATGTGACTCCATGAGTACTTTTTCATAGTGATATTGAGATATAATAGTGCATTTATTTTATGGAACATTCATTTTTTTTTGAAAAGGATGATCAAAGGGGGTCTAACTGGTTCTTTTATGTGAAGTTATATATGTTGAGATGGAAACCACACTGATAATCATATTGGACCCATGAGAATTCATTTTTTGTATGAAATTATGGTGGTGAGAAGTACCCTGAACCACAATTATCCTTATGAGGTAAGCTTGATAGTGGGGATCTCCATAATATTAGAGATGAACCGATTTATGAAACCTTCATGACTCTTGGATGATGAGAGCGTGTAATAATTTTCATAGTGACTTAGTTATGGTGACAGAAATAGATCTATTTTTGATGAATAAAATGCCTTGTGTTTGATGTTGTACAACATAACCTCATTCAATGTTATGGGATAGAAAATGGAGAATTTCTTGACTAGAATAAGTAATGATTGGTTGTTGAATGACCAAAAATTATTCTCAAGTATAAGAAGTTCTATGTTGTGGAGGATGAAAAATTACAAGTCCTTTTTGGGTTGGTAATTATAGGAGGAATTTTAATTTTTGACTATAGAGTAGGGGTTATTTTGAAAATCAAGATTTGAATCAGAATTCCCAAGTTATAGAATCTCAAGTAGGTTATTTTAGATACAGATTGTGTTTTATAATCCATCTTAGGTGCTTTTTTGAGTTTTGGGATTTTCAATTTATATTTTATAACATTGGAAAGTAATTTTACCTAGATAAGATTAAGGATAAACACTAAATTTTGAATTATATATGGGGATTTGTGATGAGATGGCACATGGATCTAGAGAAACCATGAAAAACCTTTAATTCATGTTTCAAATGGTTCTATATGGGTGAAATATAGTTTCAAAAACATTGTGACTAAACTTTATAATTGTGTGCCTTTCCCTTAAAGAGGGCCATAAGGTGGGCATATAATTTAGTGATTTGTGAGGCAAAACCATACAAGATAGTGTAATTTTGACCATGTGAGTTGTAGGGATTCCATATTGGTTGTCAAAACATTTCACCAGACATTGTGACTGTCTATATTTTATTCAAAATGACGCACATAAAGTTTTTACGCAAGGGATTTTAACCATGATCACTCTATTTTCCTCCATTTTAAGCATCCCAACAAGGAGGGTCTTCTACCCAACCCATACATCACCCCTACTTTGTGGTGATTTTAATTGAATTTTTATGTTGTTTGATATTGGTTCCTATCCTCTCTTTCACCCTTCTTATTTCCCAATTTTCCCTAAATTGTAATTGTTTCAGTATGGTTTCTAGATATGATTCCATCAGAGCAAGGTGGAATCATCCTGGTATGGTGGGAATTTTTCTTTGTGGGATAGAGGATGTCCTGTGGTGATAAACACACTTTGTTTCATGTCATTTAAATGAATGTACATCACCAAATGATATTTATTGGGATTATTTCATAAATTAGAAGAAATTAGTAATTTAATTGATATGGTTAATTGAGAATCTTGTGTGGGTGAAGACTGAGTGAATGTCAGAGGTGGACAAAAACCTTTTTCTAAAGGATTCGATGCAAGGATGTTTCTTAGTGAGATTAGAGGAAATTATGACTATTTAAATTAAATTTAACAATTAATTTTAAATTATAAAAATTAAAAAAAATTGGTATTATGGCTTGAGATAGGCACTAAATAATTTAATCAAGGAGTGGAAAAGATTTGGTAGTGGTTGGGATGTGATTACAAGGAAATGATTTTGCAAGAGTTTGGGGGTCACTTGATCATACTATGATGATATTTGTTTATTTTTACATATTCATGGGATATGTGGGCTCACCACTATGTTTGATTGATGTTTAATTAATTTAACTATTTATTTTAAAAAATTCATGGATATGAGTTGGTATCAATGGCCATGGAGGACCTTTTGGCATGGGTTATATTCCTCAATTTCCAATTGATCAAGGATTGATTATAAAATATATTCCTTAAAATAAATGGATCCACATGTGTATAAATTAAGTAAAATGAATTAACATAGTTACCCTAGTATAGTTTACCTTTTACACCTCCATGTATGAGAGAATGTTAGACTTATCTATTTAGCCTATGAATACCATGGAGAGATGTAAAGATAATTTATATTCTTTTATCTAGATGACCAAAGAGTGGTTTGAGTGTTCCTCCCCATTGTTTATATGATTACCCAAGTGGGTATTCCTTGGGTATAATTATTGGTAGGTTAGGTGAGAGAACCATCCTAGTACAACTCATGATGAGAGTTGGAAATTATATCATCTATCATTATGACATCTATATGGATTTTCCAAGGAGGATATATGGTTCCCTTTATGATTTTTAATATTTCAAGGGAATATATTCCCTCTAAGTGATGAGCTTGGCCCGAAGAGATTTTAATGAGATAGAGGAACCTCGGTAGGGTTTCCCAAATGGTGATGTGACATTGGGAACAAAATTGGGTTCCCCATATTATGTTGAACGTAGAGATGCTATAGTAAATAAGTATATATTTTTAACATTGGGTGTTATCTTAGTTATTGATGATTAATGGTGAGATCCTATTGTTGATGTAGTTATATCAAAATATCGTATTATTGATAGCATTACCTTGTTTATTTGAGTTGTGAACATTGGTATGTCTTACCTAGGTTATTATTTTTGAGACAGATCAATGTGGATGCTACCCTCAAACATTCGTGATTATAAGAGATAATATAGTAGGGACACAATAGAATCATGTTTTTCATTAGAAATGAAATTCCCAGTAGATTTAATGGGACATTATATTTATTATAGATGACATGGATACCTATGATATCACTAAAGATATTATTTTTACACTTTATGGCATAAAAATTCATTAGATACTCCATAGGATCTAGTGTTTATGCCTATATAGAATTCCTAGAAAACTTATTGGGATTCAGTTTTGTAAGGTTATTTGATTCCTTGGATAGTCCTAAGGATATAAGTGTTATGAATATATGTATTTCATATGATAATACATGATTTTTACATTCTAACTCTATGGGATACCCAAGATATTATGTGGAATTTACTGATTTAACCTGATATGATGAGATTCTTAGGATACTCAAACATATCCTTATTTTGAATCATATATGATTAAATTAATAGTATATTTCCTACTATATGAATTTTGATCATTATATAATGAAATCAACATGATATTATTTTGGATTTAGAAATGGGTTTGAATCAACAACATGTCTATGATATTCCCTCGAATATGGATTTTTATTCTCTTACTATATGCGATGACTCAGATAATTCCTTTGATCTATCTATTTTAACTAATAATATCTGGGGATGGTGTTCACTTGAATATTTTCATGGAATGTATTATGATTATAGGTACTCCAATACAAGCCAATGTATGTATGGTTAGTCATGATTTTCACCTTATCATCAAATGATTAAGAGTGTTTATTTATTTTCGCTCCTACTGTGAATTAACTATACTTACTGGTTATATTAGATAACCCATAGAATATTCCATTACAATTTGTTCTCAAAACCTACAAAAGAAGGAAAAACAATAGGGTATATAATGATACCTCATTATTAATAGGTTCAAGTTGTTTAGAGGCCCACTGTTTCATGATCTGGCGAGATAACTCAAGTGTAAACTAGATTCTGGGATGAGATGAGGTTTTTGGATAATAGTTGTGCCTATTTGTAATTTAATTTATATTTATTATTTTGATAAGCGATTTACCCAATGGGTGATCTAATTTAATTATTGAATTTATACTTTAAATTTTCATTTATTATAACATGGTTTTTGTTAATTTAATCTGTGTACTAATATTCTTATTATTATGAATGATTCATTGTTATTATATTATTTTCACACATTTCTATAATGGTAAAGTCTCCTCATTGTAACACATTTGACCATAATATGAAGTCACTAACCATTGGTATATGTGTGGTGCAGTTGAGGTCATGTGGAACCACTATGCTAGATATAAGATGTGTTACCTCGTATGTGGTATCATCCTAAAAATTATGTGAAATTTTTTATGCAAATCACTGGAATAGATTTTTTTATCAAGGATGGAATTCAAGGAAAAGATTATTTGGATGTCTTAAAATATTGATTTGGTTTATATTTCCTAATGAAGTGGTGTATTGTTTCCCTAGATGTTTGGATATATGATGTGTTGATCATGATTTGTCACTTTAGGTTGTGGAACGATGCCAATTAGTGGTTAATCCTGTTATTGGACTCATCTTGAGTGAGATGAATTGGATTTTTTTGGAAAAATCACTAGCGTTATTATAGTTAGATGGATTTTATAATATGTTTGGTAATGGTAAGTTATTTAGGAACATGATACTGGGTTTGATGATGTGAAAATTATGGTAGCATGATTTGAGTTATTTGACCTGGTGTTATGGGAGAGATTACCTATATAATTAAAATGAGACTTATATGAATAGTGTATAAGAACCTATAATAATGTTTGTTATAGGAAAACGTTTCCTCAGGGGAGGAGAGTGAGGGTTGATATGACTTTTTTCTAAAATACTTGATACTTATGGGTAAGTGAGTATTGGGTATACATGATGGAACTTTGGTTTATAAGTTGATGGGTAGTCGTGTGTGGGTTGAGAACTAATGGATTAGATGGAACACTTATGGGAATAGTGTCTTAGGATATAAGATAAGAGTGAGACATGTATCTCTTTGGTGGGGGTGACATTATAAATGGACCAGGGTACTATGTTATGTTTCATCAAAGATTTTTCCTCAATAGAATAATCATGTGTTACATGAGATTGGATGAGTGTGGATGAGGATGAGAAAGATACAACTATTTTTGGAACCTGTTATGGTTTCACTCATGTAGCTGTATTAGAGACATCATATTGTGTTGATTTATTTATTTTTCATTGGAGTCTTTATTCCTCACTTTGGATGTAATTTTAGAAGATTCCTAGGATTAATTTCCTTATGAGTTGGTAATGATAAGTGATTAGTGTTTGAGTTAATGCTCGAGCGTTAGAAATGGTCACATATAGTCATTTTTTTTGAAATTGGAAGGAACATCTTATATGGAGATAAGAGCACCTTGGTTGGTATTTTCATGAGTTTGAAGAGATAAATTGATTTATGGTTGATATTGAAGGTTTCAAGCACAAAAAAACCTCTAAGTGGGTGGTAAATAAAATAGTATTCATCATACAAGATGGATCATTTTCATATAGTACATGACACGAATGGAAGGACTAATAAATATTTTTAAATCTATAATTGACATAAGAAATATTGGAACCCAGATATGATTTTTTCATATTATATTTATAGTTAATTTTAATATGTTTGTTGGAATTATTACCATATCTTAATATATTTCAGTGATGAGGCTATCCTTGAGTGTCCAAAACGTTTTTTAGGAGTACCTTCATTGCAGTTGTCGAATCCAAGTCTATAATCCCACCATTAGTGATCCAAACATTCTCCTTTGTTGTATAAATGACAACAATTAATTACTAGTTTCGAGTACAGGGGATCAATCATCTTGTGTTGTTCATCTTAATTTCTCATTATTCATTGATCTTGAAGGAGTTTGTTTTATTCTTAAGGAAATGATATAAGGAAGTGGAAAGAGAGAAGATCATTGCATGAAAAGATTCTCAATCAACGAATCTCAATTAACCTTAGACAATAGATGAGTAAATATATTTATAGTGTTAGGGATTAGTTTAAAATATTATTTAATTGCATATCAATCCTAAAATAAATTAATTATCTTTTTTGATATATTTCTGTAACAAGATTAATATTGATATTATTTTATGTCTTTCACTAAATGAATAAATGATAAATATTCATTTACTAGAGTCTAAATTAATATTTATCATCAGATAAAATATTGATCTACTCATCCTTTTTAAAATTTACTAAATTGTTGATTAAAAATATAATAAAATATTTAATTCATAAATAAATTTTATATTCACAATATTTTGAATAATTTTTATTAAATATTCTATAAAATATTTATGATAGATAAAATATTGAAAAAATAATTCCTCAACCTTGAGAATAATATTTATTCCATAAATTAAATTAAAATATATTTTAATCAAGATCAATGAAAACAATTAATTATTAATTTTGTAGGATTATTTATCATATTCATTAAGTGGTATAGCCTATTGTCAAAGATTACCATCTAGAAATGGGTTAATTCATCCTAGAGAAAGAACATAATGTAGTAAAATCTAGAACCAAATATGAATACTTGCTATGTAATACAATCTCTTTTTAAAAAAATCTTATCATGAAGGTTGCTCACATGTGTCATAAATATATATACTTGACATATTTTTCTTTGACTATCTAAAATGAACATGTTTTCACACCATGACTATAGAATTTAATGTAATGGTAATATTTTAATCAAAAGGACAAGATATAATATTCCATAAATATGAAAGAGAAAAATTATTCCTTGACTTATCTATTAATATCACAAAAATATCAACACATTAAACATATCCAACCTTTATATGTACTATTATCATTATGGTTTAAGAAATACATCTAAGTGTTTGAGTCACAACATGAATAGATAATAAAATTAAAATATATAGACCATTAAAATTTATTATGGATAAGAATTTCTGATTGACAGATAAACATTTAGAATTCCTACTTGGGGGTCCATTCTCAGAATCTCCCTCCTTGGATATTACTATGTGTGAACTTCATGAGAAGAATTATTATATTCTTATGAGTACTCATATATGAGAGTCAATATACTATGGGCACCATCAATGAATGTTATCCAAATATAAAACTATATTCAAGAATATATTCAAGGAATTTCAAGGATATCATCATAGCAGGGAACTACTATGACTTTACCAATGTGACTCAAACAATTCTACATTATTAAAATTAAGTGATGTAGAAAAAAGAAAAATACTAAATAATTAGTTTTTATTAATATTCAAATAATTGAATATATATATATAATAAATCTATAAATAGTTGGTTCTAGAATACCAACTCCAAGGGACTCCCACTTGGACTAGATCCAACTGCTTATAAATTTCAGTCCGCTATAACACATCCCATGATCATGCTTTTATTGAGTTAAGGTTTTTCATTCAATGGATCCACCACACTAAAATACATGGATATTATACTAAATCCGACTTCATATCTGGGAAAAACATCACTCATGTTATTCTACTTCTATAATATTTTCTTTTCCCACTAATTTGACCTGGGATAGTTTGTGAGAGCCACCGATTCAGTATTATCAGAATAGAATGCGATAGGGTATTTACTGTTTAGTGAAAAATTAGGTTCATAGATGAATTTTTTTATGTAAATTTTTTTAATATTCCTTAAATCCCCTAATATACTCATAATATTCTATATAATCTATTAGCATAACCTACTTTGGGATTTTGGAGTACATGATGCATCCATTTAGAGTGAAGATGTTTCTTTACTATGAATTTGGATCTTCTTGGTCTATTTGGAATGTATCATGTGTATATCACTTGATGAATAGTCCACATATCTTCCATAGAACAAGAAAATATCATTATTTTTACTTATATTTCTAAGGATAGTCTTGACTGCCATCCAATGACAGTCACCAGTTTCATAATGATATCTTCCTACCACACTTGATGCTTATGCCACATATAGCCTTGTACATAGAATATCATACATTACAAACCCAATCATAGATGAATATGTAATACATTGTATCCCCTCTCTTTCTTTAAGTGTATTAGGAAACATTTTCCTAGAAAGATTAATGTCATGTGAAATTAGAAACAATCCCCTCTTGGATTGTTCTATAATGAATATCTTCATTATCTTATAAATATATATACCTTAACATAGACTGAGTAGTCTCTCAGATACATGAAAATAGATATTGATCCCAAGAATATATAATCATTAAAAAATGACCATCATGGTGATTAATTTTTTATATTCATCCTTAATAGACTGTAATGTTGGCATTTATTTTTTATTAAGTAATATTTCATCAATATAAACTATTAAGAAAATTTCCTCACTCGAACACAATAATTTATAGACAAAAGTATCACATTTATTATTTATGGAAAAAATTTATTTTGGATTCATCAATCCAAATGTTCTATGTCATTTATGGATTAATTAATATATAATTGGATCTCTGAAATTTTTATACCTTGTTGGAATATTCTGATGTCACAAAACCATCAGGTTTTTCATATTGACATGTTCCTGATATTCCCATTACATAAGTATATTTTTAAATCCATTTTCAAAATCTCATTATCATGCTAATATTAAATGGAAAGTATAATTTTGAGTGATTTTAGCATTGTAAATGGTGAAAAGTTTTCTAAATAGTCTGTATCGTAACACTATTTGAACATCTTTAAAACAAACCATTCTTTATAAGTATTTATGAGCCCATCCATGTCCAGTTTCTTCATGAATAACCATTTATAACAAATGGTATTTTTATATACTGGATGATTAAATATAATTAAACATTGTTTTAGTATATAGATTCCATTTTAAAAATCCATATATTCTTGCCGTTTAGAAGATACTATGACACTTTTTTTCATATAGGTTAAATGGTCATTATTATCAAATAATAACGGGTCACCATCACCAGTGACTAGTGATTCACCTAAAAGGAATCGTCAATTCCTCTAAGAGTGATTCATATTAGAAATTTATATTTTACTAAACTGTACTAACAACAATAGTGTAGTATAGAAGGATTGTGGGGTTGAACCACAGAGAGAGGAGAATTCAGTGATGTCAACTCTTAACTAAAGGTTATGTCATTCCAATTTCTATTTTATTTAATTAAAGTAATGACACAAATTTAAATAAATGAATTAAAATAGAGAAATAGAAGATAGAGGAATAAGTTTACAAGGGAGGTTTTTCTAAATTAATTCAACTTCAAGAGGAAAATAATTATATCAAATAGCTAGGAAACCAACAGTTTTGACGATAGAAAAATGTTAATTCTCTATTAAACTACGTAGGAATACTAGTTCCTCTTTATCAAATGAATCAAAATTTCTAATGTGCATTATGTTGTAATTGATAAATGGAGAATACTAATTCCATTAAGTGGTTATTAATAAAATCTTCTCAATCATGATGGGGTTCATTCATTATTGAAACATATAGTCAATGATTAAATGATGAATAAACTGGAAATGCTGGAACAACATGATGATATAACATAATATTTTGATAATGAGACACGGTAAATTGAAATATGATGGTACACACCCCCTTTGACTGATTCTGATATCCCATACGGGTTTTAGCCAACCATCATTGGGTGACCGCCAACAATGATGTATCCGGAATCCAAATGAGTGATATTGAGAAAGAAAGAATGGTAAAAGAATAAAGAAATAATTTTTTTTGGAATTAAAATAAATAGAATTAAACATTACCTAGAAGATTAAGATAGAAAAGAAAAGAATACCCAATTGAAAAACCATTCTACAAGATCCTCCCAATGGTTTCACCTCCAACATTAAATTTAATGCCTCTATACCATGGAATACATTCTTATTTATAATAACTTTGGTCATTAATGGATTACCTTGGCCAAAATTGTGGTTTAATAGCCACAAAATGTCAAAATAAAACCTCAAATCCCATTAGTGTATCCACAAGAAATAAAATGTTTTTGGTATATAGGGGTATTGTATGATGTGTAATGGGTATTCACATCATGTAATGATGATCCCAGATTTTATCTACATATTTTTAATATATATTTATCTCCCATGAATCTCATCTAAAATTTTAGAATTTGAATCATTTCATGAAGTTTAATTCGATGTAACTTCATTCAGTGATGATTCATGACCTGATTGATGGTTTACTTCACAGATTTCAAAATGTCATGAATGGAAAGTACATATCATTTAATGATGTTACACAATGTGTAAAATGTGTTTTCAGTGATGATATCTCTATTTCATCATGCTTCAATAATTGCGTTCTTTTGAAAATGATCTATGATCATTCCAAAAAAACCAATGTCATGCCAAGAATGAAGCTCACAGTTTGAAGTGTAATTTTGTTCTTCATTTTCCATGTTTTCCTTTGTTATTATTAAAAATAAAATTGGATATAAGAATTTGAAAAAAATAAATATCATTCATATATATTAAATTCAATAAATTAATGTTCAATTAATTTATATGTAAAATACCTTCAAAACATGTGTACAAAATAGATATATCAACTAGATACCCATACCATTATATTTTTCGGAGTTATCTTATACTCGAATGATATAATTGTGTCTTGGTATCTTCTTCTTCCATGGGTTTTTATAGAATTTGTTTCAATTCGAACTATTGCGTATCTTGATCTTATTCTTCATTGATGTGTATCTTGACCCCACTATCTCTTTTATAGATAATATCCTTGTTAAGGAATGTGATATATATGTCAACCATACCATTTTTATATAAGGGATTGTATAGGCCATGTACATCTTATGTATGGATTCTACTTGATTATAACTATATTGTTTCCCTGTTTAAGGGATGTATTAAGATCCTTAATAGGTTAATAAAGTAATTAGATTCCATCATAATAAACCCTTCTTGGGTGATTGTGATGCATGTTTTGTTACTTAATGTGTCATCAATAACCTATATGATGTTTTAAAATATAAATTATTAGTATAATTTTACTTAACCGGAACATATGACCACAATTTTACTCAATACAAATCCTCATTGAATGATACCATTATGCGTTGATGGATGAGATTGGGGTCCTCAAGGGTATAGTCTGGTATATTAATTCTTTGAAAATATTAGTACCCCTAAGTGAAATAATGACTATGATGCCAAATATGTATTTGTATATGGGAACCCTTGAGTGGAAATTTTAGCACATGAGATACCTTTTGATATTGAGATGAAATTAGAGATGTTTCCACATGAGAGATGATATATGTAAGATAGCTTTTATGTGATATGTGGGAGAGCTGATTCACCTCATAAATGACACATTGTATTGGTGAACATAGTGTTATGATGAGTGAGAAGATTTTTTCCAATAGTTTTTATATTAGTTATGAAATTCAAGGGTAGCCTATGAAAGGCGTTATACTAGACTATCGTTTACTCATTGGTACAAATGCATGAGTATATAATTTCTATTATGATATTGGTGTATGAGATTTGATACAAGATATGTGTTATCAGTGTAATTATATATTGGGATTTTTGTGATGTAAAGAACTTAATGTGATTTTGGTATCAATATTGGATTTCAAAAGTATGATTGATTGGATTCCCAACATTTCTGATTTTAATTTTTGTTCCATATGAGGTGTTGAATCATGGTTTTGGATGGTTGGATATAGGATGGGTAGATAATGATTATGTGCTTTAGGTTTTAGAATTATGATTTTTATTAGGTATTACTGTGTTTGTAATTATCTGAATTGTGATACCTTCGTCAAGTTGTAAAGAGAACTATGGTGCTTGTGGTTGGGTGATATTGATATGTTATCGGGTATGGCTAGTTTCATAGGTATGTGAGCCTAGGTTTGATGAAATGTTACTCATTAGATCGTGATATGAGTTATGTGATCAGGTCACATGAGAGTTCAACCCTATTATATTTGTATGATATTGAGATTAATAGGGGATGAGAACCTTTGGTAAGGTCATTTATAAGATCACACATACATTATAGAGGGGAGTGATGTGTGGAAGAGTTTATATGGAAATCATCAATGTGTGAGGGTGATCAAGTACTAGTTACGCATGTTTCATGAATGGGTTTTAAATTGGTGGGAATTAATTTGTGGAATAAGGAATGTGAATTTAACGAAAAACAAAATGGATTGGAAGGTTTTTAATTTAATTATAATGAGAGGTTTCCCTCTATGGTGATATGTGACTTTCGAAATGGATTGGTTTACCATGGTATGGTTGAAAAAATATTGTTCCTAAAAAAATATTTCGTTGGTTTCCTATGATGGGATGAGCATGTCTTTGGATGATAGAAATATGTGTGATATTGGATCCTTTTGAAGTTACTCTTGGGGATCAATATTAGGGAATCCAATTGATTGAGAGTGCACTATTGGGGATGGTGTGACTATAAAGACCCATCCCTAGTTACCTGAACCTAGTGCCTTATTACATTATATTAGAATGATTTCAAGAAATTATAAAACTGAAGGAATGTATAGTTTAGTAGCCTTGGAAACAAGATACATACATAAGTACACAATTACAACTTGAATGAAAAAACAACATAGAAATTACTTCGACACCATCCATAACTCCATGTTTATTTCAACATGACATTAGTAATGAAAATCTTTATGTCTTGAGAAAATAAAACATAAAAAAGGGGTGATCTCAAATTCTCAATAAGGGTAAGAAAATTAGGGGATGATATCATAAATATAAACATTATCCATTTTGAATAACTAAAAACCTATGACTTTAACAAAAAAAATGAACACATTATGAAAGGAATTAGAGATAAAAAAATAATGACATAGTAGAACATAATCATGGGTATTTTAATAGTCATATAAAAACTTGAAATATTAATATATTTTCATAATGATGGAATGCATAATGCGGGATATCATAACCATGCCGTCATAGTCTCAATCCATGACCATAAATAATCATTTTATCAAGGACTTATTCCAGGACAGTAGTTTGTATCATGAGGCATACTGATGCAACAAAGGGCTATAACGTGCCCCAACCGACACTTAATATGTCTAATTAATTCCTTATTTTAATGTTTATAAACTTAAACAACATATACATTCCTATTGAATCTAATATATGAAATGTATATAACTTTCTCTGAATATTAAGAATAAACACTAACAATTCAGAGTAAATTGGTGAATGGTTTTATGATAACACATACACATAAAAACTAGTCATAACATTTAAATTAAATATGTTTTATGATACCATATAATATTAATTCGAATAATACATAATAATCAACAAGATTCTTGAAATAAATGATGACAATATTATAAAATCTTTGAGTAATTCTTGAGATAAATACTCTTTTACTTTGAAAATTAGAGTTCTTTTGGAAATATCATTGTATAAAACCATATTTGAAGTAAGATAGTATTTTAATAATAAAATGAGTAATTTTATAAAGATAATGGTTTCCAAATTTTTTTTGTAGTGTTCCCTCTAAAATATGTTAGAATTTTAAGAAATCCCTTGAAATGAGATTGTTGATCAGGAAGGATTTTTAAAAGATCATTTTAAAACATATAAATCCCCATAAATGAAGGTATGATTCTATTTGAAAACATAAATTTAAAATACACATAGAAATTATTAGGATTACATATGAATGAATAAGAATTTAATTTAGGTATGTAGATAACAAAAGTAACCCGAATAAAAATGGAGGTTCGGGTAGAAAACCCTTATCTTAAATCTAAATGTTCCACTCTTGACCTTATTGTCCTAGAATATGAAATTAGAATCATTAATAACATAATTCATAACATATTATACATATATTTGGCTTATTATAATTTTTTAGTTCATTTATTTCATTATTGAAATGTTATAATATTGAATTCCGTCGTTTTAGGGTGTTCATTTTCTAGATTTTCATAATCAGTTCATTTGTTTTTAAGTAATGGTGTGTATGTGGAATAGATGTAAATCACCAGAATTAAATTTTAATATTATTAATGAAAATAAATATATGTTAATGTAAATTTATATAATTTCGTTACATGTATTGATGATGAATTATTATATGAAATATTATTGATAGTCACTTACATTATTAAAGTAGTATTTTGATTATTAGGAACTAGTTTGGTTATATGATTTAATATTATGTACATATATTAGTTCATGCATATTAAGGAGGTTATAATACAAATATGATAGCCCATTTCAACAAAATATTTTTTTTCCATGACCAAAATTAGTGGGGAAATTGAAGAATGAAACATCATCATCTGCAAAGGTTGTGAGTTGACATCATAGAGATGATGATTTCATCTATAAAATAAGAGAGAGAGTAAAGATATAAATAATGGTTCTTCTATTAACATTATATAATTACATAATATAAATTATATTTGAGTTATCATGGTGATTTTTATAGTGGATGTTTTGATATGATAATAATTCAAAGGAACTTGAAATGAAATTGAAAGAAAAGAATGTGAATTTACCTCTTGAATCAACCACCTTGAGAATCTCTTTAAGAGAATGGGTTTTGGTATTTTTGATAGAACATGAGCACCTGGTCAAGGGTAGTGACTAGGGAATGATATTTCGACATAAATTTTCAGAGATTAAAGTCTTAGAGGATTGAATAGATGAGGCGGTGGGGGGAAATTTTTATAGTGGAACAGAGGAATTAATTTTGAATATTTTATTCATTATTTTATTAATTCCCTTAAGACAACCATTAGTGTTGATTTATGTGACCCATAATAGTAATAACTTCATGTGAGTTCTAAACTAGTGGGATTACATCACCCTTACATCTCCTTTAACCGAATAAATCTAGTATTTATCATTTATCACAAATTATCATGTTTTTGTAGTCACTCAAAATTTTAGTATTTAAAAAAAACCAAAAAATTTACTTTATCCATTTTTTGATATATAGAACTGAAAAATAAAATAAAATTTTTGAATAAAATTTTCTAAATATTTTTATTTTTATTTTAAAATAAAATCATAATTTATTCCAAAAAAGCATCTTTTAAAACTATAAATCATTTTATAACACCTTGAGAAATTAATCAAGGTGCGCTAAAATTATCTTATAATCATAAGAAAATAAATTAATAATTGATGATTAAATTTTATGAAAATAAATTTCCATTTTAAATTATTAAATTAAACAAAAAACTATAATTAAAATATTTTTGACATAAAAAAATACCAATACTTATACAATGATTGTTTTTCTGTTATAAAGTATGTAAATTTTATTTATACACTAATGAGTGAAGTTTCTACTTCTTTGGATAGTTTATTATTCATTACCATCCATTACTATTCATAAGGGTATGTTACTATTCCTAAGGGTATGTTACTATTCATAAACAACTATGTTTTTCTTATCAGACTATAAATATCCTTTTGAATGGAACTGTGTATATCAGTTTGTTGAAATTAAAATCACAAAGGTGGTAAAATTATGTTTACTGGATAGGTTATAATAATATGATGATTTATATAGTCTATGTGGTTCATGAATTCAATAGTAACTTTATTTGTAAAGTATTTCGGTGTTACATTATCCCCCCTTTCAAAAATTTCATCCTCGAAATTATCAGAATGTTACCTCATAAAAAGAGTAGGGTGGTTCTTCATCATATGCTCATCGAGTTCCAAGGTTCCATCTTCGATTTTATTGTTTTTACAAAGTATCTTGACATGTTGGTTCATCTGATTCCTCAGCAATTGTTCTTTAGTGTCCAGAATCATGATATTCTCTTCACAGTAAGATAGGTCAGGTTCCAACTCTATACCTCTAGAACTTATGACATAAATTGGGTATGGCTTTTATTTCCATATCCATGAGACATGGAACACATTGTGTACTTTATATAAGATTGGGGGAATAGACAAATGATATGCAATAGCTCCAATTCTCTCTAGAATTTCAAAAGGGCCTATGTTCCTACGACTCAATTTCCCTTTCTTCCCAAATCTTATAACACCCTTCCCTGGAGACACTTTTAAGAAAACATGATCTCCCTTTTGAAATTCCCAATCCTTCCTTCAATTATCCACATGGATTTTTTTTCATCTTCGAGCTGCTTTGATATGTCCTTGAATAATATTTTCCTTTGATTTTGTTTCCTCCACAAGATCTAGGCCCACTAGCTTCCTTTCACCAACTTCATCCCAGCATGTTGGTGTATGACATCTCTTTCCGTACAATGCTTCATATGGTTCCATTTGAATACTTTAATGTAAACTATGATTGTAGGAAAACTCCACTAAAGGAAAATATTTATCCCACATACCTTAAAAGTCTAGTGAAAAAAAATCTCAACTTGTCCTCTATGATTTGGATCATCCTTTCTGTTTTCCCATCAGTTTGTGGGTGATAATCAGTACTCATTCGATGCTCAATATCTAATGATTTATGATGAATTCTCTATAATTTTGGTCTAAATTGTGGATCATGATCAGAAAAAATTAAGAGAGGTTCTCCATGAAGTCTCAAAAATTCATTGATATAGATTCATGCTAGGTTCTCTAGTGTAAAATCCCCCATTATAATGAAGAAATATGTAGATTTCATAAATCGATCAATAATTACCCATATCACATCCTTCTTTCTTGAAATTTTGTGTAATATAGTGAAAAACTCCAAGGTGATGTCATCCCATTTCCATGTAAGAATAGGTACAATATGCATGACTCCTCTAGGATGTTGTCCTTAGGCCTATACATATTGACAGACTAGTCATCTTGATATATTATCAGCAATTTCCCACTTCTTGTGGTCCCACCAGAAATGTTTCTTCAAATCTCTATACATTTTAGTGCTCCTAGGATGTATAAATAAATCTGAGCTATGTGAGTCATCCAATAGCTCCCTTTTCAGCTTAGTTATAGAGGGAACACATAGTATCTTCCCAAATTTTAGAATTCCATCTTCACACATGAACTCAGTCAACATACCATCTTTTATAGCAATAATTTTTTTGGAAGATTCTCATCATCAGACTATGATGTTTTAATTAATTCTACTAAATATGGTAGGGAAACCATTTGAAATGAAAGTGATGTTTCAACATTATTGATAATCCTTATATCCGTCCTCACTAGATCGATGTACTATAGATCATTGTTAATCCACATTTGGTTGAGAAATCTTTGATCATTCCTTTTTTATTGCATCAACTACCTTAGTTTCCTTTCTTGTGGAGTTGTGTATGGAGAAATCTTAGTCTTTGAGTAGTTCGAGCCATCACCTTTTTCTTATGTTGAGTTATTTCTGTGAGAAGATATACTTCATTCATTTTGTGATCTATATATATCTCACAATGTCACAATAGAGATTATGTATATAAATAATCAGAGATCCTATTACGGCTACTAACTCAAGATCATGAGTAGGATAGTTTTGTTCATTAATTTTTAACCTACTTGTTGCATAGGAGACAACCCTATCATTCTTCATAAGAACACAACCGAGTCCTTTCTTTCATGCATCACTATAGATCACAAACCCTTCATTCCATAATCGTATCCCTTGGATTAAAGAAATCACTAATAACCAATTCAATTCCTCAAAAAATTACTCACATTCTTATGTCCATAAGAACATAATCCCTTTACCTGTAAGCTAGTTAATTGGGTTAGATAATCAGGTGACGTTTTGAATGAAACTCCCATAATAATTTGAAAAACTAATAAAACTATGTACCACAGTTATTTTTGGTGGTTTATTCCATTCATTAACAACCTTTGTCTTTGTAGGATAAATATTTATTCTATCCCTATAGAAAATGTAGCCAAGAAAGGAAACTGATTGAAGCCAAAATTCACACTTGCTAAACTTCCCATATATAATTCATTCTAAGACTCTTCAGAATAGTGTACAAGTGATTGTCACGATCCTCATAGATTTTGGAGTACACCAAGATACCATAAAAAAATAATACCACAAATTTATTGAGATATTCCTAGAAAACATGATTCATTAAATCCATAAAAACAGAGGGTGCATTAGTCTGTCCAAATGGCATTACTGTAAAAGTGTAATTCCCATACCTAGTTCGAAATTATATCTTTTGAATATATTCCGTCCTCACAAGAAAATAATGATATCTATATCGAAGTTCAATATTTGAATAATATTTTTCTCCTTGAAGTTGATCAAATAAATCAGAAATGTGAGGTAGGAGATTATTTTCTTTATTGTTATAGTATTGATCTCCTTGTAATTAATGCACAACCTTATTGATCCATCTCTCTTCTTAACAAAAAGAACAGGGCTCACCATAGTGAAACACTAGGGTGATTAAATAATTTATCACTTAATTCCTATATATGTTTCCTTAGTTCCACTAATTCCACAGTCTCCATTCTATAAGGTGTCTTTTATATGGGCCTAGAATCAGGAATTAAGTCAATGGAAAATTCAATTTCCTACCCTCAAGGATGTCCAATTAAATCCTCTTGAAATAAATAAACATATTATTGCACAATAGGCACATACTCTATTTGAACATTATTTTACTCACCCATATTTATGGCATTCCCTAGTTCTCTAATAATTGAATTTAGTAGAGCTACTCAGGTTGGATCTAGATGAGAATTATATAGTGAGGTATCTTCCATAAAGATAAGGTAATCCACATCGTCCTAAAAAATTGTAACCTCCTTGTAATAAATTTTCGCATCTTAGTTTAAAATGAAATACACACTAAGGATTATATGAAATTCAATCAGGATTATGATAGTAAAATTAGTTGAGAAAGAATTTTTATATGACATAATGGGGACTTCTTGACACAAATCTATTGCAATGATAATTCCCTTAGTTGTTTTGACTAGTAACTCCCTTATTAAATAAAATTTAAAATATCTATTTTATTTGGAAAACTAGGATGATATTAAAGTATGTGATGATCCATAATGAAATAAATAATTGGCTATGTTTGAGGAAACAATTAAAGTACCTACCACCACATTGTTAGGAACTTCAACTTCCGTAATTGAGACCACATAATATTGGCCTTACTCTGTTGTCCATTTTTGTGGTATGATTTTTTGATGCTTATAAAATTTATGTGCATAAAGTCCTATCTCCCTAGAATTGAATAATTGGACATTGGTAACTTATTTATTTCCCTTACAATCATGAGATAAGTGGACTTTTTCTACACACTTGTAACAAACCCCCATTCCCTTTAAGAAAGTCCCAGTGTGTTTCTCCCCACAATTAATTCATGATGGAAGGTGAAATCCTCACTTCTTCCCCATTTTCATATTTCCTTTTCCAGAGTTCCAAATAGCCCCCTTATTCTCTTATTTTTATTTTAATGTCATAAGACTTAGAAAATTCAATTTCTGTCTTGATAACACTTGAGATTATATCTTCATATGATGAGAAACATTGGAAAACTAGTCTCCTATAGAGGAATGGTTTCAAACCATTAAATAATTGATAAATTTTTCTCCTTATATTACTTATGTAGTCTACATCATGCCTTTTAATCCCTTGTAATGTTTTCCTTATACTTGGAAACATTTTTATCCTCTTTATACCTTAGATTCATGAATTACCTCTATATATCAACATGTTGTTCATGGGGGAAATATTTTTCAAGGAATGTTTCCTTAAAATCTCTCCATTCCATATCTTATATTTCTTCCTCCTCCTTTTTGTTTTGGATTAACAAAAACCACTGATCCGTATCTTCAAATATATGATAAACAACCATAATGACTTTCTTACTTTTATTACTTCCCAAATCATGAAATATCTTCTCTTGGGAACATATTTACTGCTCAACTACAAATGGGTTTTTAGTCACATTTAATGATGGAGGTTGTTGTCCCATAAAGCGATCAAACATATCTCCTCTACATTTTGGATCTGTATGCTCTATATGGGTAAGGTTATTATATATAACATGAGTCCACTATCCAAGTATAGTTATAAGTTGCTCAACAATAGTCACATCACTAGAGCCAACATCATTATCTTGAATCATGGGGAAATACGTACATAGGACATGTAAATTCATGTGCTTTCAATTTCTTCATGTAGGCTCCATTTATAAATAATTTAATACACTAGACTATGGTATGAATCATAATGTGTAATCTTAATGTAGAAAAATACTCAACATTAATTAAAATTTTATACATATCTAATCTCATAGAAATGGTTTCTTTGAGGAAATATTTACATTTAAATATTTCCTGATGTATTGTAATGAAAATTTTATTTTTCCTAAGCATACCCATTGGGAGTGGCAAACTTGCTGCGTAGTATGGCCCGTTATTGTGTACCAAGATACCTTGAGACATGCATAAAACTCCTTGTTGGAGTATTCACTACCATGTACATCTTCTCTAGATACAAATCCACTTATAGTATCTAGAAAAGGATGTATTTTTTAGAATGATCCAAAAAATATATTCATTACAAAATACCTGGATGTTATAGTTTGTTTATCCTCAAAGACTATACTAGGCGGTTTTCTCCAATCAATGTTTTCTAAATTTAGTTTCCAAGTTTTCTACTAACCTTCATTTGTTACCAAATGTAAAAACCTAACCCCAGTTACCCAGATCCGGTTCCATATTACATTACATTGGTATGATTACAAGAATGTTGTATCCTAAAGTAATGAATAGTTTATTATAATTGGAAACATGAAACATACATAATTTCATAATTACAACTTGAAACGAAAAACAACATATAAATTCCTTTGATAACATCCATAACTCCTAGGTTATTTCATCATGTCATTAATAATAAAAATATTTATGTCTTAAGAAAATGAAATATAAGAAATGGGTGATATAAAACTCTCATTAAGGGTAAGTACTAAAGATGAAGAAATCATAAACATAAACATTAGGCATGTTGAATAACTAAAAACATATGCCTTTAATAAAAAACATGAACACATTATTGAAGGAATAAGAGCTAAATAAATAATACCATTGTAAAAATTAATCCTGGGGATTCTACTAGTTGAGAAACCACAGGAAGCCTAAATACTAATTTCATAATCATGGAATACATAATGCGAGACATCATAACTATAATGTCAAGGTCTCGTTCCAAGACCATAAATAAATTTTTTTCAAGACCTTGTACCAATATTTTAATTTGCCTAATGAGGCCTAACGATGCACCGAGGGGTTATAGTGGGCCCCACCGAACACATTCTATGTCTAATTAATTCATCATATGAACAAGGATAAATATAAAAAACATATACATTCATATTGAATCTAATATATAAAATTTAAATAACTTTCCCTAAACAATAAGCACAAACACTAAACATTCGAAGTAAATTGGCGAATGGTTTTAAGAAAGCACATCAATAGAAAAACTAATCATAAAAAATTAAATTTATAATGTTAGATGATTCAATAATATATTAATCCCAAAACTACATAATATTCAACAAGAGTGTTGAAATAGATGAAGATACTCTTATAAAATCTTTGAGTAATTCATGAAATAAATAATCTTTTACTTTGAATAGAAGAGATATTTTGGAAAAATATTCGTTTAAAACCATAAGCTAATTAAGTTTGTATTTTTATAATAAAATGAGTGATTTTATAATGATAATGGTTTCCAAAAAAATATTATAGAGTTACACTTAAAATAGATATGAATTTGGGGAGTTCCCTTGAAATGAGATTTCTTATCGAGAATTGTTTTTGAAAGAACCTTTTAAAACATATGAATCCTCAAAAATGATGGTATGATTCTGGTTTGAACACATATATAGAGAAATAAAATAGAAATTATAAGGACTAAATACAACATAATAAGAAATTAATTGTGGTAAGTATATAATAAATGTAACCCAAATGAAAAAGGAGGTTTTGGTAGAAAACTCTTACCTTTGGTCCGAATGTTCCTCTCTTGACCTTATGGTCGTAGAAAATGCAATTAGCCTCATTAATAACATAATCAAGAAACTATTTGATTTTTTTTTGTTTTAAATAATTTTTTAGTACATTAATATCCTTATTGATAAGTTATAATATGGAATTCCGTCATTCCAGAGTGTTTGTTTTATTGATTTTCATTATCAGTTCATTTGTTTTTAAGTAATGGAGTTCATGTGGAATGGATGTAAATCTCTATAATTGAATTTAAATATTTTTTATGAAAATAAATAGGTTTTAATAGTAATTTATATCATATGGTTACATGGAACGATGATGAATTATTTGATGAAATATTAATGACAATCACTAAGATTATTTAGGCGGTACTTTCATTATTAGAACCTAGTATGGTCATATGATTTATTATAATGTACATATACTACTTCCTGAATATTAAATAGTTTATAATACATATATTATATACTAGTAAAACAATAAAAAGGGTTTTATGACTATAATTGAAGGGTAAATTAAAAAAAATACTTCTTTTTCCGCGAAGGTTGTAAGTTGGCATCTTATGGACGATGATTTTGCTTATAAAATAAGAGAGAGAGAGAGAGTAAGGATATTGATGATGATTATTCAATTAACATGATTTAATTTCTGTATATAGAAGATACTAGAGTTATCATGGTAATTTGGATAGAGGAGGTTAGAATATGATTCTAATAGAAAGGAACTTGAAATGAAATTGATAGAAATAGAATGTGAATTTACCAATTGAATCCAACCCATTGAGAATCACTTTAAGGGAATGTGTTTTGGTCTTTTGGGAAGATAAAGATCTCCTAGATGTGCGGAGGGACTCTGGAAGGGTATTCAGGTATAACTTTGAGGTGATTCAAGGCTTATAATAGTAAATAGAATATAGAGTGAGGGTGGGGGTGGGTAGTTATAACGGAGGAGAGTAGTGAATTTTGAATATTTTTTTCATTATTTTATTAATTCCATCAATACAACTAATAGTTTTGATTATTGAGACCCAGAATAGTAATAAGTTCATCTGGGTTCGATCCCAGTGAGATTACATCAATCTTACATCACCTATGACCCAACAAATAATTTATTTAGCATTTATTGTAAATTATTATATCTTACTATTCACCCAAAATTCACGTATTTTACAAAAACACAACAAATTTACACCAACCCTTGAGTAGTTAATCAAGGTCTCGTAAATTTAACTTATAACCATTAGAAAATAATATAATAATTTATGAATACATTTAATGAAAATATAATTTTATTTTATATTATTAAATTAAATAGAACATTTTAATTACAATATTTATGACATACAAAAATACCTATACTTATACTATGATATTTTTTTTCACTTATAAGATGTATAAATTGTATTTATACATTCATGGGTTAAGATTCTATTTTTTGGATGATTTTATCTTCATAACTATTCATAATGCTACATTTCATAAGGGTATGTTACTATTCACCAAAAACTATGTTTGTCTTATCAGACTCAAAATATCCAATTGAATGCAACTGTGTATGCTAGTCTTTCGAAATTAAAATCAAAGAGGTGGTAAAATTGTGTTTAATTTCTAGGTTATAAAAAATTTGTGTTTTTATAGACTCTGTGTTTGATGCATTCAATGTTAAATGTATTTGGAAAGTCATGCTGTGTTACAGTTACACTTATTATGGATTGAAATTTTGAGGTGTGATGACGATGACATTAATAATGAGTCAAGAATTGATAACAATTATAAATCAATTCTATGATCAAGTGAGTGGGATGGCCAAATATGGTCATTATGTGTGGTAATGGAAAAAACATGGGCCATGAAGATATATACCAAGGATAATAGGATCATGATTGTGATGAGATCAATCTTTGGATATTTGATATAGAATTAGGATATAAGTGATCAAATAAATGTAATTTTATTAAAATTTGTCGTGAATACCAGATTTGAGATTCAAATGTGTTATTTGTATGGTTCCCATGTGTTTTCAATAGGATTGTGAGGAATTTGATTTGATTTAAGTATGAGACAGACCAGAGGTGTTTCATTGCTTATAATTGGAGTGTGTTGATAGATTTAGAAGGTTGAGCAACCAACTTTAGAATTACAAAAAATATTGGGATTAAACTTTTCTATGAGTGTCTAGGAAATCATGTGACTCCATGAGTACTTTTTCATAGTGATATTGAGATATAATAGTGCATTTATTTTATGGAACATTCATTTTTTTTGAAAAGGATGATCAAAGGGGGTCTAACTGGTTCTTTTATGTGAAGTTATATATGTTGAGATGGAAACCACACTGATAATCATATTGGACCCATGAGAATTCATTTTTTGTATGAAATTCTGGTGGTGAGAAGTACCCTGAACCACAATTATCCTTATGAGGTAAGCTTGATAGTGGGGATCTCCATAATATTAGAGATGAACCGATTTATGAAACCTTCATGACTCTTGGATGATGAGAGCGTGTAATAATTTTCATAGTGACTTAGTTATGGTGACAGAAATAGATCTATTTTTGATGAATAAAATGCCTTGTGTTTGATGTTGTACAACATAACCTCATTCAGTGTTATGGGATAGAAAATGGAGAATTTCTTGACTAGAATAAGTAATGATTGGTTGTTGAATGACCAAAAATTATTCTCAAGTATAAGAAGTTCTATGTTGTGGAGGATAAAAAATTACAAGTCCTTTTTGGGTTGGTAATTATAGGAGGAATTTTAATTTTTGACTATAGAGTAGGGGTTATTTTGAAAATCAAGATTTGAATCAGAATTCCCAAGTTATAGAATCTCAAGTAGGTTATTTTAGATACAGATTGTGTTTTATAATCCATCTTAGCTTCTTTTTTGAGTGTTGGGATTTTCAATTTATATTTTATAACATTGGAAAGTAATTTTACCTAGATAAGATTAAGGATAAACACTAAATTTTGAATTATATATGGGTATTTGTGATGAGATGGCACATGGATCTAGAGAAACCATGAAAAACCTTTAATTGATGTTTCAAATGGTTCTATATGGGTGAAATATAGTTTCAAAAACATTGTGACTAAACTTTATAATTGTGTGCCTTTCCCTTAAAGAGGGCCATAAGGTGGGCATATAATTTAGTGATTTGTGAGGCAAAACCATACAAGATAGTGTAATTTTGACCATGTGAGTTGTAGGGATTCCATATTGGTTGTCAAAACATTTCACCAGACATTGTGACTGTCTATATTTTATTCAAAATGACGCACATAAAGTTTTTACGCAAGGGATTTTAACCATGCCCACTCTATTTTCCTCCATTTTAAGCATCCCAACAAGGAGGGTCTTCTACCCAACCCATACATCACCCCTACTTTGTGGTGATTTTAATTGAATTTTTATGTTGTTTGATATTGGTTCCTATCCTCTCTTTCACCCTTCTTATTTCCCAATTTCCCCTAAATTTTAATTGTTTCAGTATGGTTTCTAGATATGATTCCATCAGAGCAAGGTGGAATCATCCTAGTATGGTGGGAATTTTTCTTTGTGGGATAGAGGATGTCCTGTGGTGATAAACACACTTTGTTTCATGTCATTTAAATGAATGTACATCACCAAATGATATTTAATGGGATTATTTCATAAATTAGAAGAAATTAGTAATTTAATTGATATGGTTAATTGAGAATCTTGTGTGGGTGAAGACTGAGTGAATGTCGGAGGTGGACAAAAACCTTTTTCTAAAGGATTCGATGCAAGGATGTTTCTTAGTGAGATTGGAGGAAATTATGACTATTTAAATTAAATTTAACAATTAATTTTAAATTATAAAAATTAAAAAAAATTGGTATTATGGCTTGATATAGGCACTAAATAATTTAATCAAGGAGTGGAAAAGATTTGGTAGTGGTTGGGATGTGATTACAGGGAAATGATTTTGCAAGAGTTTGGGGGTCACTTAATCATACTATGATGATATTTGTTTATTTTTACATATTCATGGGATATGTGGGCTCACCACTATGTTTGATTGATGTTTAATTAATTTAACTATTTATTTTAAAAAATTCATGGATATGAGTTGGTATCAATGGCCATGGAGGACCTTTTGGCATGGGTTATATTCCTCAATTTCCAACAGATCAAGGATTGATTATAAAATATATTCCTTAAAATAAATGGATCCACATGTGTATAAATTAAGTAAAATGAATTAACATAGTTACCCTAGTATAGTTTACCTTTTACACCTCCATGTATGAGAGAATGTTAGACTTATCTATTTAGCCTATGAATACCATGGAGAGATGTAAAGATAATTTATATTCTTTTATCTAGATGACCAAAGAGTGGTTTGAGTGTTCATCCCCATTGTTTATATGATTACCCAAGTGGGTATTCCTTGGGTATAATTATTGGTAGGTTAGGTGAGAGAACCATCCTAGTACAACTCATGATGAGAGTTGGTAATTATATCATCTATCCAGTATGACATCTATATGGATTTTCCAAGGAGGATATATGGTTCCCTTTATGATTTTTAATATTTCAAGGGAATATATTCCCTCTAAGTGATGATCTTGGCCCGAAGAGATTTTATTGAGATAGAGGAACCTTGGTAGGGTTTCCCAAATGGTGATGTGACATTGGGAACAAAATTGGGTTCCCCATATTATGTTGAACGTAGAGATGCTATAGTAAATAAGTATATATTTTTAACATTGGGTGTTATCTTAGTTATTGATGATTAATGGTGAGATCCTATTGTTGATGTAGTTATATCAAAATATCGTATTATTGATAGCATTACCTTGTTTATTTGAGTTGTGAACATTGGTATGTCTTACCTAGGTTATTATTTTTGAGACAGATCAATGTGGATGCTACCCTCAAACATTCGTGATTATAATAGATAATATAGTAGGGACACAATAGAATCATGTTTTTCATTAGAAATGAAATTCCCAGTAGATTTAATGGGACATTATATTTATTATAGATGACATGGATACCTATAATATCACTTAAGATATTATTTTTACACTTTATGGCATAAAAATTCATTAGATACTCCATAGGATCTAGTGTTTATGCCTATATAGAATTCCTAGAAAACTTATTGGGATTCAGTTTTGTAAGGTTATTTGATTCCTTGGATAGTCCTAAGGATATAAGTGTTATGAATATATGTATTTCATATGATAATACATGATTTTTACATTCTAACTCTATGGGATACCCAAGATATTATGTGGAATTTACTGATTTAACCTGATATGATGAGATTCTTAGGATACTCAAACAGATCCTTATTTTGAATCATATATGATTAAATTAATAGTATATTTCCTACTATATGAATTTTGATCATTATATAATGAAATCAACATGATATTATTTTGGATTTAGAAATGGGTTTGAATCAACAAAATGTCTATGATATTCCCTCGGATATGGATTTTTATTCTCTTACTATATGGGATGACTCAGATAATTCCTTTGATCTATCTATTTTAACTAATAATATCTGGGGATGGTGTTCACTTGAATATTTTCATGGAATGTATTATGATTATAGGTACTCCAATACAAGCCAATGTATGAATGGTTAGTCATGATTTTCACCTTATCATCAAATGATTAAGAGTGTTTATTTATTTTCGCTCCTACTGTGAATTAACTATACTTACTGGTTATATTAGATAACCCATAGAATATTCCATTACAATTTGTTCTCAAAACCTACAAAAGAAGGAAAAACAGTAGGGTATATAATGATACCTCATTATTAATAGGTTCAAGTTGTTTAGAGGCCCACTGTTTCATGATCTGGCGAGATAACTCAAGTGTAAACTAGATTCTGGGATGTGATGAGGTTTTTGGATAATAGTTGTGCCTATTTGTAATTTAATTTATATTTATTATTTTGATAAGCAATTTACCCAATGGGTGATCTAATTTAATTATTGAATTTATACTTTAAATTTTCATTTATTATAACATGGTTTTTGTTAATTTAATCTGTGTACTAATATTCTTATTATTATGAATGATTCATTGTTATTATATTATTTTCACACATTTCTATAATGGTAAAGTCTCCTCATTGTAACACATTTGACCATAATACGAAGTCACTAACCATTGGTATATGTGTGGTGGAGTTGAGGTCATGTGGAACCACTATGCTAGATATAAGATGTATTACCTCGTATGTGGTATCATCCTAAAAATTATGTGAAATTTTTTATGCAAATCATTGGAATAGATTTTTTTATCAAGGATGGAATTAAAGGAAAATATTATTTGGATGTCTTAAAATATTGATTTGGTTTATATTTCCTAATGAAGTGGTGTATTGTTTCCATAGATGTTTGGATATATGATGGGTTGATCATGAGTTGTCACTTTAGGTTGTGGAATGATGCCAATTAGTGGTTAATCCTGTTATTGGACTCATCTTGAGTGAGATGAATTGGATTTTTTTGGAAAAATCACTAGCGTTATTATAGTTAGATGGATTTTATAATATGTTTGGTAATGGTAAGTTATTTAGGAACATGATACTGGGTTTGATGATGTGAAAATTATGGTAGCATGATTTGAGTTATTTGACCTGGTGTTATGGGAGAGATTACCTATATAATTAAAATGAGACTTATATTAATAGTGTATAAGAACCTATAATAATGTTTGTTATAGGAAAACTTTTCCTCAGGGGAGGAGAGTGAGGGTTGATATGACTTTTTTCTAAAATACTTGATACTTATGGGTAAGTGAGTATTGGGTATACATGATGGAACTTTGGTTTATAAGTTGATGGGTAGTCGTGTGTGGGTTGAGAACTAATGGATTAGATGGAACACTTATGGGAATAGTGTCTTAGGATATAAGATAAGAGTGAGACATTTATCTCTTTGGTGGGGGTGACATTATAAATGGACCAGGGTACTATGTTATGTTTCATCAAAGATTTTTCCTCAATAGAATAATCATGTGTTACATGATATTGGATGAGTGTGGATGAGGATGAGAAAGATACAACTATTTTTGGAACCTGTTATGGTTTCACTCATGTAGCTGTATTAGAGACATCATATTGTGTTGATTTATTTATTTTTCATTGGAGTCTTTATTCCTCACTTTGGATGTAATTTTAGAAGATTCCTAGGATTAATTTCCTTATGAGTTGGTAATGATAAGTGATTAGTGTTTGAGTTAATGCTCGAGCGTTAGAAATGGTCACATATAGTCATTTTTTTTGAAATTGGAAGGAACATCTTATATGGAGATAAGAGCACCTTGGTTGGTATTTTCATGAGTTTGAAGAGATAAATTGATTTATGGTTGATATTGAAGGTTTCAAGCACAAAAAAACCTCTAAGTGGGTGGTAAATAAAATAGTATTCATCATACAAGATGGATCATTTTCATATAGTACATGACACGAATGGAAGGACTAATAAATATTTTTAAATCTATAATTCACATAAGAAATCCTGGAACCCAGATATGATTTTTTCATATTATATTTATAGTTAATTTTAATATGTTTGTTGGAATTATTACCATATCTTAATATATTTCAGTGATGAGGCTATCCTTGAGTGTCCAAAACGTTTTTTAGGAGTACCTTCATTGCAGTTGTCGAATCCAAGTCTATAATCCCACCATTAGTGATCCAAACATTCTCCTTTGTTGTATAAATGACAACAATTAATTACTAGTTTCGAGTACAGGGGATCAATCATCTTGTGTTGTTCATCTTAATTTCTCATTATTCATTGATCTTGAAGGAGTTTGTTTTATTCTTAAGGAAATGATATAAGGAAGTGGAAAGAGAGAAGATCATTGCATGAAAATATTCTCAATCACCGAATCTCAATTAACCTTAGACAATAGATGAGTAAATATATTTATAGTGTTAGGGATTAGTTTAAAATATTATTTAATTTCATATCAATCCTAAAATAAATTAATTAACTTTTTTGATCTATTTCTGTAACAAGATTAATATTGATATTATTTTATGTCTTTCACTAAATGAATAAATGATAAATATTCATTTACTAGAGTCTAAATTAATATTTATCATCAGATAAAATATTGATCTACTCATCCTTTTTAAAATTTACTAAATTATTGATTAAAAATATAATAAAATATTTAATTCATAAATAAATTTTATATTCACAATATTTTGAATAATTTTTATTAAATATTCTATAAAATATTTATGATAGATAAAATATTGAAAAAATAATTCCTCAACCTTGAGGATAATATTTATTCCATAAATTAAATTAAAATATATTTTAATCAAGATCAATGAAAACAATTAATTGTTAATTTTGTAGGATTATTTATCATATTCATTAAGTGGTATAGCCTATTGTCAAAGATTACCATCTAGAAATGGGTTAATTCATCCTAGAGAAAGAACATAATGTAGTAAAATCTAGAACCAAATATGAATACTTGCTATGTAATACAATCTCTTTTTAAAAAAATCTTATCATGAAGGTTGCTCACATGTGTCATAAATATATATACTTGACATATTTTTCTTTGACTATCTAAAATGAACATGTTTTCACACCATGACTATAGAATTTAATGTAATGGTAATATTTTAATCAAAAGGACAAGATATAATATTCCATAAATATGAAAGAGAAAAATTATTCCTTGACTTATCTATTAATATCACAAAAATATCAACACATTAAAAAAATCCAACCTTTATATGTACTATTATCATTATGGTTTAAGAAATACATCTAAGTGTTTGAGTCACAACATGAATAGATAATAAAATTAAAATATATAGACCATTAAAATTTATTATGGATAAGAATTTCTGATTGACAGATAAACATTTAGAATTCCTACTTGGGGGTCCATTCTCAGAATCTCCCTCCTTGGATATTACTATGTGTGAACTTCATGAGAAGAATTATTATATTCTTATGAGTACTCATATATGAGAGTCAATATACTATGGGCACCATCAATGAATGTTATCCAAATATAAAACTATATTCAAGAATATATTCAAGGAATTTCAAGGATATCATCATAGCAGGGAACTACTATGACTTTACCAATGTGACTCAAACAATTCTACATTATTAAAATTAAGTGATATAGAAAAAAGAAAAATACTAAATAATTAGTTTTTATTAATATTCAAATAATTGAATATATATATATAATAAATCTATAAATAGTTGGTTCTAGAATACCAACTCCAAGGGACTCCCACTTGGACTAGATCCAACTGCTTATAAATTTCAGTCCGCTATAACACATCCCATGATCATGCTTTTATTGAGTTAAGGTTTTTCATTCAATGGATCCACCACACTAAAATACATGGATATTATACTAAATCCGACTTCATATCTGGGAAAAACATCACTCATGTTATTCTACTTCTATAATATTTTCTTTTCCCACTTATTTGACCTGGGATAGTTTGTGAGAGCCACCGATTCAGTATTATCAGAATAGAATGCGATAGGGTATTTACTGTTTAGTGAAAAATTAGGTTCATAGATGAATTTTTTTATGTAATTTTTTTTAATATTCCTTAAATCCCCTAATATACTCATAATATTCTATATAATCTATTAGCATAACCTACTTTGGGATTTTGGAGTACATGATGCATCCATTTAGAGTGAAGATGTTTCTTTACTATGAATTTGGATCTTCTTGGTCTATTTGGAATGTATCATGTGTATATCACTTGATGAATAGTCCACATATCTTCCATAGAACAAGAAAATATCATTATTTTTACTTATATTTCTAAGGATAGTCTTGACTGCCATCCAATGACAGTCACCAGTTTCATAATGATATCTTCCTACCACACTTGATGCTTATGCCACATATAGCCTTGTACATAGAATATCATACATTACAAACCCAATCATAGATGAATATGTAATACATTGTATCCCCTCTCTTTCTTTAAGTGTATTAGGAAACATTTTCCTAGAAAGATTAATGTCATGTGAAATTAGAAACAATCCCCTCTTGGATTGTTCTATAATGAATATCTTCATTATCTTATAAATATATATACCTTAACATAGACTGAGTAGTCTCTCAGATACATGAAAATAGATATTGATCCCAAGAATATATAATCATTAAAAAATGACCATCATGGTGATTAATTTTTTATATTCATCCTTAATAGACTGTAATGTTGGCATTTATTTTTTATTAAGTAATATTTCATCAATATAAACTATTAAGAAAATTTCCTCACT
Source organism: Viscum album (assembly GCA_963277665.1). Classification (NCBI taxonomy): domain Eukaryota; kingdom Viridiplantae; phylum Streptophyta; class Magnoliopsida; order Santalales; family Viscaceae; genus Viscum; species Viscum album. The sequence continues at coordinate 1,921,969,653 of OY728145.1, read as the reverse complement.
CGAACACAATAATTTATAGACAAAAGTATCACATTTATTATTTATGGAAAAAATTTATTTTGGATTCATCAATCCAAATGTTCTATGTCATTTATGGATTAATTAATATATAATTGGATCTCTGAAATTTTTATACCTTGTTGGAATATTCTGATGTCACAAAACCATCAGGTTTTTTCATATTGACATGTTCCTGATATTCCCATTACATAAATATATTTTTAAATCCATTTTCAAAATCTCATTATCATGCTAATATTAAATGGAAAGTATAATTTTGAGTGATTTTAGCATTGTAAATGGTGAAATTTTTTCTAAATAGTCTGTATCGTAACACTATTTGAACATCTTTAAAACAAACCATTCTTTATAAGTATTTATGAGCCCATCCATGTCCAGTTTCTTCATGAATAACCATTTATAACTAATGGTATTTTTATATACTGGATGATTAAATATAATTAAACATTGTTTTAGTATATAGATTCCATTTTAAAAATCCATATATTCTTGCCGTTTAGAAGATACTATGACACTTTTTTTCATATAGGTTAAATGGTCATTATTATCAAATAATAACGGGTCACCATCACCAATGACTAGTGATTCACCTAAAAGGAATCGTCAATTCCTCTAAGAGTGATTCATATTAGAAATTTATATTTTACTAAACTGTACTAACAACAATAGTGTAGTATAGAAGGATTGTGGGGTTGAACCACAGAGAGAGGAGAATTCAGTGATGTCAACTCTTAACTAAAGGTTATGTCATTCCAATTTCTATTTTATTTAATTAAAGTAATGACACAAATTTAAATAAATGAATTAAAATAGAGAAATAGAAGATAGAGGAATAAGTTTACAAGGGAGGTTTTTCTAAATTAATTCAACTTCAAGAAGAAAATAATTATATCAAATAGCTAGGAAACCAACAGTTTTGACGATAGAAAAATGTTAATTCTCTATTAAACTACCTAGGAATACTAGTTCCTCTTTATCAAATGAATCAAAATTTCTAATGTGCATTATGTTGTAATTGATAAATGGAGAATACTAATTCCATTAAGTGGTTATTAATAAAATCTTCTCAATCATGTTGGGGTTCATTCATTATTGAAACATATAGTCAATGATTAAATGATGAATAAACTGGAAATGCTGGAACAACATGATGATATAACATAATATTTTGATAATGAGACATGGTAAATTGAAATATGATGGTACACTCCCCCTTTGACTGATTCTGATATCCCCTACGGGTTTTAGCCAACCATCATTGGGTGACCGCCAACAATGATGTATCCTGAATCCAAATGAGTGATATTGAGAAAGAAAGAATGGTAAAAGAATAAAGAAATAATTTTTTTTGGAATTAAAATAAATATAATTAAACATTACCTAGAAGATTAAGATAGAAAAGAAAAGAAAACCCAATTGAAAAACCATTCTACAAGATCCTCCCAATGGTTTCACCTCCAACATTAAATTGAATGCCTCTATACCATGGAATACATTCTTATTTATAATAACTTTGGTCATTAATGGATTACCTTGGCCAAAATTGTGGTTTAATAGCCACAAAATGTCAACATAAAACCTCAAATCCCATTAGTGTATCCACAAGAAATAAAATGTTTTTGGTATATAGGGGTATTGTATGATGTGTAATGGGTATTCACATCATGTAATGATGATCCCAGATTTTATCTACATATTTTGAATATATATTTATCTCCCATGAATCTCATCTAAAATTTTAGAATTTGAATCATTTCATGAAGTTTAATTCGATGTAACTTCATTCAGTGATGATTCATGACCTGATTGATGGTTTACTTCACAGATTTCAAAATGTCATGAATGGAAAGTACATATCATTTAATGATGTTACACAATGTGTAAAATGTGTTTTCAGTGACGATATCTCTATTTCATCATGCTTCAATAATTGCGTTCTTTTGAAAATGATCTATGATCATTCCAACAAAACCAATGTCATGCCAAGAATGAAGCTCACAGTTTGAAGTGTAATTTTGTTCTTCATTTTCCATGTTTTCCTTTGTTATTATTAAAAATAAAATTGGATATAAGAATTTGAAAAAAATAAATATCATTCATATATATTAAATTCAATAAATTAATGTTCAATTAATTTATATGTAAAATACCTTCAAAACATGTGTACAAAATAGATATATCAACTAGATACCCATACCATTATATTTTTCGGAGTTATCTTATACTCGAATGATATAATTGTGTCTTGGTGTCTTCTTCTTCCATGGGTTTTTATAGAATTTGTTCCAATTCGAACTATTGCGTATCTTGATCTTATTCTTCATTGATGTGTATCTTGACCCCACTATCTCTTTTATAGATAATATCCTTGTTAAGGAATGTGATATATATGTCAACCATACCATTTTTATATAAAGGATTGTATAGGAATAATTTCTATCTTTATATGGGATATCCAATCAATATATAGTTTATGCCTCATGTGTCTTTTTGTTACCTAAAGAGGTCTTAACAAATTATTTGCGTCTCAAAAAGTGTAAGTATAAAAAGATAAGGGGTTTTACACACTAAAATTGGTATATAAAACCATATTACATTTTAGTTTTAGTCAGATTGTTATAAATTGTGATATTTGTTATGTATATCCCGAAAAGTGTAATTGAAGACTCACATGACTCATCATACTTCTCACCAAGTCCAATTGGGTGAATTTCAGCCATTTGATTACACCATTCCAATGAGGTGCATAAAGATATATGAGTTGATATTGAATTCCCAAACCGAAGAGATAATATACGAGGTATTGAATAATATATTCCCTACTACAGTCATAAAAGAGTTTCTAAATCTACTTATAAATTTCATTATCAACATCATTTTTAAATTCCTTGAAACTATAAGATGAATATAACTTATATCTCATTAATTATACAAATCCATATCTAAAAAAATCATGCGTAAATGTTATGAAGTATGGGTACCCACCCCGCGTTACAACTGAAAATGGTTTACACACATCGGTGTGAGCTAATTAAAGAATCTTATTATCCCTATCATCTTTTACATTAAATAAAAAATTTGACATTTTACGTTGCAAACATTACTGATATACACACAGTGGTGTTAGTTCAAAGGAAACTAAATAAATATATTCATGTAATTAAGTAATTTGTTTTTGATTAAATGAAGAAGATAGTGATGGAAACGTTGGGAGTGGTATGAGTCACATAAACTAGCTTTGTTATCTACATCCATTGATTGGTTGATGTAATTAAAATCATTAAAATAGTTATTTAAATGTGACTTACAATAAATAATACTATTATATAAAATAAGAAACATTTATTCCGAAAATTGAAAACAAATCCATATGTATCAATTCTAGATACATAAATATTATTTTTTGTAATGAATGTCACATAATAACAACCTTTAAAAACTAAGATGATTCTCATTATCCAAGTGAGGTGGTATTCTATGATTGAAACTATAGAAGTTATGGCTCCATTGGTTACTCATAATTCATACCCCCCTAGGCCAATTTATGTGAATCTACATGGATTTTGCATTTGAATACATATGTGAGCTCCACAAGCATTATCTAATACACAATTTGTAGAAATAGGTATATTATACTCGATAAGAAATACAAATGAAGCTTACCGTGGATTCTTTTCATGGGTTCTATTTTTATTACATTGTTCATTCCATCCGCCTTCAAAAAAATTGAACCTTATTTCCTGGAATGTAGGTTGATGTTTTTATTCTTGAAAGTAAATTGTGACGAGGATTTGGGATCAGATATATTCTCTTACCGTTTCCATTTTTTCACCATAAGGGTAGAATAATTTTCACGCTTTATGTAATTATCATCTAGATGAAGTAGTCTGAGAAGATTTGGAAGAGATGTATCTATGTTGTTAATACAAAAATTAATAAAAAATCATAGGAATATCTGATGAAGTTATAAATGTATGAGATCAATGCACAATTATCTATGGAATTTAAACCTAGAGCCTCATGTTTGACAATATATCCAATTATTTTGACTATAATTTTCCCATCTAATTCATCATATCCAAGTTTTCTTTGAAAGAGTTCAATGAATATCACAAACAATTTCTATCCAGCTCTATCCTAATATAGAACAAGGAGATGCTGGAGAATGCTAGAAGAATCTATATTTTCATGAGACTTCATGATTTCAATAGATATGGTGGATGAAATTTCAGACTAAACATCGACCGTGTCACTTATGTGTTTATCATTGAATTTGATATATTTATCACTCACTTAATTTTCATAATGATCAGGACGTGAGGCTTGTAGTATATAATATTTATATTCATTGAATAACACTACTTTAAGCTATCTAAACTATTCATTAGTGTTTTTACCTTTAAATTTATTGTATTTATCCCATATTAATCATAGGGATAATGCTGATGTTGGACTTTCCATTATTCTATAAGTATAAAATATCATATTATTAGTACAATGATGGATTATAAATTATGTGAAAAAATAAATAAATTTAATTTTACTAAATCTCCCACTATTTTACCAAGTCTCAATGGACCCTACAATTGAACCCAAAATTTCCCCTCTCAAAATATATTTTAGTGGCAATGATCTATATATTTTTTATTGTCCAAATTCAGGACTTAAAAGTTATAAGTATTTATGCAGGAGGCTATTCAAACTAGAGGATTTTTGTTCCTTTATTTAGTGAGTGGACTACCCAATCAATTAATCATAGCTGGGATTGCCTCAACACTTTCCCAAGAACGTTTTATTAGACATATACATTTTAACACCCCATGATTTCAATAGAAGAAAATTATGGTCACTAGTATAAACCAAACACTACATTTAGAATATAAGAGAATATAACCACCTAAAACATTAAAATATATTTAATTGTAAATAAATTTAATCTCTTTGATATCTTGTGGCACAAATAACCCCAATATTTTTTGTGTTCTATACTTTATTAAATAAGAAACACAATTCTTAAACGACCCACGATATATATAATCGTCTTAACCATTATATCATAGCCATTAAATTGGTGGGTATGAATAGTGTGAATAATTTATGATATATATATATATATATATATTTAATACTAAATATAAATTATTGATGAATTATTAGTAAATAATTGATCAATTTTCCATAAAGTAATTTTATTTTTCAAAAACATGTTTTCTTCACAACCGTTTTTATCACTTTTCATGAAAAATACTATAATTAATTTTTGATTCTTTTAGAAAATTTAATTTATGAAATTTGAGTTATTTTATATATCAAAATATCAAAATTTCATGTGGATTTTTTTGGAAATTTTGGAAAATATTGATTTTTTGTTTAATAGTGATAAAATACTAATTTTTTGTATTGTGTTTTTTTAATAAATTAAGTAACTAAAATGTAACATTATATTTTGAATATGAGTTTAAATAAAATAGTTATTATTTAGTTATTTTTATTAAAATTAATGACATATAAATCATAATTTTTTTTTAATTTTTTTATAAGTTTGTTTTGGGGTTTAGAAAAATATTTTTCTTCTTCAGAAAACAAATTTTATAATATATAATTTTCTCCATTTTAGTTAATTAAAATAATAATTAATTGAGAATTATTTAAATTAAATTTATGGATTATATATCAATAAATATTAATTTAATATTATATAATGATGTTTATTATACATTTAATTAATATAAAATCAGCTTATGCTTGAAATATATAAACTTATATAAAACAAAATTTAGCATCATGTCTGTATATTTTGTTTTAAATTTTATTATTTCTACCTGTATATTATTTTAAATAAAATAAAATTCAAATTTAATTCATAATTTGAAACTTATTATAGGGTTATGTTTTGATGATTTTATGAAAATATAATTTTTTTGGATGAATAGTGAAAAGTAAAAAATTTAATTGAAAACTGCTTTTTCATTTAAATTAAATATAATGTTAATTAAATTTTAATTAAAAATTAGTGACATTATATATATATATATTAAACCAATTGGTTTTATTTTAATCAATTTCATACTGAAATTTTATTGAACAACTTTTCAAACGTTTGAACATTTTCTCTTCGATAACATGTTTTATCAGTGCTTTTGCAGGATTCCTATTAAATTAAATTGATACACATATAATAATTGAATATGGAAAATTAGATTTCATATTTAGAATCAGAATAATTTATATTATTTTATATGTTCAACATAATTTTTTACAAAAAAATAGAGAAAATAGTAAAAATTAATTATCATGGTTAAGGTAAAAACTGGTTTACTAGGGGGTTGAACTAAAACGTTAGGGGTTATGATGACCCTAAAAAATGTATAAAACCTGTTTTATGTCTATATTTAAACACTAAAAATTATATTTTCATGAATTATTTCTTATTAGTGCTGTGTGACCTGATTAAAATGTTTCTGGAATTCATTCTTTTTAAAGATTTACAAGTGTGCCACTCGCCTCACTAAGTTATGGCCACCCCACTCCTCCCAATATACTCTATAAAAAACCCATTGGATCTGGAAAAAATACCACAATAACTTACATAATTCCATAATATCATCTAATATGATTATTTGTTTTGTAGAAATCCATCAACATAAGTCTATTGGTGCAAAGAAAAAGAAGTTACCTGAAGAAGAGGTAATAATCATCAATAAGTATTTTTATTCAAATTCTTCCCTCAAATAATTAAATTCTGATTAAACCTTGATTTTATTATAAAATAATTATATTAAATATAATTATATTTTTTATGTTAATTTCATAACCTAAATTCTTATCATATTCCATCAATGGGTCATGAAATCATCCTTCTTGTGTACGATGGACTACCGCTTGGCGAACCGATATCATTAGTTTTTCCATTACCATCTCTAATGGTTAGATATTATGGTGGATTTACGATATATATATATATATATGATATATATAACATAATTATAACTATTGATTCATGAAATCATATATACATTTTTACTTTCCATTACTTAGATTATATGATGTTTTTGCTCTTGTGTACGACGAACTACCAACTCGAGAAGCTATGTGATTCTTTTTCACTAACACATTATATGGAAAACAATATGGATAAATTTAGTACATATAAATGATATAAATGAAATAATAATAATTTTAATGAAATATTTATCATTGAGAAATGATAATATATCATTTTATTTCTTACATTTTCACTCACTGAAAAATGATAACATTGTTCATTCACATGTGGACTACCACCTTCATGAAGCGAAGTGACTCTCTATTTTTGTCACCACACAACATTGATGATATAGATATTAGTATATTTACATGAATAATATTTTATTCCTGATATTATGATCATTATATAATGATATAACAAGAACGACTTCCTATTTTTAATGATCATTGAATAAAAGGAAACGTTACTCATGCAGACATACGATCTATTATCTCCATGACCGTAACACACTCCATTTTTTAAAACCATATTTCAAAATTACTCTTAAATGTATAATTGATGTAAATATATTGAAATTATTTAATTATTATTGTTTCCTATATTATAGAATTATATTATATAAATAAGAAATAAATCATTTATAAAAAAGCATATAAGATAAAACAATTTAACACATGAAATAATTAAAATAATGAAATAATATCAATGAATGGGTCATAAGTTGTTTTAATAAGATCATATAATATTATATAAATATTAATTTTGTTATTTAATAAGATAATAACATGCCTGAAACCACTATATAGGAAGTTAAATCATGTTCATAAAAAGGATGTGTGAGTTAAGGGATTTATTAACTCAATTTTCAATAATTAGGTAAGACTTCTACTTCACAAATTAAGTCCTGATAATAATATGTTTGTAACAAAAATTTATTATTTTATGCTGTATTTAAAATTTATTCATATGTATTTAAATATGATACACATAATAAATTTTTTGATTAATCCCTACTTAAATGATATGATCTTTGTAACAGATTTTTGTATAATTCTTTCTTAATTAAGGCTTACGTCATGTTACACACCTATCTTAATTTATGAGATAACCATATAAAGCATTTGTCTTGTAATATATTGAATTTATTTATTTTCATGATATTTTATGTTTAATTTAAGTTTTTACTTTAATGGGGCTTATGATTCAATGTTACCAATTTGGTAAGAGTTTTGTGTTTTAATCTAATTGATTATCTTGATTATTTATAATTAGGTATCCAATTTTAAAATTTTATGATATACCTATTAAATATTTTTATTATTTTTCACATCATATAGTTAATCATGATATTTTTAATTAATTTTACTATTTTACCACTCATTGGTATTTAAAATAATTAATAAAATGTTTTTAATAAAAATAATATTTACTTCCCTCTTCGGTCAAAACCCCTTTTTCTTCCAAATAGTTATTTTCTAAAATAGTTCTCAAAATTATTTTTAACATTACTAAATTTTTTTATTAATGAAATATTTACCCATGTTTTAAATTTTATAATTTTTTAAGGAATCTTCATGTTTTTTTACAAACAATTACCATTTGTATTTTAATGAAAAATTGAAAGGAATATTTGTTTTATTGTGGAAAACATGAAAACAATATTCCCTATTAATTTAATATTAATATTTCTTTATGAGAAAAAAATGATATTTTCAAAGAAAACAATTTTCAATATATATTATAATTTAAAAATTGTTTTCCAAAATTAAAGGATATTTTCATTAAGAAATGATTTAATTGATTTTTAATGACTCCTTTGTATGTTTCCAAGGATGTTTTCAATGAATTAATTTTTCACTATTTTTTAGATTTTTAGTTTAATTGTTTTCCAAATGGAATGGTTATTTTACTCAAAAATTTATTTAATGGTATTTTAATGGTATTAATATTAATTAATTTTCATATCCTTTATAGTTACTTATGATACAATGTGGATAATTTGTAGTGATACCATCCTCATTCTTTCTAAGGCTAGATGAAGATTATTTTAAATAGATTTTTATAGAACTTGTTTTTTTTCCATGGGTTAATAATTTTTCAAAAGGGATTTTTAGGGAATGAATTTCTTTTTTATGGGTTAATAATGTTTGAAATATGTTTTAGTGAACCCATTTCCTTTCCAAGGGTTAACCATGTTTCAAAGGTATTTTTATGGAACCAATTTTTTTATGAGTTAAACACGTTATAAAAGAGAAAATCGTTGTTTTTTGAGTATTAGGAAAAAATGAAATCTCTATATTCTATATTTATGTCATGTTCATTTGAAACTTCTTATATGACAGGTGCTCCCAGATAGTTCTAGGTGAGACTATTATAGATTATATGACTAGTGCGCTGAGATAGTGATAGTTGATACTATTATAACTTGTATGATGGGGGTGCATAGATATCTCCCCATTGTATTGTGTAATGATTATATTCTCTCAATAATTACATTAGAAATTGACCGCAAAATTATTCAATTTGTAAATTTTCTATATGTTTCATACGAAGATGGTGTTACATGATACCTACATGTTTTTTCTATTATTTATAAAATTTTATATTGTCAAATTCAATCAAGAATAAAACCACATGGATCATGATTACTGATTTATATGAATCTTTATTTTTTAAAATATTTTCGACATATTTGACAATTCGTGAATTTATGGGAACAAATTATTTTATTATTGTCTCTTGCACTCAAATTATGTCATAATAACCATATTAACTTCTTATATTCATTGATTATATTCACTTGTTAATACTTTTATTTACCCTTATTGAGTATTTGATCTCACTCATGTTATGTTTCCTTTTCCCCTGGTTATTAATAAATGACATTGAATGAAATATATTTTGAATGGATTTTATAAGGATGATGATGATGAACTAAGGTGAAATAATAAAACCTATGTTAACTGGGAGATATTATCATTTAATGAAATGCACAATATTTATAAAGGTGTTTTTGTTTGGTTTTATACAACTGTAAACCTAAAAGTCTTTTAGAATACCTGAGATCTAATTTTTTTCCTTTTAATTTTGTATTGTTTGGAAGGAAACAAATTAGGTCCCAATTATCGGTATCAAATCTATAAATGTAATGCTTATGATTTTAGCACCGTATCTAGGAGTGTGGTTTATATTGTATTATATTGGGTATCAGAGGTAGGTTTAGATAACTTTTGATATTAGGATGTTTTCATGTGATTTTATCCTAAGATTTATGGAAAAAATCATAGATCTATAAGCATAAGCATGATCACATTGTCAATGTATTAAACACCCCATTTTGGATTTGTGTGATGATATATAAAAGTGATTAATGAAATTTTAGGAGTTGTTTTAATAGGTTGAATTATATGAAGATATTTGGTTTAACATGAAATATGAATTTAATTTTTTTGACATAAGTTTTAAGGTATTTATAAATTCATGGAATTATTTAGTTTCAAATTTGGGTATAGATGTTGAATTTTGAATACTAATATAATATATGATGTTTTATATATTTGGGAATTATGATACCAAGTGCTAAGAATATTGGTTTTTATTATTGTCTAAAGATATGTGGAATAGATTTATTATCTGTTTTGTTGTCATGTGGTCTATATAAGTTGATTTTAGTGCTTCAGTCATGAAACATTCATTGTAAATACTCATCTTTTGGAGAAAAAATTTAGATTGTGGTGGGAATTGACAAAAGAATGAAATTATACACATAATTTAAGTATATTTCATAATGATGTTATTTTATATAGAAATAAAATTCCTCAAATTTATAAAATGTATATTTCTAGAAAAATCTTATCATATTACATTTATATACAATAAATTTTATGGTCTTCTAAATCATCAAATATTTATGGTTTTTAGGACCTTATCTTTCCACTGATCAATAACTTGTTTGTGATCAATGAACTCAAATTTCTAAACTTTTATTATTGAGATAATGTTCAAATTTCATGGAAATAATTTATTAGGGTGGGTGGGAGGATGTAACGGCCCGATATTTTAAAAGTGGGAAAATATATTCGACAATATAAATAAAACAAAACACTGAGAATATATTAGAATGTAACTCTTATATATTTGAAAACATAGTTATATATGAAAAAAAAATTAATCACGTAGATATATTGTGGTACATGCAACCCTAATATTTTTATGTTTGATAGTGTATTCAACATACAACACTAAAATTAAATAACCTTCCGCTATGTATATGACCATTACAACATAGCTGTTAAATTAGAGGGTGTAAGTATTATTAACTATTTTATGAAATATATAAATATAAGTTTTATAGTGAATATAAATTATTGATAAACTTTTCATAAATAATCAATCAATTTTTAGTAAGGTAATTTTATTCTTCAAAAATGTATTTTATCCCAAAAAGATTTTTATATATTTTCATTAAAAAATATTATAATTAATTTTTAGAACATTTAAAAAATTTATTTGATAATATTTAATCCATTTTTTAAATTTTTATATCAAAATATATTTTGGGTGAAATTTTTGATGTTTTAGAAAATACTAATTTTTAGTGAATAGTAAAAAAAGATTTTTTAAAATATATCATTTCATTTTAATAAATTAAATAATTTAAAAGTCACATTATGTATTGAATATGATTTAATTTAACATAATTATTATTTAGTTATATTTAATCCAATTAATTAAATTTTAATCATCATGATATTTTATTTTAGTATAAGATTATTTTTTGGTTAAAAATGATATTTTCTGAAAAACTATTTTAATATATATAATGATTATTGATTTTAATCAATTAAAATAAACCCCATATGGAAATGGTTTAAATTAAATTTACATATTATATGCATAAAAATATTAATCTATATTTATAAAAGTATTTTTATTATAAATAGGGTAAAAATATAATCATATTGTGCTTAAAAAAATACACATCTTGAAAACTCGCTTATTCATTGCGTCTATGAGTCTCGTTTTAATTTTTATTTTCCAATTTTTGAAATTTTATTTTGAAAACTAAACTTAAATTTTTGAATCATATTCTCATAATTATATTGGGGTGAAATATTTATAATCTTTTAAAAGGATTAATTGTTTTTATGAATAGTGAAAAATAGATAATTAAAATTGAAAACTGCCTTTTTGTTTAATTTTTTTATAAAGATAAATTATAGTTTAAATTAGTTTTTATTTAAATTTAGCTCAATAATTAAATTATTAATATAATTTAGGTCATTTTAATATATTTAATATTGATGTTGGATATAAAAATATCAAAAACATTTGAACATTTTCTCTTTGAAAATGGATTCCTCATCATGTATGCGAGATTTATTTTAAACTATATCTTTACACATATAAGAATTGAATTTGAAAAACTGTATTTAATATTTTTAATATTAATAATTTAAATTATCTAATACGGTCAACTTAATATTTAACCATAATGATCAATGAAAATAGTATCAATTAAGTAGCGCCATAAAGGTAAAAATTGGTTTACCAAGGGTTAGTCTAAAAATCTATGGGTTAAAATAAAAAATGTATAAATTACATTTTATTACCATATCTCAACATTATAACTTTTATTATTGAGAGTTGTCCATTTTTAGTGCCTTGATACATGAAATAAATTTTGGTGACATTCATTTTTAAAAAAAATAACAAGTGTACCACTCACCTCACTTATGATAGGATACCACCTATCCTCATATTTCCACATGATGTAAACCAATTTTTTAAGACAATACAAAAAAATTATCTAATTCCTTCCTATAATCTTACATTCCTTTTTTCAGGTATAAATCCAGTAATGGAAGGCCTTTAGTAAAAACCAAAAGAAGATACCAAATTAAGAGGTAACATATTTTAATGAGATTTGTTTATTTCATCCTCCAAGTCATTAAATTAATCTTAAACAATGATTATATAAAAAATTCAATATCATTAACATACTATGATTTTATTATGTTAGTGGAATAACCTAAATACTTCTTCTCTTCCATCAATTGTTATATGAAGTCCTCATTCACGTGTGTGGAGGACTACCTTCTCAATAACTGATATGATTCATTTTTCCATTAACATTTATCATAGTTGGGTATGATGACAGATATAGAGTATATATATTATATTTATAATTTAATTATACATATTTATTAATTAAATCATATATAAATTTTTTTAATTTCCATTAAATAGTTTATATGATAACGTTACTCGTGTGTACAAGGGGACTACTACCTCATTAAGCAATGTGATTGTTTTTCTAAAAATATAATTACATGATAATAATGATAATTTTTATAAATATATATTTTAGAAATGAAATATTTTTAATTCTAAAAAAATTATATATCATTTTATTTTACACCTTCTCACTCAATGAAATATGATAATGTCGTTTCTGTATGTGTGGAATACCGCCTTCAAGAAGAAATGTTACTCTCTGTCTACATCAAGAAACCACATAGAGGATATATATATATATATTTATATATTTAATGGAAAAATATATAATTTATGATATTGTTATCATATATTTAAATATAAAATTTAAGATTTTGTCTTTTCTCAAGTACTTTTCTTGATGAGTTTTTTGTTTGAGGCACAGTGGCCATGTCTTGTTCGATGATGAAGAGAATTTGTTAGGGAAATGACTTCTAGTTCAATGATACAAGCTTTTATGTATTAATGGATTTAGTGATTTGACCTAGATGCTATAATTGGGACTTCATATCTCTTGAGGTTTGGATAATTAAAGGAAAAATGGGATGAAAACTCAACTACATGACATTTTCTTGTCGTGTTAGGGATTACAAATCAAGGAATGTTTTGAAGGTTTTAATTAAATATATATTTAGGTGACATTTTTTTCAGATAACACCATTAAAAACATTTACACAACCGGTATCTATGTCACACACACTATAAATGCCCAACTAGCTGTTTCAAATGTGTTTTGCAGCTGAAATTTGTTGTATTTCACTACATATCCTCTACTCTCGACCCTAGGGAATCATCCATATGATATTGGGGTGCCAAAAACCCTTCCAAATATCCCATTTTTGTAAGGAATCCCTACTAAGTTTTTTGGTTCGATTTACTCACCTTTTTATTCCTTCTCCAACCCATTGTCGTGAAATCCCTTTACCAACACCATTGTTGGTTTTGATGTTGATCAGTTTTGATCTTGGAACCTATTTAAAATCATCCGCACCTTCTTACTCATAGTCATTGTCCATAGGTAGAATTTTTGTATCATGAGTATATGGTAGGTTGTTTAAATCATAACCCTATTATTTGATTATAGTAAATTTTATGTAATAACTTTACTGATACATCAATGCATGTTCCCAAGTTATTTAAATAATTGAATTAGATTATCCTTTAAATTCCTTTCGAATCAAATGGAATTGTTTTTGGAAAATGGCTTAATGTTTATTTAGAATGATAGGTAACCAGTGGTTATTTATTTTTATAGAGTCCCTAAATTGTAGATTATTTTTTATTGATATATTTTTTATTCAATTGTGGATTGAATTTCATTTGGAATGTGAATGAATAATAGAAATTCACATAATTAACCATTTAGATATATTATGTGACATTGTGATATCCATGTTGTCTAATGGTAATTGTTTTCTTGGCTAGGATTTTTATATAACGGGCTATGACAAGGAATTTTCACACTTAAATGATGTAATGCAGATTGTGAGAAGGCTCGACATAGTCCGTTGCTATAATGCTTTTAGGTATTTGACCTCGATTTGTTATTGTATCTATACCACGACTATATAGTTAGGGTTAGCATGGCAATAAAAAAATTCTCATTTATATTCCATCATCGGTTTGAAGTAGGTTGTTTACCTAGGTAATATGATTGGGGTCGGTGTGTTCATAAGACATGCTCAGAGATATTTTTACATGGTGCCAAAGGAGGTTGTTTACCTTGGTTATATGATTTTGGTTTTCATGGTCATAATAAATTCTCATAGATATTTGGGAAAGGCACTTAATAAGATTTTTAACCTTGTATACAAGGTTGTGGTTGGTATGGTCATAAGGAATTCTTAGAGATATTATGGTGAGGAGCTAAAGTAGGTTGGTGCATTTATTTAATCATTGAATTAATTAATACACCCATTTATCCCTTTATATCATATACATATTATCATACTATTTTTTAGACATGGTGGTGTCTATTTATTGGGATGTAGTCACACCCAATTTAGGCCACTATTTCACTCCCAAGAAAATTTGGTGGTTGTAGGTTTGGACAAGGGAAAAAGACCTTTCAGTTGATTCTTTGACAGCTGTTGGGATAGAATTTCGAGAAGGGACTAGTTTAAGAATCGAATCTCGAAACATTGATTATTATTTTGAGTCTAAAAGGACTTTTATCAAGTTTTTATATCATGTAATTTAGTTTCATTTCATCACATTATTTCATTATTTATTTATTATTATTAGATTATTTATTTGGGGTTAATTGTAATATCTTCCTATGTATTTAATTTGATTATTATATCAGTTTTATTATAGGCTTTTTTACTTCTATAAAAATTTATAATAGAGGGTATATTCTTCCCATAATACACTTTACACCCCTATTACTAGTTAGTAGACTTTGGTGTACAAGAAGTTTGGCTGGAGATATATTGACCAACGTTTTTAGTCCATGTGAGAGAGTGATGGATTGGGTGATATTAAAATGTGGTGTTAAAGGACCATCTTTTCTTTTCTTGAGCCTTACAATTCAGGGAAAGGTTGAATGAAGAATATGATGTTTCATGACATGGTAATGAACTTGTGCATTGGAGTAGCAAAACCATACATGGTTGAAAATTTAAGTACCTAGGGATGTGATTGTTGTTTGTGTCATTTGCTTTTATTAATGTTGATGTTATTTCAACTTGGGTTATTCAAATGTTGTTTGATGTTATCAGTTTATAATGTTACTATTTCTTGAGTTTCATAATCATGTCTTGGAATGGAGCAATATGAGAATACATGTATCATAATAGGCACAAATGGATATATTAGAATGCATTATTCAAAAAAGATACATATTTTTTTTCATGTGATATAGAATTTTTTATTTAACTATGGTATGAGTTATATTTTTCACTAGAAAAATGAAATGAGTTGTCATGAAACTCTAGAATATTTATAATCCTTTCCTAGAGATTCCAAGAGTTAAGTATTCTCTATTGTAGTCACCTTTTAGGTTGACCTTATTTCTGGCCAGTTCTCTAAGATGTGCATTTTTATTGTAAAGAAAATGCCTCCTCTTCATCTTTAACATGTACATCTGGAGAGTGGATATCAGAACACATGATAACACATCTAATCCAAAGCCTCCTATAGTTCATGAGGATAAAATGTATGTTCAGCTTCGTGATAGCTACCTAAGGGTCATGAGATCCATGTAATGAGAGACTATTTGTTCCATTCCTTTGATGTATGAACTATCAAGTGGGTTTCAGATTCAACATCCACCTATGTCTACTCAGGAAGGGGTACCCTAGAATCTAATTTATAGATTTAGTCAGTCCAAAAAATCTTCATGAATCTTGTTACACCAGTTAATAGAAGGGTGAAGCTTACTATGTATATGATCCATGGACCAACCAAGCAATGTTGGGATATTCTGGAAGAATATGGGGAGCATGATGACCTATCTTGGACGTACATTGACACAAAGTTACTAAGACATTTCTTTTGAAAACACTGGGGTATAAAAAATCTTGTGAATTCATGAATCTAATGTTGTAGGGGTTGTCATATCTAGACTATGCTGGATGTTTCACAGACCTACAATGCTTCATTCCATCATTGGCACCTGATGATATCTCTAGTGTGGGATGTTTCCCAGATGGTCTTTGATATGAGATCAAGTCACATGTAATCTTTTTATTATTTAAGAAGCTTTTAATACTTAATAAATTATGGACTCATCATGGAAGGGAATTTGAAAGAGGGCCCGAGCAGTGGCCTGGCTATTTCTGTAGGGCTATTTGGATGTTCTTGTTTGAGTTGTATGAAGCACCATTATAGTGGTTTTCGCCAATGGTGTAATTGGAAGAGCAGTCAAGGTAATGGACTGCCATATCAATATTTCTTCATTTACAGTGTAATATGTGTGGAATGTTTTACCATAAGTGCCTGCAGTGACCTTAACCCGTAGTCGAGTGTCATATGTGTGGGGGAATTGGTCATATTTAGAGGTGTTTTGTGAATTTGTCCATAGAAAACTAGTGGAATAGGATATAGATAGGCTCCAGAGTGGGGAAGGGGGTCATCTACCATTCATCAGGCTGGTGGCTATAGTTCTATAGTCCGTTTAGGATGAGGTAGGGGCCATGGTACCCTATCACATGATAAATAGTACAAAGAAAGGTCAATATCATAGGTTAGTCTTATATAGAGCCCATGGAAGAGGGAGAAGTCAGTTGGATATTTTTCAGTCTACCCTAGATAATGTGGATGCATGACTGTCTACCATTGAGTATAAAATTCTCATATCATATACCTTAGCTTGTGTTTTTTAGATATAGTAACATCCCATTTGTTTTTGTCTTCTCTAATTTCAAGTGGTTTTGGTCTAGATGTGGAAATATCAGATGGAATTTTAATCAATAACACACAGTTGGGAGTGATGTAAAAGAATATCAAACATTTCAAGGTTTGTTTTCTAGATATTGGGGATTATCGCTTCTTCTAGGAATCATTCATTCTTGAAATTATTTGATTCAACTTGATACTTTTTGTGTATTTGTTAGTTATATACCAATATCATCTTTACTATTATAAGAGAAGATTTACATTACCATCTATAGATGGAAGTTACTATTTTTACTAGGCTGAGTGGGATATTCAGGATAGTATTGCATGAATAATTCATGGTATATTGGATTTTCTCATAGATCAAATATCCAGTTATTCTCTAGATAATGATAGAATATAGGAATATTATTTTCCTCTAGTTATATAAAATTTTAGGGATGTTTTCCCTAGTGAGTTTTATATTGTAATGCCTAATAGAGAGTTTGAGGTCATGATTGAGTTGGTGTTGGGATCCGGTCTAGTTCTTATCTTTCCATACTGAGTGTCACTAGATGATATTTGGGATTTTATGGTTCAGTTGGAAGATCTAAAATTTAAATGATTCATATGGCTGAGTATATCTCCTTGGGGTTCTCCAATTCTCTTTTCTAAAAGGGCGATGGATCTTTACATAAGGTGTGGATTATCCGAATTTAAACTAGATGAAGACCAAGAACTTGTATTTTGTTTCATGTATTTATGACCAGTTGGATCAATTGAGATGTCAAAAGATATTATGAAAGATTGATTTGAGATCAATATATCATCAGTTATTCAGGAGACTATCAAACATACCAAGAAATACTTTTAGGAGAAGGTATTGATTGTATGAAATCGTAGGGATAATAGGTAGGTTCACTAATGCACCTATAGTATTCATGGCCTTAATAAATAGGATGTTTATTATATTTATGGTTCAGTTTGTGGTGGTTTTTGTTGATGATATCTTTTTGCACTCTCATTCAACAGATGACCATGTACACATTTTCACATCATTCTGAGTACATTGAGAGAGCATCATATTTATTCTGAGATAAATAAATTCATTTTCTATTTAAAATAAGTTCAATTTTTAGCCTAAGGAATTTTAGAGGAAGGAGTGTCAGTGGACCTAAAGAAATTGACAACTGTGATATATTGGTGTCAACCGAAAAACATGTTCAAAATATGCGTCTTTCTTGGATTATCACGTTATTACTAGAGTTTTCCATGTTTTGTTTGCCTATTGGAAGCACCAATGTCTTGGATAACCATGAAAGGGGTGATGTTAATTTGTTATCATGGTTATTAAAGATTTTTTCAATATATAAAAGGTAAGATGACATCAACACCCTTTTTTAGTTTAGCTATGCGGGTTAAATCCTATAATGTTTATTGTGACACATACAATGCTGGACATGTAGTATTTATGATGTAATAAGATTTAGTGGTTGTTTAAGACTCCAGGATGCTGACACCATATGATAGGAATTACCCTACTTGTGATCAAGAGTAAGAAATAGTTGTACATGCACAGAGATGTTGTAGACACTATCTCATGGGTAAATGGTTTCTGGTATAAACATATCACAAGATCCTCATGTACATCTTTTCATAAAAAGATCTTAACATTCAGTAGAAGAGGTGGATGGAGTATCTGCAGTATTAGGGCTTAAATTAGTTGATACACCAGGAAAGGGGAACATCATCGCTTACAATTTGAGCTTAAAGATGCATATAGTGATAGTATGAGAGTCTTGTGATGATTGGGGGATAATGGTTCACTTTTAAATAAAGCTTTTGGATGCTTAGATATATCATAGGTGAGTAGCTATGACTTCAACATATACTATAAACATGCTTTTGGACCAGATTAAGGTAGAGAAGTTTTCTGATCTAGAGGGATCTATTCTGAGAGATAAAATATTTGGAGGGGGAGATTCCATTAATATGGTCTCTCGGTATTGTAAATTATATTATTTTCCATGGTCGAGTATAGGTTACTATGGGATTGTACAAGGTGCTGGTGAAGGAGTTTCATGCTTCAATATGGGTAGTACATTGAAGTTTAACAAATATTTGTTGTGATGTCCATCGACAGAACTAGTTTTTAGGAATGAAGAAGGAGGTGGAAAGATTCATGGATAGATGCTTCAATTTCTAGTATATTAATGCCAAGAATTAGAGGCAAACTGGTCTTTTGAAAAAATTTTATAATCTAGAGTGTAAATGGGATGATGTCCCAATCGATTTTGTGACAAGATTACCCTAGATGACCCATAACAATAAGGTTGTATGGTTGTTTTTCAATTTACTAACTAAGGAACCAACTTCTTTCCTATTAGGGAAACCTTTATAGTTGAAGACCTTGAAAATAACTACATGAGTGAGGTTGTTCAGTTTCACAGTGTTCTGACGATTGTCGTTAGAAATAGAGATCCTTATTTCACATCGTGTTTTTTGAAATGTATTCAAATATCCTTGGGATTACATGTTCTTTTACACACAAACTATCTTCCATAGACTGATGGTCAATCTGAGTGGAGTATCCTCGTTCTAGAGGATATGTTACGATCATATGTTTTAAGATTTTGTGGGTTATGAGAGAAATATATGACACTCATGAAATTTTCATATAATAACTATTTCCATGCATCAATACAAATGAATACTTTTGAGGATTTGTATCAATGGCTATGATATTTTAGTATTTGTTGGAGGGTGGTAGGTGAGTCAAAATATATTGGTCCTGGTATTAGGTTGGATAAATAAAAATAGGTTCAACTGATCAGATAGTGGTTGGTGACCACGCAGAGCAGGCAAAAATCATTTGATGACTTTTAGAGATGACCTCAGGATTATGAAGTTGGTCATCTTGTTTTATTTTTATTTTCTCCTAGGTTAGGGAAGCACCATAACATGAAACAAGGAATACTAGAGCTCTAATTTTTGGGGGTGTTTCAAATAGTGGAAAGGGTTAGTCTAGTGGCCGACTATACAACCCTTCCACCATGCTACAGTTCCATGCATGACATGTTCCTAATGTTAAAACTATGAAGATATCATCTAGACCATTATAATGTGATATATGTAGTAGAGATCAATATTTGTGACCTTTTAGGATCATTCAATATGAATTTTGGATCACAGTGAGAAATATCTTCTGTGTTGGACTATGCATTTGATTCGAGTTCAGTGGAAGCTGGGAGAGTAATGAGGAAACTTCAGAGAGGGTGTTTGATATGTGTAAATACATTACACACCATGTAAATACTAGACCATCTATTTTGAACATATTATTTAGATAAGATATGATTTATTTCAATACACCTCATCTCTTCTTTACCCTAGGGATTTCTCTAAGTTACATTGGGGTGTCAGCATCAATTTAATATTTCTTGTTTGTGTGAGAAATCCCATGAATTTTGTATTGGTTACATTTATTCCTCTATTTTTTCATTCTCCAATACACTTTAGTGAAACCCCTTGTCCAATTGTGTTATTGGTTTTGAGGTTTTTCAGTTCTATTCCAGGAACTACATTGCAATCATAAACATCTTCTTCCACACAAGCATTACATACATGAAGCATTTTCTATCGTCAGTATATGGAAAGGGGGCCTAAATCTTAACCCTATGGTTTGATTACTGTCAATATTATAAAATATCAGGATTTATCTATCATTCTGTAATCCCAAATTAATTAACTAATTGAATGAGATTATCCCTCAAATTCCATTGGATTCAAATGTGATTATATTTCGAAAATGGATTAATATATGTTTATAATGACATGAAACATATGGTAATTTCATGTTACAGGATCCCTAAATTGTGGATTATTTCTTATTGATATAGTTGTTATCCAATTGAGAATTTAAATTCATGTGGAATATGAAATAATAGTCATAATTCACATAATTATCCATTGAGATATATGACATGTTATTGTGATATCTATGTTGTATGGAATGAAATGTGTTCTATAATGATATGCTTATATAACGGTCTTAGACTAGGGACTTGTACATGTATATGCTATTATGATTATAGTGAGAGGGTTCAACTCAGTCAAATATTATAATTCTTATAAGAATTTGACCTGGAAATGTTGTGATGATAATATGTATTTAACATAGAAATGATTTAATTATTAGAGGAATTTGACCCGGGTTGGTTGTTGTGACTGTAACACAGTTAAATGGTTATGGTTGGAATGGTCTTAAGACATGGTATGAGATATTCATTCATGGAACCAAAGAAGGTTTGTTTACCTTGGTTATATGATTATGGTTGGAATTGTTGTAAAAAATTCTCATAGATATTCCGACATAGCATTGATGTTGGTTGTTTACCATGGTAATTTGACTGTGGTTATCATGGTCATGATACATGCTCATAGATATTCCAGCATGGCACTAAAATATCTTTTTTACCTTGGATACCTGGTTATGGTTGGCATAGTCATAATACATCATCAGAGATGTTAACAAAAGGATCCAAATAAGGTTATTGAATTTATTTAATTATTTAATTAATTAATACACCTATTTATCACTTTATTTCATACTCTTCTTATTATACTGGTTCTATTTATACATGGTGGTGTTTACCTCATGAGTTATACTCACACCCTATTTGGGTCACTATTTAGCACCCATGTATATTTATTGGAAGAAGGATTGGACAAGGGAAATTGAATTTTCTGTCGATTTCTTATTTTCTATTGGGTTGGAGTGTGGAGATGGGACTAGCATGGGGATCATGACTCAAGAATATGTTTATTTATTGAGTTTTCTTGTCCTGTTATTATATTTTTTTATCATGGAATTTGTTTCTGATGCTTTTTCTATGGCGCACACATCCGTCTATTTGAGGATAATGACACTGTTAATTTCCCCACATTACCACATTCCAAATGCGAGCGACATCCGTTCATTGTTTAGGGATGTCTTCTCCTTTATCAAAATGGGTCGAGGGGATGTTGGTTCTTCCTCCCGCGGATTCCTCCTCGGAACTCATCACCTTGTAAGGGTCTCCCTTTTATACATAAGACGTTGTTCATGAAACTCTTCCCAGTTCCATATTTTCATGAACACCAGTTAATTACACTGCTTCTGTCAGGACATTCCAAGGGGTCCAGTTAGGGTTATAACCTTCAGTTGGGGGAGTAGTCATGTTGGACATCACTGGCGTGTTTGGATGTTGTAACCCTAGCGCGTGTGGGTTTCTTCCCCTTATTATATGGCTTATTGAGGGTTTGGAAGTCTAAGGAATCCCACATTGAATGCGGGGAGTTATATTCCATAGGCATGTATCTGATGTTTTCTTCATCTTCTTCTGTTTAACATAGGGTATGCCGCATGTTTAATGTCTAGCGGAGATGGATTAGACTGATTGACACACTATCTTGAGTGGATCAGGTGGGTGCATCCACTGGATGGAACAATAATGTTTGGGATAATGCATGGTTAACAACCCAGTTGTTGTTAAAAGGAACAAGGAATGAGGTGGCACGATCCCACCAAGATGTGGCTTCCCGAGTAAGAATCCAAAAGGATAACGGATGGTTATGTGATATGGGTAGAGAATGAGATGGAGTCAACTCAGGGATGATAGTGACATTAGGATTGAGTCTCGGAGATACCTCCAATGTTTCCATGTGGCAGGGAATCAAATTCTGCGTAGTTCATCTAAAAATGACTTACCATATTTTGTGGACTTCAATGAATTACTGACGAATGAGGTTGACAATGGCTTACCCTGAATAGGGGTCGCAACATCTTACCACTGGATGGGGTCACAACGGCTTACCGCTGGATGGGGTCACAACAGCTTACCGCCAGATGGGGTCACAATGGCATACAGATGGATGGGGTTGATCCTCTGGGAGGCTTCCTACACACCTTATCTAGGAGAGAAGGATCAAAGAACACATAGTTCGGGATGGTGGATGTAGTTTAACGTCCAACATGATGAAAAGTGGGCATTCAGTTTAACATAATGTGGGATGAAGGTGGTCTGACGTGAAGGGGGGGGGGGGGTCCGAACCAGTGGTTGTTGGGATAGAAACTCTTGGAGGCTTCCCACATACCATGATTTGGAAAGGATCAAAGATCTCATAGTTTAGGTTGGGTTTAGTGAACCGACGTGAAGATGGTGAGGACCAATTGGTTTTGGGTTTGAACCACAAGGAGGATTCCTACGTACCTTGACTTGGCAATGATCAAAGTCCACATAGTTCGGAAAGGGGTACGAGGATTACACTCTAAGGAGGCCCAGAGAATATTTTATGGTTAGTGCTTTCTCTACGACCACGTGAATCGTTCATAGTGTGAGAAACAAGAGGCAAAAAAGAAATGATGATCACATCTCAGAAGGTGCATCTGTGGGAAGTGGAATGGGGGTTTACCCGTAGTTAGCAGCCCAAAGAGGAAACAGGGGATTATGCATGGTTAGCAGCCTGAGGAGATAGAGATTGGGAATTAATCCATGGTGGAGTCCCAGGTGGTGACAATGCACAATAAGAGAGGGATTTGGAACCTTGGAAGTGAGGAAGAGCAGAGATGCTACATCCTATGAGAAATTCTAGGGGCTTACACCAGGGTGGTTTCCCTTTCCCTACGGACGAATGCTGTTACAATATTGTGGTTGTAATTCCATCTGAGGAATGATCTCACATCCATGGATACCAGTGGGCATGTAGAATGTCCAAGGTGTGGGAGCCCCGCGTCCGACGCATGGGGCGTGGTCACAGTTTAACTCATGTGCTGAGGACGATGGTGCTTGGCATTTTAACATTCTGCAGTTCGGACGAAGTGGGTTCACTCCACACCCCTAAGTCATACATAATGAATACCCTCCCACCCTTGAGGGAAATAAGGCATCGATAATGCCATGGTTAGGGGGTGTTAGGGAGTTATCCATTGGGCGGTCCACATGAGTGTTGCTATGAAAATGAGCAATGACCGTTAGAATGGATGTGTTCCACTAAGGAGAAACAATGGTGAATGGGGATTACACATGGAAACTGCTCGTAATGTTTTCCTCATGTCAGTCCATGAGGGCATCCCAATTCACTGGTGGGTGGATGAATATAATTGAGGTCCATAGCTCTGTGTTAGTGCACAAGCGAGATAACATCAAGGGCATTTGAATCCATCTAAACAAAGGGAGATGAAAAGTGTGAATCACATACCCAACATTCAGAATGCGGTAAGGGTGGCATGGCGATGAAGGATAATTGTTGACCATGTTCAAAACCCCTCATCCATATCGTGTTATCTTGAAATCAGGACAAACAAATGCGGGTCGACTGCTGACCATGTTCAAAAAACAGGACCTAAATCAAAGTGTTGTCCAAAGACTTCCGGGGTGTTGGCCTAGGACGGTAGGTGAGCCAAGGCGGCATGGGACCGGGTAGTTAGGGGTCCCTTTAGAAATGAAATAGTATGATGATATAAATGAAGAGCACACAAGGCATGAGGTGGAGTGATGGAATTTTTGAATGGATTCCGACCCTCTGGAAATTATGCCACTATAACCACAGAAAGAGGAATCTTATGCTTAGAACACAAGGAATCTCTTATTTGTAACAAGAGGCATCCTATTTTTGAATTATAGGGAATGATACAGTTTATAGTCATGTTGGGAGGACTATTAGAATTGTATGCTTGTAGTATAAGGCATCTCTCTCTTAGAGAAAGAGGAATCCTATGTTTGGAACATAGGGTGTACTATAGTTTATTGTCATGTAGAGAGTACTATTAGGTATAAGGTGCCTATAAATGGATGGTGTTGGGACTTACGCAAGAGTAGCCCTTTCTGGTTCAACCTTGTATATAAGCCAGGTGATGGGGTTCATATTAGTTTCTAGAGGAATGGTTCAACTCAAGGTACTTTGGGGGATTGATGATGAGAATATCAAATAACTACATAGGAAATAGACCAAGAGAAATATGCTGACTCATGGTGTTTCACAGTGTGCAGAGGAATATCTCAAATCATGACATCCCATAGGTGCAAGGCGGCTGTGCATAAGGGCACAATAGAAATTGCCGACATCCCGACTTGAAATGTTCATGGTGCGACTCCCCATTTTTCACGCGGGTCAGTGATGGGATGGGTTGTGTGCAAGAAGGAAGGATTGCGCTCCATAGGGAATCCCTATGCAAAATAGGGTAGGAGTGCGTGCAATAGGGAAGTCCTGTGCACAATAGGCCTGGAGTGCGCACAATATGGTAGATGTGTGCGCAATAGGGGGTCGTGTGTGCAATAGATAAAGAATTGTGCACAATAGGGGAGGTTGGCATGAGAAAGGGGTTCTTTGCACACAATAGGGAATATGCACGCAATAGAGGTCCATGGGTGCAATAGGGAAGGAATTCGCGCAATAGGGGAGGCTGGCGTGCAAAAGGGGATCTTTGATTGTAATTGGAAATGTGGGCGCAATAGGGGATCCAAGCACACAATAGGGAAGGGATTCTGCACAATATGTGGTGTTTATGTGGAATATGGAAGGTGTGCATGCAATTAGATAGGTACAACACTGGTACGCAAAAAACAGGGCACTGTGGCTCTGTTGCGCGGAACAAATTATGCTTTGTCTGCAAAATTGGGCATGTTGGCCCTGTTACGCGCAAAAAGTGATGTTTTTGCGCCCAAGATGGGGGGTTTTACACCCAAGCACAAAAAATTTGGACTTATGTGCATTATAGAGGCCACCGATCTCCGGGGGCTTCAAGAAAGAATGTGGTTCACTTGTATTTATAGGAAAGCCCTTGAATGTTGGTGCACATAAAATTCCATTCCAATTCTCTGCGCAAATCCATTATACACGCATGATACCTTTTTTAAGTGAAAGATTCGATATTTTATGTGAAAGATTCCCTATTTTACATAAAAATCCATATTTACGTGCATGATTCCATTTTTATGTGCAATATTCCCTTTCTACACTAAATCCATACTTTGCCCCAAAACCGTCCTAGATGGCCATTTCCAGCAGCATGACTTCGAATAGCCGTAACTTCTGATATGTAACTCTATTTGGGCTCCACGACTAGTCAAATCAAAGATTTATGAATGAGATACACTTCGGCATCATATAAGGAAGCATTCACGGAATTACATGGATGCGTTTTCTGGTTCCAACAACATTTAGTTACATTCCATCACATAATTACAATATTATTTTATTATTATTGGATTAATTAGTTGGCCTTAATTTTTACATTCCACTATGTATTTACATTGATTATTATTTTTGTTTTATTATGATTTTTTATACTACTTTGACCCTTCATACAAGGGTTTATAGTCTCACACTATACACTTTATAGCCCACCTACAGGTCAATAGATTCTGGCATACGGGGAGGCATGATTGAGGTCTCATAACCAACCCTTTATGGTCATGTGAGAGAGTTCTAGATTGGGGTACATTACATAAAATGTTGCATACCCCCTTTTTATAATGATCATTGAAAATGGGATTGCTACGTATGTGTACATATGAAATATCATCCCCATTATCACAATTTACTTCATTTATCAAAACCAACTTTTGGAATTAGTATTAAATATATAATGGATGTATAAATAAGAAAATTATTTCATTATTATTATTATATATATTTTCTAAATATATTATATGCACAAGAACCTGAAATCTTAAAAAAAAATAATGAATTAGAAACTAAGACAATTGTCACCTAAAATAATGAAAATAATGAATAATTATTAATGAATTGGTGATAAGATATTATAAGGGGATAATATATGATATTTTAAATATTATGTTGGTTTGAGTGGAAACTCTAGAGGGGGGTGAATTGAGTTCCAATTAAAATTTCTGTTAGAAATATTTCTCTTAAAATCCCCAAATTTAAAAACAGGTTAAACTGTAGTGAATTTATACAGATTGTAAAAGCTTAATTAGTTTCTCAAAGATTGATTAGGTCTTAGTTATTTTAATCAAAAGATTAACATAACTTTTGAAACTAACTTACTAGTTCACAATAAGTATAAACACTTTCTAATTTAACTATCAAAGTAACTTTTATTTTTTTTATTTCAATGTAATTAGTAGCGGAAAAATAAAATATATAGTATACTTTAGATTAAGAAAGGATGCACAGAAGATATAACCAAGAGGTTTAGTCTCAAGCCGAGACTTACTTCTCTCAAACAAATTATATATATTTGATCCACACAATAGATCAGGGTAAACAACAGTACAGAGACTGTCCAGGTACTATGACCTCTACCACAGTTGTTCATGGGAAACAAAACAATAGCACACTGGCTGTCCAAGTCCTAATTGACCTCTACCACTATCCTAAGTGGGATACAAAGACTTATTGAATGTTTGTGGGATGATTTAGGGATCGCCTAGTTTAGCACAAGAGATAGTCTGAGTAAATAAACTACAGAATACACACACTTCTCAAAATTTAAATAAAATAATCACTAAGAGAGTATATATGAGTTTTATAATTATCTAGTGATTTGAAGTGCAGCTCTGGACTCTTGATTAATCAGGAATGTTTTTGAGTCCTTCTCTAGTTTTTGTCTGAAAAATAGATGGTTGATTTCTTCAAGTTCAGTTTGATCATCTTGAGTGTGTGAGTAGCTCGTTGTTATTCTTCACTCCCTGACTGAAGTTCGAATGGTGTTCTCTTCTTGAAAATGAATGGCTTTGTGTATATCCAGTGTTCTTCAAGTATGAATGTAGCATTTCTCTTCTATGTGAGTGCACCACTTTTCAACGCCATTTAGCCCTTGCTTTACCACACTTCACAACTACTTTATGCTCGGCCTTTGCCATTCCTTTTATAGCATTCAGCTCCGGTCAAAGGGTATGATTACCTTTTTATAGGTACGAGATACGGTTCCATGACATGCCAACAACTATCATTAAATAACATTAGTTGCATTAAAATCATCAAATATTAACGTTGCTTAATAAATAAATAATATAGAGTATAGAGTTTGACTGGTCAGTCTTTCATTAGTATCCTTCTGTTGGTAGATGTGTAATGATGGACTTTGTATAGTTGTGGCCTCCTATCGGTAGCTATTTGTCCTTGTACCGATAGCTCCTTGTATTGGTAGCTGTAACTCTGTGTATCAGTAGCTCTATATACCGGTGAATCCTTCTATCGGTAGATCCTGGTCTATCAGTAGATTGCTTGAATCAGTGGCTCTTTTGTATTCATGACTCTATATCGGTAAACTTTGTATCGGTAGCTTGTGCATACCTGTAGCTCTGTTCTGTACCAGTGAAGTGTATATCGGTAGACTTATTCTATCGGTAGCTCAGATTCTATCAGTAGCTGTATGTATTGGTGGACATGATCTATCGGAGACATGTGCTTACCGATGGACTTATACATACTGGTAGCTCTGTGTATCGGTGAACTTTGCTTATCGGTGACTATGTCTTTCAGTAGAATAAGTACCAGTAGATCTCTATCAGTAGCTACAAGAAAATCAAGACTAACACTTATCTGGTTTATGAAAAACATATCCGATTGGGTTAGAATTACTTCAAAATTCATATAAACATAGATAAACATTTATTGAAATATATCAAAGATTATTTTAATATTCTTATCATCTTGATAATAGAATGCTATAGGTTTAACGAATTAATATATATATAAAAAGTTATTTGGGATTATCAAAGCATGTAAAAGCATAATTGGGATTATCAAAATAGGTGAGGTCTAAAAATCTCCCAATTTTTGATAATCACAAATTATGATATTATAATCCCAATATAATTAGTAATGCATCAAAGGATAGTGCATTAAATCGAATTTTATCATAGAACAAAATGTATTATAAAGCATATATATGAAAGATAAATTAGGAAACAAATGTATCATAGAGAAATGAATTAAACTCATAAAATATAGTATTTCTCCCCCTTTCTCATAAATGTTATTATTCCCAGATATGTTTCCCTTAGATAATTTTTCTCGCCCTTTGTGATAATAAAAAATTTGGACAAGAAGGAAAAACACAAGAAATGAGAAGGAATAGATGGTAATAGAAAGTAAGATCACATATATTCCTTGAGGCAAACAGATACAAATAAATACAAAAAATAAATACAGGTTATTCCTATCAAAAAGATCCTAGCCACTGATCAATCCTCATCCTCAGAATGAGATTTACCCTTGGGATCAGAAGAAGATTCAGGTGAGGTGGATGCAGGTGCAGGCTTAGGAACACCAGAAATGATCAGAGGTGGATGAGCTACTGAAACTGTTCCTAGTATGTACTGTGTAGCTCTTTGAGTGATCATTGAAGTAAGGCTTCTGATGGCTTGGACTGGAGTCAATTGAACAGGATTAGTAGTATAGGCAGATGCAGGTAAAGTTGGAGGTAATATAACTGGTCTTGCATCGACATGCATGAAAGGCAACAAGAGATTTCAGAAATCCATAATGATTCCTCCTCCTCTTTCCATGGCAGAAATGAAATCATCCTTTTTCTCCATAAATTTTTCCAAGGCTGGAGTCAACTCTCCATGCTTGCTGACTTGTTCTCTAAAGGCTTGATTGACTGGTGGTAGCTTCATTTTTTCTAACATAATCTTGAATTGATTATTGAGTTGATGCTTAGTATACACCCTTTGTAAATAATAATCTACCTTATCTTTCACCTCTTTCTGAGAAGCAGAAGCTTCTCTCATATAGTCCTGAACAATCTTCATTATTTATATAGCTGTATCTCTAGTAGAAGTCACCACTTTTGTCAGATTGGATGAGTCCATAGAGCTACTGGTTGATGATGAACTAAGCCCCTCCTTCATCAAAGCTCTAATTTGATGCAAATCCACTGAAGGTATGGAAGAAAGAGAACCAATAGAGAAGGTTACTGTTTCCTTGAAGTTTTTGGTCAAACCACTGATAAGGTCTTTCAGTTGGGAATCCTAGGTGCTGACATAATCTTTCATGGAGGTTTTAAATCCCTCAAAGACTGATACCATCTAGCTCACAACACTTCTGACATAAGCTAATTCCTTTTCTTCTTTAGATCTAGAACTCATATAAGATTCTAAAGAGATACCAGACTTTTTTATAACTTCAACATCCTCTTCGAAGCTAGAAATATGATTATGGAAAGCTTTAACTTCATACATTATCTCTGCCACAAAGGTAGAGACATTACAGCCGAGATAGAGTTCAAAGGACTTTTCCAAATTGATCATCTCTTCAAAAAAGCAGTGCCTTAACTCGGCAACAGAGGCACTAAAGACTCTTTCATATCATTATTTACAGATTCAAGATCATCCCTGGTGATAATATAAGCAGGTGAAACCACAACATGTTCTCTTTCAGATACTATACGGGCCACAGAATCATTCATAATTGATTGAATGGATGAAACTAGTGAAGCTTCCATTTTCCTTATTTCTTCCACAAAATTGATTTTGAGATCAGACTTTAGCTTTCCCAGATCATGCATTCTGACCACATCTTTAGGTAACAACTCAGTCTGAGTATCATAACTGACTTTTGGTCTATTGAGGGATGTCTCGTTATCAGAATCTGGATAATCCAATCCACAAACTACAAAACTTGGGTCTTCTGCCCAATCCTCAATTTCAACTGCCACTAAAACACTCCCAAACCTGATTGGATGCTCCCCCTAAACTGGTGGATTCTATTGTACAACAATAGCATTTTCAAAAGGCCTTTCTTCCCCAAAATAATCTTCTACAATCAACTCCATTTCGACAATAGCAAGAGGTCCCTCAGAAATAGGTAAAGGTCCTTCCATCTCACCCACTATATCCTTAAGAGGCACAACTGAGCTTCCAATCAATGGACTCAGACTTAAGCAGAAAGAATCATAGGCTTCAGATTCATTCTCTCTTTCTTCTTCATTCTCAAGGGCTGGCTGGTCTTCCTCATCAACAGGTGTTTCTTCTTCTAGTAATGTTTCCTTTCCTGATGATACAATTTCAGCAACAGGAGTTTGGGGAACGTATGGATCCCTTCCATCATCCATAGAAGTTTCATCTTCATCCGTGTCATCACTGTACACACATTCTTCTTCATCAGGTCCTAGACCTGGATCCCTCACATCATTAGGCCATGATGGATGATCAATGGGATTGAACTTATCATATAACTTCTTGTCATCATTAACCCACTATCTTCTCCATGGATTCGAGTATATCTTCATGTATTTACAAACTATGTTTGTGATTCAAAAATTATTCATTACTACCATTGTCTCATCACGAGACTCAGCTACCCCTTTTACTTTGATCGTCACTGAGATCAACATGGCAAAGAATAAGGCATTGGTTCTTGATTTAGTCCTGGTCATATCCTCCATTTGAATCATTAGCAAACTACACAGATTCACTTTCACACCATGTCTCAAAATATGTAACAGATAGATATCCTGATATCTTAAATTTGCAAAGTCCCCCCTCCTTGGAATTAAAACATTTCGAAAAAACATGAACAAAAATCTATTCTCTCCATCCATTTCAGCACCCACCACCTATCTTTTCTTTCCACTACCAGTGAGTTCCACTAAGGAAATCTTATAATCAAATATGTCGCTTGTAGGTGGTACTGATTTCGAGAAATATCCAGACCCACCTTTGTGAGGGACCTTCAGGCATTCATCCCATTAAACATATGAAAAAGATATTTCCATTCCATTCACAAGTGAAATCATTTCATTCCCATCTTCTGATTTCTCAAAGATTACATACTCATATAACTAGTTCACGAGCTTCAGATAGTAGGGACCATTGTTGTTTGAAAAGCATTCTACACACTTCTCTTCTTCCAGCACCTCGAGAGCTAACGATCTACTAGATAACATCCATTCCACGCATAAATCTTTTTTTGATCACAATAACTCTATTATGTAAATGAGGGTTCATTGGTCGCATTCCTAACCTTGTTCTACTGACACTGCTACATCCTTCTTGTTCTGTCTTCTGCTTCTCCTCATTCGGCTCATCAACGTCATCTTTGACAGAGGTCATTTTGGTTTTTGACATTTTTGGTTCGAGGAAATTAGGTTTTTCGAGAGATTCGAGAGCTAAGGATTGAGGGTAGAGGAAAGTTTTGGTGGATTGAGAAGTAATTAAGCCTTAGTTTTATCATTTAGTAATCATAAAATATATAATTTAAAAGAAATAAGTAAAGTATAAATGATACAGATTCTGGCGGAAAAGATAAGTTTAAAACAGTGCATACTTATCGGTAAGGTATATCAGTGAGAATTCCTAATCGGTGAGGTTTCATATCAGTGAGGTACATAGGTGAGGTACATCGGTGAGGTATCAAATTGGTTTGGTACATTGGTGAGGTACATCGGTGAGGTATCACATCGGTGAGGTACATCTGCGAGGTATCACATCGGTGAGGTACATCGGTGAGGTATCTACAGGTCAAGGTTAATCATTCCTAACTCATTTCTAATGTTACTTAACCTATCCAAACTTAATGGTTTGCTGAAAATTTCAGCTAATTGATGTTTGGTGCCTATAAATTCAAGAGTAATATCACCTTTTTGGTAGTGGTCTCTTAAGAAATGGAGCCTTACATCAATGTTTTTGGTCCTCGAGTGAGACAGAAGGTTCTTTGAAATTTTAATTGCACTGGTGTTATCAAAGTTAATTGAAACATACTTAAAATAATATCCATAGTCCAAAAGAGTGTGTTTCATCCACATAATTTGTGCACAGCAGCTACCAGCTGCTATATACTCTGCTTTAGCAGTAGATAAAGATACAAAATTATGTTTATTACTACACCATGATACTAAGGATTTTCCCAATAAATGACATGTTCCAGATGTGCTTTTTCTATCCAACTTTCAACCAGAAAAGTCAGCATCTGAATTACTCATTAATTCAAAACATTTTCCTTTTGGATAAAACAAACCCAAATTTTCAGTATGTTTAAGATATTTGAAAATTCTATTAACAACAAGAACATGTGATTATTTATTATTAACTTGAAATCATTCACACATGCACTCACTAAATATAATATCTGGTCGACTAGAAGTAAGGTAAAGTAAGTTCCAATCATACCTCTATAAGTTGTTTGATCCACTAGTTTCCCAGTTTCATCTGTATCCAATTTACAGACAGTACTCATAGCAGTATCATTTTCCTTAATACTATCCAAACCAAAATGTTTTAAAAGTTATTTTATATATTTACTTTGATTCAAAATAATACCATTTTTATTTTGGAAAACTTGGAATCCAAGAAAATATTTGAGTTCTCCCATTAAACTCATTTCAAATTCATTTTGCATACTCTTTGGAAAATCAGTACATAAAGAATGTTTGGAAGATCCAAAAATAATATCATCAACATTGATTTGTACTATCAAAACATCTTTAGAAATTATTTTGATAAAAAGAGTTGGATCAACAATCCCTTTATTAAAACATTTTGAAATAGGAAAATTACCAAGTCTATCATACCAAGCTCTTGGAGCTTGTTTTAAACCATATAAAGATTTAGATAGTTTGAAAACTCGATTTTAGAAATGGGGATTAGTAAATCCATGTGGTTGTTCAAAAAAAAAATATTCAATGATAAAACCATTTTGAAATGCAGTTTTGACATCCATTTGATATAACTTGAAATTCAAATGAGCAGCATAGGGAAGTAAGATCCTAATAGATTCTAATCTAGCTACAGGGGAAAAGGTTTCCTCATATTCTATACCTTCCTCTTGACTATAACCTTGAGAAACTAACCTAGATTTGTTTCTAACTATATTCCCATACTCGTCTACTTTGTTTATAAAAACCCATTTAGTGCCTATGGTCAAAGTGTCCTTAGGTCTGTCAACTAATTCCCAGAATCTGTTTCTTTCAAATTGATTTACTTCTTATTGGATATCCATTAACCAAAATTCATCATTGATAGAATCATTGATATTTTTTGGTTCTAACTGTGAAAGAAAGGCTTGATATTCAACCTGATTTCTTAAAGAAGCTCTAGTATGTGTCCCTCTATCAAGATTTCCAAAAACAACATCTAAAGGATGATTCTTTAGAATCCTAGATGATCTAGTAAAGGTGGGACTAGAAATCTCAGGCTCTTCTCTTAGTTATGGTTCTATAGAAGCAGATTCTAGAATATGTCCAGAACTAGATGTCTTTACAATAGACTCATTGGTTTTATCATTATGGTCTAGAATAGACAGATTCTCTTCAATATTTTCAATATAAGATTTGGGTTCATGAGGATCAGTTTCATCAAACTTGATATGAACAGATTATTCCACACATTTGGTTATTTTATTAAAGACTCTCTAGGTTTTTCTAGTTAAAGAATAACCAAGAAAGATTCCTTCATCACTTTTAGAAGAAAACTTGTCAAGATTGTCCTTTGTATTGATAATAAAGACATTGTAGCCAAAAACTCTAAACTAACCAACCTTAGGTTTCATATTATTCCACAAATCATATGGGGTATTCTTGAGAAAAGGTCTAATTAAGATTATATTAATAATATAAAAAGATATGTTTACAGCTTCAGTCCAAAAGTAAATAGGCAGGTCATACTCATTAAGCATCGTTCTTGAAAATTCTTGAAGGGTTCTATTTCTTTTTTCTACTACACCATTCTGCTGAGGTGTTCTAGGGGCAGAGAAATTGTGACTATAGCCATTGTGTGAGCAATAAGATTCAAACTCATGAGTTTCAATCTCATGACCATGGTCACTTCTCAGGGTCTTAATCTTAAGTCCACTAAGGTTCTCTACAGACTTGGAGTATTTAGTAAAGTAAAAATAAGCTTCACTTTTGTGTGCTAAGAAGAATACCCAAGTATATCTAGAAATGTCATCTACTAAGACATAAACATAGTGCTTCCCATTTAAACTATAAACTCTAGAAGGTCCAAAAAAATCCATGTGAACCAACTCGAGGGGATGATAAGTTGAAACTTCTTTCTTTGATTTAAAAGAAACTTTAAATTTTTTTCTCTTTTGACAGGGATTGTAAACTTTTTCTGATGGGAATTCAAGTTTTGCTAAGTCTCTAACTATGTTCTTCCTAGTGAATTTTCTAAGTGAATATATATTTCAGTTTCCAAATCTTTTGTGCCACAACCAAGATTCTTTATGAAAATCATTTAAGCAAGTAATGTTCTGTTTAGCTAACGAATTCAAATCAATAGCATAAACATTTTCATTTCTCAAGGAAGAAACCACTAAAATATTCTTAGAGTTAAAAACATTACAAGAATAATTTTCAAATTTAACATTAAAACCATCATCACATAACTTTTAAATACGTAACAAGTTATATTTAAGTCCATTAAAAATAAAAATTTGGAAATTAAAACTGAATCAGTGTTACCAATTTGGGCTAGGGCGATGATTTTTCCTTTAGAATTGTCACCAAAGGTGACATAGCCTCCATAAACTTTGATTAAACTCTTGAAGCATGAGTAATGTACAGACATGTGTCTTGAACATCCACTTTCCAAGTACCATAACTTTTTACGAGAACTATTCAGGAAAGTTTCCTACAAAACAGATTTAGATGGAAAATGATTTTGGTCCCCAGATTTTCTTGGGTCCAGACAGGTTAGCAATCAAGGCTTTAGGTAACCGGATTTGTCTTATGGGTCTCATATAATTTACAAAGTTAATATATTTTGAAAGAAAAAATTTATTTGATCTATAACCATAGGAATAACTAGTTGAAGCATATAGATTTTCAGAACTAGAACTAGCAGCATTCTATCCAGATTTTGCAATAAATCTAGTTTTAGTAAACTGTCTCTTTCCTGGCTAATAGCCTATCCCACTGGTATATTTTAGTGACACTTGTTTTCCTAGAATTTGTGTAAGTGTATCTTTTCCATTTATGAATTTATCTAAGTCATTTCTTAATTTCTCATTGGACAATTTCAGTTCAGTATTTTCCTTCAGCAATTGAGCATTCTTGTCTTTCTCTATATCAAGGGCAGATTTTACAAAGCTGGTTAGAGCATGCTGTTTCTTCAAGGTTTTATACTTGCCATTAAGTTCATTAAAAGTATCTTCTATCATATTAAAATATTCAAATAACTCTTCACTAGACATATTTTCAAATTCAGAATCGGAATCAACTCTTGAATAATATGAATTCAAGGCATGAGTATCCAATGTTACCTCAGATGTGTTTGTCATAAAACACATGTTAGCATGATTCTTTTCAGAGTCAAAAACATGAGATTCACTGGTGCTGTCTTCTGAAGCACTCCAGGTTGCTTTCATATATTTCTTATACTTGTTGTCCTTGTATTCATTTTTCTTCTTGAATTTCAACTTTGGACAGTCTGCTTTTACATGTCCTTTGATTTTTCATTCAGAGAAGATAATATCATCACTTTTATCATGCTTCTTCCAGTCCTTCTTCCAATGACCCTTATTGTCATATTTTCCTTTGTAATTTGATTTTATAAAGAAATTCTTCTTTCTGTAGAACTTCTTGAATCTTCTGGCTATTTGAGCCATCTTAGCATCACTGTCAGATATACTCTCAATACTGCTTGAACTAACAGTTTCACCTTGAACTTTTCCATTGTATTTACTTTTTGAAGCAGATGTCCTGAAGGACACTGAATTCTTCCTTGGTTCATAATCCTCTTATTTTTTGACCTTCTTCTCTTCCTCATACATCATTAGTTTACCAATTAATTCTTTAACAGCCAGAGTACCAATATCACATGATTCTCTAATTGAAACAGATGTGCATCTCCATTTTTATGACAGACATCTTAATACTCTCATGATATATTCTTTTGAAAGAACATCTTTACCAAGAGAGTTCATGGTGTTTACAATTTCATTGAACCTGAGATACATGTCAGAAATAGGATCATCAGGCTTCATTTTAAAATTATCATATTTAATAGTATAGGTATTCAGTCTCATTTCTTTGACATTGGTTGTTACTTCATGAGAAACACCCAAAGTATCCCATATTTCATAAGCAGTTTTTCAAGAAGATATTATATTAAACCATTCATCTCCTAGAGCACAATACAAGGCATTTATAGCTTTATAATTATTATTGTAAGCTGTTTTAGTAGCTTCATCCTAAGTAGTTCTTTCAGATTATGGAATCTTATATTGAGTCTCTATAGCATTCCAGAAGTCAAATCCCATACTCTCTAAATGAATTTTCATTTTAAGCTTCCACTAGGTATAATTTGTACAATTAAAGAAGGGTGTCCTGTTGGTAGAAGCAGCTTCGAATCTATTATCCATAAGAAGATTTTAGAAAAAAATATTTAAAAAGATAAAATTTATAACTAACAGAAATTTAAGATCTTTAAGATGCAACTAAAATCACAATTGAAAAACAAAGTTTTTTGAAAACCATTAATAATAAACAAAAAAATCCTCTAATACCAAATGTTGGTCGGAGTGGAAACTCAAGAGGGGGTGAATTGAGTTCCAATTAAAATTTCTGTTAAATATATTTCTCTTAAAATACCCCAATTTAAAAACAAGTTAAACTGTAGTGAATTTATACAGATTGTTAAAGTTCAATTAGTTTCTCAAGGATTGATTAGGTCTCAGTTAATTTAATCAAAAGATTAACTTATCTTTTGAAACTAACTTACTGGTTCACAATAAGTATAAACACTTTCTAATTTAACCATCAAAGTAACTTTAAAACAAATTGTATTTAAAAGTAATTAGCAGTGGAAAAATAAAATATATAGTATACTTTAGATTAAGCAAGGATGCACAACAGATGTAACCAAGAGGTTCAGTCTCAAGTTGAGACTTAGTCCTCTCAAACAATTTATATAAATTTGATCCACACCCTGGATCTGAGTAAACAAAAATACATAGACTATCCAAGTACTAAGACCTCTACCACAGTTGTTCTTTGGAAACAAAACAACATCACACTGGCTATACAGGTCCTACATGACCTCTACCACTATCCTCAGTGGGATACAAAGAGTTATGGAAAGTTTGTGTGAGGATTTAGAGATCCCCTAGTTCATCATAGGAGATAATGTGACTAAATAAACTACAGAGTACACACACTGCTCGAAATGTAAATAAAAGAATTACTCAGAGAGTATATATGAGTTTTAGAAAGATCTAGTTATTTGAAGTGCGGCTCTGGACTTTTGATTAATCAAGAATGTTTCTGAGTCCTTCTTTGGTTTTTGTCTGAAAAACAGAGGGTTGTTTTCTTCAAGTTTATTTTGATCAGCATTAGTGTATGAGTAGCTCGTTGTTGTTCTTCACTCTCTGACTGAAGTTCGAATGGTTTTCTCTTCTTGAAATTGAATGCCTTTATGTATGTCTAGTGTTCTTCAAGTATGAATGTAGCGTTTCTCTTCTATGTGAGTGCACCACTTTTCAATGATATTCATCCCTAGCTTTACCACACTTCACACCTTTTTTATGCCCGTCCTTTGTCCTTCCTTTTATAGCATTCAGCTTCGATCAATGGGTATGATTACCTTTTTACAGGTACTTGATATGGTTCCCTGACATGCCAACAACTATCATTAAATAACATTAATTGCATTAAAATCATCAAATATTACCATTGCTTAATAAATAAATAATATAGATTATAGAGTTTGACTGGTCAGTCTTTCATCAGTAGCCTTCTATTATTAGATGTGTAATGATGGACTTTGTATAGCTGTGTCCACATATCAGTAGCTATTTTTACTTGTACCGGTAGCTCCTTGTATCTGTAGCTGTTACTCTGTGTATCAGTAGCTCTATGTACCAATGACTCCTTTTATCAGTAGCTCTTGGTCTATCAGAAGCTTGCTTGAATCGGTGGATCTATTGTATTCATGACTATGTGTCGGTAAACTTTGTATCGGTATCTTGTACATACACGTAGCTCCGTTCTATAACAATGATGTGCATATCAATAGACTTATTCTATCAGTAGCTCACCTTCTATCGGTAGCTGTCTGTATCAGTGGATATGATCTATCAGAGACATGTGATTACAGGTGGACTTATACATACTGGTAGCTCTGCGTATCAGTGACCTTTTCTTATCGGTGACTATGTCTATCGGTATACTAAGTACTGGTAGATCTGTATCAGTAGCTACAAGAAAATCAATGACTAACACTTATCAGTTTTATAAAAGACATATCCGATTGAGTTAGAATTACTTCAAAATTCATATAAACATAGATAAACATTGATTGACATATTTCAAATATTATTTTAATATTATTATCATCTTGATAATATAATTCCATAGATTTAAATAATTAATATATATATATATATATAAAGAGTTATTTGGGATTATCAAAGCATGTAAAAGCATAATTGGAATTATCAAAATAGGCGAGGTCAACATATTGATATAGTTATTTAATAAGTTAATAACATGTTTAAAACTACTATACATGAGGTCAAATAATTTTCATCAATAAGGAAGTGTGAGGTAATGGATTTCTTAACTCAATTTCCATTCATTGTGTTAAACGTACACTTCATTGATTATGTCATGTTCAGTTTTTTCTGTAATTACATTTGATTATTATATATTTTATTTCCACTTGTTTTATTTGGATAAACATTTGGTATGACTAATAAATTCAATTATCAATCCCTTCTTCAATGTTATGATCTTTGTAAGGGATTTTTGTATCAATTTTCCTTCTTTAATAATTATGTCAAATTATACACCTATCTTATTTTGTGAGTTGTATATACAACCCCTTTAAAATTTATTAAATGGAATTTATTTATATTCATGGTTTTTTATGTTTACATAAATGTTATCCGTTGATGGGGATTTATATTTAATGTTACCAAAGTGGTAAGAGTTTTATGGTACAATCTAATCGATTATCAAGGTTGCTTATCATTAAGTCTCAAATGTAGTAAAATTATGATCTTTCTCTAAAGGGATCTCATGATTTTTATTTTCCTCTAAGGAATCAAGATATCTTCAAGTAATAGTTCCATTTTCCACTATTTATTACTTAAAATAATTAATAAATTGTTTTAAAGTGAATGTCCCTATTCTTTTTCTCTTGGGTCAAAATCCCATTTTTCTTCCAAAATGATGGTTTCTAAAAATCTTCTCAAAAATTATTTTGTCATTATTCATATGATTTATTAAAGAAATATTTATGAATGGTTTATTTTTTAAAATGTTTTTGAGAGGAATCTTTATGTCTTTATAATCAATTCCCATTTGATTTTCTTGAAAATGTGAAAGGAATATTTGTTTTAATATTTATGATAAGAAAATAATTTTCCACATTAATTTTCATTGAATCATAATTTATAATTTGAAGGATGTTTTCAAGGAAATTCACTTTCAATTTTCTTTACGTTTTATAATGTTTTTTTGAAAATAGAAAAGCTTTTTTCTGTAAGAAATGTTTTAAATTATTTATAAAGCCTCTATTATATGTTTCCAGGATTATTTTCAAAGAAAAATTATTTTCATAAATGTTTTTGATTTTTTAGTTTTTCAAAAAGTGAATTTTCAAACTGAAAATGTTATATTCTTGAAGAATTATTTAATTTTATTTAAATAGAATTCCAACTAATCTATATAAGTAACCATTGTTGTTAATTATTCCCTAATAGGGTTATTTTGATAAAGACATTTTCCTAATTCATTCTATGCATGGATTAATATTGTTTATAAAATATTATTATAGAATCTATTATTTATACATAGATTAATCATGCATTAAATAGATTATTATGGAAATTATTTATTTTCCATGGTTTAATAAGCTTTCAATGAGATTGTTACAAAACTCATTTATTTTCAATGAGTTAATCATGTTTTAAAGTGACTGTTACAAAAACAATAATTTTCTATAAGTTAATCATGTTATATAAGGGATTAATTTTTTTTATGAGTCTTATGATGAAATGAAATCTATATATAATTAATTATTGTTTTGATCCATGGAAATTGATTAAATAATGGTTGATCCCAAATAGCTCCAGGATAGATTGTTACAACTTATATGATATGTGTCCCTAGATAGTTCTTGATTATCCACTTACAACTTATATGAGGGGTGCATCCAGATAGCATTAGGCGAGCC
Source organism: Viscum album (assembly GCA_963277665.1). Classification (NCBI taxonomy): domain Eukaryota; kingdom Viridiplantae; phylum Streptophyta; class Magnoliopsida; order Santalales; family Viscaceae; genus Viscum; species Viscum album. Next base: position 1,921,927,923 of record OY728145.1, on the reverse strand, counting down.
CGTTACATATTTTATGATGGGTGCACATAGATAGTTATCTAATGTATTGAATAATTATTTTTTATATGGATAATTATGTTGAATGTAGATCATATGTTAATTCCTTTTGTAAGGGTTCTATAAGTGTTCTATGAAGTTGATGTTCCAAAAAACCAACATGTTTTACATATGATTTATATTATATTATAGTGTTTCTTTTAATAAAGATTAATATCACATGGCTCATAATTATTTATTCTAATGAATATTTGTTTATTTAAATTCTAATTTGATGTTCAATGATTGATGTTTCATAAAATTATGCATATATGTTACTTTATGATTATCTCCATTAGTTTGATTATGTCATCACACCCTTATGTCCTCATTATGTTCTTGGATAACATTCACTAGTTAATTTATATGTTTAACATTATAGGGAATTTAAGATCAATCTTAATATATTTCATTTTCTCTAGGTTATCAAGAAATGACGTTTAATGAATTATGTCTAGAGGGGACTTAATATGGACGAGGGAGTTGACTTAATGTGTGTCTCGTTCTCGGTTTTCAGCCATGAAACACCCAACGGCTCCATATCCAATGATTGATGGACCTACTTTCCAAAGGCAGGAGTTCGCCGGATAGTGTGGCCAATGGCTCTTAAGAACTCACACTGGTCGAGAGGATGGGAAGTCAGGCTCATCGCACCGTTTTTGGGGGGGAATTATTGCATGTTTTGGGACAGTCCTATAGATTTAAGATGTATTCATATGTTCGTGAATATTTGGTTTATACCCAAACATAGTATCGACGGATTCAACCCTGGTGGGCAATGGTCAACTGGACGCAGGGGTTCATAATCATTTATGCCCGAGGTTTACCATCCCTCGTTGGATTAATGACCCCGAAGGGTGGGAACTCAATTGAGGAAGCACTAGGTGTGGCGTGGTGAACCGATGTGGAGATGATCGGATTGACCGGTTGTTGGGCTTGAACCTCAGGGAGGCTTCCTATGTACCCTTCTTAGGAAGCAGGGATCAAAGTCCACGTAGTTCGGATAGTTGTCGGGGAACTGACGTGAAGAGAGACTAGGTGGTCTGATGGGTTGTGGTCTTGAACCTCATGGAGACTTCCTACATACCCTATCTAGGAGGCACGGATCAAAGTCCACGTAGTTCAGATATATAGTTTAACATCATGCTGGACGAGGGCATATAGTTTAACGTCATGTTGGACGAGGATGGAACTCGATGTGAAGAAACGAACGAGTGGTGGGCTTAAACCTCATGGAGGCTTCCTACGTACCATGCCTTGTCATTGATCAAAGTCACCATAGTTCGCTTTGGCTGGCGGCTTACGCTATGGGGCAGCCCATAGTGATGGATTGGGGCGTACACTCTGAGGCAGCCCATAAGAGGATGTCATGGTCGATGCTTACTCTAAGCCCACGTGAGTCATGCTCGGTGTGAGAAACAAGAGGAAGCAGGGACCAGAGGATCACGTCGCGAAAGGTGCGTCCATGAGAAGCAGAGTGGGGCTTACGCATGAAGGTGACCCAGGGTGATGAATTGGGGCTTACACTCTGAGGAGGCCCAGAAGGTCGGGGCTTACTCCGAGATGGATTCTCGGGGCAACAAAGCCTAGCGGGAGAGGGAAAGGGGGTGCTCCTATTCTTGTATCCTCTCTTGTGGTGCACGAGGGATACCTTTTGATGGGTATTTTACCATCTTTGAGAAACCCTCAATAAGTGGAGGGGCAGAAAAGGGATTCCCGAGCTCAGACTCCGCATTACCATGGGAATGTAAACCTATAAATGATTCCGGAATCTTCTCAAGGGTCGGGGAAACCCCTATGCCCCTGTTTACCGTGGGTATGTGAACTCAAAATGGCATGCTGATGCGCCTGAAAGTTATACAATGCAGATCCAGTGGCTCTGTTAGAGGCCTCGGCTCGGGGCCGATGAATAGGCCAACGGGGGAATCGCAGAGGACCTGGCTGGATCAGAAGGATTTTACCTAGATCTGGAGATGAGGGAACTGAAGTATTTGGCTTTCCATTGAGAGGTATGGGTGGTGGCGCCCTTCGCGTGGGGAAGTTCCACGTGGCTAGAGAAGTTGTCCGTGAACCAGGGTGGTCTGCGGACTTATTGGCGTCCCGTGAACCAGGGCGGTTCGCGGCTTCGGGTTCAATCCGCGAACCAGGGTGGTTCATGACTTTGGTCTTGATCCACGAACTAGGGTGGTTCGTGGAGGGCTCCAGGCGGGAAACTACGACCAAGGGTGGCACCGATGGGAGGCTCGTCGGTCGAGGATTCGCCCACGGAGGAGGGTGCTACACGGTATGGTGGATGGGAAAAGAGGCATAAACTCCCTGGTCCATGGGGAAGTCATCCACGGAGGGGGTGTGGTTCACGGTTCTTCCTTTTTTTATTATTATTTAGGTTCGCGGTTCACCAAATTATTATGCATTTTCCGATTCCTTCTTAATTCATATACATGCGGTGGTTTGCGGGTGGGAATTTTGCTGTTTGCGAAATCGAAAGCCTTCCTTCAACCGATTTCCTTCCTCCGAATCTGATTCCAGTTCTCCGATCTTTGCTCTCTGATCCTTTCTCTCCAATCCTTTCTCTCTGATCCTCTTTTTCTTTCCCCCTTGGTCTCCTTTTATAGAGTGGGGATAGGAATGTGTCTGTGGCCATGCAACACCTTTTCGGAGACCCATAACCAAATACCCGGTTCACAGCTGACTTGGTCAATCCGTGATTCACGGTGGGTATTGAATGCTCCCCTCCTCTACGAGGAGAACTCAAGGAGTTCTCCATGGTTGCAGAGGGTCCCACCTCCATTCTGCGAACGACAGCGGGTGCGGCTTGAATCGGTCGACGCGGTTGGGGAGATTTGTGACGGTGAACCAGACTGGCGCCCATCCTTCATCGTGACCGCGGAGGATCTCCCGCTCCATTTTGGGAACGAAAAAAGTTGCGGCGTGAACCAGTCGACGCGGTCCACAGTTGGGGCGATTCGCGATGGTGAACCGGACTGGCTCTCATCCTGCCTCATGACCGCAGAGGCTCTCCACCTCCATTTCGCGAATGAAAATGGTTCACGGAGGGGGTGCCTCACAGCTCCTGGCCACGTTGTGCTTCCATGGACCGGTTCGTGGACCAGTCCTTTGTGCCTTCTCTTTGATTAATTTTTCCCCAATTCTTTGGGGGATTTGGGTAAAATCTCCTTTGCGGATTTTTTAGGACCCCACAAATGCCCCCCATCGGAATGGGGTCCGATTGAAATGAAGAGGAGGTCATTTCGATGCAAAGTGGTCCTGAAACTGAGATAGTTTGCGGTAGAAAGGAGAACCTGGTAGGGGACCATGCCTCTAAATACAGGGATCCCTCACTTGTCTTTTACCTAATTCTTCACAAAACCATAGCTCCTTCGCCTCTGCGTGCTTACACCTTCGCGAAGTGCCTCATCTGTGAACCGACAACAACTTCCATGAACCATTTCTTCCTCGCGGTCGCCTTCACCCAGGAACCGACTTCCCAACCCCAAACCATTACTCTTAATTAATTAAAATTTATGTGATGACGGGTCACAGAGGAACTTTCTTCACGGTTTCGATGCTCCACGGACTAAATATCTCTTGAACTTTAAAAGTATTTGAGCCTTCCGAATGAACTCGGGGTTGCATTTCCACATAGCAACTCGGTTCGCGGCTTCCTGGGCAACGCTCCGTGGGCCAGGGCTTCACGGACTGATTTCGCAAAGGGCTGCATCTTCCATGGCCTCCTTGAAGATTTGATTATGAAGGCTCCTTAACCAATCATCTTTTTGTCTAGATTTTATTCCGGACGGATTTATCTCATTGTGCAAGGAGAAAATATGGTTCTCCCTCATTCTGTACCGACGCCTGTTGCAGATCCCCTCTCAACCGCTTCAGAGAGACATTCAGATATGATTTGCAAAGGAGAGAGCCTCAAAGGGGACCCTAGACGGTCTATCATTCTTGATGACGGTGCATTGAAGAACCTGCTCCCTCCGGAGCTTCTGAGTTATCCATTATTCAATCGGCTCCTGCTCTATGACTTTGGTCTTCAGGACAACGTCCCCATCCCTCCTACTTTCACAGGTCTCCCTTCTTCTTTCCTGGAATCTCCATCAAAATGCATTCAGGGAAACATTTCCCAATCCAGGGAGATAATCTCTCATTTTGGTCCTAAAGACACATCTATTCTGAGGGGCTCTATCTGGACCCAAAGCGACCAGTGCACTCAAAACTTTTCTCAGAAGGCTTTTCTTAGGGACTACCCTTCTATTATTAATCTTGCTCGAAGTTATCCTGATGAGGGGTGGGTTCCCAGGTGGGATCTTCGGTCCGACGAGCTCTTCTCAAACGATTGGGCTTGGGATTTTTGGGTCCATCACCACTGTCGGGAGTCTCACAACTCTCTGGAAGCTGTCAACCTATACTCCGTAGTGTGGGCTTCCCAATTTGATGTTTAACCACCGTCTTTGATCCTGCCCAACCTATTTAGCCACTGGTGTTCAAGTACTAATACTTTCCACCTTGCCCACGGTGAAGTCGACATTAGTCTGTGGGAAATCTACGAGATAGGAGAACTACTGATTGCTGGCGAGATGTAGGAAAAATTTTTACCCACTCCCAATGCATGGGACGATGTTGAACAAGTGCCGTTATTGGCAAAAGAGATGCTGAACATGGCAGAGCAATCACTGGGTTAGGCCTTGTGTGCCCGCTCGCTTATTCCTTACGACACTTGGATAGGGTTATTTCTGAACACCACCAGTCCTAGGCCAAATATTAAGCATCCTAGGACTCATCCTTTTCAGCAGTCACGAACCATTCAAGGTTCTTACTAGGTGGTTCTTGAAGCAGGCGTCTACCTTTCATGGGGTTACAAGGAGCGCCCTGGTGTGTCGCCTATGCTCCAGTTGGCCAGTTTGTTTGCTATGTTTTTGAGCGGATGGCTATTTTCTTCCCGGGATGTTAACCCAGGTGTCTGAGCCTGCACTTTGATGATGGCGGCCAAGTTAGTAGAGGGCCGCTTGGTGAATTTAGCCGTGCCCACTTTGGCCAGTATCTACGAGCTACTAAACCACATGCAGGTGGGCAGGTCAACCTACCATCTAAGCGGGCCATTTCAATTTCTGTACGGCTGGGTGGCGGACCACTGTCGCTGTTATGAATATCGTCACAACATGACCATACTTCTTCCTACCTTCCGACCTACTCTACTGAATATAGCTGGGGTTTTCTTGAAGTCTCTTATCTCTAGCGAAGTCCTCGAGCTCCTGAGCGACTTCTCCCAGTTAATCTTCACTCCCTACCCAGCCCCTTTTGGCGTCTTAATTGACTATCGTCAGGGGATCCTGGAGGAGTGCTCTTACATGGTCTCCCTAAGGGAGGGGTTTTTATCCGCACGGATCAAAGATATTTCTTTGTGCGAGTTGTACGTCCCGTATCGATTTTCTCGCCCGTTCGGGTGTTTGCTAGTCCAAGATTCCCTTCCCCATCCTCGGGCTCAAGGGCTGCATCCATCCATACTTTGCCAGTTGTGGCTGATGATGACGTGGGAGGGATCTGATGTAAGCGTTCTAGGGCCTGATACGGGTGCGGCTGCCAGTATTTCCCTGGAATATGCAAAGACATGGGTAAAATACTATCCGGATGGGATCCTAGGGAAGGCTGTCCGGTAGACTCCAAAATCGGGAGGTATGGTGGCTGCTGCGTCCAGTACACCTTCCTCATCAGTTTCAAGGGAGGACCGACTGATGGCCCGCCTATCAAAGTGATTCATAGAACTTTCCTCTCCCAACCCTACAGTGGCTGCAGTTCAGGAAAATTCATCCTTCTTGTGCGTGGATGATGATGACCCTGTGGTATCGTGTCCCAGCGAGGCCATCCTAGAGGTTCCTCCGGTCAATATTGAGCTTAGCAACTTGGTCCCCTAACCTGAACAGGGGTTAGGAGCTCCAGACCATCCATCTTCAGAGCCAACTTCCAGTGAGCACATGTCTGCACGAGATGCCATGCCAGACTTCATTCTCGTGTCATCTAGCGAGGATACCAAAGATCACCGCATCATTGCGGACCATAGGGCAGTGCGTAGGTGGGCCTGGCCCCGAATCAGTGAGATCATCACCAAAGACCCCTTAGCTGGAATGTAAATGAAAACCGAAGCTCTTTGTCAGCTCTTCTTGGGTTTGGGGTCAGGTGGCTTTGACTATTGGTAGTTCCATTCTCTTGCTTTCCAAGTTGTCATGGCCCATGAGGAAGCTGTCACTAATGAATTCAGGCTTTCTCACTTCGAGACCACTCATTTTGGTGCTTGAACCTTGGAGGAAACCAAAACAAATCTCAATTAACTGATATCACAAGAGGCGATCTCTCGGGATCAAGTAGCCATCCTGTCCTCCGAGTTGCACGAATGCGAAGAACGGGCTACGATGCTGAGGGATCAGATATCAGCTATGACTGGTCATCTTGAAGTCACCAAAAAAGGGATCAACAATCTCCAAACTTCTGTGGAGCGTATCCGTCTGGTGGATGAGGCTGAGACTAGGGAGAAGGCTGTGTTGGAACAATCCCGCAATGACCTTCACTGCGCAGTCGCTGATTTGGTGGGGAGAGCAAGTCAAGCTCCTTTGTAACTATCAGAGCTACTTTTTTACCCCTTGTTTTACTCTCCCCCTGTCCCCCTTTAGTTTTTTTATAAAGGAGAGACCCCAGGCTTGTGGAAGTCCTCCTTTCTTTCTTATGAAATGAAATACAGTCTCCATTAATCACCTGTTGCTGTGGAATTTGATTGTTACTTAGAACAATTTTTGTGACAATTACAACTCACTGAATCAGAACTAATCATAACTCAGGAAAACTAGCTCTAATTTTTTCCTGGACCACGGGATCCAGCGAGCATAGTCAGACTATTGCTAGGGTTTTATAGGAAAACCCTACAAACTTTTTTTTCTTTTTCTCATTTTAATGCCCTGATTTTGCCTGGGCCCATTCGGTATGGACCCAGTGGGTATAACCTGGGTATTTCTTAGGTCACCCTTTTCAGGATTCCGACCTAATAGGATTTGTGCCTCTTTCTTCTATGAGCGGTTTAAATTCCCACCGACAAGAAAATCATTACTTATGTTTTAGGTCGAACAACTTTGACCAAATATGGCGGGGCGAGGGCCCCAATGGGGTTCAACCGATTAAAAGACATATTAATACCCTTTAGACGCACGTGGGGGGAAATATGTTTGAATTTGAGAGGCATACAGGGTATATCTCAAGGCATTGGAGCCGTGTCAGCGTACAGAGGTAGGAAGAGAATTTCCTAAGGAAAACATGCCTTTGGTAGATGGGATAGGGGCAATCAATATGAAGAGCCTCTAAGGGCATGGTATGCATAGTCATACAAAGGTTTCCTTAAGTCAAAGACTTATCTATTTCTGATGGCCAGGGGACTTCATGGAAGTCCGGCCTATGGAAACCACGATGGGTGGCATCGAAAAGAATGAAAACCACCAAGGGTGGCTCAGAAGGGGAGTGTGACATCTGAAAGGGTTTTGGGAACATCTGTACTAATCAGAAGCATGGTCCGGAGACCACCTCCCTACACATTTAGTTAGCGTAAGGGATGGTTGAGGATTGACGCAGTTTAATGTCATGCAACTGGGACATCATTTGAAATGGAACTACTTCTCTTGGTTCTCGGTAATCTTGTCAAAGACGTTCCAACCCATTCAGGTAAAATTGTGAAAGAGGTTGGTAATCTGTAGCTCAGAGGGTTTCCGAATCCCGAGATAGAAATGGGGGCTCAGAGGCCAAGAGGCGTACGAAGGGAAGCATCGCCTATGGAAAACTTTCCTTTGGTAGACGGGCTAGGGGAGATCAATATGCAGTTCCGCTGAGGGAATGGTATGCATAGTCATACAATGGTGTCCTTAGGTCAAAGACTATCCACTTCCGATAGCCGAGCAACTTTAGGGAAGTTGAGATTTGGGACCACCAGGGGTGTCTTATGAGAGTTCGGATTTTTTTAAGTATAGAGTATGGTTTATGATGAGAGTGTGCCTAAATACGGGAGAAATATCTAGACTAAACATCCTGAGAACAAGTGAAGTAATTCTTTCTCACGCTGGTGTGAGGCAGTGGTTCGTGCAGGTCTGACCCGTGCACTGAAAAACAAAGGAAAGCCTCTATTCCTTACTGAACCTGTGATGGGTTTGACCGTGCAGCTTTAAAGTCGTGTGGTAAGGACGAGGATCATTATAAAAGGTTGTTATGCAGTTTAACGTCATGCAGCGAGGACATGGGTATTTTTAAAGGTTGCTACACAGTTTAACATCATGCCGCGAGGACGGCTTCCATGCAGTTTAACGTCATGCGGTAAAGACAGGGATATATTTAAAGGTTGTCATGCAGTTTAACGTCTTGTGGCGAGGAAAGGGAGCATTATTAAATGTTTCTATGTAGTTTAACGTCATCCAGCGAGGAAGGCTTCTGTACAGTTTAACTTCATGCGGTAAAGACATGGATATCTTTAACGGTTTCCGGGGGCATTATTGCAAAGCCTGCTCTTCATCAAAATATAACTGTGCTTGAATACCTCAACATGCCTCAGGCGTGGAAGGGGGTTGATTGGTGAAAATCATGGTTCTGGGGATTCTTGGATCAGAAGAGGAGATATGGGGGCTCTGAGGCCGGTAAGCGTATGGAGCTAGGAAGAGCATCGCCTGTGGAAACCTTGCCTTTGATGGATGATCCAGGGGATATCATTATGCAGAGCCACTAAGGGCATGGTATGAATAGTCCTACAAAGGTGTCCACAGGTCGATAACATTCCACTTCTGATGGCCGTGAGTGGTCATGGGGATCCGCGATTGTTCGTGCCATGAAGTCTATCATTTGGTGAGGAATGCCTGGACATGTCGGGGATATTCTCCCCTTTCTATTAGTAAATATTAAATAGCCCCCCTGTTCTGATTTATCTTGGTCGTGGGGGTGTGACTTCGTTGCTCGTAGTTTAACGTCGTGCGGTGAGGACAAAGTACTCCTAGTTTACCGGTCGTAGAGATCGGACCATTAGGTGACTATTGCTGCAGTCACTCGAAGGATAATTGGGTTAAGATGTTCTGATATACATAGAACAAGGCGGGGGATGAAGGTCTTAAACTGCAACTTTGAGCTTTCCCAAATCAAGAGGTATGGTGTGGGGGCTCTGAGGCCAGTAATCATACAAATCTAGGAGAAGTGCCGCCCAAATAAATCTTTCCTTTGATGGACGACCCAAGGGATATCATTATGCAGAGCCACTAAGGGAATGGTATGCATAGTCATACAAAGGTGTCCCTGGGTCGATAATGTTCCACTTTCGATGGCCATGAATGATTATGAGAATCTGTGATTGCTCTCAGTGCAGAGTTAGGCATGTGGGGATAATGGCGTCCGGGTATACGGAAAACATCTTCACCACAATTTTACATTGAGTCAAAGTAGCCTAGTCCTGTCCTGATACTTGTTGATGCTGGTCGCTATGTGAACCACTGGGAGACACACAGGCTAGCCAGATAGGGTTACCCTGACAACATCTGGATATGAAAAGGGGAATGCACTTGTAAACCACTTCGCCATAATCTTCTGGATCAAGAGGTATGGTATGGGAGCTCTGAGATAGGTAAGCGTACGGAGCTAGGAAGAGTGTCTCCTATGTAAAACCTGCCTTTGGTAGACGGGCCATGGGCTATCAATATGCCGAGCCGATGAGGGCATGGTATGCATAGTTGTACAAAGGTGTCCATGGGTCGATGACTTTCCACCTCTGATGGACATCAGTGGTTATGAAGATCCATAATTATCCAGGTCGTGGAGTCTGATGTATAGAAAGGATGTATCCAAATGTGCAAGGAGTATCCCTATCTCGTATCTCCATGTTTCATGGGTGGGTTTCGATGAAGTTCGTGCAGTTTAACGTCATGCGGTGGGGACAATCCCCAAGCAGTTTAATGTCATGCGGTAAGGACGAAAGTGACCCGACGTGAAAGAAAAAAGTGCTCTATGCAGTTTAACGTCATGCGGTAAGGAAGAGGATATACACCCCGTGTAGGTCTGGTCCATACACGGGGGAAGGGTCATTTTTAACATCATTTTCGGTGCAGTTTAACGTCGTGCGGTAAGGACGAGAAGTACACCCAGTGATGGCCTGATCCATACATGGGGGAAAGGAGGCATTTTTTAAGGGGCTGGGCAAAGACTGGGGATCTTTGCGTCACTACGTATCCTGCGAAGGCAGGAATCAAGCCATATGTAGCTCTCTAGAATCCGTGCAGTTTAACATCATGCGGTGTGGACGGATTCCATACAGTTTAACGTCATGTGGTGAGGATGATGAGCACACCCCATGCAGGTCTGGTCCATACACAGGGGAGGGGCATTCTTAATTCTTGTTATCCGTGCAGTTTAGCGTCTTGCGGTAAGGATGGACTCCATGCAGTTTATCATCATGCAGTGAGGACGTGAATACACCCCGTGTATGTCTGGTCTGTAAACGAGGAAATTGGCACTTTTTTTTCTTTTTATTGAGGTGGCTCGGCTAGGATAAAGAATTCGGGCATCACTATGTATCTAGTGAGGGTATTAATCAAGCCTCACGTAATTCTCTAAAAGACGATACACCCCGTGTAGGTCTGGTCCGTACATGGGCGAAGAGGGAATTTTTTTTAAGTGGATAGGCCAGGATAGGGAATCCCAGTGTCTCTACGTATCCCGCAAGGGCAGGAATCAAGACATACGTAGTTCTTTGTAAATACGAAACACCCCGTGCAGGTCTGGTCTATACACGGGGGAAGAGGGCCTTTTTTTGAAGTGGATGGGCCAGGATAGGGAATCCCGGCATCGCTACGCATCCCGCAAGGGTAGGAATCAAGCCATATGTAGTTCTCTGTAAAGATGATACACCCCATGCAGGTCTGGTCCATACACAGAGGAAAGGGGACACAATTTTTTTGAAGTGGCTGGGCTAGGATAGGGAATCCCGACATCTCTACGTATCCCGCAAGGGTAGGAATCACACCATATGTAGTTCTGTGAAATCCGTGTAGTTTAACGCCATGCGGGGAGGATAGTGTCCAGATCGTTTAACGTCATGTGGTGAGGACGAAATAAAAAATGAAATATGTGCAGTTTAACATCATGCGGTGAGGATGGGGGGCGTTACTAGATTCTGTACAGTTTAACGTATTGTGGTCAGGACGAGGTGCTTGGCAGTTTAGTGAAATACTTCTCGGACGATGTGCACATCATCTTTTTTTTTCCATCCGTGCAGTTTATCGTCATGTAGTAAGGATGAACTCCATGCAGTTTAACATCATGCAGTGAGGACGTAGTGTACGTCTCATTTTTTTCATCTGTGAAGTTTATCGTCATGTGGTAAGGACAAACTCCATGCAGTTTAACGTCATGCGATGAGGATGTAAGATCTTCCCCTATTCTTCTCCCAAGTCCTCATCTTCTTGATCTGACGAGGAGAGAGTTTTCGGTCTGAACCTTCGAGGGTTTGAGGGAGAGGCTTCGTGGGCATCCATTCTTGAGTATTCATCCCCAAATCGAGGGTTGGAACACTTTCCCCCATTGTCGTGCTTGGCCATCATGGATGAAGTCATGAGGACATCCAAATGCATGTCCGGACTCGAACTCCTACTCTCAACATGGTTGATGGGCAGGACATAATATCTGCCGAGCTGCTTGAGGGGGTCATGAGGGACCATTTCCAGGCCATTTGGAGCGTGGATCCAGTCGACACTGTCGATTAAGGGCTTCTTCTTCTTTTTCTCATAGAACCCGACCTCAATGTAATGTGACTTGGAGAGCTCAAAAGGGGCCTTGTCAGCATGCGACGTCTCTCTTTGTCCGTTGACGCAGTACTTGATACACTGGTGGTAGGATGAAGGAACGACCATGTGCTTGTGGAGACATGACCTTCCCAACAGGGCATTGAATTCTATGCTCTGTTGGACCACTCGGAATTCCGAGTAGGCTACCAGGTCACCAAAATGGGTCTTTAGCTTAATCTGTCCCATTGGATTCTTCTCACAATTGTCGTAACCTAAAAAATTTGTGGTTGAGGGAATTAGATCATCCTCACCGTAGCCCAACATACGGAGTGTCCGTAGGGAAAGGAGGTTAACTCCAGAGCCATTTTCTATAAAGACTTTTCGGATATCAATACCATTCAGTGTGCCAGACAAATATAGCGGTCTAATGTGTCCTTTCATGATGGAATATTCGTCCGGATCAGTGAAGGAAATCACCGCATTGCATTCAGCCGTGCCAGTATCCGTCCGGTAAATCTCAGAAGTAGCTACCTCAGCTTGGAATTCCTGGGGGCTGATCAGATCTTTGATGAGTGCCTCCCTAAGGTTGGATGAAAAACATAGGGAATCCAAGATTGACAACTTGGCTGGCACTGACGCCAGATGCTTCCGGATGTTGTATTTTTTCTCCAGCGGTGGACGCTTCTCCGTTGGCGGGAGAGTCATAGCGGGTGCTTTGGGAGCTGGAGCATTTGATGAGGAGGGACCGGCTGCAGAGTTGGATGTCGATGGTGTTCCCACGTTTTGAAGACTTGGCCTGGCCAGTCTGTTTGTGCGCCCTAGGCGACCAGACACTTGCTCCTCCTTTGGTGGGTATCACAGAACCACACGACCAGAGTGAATGCTTGTGGAGGTAGAGGGGCATTCTCTCTCCTGCTGAGTCCACTGAAGGGCCCTCCCATGGGTTTCCGCAATATTTACAGTCTGGGCTGGGGTCCAACCGTAGGGTTGGTTTCGACCGTGGCTGCGCCTCCCCTTGTATCCCATGCCTCTGCGATTCCTCCTCCCGGCTCCTCATGCAAAAAAAATGGGTTCGTAATCATACCCTTCATCAGGTAATGATTCCATGAGATGGATGATATTAATAGAACCAAAGATTGGCTCTTCATCCTCTGACAGGTCAACCTGGTCGGTTGTCTCTGATGGTGCTGTTTGGTGGGTCGGTGCCCATGGTGCCAAATTTGAGGGCATGAAATCCACCAGGGTCAGGACTAACTTTGGCCCCGTCGTGGACTGGTCCTCTTGTGATTTTTTTCTCCTTAGGCTCTGTCCGAATGACCGAATTGTGGAGGGTTGTGAGGCCGATGTAGTCGGGTTTGCGGCTCCAGGGGCTTTTGGTGGCAACGCCAGCTACTGTAGTTGAGCTCGGAGTATGCCCTAGGCTCGGTTAATAGTCTTCCAAGTCATCCTATTGTCAAATTTCTGCCCCTGCTTGCTAGCGACTTTCTGCCACCCCTCCTCCTTGTCGGAGTCGGTGGTAGAAAGACATGCCACATGTGCTGGGGGTGGTCCCAACTTGACTTGTCTGGAATCCACCATCCTCTGCAAAAGGTCTTTGAAGATGAATCATTCTTTGATATTGTGCCCCAACATCTAGTGGTAGGGGAAATAATCCGGCCTTTCATCACAACCAACATCTTCAGGTCTCCTCGGCTCCGGAAGGCGGAGAAAGTTGCAATTCATAGCGGCAATGAAGTATCTGCGGACTTGATCATCCAGGAATGAGTACACTTTCTGTCTTCGCTCCTCAAACTGGTTCTGCTTCGGTCCTCACTGATCGTCCCGTTTAGGCGGGGGTGGCTGCTGATATGAAGGGGGCCCTTGATGATTTGGTGGACGCCTGAGCAGTAGAGCAGGAATAGGGGAAGGCTTGAGTGTGACAGTGGACGCTTCAGCTCTAGGAGCTCTCTTCACAGGAGCCTGTGAGGCTATTCGGGACTTTGAATTAGTCCTCTGCAGGGAGTCCTCAATTCTCTGGGCAATGGCCCAGAGATGGTGGAAGCCAGTGGTGCACTCCACCGGTATGAGCATTGTTCGCAGCTCATCTCCAAGATTATCAATGCATATAGATAGCATCTCATCCTAAGGCATTAGCCTATTCAGAGAATAGGTCAGACCTTTCCATCTGGCGATGAAGTCTGAGACCCTCTCATTCTCCCTCTACTTGCAGTTCATGAGATCGTTGACAGTTGTTTTAGGCAACGTTGAACTGAAGTGGAACAGGAACTACTGCCGGAGGTCCTCCCAGCTCTTTATCGACTGAGCTGACAGACTTTTATACCAAACGAAGGTGGATCCTTGAAAAGTATGCACGAAGAACCCGAGTTTCACTACTTCTTGTTGTTCCGGAGTTCCCATCATAGGGTCATAATAGGATGCGTAGTGCATCAAATGCTGCTCTGGATCTCCTGACCCGTTGAAGATGGGGAATACAAGGCTCCCAAAATTGGGTGGAGGTGGTGTGTTGGTCACCCAATCTGGGTAGGGTTTCCACTCCGACTGTATCGGAGTGCGTCGACCTTCTGTCGCTTCCAATCAAGCTATTAGTGCCTCAATAGTATTGGTGAGTCCCTGGTTTACATCCTGTTGGGCCTGGTCCTAGGCAGGTGTAGCCAGAGGCATTGCCTGAGGATCCAGATTGGCCAGCACCAAGGGTGCATATTCTGTTTGTGGTACCTTTGAAGGGTTCGGGCATACTTGCTCCGGTATCCTCCTCAGTGGAGGGAAATCCTGGTACTCGTCATCCACGTTTATGTAGTTGGATGAACCAGGCGCCTCATTGGGCAGGAGCCCTGATCGTGCTTCGTTTTCCGGGGCAAGCCTTAGCCTTTGAGGTTCACTTGCTGGGAGTGCATGACGTGGCATTTCTTGGGAAGCAATTTCAATAAGGCAGCTCCTCTGGAGAATCTCGGTGTTAAGCTACCTCAATTCCTTCATCTCTTATTCCGGTTGAGCGATCCTCCCTTCGAGCGTGAGTGGCTCGTTTTTATCGAGAGAAGGGGACAGGTTAAGGGTAACCGTTCCATTGTTATTATCCTTGCTTGAAGCTCACAGGGTAGGCGGAGGAAGGTTAGCTGAAGGGGAAACCATATTTAAAGAGTCCCTCTGGTTCCGGTTGTTCACACCTGGGGGTTCATGGTGAGTCACAGTTTGACCGGAACCATCGACTCCTGATCCGTCCTAATTTTCATTTTCTCCAGTGTCACTTGTAGGGTTATCCTCTATGGCATTGATGAGCGCATATTGTGGGGTGGAGGAGACACCATCTTTTTAATAAGAAGATGATCTCCCGCGTCTTCGGCTGGCCTTCCCTTTCATGACCTGGGATTGCCCTCAGACTTCTTGATGAAGGGTGACATGGAGAGTTCTTTGATGCGACCTTACGCTGCACCTTCCTCTCAGAGGGGATGATGATTCCAATGATGGGATGGGACAGGAACCTACTCTTCTGATGTTCCTCCCTAGTTGAGAGAATACTGATTCTCTTGTTGAGGGGGTAATACTGCCCCCAGCCCTGAGGTCTGGGGCTGTCTCCATTCCTTGGACGTTGCATCTCTTCCCGGTGTTATTTTTATTATGGGGGCATTTGTAATTAAAAATGCCCCCATCCCTGCAGGCTGGGGTTGGACTTGGATTGTGGCAGTAGTTGCGGTTATCGCGACCTGCCTGATCTCGTGTGCCCCCATCCGGGGGTGAACCGGATCTGGTGCCGAATTCACATGTGGATCAGTCCCTTCTGGGGATGCAGGAAGAGATCGTTGATTGGACTCTATTAGGCGAGAGGCTTGCTGTATTCTCTCGGTGGCCCGATTCAAGAGTTTTTGAATGGCTCATTCCCACCGGGTCGGACGCGTATGGGACTTACTCGAGGCCCGACTCTATTGGGTGTGTTGCCTTTCCTGAATAGGGGGTCCACCCGATTGCAATCTCGATGTGACGTCATTACACGATACCATGACGAATGGGTTTTTCTGAGCGGGGAGGAGAGTGAAATGAAGAGCTCTGTGTTCCCCCTATCCCCTGATGTGGACTCCTGTCGGAGCGTCACCGATGAGGTGGAGCAGTTCATGCAGTGCACGGAGGCAAGCTGCCTCCATATTCCCTTTTTGGCTCTCGTGGTGTTGTTGTCGCGTCGAGGAAAGGGTCTCTAGGTTGATGTGACATAGGAGGTCCCCTATCATCTTGAAGTGGTCTATATACCCTTCATAGGGAAGGAATATCGACTTCAGTCGGTGGAGGGTCGTCCATATATTATGGTGGATGCCGTGCATGAACTCTTCCAACAACTCCCCGGGTATGTCGCACTGAGAGCTGGACGGGGGCCAAAACATGACTGGTATATCATTCTTGGCTAGTCGTTTCCTCAGGTGCCGCATATCGGCATATTCCTCCGCCAGTGATTCCTCTACCTGGTCATCCCAGCTAAGGCTCTCACTGTAGTCGGAGGCAGTGGAACTGGTAGGTATCAAATTGTCTTGTGGGCGATTTCGAGGTGGTTCAGAAGATGAACGTGGCCCTAGAACGACTCTTGATCGAAGAAGGGCGTCGTTAGCGACAAGCTGGGAATCTGACATGCTCGATCCCGTCCTTCTGAGTGCCTTGGAATACAAGGTCTTTTTGGTGCTTGACTCGGCAGGAGAAGGACCTTCCTGTCAATATAATATGTCATCCCGGGGAGGACCTTCGCAATGATGGCCGTAATGGAGAGGACTACCATTACTGCTTGATGCTTCACTGCGTAGAGGACTTTTACAGTGCACACCCTGGGGAGGACCTCCAAGGCATGTTGCAGTAAGGGGAGGACCTTTTGGCTATGTAGCGTTGTTAGGGGAGGACCTTCGCAACAACTGCCATCATGGCTTGACGTTCGACGCACATACTGGGGAGGACCTTCCGGACACGCCACTACAAG
Organism: Viscum album; assembly: GCA_963277665.1. Lineage (NCBI taxonomy): Eukaryota > Viridiplantae > Streptophyta > Magnoliopsida > Santalales > Viscaceae > Viscum > Viscum album. Next base: position 1,921,911,144 of record OY728145.1, on the reverse strand, counting down.
GGGATGACCTTTTTGTTGCTTGGGGCCATTGCGGGGAGGACCTTCGCAATGACGACCATAACGGAGAGGACTACCATCACAACTGTGGCAATGGCGAGGACTACCATTACTGTTGCCGCAGGGAGAATATCTGTGGGATACATCCTGGGGAGGGCCTCCAGAATGTACCACAATGAGGGGAGGAAATTTTCATTGATTGACATCTCTACGGGGAGAACCTCTGTTATCAGGGTGGCGAGGACTACCACCATGTCCTAATGCCTGGCTGCATGGAGTTCCGTTTCAACGTAACCCTTGGGGAGGACCTTCAGGGTAGGCTACGACAAGGGGAGGACCTTCTTGTCATAATGAGACATCACTATAGGGAGGGCCTCTTTTGTTGCGACTATGATAGCGAGGACTACCATAACAATCTATGGTCCCACTGCATGGAGAGTGATTGTAGTGTATACCCCAGGGAGGACCTTCAGGGTGGACTTCAGCAAGTGGAGGACCTTCTTGCTGCTTGATCTTCTGGTGATGTGGAGGGTTTTCGTTTCTCTCATCAGGAGAGAATCTCGTGTGACCGATCGTTATATGCCTGCGGGGGAGGCCCCCACAGGTGCTCTGGGGAGGACCTTCAGAGCTGTTGGAAGTGACATTGCGGGGAGGTCCTTCGCAACTGCTACTAGCACTCCCATAATATAGTAATGGGTGGGAAGGGTTTCGAGCCTTTGATGCGCGCTTGGCGGTGTCGAAAAACCCCTCTTCCAACAGAGCGGATTCATGAACCCAATCTTTATTTTCTGGCTACTTTCGGCACGTTCGGGGCGCTCTTTTGCAGGCAGCAGGGACCATCTGCTGTTGACAACGACCTTCACCTCCATTGGGTCCCTATCTAATTGGGTCCCGTGACGTTTCCGAGATACGACAATGAACATCTTGACTTTTAGCAGGGATATATGCCTGCTCTGGAGCATCCACCATGATGGACAGGTGTCCCGCAGTTGGAATGAGTGAAGCTGCTCGATCCGGTTTCCCTTGCGTCGTGGAATATAGCCGGAGACCCTCCTAGGCTGAAGCAGGGATGAATATCTGCTACGAGGCGGATATCTCATCTCTTAGATGAGTCGCCTTAATTGGAGAGATGGGCTCACGGGCCTCAGTACTTTCTGTTGCCGCTGATGCAATTACATGCTAGCAAGTCTGCAAGATATGAACTGAAATCGATACCTTCTCCTCCATCATTTCCAGGATATGTAGAGAGACATCATTGGCAAGAATGGGTATGAAGGCCCATTACAGTATCAGAGTAGGAATATCCTGCTCCGGTCCTCCAGTGGTAAGTGGATACTGACAATTCTTCTGTTTCAGGGTAGGTGAACGAATCTGCCCCTGTACTGGGATACGCCGGTTTGTCTCTCCGTTTGCCGCCACATCGGAGTGTCGGACTTTACTTGCATCCGCAGGGAGCTAGCCCTACATATATTGGTTTCCCATTGTATCGAGTCGGTGGCCTTTGTTGGCAGGGAGACGTGCCCGCCTATGATTTTCCACCACATCTGGGTGGCGGGATTTGTTGATTGCCACCATATCAGGATGGCGAGCGTCGAAAGAAACTGCCAGGAGCTGGTCCTGCAGGTGCCGGATCGCCACCGTGTCAAGCTGGTGGGCTTCACGACCCTGGGCAGGGAGAGGTGCCTGCCTGGTGAGTGCCGTCCAATGTGAGCGATTGGCTTGATGGAGCTCAGCGGGGATGCGCTCCAGCTCTTGCGATGCTGCCATGCCTGGATGGTGGGATTGTGAGGAGCGAATAGGTGTAGGTGCCTGTTCGTGGTACGTCTCCATGGCTGAGTAGCAGAGCTCCTCCTCAGGGACCAGGGTGATGACTGGTCCCTGATTGTACGTCTACCGCCCTCTTCGGGCGGTCCGAGGGGCCGAAGATCGGGGATCATGGGCCTGAATCTTCGGGGAAACATCCTCATTGGAGAGAGGATGTTGAGTCGTGATGTGACCGCGATGACACCCTTCGGCGGGGGCCTTGGAGAGAAACCCCCGTTCAACAGGTATAAAGTCCTCAACGTCGACCTCTTCTGCCTCCCCAAGATAAGGGAGGTGCACATTGTCTCGTTCTATGGATAGACTCCTGAAACGGTTGGAGACACTGATAGGGGCTGTCTGGGTCCACCTTTGCAGTCACTGCTGGGAAGGCGACCGGTGAGCTCTAGCAGATTGGAGGGCATGCATAGCCGCCTCCACCGTTGGGAGAGTACCATTCGTGTGGTACTCTCAGATCAGCGCATCCGAAACCCAATGTTGAAGACGCTGGGTGGGTGACGGGGTCCTCTATTGTTGAGGAAGTCTCGTCCTTGCGTCGTTGGAAGCCCACACTTGTGAGTTCCTTTGCGATGCCATTGGATCGAAGGGAGTTCTGAAAGTAGTGCTTGTGAATAATTTTAGCAAATAAAAGCAGCAAACCCGTCAAAGTAGCATCTAATAATCCCATGCGTAATTAATGACCTTGCTTGGCCCACCTTTGGAGAATAAGGGGGCACTAGGTATGATTAGGATAAATCTGTCATGTTTGGTTAAAGATTCACGTCGGGTTCACCATTTTTTGTCTCGTTCTTGGTTTTCGGCCACAAAACACCCAACGGCTCCATATCCAATGATTGATTGACCTGCTTTCCAAGGGCAGGCATTCTCCATATGGTATGACCAAAAACTCTTAAAAACTCACATTGGTCGAGAGGATGGGATGTCGGGCTCATCACACCCTTTTTTGGGGGGAATTATTGCATTTTGTGGGACTCTCTTATATATTTAAGATGTATTCATATGTTCACGAATATTTGGTTTATTCCCAAACATAGTATCCATGGATTCAACCCTGGCGGGCAATGGTCAACTGGATGTAGGGGTTTGGAATCATTTATGCCTGAGGTTTACCATCCCTTATTGGATTAGTGACCCGAAGGGTTGGAACTCAATTGAGGCATCACTAGGAGTGGTGTGTTGAACTGATGTGGAGATGATCAGATCAACCAGTTGTTGGGCTAGAACCTTAGGGAGGCTTCCTACGTACCCTGCTTAGGAAGCAGGGATCAAAGTTCATGTAGTTCGGATAGGTGTCGGGGAACCGATGTGAAGAGTGACCAGGTGGTCCGATGGGTTGTGGGCTTGAACCTCATGGAGGATTTCTACGTACCATGTCTAGGAGGTAGGGATCAAAGTCCACATAGTTAGGATATACAGTTTAACGTCATGCTGGACAAGGGAATATAGTTTAATGTCATGTTGGGCAAGGGTGGAACTCGACGTGAAGAAACGACCGAGTGGTGGGCTTGAACCTCGTAGAGGCTTCTTACGTACCATGCCTTGTCATGGATGAAAGTCCCCGTAGTTCACTTTGTCTTGGGGCTTACACTATGGGGCAGCCCATAGTGATGGATTGGGGCTTACACTCTGAGGCGGACCAAAGGAGGATGTCATGGTCAATGCTTACTCTAAGCCCACGCGAGTCATGCTTGGTGTGAGAAACAAGAGGCAGTAGGGACCAGAGGATCACATCATGAAAGGTGAGTCCGTGAGAATTGGAGTGGGGATTACACATGAAGGTGGCCCAGGGTGATGTATTGGGGCTTACACTCTGAGGAGGCCCAGAAAGTCGGGGCTTACTCCGAGATGGATGCCCGTGGCAACAAAGCCCAGCAGGAGAGTGAAAGGTGGTGCTCCTGTTCCCGTCTCCTCTTTTGCGGTGCACGAGGGATTCCTTCTGATGGGTATTTTAACATCTTCAAGGAACCCTCAATAAGTGGAGGGACAGAAAAGGGATTCCCGAGCTCAGACTCCGCATTATCGTGGGAATGTGAACCCAGGAATTCTTCGAGAATCTGCTCAAGGGTCAGGGAAACCCCTTTGCCCATATTTACCATGGGTATGTGAACTCAAAAAGGGACGCTGATGCGCCTGAAAGTTATACCACGTGGATCTGGTGGCACTGGCGGAGGCCTCGGCTCGGGGTCGATGAATAGGCTAACGAGGGAGTCGTGGAGGACCTGGCTGGATTGGAAGGATTTTACCTACATCTGGAGATGAGGTCACCGATGTATTTGGCTAGCCACCGAGAGGTATGGGTGGTGGCGCCCTTCGCATGGGGAAGTGCCACGCGGCTGGAGAAGCCGTCCGCGAACCTGGGTGGTCCGCGAACTGATTGGTGTCCCGTGAACCAGGGCAGTTCGCGGCTTCAGGTTCAATCCGCGAACCGGGGTGGTTCACAGCTTTGGGATTGATCCGGAAAACATGGTGCTTCGCGGAGGGCTCCAGGAAGGCTGCGGCGGCCAAGGGCGGCACCGATCAGAGGCTTGTCCGTCGAGGCTTCGCCCACGGAGGCGGGTGCTACGCGGTACGACGGATGGGAAAAGAGGCATAAACTCCCTTGTCCACGAGGAAGTCATAGGTAGAAGGGGTATGGTTCACAGTTCTTCCTTTTGATTGTTATTTAGGTTTGCGGTTCACCAAATTATTAAGCGTTTTCTGATTCCTTCTTAATTGATATACCTGCTGTGGTTCGCGGGTGGGAATTTTGCTATTTGTGAAATCTGAATCCTTCCTTCAACCGATCTCCTTCCTCCGAATCTGATTCCAGTTCTCCGATCCTTGCTCTCCGATCCTTTCCCTCCAACCCTTTCTCTCCGATCCTCTTCTTCTTTCCCCCTTGGTCTCCTTTTATAGAGTGGGGAAAGGAATGTGTCTGTGGCCATGCGACACCTTTTGCGGAGGCCCATAACGAAATACCTGGTTCATGGCTGACATGGTAAATCCATGATTTTCAGTGGGTATTTAACGCTCCCCTCCTCCGCGAGGCGAACTCAGGGAGTGCTCCGCGGGTGTGGAGGGTCCCGCCTCCATTCTGCGAATGACAGCAGGTGCGGCTTGAACTGGTCGACGCGGTCTGCTGTTGGGGCGATTCGTGATGGTGAACCAGACTGGCGCCCATCCTTCCTCACGACCGTAGAGGCTCTCCACCTCCATTTCGCGAATGAAAAAGGTTGCAGCTTGAACCAGTTGACGCAGTCCGCGGTTGCGGTGATTTGCGATGGTGAACTGGACTGGCGCCCATCCTTCCTCACGACCGCGGAGGCTCTCCTCCTCCATTTCGCGAACGAAAATAGTTCGCAGAGGGGGTGCCTCACGGCGCCTGGCCACGTTGTGCTTCCATGGACCGGTTCGCGGACCAATCCTTTGTGCCTCCTCTTTGATTACTTTTCCCCCAATTCGTTGGGGGATTTGGGTAAAATCTCCTTTGCGGATTTTTCAGGACCCCACAATGTGAAATAAAAAAATTTCATCTATGTGAGAGAAATTATTATTTAACAACATGTGTATTGGTTATGTAGTATTTTTTCTGAATTATATAAAACTATAAACTAAAAAGGTTGTTGAAAATAGAAGTGATCTAATTTTTTCATTTCGTGTTGTATGGTTTGGATGAAAAACAAATTGGGTCACATTTATTAGTATAAAAGATAAAAATATTTTGTTTATGATTTTATCACTGGATTCGTGAGTTTAGGTTCTGAGATATTATATGTAGGCAATTAAGGCAAATACATATTTTTTTATTGACACATTATATTAGTTATGGCTTCTTAATAATTATAAGTTACCCCAATGTAAGCTAAACTGAAGCTCTTAACTGTGGGTTCATATTAAATCCAACATTGGACGGCTTAATGATTTAATATTAATTTTATGTATATTATTTTATTAATATGCAGAATGATTTCTTGATTTATATTTTAAATGTCTTGATAATATTAATTGGATTTTACATAAGTTATTAACCATGTTCTGACAAACTATTTATGCACAGTCCATTTATTTAAATTCCATATTTTCATATTAGTCCATTTATTTGGGTGATTTCAACTTTACATCCATGAAATAAATAATGCATCATAAATAAATAAATAAATAAATACATTAACCATGAATGAGTATCTGTAATAGTTGATTTATTGAGATGATAATAAATCATCCTCAAACCTAGGCAAAATCTCATTGTATGCATCTAGACCTGAGTCTTAGCATTCCATATGTCTACCTACGCATCACCTATACTGTTATTTTCTTCATTTTATCTTGAACCACTACCATAAGCCTTGGGATACGACATTTATTACATGTATTTACAATTCAAATGTAGGTGAGTCCTACCAATGTATTAGTTAAGGGGAAATATATAAATCGACCTGGACATGTAGGTCCTATATAAGAAAGAAGGGTGGGGGGATCAATTACATGGAATCATATTTAATTTAATAATTAATTATTCCAAATACATCTAATAAATTAATTTAAATAAAACAAATTCATACATATGACATTATCAATCTCATGAACAATCATATACATACAACAAATACACATAACTGTAATGGATAACATCTATTTTTATATGTTCCATATTATTTAAATAAAAATTAATATATTTATTATTTCCCATTTATGTTATTGAAAATTCAAATTATATTAGGCATACCCATTATTAAGTCCTTCATTAAAAATAAATGACATGAAAAATAGTTATTGATTATTAAATTAAATTAATTGATCATTTAATAATTATTTAAAAACTTTATTAAATTTTCAAACACATTGTAATATAGTATTTAATGACCCAAAATTTAAATGTATTTTTTTTATTTAAATGGGAATTTAACGAGTCTGTGAAAATTGACGGTGCATGATTTTGAGGCCCGGTGTGTCCTCAATCAATTTCTGAAGTTTTCTTTGGGTTTGTTAAGTAAACGTACGAGTAGGTTTTTCTAACTTTCGAACCAGTGCTAGAAATTGAAATCTGAGGGCACCGTTGAAATCGTAGTACCAGTATTCACTTAACGAGACTTTCACCTCGATGACAGTTGGTCGAGGGTGAAATTACGTTTTTGGTTTTTTATGGAAACAATAAAATAAAATAAACACATGTTTTATTTTGTTTTATCTTTTATAACCACCCATGTGGAAGTTAGAAGTGAGGAGCACCACACCTTAACCTCTCATGAGTTATGGTGGTGGGGACCACCCTAGGTTTATCCTTCTTAATGGGGGATGGGGGAGGAAACCTCTCAACTCCCTTAATTAATTTTATGTGTCAAAGTAAAATTAGATGATTTCAATTTAATTTTATCTATCAACGTAATATTAGATGCTTCCAATATAATATTATGTGTCAACATAAAATTAAATTCTTTCATTTTAATTTTATGTGTCAACATAAAATTAAATTCTATAAATTAATTTTATGTGTCGACATAAAATTAAAAGAGATCAATTAATTTTATGTGTCAACATACAATTAAATTCTATCAATTAATTTTATGTGTCAACATAAAATTAAATGCTATAAATTATTTTTATGTGTCAAAAAACAATTAAACCCTATCAATTGTTTTTATGTTGGCCATTTCTTTTCCTTCACGGTGGAATTGGGGAACATGTTGGCTTTAGAGAATTGGGAGGAGCTCTTGGGAGAAAACCTCTCTAATGAAGAACGAAATCCAATGATGGAGAACTCTCTAATGAAGAAGAACATCGACCCTAACTTAAACCTTCTTCCTCGGGACTTACTCTGACATAAGACATCTCTGACAACGACGAGCCAGTGCACAAACTGGAGATCGAGGTAAACGATGACGACACCGACATTCATCTTTTACCAATGACCTGTCCGCCTTCTCGTGCCAATGTCGACAAAAAAAGAACAAGGTAGAAGGTTATTATTGAATTATTGAATCTTTTTTATTATTATCCTCCTTCTTAGTTCATTATTAAAGAAGATCTGATTGCTACCACTCTAAACACGAAGGGTGTGGGACAAAAAAACATGGATCGACCCCTCCCCCGATCTCCTTTGGTGTTCTTCATGATGGAGAAGGATGAAAATATATGTGGAGTAGCACAAGAATGGAAGCTAGCACCACCGCCATTCATGAAAAAGACCACGGCGCATGGAACCACTTCGTGGCACTGCCACCCCACCGCGTTCTCATGGCACCCCCTACTGAGCCGCCCATACCCTCACAACAGACCCCGGCCAAACCACTCGCGGCCTCTGCGCGGACCGTGGCTCTGCTGTCTGCGCACCCCACATGCCCCGCAGCTCCGCTGTATGCACGTCCCGTGGATCCACTGTCCGTGCGCCCCACACGGCCCGTGCACCCCGCTGCTCCGCCGCCCCTGCACCCCATGCGCTTTGCGTAGCTGCTGGCCGAACAGGCCCACTGACCCCTCGTGGTGCCCCAGCCGAACCGGCCCCAACCTCTGGGTCGAGTCACACCGAGTCGTGGCCTCTTGCGGCTTCGTCTTGGCTGAACCACCCTCGCAGCACCATCCAGGCCAAGCCGCCCCCTCACGACACCTTTAGGGAAGAACCACCCTTGTGCCGACCCACCGCCAGTCCATGCGCTCACGACCGTTTTGTTTCCTCGCGACCCACTGCGACCCCTTGTGGCCTATTGGGTTGGGCCGAGTGGGCCAGGATGAACCTAAATAGTTTCCCTGCCCATCGGAATGGGCCAGACCCAATGAGTTAAGCTAGGTTTACTCGAACCGGGCTGGCCTAAACGGGGTCAGGCTAGGTTGGTCTGACCGGGTCAGACCAGACTCGGGCCCACTATGAACCTTTACCTTTTTTGTCCATATCTTTGGCACTGGACATCCATTTGACGAAACATCTACAGCACTAGTAATATTTTAGTTTTATGGACCCTTTGAGTATACCCCACTGGGTTTTGGGTTATAGTTGAGATACAGTCAGGTCGGATAGCGCACGAATCCAACCGGGCCCTCAGGACTAAAAGTATAATAACTCACGGACCGAGCATACGATTGATGCACTGTCTGTTGCGTTGAGACACCTATGACATGAAGAACGTTTGGGATACTTTTTCGTGGGACTTTGTGATAGTGGAGCATCGACCAGTAGCTTGTGGAGAAAATCTTCCGTAGATGAGCAAGCTTTTGTGAGGGAACCTTGTTGCTGGATGAGACTTGATGACTACCGACCATTTGACTCGGAGTGACTCGACTAGCCCAGTGGGGAGCACATGGTTGTGGCAGAAGACCCATGGTGGAGGAGTTCTCATGGTGATGTGGCAGACCCACGGTAATCTACATGACGAGTACCTCTATAGGCTATGAGGGGTGCGCCTGGGAGTGGTGGTAGACCCACGGTGGGGAGCACCTCTGTGTGATGCAGTAGACCCACGATACTCGGCATGAGGAGTACCTCATCAGCCCAAGGTTAGTGGGAAGTTCCTCTGTGTGAAACTACAGTCACACTGTACTCGATTGAGTAGTATTTCTCTAGTAAATGAGGTTTCTTTAATGTGAATAAAATCCTGGATCAGCTGAGTCAGTTTTTATGTTTTTTCCTCGTGATTGAGATGGGTCACTTGATAACTTAGGTATATGTATGGGCATATTCCTAAGTACAGTTATCTGTTTATTTCATACTTTTTGGTTAATCCTTTTTGGATTTTGTGAGACCTTGAGGGTCTCGGGATCCCTACTGAGTATCATTATACTCACCCCAGCATGGGCTATGCCCGCATCTATTTGTGTTGGATGTAGATGATGAACGATGATAACTGAGCTTGAGAGTACCCGGACTGGACGGTACCCAAAGGTGGAGATTACATAGAGTTTTTACACGGAGGATACTGATAGATGTGGAGTTTTAAGGATGAAATCTGTACATACCCTTCACATAGGAATCCCCAAGGATGACGGTGCATTAGTTTTTCCTTTCTTTAATTGTACTTGTACATCCAGTTCCTTGTACTTTACAGTGGGGCATGTATTTCTGTCCCATTTTACATTCCATCAGTCTTTTGTTATACAGTTTTACTTAGTGTTTCGGTTATACCTATGGGATCCATAGTGTGTGTTTATAGATTATAAAGGCAACACCTTCCTAGTTTTAGGGAATTACACCTTTTGTGCTATTCGCCAGCCCCTGGCCTATGGATGGAAGACTTGGAGTAGTCAGGGCACGGACCCTGGGGGACGGGTCGTGATACAATAAATATCATAATTTTTATTGATATAAGTAATTATTTACTAAAATTTAATTATATCTTATATTGGGATTCAATATAGAGTGTACTATTGAGCTATATATAGTGTACCTTGTTTTCCTTGTACCTAGGACAAATGGACGAGGTTTTGATGTGTACCACATTTAGACTAAATGATGTGTAATAGACCACTAAAAACTGTATATCATGATTTAAAAGTGTATATGTAAGAGGTCAAGGGATTCACTAATTTCTTCGGATGACAGAAAACATTATGTAAACTCTAATAATATATTGTGTGTTATGCTACCCATGTTACCTCTTAACACACCAAATGAATTTTCAAGTTTTTAAAATGTTGTAAATAATGAACTATACATTGTTTACACTAACGATACATCATGTAGTTCATTAATGATTTAGGATGTTAGTATCATGTAGTTTAAAGCATTTATTTGAAAACATGATTTGTTTGAATTTTTTAGCAAAACCATGCTGGCTACATTACATGTACATGATTTACCCCCATGTAAATCTATAAGATGTGTTCTAATTTTTCTTGGTCAACACAAAGTGAAAAACATATTCACCACATTTAATTAAGGTTTTTCTTTTATTATATCCCATGACACATCCATATATAGTGTAGTTGGGTACACGACATGTACATTAGCTACATGCCCTGAATCCTAGTCTTACTGTCCAAAATTCCTGGCACTTCCTGATAGAATCTCCAGTCATTCTTAATATATTAAAATAAATATAAGAAAATATGAATTTTAAATGATGTAATTGAAATTTTTAAATCAAGTTAATTAAATAAAATTTAATTAATTAATATTATGGATATTATAAATCAAAAAACAAATAAGTAATTATAAATTTGAAACAAAATCTAGCTCTGATACCACATGATGTTCTGGGTGCAGCTGATGTTCCTGGGTGGGTGATTAACCAAAAGGTTTTTATAACATCTAATGAATAATATTTATGTTTCTTGTAACTTTAACATAATGACCAATTAAAATTTTCAAATGAGATATTGAAATTAGAAAACTAAAAACCAAGATAGGATATGTTAACATTAATTCTATAATTAATTTAAATAAGTTCAAAGGAAATAATATCACTTAATAGAAAATTTATTTAAAATTCTATATTTGAACATCAAAAATCATGTTTTGAATTACATTCATTGTGATTGAAGGATCCATGTAATCCCTCTAGCAGTAGCGTACATGTTCTACTTTGATCGTCAAATGACATAGATTTATTATTGGTTGCGAGCAAATATGTTCAATAATCTATGATTGTTTTTTATAATCAATCATGGTCCTTATAGTTTTAATGAATTATTCTCATTCTAGGGAAGATGAGAGGAGGAATAAGTAAGAGATATGTTCAGTGTGTGTGGTGATTCTCAAACCATAATTCTTGATTAATCATATATAATAGAACAAAAAATATATTTATAATGTTAGGGATTAGATAAAAATATTATTTAATTCCATACTAGCACTTAAATAATTTAAGAAAATTTTTCTAACCCCATTCCATAAAAAAATTAAAAATAAATTTTTCCCTTATGCAAATTATAGAAAAAATAATTACTATTTTCCCAACATGTAAAATATTATTTCCCCTAACCTTATCTTTTTCCAATTTTGTTTTTTGGAATATAATAAATGCACAAAAAATCATTAATTAAATATTTAATAAATAGATAAATTTTTTATTCACAATTATGAAAAATAAATATTTCTTAATATATTCTATAAAATTTCATAAATCGATAAACACATGAATAATATTATTCCTCATCCATTAGAATAATAATTTTTCCATAAATTATAATCTAATTGACTTTAATCTATATCAATGAAATCAATTAGTTTGTGACAATCTATTACTATATCTTTTTGGAAATAAAGAAACTTTCCTAAAGTCAAATATTTATATTTAGAAATGGGGAAATTAAACAAAGAAGAATAACATAATGTCTCAATGTAGACAACCAAATAGAAATGATTATTGAGCATTATAATATCTTTAGAAAAATATCTCATCTATAAGGTTGAAAACATATGTCCTGTACCAATTTACATTATATGTACTTCTTTAAATATGATAAAATATCAAATTTTTACACCATGTACAAAATATTTAATGGAACTCTTCTATTTAAATTAAAGAGAAGGTATATAAGATCCCATAAAGAGGTAAGGTCAAATACTTCCTGAAAATATTTATTAATAACTTATCACTCATGATTCTACCATCACATCCCACTTCTCCATAAAATTTTGTCACAACAGTTTACAAAATAGAACTATGTGTGTGAGCTTTGACATGAATAAACCATAATCATAATGTCTATATTTTATTTGACATGCTTGTATATAGGAATATAAAATGAATAATAAACATGTATAATTATTACTAGTGGGGTTATTCTTATAATCCCTTACCCTATAGATTACTTTGTATGAACTTCTAGAGAAAAATATCATCTACTTTTGAGTACTAAAACTTAATATTCTACATACTATGTTCCCTATCATGGATTTTTATTTTACTATAGAACAAGATTCAATATTATTATCCGGTAATTTTAAGGTTCATATCATGTAAGAGAATTAAAACACCATTGTAAATGCAATAGATACTCTATGAAATTATTATGTAATTATCATGATGAAAAATGAGAGATATACAATAAAGATTTTTTTTTTAATTTTTAAATATTCGATCATACATGTAATCAAAGAACCAAAATTTTGATCATGAACACTAAATATAAATGATATAGAATTGGGATACTAGTGTACAAGTATACTTGATTTTACGTTGGTCTAAGGAGAAAATGATATTTTATATTCTGATGTAGAGTTAGATAGTATATATGAATTGAAACTATAATTGAAATGGGTTTGAATGGAGTGTGATGGAAGATTTATTTAGTTAAGTAAAAAAATATTGAATTTCACTGAAATATAGGCTAAACATTTAGTGTGGGTGCTTAAAAAATCATAGGATCTCTACATGGATTTTGTCATCATGATTAGAAGATATGATAACATGTAATGCGTCCATGTGTTTTTAAAAGAACCAACTAGAGAAGATATAAATAAATTTTTAGGTGAAATATTATAGAGTGTTATGAAAACTACCTGAAACATGTTAGTAGACAACTAAAAATTCATTTTTGGTAGGCGATCCCAGTGGTTGGGAGCTCCATTTCTTAAAATTAGACTTATGAGTTGAGTATTATGGTGGGGAGCACAATAATCATTGAAATAAACTAGTTAATGAACCCCTGATGTATCAAGGTAAATATGTATATATAAGTATTTTTTTGATTGGATGTTTACGATGAGTGCTGGATTGGTTTTTAATGAATGGTGTTATTTATGTTTGACATTGTGTAGTGAAATATCATTAGGAGTTTTGGGATAGATTTGGGAGAATTGATCATCAATTAATGATAATAATAGTTCAAGATTAGTGTTTAAAAGAACACTAAGTCTTATAAAAAATAAGAAGTTCTATGTTGGGGTTTTTTTAAAACCCAATGTCATATTTTTATGGGAATTATAGGAGGATTTAAAATATTTGATTCCCAAAATAGGATTCAGTTTGTGAATTGGGATTCAAATTTTAATTTAGATAGTTAACATCAATCAATGATACATTTTTGTATATCTATTGAGGGTATGAATATTTCTCAAGCTCTTATGTGAGTATTGAGAGAATTAAGATAATTTTTTGAATTTTGTACTGGTATTTAACCAATATCAATATTAATACACGGTAATGTGAAACCATTGAAGGAAGCCATGCGAGGTGGTTTTTCTATGGGGTTTTCATATGGTTGGTGCACAACTATAGAGACGTCATAAAGAACCTATAATTTAGTTTTCAATATGATCTAACTTGATTTACATAGTATTAAAAACTATTCCGATAGTGTGCGAATATATATTGGTTTTAGAGTGATCCACATGGTTGGAACCGGGTTTGGAAAATTGTGTCGCCAAACCATACAAGATGGCATGGCTCATATAGAGGGAAACACCCAATTGGAACACAATTTCACAAAACATAAACAATGTGACCTAACCATATGAATTCTTATATTTCATTAAAAGGTGAATTTTTTATATATATATTATGTAAAATATTAAACTATCTATAAAATTTATCTTCCCTCTCACTTGATGACCAAGGACATCCCCTCCCACATCATTTCATTACAACCCCACTTGTAATGGGGGATTTTTTAATGATTTTATTTGATTATCTAGGTGATTTATACCATATCCTCTACCCATTCCACATTTTCATCCCATTTACATTCATATGGTTGGATCTTATATGAATTTAATTAATTATTTCACTAGATAATATGGGAATCATCCTGATAAGATGATTATTTTTCTTAATGTGGATATAGGGTGTTTTAGGACGATGTACACAAACTGTTACTCACCATTTCGAAGAAGGTATGCCACAAAATGAATTTTTAGATTTTTTTATAAATTATATAAAATTGGATATTGAATAATTGATGGGTGTTGGTTATTTTATACCGATTAAGTCCAATAACATATTTGGAGTAGACCACCCCATATTGGTTTAGGTTTCACTGAACACGTATCACTTGAGAAAATTTTATGACATTAATAATATTTAAATTAAATTATATAACTAATTATAAATTGGTACAATTAATTTTAATGAATGTTTTGGTTTGATTTCGGACCCTAGGAGGTGGTAGGAGGATTTGATGAACATGGAAGAGAGTCATCGAGATGTTGTAATATGAAATGATATCATATAAGGTACATAGTGACTAAAACTATATAAATATTTTTAAATGTTTCTATATTCATGTTATATATGGAATCTGCATCTCATAGTGGTAAAATTTTACATTCAAAATTGAATGAATAATTTACTTAATGTTATGTTGAGTGAATAAGGTGTTATGATCCATGATACACCCTTGAGTATTGGTTTAGTTCCTTTCATACTTATGGTTGAGGGAAGGATAATACCATATATTCCTTGAGGTATTTTTCCCCTTATAGGTATATGTTAAAATAAACAAATATACTGAGGGTCCCCTGGTATAAGATCCATTAGACACCTCCCTGTAGTAGAGAGTGGTGTACTAAGATGATTGGATTGAATAATCCCAACTAAGAGTTAAATGTTCATTATCCTTTGGGATGGATTTACAGATAGTGGGAAAAGTGTTCTTTCCCCTCTAGAATATGATTACATGGCTAGGTATTCCTTAAGAAGTATTTTTGTTAGGTTTTGTGTTTTTATCAACCACTTGTGACCCAGGAAGTGAGATCTTCATTCTTTTTTCAACCTACTGTAATTCATGTTTGAAATTTTATGATAACATTGTCCTCATGAGATGGATAAAGTTAGGATGAGGGATGTTATTCTGAACATGTGATAAGATTCGTAATACGGGATCTGAATGATAAAGAGGAACCCTTGTAGGTTGTTTGTGATATGTTGTGATATAAGGGACCACAATGGGTGACCTATCAATACATTGATCCCAGATATGGGTAATTTTAGAAGGTATATGGTGGCAATTTTTGGCCTCATATTAGAACCTTAGAATCATTGGTGTGATCATTTTATGATTTTAGTGATGACTTTAAGATGTGTGTTTAAGAGGCCAACCTTGGAGAGGCAAATTATGTTCTTGCATATGGAAATCCCTTACGATTTCTGACATAAGAGAGTACTATTGGGGAACACATCGCTATTTTTTTTATAAATGTGGCACGTAGAAGGAATCTTTAGATCTAGTGTTTACACCGTATTCAATAAACAATTACTAGTATATGACCTATGATTCGATGCTTATGCCTACATTGGATGCCTATGGTAATTACTATGATCTTTTAATTTCCACCTAATACTATGAGACGCTTTAAATACTCCATAGGATTTGGATTCCAATCTAGACATGATGATATTCCTAGGATTCCTTGGAACTGGATTCTATACCCAATTTTATATGGGATTCCAAGTATAATTCCAAGCATCTATATTTTAAGATGACACAATGATTTACCTAGAATAATCCATAAGATATTTCCTTGAACATGATATAATGATATTCCTAGAATTATCACAAATATCTATACCCAATCCTGACCTAATAATATTTGTAGGTTTCTACCTAGGATATGGTGATAGAGCTTACTAAAATGTGATTTGTAGGATGATCCTAGGATCAAAAAGTTTTCCTTGAGACTAAAATGAGATACATAGGACAAATACAAGGATTTTGTTGTTACAGATGATATATACATTATCATGGGATTTTTGGGAAGGGAATTTATCCCCCCTAAAGATTATATGAATTCTCAAAGACACTCTAGAACAGGATGAATCATGGATGTTTGATCCCAGAGGTCACCTTAGAATTCGAGGAACTATGAAGGTTATTCAAGGTATATTTAAAAAAATATTTTTATTTCTCAAAGATGAAACATGTGAATACAATATATTTACCTGTTATATTATATATATAATTATTGCTTCTATAATAATATTTAATGACACCCTTATTGGGTGTCCATGGAACATTGATACCCAAGAAGACCACATGTTCATAAGTTTTGGTTGGGAATATTCTCCAATGGTGAATTATGGGGACAAAGAATCATTATGGGGATTCGATACCCATATGTGACGGGGCACATTGATATTAGTAGATCATCCTTGATCTTTTTATTAATTTTTATAAATGAAAAACCTAATGGTCAATCAGTTTTCATTTATGACCATTTGCTTCCACATTAAATTTTTTATAATATGATTCTTGTTTATTCATTTTCATACTCTTCTTATATGTTTTGTATTTTTTGACTTTTTATTTAGTTTCTTACTCAAATTTGATGATATTTTCCCCGCATGACAACAATTTAGACCATAGCTACTAGTCAATAGCCTATTATATATGGGGAGGTTCACCTTAGGTCACATAATGATACTTTAAAGGATACTAGAATATAGCTTTTCACCAAGAACATTACAGAAAATGGAACAATTTGTTTATCTAGACATGTAATTAGGATGAAACCTGATTTTGTTTTTTTAATAAATTATATATTATCATCATTGTAATATTCATCATGTTAATGAAGAATGATGAAAATTCCTAGTATTTTGTTTCACATGTGCATTATTTATTTTCATATTTTTGTAAATATTGATAGTAGTCTATTTTTATAAACTTTTGGGATAAAATCCACAATATAGAATCACATTCTGTAATAATTAATTTTAAATATTCAAAATCACTCCCTCTTAACTTCCAATTATTTTTTTACCTACCAATGGTAATCCGATCTCCAAGTTTTCTTGTACATATTTTTTACAATTTGGAGATCCTGATGAATGTAAATAATGATAAATAATTATAATTTGATATCGGAGAAATTTATAACTATGGAAAAAATAAAATATAGTCCATTTTTTCATCTCATAACAAATAATTTTATGTTTATGTTATTCATGGTTTCGTATTTGATGTTATGAATAGAGGTGACCTACTAGATAAAGAACATAATGAATTGGATATTGATGCTAAAATAATACAATATTTTAGTGGGTAACTATCTAATATATTTTATATAATATTAATGGGATAAAAATAATCTAAAGTAATTTAGGATAACCTAATTAATATTTATAAAGTATCATCAGAAGTAAATGAGGGAAAAAACTCAAATCTTTCCCAATAAATTCAATGGTTTAAAGTTACAGTCCCTATAATCTACAAATTAATTTTTCTGTTATCTAATCCAAATATTTGAAGATGTGCTCAAATTATGTAAATATATCATGGATTTTAGAATTTTCATCTATATTAATAGAATACTATAAAACTAATTTATCATATAAGTTTTTGTAACTATAGAAATAAATAAAAAACATTATGTATTTCTATGATTTAAATAAAAACCTAACTTCATATTACATTTTAATGATATAACAAATTTCAATTAATGATAATAAGGAAAATTCGAGGGGTTTTAAATACATAAATGTTCTATATATGGCTAAATATTTAGATAATTATTAACAAGAATAAATAACATAATTAATATCATTGAATCTATGTACATGAAAGGTGTGCTTGAAATGAAAATTTCCCCAAAAGTGTGCAAGGTGTGTAATAATCAGAAAACACATTAAAAAAATTTTAATTATGTTTTGTGGTTAAGAGAGGGATAGATTGGCACAACATAATAATGATAAAAAAGTAAAAATATGAAATTTCATAGAAGTATGTTATCGGGAATAAAAATTAAATTATTTGAAGAAAAATGCTTTGATGAGTTAAAATTAAGGAAATTGAGTATTGGAATAAAAATTAAATGAAGTAGTTGTTTTTTTCATTTAATAAGGATGTGACACAATTATTGTATATATGGAAACTAATAAACAAGTAATAATAATCATGGAAGTTGAAATGAAATCAGTAATATTAGTGATTAAATTCTAGATGAAATGTTAAAAGATATATAAATATATGAATTATGATTAAAATTTATAAATAAAATAATATAAAATTTTATTCTTGAATTAATATAATAATTTAAAATTTTAATATCATGAAATTATGAAATTCAATAAAATATAATTTCAATAAAACTAAAAGTAAAAAAATATAACATAACTTATGAAATGATCTTTATATTGAAAGAAAAGAGTTTGATAATTTAGAAACTCAAATAAAAGGTAATATAATCTAGAATAAAATTTTATGAAAAACTAAGATTATATCATGTCTATTAAGATATTATAATTTAATAAATATCATAAGAGAAAGCTATGAATAATGAATGTGAATTATAAAATAATATAGTATCCTATTTAACTAATGAAATTAACATTATATAGGTAATCATGGTTTGAGATATAAGGAATTTTTTTATAAAATAAACTATAGGTAATTAATAATGAATTCATACTGAATAAATAATAATTTGGGAAAACCAAAACTAGCAATGAAATTTCAATGTTTATATCAAATAAATTCACCAATTATTATTTTTATTATTACAAAAAAGTTAATTATACTACTGATGTGAATTATATTTAAATGAGAAATTTTTTTATTGAAAATACATAACATAAGGGAGGAGAAATGTTTTTAATAAATTGAATTTCATATTATAGTGTTATTTTTTGTAGGGAATAAATATAAGGAAACTTTCTATTTATAAAAGACTCATTAAAGTGAACCTATAAGAAGAAGTAAACCATTTCCTTGTAGAAATAAATAAACAACATCAAGGAGTATATAGAAACAATATAATGTTTTAAAATATTTATATAAGAAATAGTTCCTCTATATATTTATGTTATATTAGATGAAATTGTATAAATAAATATCTATTGATTATTTTGGGTAAAGATAAATAAGAAGGAAAATGAAACTGCTGTAGAAATTCTCTTCCTACTTTGTAATATTGAATGCCTTTATACGCTTGATACATGGATACATTTCCACATTGACTATAATATTAATTTATAAAAACAATTATAGGGGCTTTGATGATGATTTATAATTTTATATAAAAGTGCCTCTAATATTATATATTGAAGGAAAATACTTGAGAAATAATGATTTTTAACTAGTGGATTTAAGTGGAAACAATTCACTCATTAGTAAACATAAAATATATTAGATATTGATGTACCCTAAATTTCAACATATATAATCCCTCTATTATGAGAATAAATGGGGACATGGTGATGGATGATAAAATAGATAAATTTAATTGTTATCAAATAAGAAGTAATTAAAATAATATTCCATTTAAAATTGACATGAAATTGAATTTAAAAACCATATAATTTTCTATATTAACCTTGAATAAATTTATGAGATGTATCTTGATGATGGTACTTGGGAAATGACCATATTTAAGGTAGACTGTAGAAATAATTTTCTAATTTTCAAATAGAAAAATATAATCAAGATGTTATAAAATATTAAAAAAATAAACTAGGAGACTTTCATATAATGGTTAATATTGATAAACATGGACTTATCAGGCCAATATTATAATATTGATATATTTATAATGTTTTATTTATTTTAAATTAAAATACAGTGGCTTGGATAATGTTAGTCATCCATAAAATAGATGAAAAATAATATATAAATTGAAATTGAAGGGGGGGGTGAAAATCAAGTGTCAAAGAATGATGAGAATTTAAATATATAAAAATGAAACCAAGAATACAAATCATATCATGGTGTATTATATTTAAATACATGAGATATTAGATAATAAGTTCTTTATACAGATACAACAATACAATAGAGTAATTTTATTAAGATACCACACTATAAATTACAAGGGACCATTAATTTTAATTGAAAAAGGGATTTAAAAAATTATTTGAAAAAACAATTGATGGTATAAGTTTAAACTATGTATAGAAATTATAAAGCCTTGGTGAATAAAATAACCCATATAATATTTTTTATAAACCAAAATATAATTTGAAAAAAACTAATGAGTTTTTGTAAGTATATACTATATTTTGATAAATAAGTTAAAATAAGAAATTTTCAAGTAGTGGGATTGCGGGAATAATTATTGAAAACCTATTAAGGGGAAATTATTAAATATCCAATAATAAAACACATTAATGGATGATTAAAAATTATTTTTCCACTATTATTAAAAAACAAAATGATTATAGTGAAATCATTGAATAAATATATAATTTTTTTAATAAAATTATAATTGTCCAAAAAAAATTAGAAGAAATAGGGGATGGCCAATGAGACGAGATTAAGGAAGAATCCAAAAAATTTTAAATTATAGGGCATATAAATATTAAAAAAACAAATAAGAGTAGTTGATAAGGTAGGAAGTTATTATTTATGAATAAATTTATCATATTGAATAATGAGGAATAATGGAATCGAGGAAAACAATATTTTCTAAAATTGAACTATATATTGTTGAAGAAGTAAAAAGATATGAAAGTTTTATTGATGATATGAATGAAAATTTGACTAATTTTGAAAAAAGGAACACAGATTCTTGTTCCACGTCTATAAAATAATTCTTTCATTGGACTAAAATGGTTCATTTGAAATAATCATTTCGAGGAAGGTAAAATGGCTCAAAAATAGATAAAATAAACTATAAGGGATACTATGAAATTAATAAAAAAATACTTATGTAATATTTTTAATTAATGGAATATTATAATTATATTAACTTTTATTTGAAATTTCTATCAATAAATTTCTTAAAATTATTTAAATAGATGTCAATCTAGTATTCCTTAATTACCAGTTATAAGGGGATGTTTACATACACAGCCTTGACAGTTTTTAATATCATTGCGATAGTGTGTGTATTATTCACTCAAAAATTATTTATATATTCTATATAATAACCACAAACACATTACTTTAAAGAATATGGGTTTTACAAATAGATTCCTTGATTATAAGCTCTATATGAAGGATTTATGGGAAGAAATATTTATGATGTTAGTATATGTAGATGGATTATTTTGGGGGAAAAAATTCTTGATATATAAAAAGTTAATGGAAAATGATTTTGAAATGCATATAACTGGTGAACATACATAATTCTTATATTACAAATTATTTGGAAACATAATGGAGTTTTTCTATTTCATTTAATAATTAATCAAAATAACTTTTAAAAATGATCATTATGTGTAGTAATATTACAATATATAAACCTCTTAAATTGTCCAAAACATAATATTTTAATTCCATTGTTCGCATTATATGATTGTATTTTTATTTTTGTGAAAAATAATAGGGTCAAGTTTTAAACTATGGAATGTTGTGATGAAGATATGATTTTTATAAGTGGATCAATGTTTAAATACTATTTCCAATCACAAAAAGAAATTAAATGGTGTGAACCATATGGATTTTTTTAAATGTGTTGAACATTGTTATATAGAAACATATTTTGATAAGGTATATTTGAGTAATCATTAAAAAAATCAACGATCTATATAGAAAAAAGGCATAAATCTTGAAAGGAATAAAATATAAAATCATGAATAAAATTCATGGATCCAAAAGAAAAAAATTATGAATGGAAATGAATTGAGAAATAGGCACCAATATTCATTTTTTATAATAAAAGAGAAAAATATAGGCATGTAAATTAATTAGATGGTATCCTTATTGTATTATTTTAATGAAAAGATGAAATTTATTCTTATTAAAATATGTAAATATATTCCATTAGGTATAAAACATATAATATTTTTTCATATAAACTTTTTTAGACAATGGTTATTCATGGAAAAGATGAATGAATTTTTATTTAATGAAATAAATTAGTGAAATATTAATATAATGAAAAATATTAGGACTATGATGAATGAGAGTATATTAATGTGTAATAAAATATGATAAGTTTATCTTAATATATGTTAAATTAACAAAATTCCATTATAATTTCAATTATATGGAAAAAATCATATGATAACCAAAAGAAGAGGTATTAAAATGTGGGATCAATTAAAGATCACCACCTTAGTTTTTGAATGTTATAAATATTAGGGTAATAGTGGATTTTTAAAAATAATAATTAAACATTAAATTAGTATTACAAGTTAAAATGATGTATCATAATAAAAGTGTTGGATTAACACGAACTATAAAATTCATCTACCTTAGGTTTGTTGAAAATATCCCATCTCTAAAATTCTTTAATATCAACTTTTCTTTGAATATAGTAGAGAAAAATATTCAAGATGAGATGAAATCCATGAGTAATTTAAATTGAGTGTAATGATAAATCTGATAAATTAAGAAACTTTATTATTGTATCTTGGGGAGAATAATTCTTGAATTATTTATCAAGTTATATAGATTAAAAATATAAAAAATATCAGTGAATCTGAAAGGATAAAAAAATTTTAATAGATAGATGTATTATGAAAAGGAGAATCCATATAGATTTAAAATATATCTTTATATAATTTTTAGTATGTAATTAAATTTATTATATATGATAACTATGGATGAAACTAGTGTTTGACCTCTAAATCTATTTTAAATGAAATGAAAATGTGGTAAGTCATATATTACATTGAAATTATTCAAGTGGTATAAAACATTTGGTGTCATATTTCGCATTATTATAATTATTGAATCAGTTGGTTGTTTAGTTTTAGGTTTGAATGTTAATGAAAGATTCGATTTTAAAAATTATATCTTTATTCCTATATTGATAATGACTCATGTTGTATTACATTATAAAATTTATAATGTCATTTCTTATTTATACAGACATTTTGATTTGAGTTTAATTATTTAATCTACATGTAGAATTAATGTTTGTGTTTGATTGACCTTTAGAGTATGAAAAAAATTGAGAGATTATGATATATGAAAACATTATGGAAATGTTTTTGAATATTATTAAAATTCAATATGTTATATATATGATTGATTTGTTATCACACTAAAAAAATCAAAAGAGAGAGATTATTGTGACATTGTGTTATATTGATGTTGGAATTACTTTTAAATATTTGTAAATCATTTTTTAACTATTGGTAAAATATTTTAAAATAATTATAAAATATCATCACTTTATAAAAAATATGTTTCCAAACTTTAATGAAGGATAATTATCATGGATGTGGTACACTATGTTGGAATTTCTAAGATTACCATGAATAAATATAAATTTTTGTGACTTAGAGATTAATCAAACCATGATTTTATGTACTGTTAGAATGAATTATAAAAAATATATTGATTATAATCCATTATATATTTTTGGAATGATGAATGAAATGAAGGATTAGTTTATTTTATTATATCACATTAAAAACATGAAATTTGTACATGTAGACTCACACCAGAATGCATAAAAGGTTTTAGACTAACCATGGAAGACATGTAATAGGAATAAGTATTTTAATGTTTTTTAATGTTGAGTTTAGTTATGAACATGAAATAATATTATAGCCTCAGACATGGTATATCATTCTGATAATTTAATATTGTAAATTATTTAGATAATATTTTTTAGTTATTATTTTTAAGCTAATAGAACATTCTACTGATAAATAATAATCTACCAACATTTTACAAATGATTATATCTTTATTTGAGGAACATAACATTTAGTGGTAGAAATTTCAAGTAGAAATAAGACTCTGACTAGAAATTTTCCAATTGGTTCATAACACAAATGATAATTATAAAATATATTAAAAATAAAAAAAAGACACAATTTATTATGTATTTTTAGTGGTAGGATTTATATATTCTTAGAGTACAAGTGAAATTACATGGCATGAAGTAAACACATTAAGGTTTTGATTAATATGAAATATCATAGGGTTTTGTCTTGGATTAAAGTAAAAAAATATGGTTATATTAATTATATAACAGGGCGTTTTGAAAGAAAGAAAATATAGTTTTTCATTGGATACAAATGGTGGAGCATGTATATAAAAATAACGGAATAAAGAGATAAAATTTATTGAACTAAAAGATAATGATAGTTTATGATCAATATATGATAGAGGAAATAATATCATTTGATGATAAAGTTTTGTGGATAAAATAACATAATAAGCATGAATGTGGGAATTGAAAGAGTTTTCTCATCTTGAATAAGTTGAGACTTTAGAAGAAAAATCTATAATGTTCCATAATTATACGAGTTAATGTTTTGAAGGGAATTTTATTTTTTGGTTTGGGGTATGGGAATTCTAAGGATTTGGGACATGGATTATGAATACGAGGGTTGGAATGCCTCAGGGAGAAGTTTTTTTATGAGAAAGATCACTCAACAAAAATTGATTTTTATGATAAAATATGCGAAAACAAATCCCATGAACACCAAAAAAGATCATGGAGGTCTAAAATAATTATTTCTAATGGAATATCTTTGTAAAAAATTACAACATTTCAATAGATGTGATCCCAATGTTGAATAAATAATTTGAGATTCTTCTGACCTACATCCCCAAAAAAGTGCATCAATAGAAAAGTTGGACTCTCTTTGGATATGCCGTACATAACTCCCATAGTTGGTTTCCAAATAACATATTCAGATCAATTAAATTATATTCCATGGAGGGAAAAATTTCCCATGGATAGCCTATACTAATACCTTAGAATCTGATTCCACAACCGATAACCCTAGTGCAAATCTCTTGCAAAGCATGACACCGATATGTAAGGCTCTCACTAATGCATCTAAAGAACACCCCAAACCATTAAAGTTACTAAAAAAAATGAAAAAAACTAGAAACATTCCTTAAAAGAGCTAACCCAATGCATTTGACCATTTATATATGACACATCCACATTTAGTTTAAGACCATTCACTGGTGATCACCATTTAACCCAAAAACCAGGGAAACCTGACAGAGCGACCTACCTATTTAGAAAATTGCAGATTAAAGAATAATGGTCCCCAATCATAACCATCAAACACATCTATTAAATAAGGGCCCTCATCTGAACCTAGATATATGAAAAAAGAATCCTTGAAATCATTCATTATTTTTTCCTTTCCTCCGATATTGTCCAGAAAAGGGTGATAACAATGATGATGTTGAGATTGTATTCTATTCCTTAACCTTCTGCTCCCAAAAAACAAACTATAAATGAAATCAAACATGGAAAATCTTGCTGAATTAAAACATCTCCACAATCCCATTGCTGACTAGAGACAAACAACCCATTCCATCTGAAAGAATAGATGGAATACTTATTATGATTGTGGGTTGACACAATAATAACAATGGGGAGATAAATAAATACCTTTCTTTTGAATATGACCATATATTGGAATTTCATGGTTCCTATACCTCTAAATTAAGAAATTAATCTTAGTAGGTACCTCCTTTCACCATAACCAAGTGGACAATTCATCATGCACACCACCAGAGTGAGCCAATCCATGATAATACTACCCATTAAAACAACTAGAACAAGATCCAGTAAAGAAAAACCAGTCAGTCTATTCATTGAAGATGGAATCTTTGAAATATTCTAATTGATCCTTGTTCAAAATAGTTTCAATTAGATTGAGTGTACTAATAGCTTCTCTAACTAACATATTAATAACTGAACAACTTGGGAACAATTTCTTCCCACTAATCCAATTAGATCTCCATAAATTAACATCCCCTTTCCCAACTACCCATTTGGTAGCATCCTGAAGAACCTCCAAATGAATTAACAATCTTTTGGAATGCTTGGAGAGATTATGGGTATCCCAATCCTCCCAATGTTGCCTATATTTATTTCTGATAACTTTGGCCCAATTTGACTCTCTAATGATAAAATCCTCTACTAATAGAGCATGTATATATTGCATGCTAGAAGTCTCATCCTTAAAACTAACACCTTCCTCTATAATCGGCTTTTCAAAATGATTCCATTATTCCCAATGATACCTTCTCATGGAATTGGAATGTCGAAGCCAGTTATTCAAAATCATCTCAATAATATGAATAATCCCTTTTGGAGGAGTGATGGTGGAAAAGAAATGCATTCGGATTGATGAAAAAACGTTACTAATAAAAGAGACAAAGCCCTAAAGGTCAAAACCCTATTTTCCAAATAAGGATCCTTCCTATCATTCTATTAATGAGGCCATGAAATAATACCTTCTTAACCTGACCCTTATCAAAAAAAGCCCTGAGGTAAATAATCAGAAACTTCTTCTACTGAATTTCCAAAATATCTTGTATATCTCTAGCACACTTATTTAAACATCTCTTGGTGATAAAAACACTAATGATTCATGGATTGAGCTTCTGAACACATAGATTACCCAAAACCTCCATTACTTCCATAAGTCTATGAAGATAAGACCTCCTTCTAGTCAATAATACAAGAATATTATCAGTAAACATGAGATGGGAATGATTACTATCCATATATTTTGAGTGGAATAGAAGAGCCCACCTTTTAGCTATGAATATATGTAAGTTCCCCAATAAATCCTCCTGTGTGATAATGAAAATGAAGGGGGACAAGTTGTCTCTTAGTCGAACACCCCACACACTTTTGAGAAATCCAAAAACATTCCCCATAAATGATATGGAAATCCAAGGAGATGACAAAAAGTTGAAGAACAAATCACAAACCTACTCATGGAACCCAGGTTCACTTATATCCCTAATAATGAATCTCAACCCCAGTTTTTCGTAATCTCTCTTCATGGAAACATGAATAATAATATTGGACCCAATCTCCCTTTTATTAATATCATCTTCCGATTCCTTATTAATGCCAATTGCTCCTTGGATATCCCCCCTTTAATAAAACCTTGTTGTTCCTGAGAAATAGTCTTTGGGGGAACCGTATTAAATCTCATTTCAAGAAGGATCATAAAGATATTGTATGAAGAATTGTAAAGAAAAATGACTCTATACTGATCAATGGGGGAAGGCTCATTTATTTTCAGTAATAGGATCACCTGAGAAGAAAAAAAACTCTTGCAAGACCTCCTCCCTGAAAAAAAGTCCTCCACAACCTCAATAGCATGAATCCCCATGAATCCATATGATGATATAGAAAAGGCTCTCAAGAAACCATATAGATTAAGCAAACTATCCATAGACATTATTAACTTTTGTCCAAATCTCTCCTCCAGACGAAGGATACATTGAAGTATCATTATCATTATCTTATATCCTTATAAAAATAGACCCCATGGAAACCTCCCACTCCACCATATAAACCATATTCCTAATGTTCATTGGTAGATCACATGCTATAAAGGATTAGAAGTGTTCCAAATCCAATATCCATGTGACATTCACATCAGATGATAAGGATACATCCTCAAGACTGATATTTATTTTATACTTTTGTATCCTATTTAGACATGCATGAAAATAAGTATTGTTACAATCACCCTAATTAAGCCATATGACTCTAGATCATTGTTATTACTTCCTTTCAATCTTTAGGAGCCTCTTATCCATAAATTTATTCTTGTCACAAAACAACATGAAAATACTCTCATCCAAACACTATTGAAGATCATCCTCCATCCCATCAATGTCAACCTATATCGATTTAATAAACCAACATGCAATATCTAATAAACCAACAGGCAATATCTAATTTATGGTGCCTTAAATGCCTAGATATCTCGATACAATCCCCCAAGATTCCGTATATTCCCAAAACACCTTTATTATTTTCAAGAATCCATCCATTTTAAGAGTCTTAGAAAAACTTTCCTACCATATCAGGTTTCCCAAAGGCCCATGGGCCATGCTACGATGGCCCTCTATATAGATTCATGCCCTTTAATCCTGAGTTACAGTTCTATAATGTATTAATGATGTTCCTACTTCATTCTGTAATACTTCTCCATACCACACTATAAGATTTCGGAATATATATATATATATATATATTAATACCATGATTTATAGCTTGTTTCAATTGAAACACCAAACTAAAATTATCCAAGACATGTTAGATAGATTTTAGAAATCAAATTTTAGAGTTAAAACATCATTATTAAATAAAGATATTTTAAC
This sequence comes from Viscum album, assembly GCA_963277665.1. Classification (NCBI taxonomy): domain Eukaryota; kingdom Viridiplantae; phylum Streptophyta; class Magnoliopsida; order Santalales; family Viscaceae; genus Viscum; species Viscum album. The sequence goes on along the minus strand of OY728145.1, from coordinate 1,921,882,483 downwards.
CAATTAGAAAATCATAAAAAATAATTTTAAGAAAACATAATGATTAAAAGGGGATTTTCTAATAAAAACAGTCCCCAATACATATTTTATATTTTTTAAAATATAAATTTACACTTTTTTCATATACATTTTTCAATAATAATATCATTATTAATCTCATTGTATACAAATTATCTTTATATGAAATTTTGTGACTTTTCTAAAAGACTATATTTTTATGTGAATAGTGAAAAAATAATGTTTGTACTATGAAAAGAATATCAATAACTTTTTCATAATGTATCCATAACTAGAAAAAATATAATTTTGTTGTTAGAAAAAAAAATATAATTATGGATTAAAGATATTAATTTAAAAAATACAATTTTGAATATATGTATCCCTTATTTAAAATTTTTAAAACATATGAAATATTTTACTCTTGAAACTCTATTTATTAGATTATATTAAAATTAGTTTTCATCACTTGTAAAAATTAAATCTTAAAATATTTTATATTTTATTTTAGATCATGATTTTTATATTATGTGAATATTTTAAAATAAATTTTATGTATAAACATGTGACGACTAAGATTAATGTTAATTACTATTTAAATTGTTATTTTAAAATAATTATTTCATTAAGGTTTTGTAATTTTTATATAAAAAATAAATTTATCAATTTTATATAAGGAATATGACATTATTTGTGTACATATAAAAAAATATGTAACAAATTATTAAATGATAATCAATTTAATAGATGATTGTTAAAAACAATATTTTTTCTACAGAATATTTTTTTATATTAAATGTTATATTTTTTTTTTTTCATATATTAAAAATAATATTTTATTTTTTGGGTTATAGATTAATGTTTATCTCACATAATTTGGTAATAGGATTTATCTTAAATTTTTATTAAAATATAAATATCTTAGTTAAAAACAAGTTGCCAAGGTAAAAAAATGGTCAATTATAAAAAATCATATGAAAAAAGCATTGAGATGTGTTCAAAAAATTTGTGGAAATGAGTAATAGAGGATTTATGTACCACATATCACCAAAAAATTCATTATTTCTAACCTTTTGGTCTTTTGAACCTTTAATAGTGAAATACCATTATTGGAATGTAATGGGTACTTCAATAATTACCCTTCTATAACTTATGAAAGGGAATGCCATCCACCACTTGATGCTACACCAATAACTTATAGTTTCATCAAAATACTAAACCATTTCCTAATAATTTAATCCTATATCAGTTCTATAATCCTCTTGTCTCAATTAGAAATACTAAGGACCACTTTATTCAATTATATTTCAATGAGAGATCGCATGTTCTGAACATGAGTATTTCTTAATAAATATTTCTTGAAGAAATTTTTCTTCTAGAATATTTATAAAAACTCAAATATAATGACATAGGTATTATTAATATAAATAAATATTATAATATTTATGTATAAACCATTATTCAATTATTCTCATATATTAATAAAGAAACATCAATCATGTATACATGTAGACTACTGGCTCGATGAAGTAAAGTGGTTAATTTTTTTATCATCACCTCATAGGTTTGATAATAGAGATGTATTTAAGAATTGACATAAGATATATTTCATAGTTATTTGTTTTAAATTATAAATTTTCAAATACCTTTTCTCCATCAAATGTTATGATAAATTAAAATATTAATCATGCATACGTGTGGGCTAATGGCACCACAAATGAAGGATTTCATTTTTTATTGCCATCCTTATTGTATGACAATAATAATTATTTTAGTTTAAATATATGATATTTATTTTCATAATTATTAAGTAGTATTTTATATTGATAATATATTTTAATAATAAAAAATTTAATATGTTTTAATAATAATGGAAAATAGTTATTATTATAAAATATTATAACAAATATTTGGCCATTTGAGCATTAAACATGTAAAAACTAGTTCTTCACAAATTATTTTTCACAAAAAACACCTTTATAATTCAAAAAATAAAAATGGGACATGTTGAATTTTTGAAACATCTTTATTATATTTATTTGGAATATATAGTCATGATAAATTTCAAACTAATAAGTAATTATCAACTTTATAATCAAAGTAGTTTAATGAAATCGACAATCAAAATATCATAGGACACGATGATGGAAGTAAACTAAAACTCATTAATATATTTATAATACATGGTTTTAAAATAAGTACATAACATTATATATATATATAAATGTTGTGATGTAGTTGATTATGATTTTAATTTTTGATATTTCAGAAGTTAGTCACGCATGGAGAAGGAATTAGGACTTGAGTTAAGAGTTTTTGAATATCTTTTTAGATCCATTGAGATTTTATTCTTATGCAGAACTTATTTCCTACTATATGGTGTATATATTGGACATGTATTTATTTTTATAATTAATTTATTTAAATAAAATGTATTTAAAAATTAATATTAAATTTTTTCTTGCACGAGATTCCAATTTAAATGATACTTATATTTTAAGGGCTAGTTTCCCATCTTTTCAATTCTTAGAGACAAATTTGATGTTAAGAAAAATAATTTATTATATATATTTTATTCAATGCAAATTAATATTTAGTATAATGATTTTATTTTATTTCATGATCTTGTGATATTTATTTTTTGTAACACTCTTATGTTCCTTTTATCGTCATGTTTCTATCACCATAATGATTTATTCTTCCATTTTAATTTCAAATTAGGATTTTTTGGAAAGATAATCCACTTGGGGAATTTTCATTCCCAATAATTATAAAACTCCAAATAATTTCTCATCCTATGATTAATTTTTTGGGGATTTTGAAATTATATTTAATATTACTTAAATCATCCCTCACCTTATTTATGTTTCATAATCATTGTATGTTTATAAACAAAATTTTTATGCAAATGATTTTCTAATGTGAAAAACCAATATTTATCACTTTTTATTCAATTATTTCACCCAAATTCCAAATTTTGAATGATTTCGGAAAATTTTGACTTTATCTCATACCACATAGTCTATATGGTTTTAGTTTGAGGGATGTTTACAAATAAACATATTCTATTTTTTGATATGGAAAATATTTAAAATCGGTATATTTTTTATTCCAAAATGGATTATTTTATTATAATTGAATTTTTATTTTAAATATTATTAATTCATACATATGATAAAAATATTGGATATAATCAGTTATTTTTGGGGACCATAATAGCCCCTCGATGCATCCTTAAGTCTCATTAAACTAAAAAGATTGATTATTTTAGTGTTTGTAAATCCCAAAAAAATATTTTCTAGATACATGGGCTCGATAGTAACATAAATATGTATAAGAACATGATTTATTTCATCATATAAAATAATTAACTAATATTTTCTCTTCAATTCATCATTGATGAAGAATTTATTTTTATACAAATTTTTATTTATTTATTTGTAAAACATGCATATTTAATGCTAATGATTTAATTTGATTATGAAATTATTTTGATTATAAAACAATTACATATTTTTTATTATCATCTTATAGACACATATAATGATTTATTATTATCACTTATGTTTAGCCTTATTGATCATTTAATGTCACCATTATTATCTTTCCATTTCTCTAAGTTATGAAGATATGTTCTATACATGATATATCCAAGAGAATATGATTTTTGGAAAAATTATGGGTTATAACAAAGACATATTATTAATTAATTAGTTTCTTATTTATTAGAACACATTTTACATTGGATAAGAAAGATATGAGATTTGTTAATTATCATTTATTACTAATTATAAATATTTATAAACCAAAAATGTAATGGGAAGGTATGTAATGTAATATTTTCTATAAATAAAAAAATTAAGGGATGATTACGTTTGAGATACAACATTTTGTAGCATAATAGGGATTAGTTAACATTATAGGTTATGATATTGATTTAGGATAATTTAAGGGTAGACAATTTAAGTTCGATAATAATTTTCATATAATAGATAACCCTTTATGTTAAATAAGTTAAAATAAAATATTTTTTGGATTAGGATAAGTGATATTTTTCAGAATGACTAGTGATAAATTGAAATGATAATTCTAAGTATAGTATTAAATCACCATGTTTTTGTATAATTGAGAATTTTTATTCTATTTGAAATTATATCATTCTATGGATACTAGAATGTTTGTGAGACTATAGAACATAAGCACTTAGAGGTAATCACCATAAAAAAGGATAGTTGGAAATTGAATAGATCTTAACTCAATTATTGATGAGTGGGTCTGTGACTACTATCCTTGATAGAATAAATGATGGGATATGAATTGGTTAATAATATTCTATTTAAAATCCATTATAGAGGATAATTTATGTATTTAATTTAGATTAATGATTCACAGATAAATCAACCTACCGAAACATAGATTAATCCTAGATATATTTAGTTTGACCTGAAAGCCCATGAAATAATTTTTAAGAGTAAGATGTTTTAAGGGATATTTTTTAATATCATAATTCTTTTATTTTTCAAATTTTCATCACCATGATTAATTTATTTTTTTGTTTGAAATGTTTTACGCTTATATAAAACATGTTAATATTGGATTCTATGGAAAATGTAGAGATCTTCCCATTAATAAACATAACAAGATAAATTTTGGAATAAGAAATCATCATATTATTCCAAATCAACTATCTTGAATTAAGATTAACAACATGTACTTAGTTGTTCTCCCAAACCCACCAAATATGAGTATGAATAATATCATGTATGTTTAAGTGACAAAGATGTTTAAGGAAAGAACATTCAATTTCCTTTGTATCAAAATTATTTTGGGAAAAACTAAGGGGAATGTCTTAGAGGAATTGGGAGATGTTTTATTTGTGGAAAATGAGGCTATATAGAAACTCATTACTAAGTAAAAGTGAAGAATATGGTGGACATAATGAAAATAGATAGAGTTCATCATTAGGAAACACTAATAGATCAATGTCTAAAATGTGGGTATGTTGGAAGTTACCCTAATCAATTCCCTCATCTAAGGGATAACAAGGATTATAGGAATGAGAAAGTCCCACATGTAAGGGAACAATGGATAGCCAATACAACCACAAATACTAATGTGATTTTGGAAAATCATGTGAAATGAGAAACACTATTCACGCACTGAAGTACCATGAGTTTTGTATTCATATTTAAAAAAATCCACACCTTTATAAAAATAATTTTTATTGAAAAATTAAGAATACACCATGATGACTAAATTTTTAATTATTAATAAAAACATAAAGTGGTAAAATTATTATATCCAAATAAAATTAATCCTTCGTAATTTATATTTATATGAATGTGCTGCCTACAAAATCATATTATACTTCCTTTTTTCTAATTTTATGTAATATTAGATTCAGATTGGATCTCTTAACACAAAGTTGCAAATAATTTCCAAGATTAGAAAGTCACATATAAAATCAACCCATGACCACATATTAATACAAGGATGACTATAAAATCCCTATAAAAAATTGAACATATTATGATTGTGAATTTAACATATATTATTATTTATAATCTCAAGATGAGTTATATTTTTATTAGGTGGGAAATGATGAGTTAACTAGTCATACTAAGGAGAGTGGGGATGAAACCCCATTTGAAATTAAATCCTAAGTCATGTCAATCCTATGACCATGATTTACTCCTTCAATATTTATGAATAATTAAATTTTCAAAAATATAATTTATTTAAGGGTGAAGACATAACGCCCTAAGATTTTGGAATATATATATAATGATTAATACTATGTTAGGTAGATTATTTTACACTTAAAATTGAACTAAAACGATTTGTGACATATTAGATTAATATTTTTACGAAAATATCAGAATAATAAACCTTTAGGGAATTTAAATATTGCATTCAATTTCAAATTCCTAATAAATAATAATAAACAATAAAAATTTAAAATGGCGTTTCTGGTTAAAAGATGTTTTCTTTATATATTTCATTAAAAAATATATTTATAAATGTTATAAATATAATTTTAAAAAATGTATTTCATTCTTGATAATAGTAAATAAAATATATCCAATGATGTTTTTTATAATTTTCTAATATAAATGATTTTTAGTCGAGTAGTGAAACAATACCATTTTTCTACTAATACTACTATGTTTATAACATTATTATGAAATATGTATCACTTAATAAAAAATAAAATTTTTGTTAGACAAAAAATATATTTATGGATTAAAATAATTTATTCAAAAATACAATGTTGAATTTATAAAACCCATTTTTAATATTTTCTATACGTAGGTAATATTTTACTCTAAAACCATTTTATTTTGCTTATATTAAAAAATATCTTCAATCACCTATACAAATTAAATAAAAAATTGATTTTATTTTTAATATCCCGATTTATTTATTACTTATTAAGATTAATATCATTTTTAGACAAATAATTATGCTTAAAATGATTAAATTTAATAGTTATAATAATAAAAAAGTGTTTTTTCAAAAGACTATTTATTAATATTGAATATTTTTTTTAAAATAAGATATATTTATTTTTTAATATTTTAATTTTCATATTATGTTTACCCATATATAAAAAATATATCATCCATCATTTAATTGGAAATTTTTTTATATAGTATTGATAATATTTAATGATGAAAAAAATATTTTTTTTCTAAGAAAATATTTTTCTATATTTTAAGTTTGTTTGTTTTAATTTAATTTTATCTTATTTAGAAATTATATTTAATTATAGGGGATTATATTTTGGTTCATCACACCACAATTTGGTAATCTAGTTTATCTAATATAATAATTTAATCATAAATTACTTAGTCAATTATAAGTTACGAAGGTAAAAAAATGATAAAATAATAAAAATAAAGTTGCAAAAGATTGATACATATTTAATTGTTTATGAAAATTAATAGTAGAGGATTTCATGACTATATATCACCACATAATCTATTATTTGAATCTTTTGGATCCTCTTACATTTGAATATTGATATAACAGTATTTGAATGTGATAGGAAATTCTAAAATCACCCTTCTCTTCACGATGAACATGGGTCACTTCCACCACTTCTTGATACAAATATACCTTCTAATTTAATCCTTATAAATTTAATATTCTTCATACACTAAAAATATCTCATGTTTATTCTACTTTTATCTCAATAATAAATGCTATGTTCTCCATTTCCAAGGAGATTTCCAATAGAAATTTCATATTCTTAATATGTGTATTGCATACTCTTTAGTATTTTTTATAATATTATTCATAAAAAATTATTACACCCACCAAAAGATAATTAAAATGTATTATTATTATACTTAATTTTTTATATTATATTTGAAACTATTATTCAATATTTTCATTCATTTATAGTAATAAAACAAGACTAATCATGAGAACATGCGGACTACTAGATACACAAAGCTATGTTGATTGTCTTTCCTCATCACCACTCATGGATTGTAAAGATTATAAATTTTATTAATTAATGTGTTAACTATTTATCAGTTATAATTACTAAATGATAATGTATCTTCTACCTTCATCACTTCCTATTTGTAAAGAAATGGAAATGTTAATCGTGCATATGTGCGGACTACTATCTCCATGAATTATGAATTTCATTTTTATCACCCCATTCATAGATGGTTTTGCGAATGAATTTTTTATGATACATCATATTCTTTGAAATGTTTTATCATATATTAAATTTATATAATCATTACATGAATTTTTTTCCCGAAACATTAAATCAATATAAAATGATTCTGTTTGGATCAGTTATACTGCCTACGAGAACAATATTATTATATTAAGTTATTGAATGATTAAGGTATATTATATTAACATAAAATAATGTAATAATAAAAGTTTTATGTTGATTAAATTATTATATAATTATTTTATTAATATTTAATATATTTATCAATATATCACTGTTTGATCATTAAATATGTCGAACCTAGATCTTCAGTATATCATTTTCTACAAAAAATAAATTTATAATTCACCATCTGAATTTCCGATATAATTAATCATTGAAGTTTAATTATTATAGTAACTTATATTTTATTGTAATGATGAAATTTTTACTTATATTTAAGAATCAACCCCATTATAATTATAATTGTATGAAATAAATAATCAAACTTTCCTAAATATTGTGGATGGAAATAAACTATAATGGAGTAATATATTTGTTATAAATAGTTATAAAATATGTTTATAATTGGATATATATGTGATCATTTTATAAATTATGATATTAATATAGTTAATTGTTTTCAAGAAGTTTGACACACATGTAGAATGAATGATACCCCATGGTAAGGGATTTTTTATCTCAATTTCACATCATTTAGACATGATTAATATTAAAAACTTATTTAATTTTTTTGGAAGTGTTTGTTTTGGAAGTGAAAATATTTTTATAATAATTGTCATGACACTTTATAGATTTAAAAATCCATCTCACATCTAATCTTTCATGAGCTTCCAATTCAAAATTTTCCTACGTTATAAGGGATGTTTTGCTCTTTTGAAAAATCAATGAGAAATTTTTCATATTGGGAAGATTAATTTATTTTATATGGTGTATCAATGACCTGTTATATTAAATAAAAATTATTAATATTGATTTCATTATATCATAATTTTCATTTCAGAGCAACCCTATTATGTTATATTAATTATTATGTTACCATCACGTTAAGGTTTTTTTTCATCAATATCAATTTGAAATCAGTATTTTTTGAAATATAATCCACCTAGGTAACTTCTATTCTAATTATTTATAGAAGAAGTCTTTATATTCTTATCCCATGGTTATTTTTTTGGAATTATGAAATTTTATTTTCAATTAGGGAAATTATCCATCACTTACCTTGTATTTCATAATCATTGAATGCTTATAAATATAATTCTTATTCCAATGATTTTACTTTGTGATTAGTATATATTTAATTCCATAGATTTAAGGGTGTTAATTGAGATTATATGTGTGAATTTATTTGTGAAATTAGGTATTAACCGTATACCCTTTACTATATAATTTTTTGGTTTGAGGGATGACAACATAGAAATCTTTTCCATTTATTGGTTTGAGAAATATTGAAATTTGATAAACTTGTTATCTAAAAATGGATGTTTATACCTTTTTTGAGGAATGTTTTTTATTGTATAACCTAGTAGTTATTTCATATGATGAATTCATTGGAATTAATTTGTGATGGGTGGGAACCGTAATATCACCTTGATTCATTGGTAGGTCTCATGAGACAAACTAGATTTGGTATTTCAGTGTATTTATTACCCATAAAAGAATATTTACTATAGAAAAGTCTGTTATTGTATGATCATATGTCTAAAATCACGATGTCTTGGATTAATTATTTAAATGAACTGTGAAACATTATAAATTTGATAATCAGGGAACATGTTTTTTTTACCCCTGAATTTGTTCGTTGAAATGTCAACTATAGATATGTTATGCATACAATTTCATTTAATTATGGAAATATTTTGATTATATATTCCTATTATATTATCTACGATCAACATATTCTTAGTTATGATGTTTCATCATTATCATCATAATTGTATTTATTAAAAATAAAGGAGTACAAAACCTTCCCTTCAATGAAAAATACATAGGATTTGGTAGTTAATGTTTTTTACTAATTCTAAAATTTATTAAATCTAAAACGTTTGTGGGATAGTTTGTAATGAAACATTTAATAAAAATCATATATGTAATGTATGGTTATGTATGAGCTACTGAAAATTAAACCACAACCCTCTTGGTTATACTGTAATTATTTTGGGCTAGGGGGTAGTCCCTCTGCATAGAGGGAGCTTATGCTACAAACCCTATGGTCACATCACAACTAAGTGTTGGGTGCCAATTTTTAGTGTCCTTTTAGTAATTTTCCATTACTTCTATATTTTTAACCAATTTAGGATTCTATCATTATTATTAGTAGAATTTTGGGAAGACTCATCTTTTGATCTATTAATCCCTCTACATATATCACTTCAATCTAGTTTGTTCTAAAGGGTTTCATTATATTCATTCATGATTGGTTCCTCTTCGTTATCTGTCATGTTCTTCTTACTTCCATTTATATGATTTTAGTTTTCATGGTCCAATTTTTGAGAGACTATTTCACTGGATAATAGTGAAATCAACTTGAATTATGGGGTTTCATGTAAATCTTGTAGAGGTGTTCTTAGAAGGAATGATTTTTGATGTCATTGGTTGTTCGTCTTAAATATTGATTCCTCCAAAATTTATTTATGGTTTTTGGGATTTTGGGTGAAATTGGTCATTGATTCTAGAGTTTAATTTGGGGATATTATTTTTATTAGGTATATATTCTTGTGGTGAACTAAACAAAATATAATTCTCCAGTTTTTAATACCACGAGTTTATTTGGGGAGTATGGTGCCAATTATTTTGAATTTGTATCTTTATTTTATGATTTTGGATTACTAATTTAATGGTTTTTATTTTTTAGATATGTGATTATAAATATAGAAAAATGATTTTCATAAATTAAAATTACATTAATTTTTTTAAATTCTCAATAAATTAACTAAAACTAGCCCAAAGATCATATTAGATTAGTGCCTTTGGAAACATGAAACACATTCTTATAATTTGGTGAAAAATCTTCAACATCTACCAAAATGATCTTCCACTTTAGTAACCATAACTAAATCAATTATTTATAACCCAGGGAAATGAAAACACAAGATGAGGGTTTATCTCAAATTCCCAGTATGTTTAATCAATGGGGATATATAAACATAATCACAAGTATAAGGGAATGAGAATGTGATTAGAAAAATAAAATTTCATACCATGGATATCAAAGATCATAAATAGTATCACGACATAACTATTTACACTTCCTAAGACATGAATCATAAGTAAATAAATAACATGATATATGAAAGCATAACATAGGAATAAAACATGAAATTGTGGTAGAAACGTAAGCTTATAATAATGTTTTCCATTGTAGTCAAGGAATCTCTACAAAGGACAACTTGGTAGTTTGGTTTCACTACCCATACCACCATGGTAGTCATGCTTCACTCCAATGGCCATATTAGTGATATAAATTCCCCTATGTATATCTCCTGATATGTAAATCTTTTCCCAATGAATTGGAAGTCGATATAGATCCCACCCATCCCATAATTAAATCATACATACTTGTTCCATATGATCATAAGAAATAATATCATAACCAATGAAATGGAATATGTTCCATAAATATGTAATCATATTATAACCTATATAAAATAAATAGGTTACACAATAATTTCATAAAAAGAATAACCCATGAAAATAAGCCATTAAAACCTAAATTACATGGAGAAATAATATTAATGGTATTCTTAAACTATAAAAAAGTATGTAATCTTAGATGGGAAGGGATTTGGAAAGATTACATGGAACTTGAATTTTCTATTAAAATATCTTTTTAAAACATAAAACATTTTCAAAACTCTTTTCTATGAAACCACATTGGAAATATATAAATGGGTCCTAAAGAAATCATTTAAAATAGTTCTTTAAGAAAATAACCTTTCTTTATTGAATTGTTGTTCTTTTCTTAAAATTTTGTTCAATTTTAAAAGAAATATTATTTATTTGAAAATAACCTTATAATATTATAAGGAAATATTCAAGGTAATTAGGCTTCATGGAATAATAAAAATCTATTCATACTGTATAAGTCAATTAAACATACATATCCTAATTTTTCTAGAAAAGTCAAAAAGTTCCTCATTTGGAAAAACAAATAAAGATTCCTTTCAAACAGAGTAGTAAAAGTAAAAAATGGGTAAAAATAACCTAAAAAATATATAGGATAATTGTAAAAAAAATTATGGGTTTTTAGAATATATGTATATGGGTGATCAATATTCCCCAATGGTGACTTAAAATGAAACAATCCCAAATACTGAATTGATTGTGAAATAAATATTCTTCACTTTATAATAAATAGATTAATATGACCCATGAAAGAAATAAAATAATATAGATATTGTAATACCATAATACTATAATTAGGACTCATAAAATACATTCATGGGAAGTATATGTACCATGTAAGAAGTTTATGAGGCATGTGACTCCTATAAGTGAAGTTGAGACAACAATCCCTTATCTTAGGTATTATTACCTTCGTAATTGTCTAAAAATATTGTATAGTGGTTTTAAATTTATTATAAACTTATAATAGAATAATATTAATATTTATTATATCATATATGATTCATTTATTACATTATATTACTTATTTGTTAATATTTCTAAGTGGAATTATCATTTCCAAAGAAATTTATTTTTTTATCGTATGTGTTTTGACATGTTATTATTGATCAAAATAATTAGATCAAAATATAATTACTTATATAATATAAAAAGTAATATATATATCATATATTATTAGTAATAAAATATAGATATATGAAATGGAATACACCATTCATGGAGTCGGTAAGCCATATGTACGCATGAATGGTGTTTCCATTTTCTTATCACAGTAAATGGAAAAAGGCAGATAAAATGCATATATATTATATTAAGTTATTACTTACATTTAATATTTTAAAATTTTATTCTCTATATAAATTTTAATAATCCTTATTTAAATGGTTAAAAATTAAGATGAATCTCATCATGTCATGAAGATGATATGCCGTGTGAACGCATGAGCGATGATATCATTAAATTAATGATAAAATGGAGAGAGATTAACAGGTATATTCATTATAAAAATACATATCATGTTATATTTTTCATATTTAGTTATTATATCCATAATAATACCCATATATGTACTGTGGTGGTGAAAAAATAGATTACATCGCGGTGTGGAGACAACAATCTGTTGGTACGCGCGCATGGTGATTTTATTTTTCATAGGATGGATAAAAGGTGGAATATGGTTTTTCCATAAACTTAATAAAATATCATAATATAATTTATATTGGATTTGTTAATGTAAAAATTAAAAAACACATGAAGATGAAGTATAAGGAGAAATATTTTATTAAAGAATCTGTATAAGAGATTACATCTTCTCTAACAAGCTCTATCTAGATCTCCTCTTTAAGGCACCCGAGATAGTATTTATAGAAGACCAAAGACTCTAGAATGTTATTATGTAATTTGAAAAGGGAAATGGGTAGGTTACTGAAAATATTTATGACTCAATGTAAAGTAAATAAGCGAGGGAGGTGGTGGCCTTTTTATAATTGAGGCGTGGGGCACTTTTGGAATCTCCAAATATATTAATTTATAATAAATTAAATCCCATAAAAAATCCTCAAATTTTTTATATTTTATAAGATTATATGATATACGGTCGTAATATCATCAACTAACAAATTTCATATATTTGTTTTGTAATGACCCGAAATTTTGAATAAATCATGTTTCCTAATTTTGTGTGTTATTTTATTTTTATACTCAACAAAACTGTTTCATTTGATAACATGAGTATAATTAAAATGTGACCGTTGGGTTTTGACTATATATGACAATTGGTCAATATGACCACTGGAAACTAAAATTTTTGATTATTGTCTCTAAATACAAGTAATCTTGCTTAATTAATATAGAAAAAAGATTCGATGGCCTCACCTAGTAGTCTTGGACCGATCGAAGCCCATCTAACAGAACTTCGGAAGGAGGTAGCACCACTGGGCTTTTCTATGGACCAAACCCAAGCCAAACTTCATCATGTGAAGCTATAACGGAATCGCCTTTGCGAGAAGTTCAAACTGATAGAAATTACTACTCGTGAGATGTTGGCCGAACCTCCCTCAGATATTCTCACCTTAGCACACCTTACACTTAGGTCCTATGGGGTGTGATAAGGGGTTATGTAAGGACACCGTAACAGCCTTGTGTAACCCTTTGTTTTAAATAAAATTTTTCATTTCATCTTATGATGAAGTTTATGAATTTTCAAATGTCCGGATAAATATAGTATGCATATTTTTGATGAATTTTAGAAAAAGGATATTTTAAAAATATTGAGGTAAACCTTAAACAATTAAAAATGTGTAATGTTTTTCAAAAAATGGTCTTCTAAAATTATGTTCAGTATGAAATTTAGAGTCTAATAAGATCAACTTAATTTTTGATGAATAGTAAATTATGAATAGTGATTTTATTCTTAGGATTAGTAATGTGACTAAATGGATTAGTAATCTCACTTAAAGAAAGTATTAATATAATCTAGGCACCTTGATTAAATAATGTGATTCAATAAAATGGTTAAATAACTGTTTCATAAATTATTATTCAAGTATTAGTTTTTTCAATGAATAGTGTTTTTTAATTAAAAAATAAATTAAAAATATTTAGAAAATTATTTTTATAAAATGGGTTTCATTTTTGAACTCAGAGCATCAATATTATGTAAAGGTAATTTTTGGGGATTTTTCTGAAAAAAATGAATTTTCGGTGAATAGTGTATTTATTTAAAAATTAAATTAAAAATATTTAGAAAATTATTTTTATAAAATGGAGTTCATTTTTGAAATCAGAGCATCGATATTTTGTTAAGGTGAAATTTTGGGTATTTTCTGAGAAAGTTGAATTTTCATTGAATAGTGAAAATAAAGTTTTTAAGTTACATGTGTTTAATGACATCATTAAATGATGTATTAAGTATGTAATCAATATGGTCGACTTATGAATAGTAAGATAAGGTGTGAGGTGTCCCAAGTGGCCAATACGATGGGCAAATACCATGGGCAAGCCCCTGGTTTTGCCAAAACCACCAATGAGGTGTCCCTTGGCCATTAATGCCTTGTCCCCTCACTTTCCCTATAAATACCAAGCAATCCTCTCATCCATTCGACTCCCTACTGTCCCCCAACTAAGTTATGGTCTCATTTCCTCCCAAAAAGTCCTCCCAAGGTGCCCCCAAGCCCCCAAGGTCCCAACCATTGAGTTTTAAGAGTTACATTTTAAGGTAAGGGATCTGACCTCTCTCTTTCTTTTCAAGTAATCTTTTTTATGTCATTTCTTTTATGATCCATGTTCTTATGTTAAAGGATGTTCTTTTATATTCCTCTTACTTCCCATTTCATTTTCATATAATGATATATCCCCTATTACTCTCATTATTTCGTTTTATGAAATTTTAAGTGGCGCCGTTTGGCTGCTGAAATTTTTGTAACAGATTCTTTCTCCCTTCTCATTTTTCAAGATATATTTTCATGTAAAGTCTTTCAAGTTCCTTTTTATTATGTCGTGTTATGATATCTATATCTATCATACTGATATTTTATGATCATATGATGAGAGAACCCATTTGATCTCTTCAATTCAGTATTTTGATGTTTTATGTGGCGCCGTTAGGCTGCTGAATTTTTAAGTGGTTCTTTCACCTTTCTCGTTTTCAAGTTCTACATTCATATCAAGTCATTCAAGATGCTTTTTATTATGTTGGGTTATGATCTCTATATCTATCATACTGATCTTTTATGATCATTTGATGAGAGACCCCATTTGATATCTTCAATTCATTTTGTTGATGTTTAAGTGACGCCGTTAGGCTGCCGAATTTTCATAAGATAAATCTTTTTTTGGTCTTCCCTCCATGTTTTTCATTTCATATTGTATGACTTTAAAATTTCATTACCATGTTCATATATAATTTATATTCTGTCCCTATACGGTTATATGGATCATTTATGAGTGGGTGACCCATGTCCCCTCTCTTTTCAATGTATTCTAAAACCCCGAAACATAGCCGTTATGCTGCACAATTTCCATCTCAAAATGTCTCTCTATTTTTCTCAAATTCTTTTATTTTATTAAGTGAATACTCAAAGATCTTTCTTCTAAATGGGTGTTCACATATATACCAAAATGTTCTAATTTAAATTCTGGGATTTACATACATGAGACCCGCTTTCCTTTTCCGTGGGTTTAAAGTGACATAAAGATCATGCCTTTAAAGTAGTTTTTAAAACGTTATGATTATGAAATGAAACCCATTTATTTTATGCTATATTGGTTATTTATAAAATGTTTAATGATGATATATGTGTATCACATGATAATATAGGAATATTTATGGGTGCGCCCTGATAGAGCTCCAATGCATTGGGTAATGATGTAACCACTAAAGATTACAATTTTCAAGATATCTTGGTGAATAACCTTGGTAGTTTTCAAATGACACCTTGGGGATTGACCTTGGTTATATGTTCATGATTGTCTATGTTAAATGATGTAGCCAAATCTTATTGTTATGAAAAATGTTATTTTTATTATGATATGCCACATGATTTCTTTCTCATGCCTTAATGTTATTTTTCATGGTCTTATTGAAGTATCTCAAGTTCACATGTAAAATGTTTCTCTTGTTTCCCTTAGTGGGCCTTCTGCTCACCCTTTATTTTGATGTATGTCCCCAGGTTATGAGATTCATTAATGAACCTAGGATGAACATAAATAGAAGCCTTTCAAGTGTTTAAGAAGAATGTTTTTTTTCATGTATTATGTTTCTGGTTTCCAAGACACTAAACCTTAAAGATCCTCAGTTTTGTATAATGTAATGAAAGTTTATGTGACTACAAGGCAGGATGATATAGTTGGTATCAAAGGATGGTTTAGTTATTTGTGGAAATTAGGATATGAAAACTTTAGGAAGAATCCTACAGAAAGGTTTAAATATAGGAAATCTTCCTGGTATTTTGGTGAGTATTGAGTATGGGGTTGCCAAAAAAATACCACCCTGTCTGGATATGAGTAGGTAGAGGTGGCTCTGGCACAGATTTACATAGGGGTAAAACCCGAAAACACTGCTTTGAGCTAGACTCGAACGGGAACTGGTACATGACAACAGGCCTTGCTGCCCTCTTAGTTACGACACTCCTGGGGGATATGCTTCGGTAAATACATAAGCTTAGTATGAACCATTATTAAAGGAACAAGGATAAAATAAAATAAATATTCACATAAGAATATATGATCATGGATAACCGAGATCGGAACCTCGGGGATCACAAGTTAGGGTATACTTTTGTTCTACAAGTTATCCTTCTATGCTTTAAGTTCCTTTTCATGATTATTGGATGAGTATTTAAGCCCCTAATTGTACTTTCTTTTCTTAGTTAATGGCGGAAAATGGAAGAACATATCCCGACAACCAATGCGATAAGAAATGTGATGATTTCCATATTAATATGACAAAGATGATTAGGGGATTAAAAGATGATTAGTATTTTGGAAGATGTTCACTATTTTGGGAACCCTATTTGATTGAGGTAAATAGATTACTAAGGTATTTTCTTTGAGGAGTAAAGGTTGAATTATATTTTGATTAATTGATGAATTTAAGGTGAACTTATAGTAATTTAGGTTACTTATGGAAATGATTAACCTATATTGGGGAAAATATGTTTCGGTTAGTTACATTTTTTATAATATGTTTGGAGTGGTTGATGTTGTTGGATATGAATGATAAAGTTTACCTTGGAAGACTATGTTATCAAATCCTACTTGTATTTGGGTTTCAATCTTAGTTTGGTTTATTTCGATGATTTTTAAGGACATTTATTTTCGAAATGGTCTATGATGAACTTTGGGTAGTACCATGGAACTTTGAAGATTTAATGTAGTTTCCCTTCCTCTGGGGTTCTTTATCTTGGATGATTTGTTTTATCTTACCCTTTCTGTTTTTGGGATAATGTTTAAAGATAAAATAAATAAATAGTTAATATTTTGTGGATTGTGTGATTCTCTATAAAATGATTCTTGTTCTTTGATGAGACCATGTAGTTTTGAATGCTCATCGTTTGGAGAAAAGATTAGTTTTGGTAGAAACTTATTAAAGGATGAAAATCTACTTGAAGGTAGGTATATTTTCTTATGTTTTTGATCTATGTAGTAACTGAATTCCTCAAAATTATAAAAAGGAACGTAAAACAAAAACATTGTTGGTTTACGTTTCCTACTAGGTAATCAAAGACCGTTTACACACATCATAAGTTTGTGATTTTCTTGTGGTTAACTTTCTCCTAACCATGTTTTCTATCAATCTCCCTCAAAACTTGAACCTTTGTTTTTTCTTCCATATCCATATTTTCCAACATGGAATCCTAGTATGGGTTAACTCGGGTGGCCTTTATACTTCATTTTCTTTCTTTTAAAGTAATAGTGTTACTGACTCTTTTTCGATGGGGGAATTTCAATGAAATTTTAGAACCCAATTTTAAAAATTGCGAGGACGCAATTTCTTAAGGGGGGAAGATTGTAACGACCTGAAATTTTGAATAAATCTTGTCTCCTAATTTTGTGTGTTATTTTATTTCTATACTCAACAGAACTATTTCATTTGATAACATGATTATAATTAAAATGAGACCGTTGAGTTTTGACTATATATGACCATTGGTCAATATGACCACTGTAAACTATATGTTTTGATTATTTTCTCTAAATACAAGTAATCATGGTTAATTAATATAGAAAGAAGATTAGAAGGCCCCACCTATTAATCTTGGACCGATCGAAGCCCATATAACAGAACTTGGGAAGGAGGTAGCACCATTGGGCTTTTCTTTGGACCAAACCCAAGCCGAACTTCATCGTGTGAAGCTAGAAAGGAATCTCCATTGTGAGAAGTTGAAACTGATAGATATTTCTACTCATGCGATGTTGGCCGAATCTCCCTCAGATTCTATCACCTTAGCACACCTTACACTTAGTTCCTATGTGGGTGTGATAAGGGGCTATGTAAGGAGACCGTAACTACCTTGTTTAACCCTTTGTTTTAAATAAATTTTTTTATTTCTTCTCATGATGATGTTTATGAATTTTCAAATGTCCTGATAAATATAGTATGAATATTTTTGATGAATTTTAGAAAAATGATATTTTAAAAATATTTAGGTAAACCTTAAATAATTAAAAATGTGTAATGATATTCAAAAAATGGTCTTCTACAATTATGTTCAGTACGAAATTTAGAGTCTAATAAGATCAAAATAATTTTTGATGAATAGTAAATTATGAATAGTGATTTTATGCTTAGGATTAGTAATGTGACTAAATGGATTAGTAATATCATTTAAAGAAAGTAATAATATAATCTAGACACCTTGATTATGTAATGTGATTCAATATTATGGTTAAATAACGGTTTCATAAATTATTATTCAAGTATTAGTTTTCTCGGGTGAATAATGTTTTTTAATTAAAAAATAAATTAAAAATATTTAGAAAATTATTTTTATAAAATGGATTTCATTTTTGAACTCAGAGCATCGATATTATGTTAAGGTAATTTTTGGGGATTTTTCTGAAAAAAATGAATTTTTGGTGAATAGTGTGTTTAATTAAAAATAAAATTAAAAATATTTAGAAAATTATTTTTATAAAATAGAGTTCATTTTTGAAATCAGAGCATTGTTATTTGGTTAAGGTGAAATTTTGGGTTTTTTCTGAGAAAGTTGAATGTTCGATGAATAGTGAAAATACAGTTTTTAAGTTAAGGGTGTTTAATGACATCATTAAATGATGTATTAAGTATATAATCAATATGGTCGACTTATGAATAGTAATATAAGGTGTGAGGTGTCCCAAGTGGCCAATACCATGGGAAAATACCATGGGCAAGTCCATGGTTTTGCCAAAACCACCAATGAGGTGTCCCCTGGCCATTAATGCCTTGTCCCCTCACTTTGCCTATAAATACCAAGCAATACTCTCATCCATTCGACCCCCTACTCTCCCCCAACGATTTTCTAGTCTCATTACCTCCCAAGGAGTCCTCCCAAGGTGCCCCAAGCCCTCAAGCTCCCAACCATTGAGTTTTAAGAGTTATGTTTTAAGGTAAGGGAGCTGACCTCTCTCTTTCTTTTCATGTAATCTCTTTTATGTCATTTCTTTTATGCTCCATGTTCTTATGGTAAAAGATGTTCTTTTATATTACTATTACTTCCCTTTTCATGTTCATCTAATGAGAGATCTCCTCTTACACAAATTATTTTGTTTTATGAAGATTTAAGTGGCGTCGTTAGGCTGCCGGAATTTTTGTAAGAGATTCTTTCTCCCTTCTCATTTTTCAAGATCTATTTTCATGTAAAGTCATTCAAGTTCCTTTTTATTTTGTCGAGGTATGATCTCTATATCTATCATACTGATATTTTATGATCATATGATGAGGGAACCAATTTTTTCTCTTCAATTCAGTATTTTGATGTTTTATGTGGCGCTGTTAGGCTGCCGAATTTTTAAGTGGTTCTTTCACTCTTCTCGTTTTCAAGTTCTATTTTTATGTCAAGTATTTCAAGTAACGTTTTATTATGTTTTGGTATGATATATATGCCTATAATACTGATATTTTATGATCATATGATGAGAGACCCCATTTGATCTCTTCAATTCATTTTTTGTTGAAGTTTAAGTGGCGCTGTTAGGCTGCCGAATTTTTAAGGGATTATTTTACCTTTCTCATTTTTCAAAGTTCTACTTTCATGTCAAGTCTTTCAAGATCCTTTTTATTATGTTGGGGTATGATCTCTATATCTATCATACTGATCTTCTATGTTCATATTATTAGAGACCGTATTTGATCTCTTCAATTCATTTTGTTGATGTTAAAGTGACGCCGTTAGGCTGCCGAATTTTCATAAGATAAATCTTATTTTTGTCATCCCTCCATGTTTTTCATTTCATATGGAATGTCTTTGAAATTTCATTACCATGTTCATATCTCTTTTATATTCTGTCACTATACTGTTATATGGATCATTTGTGAGTGGGTGACCCATGTCCCCTCTCTTTTCAATTTTTTCTAAAACCACGAAGCATAGCAGTTATGCTGCAGAATTTCCATCTCAAAATGTCTCTATCTTTTTCTCAAATTATTTTATTTTATTAAGTGAATACTAAAAGCTCTTTTTTGTAACGGGGTATTCACATATATACCGAAATTTTCTATTTTAAATTCTGGGATTTACATATATGAGACCCACTTTCCTTTTACGTGGGTTTAAAGTGACATAAAGATCATGCCTTTAAAGTAGTTTTTAAAACATTATGATTATGAAATGAAACCCATTTATTTTATTCTATATGGGTTATTTAGGAAATGTTTGATGATGATATATGCGGCTCACATGATAATAATGGTAAATTTAAGGGTGCGCCCTAATAGAGCTCCAATGCATTGGGTAATGATGTAACCACTAGAGATTACAATTTTCACGATATCTTGGTGAATAACCTTGGTAAGTTTCAAATGACACCTTGGGGATGGACCTTGGTGATATGTTAATTATTTTCTATGTTAAATGATGTAGCCACATCTTAATTTTATCAAAAATGTTATTTTTATTATGATATGCCACATTATTTCTTTCTCATGCCTTAAAGTTCTTTTTCATGACCTTATTGAAGTATCTCAAGTTCACATGTAAAATGTTTCTCTTGTTTCCCTTACTGGGACTTCTGTTCACCCATTCTTTTAATGTATGTCCCCAGGTTATGAGATGCTATAATGAACCTCATATGAACATAAGGAGAAGCCTTTCAAGTGTTTAAGAAGTATGTTTTTTTTGTTTCATGTATTAAGTTCATGGTTTCCAAGAAACTAAACCTTAAATATCCTCAGTTTTGTATAATGTCATGAAATTTTATGTGACAAAAAGAAGGGATGCTATATGTCTCTATCAATTTAAACCATATATTTTTAATTAACCCATAGTTATTCAATTTTAATTTTATATAAGGTAACCAATGTCTCAATATTAAAAGAGTGTATTTTTTTTTCTAATTTTATTTAAATTAGACCATAAATGAAACAATTTGAATATTTATAGAATATAATAATTATTTTTAATTTTAAAAAATATTTTATGATTTTTATATAATTTAATAATACATTGTTGTAAAAAATATCAATAGTGTCAATTTTGACACTATTAATTTCATGGATTTTTAAAAATATAAAGATGAGATGTTAACATATAAAAAAATATTTCAGTATATCCCTATGGGGTGAAGGTATTATTTATATTTTTGGATATATTAATTAAACAAATTATAATTATTTTAATATTAATAAAAACTAATTTGATATTTCTATTAATAAAATTATTACTACATCAGTTTAATGTAATTATTTAATATTTTTTGAGTAAAAACTAAAAATAAAATACTATGATGAAAATAAATCTTATATATTTCATGATAATACTTATAGTTGTATATATATTCTATAAATTCCCACATGAAAAAAGTCATATTCACTGACACAGGAATGCCGAAAATTTACCATGACTTTAGATAAAATATTATATGCATCACAATCATTTCCATGTGGATCCAAATTGGTAATAAATCTCCCCTAGATGATTAATATTGATATATACTTGAAAAATAATACTTGGTCTTGTGTTGTGGTAAATTAATGGTCATTACCATTTTAATTAAAATTATTTTATCAATTTTTCGTCAATTAAATAATTTTAACATCTTAATGGTATAAGACTCAAAAGTAATTATATATTTTTTAAAAATTACAAATAAATTATGATGATAAATAAAAAAATTTTATCTTCAAAATTAGTATAATTGGTATAATTTCGCTTATGTATAACCTTATATTAAAAATGATTTAGTTATTAAAATTTGAGTAAGACGTTTAACGTTTCTGTATATAAAATATATTAAATTCCCAAATATCAGCCCAGTTGCTTCAAAATTATACCTTTTAGACCCAATCATTATTTAGTTAAAAAAACCATCCAATTATATTAGGACAAGTTTTAGGGTAATTTTATAATGTTATTTGTACCCTCAACTACCAAATTTTCCTTTCTACTGTATTAATAAAAATAACATATTTTATTAAACATAATACCCAAAAAATGAACCTCTTTTCATAATTTAGACCCATAAATAATAATTATAGAATAAATTTTTCAAAATTCAAAACACAAAGGTTTTAGTAATTAATTTAAAATTATTTCCTTTGTCACAATACGGAAATGATTTTTAAAATTTAATACATGCAAAAGATTGAAATGTTTTTATATCTAAATTCAATGTAGAATTAATGAAAAATACCTAAATTATATTAATAGATTAAAATATAATATGTTTTTACATTAAACCATTTAAATATATAATTTAATATTATATGTAAATTTGATGAGAAAGTAGTTTTCATTAAGAATAATTTTTTTTACCATTCATCAAAACATTAATCCTATCCGAAAAATAAAAAACATTAAATGAAAGAAAATATTGATACTAAAATTTAGAATAAAACGTTTATTTTTTAAATTATAACATAATTTTTTTAAAAACTTTATTTAAAATTAGTGCACCATCAATAGGCTGTAAAACTATATTTTTTGAAAAATACTTCTTTAAACTAAAAAATTGATTTTTTTCTTCATTAATCATGTATCGAAAACATATAAGATGAATTTTAAAAATTATTTTGAATATATATTTCCTTATTATAATCCATGAAGAGTGACCGTATTATTTTTTAAACTATCATATTTTCATTTTAATAGTTTCTTTGAAAAAATTTCTCTTTTATTTAAATCAGACATTATTTTCAATTATAATTATTTTCTTACTGAATAATTAATTAAATATACATGTGTAAATAATATTTTCATAATAAAATTAATAATTTTCCTACTCGGAATTATAATGTCTATGTTATAAGGTAATATAATATTATTTAGTTGGTCACTTAAACTCGGTCTTGTGTGAAATGAAAGCTATCATAAGAAATAAAAATTGAGGGTAACCCAATCCAAACATAGTGTTCTTTAAACAGAAGTCTAAGCCTTTGTTGCATGTAGTGCAAAATTATATTGGAATCAAACACAAAACAAGACATAAAATAAATAAAAATAATATATCTTATAAAAATTCTATGTGTTACATTTTACCCCCTTAAAATGAATTTCACCCTTGAAATTTGTCTGAGTTATTAAATAATTAATAACTGTGTATTGTTTTAATAAAAACACACATCTTTAAAATGAATACTAGAACTTCCATTTAAAAATGAAGAGCTGTTAAAAAATAGTTACCCAATGTAAATCCTAACAAGGTCCCTACATGAGATAACACAGTTTAAGATTTGAGCATGGATGGAAAATGTAAATAATCGTAGAGATTCATAAATACCACTGATCACAAAAAATTAGATGATCTAAAAACATTTAATAATGATAATATATTATGATAAAGGAGAATGAAAAAAATCAATTTATATCATCAAAATTGATGATTACTTGAAATTTTGTTACACCATGAACCCTTTTCATAGTGTTAAAGAATTTTTATGAAAAGATATAATAACATGATTTATGCCCAATCTCACCATTTATGGTGCCTGGATTGATTTACACTTCTTCCATTATTCCATGAAATGAATTTTAATTTATCACTCATGTACTATTAGAAGATCACAAGATCAATAATGAGAATGATAGGTCACTTCCTTTTTCTTTATCATAATAAAATGGTAGCATAAGTTAGTAAATATGAATAAATTTACATATTGTGAGTTAACACTTTAATATCAGGAAATTATCTAATTATTAACATAAAATATAAATAAATGGATAAGCCTACAATCTATATGAAAGCTGAAAATCTAAAAATTTTGAAGAACGTAAAGTAAATCATCTTATCATTGACCACCCATATATTAAATAGTTTATAATGGTTGTCATATTCAAAACATATTAATACCCTCATATAATATTCTCTAGAAACATGGTAATACCAAAACTCACATACAACTTCATTTAAAACATGCATGTTTCCTTAATCCATGGTTTATTGGATATATTAATTAAGTCTAAAATGTTATAAACTTCACCCAAGACAGTATTACCCACTTGTAAACAAATCCTTAATTAGTTCCATGGTTAATTGTAATTTCCAGTTAACAATTTCGAATATATATTTATCCAATAATCATTATCTTAACATAATGAACATATTAATGGTTATCTTTACCTTAACCTTATTTTTCCCAAGAATATATCCTTTACATTAAATGAATTTTCTTGTCCATCAGAACTATTCAATAGATTATTGAATATCCATAACAAAGATCACAGACTGAACAATCCTTATATAATTCACCATTCAAGATTATAGAATCAAAATACATGACTAATTCAATCCTTACATCATAATTATCATCCTAGAATAAGTAATTCCTTATTTTAGAATTAAATTATTAGTTTTAGGCATTAAGTTGGGTAATAATCAAGTTATCCCTAAATGAGAAATTGAACTCTATAAAAATTCATCACCCTTTGACCCCTTTTCCCATAGATATAACATCTTCCCCTCCATTTGGGAAATTCCTAAAGGTTCTCTTCATCACTTTTTCTTGACACATAGGAAACCAAATTTTATTTTCTATATGTTTTTAATATGTGAACATTTATAAAAGTCCATCTTCCTGTTATTTGACGTAATTTTTATATCACCAAGGCTAAAATTGTTAGTCATATATCCTGATATCTAATTCTATATAATCACAATATCATTATCTCCAGTGATTATCCGATTTGATTTCTAATAATAAAATCTTTCATCTCCTTAAATTTTAAGTTAGTTCCTTAAGGTTCCCACCATTGAATACAACTAGAAATCATTCAGTAAGAAAAGGATTATCATTTTGAGGAATCATATAATCCTGAAAAACAACTTATATGATATCTAAATCATGAAAAATTATTTATTATATGTCACCCTAGGATGATGTTAGGTTATACATAGCAAAATTATATTTAAATAATTTATAGTGGTCCATGAATTGTTCGTTAGTTCCAAAAGAATATCCCCTAGAAGTGCCAAACTAGCTGTGTAGTAATGCTTATTTTTGTGTACTAGGTTATGATCGAGCCAATCCAGATTCCCCTTAATAGATTTTTTACCCCTTGGTATATCTTTACAATATCCAAATCAACTTATAGTATATAAATAGGTATGTAATGCTAGAGAACCACCCACTATATCATTTACCAAAATTACAAGACATTTTCCTAAACAGTTACTCATCCTTGTACATATCCTTAGATGCATCCCTAGACATATTACCAGAAATACCCATAGGTATCTCACTAACGTTTTACCATCCAATTTTTCAAATGTTGACTAAAAATTTTATCTGATACCAAATATATATAACCACACATTTATACATTAACATTAAATTAATTTTTTGAAATACTCAATAAATTACACTGACACATAACCGAATAATGTATTAGTTTTGTTTCTTTGGTAACATTGATCATATTATTCTAATTTTGTGAAAGATATTCAAAATCTCATATAAATATCTTCCACTTTAGTACCCCTAACTAAAAAAAGTCATTATAAGTTAGGAAAAATAAAACATAAGGAAAAGGGTGAGCTCAGATACTCAAAAAGGTTATACAAGAGAGATATATAGATATAATCTTGTTTATAAGGGTATGAGAACATGATCATGAAACTTTTTGATCATACTATGCATATAAAAGATCATAAACATGATCATTGAATAAATATTGATTGTTCATACAGAAATAATCATATGGAAATGAATAACATGATCCATTAGATCTTAACATATAAATAAAACATAGAATTTCTGAAGACACATAATCATATAATAATGATTTTTATAGCAGTCAAGGAATCACGGTTAAGGCTATCTTGGTAGTATGGTTTCACTTCATATACCATCTTGGTAGTCATGGTTCACTCCCATGATTATTGTAGTGGATATATTCCCTTATGTTTATCTCCGGAGATAAAAATATTATCCAAATGAATTATAAGGAGTTATAGGTCCTACCAATCTCATAATGAAATCATTCATACATGTGAGAAAATATCATAAAGAATCATATCCTAACCAATGAAATGGAATGGGGTCCATAAAAATGTAATCATATCATATCCTATGAAAAGATACATGTTTAATAATCATTTCATTAAAAGAATAACCTATAGAAACAAAAAGGTTTCTTAAATATCATTCCATCAAAACAAAAACCATTTGGGTAAAGAATAATATTGGTATTATTGAACTATAAAAAATTATGTCGTATTAAATGGGAAAGAATTTTGTAAGATCAATTGGAACTTGATTTTTTTTTTTAAAATAAAATTTTAATACTTAAAAAAACTTAAAAACATTTTTTAAACAAATTTAAAAACATATAATGTAATCATGATAAAATCATTTAAAATATTTTTTTTGGGGAAAATATCTTTTAATCATTGAGACTAATTTCTTTTTTTAAAATATTGTGAAATTTTCATTGAATATTTTTTAAAATAATATTGTAATATTTAAAGGTAATATTAACGGTAATAATTCATCATGATGTCAAAAAAATCCATTCAGGTCTTATAATTAAAAAACCTTACTCTCAAACTTTTTTTAGAAAAGTAAACAAAGTAATTAATTTGGAAAATTAAAGAATGATTCCTATAAAAATTAGTATTAAAACAAAAATGGGTAAAAAGGACTTTAAAAATATATAAGATAATAGAAAAACATTTTATGAAAACATTTTCAGAAAACATGTGTAAGGATGGTTTATATTTCCTAATAGAAGCTTAATAAAAAAATATCCCAAATATTGACTAGACTATAAAATAAATAGTCTTAATTTTATAATTACTATAATTGTATGAAAAAGGAATGGAATAAAATAATATAGATATTAAAATACAATAATATTTTATTTAATATGCATAATAGACATTCATGGGTAGTATATACACCTCAAAAGTAGTGTTTGAAGCATGTGTCTCACATAAGTAATGTTGAGACAAAAATGCATTTCCTTAGGTACGATTCCTTATATACATTTATAAAACTCATGTATAGTGGTTTTAAAAATATTATTTACTTATTAAAGATTCATAATAAGATTTATGATATCATATATGATTCATTTGTGACTTTATATTACCCATTCAATAACAACTTCATGTTAACGAAAAGTTTTGGGTAATAACCACTTTGTTAATCAAAAATGTTTTGAATTGTTATTCATAACAAATGTACATATATCATGACATAATTACTTCTATAACGTTAAAAATTATATATATATATCATATATACTTTTATGTAAATATTCTTACAAGACAAAGATATGAAATGAAATACACCATTCATGGAGATGGTAAGTTGTACATGTGCATGAATATTGTTTCTGTTTTCTTATCGTACTGAATGGAAGATGGTATATGAAATTTATATAAATATATATTACTAAATTATCATTAATATTTCATATATTTCATATTTATTCTTTATATACATTTTTATACTCATTCTTTAAATGGTTTATGTGGAATATGAATCTCATCACGTCATGGAGAAAGATGGTCGTACATATGCATGGGTGATGATAACATTCTATAAAAGATAAAAGGGTGAAAAATTAAGTGGTATACTAATTATAAAGAATCCATATAATTTTATAATGTTCATATATAGTTATTTTTTCCATCATTATACAGATCTAAGTAAATTTTTTGTGAAAAACAGATTACACCGTGATGTGGAGATGGAAAGCCATGCGTATGCACACATGGTGATTTCATTTTTCAAAAGATGGATAAAAGGTGTACTCTTTTTATTCCATTATCATAATAAAATATTAGAAACTAATTTATATGGTTGTTATATCTTTTTAATGAAAACAACTTAAGAATATTATGTAGTAGGAGAAATATGTTTTAAGGAATCGAATGTGGAGATAATCTCTTCATCGATGAGCTCCTACTATATCTCCACTTAAAGTCACGAGAGTTGTAATTTTGAGATGAAAAGAACCTCTAGAATGTAATTATGGAAGTTTATAAGGAAAATTGGTATGTTATTTATTATATTTAAGTCTCAAAGTGATGTTACTAAGTGAGGGAGGAGGCACCCATTTAAAAATGAGGTGAGGGGAACTTTTAAAACCTACAAATATATTAATTTATAATACAATTGAATCCCATAAAAAACATAAAAATATATTTTAGAATATGATATGAGATATGGTTTTAATATCACAAATCAGTAAAATTTAGACTTTATTTTTTGTTAATTTATACCTTATCATTTTAATTAAGTGTTAGTTATTTGATTTTAATTTTTAATAAGGTACCAAGTGGTTCAATATTAAAATACTACAATTTTTAGTAATTTTATTCCAATTATAACATATATAAAACATTTAGAGTATTTTTGACCATAAAATAACTATTTTATAGTTTTAAATCATTTAATAATATCTTATTTTGAAAAAATATTAATAGTGTTAGTTTTGACACAATTCATTTCTTGGGTTATTACAAATATCAAGAAAACATGTTATCCTTACAAAATAATTACTATGTCCCTATGTTTTAAATTCCATATATAATTTTTATGTATATATGAATTATCAGAAATTATATTTACATTAATATTTTTAATAAAATAAATTTGATATTTCGATAAATGAAATAATTAAAATATCAGTATTGTGTAATTATTTAATATACTTATGTGATGAATAAAATTTAAAAATAAAATTCTATGTAGAAGATAAATCCAATATATTTTATAATA
This sequence comes from Viscum album, assembly GCA_963277665.1. Classification (NCBI taxonomy): domain Eukaryota; kingdom Viridiplantae; phylum Streptophyta; class Magnoliopsida; order Santalales; family Viscaceae; genus Viscum; species Viscum album. Next base: position 1,921,852,802 of record OY728145.1, on the reverse strand, counting down.
ATAATTATAGTTTAATATATATTATAGAAATTACCACATTAAAAATGTTATATTTACTAAAATAAGAATGTGACAACATTAACATTACTATAGATAAAATATTATAAGTGTTATATCTATCCTATGTGGATAAAAAATGTTTATAACATGACCCTTGGATGATTATGGTAGATATAAAATTTTTAAAAATTATTTGGTCTTGTTTTTTTGTCTTTTAATCATCATTATTATTAAAATTAAATTTGTTATTGAGTTTTCATCAATGAAATAATTTCTACTTCATCACAGTATAAGAATCTAAGGTAATTATTTATTTCATATAAATTAAAATTAAATTTAAATGATAAAGAAATAAATTTTATATTTCAAAAACGTTTTTATAGTATAATTTTAATTTTGTATGACCGTATATTAAAAATGATTTTTTTTAAAAAATTTGATTAAGACATATTTAACATTTCATTAAATAAAATATATTCAATTTACTAATACCATCAAAGTGACTTCTAAAGGATACCATTTCTACCCAAGGATGATTTATGTTGAAAAACACTCATCCAATTATGTTATTACAAGTGTTAGTGTAATGTTATAATATTATTTTCACCCTTAATTACCCGATTTTCCTTTTACTGTATTAATAAAAATTACTGATGTTACTATTGATAATGATAAAAAATAAAAATAAACTATTTAAATAACTTGGACCCACTGATTAAAATTATATATTCTAATTTTAAAAATTCGAACATTAAAGTTTCAAAAATTATTTAAAAATTACCCTCACTATGGGGATGGAAAAACATGTTTTGAAAGTTAAAATATTGAAAATAATGAAATCTTTTTATATCTAAATTCATTGTAAAATTAATTTCAATGACATAAAGTATATTAAATGAAAAATATAATATATTTTTACTTCTAAACCATTCAAATATATAATTTATCAATATAATAATTTTTTTGAAAGCATATTTTTTAATTAATATGAATTATTCTTTTTAGTATTCATCAAAATGTGAAATTGATTAGAAAAATACTAAAAGGTAAACCAAAAAAAATATTGATAATATTATTTTAAATAATATTTTTTATCAAATATAATGTATTAATGTCTCAAAAAAACTAATTTTAAAATGGGAGCACCCTAAAAAGGAGACAAAACGTTCTTTTTTTTTGAAAAATACTTATTTTTTCCTTAAAATTGAATTTATTATTATGTCATGTATAGAAAACCTATAAGATTAATTTTAAACACTATATTAAAAATAATAAATATATATATTTCAAAAATAAAATCCATAAAGAATGATTTTATTATTTTATAAACTCACTTATTATCAATTACAATGTTTTCCAGAAAATAACATCTTATTTTATTTAAAAAGGGTTTTATTTTCATTTATAATTAATACATCACAAAATAATTAATAATATATAAATTTGTAAATAATATATTAATTATTCAATTAATTCTATTCATAATCATCATTATAATGTATGTGTTATCTGTTAACATAATAATATTTAGTTGTTCTCTTGAACTCGGTCTACTATGAAATTAAATCTATCAAAAGAACTCAAAATTGTGTGTAGAAAAAGCTGAGAATTGTGTTTTATATACCCCAAGATAATAAGGTGTTGAATTTATTTCAAGATTATCTTGGTGTTGGGTACAAAATAATAAATAAATTAAATTAAAAAAATCCATCTCATAAAAATTCGTGGTGTTAAAAAATGGACCTGTTAGAGTTTGGTAGGAGTATATGATAGATTTGATGATTACAAGTTGAGATAAGCTGCCATGATTTTATTTAGTAACATTCTCACTTAGTTTTTTTATATTAATTTTTCATCGTTATTATAAATTTAAATATGTTTCATTACATGTTAGAGAATTCCCAAAAATGGGGGGGGGGGCTCAAAATATGATACTAGTCAATATAGACTGAATAACTTGTTAAATAGTTCAATGGTGGTGTTTTGGTCCGACAAGTGATGGTGGAACTCTTTATTGATTTCATGTAAACATGATTCAGATTTTAATGATTAAGTTAATTTCATTTTTAAACAGAGTTTTTTTAATAGGGGATTTATAAAAATGTAAATTTGAAATGAAAATGGGTGATTCAAGAATTTTTTTAAACTGGTATTTCTAAATTGGAAAGATATTTTCTAAATAATTTTGTGTTGGATTTTTTTCAATGGACTAGTATGAGTATGATGAAATGAAATTCCATTTATAGAATTTTTAAAGGTGTATTTAAACTTGGTTTAAAAAGGAAACCCTAAAGGGTTTATTGGACATATATTGGTCGATTTGATCTTCTGAGGGTGATTCCTTCATTTTGAAGTTTTTTCTAGTTATGATTACTATTTGTGGTTTTTGTGGATTATTTTTGATCCATATGACACATGTCATGTTTTTTTGGATGGAGTTGTTTTTTTGTAATCAAATAGGTGGGATGGTGTGGTTTGATGGAAAAAAACTCAAAAAGGGTTCATATGAGTGTTGGGATGAGTTTGGGAAGTGAGACTAGGTCTTGAGGGACAACCTCACTTAAAATGATAATGTTTGCAATGAGATGGGTTGTTTTACTTTTTTTTCTATTTCATTTGAATGCTAATTATGTGATTGTGATTAGTGCAAAAATATTCAGTTAATGATATTGATCCTAATTCATGGCCTTACCTTGAGAGAGAATGATTTAGTAGAACCACCATGTGTAAATTGGGGTCTTATTTTTCTATGAATTATTTTAAAACAATAATTGATATGGTCTTTTTTGAGATGGGATTGGTGGTATCCCTTGAGTGAGAAGGGTTAGCTAGAGCATTTCATTTACACCACCCCGTGACGAAGAAGGGATGACTAGGAAACCTATCATTATACCTCCCTTGAGTGATAATGGATGTGTTGGGACTCTAATACACCATATGCTACAATTTTTTTATAGTGGAACTCTTAAAATATCTCCATACAATTTATCTTTATAAATGGGTAGAGCATGGAATTTTTCCCCTCACTCCATCTCGGGGAATCAACCGAGCATGGTTAGAAAACCTACATTGAATCTTTTGGTATGGGATTAGGTATTTTATGACTATTTGGACATAACCTTAAAACACTACATAATATTGAATTAAATGAATAATTCACGTTTAGGATCTTTTCTGGTTTAGTGTTTTAGAGAAATAGGCCATGGCTATTATATTTCATTTCAAATACAAAGTAGACACTTGTACTCAATTTCCAATTTCTTCACAAAACAAGATCTCTTGAAAAAAGAGTCATTTCTACTTCCATGAATAAGACATCAGTACTATTCCTTGATAACATCGATGACACTATTCCACATTACATCCTGTGAAAAACATTTCAAAAACTTGGGATGAGCATAAAAAGCTCAGTAAGGGAAACACAAAGAAGGAAAACTGTTAGTTTTTTCAAAACAACAAGTAAACCATGAATACATTAACATAGGTAATATTTTCACCATTATGAAATAGTAAATACTCTTCACTTAATAGAAGATCACTACGTACCCTTTTGTAATGAAAATATTACCCATATAAAGAGAACCTAACATATAAAGGTAACTTGTGACATAAACATATTTAAATGGAATAACCATACGGTCGACATGCACACATATCACTAAATGGAATGGACATACGACTGACTTCCATACCCAATGAATTAGAGGTTATAATGTAACAATCCGACTTGGTTTATCATGACACCACCCATCATATGGTTTATCACGTAACCACCCGTCAAATGTCCAAGTACAATCATAAAATCATAAAACATAAAACAAATATAATTTAATGAATTTTTTTCCACATTTAAATATATCACATAAATATATTGAAATAAAAATCCATTATCAAAACCATTTTCAATACCAAAATACATAGAAAAATATATGGTATTTATTTTCCTTAAAAAACATTACAGCTTGTTAAGGAAGCCAAAGAACAAATAACACTCATGGAATTAGAAAGGTCGGTGTTAAAGCGTACATTAAAAGAAACATTCCTTTTTGTCGTTTAGTAAAAATATTTGTAGGAAAATACTTCCTTTGAAAAGTCAAGGGTGTTTATACATCGTATAAAAGAAAGTAATGTATTAAAATGAAATATGCCTCAATAGAAAGAGATTGAGACAAAGTTCCTTACAAAGGTCATTTTGTAAATAAAATAGACAATTTATGTGTATTCACTACAAACTCACATAAAGGAAGTATAAATTAATGATAAGATAAAAAAATTCCTTTCTCACATAATCAATTAATGACATAAATAATAAAGATAACTTCAAACCAAAGAATTGGAATTGGGTTAAGAAGTCCACTTACCTCGTGTCCGACTTGAATCAATAATTTTTTAATCTCCTGAATAATAAAATAATTTTAATTTATACTTTCTTAAGAATCCTTTTCAAGTTTATTATCCCTTTTATATCACTTATTACTATGTTATAAACATTACGTAATCATTCAAGTTAATAATGGTCGTTTTGTTGACATTTTGTACTTGAGTAAAAAATGAACACCTTATATTTACAAGTTGTCTATGTGATCAATAGTCAATTATATCTAGAATGATATTCATAATTTAGATATCATATATATCATATATATCCAGAATATACATGTATTTAGAATAGTACATAACATTTGGAGGAAATAAATGAAATGCACCGTTCATGGAGACGGTAAGCCGTACGTACGCATGAACGCTACTTTCAATTCTATTTTTTATTTTGATGGAATTTAAACATAATAATACATATGAATATTATAATTATAGTATAATATTATATATAATATCATTAAATCTACCCTTTTTACATTACACATATGGCATTAACGAGTCATATCACTTTGAGGGGGCAGTAGTCCGCACTTCCACAAAGGAAATTATCGCGTTTACCCATAATGGAAACCAAAAAGGTATTATATAAATAGAAAATACTGAAGAATATAGAAACCATAAAAATAATATATATAATATATAAATAAAGTGTCGTCATAATTCTACCATGATAGGAAGTAGGATATAATCTAACAATCATCATCTTCTGAGGCGTTAGTTTTCCGTCCACAAAAACTTTATGTTCTTCACCCATTAGATGGAGGTGTGTGTAAGTGTAGTTTAAATCCTTTAAATAAAAACATCCTATTATATTGACGATACTAGTGTTTCTATAAAATAATGGAATAAAAATATTTTAGGGGTTGGTGAAGTAAAATAAAATAATATAAGTTAAGAGAAACCATTACATTTAATTTGGGTAACTTCCTCTGGTTTGGACCAAAAATACTTCTTGAGGTGACTTATGCCTATGGTAAGGATTCTAAGAGGAGGAGATGGATGTAGATAGATTAATTTGGCAGAGTTTGGATGATCCTAAAGGCTTGAGAGGTGTGAAGAATTGGTTAAAAGTGGTCTCCTTTTATAAGGGAGAGGATGGGTGCTTTAGGAAAGTGTGAAACAATTATTTTGTTATTTAATGATATTCAATTTTTAAATGTCCAAAAATAATTATATTTGAAGATAAGATGAATCATGGCCGAAATAAAATCCTCCAATTGGAATTGGATAGGTTTTGGATAATATTTTAATCATTATAATCTTATTTATTTAATTCATTTATTAATGAGGTAAATACTGCATCATTATTGTGTCATTAATAATTTTATTTATTCAATGTATAAAAATTATAAAAAAAATACCATGATGTTGAAAGAATTTTTATCTTTCTAATTAATTTTTATAGTCAAAAAAATTACTTATATAACAACATATAAAAATTAATTTACTAAAAGATTATTATTTTTGTCATTTTTTCCTTTACTTTAAATTAATTAATCTAAAGTGACATTATCATTCATAAGTGGCTCCATGAGGTCCCAAAATTGACCCAAGGATGAAAATAGACTTCCATTACTCATCCAATATGGTTAGGATAAGTTTTAAGGTAATTCAGAATTATTATAATATTCTTTTTAACTTGAACTACCCTATTTATCTTTAACTACATTTAATAAAAGTCAAAAGTTAATATTCACCCAAAATTATTTTCTTTTTATTGAACAAAATTTTACTTCTTGATATTAACCATGTATCTCAGATTTTGGAAATTCAACTCATAGTAGTGGTAAAATTTCATTTAAATTAAAATGGCAGTATTTTAACTACTACTAAGTGGTTTCATTATTCATTAAAAATTGATGTTTTTTAGAAAAATACCAAAAACTCAGCCTAAGCTATATTTGATATTCCGAATTTAAAAATGATGTCTATTTTACCAAATTAAAAACATAGAAGTATCATTATTAATTTAAAATTAATTCCCTTTGTTAAAATAAATAGCGTGTTCTTACAAAACAATAACTATCAAAAGACTGACACTTGTTTATGTCCAATTTAAAAGTCAAATTAATTTCAATGACCAACATTTGGTTAAATGGTAAAAATATATTCTAATTTTACTTTAAAACCAATTAAAAAGATAATATAACCCTGTAAATAAATTAGATTAAAACACGGTTTTGAATTAAAATACTATATTTTTCATTATTCAAAAAATGAACTTTATCTGAAAAATTCCATAAATTTACACAAAGAAAAATTTTGTTGTCCCCATTCTAAAGGAGGATTTTATTTGGTCAAATAGAATGAATTATGGTGACCAAAACTATATTTACAGAGGGTTCCCCATTAAAAGGTGGTAAATCAACCTTTTGATGTAAATTATGTTTAAAATTAGATTCATTTACATTTTAAGCCTATAATTTTTATTGAATAATGTAAATAAATTTAACAAACATGTATATTCATATTTTAGTTAGTTTTTTTCATTCCCTCAAAAACAATGACTACATGTTAACTATCATTTAAATAATAATATTATATTATTAGTGTGCAATATAGGATTTGAAAGAAACTTGTTGCTACGTATCGAGTATGCTATCGAACATAGAAAACCATTAAAAGTAGTATTAATATTCAATTAAAAAATATTAATAAAAATGGAAATTCCTTATTCTTCATTTACATGGGATGTTACATCCATCCCCCCTTTTGGAAATTGCGTCCTCATAATTTTTATTTACATATAAAATTAAGTGGGGGTATTTATCCCTCATAGATCAGATTACCACTTTGACTTTTCAACCATATGGTTTTTCCACAAAACCTTTACCTGATGAATTACCTTATTTCACCACACTTGCTCTCTTCAGTCAAGAATATAGACTGGTTGTTCTTTATAAGAAATATTCACTTCCAACTGAACTACCTCTAGGCTCAAAACATGAGATGGATCTGGGATATACTTTTTCAACATCAAAACATAAAAAACATTTTGTACCTAGGATAAACATGGAGGTAAAGCAACTCTGTATGCAATGGATCCAACTTTCTCCAGGATTTCATATGGTCTAATGAACCTTGGAATCAACTTTCCCTTCTTAACAAAACACATCACACATTTCCATGGAGAAACATTGAGAATGACATGATTACCTACCTCAAAAGTTATATCCTTCCTCTGATTATCCGCATATCTTTTATGTCTTCTTGGAGATATTCTCATATTCTTCTGAATCAACTGAACTTTCTCTACCATCTCTTCTACCAATTATGGTACCATAAGCTTCCTTTCACCTACTTCATCCCAAAAAGGTGGATTTCAACAATGATTTCCATATAATGCCTCATATTGAGACATCTGTATAATCGAATGAAAACTATTATTATAAGAAAATATAACCAATGAAAGGTGTTGGTCCCAAATTCCCTGGTAATCCAGTGAACAAGCATGTAGCATATCCTCCAAGGTCTGAATTGTTCGTTCTGGCTCTTAATCTGATTGAGGATGAAACGATGTACTAAAATTTAATTCAGTACCCAATGAATTCTTAAGGCCTTTCCAAAAGTTAGAAGTAAACCTAGGATCCCAATCAGATACAATAGATAGGGGGAAACCATGAAACCTGACTATCTCTTTAACATATAGTAATGATAGCTGATCTAGAGACAAATTATCTCTAAAAGTAAGGAAATGAACAGATTTAGTCAATCGATCAACTATAACCAAGATTGCATTATTTCCTAGAGATGTCTTTGGTAATCCCACAACAAAGTCCATGGATATATTTTCTCATTTCCACTCTAGAACCAGTAAAGAATGAAGAATCCCTTTTAGTAACCGCCAATCAGTTTTAACCTGCCGACAAGTCAAACACATTAGAGTAAAATTAACAATATATCTTTTCCCTCCATCCCCCCATTAATACTCCCAAAGATCTCTATACATATTAGTACTACGAGGAAGAACTGAAAACGAAGAACATTGAGCTTCACTAGACAATACATTCCTCAACTGTGAATCACAAGGCACACATAATCTCTTACCAAACCTCAATGCACAATCATTATCAACATTAAAATCAGGCAACATACCCTTCTGAACCAACTCTACCATTTTCTGCTACTCACTGTCTTCCTTTTTTGCTTTCTTTATTTTGTCTGATAGAGATGATTTCACTGACACTAAAAAAAAAATAGAATAATTTTCTACAGTAACCACTTCTATGACATTTTTCATCAAATCAAAAACCAAAGGATCTTGTTCCAAGTATAACATGGTTAATGAAGCATTACTTTTTGGACTCCAAGTATCAACCAATTTATTTGCTTTTCCCGGATGGTAATAGATCGTGGAATCATAATCCTTGATTAATTCCAGCCATCTCCTCTACCTGATGTTCAATTCTTTCTTAGTGAATATACACTTTAAACTTTTGTGGTCAGTATATATTTCATATTTTACTCCAAAAAAATGATGCCTCAAAATTTTTAAATAAAAAACAATAGCAGCTAATTCCAAATCATGTGTAGGGTAATTTAACACATGAGGTTTCAACTAACGTAAAGCAAATGAAATTATCTAATCATTTTTCATAAGGAAACATCGAAGTCCTTTCAATGAATCATCTCTATAAATAACAAACTCACCATTTCTGGAAGGCAGTACCAAAACTGAAGCATTCACCAATCTTCTTTTCAATTCATGAAAACAATCATCACATTCTTCTGTCCAGATGAACTTAACACTGTTTTGATTTAACTTAGTCAATGTACTTGAAAACCATGAAAAATTATCAAAAAACCACCGGTAATAACCTTCCAAACCAAGAAAACTATAAATCTCAGTTATATTTGTGGTTCTTGGAAATTCTTCAACAACTTTTGTTTTAGAATGATCCATCGTTATTCCATTTTTTGAAACAATGTGACCAAGGAATGAAATTTGTTGCAGCCAGAACTCACACTTGCTGAATTTTTCATAAAGTTTCTTTTCTTTTAATGTTTGAAAGAAAACCCTTAAATGAATTTCGTGTTCTTATTTACTTTTGGAATAAACTAAAATATCACCAATGAACATAACCACAAAGGTATCCAAGAACTCACGGAAAATTCTACTCTTAATATCCATGAATACAACAGGTGCATTGGTTAAACCAAAAGGCATAACTACAAATTCATAATGGCTATATCTAGTACAAAATGCGGTCTTTGGAATGTCTTCTTCCATTACTTTCAACTGATGGTACCCCGACCTTACATAAATCTTCGAAAAATACTGAGCTCCCAGGATCTGATCAAAAAAATCATCGATATGAGGAAAATGATACTTGTTTTTAACAGTGATGTCATTCAATGCTCTATAATCAATGAAAATCCTTAATGAACCATCTTTATTTTTAACAAACAACACAGGAGCACCCCATGGTGATGTTCTAGGTCAAATGAAACCTTTACCTAATAAATTCTGGAATTGATTCTTCAACTCTAAAAGTTAAATTTGAGCCATTCAAAAAGGAAGTTTTGAAATTGGCTTAGCATCAGGAACTAAGTCAAAAGTAAACTCAACTTCCTGATCAGGTATAATACCAGGCAACTCATCATGAAAAACATCATGATACTCATTTACTAATGGCACATCATTAATCTGAACAGTTCCTTTGTTTTCAAAAGAATGTGCATGGTAACATTCTTTTCCATATTTTACTAGTTTCCCAGCTTCCTGATAAGTTATTAAAAGAAAGGGTCCATTCTTGTGCACAAACTGTAAATCTTTCTAAAATGAAAGCTCTTTAAATCTAAAGTAATCCTTATCATGATAAACAGACATCCAATACATTCCCAAAATAACATCAATCTCTAATAGAGGAAAAAAATACGGTTTGCAAGTAGATTATTCCCACACACAAAAACATGAAGGTTATTATGTTTTCTTTTTGTCTCAACATTTCCTCTTGCTGTTTTTACCATAAGTTCTGTATTCATATCTCGAGATTGAATTACCAATTTGTTAGAAAACATCTTATAAATTAAAGAGTGTGTAGACCCTGAATCAAACAACACATTGGAATAATATGAACAAATAAACAGTGTACCTGATACTACTTCATTTGATGACCCAACATCTGCTGAAGTAGTTGCAATGGATTTCACCACCCCTTTCTACATGTAGTCTGGCTGCTTTTCCTCATTTGAGTTCTTTTATGGACACTCATTTACATAATTAACCACTTCATTACACTTAAAACATCTTACCAATGGATTTTCATTCCCTTCTTGATCATCATTTTTACAGTTAAGAGAAATATTACCAGATTTACCAGACCGAAAGAACATTCCAGACATTGATTGACATTCTCCTGGATGCTTTTTACTAAACTTCTTAAAAGTTGGATATTTAATTTTCTTACCTCTAGGCTTCTTTGATGAATTCTTTCCCTTTTCCTGCCTACTAGACCTCTTATTTTGCTATTTTTCAATGAACACCTGATCATCGGCAAGCTCAATTTCTACCTTCTCTGCACATTGAACAAGACTTTCATAATGTTGGAACTAATGAGAAGATAATTCTCTAAAATATCGTGGTTTCAATCCTGAGTAAAATCAATTTATCTTACTATCAAGATCTCGGATGAAATTTGGTGCATACCTTGCCCGTCGAGTGAACTTTGCTTCATAACCAGCCACTAAGTCAACCTCCTACCTCAATTAGAGGAATACATTTTCCATTCTATGATGAACCACCTTAGGAAAATATTTCTCAAGAAACATAAATTTGAATTCATCCTAATCAAGAGAATCAATATCTTCACTATCCCTGATATTTTTCACCATCGACCACCACTGATCAGCTTCACCTTCAAAACAGTATACAATGAAACTAATATTTTGACGTTCTGAACAACCCTTGACATTGAATATATTTTCCAGTTCTTTAATCCACCCTTCTTCTAGCACCGTGTCAGATGATCCTCTGAATAATGGTGGATATTACCTTATGAAATGATCCATTACTGGCATGTTCCTCTGCGGTTGATCTGGATGATCTTGTTCATGGATAACACCATTATTTATATCTTGAGTCAACTATGCCATCTATGCAACAAACTATTCAGTTCTATTTATGACCATCTCAGGTTGCTGATTTGGAAGGTTTTCTTACTCCTGATGTCATCCCAACTTAGCTACCTTGTTTTCTCTACGGAAAACCATTCTGAACACAGAAATATCTTAGGTGAAGCAACATGGTAATCTATAAATTCAATATCATTTCAATATTAACATAAATTACTTTATGGATATTTATTTAACTATTGCCTAACTCTTAAATTTATCTAAAACTACCTCTGATACAAACTATAAGGACCCGACCTTAAAACATTACATAATATTGAATTAGAAGAATAATTCACATTGAGGAGGCACTTCGGTGGTTCCGTAGTGGTGAAGATGAGTGGAACAACAACACTGTTCTTTGGGAGGTTCGGGATTCGAATCTTTGGAGTCCTCTTTCGGGGAGAGCCTCTCCCCTGGTATCCACCCATCTTGCCGGGTCGCTCAGTCTCAACTGGGCCAGAAAAATGAGGCGCGACCCAATATGCTGAATGACTACTTTGACGGACCATCGCTGATCGGGCTGTTACCCTCCGGGATGCTCTGCCAACTCAGCTGGCAACGACTCCTTCCCGGCTAGGTCTATATCCGGAGCGACCCCTTCGTGGGGAGGGGTGTTTCCTTTTATGGATGGTTCGAAAAGGCCACACAGGGGTATTCCATTTTCAAAGGGAAAAATAATTCACATTGAGGATCTTTTCAGGTTTATTGTTTTAGATAATTAGGCCATGAATATTAAATTTCATTTCAAATACAATGTGGAAATTTCTACTCAGTTTACATTTTATTCACAAATAAGATCTCTTGGAAAAAAGATTCATATATAGTTCAATTTTTAAGAGAGAATGACATTTCCTTGATCCCAACTATTACCCTATTCCACATTATGTCCTGTGAAAAAGATTTCTAAAACATGGGATGCACATAAAAATCTCAGTAAGGGATACACAAGGAAGGAAAACTGTTAGTTTTTCAAAACAACATGTAACCCATGAATACATTAACATAAGTAATTTTTTCACCTTTACGGAGTAGTAAATACTCTTAACTAAATAAAAGATCACTACTTTTCCTTTTGTAACCAAAAGAGTACCCATATAACGAACACATAACATATAAAGGTAACTTGGGACATAAACATAGTTAAATAGAATTACCATACGGTCGAATTCCACACATATCACTAAATGGAATAGCCATAAAACCGAATTCCATACTCAATGCATCAGAGGTTATAACATAACCACCCATTCTGGATTATCACGACACCACCCATCATATGGTTTATCACGTAACAACCCTTCAAATGTCCAAGTACCATCATAAAATAAAAAAACCTAAAACAAATATAAAGGAAAGAAAACATTTCCACATTTCAATATATCACTTAAATATATTGACATAAAAAACCCATTATCAAAACCATTTTCAATAACAGTATACATAAAATAATGTGAATTGGCCTTAGAATTTTGGCCTACGGGCTATGTAATGGGATACAAGCCCACTGGGCCTTCGTGCTATGTAATGGGTTTCCCTCTACCAAGTAAAAAGAGGACTTTGCTTTGATTTAATTAAAAAAATGAGGCTTTGGCCCCAACCTTTAAAAAAACATAATGAAAGTATAAATACATTATAATATATAAAAATTCTTTTCTCACGTAATCAAATAACAACATAAATAATAAAGATAAGTTCAACCCAAAGAATGGAAAATGGGTTAAGAAGTTCCCTTAACTCGTGTCTGACATGACTCAGTCATTCTTTAATCTCCTAAATAATAAACTAAAGTTATTATATACTTGATAAAGAAACCTTTTCAAGTTTATTATTCCTTTTATATCAATTATTACCATGTTATAAATATTATGTAATCATTAAAGTTAATAATGGTCGTTTTATCGATATTTGGTACTTGTGTAAAAAATGAACACCTTATATTTACAAATTTTCCAGGTGGTCAATAGTCCATTATATCCAGAATGATATTCATGATTTAGATATCATATATATCATATATATCTATTATATACATGTATTTATAATAGTACATATCTTTTGAAGGTATGAAATGAAATGCACTATTCAAGGAGACGGCAAGCCATACGTACGCATGAACGCTACATTCATTTCTATTTCTTATTTTAATGGAATTAAAACATAATGATACGTAGGTATATTATAATTCCAGTATAATATAATATTTAATATCATTAACTCCAATCTTTTTATGTCCCATTTATGGCATTAATGAGTCATATCTCTTTGAGGGGGTAGTAGTACATACTTCCTCAAATGAAATTATCGTGTTTACCCATAATGGAAACCATAAAAGTATGATATAAATGAAAAATACATAATAATAAAGAAAACATAAACATAATATATATCATATATAAATATAGTGTAGTCATAATGGCCACCATGATAGGCAGTAGGAGATAATCGAATAATCATCGTCTCATGAGGCATTAGTTTCAATCCACAAAAACAGCATGTTCTTCACCCATTAGATGGAGGTGTGTGTAAGTGTAGTCCGAATAATTCTCATAAAAATATCATAGTATATTGAGGATATTGGTGATTCTATAAAATAGTGGAATAAAAAGATTTTAGGGGTTGGAGAAGTAAAATAAAATAAAAGAAGTTAGGAGAAACCATTACCTTTAATTTGGGAAACTTCCTTTGGTTAAAACCAAAAGGACTTCTTGAAGTGCATTCTTCCTAAGGTAATGATTCTAGGAAGAGGAGAGGGATGTAGGGAGATTAATTGGGCAGAGTTTGGACGAGCCTAAAGTCTTGAGAGGTGTGGGTAATTGGTTAGAAGTTTTCTCCTTTTATAAGGGAGAGGTGGGACTCTTTAGGATTGTGTGAAACTATTATTTTGTTATATAATGATACTTGGTTTATAAAGGTCCAAAAATCATTATAGTCAAAGATAAGATGACTCATGGTTGAAATAAAATCATCCAATTAAAATTGGACTGGTGTTGGATAATATTTTAATCATTATAATCTTTTTTATTTAAATAACTTATTAATGAGGTAAATACTGCATCATTATTGTGTCATAAATAATTTACTTTATTAGATGTCTAACAATTATAAAAAAAATACCCTGATGTAGGAAATATTTTTAGATTTACAATAAATATTTATAGTAAAAAATATTACTTATATATAATTATATAAAAATTAATTTATCAAAATATTTTTTGTATTTTTTCATTTTTATCTTTACTTGACAATAAATTAATGAAAAGTGTCATTATCATTCATAAGTGGCTCCATTGGGTACCCAAATAGACCCAAGGATGACCCAGGTTAGACATTAATAATCCAATATTGTTAGTAGAAGTGTTATGATTATTTTTTAAATATTATAATATTTCTTTTACCCTGAATTACCGTATTTACCTTTAACCACGGTAAATAAAAGTCAAAAGTAACTATTCATAAAAAATTATTTTCATGTTATTGAACCACATTTTAATTCTTGATTTTAAAAATGCCTCTAATATTTTTTAAATTCAACTCATATAAGTTGTAAAATTTTATTTAAATGAAAATGACAGTTTTTTAACTCCTACAAAGTGGTTTCACTATTCATCGAAAATTGACATTTTTCTGAAAAATACGAAAAACCCATCATAAGCTATATTTGATATTATGAATTCCAAAATGATGTATATTTTATGAAATTCAAAACATATAAGTTTCATTAATCAATTTATAATTAATTCCCGTTGTTAAAACAAATAGAATGTTTTTACGAAACAATAACTATCAAAAGATTTCCACTTGTTTATGTCCAATTTCAAAGTAAAATTAATTCCAATGACCAAAAATGTATTAAATGGTAAAAATATATTATTATTAAACTTTAAAACCTATTAAAAAGATAATATATCAATATAAAAAAATTATATTAAAACTTAGTTTAGAATTAAAATACAAATTATTTCATTATTAAAAAAAATGAACTTTATTGGAAAAATTCAAAAAATTACACAAAGTAAATATTAATGCCCTGATTCTAAAGGAGGATTTTAATTTTTAAAATATAATGTATTAAAGTGACCAAAACTATATTTAATGAGTTTTCTCCATTAAAAGTCAGTAAATCTACATTTTAATGTAAATTATTCTTAAAATTAGATTCATTTACATTTTAAGCCTCTAACTTATATTGGATAAATGTAAATAAATTTAACCAACATGTATAATCATATTGTAGTTAGTTTTATTAAATACTTCCAATAAAATGGCAAGGATTCAACTACCATTTAAAATAATAATATCATATTATTTGTGTGCCACATAAGATTTCAAAGAAACCCATTGTTGCATATCAGGTACGCTATCAAACATAGAAACCCTTTTAATGTAAAATTAATATTTAATTCATAAATATTAATAAATATGAAATCTATTATTCTTCATTTACATGGGATGTTACAATGACTCCCTACCATGAATCTATGGGTACATGATATATTACGGGTTTCAAAATAAGAGGCGAATTTCTTTTTTCTATCATGAAACTAAAGTAGGTTTGATATAGTATCATTTTGGCCTAGCTAGAACATAATGACATAACTTGTTCTCATGTATGTTCATTTCTTTTTTTTCTAGGTGGTTGTATTAAACGAGAACAACCACACTCCTTTCAATGTAACTACATGAAAAAACACTTGATTAATGTATAACTCAACATCATTGAGGTTTTGGGATTCTTAATTGGTCAATGGTCATTCCCAAACCCATATACATGTCTTTGGTATCAATTTACACTGATAAAAATAAAATTTTTCTCTCAATGTGTAGGTTATTCTTATAGCTAGAAACATGGGTCACTTATCATGTTGCAGAGGTTAAGGATCATGAAATTTGAACTATTTGAGTTCGGTTAGATGCCTAGTAATTATAAATATTGGAGATATATAAACATAATTATGAGTATAAGGTTATGAGAACGTGAACATAAAAATAAATGTTCCAATAGTGGTTAATAAAGATGATTAATATGATCATGACCGAAATATTGGCAGCTCATAAGACATGAATCATACATAAATAATTTACATGATCTATAAAATCATAAAATTGGAATAAAACATGAAATTGTGGTAGAAACAAAATCATATAATAATGATTTACACAGTAGTAAAGGAATCACTACCATGTATATATTGGTAGAGTGGTTTCATTATCCATACCATCTTGGTAGTCATGGTTCACTCCCATGGCCATATTAGTGAAAGAAATTTCCTTTTGTATATCTCATGATACGCACATATTTTCTTAATTAATTGGAGGGAGATATAGGTCCCACCAATCTCATAATGAAATCATACATACATGTTCCTTAAGATCATAAAGAATCATATCATAACCAATGAAATGGAATAAGTTCCATAAGTATTCAATCATATCATAACCTATAGAAATAAATAGGTTTCACAATCATTTCAACAAAAAAAATAACACATGAAAATGAGTAGGTTTCTTAAACATCATTCCATCAAAATATAAACCATTTAGAGAATGAATATGAATGGTAATATAGAACTATAAAAAAGTATGTTATCTTAGATGGGAAGCGATTTGGAAAGATCACATGGAACATTACTTTTCCATGAATTTTTTTTAAAACATATTTCATTTTGAAAACAATTTTCTTTGAAACCGCATAGAAAATTTTTAAAGGAGTCATGAATAAATAATTTAAAATAGTTCTTGATGTAAATATTCTTTCTTTATGGAATTCATTTTCTTTTCTTAATTTTTATTATATTTTAAATTTTTTTTATTTCAAAATAACCATGTAATATTTTAATGATATTTTCAAGGTAATAAGGTGTCATGAAATCATAAAACTTTATTCATACTGTAGAAGTTAAGAGAACATACATATCATACTTTGTTCAGAAAAGTTAAAAAGTACCTCATTTGAAAAAATAAAGAAATATTACATTCAAAAAAAGTAGTAAAAGTAAAAAATGTGTATAAATTACTTAAAAATAAGTAGGATAATTGTAGAAAAATTTATAATTTTTTAGGAAAATATGTATATGTGCAGTCAATATTCCCGAATGGAGACTTAAAATGAAATAATCCCAAATACTGAAGATATTATGAAATAAATAATCTTCACTTTATAATAAATAGAATCATATTATAGTTAAAATAAATAAAATCATATAGATATGTTAGTAAAATAATACTACGGTTAAGAATCATAAAATACATTCTTGGGTAGTTTATACACAATGTAAGAAGTTTATGAGTCATGCAACTCATAGAAGTAAAGTTGGGAAAATAATCACTAACCTTAGGTATGATTGACTCAGTATGTGTATAAAAAATATTTTATAGTGGTTTTTAATATATTATTAACTAAACAAATAATAATATAAATATTTATTATATCATATATGAATCATTTATTAAATTATATTACCTGTTTGTTAACAATTCTATATAAAAATAACAATTTAGATAATGGTCATTTTGTTTATCGTATGTGTTTTGACTTGTTATAGTATATCATAATAATTATATAATAATATAATTACTCATATAATGTAAAATCTTATATATATAAATATATCTTATATTTTTAGTATATAAATATATATAAAAAAGATAGATATATGAAATGGAATACATCGTTCATGGGGTCGGTAATCCGTATGTACGGATGAACGTTGTTTCCATTTTCGTATCACACTAAATCTAAGATGGAGGATAAAATGTATATATATGAAGAAAAATTATTATTTATATGTAATTTATTAGTTCTTTATTCTATATATAAATTCTAATACCCCTTATTTAAATGGTTAACATAGAAGATGAATCTCCTCACGTCGTGGAGATGATAGGTTGTATGAACGCACGAGCGATGATATCATTCAGAGGCTAATTAATTGACAGTTATAATCATTATAAATAATAAATATCATGTTATATTGATCATATATAGTTATTATTTCCATCATTTTACCCATCCATGTTCTCTGGTGGTAAAAAATAGATTACATTATGGCGTGGAGACAATAATCTCTAGGTATGCACGTGTGCTGATTTCATTTTTCATAGGATGGATAAAAGGTGGAATATGCTTTCCCAATAATCTTAATAAAATATCACAATATAACTTATACTATATTTATTAATTTATAATGGAAACAACTCATCAATATGAAGTATAAGGAGAAATATTTTTGAAAGAATCTATAGAGGAGACTACTTCTTCTCCGAAGAGCTCCCTCTGGATCTCCTCTTAAAGGCACCCAAGATAGTTTTTATAGAAGGCCTAGGACTCTTAATTTTGTTATGGAATTTTATAATGGAAATTTTTAGGTTATGGGTATAACTTAAGTCTTAATGTGAAGTGAAAATGTGATGGAGGAGGTGGCCTTTTTATAATTGAGGCGAGGGGAACTTTTGGAGTCTCTAAATATATTAATTTAGAATAAAGTAAAATCCAATAAAAAAACATTAAAAATTTCATATTTTATAATATTAGATGATATTGGGTTGTAATATCCTCAACTAAAAAATTTCATAAAAACATTCTTTCAATTTATACCTTATCATTATAATTAACCCTTAGTTATTCTTTTTGTAATTTTATAAAAGGTAACGAATGCACCAATATTAAAGGAGTGTATTATCTTACATTTTTTTTATAAATTTGAATATTTTAGACTCTATAATAATTATTTTATATTTTAAATTTTTTTTATGATTTTTAAATAATTTAACAAATCAATATTGTGAAAAAATATCAATAGTGTCAATTCTAACACTATTCATTTCATGGATTTAAAAAATTTCAAGATAAAATGTTAACCTATAAAATAATATTTTGCATATCCCTTTGTCATGAAGGTATTATATAATTTTTTTGTATATATTAATTCTCCCAAATTAAAGTTATTTTAATTTTTTTAAACAATCTAATTTGATATTTCTATTAATAAAATAATTACTACACCAGTTTCGTGTAATTATTTAATATTTTTTTTGAATGAAGATTAAAAATAAAATACTATTTTGTTGATAAATATTATATATTTCATGATAATAGTTATTTTTGAAAATATATTCTCTAAAATTACACATTAACAAAATATATTTAATAATACATGAATGTGACAAATTTACCCTGACTTTAGATAAAATATTATAAGTGCCACAATAATTTACATGTGGATAAAAATGTTCAGTAACTCTGCCATAGAATTACTAATGTAGATATATACTTGAAAAATAATATTTGTTCTTGTGTTGTGGTCTTTCAATGGACATTATCATTTTAATTAAAATAATTTTATCGATTTTTTAACAAGTCAATAATTTATGTATCATAATTGTATAAGATTCAAAGTTAATTATGTATTTCTAAAAAATTAAAAATAAATTACCATGATAAATAAAAAAATTTTATATTTAAAATTAATATATTTATTATAATTTATTTGTTGTATAACCTTATATTAAAAATGATATAGTTATTAAAATTTGAGTAAGTCCTATTTAACTTTTCTTTAATTAAAATATAATAAATGCCATAATCTTATCCATGTTGCATGCAAATGATACCAATTTAGTCCCAAGTATTATTTAGTTATAAAAAAATCATCCCATTATATTAGGACAAGTTTAAGGGTAATTTTATGATGTTATTTGTACCCTCAATTACCAAATTTAGCCTTCAGATGTATTAATAAAATTTACTGATGTTACTATTCATAATACCCAAAAATGGAAACTATTTACATAATTTGGACCCATCAGTTATAATTATAAATAAATTTTTCAAAATTCAAAACACAAAGGTTTTATTAATTAATTTTAAATTAATCCCGTCGTCAGAAGGAGAAAACGATTTTTGAAAGTTATTACATACAAAAGACTGAAATGTTTTAACACATAAATTCAATGTAAAATTAATTCCAATGACCAAAATTATATTAAATGATAAAAATATAATATATTTTTACATTAAATCATTTAAATATATAAATAATTAGAATGAATAATTTAATGGAAAAGTATTTTTTAATTAGAATAAACTATTTTTTACTATTCATCAAAGCATGAAACCTATTAGAAAAACCCAAACAATATAACCAAAAAAAATTTTGATAATCAAATTTAAATTCAGAAGTTTATTTTAAAAAATATAACAAGAAAAAGTGTACAAAACTTGATTTAAAATGGGTTCACCATCAATAGGTGGTAAAACTGCATTTTTTTAAAAATACTTCTTTATATCAAAAAATTGATTTATTTTCTTATATAATGTATAGAAAGCATATAAGATGAATTTTAAGAATTATTTTGAATGTATATCTCCTTAATAGAATCCATTAATAGTGATTTTAATATTATATATACTAACTTATTTTCATTTTAATAGTTCTTTAGAAAAAAATTTAATTTTATTAAAAACAACCATTATTTTCAATTATAATTAATTTCTCAAAGAATAATTAATTATATATACATGTGTAAAAATATTTTCAAAATTGAGTTACTAAATTTCATAATTTCCATTATAATGGCTCTGTTATAAGATAACATAATAATATTTAGCGGTTCACATAAACTTAGTCTTGCGTGAAATGAAATCTATCAAAAAAACTCAAAATTAAGGGTAATAGAAGCCAAACATAGTTTTCTGTAAACCACATGCTATGACTTTGTTTCATATAGTGAAAAATTGTATTGGTTTAGAATAAAATACAATAAATCAAATAAATTTAAAAAAATATCTAATAAAAATTCTATGTTTTAAATTTTACCCCCTTAAAATTAAGTTCACCCTAGAAATTTTGATGAGTTATTAAATTATAAATAAATTTATATTTGTTTCATAAAAACAAACATCATAAAAATGAATACAATAACTTCCTTCAACAAAGGAAGAGTTGTTAAATAATATTTACCTATTGTAATTCCTGAAAAGGTCCCTACGTATGAGAACATAGGTGATGATTTGAGAATAGAGGGAAAATATAAATAATCATAGGAATTGATAAAGATCACTGATCACAAAAAAGTGGTTGATATAGAGAAAATTAAAAATGATAAAATTATATGACAAAGAAGAGTGGAAAAAATAAATTTATATTATATAGTTCATCTTGGTTGTCACATTCAAAACAAGTTAATACATGTATAAAATATTGTCTTGAAACTTGGTAACAACCTAACGTGACATACAAAGCCATTGAAAAAAGGATTTTTTTCATTATTACAAGTTTTTTTGGATATAATACTTAAGTACAAAATTTTTTACACTTCACCCGTGATATTATTACCCTCTTTTCAACAAATCCTTAATATGTTCCTAGGTTATTAGTATTTTCCCATAAACCATATCAAATAAATCTTTATCAAAATATCATTATCATAACATAATGGGCATATTAAGGGTTATCGTTCCCTTAACCATATCATTCCCAAGAATATATCCTTTTCATTAAATGAATTTTCATTTCCATTAGAACTATTCAATATATTATTAAAAAACCTTAATGAAAAATATAGACTGAACAATCATTATATAATTCACCATTCATTATTCTAGAATCCAAATACACAACTAATTCAATCCACACAGCTTAATTATTGGCATGGAATATGTCATTAATTATTTTAGAAACAAACTACTAGTTTTAGGAATTGAGTTGGGTAATTATCATGCTCTCCGTAGATGAAGCATTGAACCCCAAAAAAATTCTTCACCTGATTACACATTTTCCAACAGAGATAACATCTTCCCCTCCATTTTAGCTATTCCATAAGGTTTTACTTCCCTTATTAATGATATGTAGGAAACCAAATTGTATTTCCTATATTTTCATAAATAAGTAATCTTTTAAAATTTTTTATATTCCTATTATTTTATGTGTTTGGTATATCAAAAAAGCTAAAATTGTGAATCATATACCTTGAGAGAGGATTTGACATAATCACAATATCATTATTTCTAGTGATTATTCCATTTTATTTCTCATAAGAATATTTTTCTTCACCTTAAATGTTAACCTAGTTATTATTATTCCCTACATTGACTAAAGCCATAAATTGTTGACTAAGAAAGGATTATCATTTTGGGGAATCACACAATTCTGAAAAAAACATACACGATATCTTAATTATATAAAATTACTTATTATATGACACCTTAGGATCATCTTAGGTTATCCATATCCAAATTATATTTAAATACTTTATAATGGTTCATGAAATGTTTATTAATTCCAAATTATTATATCCTAGGAGTGTCAAACTATTTGTGTAGTAATTCACATTGGTGTGTACTAGGTTATGATCGAGTCAATCCTGATGCACCTTAGTAGAGTTCTTACCCCTAGATATATCTATACAAGATCCACATTAACTTATAGTTTATATATAGAGATGTAATGATAGTAAACCACTCACTATATCATTTACCAAAATTACAATACATTTTCCTAAATTTTAACTCATCCTTATACATAACCTCAGAAACATCACTAGATATGTTCCCAAAAATACCCATAGTTATGTCACTAATGTTCTACCATCATATATTTCAAAGTTTATCTAAACATTTTCTATGATAACAACTATAGAGAACCAAAAATATCATACATTAATATTAAAATATTTTTTCTAAATAGTCAATACATTACACAAACACATATCTGAAGAAAGTATTAGTTTTGTGCCTTTGGAAACATAAAATATATTATTCATTTTTTTTGAAATATATACAACATCTCCCATAAAGATCTTCCACTTTAGTACCCCTAAATAATAACATTCCTTACAAAACTGGGAAAAGAAAACCAAAAAAATAGTGAGCTCAGATACTCAATAAGGTTAAAAAAGAGATATATATATACATAACCATGTACATAAGGTTATGAGAACATGATCATGAAAATTTAAGATCAAACAATGAATATCAAAGATCATAAACAAGATAATCTAATAAATATTGATATATCATTAGACATTAATCATAGAAATGAATAACATGATCCATTATAGGATATCATAGAAATAAAAGATGGAATTTTTGAAGAGACATAATCATATAATAATTATTTTCATAGTAGTCAAGGTATCACTATTAAGGCCATATTGCTAGAATGGTTTCACTTCCCATACCACATTGGTAGTCATGGTTCACTCCCATGAAAATCATGATGGAAATATTCCCTTATATATATCCCATGGAATAAAAATATTAACCCAATGAATTATAAGGAGATATAAGTCCCACCGATCTTTTAATGAAATCATACATACATGTTACACAATATCATAAACAATCATATCATAACCAATGAAATGGAATGGGTTCCCTAAACACGTAATCATATCATATCCCATTTCAAAGTTAGATGTTTCCTAATCATTGCATTACAACAATAACCTATAAAAATAAGAATGTTTCTTCAATATAATTCCTTCAAAACATAAACCATTTGGAAAAAAAATATTGGTATTCTTGAACTATAAAAAATCACATCATTTTAGATTGGAATGGATTTCGAATGATAAACTGGAAAATGGATTTTCATTAAATATAATATTTTAAAATATAAAAAATCTTAAAACCTTTTTATTTGAAACCAATTTGAAAACATATAATGGAATCATGAGAAAATCATTTAAAATAATTTTTGAGGAAAATATCTTTTAATCTTCGAGAATAATTTCTTGAATTAAAATATTATGAAATTTTACTTGAATTTATTTATTTGAAAATTACATTATAATATTTGAAGGTAAGATTAATTGTAATAATGATTCATGAAGTGATAAAAATACATTCATGTCGTATAAGTAAAAAAACCACACTCTTATACTTTTTTCGAAAATGTAAAAAAAGCACCTCATTTGTAAAGTGAATCAATGATTCTTTTAAAAGTGACTATTTAAAGGAAAAAAAGGGTATAAAGGCCTTTAAAAATATATAAGATAACAAAAAAACATTTTTTGAAAACATTTTCAGAAAACATGGACATGGATGATACATATTTCCCAATGAAGCTTAAAACAAAAATAACCCAAATATCGAATAGACTAAGAAATAAATAATATTCTAATTATAATTAATAAAATATTATTAAAAATGAAGGAAATAAAATATTATAGATATGAAAATACTATAATTTTATATTTAAGATGCAAAAAAAAATTCATGGGTAGTACATACACCGCATAAGTTGTGTTTGAAGCATGTGTCTCTCTTAAGTAAAGCTGAGAGAAAAATTCCTTTCCTTAGGGATGATTCCATATATACATTTATAAAACTCATATATAGTGGTTTTAAAAATCTTATTAACATATAAAAAATCATAATAAGATTTATGATATCATATGTGATTCATTTGTAACTTTATATTCCGTGTTTATTAATTATTTCATGTTAATGAAATGTTTTTCGTAATAACCACTTTTTTAATCATACATGTTTTCAATTGTTATTCATAATAATAGTAAATAGATTATTAGTTAATTAACTATATAATATAAAACATTATTTATATATCATATATATTTTTATTTAAATTTTCATACTAGATAAACATATGAAATGAAATACACCATTCATGGAGATGGTAAGTTGTACATATGCATGAACATTGTTTCTATTTTATTACAATACTGAATGGAAGATGATAGATGAAATGTATAGAAATATATATATTATTAAATTATCATTAATATGTCACATATTTCATATTTATTCTTTATAGACATTTTCTACTAATTCTTTAAATGGTTTATGTGGAATATGAATCTCATCATGTCATGGAGAAGGTTGGCCGTACATATGCACGAGCGATGATAACATTATATTAACGATAAAATGGCGAGGAATTATGTGGTATATTAAATATAAATAATCCATATAATGTTATAATAAGAATATATAGTATTTGTTTACACCATTATACTGATGCATGTAAATTGGTGGTGAAAATCACATTACACCATGATGTGGAGATGGTAAGTCATACGTACACATGTGTAGGGATTTCATTTATCATAGGATAGATAAAATGTTTCATCTAGTTCTTACAAAATCATAATAAATTATCATAATAAAATTTATATGATATTTATTATTTTATAATGCAAAAAATCTGGAATATGATGTAGTAGAAAAAATATGTTTTAAGGAATCGAATGTGGAGATTACCTCTTCTTCGATTTAATCATGCTAGATCTCCTCTTAAAAGAACTAGAGTTGTTTTTTGATACAAAAGGCTCCTATAGAATGTAATTATGGAATAATATAAGGTAAATGGGCAGGGAATATATTATATTTAAGTCTCAAAGTGAAGTTACTAAGTGAGGGAGGAGACGCTATTTTATAATTTAGGCAAGGAGCACTTTTGGAAACTCTATATATATTAATTTATAATAAAATTAATTCCCATAAAAAGAATTAAAAAAATTATATTTTAGAAAATGAGATGAGATATGGTTTTAATATCCTAAACCAATAAATTTTAGGCAATATGCTCAGTTGATTTATACCATATCATTTAAATTAATTCTTATTAATTTGATTTTAATTATTAATAAGGTATCAAATTTTACAATATTAAAAGAGTTTAATTTTTACTAATTTTATGTCAATTATAACATAAATAAACCATTTAAATTATTTGTGACCATATAATAAATATTTTATATTTTTATATATATTTAATAATATATTATTTTGACAAAAAATCAATAGTGTCAGTTTTGAAAATTTTCATTTCTTGGGTTCATTCAAATATCAAGATAACATGTTATCCTCAAAAAAATATAATTTATTACATATCTATTGGGTATTTTTAATCTTTAATTTTTTATGTATATCTTAATTATCCCAAATTATATTTATTTTAATATTTTTAAAAACATTAATTTGATATTTTAATAAATTAAATAATTACTATATCAGTTTTGTGTAATTATTTAATATAATTCTTTGATGAATAAAATTTAAAAATAAACTACTATGTAGAAGATAAATCCTATATATTTTATCATAATACATATTTTTAAATATATATTACGGAAATTCCCACATTAAAAATGTTATATTTGAAAAAATAAGAATCTGATAAGTTTAACACTAATTTAGATATAACATAATAAGTGTCATATCTATCCTATGTGGATAAAAATTGTTAATAACTCGAACCTTGGATGATTATGGTAGATATAAACTGTTAAAAAAGAATCTGGTCTTGGGTTTTGGTCTATTATATAGTCATTATAATTATAATTAAATTCTTTTTATTGATTTTTCGTCAATTAAGTAATTTATAAATCATCACAGTATAAAACTCTAATGTAATTATTTGTTTCCAAAAAATTAAAAATAAGTTTACATGTAAAATAGAATCATTAAATATTTCAAATGTGTATTTATAGTATATTATATATTTTGTATAATCTTAAAATAAAAATGATATAGTCATTAAAATTTGAGTAAGACATATTTAACATTTCATTATATAAAATATATTCAATTTACTATTACCATCCATGTGGATTCTAAAGGATACCATTTCAACCCAAGGATGATTTATGTAAAAAACCCCAATCCAATTATATTTGGAAAAGTGTTAGTGTAATGTTATAATATTATTCTTACCCTTAATTATCCAATTTACCTTTTTCCGTATTAATAAAAATTACTGATGTTATTATTGATAATGCTCAACAATTAAAGGAAACTATTAAAATAATTTGTACCCACTAATTAAAATTTTGAAATCCATAATTTAAAATTCAAAACATATATGTTTCATTAATTAATTAAAAATTACCCTCATTATGGGAATGAGAAAACGTGTTTTGAATGATAAAATTTTGAAAAGGTTGAAATGTTTTTATATCAAAATTCAAGGTAAAATTAATTCCAATGATCTAAACTTTATTAAATGAAAAAAATAATATATTTTTACTTTTAAACCATTAAAATATAAAATTTATCAATATAAATAATTTTTTTGAAGATTAATTTTTTAATTAAAATGCATTATTTTGTTTTTATTCATCAAAATGTGAAAGTGTTCAGAAATATACTAAAAATTAAACCAAAGTTAATTTTGATAATTTTATTTCAAATATGATTATGTTGTCAAATATAATGAATAAAAGTATAAAAAAATATATTTATAATGAGGGAACCATCAAAAGGCGTTAAAACATCATTTTTGGTAAAATACATCTTTTGTCTAAAAAATTAAATTTATTATTATGTCAAGTATAAGAAACATATAAGATGTATTTTAAAAATCATATAAAAAATATTAAATATATACTTCATTAATAAAACCCATCAAGAGTGATTTTATTATTTTATAAACTCAATTATTTTCATTTATTTAGTTTTCCAGAAAGAATATTTTCATTTATTTAAAAAGAGTTTTATTTTCATTTATAATTAATAGCTCACAAAATTATTAATAATATATACATGGGTAATGAATATTTTCATAATTAAATGAATTATATTCATACTCGGCATTATAATGGATACATTACATGTTAACATAATAATATTTTGTTGTTCTCTTGAACTCAGTTTTCAATGAAATGAAATCTATCAAAATAAATCGAAATTGTGTGTTAAAAAAACCAAGAATAGAGTTTCATATACTGAAAGATAATATGGTGTTTCATTTATTTACGGATTTTTTTATTGTTGTTTACAATAAAATAAAATAAATAAATTTAAAAAATCGTTGTCTTAAAATTTTTGGGTGTTACATAATGGTCATGTTGGGTTTAGAAAGGAGTTTAGGATGGATTTGATGATTACTTATGGAGGTAGGTGGCCATGATTTTATTTAGTATCTTTCTCAAATAGTTTTTTTATTTTATTTTTTCAACGTTATTATAAATTTAAATCTGTTCCATGAATTCTTATATCATGCCCAAGAATTGGGGTGGGCTCACAATATGATAGAAGTCAATACAGACGGAATAGCTTGTTAAATGGTTTAATGGAAGTGTTTTGTTCACTCAAGTGATGGTGGAAGTATTTAAGGATTTCCTGTAAGAATGATTTATATTTTAGTGATCAATGTAATTTCATTTTTAAAAAGTGTTTTTTGAATAAATTATTTATTAAAATGTGAATTTGAAATGAAAATGGGTGATTTAAGAAATGGTTTTTGAACTGGTATTTGAAAATTAGAAAGAGATTTCCTAAGGAATTTTTTGTTGATTTTTTTTCAATGGACCAGTATGAGTAAGATGGAATGAAATTCCAATTCTAAATTTTTTAATAGTGTATTTGAACTTGGTTTGCGATGGAAACTCTGAAGATTTTAGTTTACTTATATTGGTCTGTTAGATCTTTTGAGGGTGATTCCATCATATTGATGATTTTTCATCTTTTGATTACTATTTGTTATTTGGTATGTTTTTTTAAATGTTGACTCAGGTCAAATATTTTGGATGGTGTAGTATATTTTTGAATCAAATTGGTGTTTTGGTGTGGTTAGATGGAACAATAATCATAAAGGGTTTCTACGAGTGTTGGGATACGTTTGCGAAGTGGGACTAGGTCTTGATGGACCACCTCATTAGCATTGATAATATGTGCAATGTTATGGGTTGTTTTCCTTTTTTTTATATTTCATGTGTATTCTAATTATGGGATTTTGATTAAAAGAAAAAACCTCAATTAGTGATATAGGTCCTGATTCAAAGCCTCACCTTCAGAGAGAATGATTTTGTAGAACCACCAAGCGTAAATTGGGGTCTTATTTTTAGGTGCATTCTAGGATAACATTCACTGATATGGTGTGTCTTGAGATGTGATGGGTGGCCTTCCTTGAGTGATAAGGTTGTTCTAGGGTAATTAATTTACAACATCCCTTGACCGAGAAATTATGACTAGGAAACCTATCATTAGACCTCCCTTGAGTGATAATGGATGAGTTTGGACTTTAAGACACCATATGCTACAATTTTATACAGTGGTGTTCATGAAATATCTCTATACAATGTATCTTTATAAATGGGATGAGTATGGATTTTTTCACTTCACTATATCTTGGCGAATCATTCAAGCATGGTTAGAAATCCAACATTACATCTATTGGTATGAGTTGAGGTCTAGTATGACTCCCTACCGTGAATCTGTGGGTACATGATCTATTATGGGTTTCAAAATTAGAGGTGAATCTCTTATTTCAATAATTGAACTAATGTAGATATGATATAGTATCATGTTGGGCTAGTTAGAACATGTTGACCTAACAAGTTTTCATGTATGTTCATTTCATTTTTTAGGTGGGTGTATTAAATGAGAACGACCACAATCCTTGCATAGAAAATACATAAAATAGAACTTTATTAATGTATAACTCAAAATAATAGAGGTATACAGGATTCCTATTGGGTCAATGGACCTACCCAATCCCATATACATGCCATGGGTTTCTATTTACGTCGATAAACCTTAATTTCTCTCTCTCAATGTATAGGTATTTCTTAGAGCTAGACACATGGGTCACTTATCATGTTGTAGAGGTCAAGAATCATGAAATTTGAATTATATTAGTTGGGTCATAGGCCAATGTGTTTTTTTGTTTTTACTATTAATCATATACTAGCCAATAGTCCATTTATTTATATGATTTCGTACTTTTTTTAAAATAATAATTCTCATTTTTACAACATTGATGCTTCAAATAGATTGATTTGGTTCATTATATTATAAACTACTAGATCCCTATTTCCTCCCTATTTAATTTCTATAGGGTTCTGATATGTCAATTATACAGATGGGTAATGATGATTTTTTTATTGTTTTGGGCATTACCCATGTGATTTATTTTAGAGGATACAAACCCCCTGTGACAATGATATGCCCTCATTTGTATTCACAAACATCAAATATATTTTAAGGCTCACCTAAGGATAATTGATGAAACCATAGTGGGTTTAGTTTGAGAGATTTGGTTTGGGGTGTTACAAATTTCATTAGTCCATATTTTGGTATGAGGTACTATAGTTAGAGGTGAAGTTAATTTTTTTTTGTGAAAAACACGATTGACCAATCCCATAATATGATATTTTGATATTAATTTAAACCAATAATATTAGAAGATGTCCAATGTTGGGACTAGGAACTCAAGGAGGAGTGAGGTGTTTGATTGGATCAAGAATCCCAACACTAGTAAATGAGACTTGGTATGAGTCATAGTTCTTTAATGGGATCGATTGATTTGTTCATGCAAAATGATTGTGTCATTCTTAGGGAATCATACACATACCAATTGGTAAATTTTTTTTATATTTTTCCTCATTAGGATCCATTATTATTTGAAACTAATTATAATATAATTAAGTCCCTATAAATTAAATTATAAGGTGTTATTATATCAGAAGTTATTCAAGGGGTTTTTTTTATAGATTAGTATTTATTTTTTTTACACTATAGGGAAATGAATTTTGGGATTTTTGTTTTATGAGAAAACCAAAATTTTGAAAAAAAAATTATTTTGAGGTAAGATCTACCTGTTAAAACATTTATATGTGAAAATTACATTAAAAGGATCATCCAGGTGGTGAATTTGAAATGGTTTAGGATTTTATGATTTTTATAAAACCTGAGGTTCTTTTTTTGAATTGGATGTCAATATGGATTTTAGAAATGGGATTGGTTTTAGGAAGAGGGAAAATATGGCCGCAAAATTTTATTGATTTCGGTTTTTGGTTAAAGACCTTTGAAATCAATGGCTATATTGAAAACTACTAAATCTTCAATGTTTGAAAATGATTTGAGATATCTTCAAAATAAGAAATAAATATTTGTGTAAACATGATTACATGGATTTTGGGTTTTATGTCCAGGAGTTACCAAGATTTTTTAAATTGTGGTCTTTTCTGGAATTTCTTTCTTTCATGGAACCACCATCTACGATGGATTGTTATTAAAACAATTTGGAATAATGATGGTAAAAATAAAATCATGACTTCATAGGTTGGGATTTTTTATAGTTTTTATTGGTTGATCATAAGTGGCCCAACTGTTTGATTTGTATGTTTGATAGACATGCCATGGATTTTTAAGGAGTGATACTTGTGGAAA